>CM022299.1:221523668-222810962 GCA_011799875.1 Thinopyrum elongatum
AACAATTCTTGGGCTTGGAACTGCAGCACGTGCCGCGCGACACAAACAAGGAAGCCAACGACATCGCCAAGAGGGCGTCCCGGCACCTGCCTCAGGAGCCCGGCGTCTTCGAGGAGCGACTCTTCAAGCCTTCGGCAGCCCCACCCGCTGCAGAGGCAATGCCGCCTCAGGAGGAACTCCCCCCAGCACCAACCTCGGGAGCCCCAGCCCGTGGCCCGACCTCAGGGGCGCGTCTGCTCCTCGCGCTCGAGCCTCAGGAGGGATGCTGGACTGAAGAGTTCAGGGCGTATCTGCTCCAGGGAACCCTGTTGAAGAAGGAGGAAGACGCAGAGCGGGTGGCATGCCAAGCTACAGCATACTGCATTCGGGATGGTGAGGTTTATCGGAGGCGTCCAAACGACATCTCTCTACGATGCATTTCCAGGGAACAGGGGCGCGACCTGCTGACAGATATACATGGCGGGGACTGCATGCACCACTCTTCATCACGCACCCTCATGGGGAAGGCATTCCACAGCGGGTTCTACTGGCCAACGGCGCTCAACGACGCCGTAGAGTTGGTCAAGTCCTGCGAAGCCTTCCAGTTCTACGCCAAACAGACCTACCAGCCTGCTCAGGGCCTCCAAACCATTCCACTCACGTGGCCGTTCGTGGTCTGGGGGCTGGACATCTTGGAACCGTTCCCACGGGCGCCTGGGGGCTACCGCTGCCTCTACGTTGACATCGACAAGTTCACCAAGTAGGCGGAAGTGGCTTAAACACCGTCTCCATGGCTGCCCTCACATGCGACTTTACGCCGGCCACTCATCTTAGAGGAGGAGGAGGTAGTGGTGGCAATGACAAGGCCGTAGTGGGATGTAGGGCGCCTTGAGGGAGAGGTCGACGCCGAGCTTCTTTCCGGTTGTGCTTTGATACGTATCCGTCGTATCTACTTTTACTAACACTTTTGCTCTTGTTTTGGACTCTATTTTGAATTATTGGAATGAAACTAACCCAGACTGACGCTGTTTTCAGCAGAACTACCATGGTGTCATTTTTATGTAGAAATAAAAGTTCTCGGAATAGAACGAAACTTTTTGAAGAATTATTTCAGAATATATAAAAAATACTGGAGCCAAGACCACAGGAGTGGGGGCCCTGGTGGAGCACAACCCACCAGGGCGTGCCACCCCCTCCAAGCGTGCCCAGGTGGGTTGTGCCCACCTGGTGGCCCCGTGGACCCTAATCCCGACGCTATAAAATCATATTTTTGGAGAAAAAAATGAGGGAGAAAGTGTCTTCATGTTTCACGATACCGAGCTGCCGCCACCTCCTGTTCTTCATCGGGAGGCCAGATCTAGAGCCCGTTTGGGGCTCCGGAGAGGGGAATCTTCGGTCTTCGTCATCACCAACGCTTCTCCATCGCCAATTCCATGAGGCTGCCCATCGGGAGTGGGTAATTCCTCCATAGGCCCACTGGTCAGTGAGGAGTTGGATGAGATTCATCATGTAATTGAGTTAGTTTTGTTAGGGCTTGATCCCTAGTATCCACTATGTTCTGAGATTGATGTTGTTATGACTTTGCCATGCTTAATGCTTGTCACTAGGGCCCGATGCCATGATTTCAGATCTGAACAGTTTATGTTTTCACCATTATATCTATGTTCTAGATCCAATCTTGCAAGTCATATTCACCTATTACCTGTTATGATCCGTAAACCCCGGGGTGACAATAATCGGGATACTTTCCGGTGATTACCGTAGTTTGGGGAGTTCATGTATTCACTATATTTTAATGCTTTGTTCTGGTTCTCTATTAAAAGGAGGCCTTAATATCCCTTAGTTTCCTTATGGACCCCGCTGCCCTGGGAGGGTAGGACAAAATATGTCATGCAAGTTCTTTCCATAAGCACGTATGACTATTTACGGAATACATGCCTACATTATATTTATGAACTGGAGCTAGTATTGTATCGCCCTAGGTTATGACTATTATATGATGAATATCATCCAACGAATTCACCGATCCACACTACAAAAAAATACACTTCCGTGATGATACGTGTTTGTCACAGTAGGTCGCGTTTTCTATCATGCATGTACATCCATGACAATTTTATGATAGAATCAAGATAGTCATACCTGTGCTGTCGTAGAAGTGTTCCATGACAATACCAAAATTATCATCACGGAAGTGTTCACTTCCATGATGATAAATGACGCGTCATGGAAGTGCTTTCGTCAAGGGTAACCGACACATGGCATTCACCGTAACAAGTCGCCGTTAAGCTATCGAGTCTGGTTTTGGATCCGATAACCTGTTAACAGCAATGACCAATGGCAATTTTCCATGTGTAAAATTCTCATTGGCCGGAGGAAACACGTGTCAGCTCGTCATTGGGTCAGATAGGCGCCTTTGATATGTCGACACGTGCGATGGCCCAACACTGGCCGATTTAGCTTACAAAGGCCGACCCGTTTGACTTGGTCAAAAGGTAGCGGGCCGGCCCATGAAGAGCCTGTTAACGGTCTGTTCACATATAGCCCATTTTACGGCCCAGTAACTCACGACCCGTTATGGCGTTCCCGAAATCGGCCCAACAGCGTCATGTGGGCCGTCCAGTATAATACCAGCCTGTTTCATTTTCAACCCATGTATGGCCCACGACATCTTTTGGCCCATACGAGGCCTTTCGTATCTTTGGGCCCTTTAATGGGCCGTGGTGACTCTGGCCCATAATAAACAGTCAATTTCTTTATGCCCAGTAACGGCCCATGATTCACATGGGCCGTTTCCAGCCTATATTAGTTTTCGGCCTACTGACGGCCCATACATTCTTGGGCTCCTTCCCGGCCCTCGATTACTTCTGGCCCGTTCCCCTAATGGGCGAAATTCGGCCCATGGTTAGAATCGGCCCGTTTGTGGCGTGTTAACCCGTAGCACCGTTTCCAGCTCGTCCTATATTCTGGCCCATTAACGACCCGTTATGCCTGTGCCAGAATTAAGCCTTTGATGTCTTCTGGCCTATTAACGGCCCGTTACCGTGCTGGCCCAATACCAATTACGCCCATTTACGGCCCATGTGGGCCCATTTATCCGACGGCCCGAGGCCCACTGATTCTACGGCCCGTTGGAGGCCCATTTATCCGACGGTCCGTAGGAGGCCCATGGATCCTATGGCCCGTAGCAGGCTCAAGGTTACCACGGTCCGTATATGGCCCATGTCGCAGCATGTTAAGAACAAATTTTGTATCGCAACAAAACAAATTACAACCATAAAACAAAAGGAAGAATGGCATAAAAGTTAACAGTCCAACAGATAAATGCACCACCAGAAGTTCAGAAGCTCAGTTCATTTGATCTGACTGTTACGGTTTCATGCTGTACTGTCCGATGGAGCACCATAACCTTCGCCTTCATTTCTCCTAGGCTCCTGAATAACATAGCAAATGACTGATAGTCTTGTTTCAAAACCATGCGTATCTTGACGACATCGAACAATGGATGTCCTTGTTTCACAAAGGTTCTCTGTTAGGGAATGGACTTGTGTCTGGAGCGCAGATATAACATTGTTTTGAGCTTGCATATCTTGATCATGAGGCAGTTTGGACGAGATTGCCTTATCAACCAACCCAGTATTACGCAGGAACATGCTTTTGGCACTGTTAGTGGACAGGAACTGACCCACTACAGCAAGAGGTGACATTGCGGTTATAGTTGCCTTGTCACCTTCAGAAGGTGGCGGTTCCACCATTTGTTCCATAGCTTTCTGAAAAGTTGAGTTCTTACATTAGTAGTACCAGAACAGAAGATATTAAGGAGCCAGAAAAACCAAACAAAATAGCTTTGGTCTATATACAGAACTTTCTGGTGAACCCGTGTAAAATATTAGTTGTATTTTACTCCAAAGTACATAATAAAACCAGGTTACAAACATATGAGCATGTACCATGGCTAATGTATTGTCTATTTCTTCACATTGTATTGACCGCTAAGGATAAAGAGACAAAGTTTATAATACGGTAAGCATAGTATGGCATCATTCATATCACAAAACAACTGAGAACAGACGAACAGGCAATTGTAATGTTGTGCAGACAAGTCCAGCACGGAACAAGATTACATATCAAGATCAAAGGAACATCGCTCCTCTCTTTTAAACCTTGTAAGGTGCAATGATACGCTAAGACAATTGTGTATAAAATTGAAAAGAGTAATAGACATTGGCTGTAAACCATGCAGTTCAATGCACAAGTCAGAGTAAGTAGTAGTTAAAAGGCATGAGGATTAAGGACTTACAACAGCGGCTTTGACTGGTGTAGTCATGCCCTTCGTCTTGCTGGTGTGACAGTCCTTCAAGATTTCCATAGCATTTGGTTCAGGTACTTTTTGGTCCTTGCGGGCTTTCCTCTGCATTTGGAACAAGTCAATATAGATCTGATAATATGGCACAGCGAAAAGAGTGAAACAACAGCTAATTACAAGAGCCTCGCAGTGTGCAATATAGCTATGAGATCCTGTCGTCTGTTGGAATTTCACCTTCGTATGGTTCACCTTGTTCTTTGAACAGTTCACCTACAAGAAGATAGATTTGTGAGGCACATGTGTGAATAGGAGTTCCACATGTGATCTCATCACAAATATATAACGTACTTGATATTTTCGATTAGACCAGTGTTTAACAAGGCCTCTCCAGTCTTCATCCAATATATTTTCCACTGGAGATGTTTGGGCAAGTTCACTGTTAGCCTTGCCTTCAAAGTGAGTTTTCCTCAAGTTATACCGATACTGTCGTAGAGCAGACTTGAAAACATGGGTGCATGCTTGTCTGGTTGCATCATCTTGGCTATCCAACTTGAACCTCATCTGTTGAAAATTATGGAAGTCTCATTACCAGCAACCTAGAAAGTATGGGACAGAGCAAGACGATATTACTAATTTCCATAAATAACCATACTTACAGATAAATGGTTGAGGAAGGTCTTTAACTGGGTTTTGTCTTTGTCATTCCTGTACTGAATCCATGTTGGGAGGATCTGTGCATGACACGTAACGGCAACCGCTACCTCTGATACTAACTTGGTTGACTCTGTAGCATCATGTGGCCTTTTTAAACCTGCATCAAAACAGATCTTCATTCTTCCTCCTCTAGATTTAGTTAACCTATCGAGTATTATCCCTGATGTCTATTTCCTCTTGTGCCTAGGTGCTAGTCCAACAACTAACATAGGAAGTGTTAGTGTACATCAAACTGTGAGACTACATATAAAGAAGCATGCAACTGTAACTTGACTCCAGCAACTACCTTCTTGTTGTTGAAGCTCACAAGGTTCATCTGATCTTCCCAACTCATCTTGTGTCAAGAGTGCTTCGGAAGTAGTGTCAGGTGGCAAGGGAGCTTGGGAAGTTGCCGCTAGCTGAGTTGACAAATGAGTAACTCGTGGAGCTGTTGGTACTGTGGAAGGTGTTGCAACAACTAGGGTTATCGCTGCTTGTTTGGTGGTAGCTATTAGTTTCTGTTTGGATTGTTTTGCAGCTGGTGTAGCACGGGATACCATGTTTGTACAATTTTTCGCTGGACTTTGACCTTCTATTGCACCATCAGTACCAGTAGAATCTGCATAATTCTTCCGCTTCCGTTTCGATGCGTCCTGAGTACTAACACCATCCCCTGCCATTCTGTGTTCCTTCCTCTTTGTCTGTGCCATGTCAAGTCAAGCCGACAAGAAAAAGGAATAAAAATTTAGTTCTTCAGAAGAAATTGATGCGTGATATAGACGAACTGAAGTTTGATGTTAGACAACCGCATGATAGGAGGATGTAATATGTACGAAAAATAGGACGACACGAGATAATCAGAACTATAATGTGTAAACTAAGCAGAAGGCATTTCAATAAATTAGAAGCAATGCAATGGAAGTTAGAAACCATATGAAAGATGCTACAAATATCGCTCTGCCAAGTTAACACTGTCTCATCATAACTAGCATTTAAACAAATGTGAAGCAGTACAAGAAATAAATCATATGCAAGATGCAAACAACATCACACTACCAAGTTAAAGGTCTCTCGTTGTTAGTGCCATTGCATATTCACAACTATGATGTGTAAACTAAGTAGAAGGCATTTCAACAAATTAGAAGCAATGAAAGCTAGACACCATATGTAAGACGCAACAAATATGACTCTACCAAGTTAAAACTGTCTCGTCATTAGTGCCATTTCAACAAATTAGTAGTACAAGCTAGAAAATAATGCGAGATGTAAACTATATCAGACTCCCAAGTTAAATGTGTCTTGTGAAAAGTAATTGTTGCAGGTTACACAACAATAGTACTTTGATGTAAGAACATGGTGTGATAGACATATATTGTATGTTCTAGAAACAGGAACACGTGTCTTATTCACAAGTATAATGTGTAAAGTAAGCAGATGGAATTCAACAAAATTAGAAGCAATACAAGCTAGACATCATACATAAGATGCAACCACATATAATTGTGCCATGTTAGAGGGAGCACCTGTGATGGTGTACTAGGGGAGATGTGCTCATCATCATCATAGCTACGTTGAGTGTTTATGCATGTGTTGTCTTCCAAATCTTGTTGGGGGGATTGTGGAGTAGAATGTGTCGAGGCCCTCTGTTTCAGTTGTTTGGAAGGAGCACCTTTATCCACTACCTTGCTAATTTCCTTCTGCTTTATTGATTTTGCATTGTCAAGTAAAACCGACAAGAAAAAGCAATAAAATTCACTCTTCAGAACTCATTCATGCATGATACTGACAATCACTACCTTGATGTAAGGCAAACACATGATACGAGGATGGAATATGTACGAAAAATAGGACGGCATGGCATATTCACAACTATTTGTGTAAACTAAGCAGAAGTAATTTAATCAAATTACAAGCAATACAAGCTAGAACCGTATGCAACATGCAAGACAATATCACACTGCCAAGCTAGAGAAAGCACCTGGGATGCCGGTTTTGCCGAAAGACCGCCATTAGTCCCTGCCTTATTTTTTCCCTTCCTCTTTTTTAATTTTATTGCCTTGTCAAGTCAAACCCACAAGAAAAATGAATAAAAATTTGCTTTTCAGAACTCTTTGATGCAGGATGCTGACGAGCACTACTTTAATGTAAGGCGACCGCATGATATGACGATTGAATGTGTAAGAAAACAGGACAACATTGCATATTCACAACTATGATGTGTAAACTAAGCAGAAGGCATTTCAACAAATTAGAAGCAATGAAAGCTAGACACCATATGAAAGATGCAATGAATATCACTCTACCATGATAAAACTGTCTCGTCATAAGTGCCATTTTAACAAATTAGAAGTAGTACAAGCTAGAAAAGAATGCGAGATGTAACCTATATCACACTCCCAAGTTAAACGTGTCTTATGATAAATGATTGTTGCAGGTTACACAACAGTAGTACTTTGATGTAAGAACATGGTGTGATAGACAGATATTGTATGTTCTAGAAATAGGAACACGTGCCTTATTCACAAGTATAATGTGTAAAGTAAGCAGATGGAATTCAACAAAATTACAAGAAATAAAAGCTAGACATCATACATAACATGCAACCACATATAACAATGCCAAGTTAGAGGGAGCACCTATGATGATGGACTAGGGGAGATGTGCTCATCATCAACACAGCTACGTTGAGTGTCTATGCATGTGTTGTGTTGCAAATCTTGTGGGGGGGATGGCGGAGTAAAATCTATAGAGGCCCTCTATTTCAGTTGTTTGGAAGGAGCACCTTTATCCACTACTTTCGTGGGAAAACACGGCCACCTATGGGGCCATCGGCCCCTTGTGGTTCGGCAGGGGGGAAGAGCACATTGCACAAAGAGCGGAGGGCGTAGAGCAGCACGGCAGCGATCACACTGCAGTGTTTACCCAGGTTCAGGCTGCCGCGAGGCGTAAAACCCTACTCCTTCTTTGGTGTGTTGATGTATGGGCAGTGTGGAGACGCATCACTCTTGCCTGGCAAGGTTGCCTCGGGACGAGAGCGGCTACGCGCGTATGAGTGTACAGAGGTCCGAATCCTTTCTAAGGTAGCCACGGCCCTCCTTTTATAGGTCAAGGGGTTACCACAATGGCAAATCAGTCATTACGTACTGATTAGATAGCAAACAGTGCTATCATACCTAACTCTGCAGACAGGATAAGGCACATTAAATGCACCACTTAGTGTCACATCGTGGCGTAGCCCGGCAAGCCTTGCCGTGCTGTTTAGCCACCTTCCCGCCTGCCAGCGTGACACGTCCCTGGACGTGTGTCATTTGGAGGTGATTTCCTTCAGAACTGGCTGCCACATGCCAAATAATAGCCATTTAATCACTCGGGGGCTCGACACCGCACCGATAAGTGACTTGCGTTGCTGTGAGGTGGAGCGGTGGAGCCTTGGCGGGGCGATCCGCCCCCGGCAAGATTGTCGGGGCAGTCCCGAGACTTGTCTTTGGGGTAACCTCGGCCCCGCCAGGCTCGCCTTCCCGGCAAGGGAGGTTTTACCTTAGTGATATCTTACTCCATTGGTTGGTCTTGGTCTTCTTGATCCGCCCTTTGATTTCTCAAAGGGCTCGTCTCTTCTGCTTGGTCTGGTCTTGGATGCTAGAAACTTGCTCTTAAGCTTGTGTACAGTCTGGGAAACACACCTGGGGTTTGTTGCACCTACAGGAGACCCCAGGCCTGGCCTGAACGCGCTACTGAGCATCGTCGTGGTAGGCCCTGTCCAGTACAAAGGCGAGAGGGTTGCGGTAGCTTGTCCTTTGAGATTTTCTTTGCTTCTTCATTAACCTGTGCTCGAGTCAGTTTCCGTTTTTCCCATGCGTCGTGTAATGCCAATCGTAGTGGGGCCATCTCTGTAATGGCACGTGAATGACTTTAATGCCCGGGGGAGTAACCGCCAATTCACTCTTCCCACCACGTCCTTATCCCTTGCCATGTATGCTGCATGCATTGAGTGGGGTAGGTAATGGAGGCGCGTGGTGCGGGAGAGAGTGCCATGGCAGGGGCCCGGTCTTCTTGGATGGGTGAAGAGGGACAACGGTTGGATCCGGCCGTCTATGGTGGTTTAGACGGGTCGGATCTGAGAGAGCCCTTCTGAGTTGGGGTGAATGATCAGCCCCCATCCCCGACCTGCCTATAAAAAAGGGGGCGAGGAGGAGCGGAGTGCTTATCCGTGCACCTCTCTTCTTTCATTCCTTACTTTCTTCTTTGTTATGTTGAGGTGGAGAGACTGGGGCCAGGTCCCAGGCTCTTGGTCGGAGTTGATGATGCCGAACACTTGTGTCGACGCTCGGGGAGTGAGTGAGGTCCAAGGCCGTAGGAGATGCGGGTGCCGAGTCGTCCGCAGTGGGGGAGGCGTTATGCTTCTCCAAAACGGCAAAACACCTGTTGCCTCCATACGGGCCGGCCGTCTGGTGGGGGACGCGAGCCCTCGATGCGAGTCGCCGAGGCTCATCGTCCCGACATCGAGGCTCTTGGGGCTTTCGGTGCTTGTCTGGGGTGCAGTGCTCGGGATCCTTGGCAATACCAGCACTGCTCCTTCTAGTGGATCCGGGGTTAATGTTGAAGAGGGTGACGCCTTCTTGCTCGCCAAGGTTGGAGCGGTGCTTCCCGCGCACCTCGGATATCGCCATCGTCTGCTGCTTTTCCGGGGAAGGTGACGGGCCGAGGGTCCGTCATCTTCCCGGAGTGGTGGTGATGAGGAAAAAACGAGGGAAGACGGAGAAGGCGGGTGGCAGGGCGTCAGGTCGGAGTACGATGGCACCGACGCCTTCGTCTGGTATTGCCGGCCCGCTGCCTCGTCTTTCCGCTCTTGCCCTCCCTCCCCGGCACCATCATCACCGGCCCCTTCAGGACGGTTGCGGGGGGAGGGGCCACTCTCTTGGTGCCTTTGCCTCCTCCAGCAGTCTTCCAGCTGAGCTCCGGCGGCTCTGCCCGCCAGTGCTTGTGCTGGGGCTTCTTGCTGGCCTTGGGGTTGGTGACCAGGGCACCACCGAGCTGCTCCCCGCACCCTCGTCCTTCGCAGCCTCACCAATCTCGATCTTGTCAGGCTGCGCCCGGCAGGTCCTGGCAAGATCGGCCCGAGCTTCTGCTCAGGCACTCCTTTTGCCCTCTTCACCTCCCACCGCAGTGTCTAGGAGGAGAGGGACAAGAAAGGGATTACGGGGAACTTATCTTTTTTCAGTCTAAAATGTGTAGGCATTCGCCAAACTTTAGTCTAAATAATGTAAACTTCTTTATCCATGTTTGTGTTCTGTAAGATCTGTACTTGCTTATCAGCATATTAATGAAAAAGACAAGCCTTGCCGGGTACTTGTGCATGTATCATGTACACGCAGAGGTGGAATGCCTCTATACATTTAAGTAGACAAGTTTTCCCTGGCAGGCTATCCTGCTTGTGTCCTCAGTTTGTTGCCGCGGGGCTAGGCCTGCCGGGCACAAAACTATTAGAGAGAGACCAGCCCCTCGCCGATCCTTTCTCTGTCAAAGGCCACTGCGACCATCTTTGACCGAAGCAACGTTCGAGTCAAAAAAATGGGAGCACCTATGTTTCGAAGGTGACGAGGTTTTCATATGCACAAGTTTCACTTTACAGAATAAGTATGGATAAGAAGAAACTTACCTATTTTGCTTGCCGGGGATCGTCATGTAGGCTCGTCTTCATTTCTTCTCTTCGGGACCACATCCGCAGCAAGAACCCTGCAACTTAGTGCAGATGAAAACAGAGCTACATGTGATCTTATCTACATGATCATGCTATGCTCATGATATGCTTATGCATGCATGCAAGCTTCTTTGGGGCCCCCAATGCTTCATTTATTTATCTGTTGCTCAGGGCATGCGCCTGGCTTTGTACAAAGGGTTACATGCAACATCGGCAAGGCTTGTACAAAAGGGTGGCTGTCGGGCAGGGCCCGACAGCCGCGCCTTACGGGTAGAACTTACGGAGATGCTCAATGTTCCATGAGTTTTGCAACTGAATGCCATCTCCAGTCTCTAGATGGACTGCGCCAGGTCTGGTGACTCGTACTACCTGGTAAGGGCCTTCCTACTTTGGCGTCAACTTGTTTGCACCCTTGGCGGACTGAACACGCCTAAGGACAAGGTCACCTTCCTCAAAGCTCCGGGCATGAACCCTGCGGCTGTGATAGCGACGCAGGGCTTGCTGGTAGCGTGCAGCACGCGTAGCAGCCTAGAGACGGTTCTCCTCAAGTAGCATAGCATCATCACGTCGGTGCTGTTCTTGTGCTACTTCATCGTAGGCACGCACTCGAGGTGATCCGTATATAAGTTTCGTGGGGATCACTGCTTCTGCTCCATAGACTAGGGAGAAGGCAGTCTGGTCAGTAGCTCGATTTGGTGTCGTACGGACGGACCAAAGAACCACCGGCAGCTTGTCGATCCATCGCCTACCACACTTTTGCAGCCTATCAAATGTTCTTGTCTTGAGTCCTCGCAGCACTTCAGCATTTGCCCTCTCAGCTTGTCCGTTGCTTCTGGGATGGGCAACAGAGGCAAATGAGACTTTGCTTCCAAGGGCATGAACGTATTGCATGAAGGCGCGGCTTGTGAATTGGGTGCCGTTGTTAGTGATGACTCTAGAGGGTACTCCAAAATGGCATACCAATCCTTTCAAGAACTTGATAGCTGACTGTGTGGTCACCTTCCTCACGGGCTCCACTTCCGGCCACTTTGTAAACTTGTCGATTGTGACATACAAATATTCAAAGCCCCCAGTAGCACGGGGGAAGGGGCCCAAGATGTCAAGCCCCCACACCGAAAATGGCCATGACAAAGGGATCATTTGGAGAGCTTGAGCAGGCTGATGGATATTCTTGTAGTGGAACTGGCAGGCTTCTCACTTGGTGACTAGCTCAATTGCATCTTGGAGGGCCGTGGACCAGTAGAAACCTTGCCGGAAAGCTTTTCCAACGAAGGCCCTTGATCCAATATGGGAGCCACACATACGCGTGTGTGTCTCTGCTAGCACTTCCTTTCCTTCTTCCTGGCAAATGCACTTCAATTTCACACCGTTGGGCCTTCTTCTGTATAGCGTGTCGTTAATGAACTGATACATACTGGCCCTCCGGGCTACTCTTTCAGCTTCTTCTTGCTCTTCGGGAAGTTATCCTGTTTGGAGGAAATGGACAATGGGTCGTTCCCAAGTTGGAGCCAGAGGCTCGACAACAAGGATCAGTGGCACCTCCTCGTTCACGGGAGCGCATGCCTCAACCACAAAGATTGGTAGTTTGGTGGGAGGGTGCAGCTCACCGATCGAAGGGGAGTTGTTCCCGCCAAACTCTTTGTCGGGGGCTTCGGGAAGCTCTGTCGGGGAGAAGCTTGCCGGAGTCCAATTTCCTCCTCTTTCTGGCCATTGTTGCCGGGGATACGGAGGGTTGAGTCAGATGGAGAACAAAATTCCCTGGTTCCACAGGGAGTTTTTGCGCAACGCACTTCGACAGATGATCAGCAATGTTGTTTTCCGCATGTGGGACGTGCTCTGTTTGTAATCCGTCAAAGCGCTCCTGCAACTTTCTCACCTCCTCGACGTATGCCTCCATCAATGGTCTTTGATAATCCTTGTTTACTTGTCCCACCACAAGTTGCGAATCTCCACGGATGATCAACTTCTTGATTCCCAGTTCTGTCGTGATCCTAAGCCCGGCAAGGAGCCCTTCATACTCTGCAGTATTGTTGGTAGCCTTCTCCCGGGGGAAATGCATTTGAACGATGTACTTGAGGTGCTCCCCAGTGGGAGCAACGAGAAGCACGCCAGCTCCTGCACCTTGTAGGGAGAAGGCACCATCAAAGTACATGATCCACTCTTGGGGCGCTTCCTTGCCGGGTGTCGGATTCAGGGCTCCGCTGACCCAAGAAAGGTTCGAACTCTGGGGCGTGTGCGAAGAACTCGACCTCTCCAGCCAACCGATTCGTCGCTCTCACGGCCTAGCTTGATGAACAGGAAAGGAAGGAGACACGGCAGTTTACCCAGGTTCGGGCGACCTTGCGGTGTAAGACCCTACTCCTGCTTTGGGGGTGGATTAGCCTCGCGAGGGGCTGAGGAAGAACAACCTCACGAGGTCTGTTCTTGTGTGGGTTTGAGCTGAGGATTCGATCTCCCCTTCCTACGGTGGTGGCTAACCTATATATAGTGGCCTTGGTCCTCTTCATCCAAAATGAAGGCGGGAAGGGATCCCACAATGGCCAATTTTGAAGGGGGACAAGTAGTACATCTTATCCTGACGAAAGGTGGTCTTGTGGTGGGCTCGGCGATGACATCCGTCCTGCCGTCTTGGCGGTCTTGGTCTCGTTGCACGGGAATGGAAACCTTTGGGTGATTCCTCGGGACTTCGCGCCTGCGCTTGCCTCCTTAGCACAAAAGAGGAAACCTGCTACGCTGTGCCCGCTGGCGCCCGCCTGGCCGTGGTCGTCATGGCTTTCATCACCCAAACCTCATGAGATGGGTGCTTGCATATGAATCTCTGCTCCTCAGGAGCCAGCCTAGGGAGGCCGCTCCCTCCGGAGGTCTTGTCGTCATCCGCCTTGCGAGGCTTGGCCCCTCGCGAGGGTCTTGTCTTGCCGATGCTGAAGAAGGGCCGTACCAGGCCGTCGATGGATCCACGCCGTGGGCCATAGGTAGGCAAGTCTAGGTACCCTGGTTCGCAGAACACCGACAGTAGCCCCCGGGCCCAAGGCGCGCTCGGACTTGGCTTTGGGGCGGAGCCAAAGGGCAAGGGCGAAGCGCCGCGGGCCCCAATCGCATGCGGACCAAGTTGACGCGTGGCACATGACGGGACGTGGGCGTCTTCGCTTCCCCATGCTGCCTCGGCAATCGTCTGACTTGACAACTACCTATTGCATGCAGAAAAGCCATCATTACTCGAGATCGTGGGAGGTCGGCGGTTGGCCTTGCTCCAGCTATAAATGGGAGAGGGGGCAGAGCCCCCTGCTCATCTCCGTCTTCTCGCTGCTTGCTCCTCCTTCTTCCTTTCCATCCCACCATCTTGTCGAAGCGTCCATGGCGCCGGTGAGAAGGTTTTCTGCTGCGGAAAAGAGGAAACCCCTCAGGTGGAACCTGAGCCGCTCCCGTCGAGGAAGAGGCCCGATTGCACCCGTGATGCCGTCACAGAGCCCATGGTGACACGACGTTGGCATGAGCGGGCTCCACCGGGCTTCCCGTTCCCCGTGTATGCTCATGCTCAGAGCCCCGTTCATGGAAGCGATGGACGTGGCGAGGAGCGGGGCCACAGAGAAGGACGAGCGGTGGTCGCACGGCCACCCCACTTGTAGTCCCACGCCGAAGGCATGGCCCGCGAGTTTGTGGTATGAGCGGCAATGCCGCCGCGCACATGGATCTGGCTCCCACGATCCCTTGTGAGGGAGATACCGCAGAGGGGGCCCGTTGAGTTGTGGCTGCAATGCGCCAGATGCTGCAGCCAAGCTTCTGAGGTGGAAGTTGAGGTGGTCAACTCCGGCGATGTCTTCATCGCCCCCGCCTGCCGCCCTGAAGGAGGCCACGCCATCCACTTTGAGTATGACGGAGCTTCGACGCTCTCCTTCAAGGTCTTCAGCGATGACGGCCGGCGCCTGGAATGCTGCCCCAGGGGAGGCGGCCAAGGCGGCGATGCCAGGGGCGGTGAACTTGCCCTTGGCCTTGTCCGCGACTCCTCCGCCAGCAGCAGCGCCTCGTCGGACTCGAGCGACGATGATAGCTACGAGCTGCCATGCTCGGACCGCAGCAGTAGCGCTGCCCCGGCGTCGCCGGTTACGCCACCAAGTCCGTGGCTCTTTAGGGGATTTTTCCTTTTGCTTCATCTCTGCACAAAACCATGAGGAGCCCCGTGGGGGTATGTAAAAAACTATGGCGTTTTTAGCTTAATGCTTATTATTTCCAATCAATGCTGCATTTTACACTTCTTGCTATGGCACGGTTCCCCCTTTCATCCTCGCGGTAGCTTAGTGCTCTATGTCGATAGGACCTAGTCCCCAGGTAGGCTTCAGCCATCGCTGGTATGCCAGGTCACGATGCTGTGGTCAAGGCCAGGAGTTGAGCGGCCTGAGGTCCAGTAAGAGCCCCTGAGGCACGATGCTCAGGGGTCCCCTTTAGCGCGCAAGCGGCTTTCGAAAGACTGAAAGGGAAACATCCTTGCCCGAGTGAGATGGCGAGAGGCAACACACTGATTGTAAGGTTCACATCTGCGTGTATGGGGTGACTTATCTTGGCGACCCTGTGGTGACCTTTTCGCTGAGGACAGCTTTTGGTGCAACGCCTGGCTGAGTCCTGGTGGCGGCGGTGCTCACAGGCAAGACTCGCGTCGACCCCTTCTTCCTTGCTCATCTGGGTGCTCTACGTCCTCGGGCCCCGGCCCTCGAGTGGGGCTCAGCCGCCGCTGGTATGCCAGGTCATGATGCCATAGTCAAGGCCAGGGGGTGAGGGCTCATGAGCCAGTAGGAGCCCTTGAGTGCATTGCTCAGGGCCCCCCCTTTAACGTGCAAGCGATTTACGTGAAAAAGAAGTGGCTCGCCTTGCGAGGGGTTGCGGCTCGAGGTGCTGGCAGGGCCGCTGATCCCGGCTCCGGCGGTCCCTGCAAGTTAGCCAAAGAAAGGAAACACAGCCGTGCTTGCTGTCCAGCCGGTGATCTTCCCGCAAGAAGACGAAGGCACTGAGGACTCGGTGAGGTGATGTGCACGGGGCTGGCTGTGAGCCAGAGCTCAGTCTCTCAGATTTATCAGCGCTGCAGGGACGGACCCGAGCACAGGCCCCCTGCCAGTAGCCCCTATTGCGGGATGAGCAAGAGGCGGGTTAGCAATGCATAGAGGCCGCGAGGGGTGGCTCCATAGGTAACGAGATGGCAGGGTAACGTTGAATAACAATGATAACACATGCATGCATACTGGTCCGGAGTACATGAATCAAGATGGTGCGACTGCAGGACTGGCCCTGGCAGCTTGAGGATAATGCAGCCCGAGGGGTGCCCTTAATTGAACGAACAAAAAAGTCACCTGGCAACGTCGTTGTAGAAGTGTTGGAGCAGCTGAAGATGCGTGCTGCAGAAGTCGCTTCACGAGTCATCCGGCTCCCGAGCCTCGTGAGGCTCCGGAGGTCCGGGGGGCTCGCAAGGGTCCGGCACCTCCTTCGTCAGGATTGCCTAGCGCCGGGCCTCATGAGCCACCAGAACTCTCCTCATGTGGCGCTGGTGTGAGGCAGCTGTGTTCGACAAGCGAAAAGGCACGCGGACATAGCTGTGAGGGCGGCCTCCACACCGGCCAATGCAGGACGGCCAGAAGAGCTCCTAAGAAGCAGCACTGTTGAGTCCTGGGATGTTGACGTAGACGCGCAGCAATCTACCCACGTCAGGGGTGGCAGCTGCACTGGGTGGTGCGGGGCGACGCTCGCCACGCATGGCTCGCGCCTCCTGAAGCTCCTCGATCGCCTTGGTGATGAACTCCTGAACGCCTGGCGCCTCGCGCCCTGTTCGCGGGAGCACGCGTTGAAGCACGCCTCCACATGGTGCCCGAACACCTCCCTCGTGACGCTGGCCAGGGAAGAGGCCCTCCAGAGGAGAGCCCCCGAGCCCAACCTGAGAGGGGCGCCGGACCCGCCTTCTTATGTGAGAGAGGAAGGCGCCCCAGCAGTGGGCGCAAGACCTGAGGCATGATCGTCGGATGAACCAGCCTCCTGAGGGCCTCTGAGGAGGAGCTACTTCTTCTTCTTGGGGACGGCCTCAGGAGGACGGATGGCACCCTCGTCATCTGAGTTCTTAACTGCCGTGGCCTGGTAGGCGCGCTTGAGGGAGCACACCGCATCCTTCTCGTCACAGGCGACCGTGATGATGCCGCCGCTTCCTGGCATCTTGAGGACATTGTACCCATGATGAGTGACTACCATGAACTTGGCTAGGGCCTGGTACCCGAGGATGGCGCTGTACGGGAGGCGAATGTGGGCAACGTCGAAGTCGATGAGCTCGGTGCGGTAGTTGTCGCGCTTGCCGAAGGTGACAGGGAGGCGAATCTGCCCTAGGGGGACGATGGAGCCGTCGGTCACCCCTGAGAAGGGCTTGGTGGGGAGGAGCTGGTCGTAGGGCACCTGGAGCCTCTCGAATGTCTCAACAGAAAGGACATTCAGCCCCGCACCTCCGTCGATGAGTGTCTTGGTGACAACGATGTTGCTGATGGTCGGCGAGCAGAGCATTGGGAGCGCGCCAGCGGTGGCCGCACACTTGAGCTGATCCATACAGTCAAAGGTGATGGTGTACTTGGATCTCCTGATGGGATGCGACGCCTCGAGCTTGGGGAGTGCCGCGTTCACCTCGCGAGCGAACTGCTTGAAGATGCGATGGGAGGCCGAGGCCTGAGCGCCACCCGCGATGCAGGCAATGGCACGAGGCTCTTGGAAGCCCCCGGCCCCATCATCTTGGTGGTGGTCGTCATTCCTCCTTGGTGGCGGCGGCAGCGAAGGAACGCCGGCGTTGCCCTGAGGATGATCCTCACGAGGCTGGTCCCTCCAGGGGCCGCCGCGAGGCTGGCCCTGCTAGCGGTCCTCATGAGGCTGATCACGCCAATCCTGGCGTGGGTCGCGGTTGTCCCAGCGGCCTCCACCACGGCCTCCTCCGCGGCCGTACCCATGGTCATTGCGCTCGGGGCGGCGGCCAAGGCGCCCGGCTTGGATGGCCCTGAGCTCCTGGCAGTCGTTCGTGTTGTGGCTGTGGACGTTGTGGAAGATGCAAAACGGGTAGCTGCCCTTGGAGGACTCGGGGTGGTCGCAACCGCGCTTCATCTCGGGCTCGGCCGTGAGCACAGCCGGGCCCTTGCACTTCACGTCCTCGGCCTTGGCCTTCTTGTCTTCAGGGTCGGCCTCCGGGAGCTCAAGGAGGGAGAGACGACCTTCCTCTGCCCTCGCGCACCTGGTTGCCATGTTGAACATCTCCAGAGCCGAGCACAGGTCCTCGTGTATGGCGAGCTCTTCCTTCATCTTGACATCCCGGACGCCATCAGTGAATGCCGAAATGATGGCCTCGTCCGACACCTTAGGGATCTTGAGGCGAACGTTGGTGAAGCGCTGGATGTATTTGTGCAAGGTCTCCCCTGGCTGCTGCTTGATGCGTCGCAGGTCTCCTGCAGCAGGGGCGCAGTCGTGAGTGCCCTGGAAGTGGGCGATGAAGTGCTCACGCAGCTCATCCCAGGAGGAGATCGATCCCACTGGGAGGTTCAGGAGCCACGAGCACGCGCCATCCTTGAGGGCCATGGAAAACTAGTTCGCCATGACCTTATTGTCGCCGTTCGCCGCCTCTATGATCAGCTCGTAGAGCTGGAGGAACTCAGCAGGGTCAGGGGTGCCGTCGTAGCGCGGAGGCTGATCCGGCTTGAACTTGCCGGGCCAGACTCCGCGGCGCAGCTCCGAAGTGAACGCTCGGCAGCCTGCCATGCTCCCAAGAGCCCGCCGTGGAGGGGGGGCCTGGTCTTGGCGCCCGTGTGCAGCCACCTCGGGTGGCACACGGTCTTGACGTGGCAGTGCTGGGAGCGCACGCGCCTCCCCTTGAGGCCGCTGCACCACCTGGCAACTTTCTTCGTCACGCGCCCGTGCCCTGCGCGGCGGGTCACGCTGGGGAGCCTCACGCCTTGGCTCGGGGGTGACATCACGCCGAGGAGGAGGAGGAGGTGCACCGTGGGCTACGTCGCCCACCTGAGGTAGCGGGGAAGGCAGCGAGCGAGACGGTGCAGGAGCCTCTCCAGCGGCGCTGACGAGCTCGGCGATGTGGTCCAACCAGTCCTCATAGAGGTCGTCGGCCAGATGATAGCGCAGAAGCTCACGCGCCATGAGCAATGCAGCCTACGAGTTCGCCGGCCCACGACAAGCATGGGAGGACGAAGCAGCGGCCGGAGTCGGCGACGGGGTCGCGGTGCGACCATCACGCCGCAGAGGGCTGCAGCTACGAGTCCTATTGCTCGTGGGACACGGGGCCGGTGGCAGCGTTGGCCGTAGGGGAAGGGAAGCGACGAGAAGCGCCGTCGCCCGCAGACGCTGTCTGAGCAACGTGGGCCACGAGGGCCGCCCAGTGCTCGGCACGAACTCGACGAGAGTCGGCCATGAGAACAGCGGAATGACGGTGAAACGACCAACAGGTGAGAGGCTTCGACACGCCCCTACCTGGTGCGCCAAATGTCGGATTCAGGGCTCCGCTGACCCAAGAAAGGTTCGAACTCTAGGGCGTGTGTGAAGAACTTGACCTCTCCAGCCAACCGATTTGTCGCTCTCACGGCCTAGCTTGATGAACAGGAAAGGAAGGAGACACGATAGTTTACCCAGGTTCGGGACACCTTGCGGTGTCAGACCCTACTCCTGCTTTGGGGGTGCATTAGCCTCGCGAGGGGCTGAGGATGAACTAGTACATAGGAAGAACAACCTCACGAGGTCTGTTCTTGTGTGGGTTTGAGCTGAGGATTCGATCTCCTCTTCCTACGGTGGTGGCTAACCTATATAGTGGCCTTGCTCCTCTTCCTCCAAAATGAAGGCGGGAAGGGATCCCACAACGGCCAATTTTGAAGGGAGACAAGTAGTACATATTATCCTGACGAAAGGTGGTTTTTGCCTGCAAAGCTTCTAGTCGTGACGTCGTGGTGGGCTCGGCGATGACATCCGTCCTGCCGTCCTGGCGGTCTTGGTCTTGTTGCACTGGAATGGAAACCTTTGGGTGATTCCTCGGGACCCCGCGCCTGCGCTTGCCTCCTTAATACAAAAGAGGAAACCTGCTACGCTGCGCCCACTGGCGCCCGCCTGGCCTTGGTCGTCATGGCTTGCATCACCCGAACCTCATGAGATGGGTGCTTGCATAGGAATCTCCGCTCCTCAGGAGCTAGTCTAGGGAGGCCTCTCCCTTCAGAGGTCTTGGCGTCGTCCACCTCGCGAGGCTTGGCCCCTCGTGAGGGTCTTGTCTTGCCAATGCTGAAGAAAGGCCGTACTAGAACATCGATGGAGCCACGCTGTGGGCCGCAGGCAGGCAAGTATGGGTACCCTGGTTCCCAGAATGCTGACACCGGGAATAATTGTCTCTAGCACTTCTTCGTCAGGGGTAGGTGTCCACTCCACAATGAACTCTGCTAGTGCTCTGCTCTGAATAGTTGACGTGCTCTCAAACATCAAACCAAAGCTGGATAACTCCAAAGCCCATTCCACTATTCTACCAGTGGCCTTGGGGTTCCTGAGGATCCGTTGCAAGGGGAAACAGGTGACTACCGTGATCTCGTGGGCTTGGAAGTAGTGGCGCAGTTTCCTTGAGGCCATGATGAGGCCAAAAATCAACTTTTGCATGCCAGAGTACCTCGACCTAGCCCCCTGCAGCAGGGAGCTGACAAAGTACACTGGCTGTTGCACCACCTTCTTCCTTGCCGCGACCATGGAACTGTCTCTGTTGCCCCGCTCCTCCTTGTTCTCATCTGCATATGGCCTTGCCGGAATGAGTTCACTTCCCTCTCCAGAGGGGACAGTGGTTGCGGCTACTGCTTCATCCACTTCCCGTTGTGCCACCAACGCTGCGCTAACCACTTGATTGGTTACTGCTAAATATAGCAGCAACGGCTCTTGTGGTTTAGGCGCGACTAAGGTGGGAACAGAGGAAAGATAGGTCTTCAAATCATGTAGCATAGCGTCTGCCTCCGGGATGCACTCCACGGGCCCTGCCTTCTTCAAGATTTTGAAGAACGGCAGGGCGCGCTCGGCGGACATGGAAATGAACCTGCTCAGCGCGGAAACACATCCAATCAAATGCCTCATGTCTTTAACTGTCTTGGGTGCTTGAATTTGCTCAATTGCCTTGATCTTGTCGGGGTTGGCCTCTATCCCCAGTGGGACACAAAGAAGCCAAGTAGCCTACCGGAAGGAACGCCAAACACACACTTCTCCGGGTTCAGCTTCAAGTTGATCTTGCGTAGATTCGCAAAGGTCTCGTCCAAGTCCTGAATGAGAGTCAGTTTGTCCTTGGTTTTGCCCACTATATTGTCCATGTAGGCTTCAACATTTACTGTGCAGTTGAGACTCAAAGCCAATCTGCACTGCTCTTGCAAAGGTGGATCCAGCGCTCTTTAACCCAAAGGGCATCCGTACAAAATAGTACGTGCCACAGGGGGTTATGAACGTGGTCTTCTCTTCATCCTCCTTGGACATGAATATCTGGTGGTATCCGGAGTAGGCATCCAGGAAGGAAAGCAGGTCACACCCGGAGGTGGAATCCACAATCTGTTTGATGCGCAGCAAAGGGAATGGGTCCTTCAGGCATGCTTTATTCAAATTTGTGAAATCTATGCAAAGCCTCCATTTCCCATTCGCCTTGCGCACCACCACTGGATTTGCTAACCACGTTGGATGAAATACTCCTCTTACCAAACCAGCTGCCTCAAGTTTCTTGATCTCTTCGGGAATAAACTACTGCTGCTCCAAAGCTTGCTTTCAGACCTTCTGCTTGACGGGCCTGGCATGTGGGCAGATAGCAAGGTGGTGCTCGATTACCTCCCTGGGAACACTGGGGATGTCAGATGGTTGCCAAGCAAACACATCGACATTCACTCATAGGAAGGCAACGAGCGTGCTTTCCTATTTGTCATCGAGGGTGGCACTAATAGTAAACGTACCATTAGCGCCAGCCAGCCCTGCCGGGACCTTCTTCACAGCGGGTGAAGTAGCCTTGGATCTCTTGCTATTGGAGCTCTCCGGCAAGTCATCAACAGGCGCAGCGCACTCCGAAGTGGTGCGCTTCCTGGATTCCTTGCTAGCATCCTTGCTAGCATTCTTCTTTTTCTTGTTTTCCTTGGCAGGAGCAGCAGCTTCCGCGGCCTCTACAGCGATTGCTTCTCGGTACATCTTATCCACGCATATGATTGCGTCTTTCTAGTCTGATGGAATGGAAATGACGCCCATTGGCCCTGGCATTTTCAGTGTGTTGTAGGCATAGTGGGATGCCGCCATGAATTTGGCCAGGGTTGGGCAACCAAGGATTCCATTGTACGGCAGGGGGAGGTCAACCACATCAAACATGATCTTCTCAGTCCGGTAGTTTAACTCCCCCCGAATGTTACCGGCACCGTGATCTTCCCCTTAGGACGACTCCTGCCGGGGTTAATCCCTTGGAAAGTACCAGTAACCTTGAGCTCTTCATCTTCTATCTGGAGTTTGCTGATAACCTTGGGAGAAATCAGATTCAACCTGGCCCTGCCGTCAACCAACATCTTTGTGACCTTGAGGTAGCGGATCGTTGGTGAGACCAACAACGGCAAACACCCTACCGCGGTGGTGCGGTCAGGGTGATCCTCTTCATCAAAGATGATGGGCATGCGGGACCACTTGAGCGGCTTTCGAGAATCTGCCGCTGGCTCCACGGCATTGACCTCACGCACCCACTATTTAATTTGGTGGTGAGAGGAGTGCAAGGATGCACCTCCGTCAATGCATAGGGCGTTAGTGGCTTTCTAGAACTCCTGCTCGCTGGTTTCCTCTTCATCTCCTTCCTCACTCTCATCATCGCATTCCTTCTTCTCGTAGCCTCTGGTGGGTTTCCCTTGATACTGAGGAGCCTTGCCGGGGCGACCTGCTCTGCCACCTCGGCCCTTCCCACCAACGCCATCTTGGTCTCTCTCTTTGTCACGGTTCTCGTACTCAGCTTTCTGCTTCTTGACGAGTTGCTCAACTTGATGACACTCTTGAAGATCATGGACCGTAGTCCGATGGATCTTGCAGTACGGCCCATCATCCTTCCCAGCCTTCTCGGCAGCAACGGCTTCCCGGCAATCAGTGCACGCGGCAACTTCCATGCCGAGAGCCTCGGTCTTGGCCTTCTTGCCGGTACTAGGTGTGCTCGATCCTTCAACGGCCATCACTATTTTATCCTTGCACTTCTTGTTGCGCTTCTTGTTCTTCTTCTTCTTCTGGTTGGCGGCGTCATCATCGTCCTCTGAGTCAACGTCGATGCCATCTTCTTCATCGGGGAGTCGCCTCCCCTCCTCTACTCGGGCACACTTATCCACTAGAGTGTACAGTTCATTCACAGTCTTGGGCAATCGAACGTTCATCTTGGAATGTATTCTGCGGTTGTGCACGTTGGACTGGAATGCAGCTATCATAGCTGCCGGGTGGATGTCTAGAATGTTCCTGTGCACCCAGCTGAACCTCTGCATATTCTTCCACAACTTTCTCCTTCCTTCTACGGGAGGAGCTGCAAGTCACTGGGCCGCCCTGGTTCTTGATGGCCGCCCTTGAAGGCGCCAACAAACTCAGGGAATAGGTCATCCAAGGTCGAGATGGAGTTCTCTGGCAAATGCATCAGCCACGACCTCATGTTTGGCTTGAGTGCCAAAGGGAAGTAGTTGGCGAATACCTTCTTGTCTCTTCCCCCAGCAGCTTGAACAACGATGGTGTAGATGCTCAAGAACTTTGCCGGGTTCAATCTTCCATTGTACTTTTCTGGTATTTCTGGCTTGAACATGTGAGCAGATGGCCAACGGACTTGCCGCAGCTCACGAGTGAAGGCGGGGCACCCAACCTCGCAAGGAAGGTACCCGCCCTCACCGGGCAAGGGCTCGTCGACGTCGGTGCCATTACACCTATCAGACTGGTGGCGGGTTTCACGGCGTCGTTCGGTCGCGACGCGTGTGTCTTCCCTCTGCCTGTCTTCCAGGACTCGTCGCTGGTCTAGACATGCTCGTGGATCGGATGAAGCTATCAATACGTCATCGGGTTCTTGGTCGCGTAGCTCTGGCTGCGGCCCCTATGCTGGCTGCCGCGGAGGGGATTGCACCGTGGGGATGGCCCCTTCGGTACGGCCAGCGGCTCGGGCCGTTGTCGCCGCCTGTGGAGGCCGTGGCGGGCCTGCTCGCTGTGATCCTCCCGCCTCAGCGAAACCGATCAAGCTCTGAATGGTGGCCCTCCACTCATCCATCTGATCGGCTACCGACGGAAATCTCAACAGGATTTGGGCCTGCGCCATTGCCTCTGCAGTGGTGCTTGGCATGGATGACGACGCAGATCGTGACGTCACCCAGCTTCTGACTGTGCAAGTAGTGGCAGTGCCGTGCTCTCGTCGCCGTGAGCCAGTCGCCAGGGTGGCATGGTGACAAGGTGGATGCGCTTGGGGATCAGCGGCCCCGTTCGACGCATCGGCTCGGCCAGCTCGTTCCGGGGGTGGCGCGTGCCTTGTAGCCACACCCACCGCGGGGCGGCCAGAGGGTTGCGAATCGCCCAAGAGCGAGCGCCATCGCTGCGGCTGCATCCTTCGGTGGGGTGGAGAGGCGGGGACGGAATAATCTCTCCCACCGCACCTTGTGGAGCGTGGCCACTGGGATGCTGTTGGCGCTGTCCTTTTCCGGTGCCTCCTGCTCCCGTTTCGGCCGCAGGGGAAGTGGTGACGATGGCGCCCGGGCCGGCCACGTCCCCCATGGCATCCACGTCCCCGTGCGTCCCCATAGCCCCCACGTCATCGGTGACTGCATGCGAAGGGGCCTTTGAGGTGGACGGGTGAGCTGCGGCACCGGACTTTTAGTTGGGCGCCATGGATGACGAAGCTGTTAATGAAGAAAATGATGACGGAGATGACGTGCTAATTACACTCTCGGGTTCGCACAAGTGCTTCACCCTACCTGGCACACCAAAGATGTCGTGGGAAAACACGGCCACCTATGGAGCCATCGGCCCCTTGTGGTTCGGCAGGGGGGAAGAGCACATTGCACAAGGAGCGGAAGGCGTAGAGCAGCACGACAGCGATCACACGGGCAATTTTTACCCAGGTTCGGGCCGCCGCGAGGCGTAAAACCCTACTCCTGCTTTGCTGGATTGATGTATGGGCGGTGTGGAGACGCAGCACTCTTTCCCGGCAAGGTTGCCTCGGGACGAGAGCGGCTACGCGCGTATGAGTGTACAGAGGTCCGAATCCATTCTAAGGTAGCCATGGCCCTCCTTTTATAGGTCAAGGGGTTACCACAATGGCAAATCAGTCATTACATACTGATTAGATAGCAAACAGTGCTATCATACCTAACTCTGCAGACAGGACAAGGCGCATTAAATGCACTGCTTAGTGTCACATCGTGGCGTAGCCCGGTAAGCCTTGTCGTGCTGTTCAGCCACCTTCCCGCCTGCCAACGTGACACGTCAGTGGACGGGTGTCATTTGGAGGTGATTTCCTTCAGAACTGGCTGCCACGTGCCAAATAATAGCCACTTAATCACTCGGGGGCTCGACACCGCACCGATAAGTGACTTGCGTTGCTGTGAGGTGGAGCGGTGGAGCCTTGGCGGGGTGATCCGCCCTCGGCACACCCGGCAAGCTTGCCGGGGCAGTCCCGAGACTTGTCTTTGGGGTAACCTCGGCCCCGCTAGGCTCGCCTGCCCGGAAAGGGAAGTTTTTCCTTAGTGATATCTTGCTCCTTTGGTTGGTCTTGGTCTTCTTGATCCTCCCTTTGATTTCTCAAAGGGCTCGTCTCTTCTGCTTGGTCTGGTCTTGGATGCTGCAACCTTGCTCTTAAGCCTATGTACAGTCTGGGCAACACACCTGGGGTTTGTTGCACCGACAACTGCCTTGCTAATTTCCTTCTGCTTTATTGATTTTGCATTGTCAAGTAAAACTGACAAGAAAAAGCAATGCAATTCACTCTTCAGAACTCATTCATGCATGATACTGACAATCACTAACTTGATGTAAGGCAAACACATGATACAAGGATGGAATATGTACGAAAAACATGACGGCATGGCATATTCACAACTATTTGTGTAAACTAAGCAGAAGTAATTTAATCAAATTACAAGCAATACAAGCTTGATACCGTATGCAACATGCAAGACAATATCACACTGCAAAGCTAGAGAAAGCACCTGGGATGCCGGTTTCGCCGGAAGAGCGCCATCAGTCCCTACCTTAATTTTTTTCCTTCCTCTTACTTTATTTTATTGCCTTGTCAAGTCACACCCACAAGAAAAATGAATAAAAATTCGCTTTTCAGAACTCATTGATGCAGGATGCTGACAAGCACTACTTTAATGTAAGGCGACCGCGTGATAGGATGATTAAATGTGTAAGAAAAAAGGATAGCATTGCATATTCACAGCTATGAAGTGTAAACTAAGCAGAATGCATTTCAACAAATTAGAAGCAATGAAAGCTAGACACCATATGAAAGATGCAACGAATATTACTCTACCAAGTTAAAACTGTCTTGTCATAAGTGCCATTTCAACAAATTAGAAGTAGGACAAGCTAGAAAAGAATGCGAGATGTAACCTATATCACACTGCCAAGTTAAACGTGTCTTATGGTAAGTGATTGTTGCAAGTTACACAACAGTAGTACTTTGATGTAAGAAGATGGTGTGATAGACAGATATTGTATGTTATAGAAACAGGAACACGTGTCTTATTCACAAGTATAATGTGTAAAGTAAGCAGATGGAATTCAACAAAATTAGAAGCAATACAAGCTAGACATCATACATAACATGCAACCACATATAACATTGCCAAGTTAGAGGGAGCACCTGTGATGGTGGACTAGGGGAGACATGCTCATCATCAACACAGCTATGTTGAGTCTCTATGCCTGTGTTGTCTTGCAAATCTTCATGGGGGGATGCCGGAGTAGAATCTGTAGAGGCCCTTCATTTCAGTTGTTTGGAAGGAGCACCTTTATCCACTGCCTTGCTAATTTCCTTCTGCTTTATTGATTTTATATTGTCAAGTAAAACTGACAAGAAAAAGCAATAAAATTCACTCTTCGGAACTCATTCATGCATGATACTGACAATCACTACTTCGATGTATGGCAAACACATGATATGAGGATGGATTATGTACGAAAAAAAGGACGGCTTGGCATATTCACAACTATTTGTGTAAACTAAGCAGAAGCCATTTCAACAAATTAGAAGCAATGCAAGCTAGATACCACATGAAAGATGTAACCAATATGACTCTGCCAAGTTAAAAGCATCCCATCATAAATGGCGTTTCAACAAATTAGAAGCAGTGCGTGCTATAAATCATATGAAAGATGCAACCAATATCACTCTGCATATACTAAAGTTGTCTCGTCATAATTGATGGATGCGGGATACAAAAAAACAGTAGTTTTATGTAAGGACATGCTTAATAGACAGATGTACTATGTACCAAAAACCGGAAGGCATGTCACATTAACAGGTATAATGTATAAACTAAGCAGAATAGCACATGAAATTTAACCAGATTGGAAGAATTACAATCTAGACACTATATGCAACATGCAACCACATATCACGCTGCCAAGTTAGAGCAAGCACCTGCGATGGTGATGTAGGGGAAATGCGGTCATCAACTACAGAGCTATGTTGACTATCTTCATCTAGCATTGATGTTTCTTGAGAATCATGTGGGGAGGCTGACACTGCATTCTTTCAAAGAGGATCTTTCTTACAGCAGTCCACGAGCCTGACTGTCTCATCATAAGTGATTGATGAGGGATACACAAGAACATTAGTTTGATGTAAGAACATTGTTAATAGACAGATGTAGTAGTGTACCAAAAACAGGAAGGCATGTCATATTCAAAGGTATAATGTGTAAGCTAAGCAGATGCAATTTAACCAAATTGGAAGCAATACAAGCTAGACACCCAGCTGGAGTGGTGAGCATGATCATCGAGGACCTGAGAGCCTGGTGGGAGGCAAGCTGCTTCGCCACCATTGTGGCTTTTTAGTTGGCTTGCAGCTGATGCCTGTGTGTGTCTTCTGGTGCTCCCGGGATGGTGGTTCATGTAAAAAATATCTTTCCTTATCTTAATAAAGACCGACTTCGGCCTTTCGAATACAAGCTAGACACCATATGCAACATGCAACCACATATGACACCGCAAAGTTAAAGCAAGCAACTGGGATGGTGGTTCATGGCGAGCGAGATCATCAACTCCAGAGCTACATTTATCGTCTCCATCTACTGACACTGCACCCTTTATAGCGCCGAAACGTGTCTTGCCTAAGCACGAAGAAAGCTGGAGCGACTTCTCTCTTTTATTTCATGCTTCTATCAACTGGTTGGCAGAGGCCGAAATACCCATGCATAATAAAACAATAGTGAGAGTATGGGTGAAGTGTGTGCAGAACTAGTGCACTGTAAAAGTAGCAGATAGCAGGTGGCTGAAAAATAAATGACAGGAGACATATGATAGCTCTACAACATTGCATGGCAAACAAAATTAGATTCTACACCGTATGATTTTGTAATATATGAGCACATGGATGGCTGGGAAATGCAGGTACTCCTCCAGCACACCACCAGATGTGGTCCTATCAAAATAATAGTCGGTTGAAAATAAATAGGTCAGACAATTTTTTTTATGAACTGTTCGATCTACAAGGAACAGGCAGATGGCCTTCGTCTACCTCCCGCCAGTCACTGTTGATGATCTTTCTTGAACCGCCAGCGACCACCGGCCCAGACCCCTGCCTCCGCCGCCCCACCCTCCCCTCGACCTCACACCACTGCCGTGATTGGAAGCGCCCCCGGGCCATCCCTTCAAGCCCGACCGACCTCCAGATCGGGCTCCAGCAGCTCCTAGGCCCCACACACCCCTAAGATAAACACCGAGGGGCTACTTCCGTGGTGTAATAGGTGGACTTGCGCCTGTTACGTGCATTCTAGACTGAGGCCCCGTGCATGTCGGAGTAGTGCTGAATGTTAGCTGATAGACGATGTTAATCTCACTATTTGCCGAAATAGTTTACAGTCAATATGCTTTGCTTAACAAGCTTCCTTACCCTGTTTTGCACTCAATCTGCTTTGCTGAGATGGCATGCCATGCTCGATTAGTTGCTAAAATATCCTGCCATATATTTATTGTGAAGTAGATTGCCATGGTCTAGTAGCCAATCTATTAGGTGAAATATCTTGACACCGTTTTATACTCGATCTTTGTTGCTGAGATGGCCTTCGATGGCTATGTGCTCGGCCTCATTGACTGCTGAAATTGCCTGTCATAATTTAGCACTCAAATCTGTTTGCTGAATTAGTTTTACATATATTTCGTTACTTAGATATGCTTGTCCAAAAATATCTTGCCATAGCTTTAGACATCGACCTAGGTATTTTTTTCTGGACTTTATAAAAAAGCATATATGTTTTTCCTGTAATATCTAGTAGAAGAACTAATTTGTATGTCTAACAGATGGACAGGACTTGGATAACTTCTGCTTGAAGATTCTCCACTGCATATGTCGAGGGGGTTGAAAACTTCATGAACTTTATCAGAGCTGAGTATGATGGTCCGAAATCAGATGTGCTCTGCCTGTGTAGCAGTTTTATGAATTCAGTTACAAGACCCCAGTCAACTGTAAAATCATCTACACTTGTATGGGATGTCGGTCACATATACTAGGTGGGTTCATCATGGTGAAGCTGTGAACGTCAATGTTACTGACTATGTGGAAGCAGCAGATCACCATCTTGATCTGCCTGATTCTCAGGTGGAGGAGGAGGAGGAGGTGGTGGCGGCGGAGCCAGTGAGTTTGACCAACATTGAAACAATGCTACGAAATGCTCGTGCATTTCGTGAACTTTCACCTGCAGAAGAAAAACGGTGGGCCCGCATGTTGGAACAATGCAACGTGGTAGTCACCCCAGGAAATAAGCTGTCAGTATTCTCAGCGATGGTCACCTTTCTTCAGGTGAAGACATCTGAGCGGATGACCAACAAATCATTTGATGCGATGTTGGCTGCTTTCTGCAAATCTTTCCTAGATGCATCTGAGTTGCCACACACCTACAGTAAAATGAAGAATTTCCTTCGTGCAATTGGAATTGGATATGATATGATCCATGTTTGTAAGAATAATTGTGTTCTGTTCCGGAAGGATTATGCTGACTTAAGTGAATGCCCAAAATGCAAATCATCAAGTTGGAAAGATGGCGATGCTGTGAAGAGGATTCCTCATAATGTTCTGAGACATTTTCCAATTATACCAAGATTGTAGAGGTTGTTTCATGATGCTGAAACAAGAGAGGATGTACTATGGCATTCTAGGAACCAGGAGTACAGAGATCAGAATGTAATGAGCCATCCATCTCATGGTAGTGACTGGAAAAGCTTCAATCAGAAACACAAAAAGTTTGCTGCTGACCCGAGAAACATTAGACTTGGCTTAGCTACGATGGATTTAACCCATTTGGCCACCAGAGCGCCACATATAGCATGTGGCCAGTGCTTGTTATCCCTTACAACATACCACCAAATGTCTGCACCAAAGAATAAAACTACATGATGGCCTTGCTCATCCCAGGTCCAAAAAGTCCTGGAAAGGTTTTTTATTTATTCATGGAGCCTCTTGTGGAGGAACTTCAACAGCTATGGAGGGGTGTTCTCACTCGAGACCTATATAGCAGCCCACCAGCTGATTTCTTTTTGCGTGCTGTTATAATTTGGTGCATCCATGATTATTCAGCTTTGGGCACTATGTCAGGGCGAACGACACATGGTTACAATGCATGTGTTCGTTGTGACACGAATCCGCTATCATACGCAATACTTAGCAAGATTTGTTACATTGGACACCGCCGTTTCCTTGCCAAGGACAAGCCGTCTCCTACAAAATACCGAAGACATGTGTTCAATGCAAAGCATGAAAACTGTGATGCGCCAAAGAGGCTCACCGGCGATGAGTTGCAATTGGAATTAGAGAAGGTCAGGCATTTTACACTAGGAAACCATCCTAATAATGGTAGCGGGAAAAGGAAGCATGGCAGGGCAGAAGAGAGATTATTGTTTACCTGCAGGTCCACTTTGTGGGACATGGAGTATTGGAAAGATTTGGATCTGCGGCATAATCTTGATGTGATGCACATCGAGAAAAATATATGTGGCAGCATTATCAGCACACTTCTTAATATTGAAGGCAAGATGAAAGATACCTTAAAATCTAGGATTGATTTGACACACCTGGGTATTAGAAGGGATTTGCAGGTGGAAGATGATGGTGCATCACGGGATATGACACCAGCTGTGTACGTCTTGGACAAGGTAAAAAGAAAAGAATTCTGCAAGGTCCTGTCATGTGTGAGATTCCCACATGGATTTGCTTCCAACCCTGAAAGGAGAGTCAGTGCAGATGGAAACAAGGTACAAGGGTTGAAAACTCATGACTGCCATCCTACTTCAAAGGGTTTTACCTGTTATCCTTAGAGGATTGGACCGCCCTGACTTATGCAGAGCAGTTGCAGAGTTGGGACAATTCTTCAGGGAACTCTGCAGTAGAAATATCAGGATAGATGCTTTGGAGCATCTTAGAGACAACATACCAACTATCCTATGCGACCTTGAGAATATATATATCCTCCATCCTTGTTTGATGTGATGGTGCATTTGGTTGTTCATCTACCTGATGAGGCACTACTTAGAGGTACAGTACAGTATGACTGGATGTACCCTATTGAAAGGCGGCTAGGGACTTTCAAGGGCTATGTTAGGAATAGAGCTAGACCTGAGGGTTCAATTGCAGAGGCCTACATTGCAACAGAAGCATTGAAATTCTGCTCAAAATACATTGAAACAGCTGATCAGCTTAGCAAAGAGGTGGGTGAAGACAATCCCGAGCTCAATGTTTTTGATTTATCTGTTTGAGTTACAGGGGAGAGTCAACAAGACGACAACCTAAAGATTTGGACAAAATGGTTTGGTATGTGTTGAATAACTGTCCTGAGATTCTACCTTATATCGAGTAAGTGCTAAGTACTGCAGCTTATACATCGTAATCTACTAAACTTGCAGCACATTCTTATATATTTAGATGTTTGACGCGATCACTATGTTGTGTAGCATCTACAAAAAGGAGTTACTGCCTCAAAATCCAAGAAACATTGACAAACTGGTTATGGCAGTATTTGCGAAATGGTTCAAGAGCCTTGTAAGCTTTTGAATTGCACTGTCAGTTTTTTTAATATATTGAGTACATAAGATGATCAGCTTGTCTATTTTCTAATGATAGGTTAAGAAGATGCGGGAGGATGGGCAGGCAGTTAATGATGCCCTTTACGCACTAGCAATGGCTCCTAATACTCGGGTAAGACATTATGAATCTTGCGTTGTTAGAGATGTGCGCTACAACACCCTTGCACGCGATGAAGGGAGGAAGACACAAAATAGTGCCATCATGAGCACAGATAAGTACGGCAAAGAGACAACTGAAATGTATGCTAGCATAACAGACATTGTTCGGTTGCAGTATATCTCCAGTTTCGAGGTTCATCGGTGTGTGGTTCTATTGTGCTGTCATTGGTATAACCTGTTTTCCAGGATCGCAAAACCAAGAGCTGATGATTATTTCAAATCCATCAATGTCAAGGCGGCGTACCAGACCGATGAGCATTTTATTTTGGCAAATCGAGCAACACTGATATTTTTCTTGGAAGACACATATGCATGTAGCGATGAATGGAGAGTATTGCAAAGGTTTGAGCAGAGGAATTCGTTTAATGAAGTTGCACAACAAGATGATGCTTACACTGCTCCTGATGTAGAAGATTCCACAGATGTTCCTAATATCTTTGAGAACCATCACGTCAATAACACTGGCAAAAAGATTCCTTGTCGGGCTGTGGACATACGAGAGTTGATCAATAAGACGCCAACATTAGAGGACATTGAGGATGAAGAAGAAGATGACACTGGGGGGAATTACGATTCAGACTGATACACATGGCGAAGATGTTGACGCTGCTACTACGGATGATGATTAGATTGCTTTTGTCGTATTTGCCTATGAGAAGACGACTTTTTATCTACTATGTGAAATTGTGTTTGCTATGACAACTGAAACCTGATGAAGTTGTTGTTTAGTATTTTTGTTGTGAGAACATCACTTACTATGTATGTTGATTTGTGTTTGGTGATTGTATGACGACTAGAACATGATGACATTGTTGTTTAGTTGTACTCATATTTGGCTATGAAACTTGTATTTGATGACATAGTTTACTGTTGGACTGCAATTTTCTCGACGTCTTCGAATGGGAACAAAGCTGACCCGACAGGGCCTCTGCTAATTTATTTATTTATTAGGAAAAGTGCCTCTGCTATTTATTTATTTATGAGCAAAAGGGGATACCCCCCGATTTCCGTTAATAGAAATCATTAAATGTTTACAACACTACGCCCAGCCTGCTAAATAGGTTTCATTCATTACTAGTTTTAGCAAAGTGCTCATTTCATAGCCACTGAATACATCACGAGTGCTACATACACTGCAAATAAAGAGACAATCATCCTATAGAGCACAACGATCTTGTCCATTATCTTCACAAGCTCTTTCATCACCTCATTGTTGTCAAGGCCGTTCAGCAGCTGTTGCTTGGCTATGATCAGATGAACTACATCTTTAATTTTCTTCTCTGCATCTTTCTCTTCTGCCGTTCCTTTAGTTACTTGTCCAACACCCTAACCTGCTGGTATTGGGATTCCCCGGCTAACCAAATAATCAGCGTAGTTCCATTCCCCCACATCAGCAACTTCCCAGAAATACAAATCACACGAATCTTCCCTTTTCTGCATGAATCAAATTGGAAGATCATCAATGAAACTATTAAAAAAAATCAGCAACTGAAAGCACGCGAACAACACTTAAACATATTATTACCCCATGATTCGGGCATTTGTAGAAGACTCGACCGGGGTTGAGGATTGTAGTTGAGACGCGATGGATGACTCTGCGTGATTTGCAGCAGTGGCACCACACCAACGGCAGCGGGTTGCGATGAGCAACCGGCTGCGGTGAGTGTGCCGGCGGGGGTGTGATGAGACCCACAGGGGATGGTACGGGTGGCAATTTGGCACATATCTGGCTATTTCTGCTGAAGAGCAGGTGGACGAGCCACCAGCGGACATGGTTGCTACGGCCGGAGCTTCTGATTCTAGCAGATTAACTAGAGAAGAGGAGAAGCGAACATTGGATATGTCAGTTTCATTACTTGCAGAGTAGCATAGCACTATATATAGTCATAGTCTAGGTTTGGATTCGAACCAGCTACAGGAGCACGTCTCTCTTTTTTCTAAAACTCAGCAGTGTCTCTTTAGTGGTACACTAGCTTGTTTTGTACGCCTTCTAAAGTCTTTGATTTTCGGGAATGTTTTGTGGTGAACGTTCCCTGGGAGGAGGACGGGAAACAAACGCATTTTCCTAGCAGTTTTAATTGCGATGCAAGATCAAACGGTGGCAGTTTCGGGAATGTTATCTGGCGAACGAGCCCAGTTTTTCTTTTCTTCCTATAAAAAAGTATGCTACGTGGTGTCGGCTTAGTCAACAAATGATTGTGCCAACCTTGACCGTTGGATTGATATTCAACGTCTATCGTGTTTCTTCAGTCTCTTCTTCCTCCAGCCGCCAAAGCCAAACCAGCGCCGGCGGGACCGCCTGCTCCCGCCTCCCATGGCTGGCTGTGCTGTCGTGCACGCATCGCAGCCACATCGCACCCTAGAACTCTACGCATCTTCCCTAGCTCCTATTCGTTCCCGTCTGAGGCCTCACCATCGTCCTCCGCCTAGCTTTGCTCGCCGTGGTGCCGCCATCCGATGATGTCAACATGGTAAACAACCGAGACGAATAAGGAGATAATTGTACATGGTGAGGATGACAGTAGGGACCCACCAGGATCATGGCAGTAGGCAAGCAAGTGCCTCCTTTATTACAAGAAAAAAATGGTTCCTCCTGATGGTTTCCTGACATCTGAGTCGCATGCCACTGTCAACGTAGTCAATAAGCGAGATAACTGCACAAGGAGCGGCTGACAACCGGGACCCAGCAGCTCGCGTAGTATTTTTTTTGTTTTCGGGATGGAGCAGGGTATCAACTGGGTTGTGCGGGAGCTGTGGCCCATCTAGCCCAGGCTTTTATTTCATATGTTTACCACATGACCAGCCTAGTTTTGTTTTTTCTTTCTGAAAATGGATAGCCCAGCTATTTTGTTTTTTGTAGAATAACCAACGGAGGCCTACTTGCTTTTCTACGCCCAGCTGGGCCTGAAATCTTTCAAGACGAGGAGGGATGCATTCGGCTTGCCCAGAAAATGGGCTATAAGTAATAAGAAATGGGTTGTAAAATGAAAAATACAGCAAACTGGCAATTAGTTCCAAATTACTTTTTTCTTTATGAATTTGATATTTTAAATTTCATTGTTTTTGTGCGGGTAAAATTTCATTGGATTTTACATTAAGGTATGTTTATTTTTTAAATTATTTTGAATCTGGCTAGAAATATTGGGCTGTATACTGTTTGGGACAGATTTGGAGGCTGACTTGTGGGTCTACAAGGTTGACGTGTACGAAAGGCTTTGTCAACTTAGTCCATAAACGTTTCTAGCAGCAGTGACCGTTGGATTGTTAATCCAACGGCCATGCTGCTTCTTCAACCACTGGTCTTCTTGCTCCAGCTGCCCAAACCAGCGCCAGCCGTACTGCCTACTCATGCCTCCCGTGGCCGGCTGTGCTGCCGCGCAGGCCTAACCACCCCACACTACTCCCATCGCTAGCCTGGCCATCCCTCTATGCACCCATAATTCCTATTATTCTCCGACGATGGCAGACGAACTAGTAAACCCTCGTACTCCCCTCCATGTGGGAAACAACTGTCGAGTCTTCTCCGGCTCCGGGTCGTTCCCTTCCTAGGCCTCGCCGTCGTCCACCGCCCTAGTGCTCTCGGCGCGGCGTGGTCAAACATGGAGAGGATGACAGCTGGGTCCATGGCCGCACGCAAGGAAGTGCCTCCTTATTACATGCAAAATAATGATTCCTCCACCTGACAGCGGGGACCCACTGGAAGCGCCTCTGTATTTCGCGAAAAAAAGTTCCTCCCGCTGACAGCTCGGACCCACCAGCTATATCTTCGCACGCAAGGAAGTGCCTCCTTATTACGCACAAAAAAATGAATACTCCCCCTGCTAGCTGGGACCCACCATATTTGGGGGCTGACTTGAGGGCCTACTAAGTTGGCGCGGACGCAGGATTTGTCAACTTAGTTTATATAAACGATTCTAGCTGCAGTGACTGTATGATGTCCATCCAACGGCCGTCGTGTTTCTTCAACCTCTGGTCTTCTTGCTCCAGCAGCCCAAACCATCGCTGTCCATGCCGCCTGCTCCTGTGTTCCGTGGGCGGCTATACTGCTGCGCAGGCCTCACCGCCCCACCCTACTCCCATCGCTTGGCTGGCCATCTGTGTACTCACCCAAACCTCCTGTTATTCTCCGGCGACGGCAGCCTCACACTGCAGCCGAACTAGTAAACCCTCGTACTCCCGTCCGCATGGGAAACAACTGCCGAGTCTTCCCCGGCTCCGGGTCATTCCCTTCCTAGGCCTCACCGTTGTCCACCGCCTTGGTGCTCTCGGCGCGGCGTGGTCAACATGGTCAAGGAACGACTTCCATCGGAAGAGGACTGTACGTGGAGAGGCTGACAGCTGGGACCACGGCCGCAGCAAGGAAGTGCCTCCTTATTACGCACAAAATAATGATTCCTCCACCTTACAGCGGGGACCCACCGAAAGGGCCGCCGAATTTTGCAAAAAAGACGTTTCCCCCTGACAACTGGACCCACCAGCTACATCTTCGCACGCATGGAAGTGCGTCCATATTACGGGAAAAAAATGATTCTTCCCCCTAACAGCTGGGACCCACCAGCTATATCTTCGCACGCAAGGAAGTGCCGCCTTATCCTCCCTGATAGCTGGGACCCACCGGGTCGAACCGTACGTAGGGTTGTCTATCTGGTCGCGAACATGTACGTACATACTGGTCGATCGCTCCCTCTACAGCGATGAACCGTGGCCGAGTAAGGAGATGCACGTGTCATAGTAGAGGCGCGGACTTAGCATGTCATGCAGTCCCATCTATATATATAGTGTACACGTACGTATAACCATGCTGCAAGAAAGTAAATACGGCTACGTACGTACATACGGGCGGGGTCTCGAACATGTACGCATGCATACTTACGGCCAGGGCTCGTGTACATGGAGAGGAAACGGACGGCAGCGACGTCATCCTGTTCATCGGCAGCTAACCAGCTAGGTCAGAATGGAGGAAACAGCGTCGTGTTCACCGGGAGCCAAGTGACTGGGTTGGAACGCGTCCTGTTCATCGAGAACGAAACCACTGGGTCGGAACGCATCCTGTTCATTGGGAGCCAACCGGCTTGGATGGAACAGCCGGAACGGGGTCTGGCGTATCACAAAACAGAGGAAAACGGCCTTCTGTTCAATCGCGTACGGTCGAAACAGGGTCCTGTTCATCAGGAAGGGTCTGGTGTACTGCAGAACAGAGTAAACGGCCTTCTATTCGAGTGCCTATGGTCGAAATGGGGTCTTGTTGATCGGGAGGGGTGTGGCGTACCGCAAAATAGAGGACACGGGCTTGTGTTGGAGCGCCTACGGTTGAAACGGGGTCCTGTTCATCGGGAGGGGTGTGGCGTACCGCAAAATGGGACTCGACGGCCTACTACTCATCCACCGTCTACTGCCTCGCTCCAGCCTCCTCAGGCTACTATTCATCCACCGTCGACTTCCTCCAGCCTCCACATGCTACTATTCATCCACCGTCGACTTCCTCTGCCTCCACCAGCTACTGTTCATCCACGGGGGTCCTGTTCATCCAGCCTCCACCGGCTACTATTCAACCAGCCCTCCACGGGGTCCTATTCATCCACCCCCAATCGGCTCGATCAGGTGGTGTGTGGTGGCCTCCTATCGATCGGGGTCCTATTCATCCAGCGGCAACGTCCTCTACTACCACGGGGTCCTGTTCATCCAACCCCCACCGGAAACTGTTCATCCAATCCCCAACAACGGTCACTGTTCGTCAAGAGGCAGTAGAAGCTGGTTCGATCGGCTTCAGTTAGTAGCAGTTGCGAATGAATCGCTTGGGTTCAGTTAATAGCCAAGGGATCGATCGTTCATGTTCAGTAACGTAGCTAGTGCAGTCGCTCGGGTTAAGTAAGCGAACGCCTCGCTCGGGTTTAGTTAGAGCCCAATGCCTCACACACATGCGCATACGTGTACGAGAGAAACGCGCAATCCCTCCATGCATCGCTCGGCCCCAACCACCCACCGTAACCGGGAACTCCCCGAAATTTTCCTCGCCCTCGCTTCTACCACGAATTTTTCCATCATGGACGGCCCAAAGAATGTCATGCAGGTGCGTCCCCGGGCCGCCCAGGATAAAAAGCCCATTTTCTATCATGATTTTTTGTCATAGAAGTAGGAGCTCACCACATCTATGATGATACGTGCTTTTGTCACAATTATCGTCATAGAAGTGTCATAAGCATGACAGAAAAAAATCGTTCGGTCCAAAATGTCACGGATGTGTCTTTTTTTGTAGTGCCAATGCCTACGAATTTTCCACATATTGTTCTTGCTAAGTTACTATTGTTGTTGCTACTGTTACACTTGCTGCAAAACAATTGCTATCACTGTTACCATTACTGTTATTATTATCACTGCTATCAGAACTATCATATTACTGTGCTACTGATCATATTGCTGCAGATATTTAATCTCCTAGTGTGGTTGAATTGACAACTCAACTGCTAATACTTGCAAATATTCTTTGGCTCCCCTTGTGTCGAATCTATAAATTTGGGTTGAATACTCTACCCTCGAAAACTTTTGTGATCACCTATACTTGTGGGTTATCAAGACCTTTTTCTGGCGCCGTTGCCGGGGAGCATAGCTATATTTGTTAAGTCACTTGGGATTATTATCTATCTATCATTATGAAGAATCTGAAGGATACCAAAACTAAGATTGTTCCCTCTAGGACGAGGGGAGGTAAGGAACTGCCATCACATTATGCACTTGATTCACCTTCTGTTTTGAGTAGACTTGCAACACCACCACATGCTATTAATCCTGATATGTCGCAAGTTATTGATGATGCTACTTATGCTATGAATGCTACTCATGATGATGCTAGTACCTTGCTTGATGATAATATGCCACTAGGTGAATTTCTTGATGAACAAATTGCTAGAGCTAAAGATATTGAGAATGCTGAAACTGATGAAATTATTGAAACTCATGAAATACTTGAAACTGAAAATCTTGAAACACCTATTAGGCCTAGTTCTCCTAGATACGAATTGCCTAAGACACCTGAAGGTTATGTTATGGATGAGGAGACAGCTAGAGATTTTTTTGCTTGCAATGATAGAGATGATCTTAAGAAATTACTATGCAAACTGAAAGAAAAATATTTGAATGCCAGAATGAAATGTGATCCTAAGTTTGCTACTTCACCTATCTTTGGTGATGATAAGATTTTGAATTCTCTGTCGACCCAGAGTTTATTACTTTGGTTGAATCTGATCCTTTCCATGGCTATGAAACTGAAACTATTGTGGCACATATTACTAAATTAAATGATATAGCCACCCTATTTGCTCATGATGAGAAGATTCGCTACTACTATATTCTCAAATTATTTCCATTCTCATTAAAGGGTGATGCTAAGATATGGTACAATACTCTTGCTCCTGGTTGCGTGCGTAGTCCCCAGGATATGATTTATTACTTCTCTGAAAAATATTTTCCTGCTCATAAGAAACAAGCTACCTTACAGGAAATATTTAATTTTGTGCAAATTGAAGAAGAGAGTCTCCCACAAGCTTGGGGGAGGCTTCTCCAATTGCTTAATGCTTTGCCTGATCATTCTCTTAAGAAAAATGAAATACTTGATATCTTCTATAATGGACTAACTGATGCTTCTAGGGACTTCCTAGATAGTTGTGCTGGTTGTGTTTTCAGGGAACAAACTATTGAACAAGCTGAGGAATTATTGAACAATATATTGAAAAATTATGATGATTGGACTCTTCCTGAACCACCGCCTAAACCCACTCTGAAGAAGAGGGGTATCTTATATCTAAGTCCTGAAGATATGCAGGAGGCAAAGAAAAGTACGAAGGAAAAAGGTATTAAAGAAGAGGATGTTAAAAATTTACCTCCTATTGAAGAAATACATGGACTTGTCACACCACCAGCAAAGGTGGTAGAGGTAATCTCTTTAATGAAATTTGATGAAAGTGACATCCCTTACAATAAACATCCTAGTTAATGCCTTTATGAGTTTGACAACTACATTAGAAAACAAGATCACTTCAATGAAAATGTTATGAAACAATTAAAATATAACTCTAATATGATTGCTCGCTTGAGTGACTTGTTGTTTAGAATCAGTAATGATGCAAGAGGTGTAGGAAAACATGCTTCTATGGTTCAAACTCAACTAGAACAAGTTGCTAAATCTCAAAGAGAGTTGCTTTGTGAAATGAATAATAATATGAATGACTTTGCTGTTAGAGTAGTGATACATCTCCATCGTATCTACTTTTCCTAATGCTTTTCCTCTTGTTTTGGACTCTAGTTTGCATGATTTGAATGAAACTAACCCGGACTGACGCTATTTTCAATAGAACTACCATGGTGTTGTTTTTGTGCAGAAATAAAAGTTCTCAGATTGGAACGAAACTTTTTGGAGAATTTTTATATAATAAAAGAAAAATACTGGAGCCAAGAACCACTGGAGGGGGGCCCCTGGTTGAGCAAAACCGACCAGGGCGCCCCCCTCAGGCGCGTTCAGGTGGGTTGTGCCCACCTGGAGGCCCCGTAGACCCTGATGCCAACGCTATTAAATCCTATTTTTCCAGAAAAAAATCAGGGAGGAAGAATTATCTAGTTTCACGATACGGAGCCGCTGCCACCTCCTGTTCTTCATCGGGAGGCCAGATCTGGAGTCCATTTGGCGCTCCGGAGAGGGGGATCTCCGATCTTTGTCATCACCAACCCTCCTTCATCGCCAATTCCATGATGCTCCCCACCGGGAGTGAGTAATTCCTTCGTAGGCTCGCTGGTCAGTGAGGAGTTGGATGAGATTCATCATGTAATCGAGTTAGTTTTGTTAGGGCTTGATCCCTAGTATCCACTATGTTCTGAGATTGATGTTGTTATGACTTTGCCATGCTTAATGCTTGTCACTTTGGGCCTGGGTGCCATGATTTCAGATCTGAACCGTTTATGTTATCACCTTTATATCTATGTTCTAGATCCGATCTTGCAAGTTATAGTCACCTACTACGTGTTATGATCCGCAAACCCCGGAGTGACAATAGTCGGGATACTTTCCGGTGATGACTGTAGATTGAGGAGTTCATGTATTCACTATATGCTAATGCCTTGTTCTGGTTCTCTATTAAAAGGAGGCCTTAATTTCCTTATGGACCCCACTTCCATGGGAGGGTAGGACAAAATTTGTCATGCAAGTTCTTTCCATAAGCACGTATGACTATTTACGGAATACATGCCTACATTATATTTATGAACTGGAGCTAGTGCCGTATCGCCCTAGGTTATGACTGTAATATGATAAAATATCATCCAATGAGTTCACCGATCCAATGCCTACGGATTTTCCATATATTGTTCTTGCTAAGTTACTACTATTGCTGCTACTGTTACACTTGTTACAAAATCATTGCTATCATTGTTACCATTACTACTGCTATCAAAACTATCATACTACTTTGCTACTGATCACTTTGCTGGAGATAATTAATCTCCAGGTGTGGTTGAATTGACAACTCAGCTGCTAATACTTGCAAATACTCTTTGGCTCCCCTTGTATCGAATCAATAAATTTGGGTTGAATACTCTACCCTCAAAAACTGTTGCGATCCCCTATACTTGTGGGTTATCAAGACCTTTTTCTGGCACCGTTGCCGAGGAGCATAGCTCTATTTGTTGAGTCACTTGGGATTATTATCAATTTATCACTATGAAGAATCTGAAGGATACAAAGACTAAGATTTTTCCCTCTAAGACGAGGGGAGGTAAGGAACTGCGATCTAGCTCTGCACTTGATTCACCTTCTATTTTGAGTAGACTTGCAACACCACCACATGCTATTAATCCTGATATGTCGCAAGTTATTGATGATACCACTTCTATGAATGCTACTCTTGATGATGCTAGTACCTTGCTTGATGATGGTGTGCCACTAGGTGATTTTCTTTATGAACAAATTGTTAGAGCTAAAGATATTGAGAATGCTGAAACGGATGAAATTGTTGAAACTGATGAAGTACTTGAAACTGAAAATCTTGAAACACCTATTAGGCCTAACTCTCCTAGATATAAATTGCCTAAGGTACCTGAAGGTTATGTTATGGATGAGGAGACAGCTAGAGATTTTCTCGCTTGCAATGATAGAGATGATCTTAAGAAATTATTATGCAAACTAAAGGAGAAATCTTTGAATGCTATAATGAAATGTGATCCTAAGTTTGCTACTTCACCTATCTTTGTTGATGATAAGGATTATGAATTCTCTGTCGACCCAGAGTTAATTACTTTGGTTGAATCTGATCCTTTCCATTGTTATGAAACTGAAACTGTTGTGGCACATCTTACTAAACTGAATGATATAGCCACCCTTTTTTCTCATGATGAGAAGATTCGCAATTATTATATTCTCAAATTATTTCCATTCTCATTAAAGGGTGATGCTAAGATTTGGTATAATACTCTTGCTCCTGGTTATTTGCGTAGTCCCCAGGATATAATTTACTACTTCTCTAAAAAATATTTTCCTGCTCTTAAGAAACAAGCCGCCTTACAGGAAATATTTAACTTTGTGCAAATTGAAGAAGAGAGTCTCCCACAAGCTTGGGGAGGCTTCTCCAATTGCTGAATGCTTTGCCTGATCATCCTCTTAAGAAAAATGAAATACCTGATATCTTCTATAATGGACTAACTGATGCTTCTAGGAACTTCCTAGATAGTTGTGCTGGTTGTGTTTTCAGGGAACGAACTATTGGACAAGTTGTGGAATTATTGAATAATATATTAAAAATCATGATGATTGGACTCTTCCTGAACCACCGCATAAACCCACTCTGAAGAAGAGGTGTATCTTATATCTCAGTCCGGAAGATATGCAAGAGGCAAAGAAATCTATGAAGGAAAAAGGTATTAAAGCTGAGGATGTCAAGAATTTACCTCCTATTGAAGAAATACATGGGCTTGATACACCACCACCCAAGGTGGTACAGGTAAATTCTTTAATGAAATTTAATGATAATGAAAATCCTTATAATATGCATCCTAGTCAATGCCTTCATGAGTTTGATAACTATATTAGAAAGCAAGATCACTTCAATGCAAATGTTATGAAACAATTGAAATACAATTATGATATGATTGCTCGCTTGAGTGACTTGTTACTTAGAATCTCCAATGATGTTAGAGGTGTAGGAAAACATGCCTCTATGGTTCAAACTCAACTAGCACAAGTTGCTAAATCTCAAAGAGAATTGCTTGACGAAATGAATAATAATATCAATGATCATGCTGTCAGAGTAATGACTAGAGGAGGTAGAATGACTCAGGAACCACTTTATCTTGAGGGACATCCTAAAAGAATTGAACTAGACTCTCAAATAATTAACACTGATGCACCTAGTCCTTCTAAGAAGAAGAAGAAAAAGAAAAATGATAGGACTTTGCATGCCTCTAGTGAACCTGAAATAGAAAAACCTCTTGATAATGATAATGTTATTTTTATCTCTGATGCTGAAACTCAATCTGGTAATGAAAAAGATAATGATGATGTTCTTGAAGATACTCAACCAGACAATGATAAACAACCAGATAATGACGTTGAGATAGAACCAGCTGTTGATCTTGATAACCCACAACCTAAAAATAAAAGATATGATAAAAGAGACTTCGTTGCTAGAAAACATGGAAAAGAAAGAGAACCATGGGTTCAGAAACCCATGCCCCTTCCACCTAAATCAACTAAAAGGAAAGATGATGAAGAATTTGAACGCTTTGCTGAAATGATTAGGCCAATCTTTTTGCGCACTCGCTTGACTGATATTTTGAAGATGGCCCTTTATGCAAAGTATATGAAAGACATCATCACTAATAAAAGAAAAATACCGGAAGCTGAAATCTCCACTATGCTTGCTAATTATTCTTTTAAGGATGGAGTACCTAAAAAACTTGGAGATCTGGGAATACCAACTATACCTTGCTCCATAAAAAGAAATTATGTCAAAACTGCTTTGTGTGATTTTGGAGCTGGTGTTAGTGTTATGACTTTCTCTTTATATAAAAGACTTGACTTGAATAAACTCACACCTACTGAAATATCTTTGCAAATGGATGATAAATCAACTGCCATACCTATCGGTATTTGTGAGGATGTGCCCGTTGTTGTTGCTAATGTTACTATCTTGACTGACTTTGTTATACTTGAGATGCCCGAGGACGACAACATGTTATATCCTTGGTAGACCCTTCTTAAATACTGCAGGGGCTGTTATTGATTGCAATAAAAGCAAGGTCACTTTTCATATCAATGGTAATGAGCATACGGTGCACTTTCCGAAGAAACAATTCCAAGTGAATGGTATTAATGTTATTGAAAAATCTCCAACACACACTATTGGAAGTTTTCAACTACCTCTACCTACTGCTAAAAAGAAATATGTGATGCTTATTGTTGGGGACATGCATATCCCCGTTAAGGTAACTTAGTGTTTTACGAAAGTTCTTTGGTTTCATGCTAATCGAAGGTGGTTGTTAATAAGACTTGATCAACTTTATTAATTTTCACTTTTGAGAGGTATGAAGTTGATGAATTTAGTAGCCACCATCCTCTGTCCTTACCTTTTATTTTCTGTTTTTCTTAGTTCAATAAAATAAAATGCCATGTTTATCCTGTTTTCTAGATTTCCCGTGCAATAAAAAATGAGCCGAAAATAAAAGTTCTCAGAATGCCCTGAAAATTTAATACGTTTTTTCTGATTATTTAAGAATTTTTGGTGCAAATAACATCAGAGGGGGGCGCACTAGGTGGGCACAACCCACCTGGGCGCTCAGCACCCTCAAGCGCGCCCTGGTGGTTGTGGTCCCCATGTGGGCCCCCTCACTTATTCTTTAGCCCATGTCACCACCTACCTCCAGAAAAAATTCACCATTGCTCTCTCTTGTGTTCTTGCTCTCAAACCCGCGGATTTTGATCTCTTTGCTCGAAGCTCCATTTCCGAAACTGTTTTGGGGGATTGCTACTTGGTATGTGACTCCTCCATTTGTCCAATTAGTTTTTGCTTTAGTGTTTTATATTTTGAATAATTAGCTACTCTTGGTTCTGCTGTAGATGGGCTTGCATGTTGAATTCTTAGTGTTCTAAGTAGTTTGAATGCTCAATATAGTCTCTATGCATGTCTATGAGCAGTTGCTATCAATCTTGTGAAGTTTTGTTGACAAAAATTTTGTGGACTAAAAATTTCATAATTTTATTGATAGGAATATGATGAGTTTCTTTAGGAGTTCTTCGAGGAGGAGGTCTTCGAAGGCATCATCTAGTAGTGATTCAGTGCGTCAGTCCTATGTTGAACAAAGCGCAAGTTCGATACGAGAAGCAGCTACAATTTTATGCTAAGAGCAGGTATTAATGAAGAATTTGAGCAATATGTTCACAACACCGAGCTCAGTCCCTACCTGGAAAATAAGTGCAACCAACATCTCAGCCTCACAGAATCATTTACTAAAGAATTTAGATTTCATCCCCGTGAGTCTAGGGTGTCGTTTAAACTGTATGACAATCCATTTACCATACCTCTAGAGAGATTTGCTTACCACTGCAAAATCCCATTTTGGGGCTCGCTAGATGAACCACCTAGATCTGAGTACAAAACTTTCTTGACTAGCCTCTACTATGGTGAAACTAGAGGAGTGAAATAGGGTAGAATAAAGAGCATTCATTTCCCATCGATTCAATACTTTGCACTCTTTAATGGCAAATGCATTGTAGGCAAGCAGGATTGCAACATACTTTGTGCCCCTGACTTGAGTCTCTTACACACTGCTCTCGCCGGTAATAAGTGTTATAACCTCGGAGCGATTGTTGCACGTAGATTGCAACACAACGCTGGTTGTGGATATTTTTACGGTGGGATTTATGCCTCACGTCTAGCAAGGGGGTTGGGCGTATCTTCTTGGTCTAATGACCCTATCCTGTCCACCCAGTACTTAGACTTTGAGGCCATAAAGCGCCATAAAATTCTCAAAGGCGATGCCACTGATTATATTTATAATTTATTGTTTAATACACATTCTGTGGTGCGCACCTTTTTGCCTGCTCCTGCTCTCTTTGATTATCACAGCAAGAGAAGATATTATGTTCTTGAGAGCGAGGCCCACACGCACAACGCGGAGGTTGTAGCTGCTCGGCGAGCTGAAGAGGCTGCACCTAGAGCCTCCGCGAGCTATCACTCCGACTACTATGCAGTCTACTGATGATGATTACAAACTTAGGCCAAAAGCCTAAGCTTGGGGGAGTACGTGTTTCACCGACATTACATTCATGTTCACACATTTCATTCCAGTTGCCGGTGTCCACACTTTTTCATTGTATTATCCATGCTAGATTTATTTTCTCGCCTTCTTCTTGTGTGTTTGAAAAACTTTGAGAAACCCAAAAAATATTTCCTGCTTCTTTTTGTTTTTTCTTTCTAGTTTAATTAGTTGTAGTATTAAAAAAGAAAAACCCAAAAAGATTTCTCGATTCTTCTTCTTGTTTGTTGGGAGCCTTCCCGTGTAAATAGTTTTTCTTGTTTCTATTTTTCCTTCTTTAATTTGCTTTCTTCTAGAAAATCTAAAAACTCCAAAAATATTTCAGCGTTTTTCTCTGAATTTCTTTTCCATTTATTGAGTCATACCAAGGAGAAGATCAGAATGAAAATTTTTAGTGGCTCTCATGTGCATTATTGTTGATCTAACGAAGAGCCCAAATTACCTTGTCTTCTCCTTTGAATAAAATGTTTGCAGATTCCAGCTTAGTCCATGACACTCTTGCACTATTATTATTTTCAAATCATTCAGTCGTGCAAGTGAAAGGCAATAATGACGATATTTGGTGAACTGGATGTGGCAGAGAGAAACGGGTATGAACTCAACTTGTTATATTTTTGTAAATATGTTTAACCTAGTATCCATGATTTAGCATATTATGATCAAACATGTTTGCAATGACAATTAGAGATTATAGTTTCTCATGCCATGCTTAAGTAGCTAGGAGTGGATAATGATTTATCTTGGATATCAACATTGTGTTAAAATGATTGTGATGTAGTATGATGATATGGTATCCTCCTATGAATGTTCGAGTGGCTTGACTTGGCACATGTTCATGCATGTAGTTGAATCAAAACAACATAGCCTCTATGATATTTATATTCATGGTATACATATCCTACTTATGCTAGTATCCAATGTTCATTATGCATAAATGCATGTTCATGACCGTTTTCACTCTCTAGCTAGCAGCTTCCCAACCTATTTGCTAGCCTTCGCCTGTACTAAGCGGAAATACTGCTTATGCTTCAAAATCCTAAAACCCAAGTTATTCCAGATGAGTCCACCATGACTACCTATATGCGTTATTACCCTACCGCTCTAACTAAATTTGCATGTGCCACCTCTAAAAACTTCAAACAAATACCCTTTTTGTGCGCCCGGATTATTCATAGAGTGACAGGAAGTAGTTGGTATCTTCCATGCTGTAACACCCCCAGTGGTTAACTACAGTAATCACCCTTTTGATTATGCCATGTCAGCATGATTAACAGTGCATGATCATCATTAGCATCATATTGCATTTCAACTCCTAAGTCAAATTCGAATTTAAATGAAAGTGGAAAATAGAAGTTATTCAAATCATAAACTAAAATGTCAGATAAATAACAAACGTTCCAGAGGCACTTCTAAAATTGAAACCAACATTATTGAAAATGGATAAGTGGCTTGAACATCCTCAAACAGTGGCTGAAAATAATATTTAATGACCTTTTAATTTATTTAAAACAAATAAGAAATGATGTTTTGTCCAAAACTCAATGTAGGGGTTAGGAATAAAGCACTGGTATTTATGGACCAGGTCACATGTTTTACGAAATTCAATTTGAGCACTAACTATTTACAAAACAGGGGTTGGATAAATAAAAGAGAAAAGAAAAAGAAATAAAAAGAACCCCCCCCCCCCCCCCCCGTGGCCCAACTGGGCCCCAGCCCAGCTGGCCATGCCGGCCCCACCCCCCCCCACCACTCCTTATCCCCCTCGGGCCGAACCCTAGCCGCTCCACCCCCCCTCCGCTCATCCCCCCCCCCCATCCAGACGGGCGCAGGCCCGACGCGCCGACCGCGCCCCGACGCCGCCGCCGCCCCGTCGCCGCCTCCCCCTCGCCAACGCCGAAGCCGCTCGTTCCTCGCCGACGACCGCGCGCGCGAGTCGCCCCGCCCTCGCCGGACCCGCCGCTTCGCCCCGACCCCGACCCCGTCGCGCTCGACGCCGGCGCCTCTCCACCACCATCCCCGCCGTCGTCCCCGCGCCCGCTGCCCTAGCCCTACAGCGCCGGTGAGGCCCTCGGCCTCCTCCTCCCTTCGCCCCGTCCGCTCAACTACCGCGTCGCACGCCCGAAGAGTTTCTGCCGAAAAAGCAAAAGAGAACGCGCCCATCGCTAGTTCGGCGAGATATAAGCGACAGACACGGAAGCGAGAATCGGAGAACAGCAGCCCAAGATGGGAGACAGCCAAAACACCTGGCAGAGCACGCGCTGCGGGGCATGCGACCGTCAAGAGCCACCCCACAAAAACAGTCAAGCGCGCAGAGAGTGCCATTTGGGCAACGGACATGTCCGGGTCCCAAATGGGCACGCTCCGGACATGTCGGAGGACCCAGCCAGACGGGAACGTCCGCGGACATGTCCGCCCAGCCCACTGACATAGGGGCCCACGGCCCAGAACGAATTAAAAAAATAATAATAAAAATAAAAATAATTAAACTAATTAATTAATTAATTAGTTAATTAATCCTGATTAGGTTAATTTAATTAAGTAGTTAGTGTTAATTAAACAGTAATTTAATTAGTTAATCACTAATTAACCTAACAGCCTATGACAGGTGGGACCCACTGGTCCTGACGTCATGCTGACGTCATGCTGACGTCAGCAAGACACTGTTTCGGATAATGTTAATTTAAATAATTAATTAAATTCCAGAAATTAATAAAAACTTTAGAAAATCATATAAAATAATCCGTAGCTCAGATGAAAATACTTTGTACATGGAAGTTGCTCAGAACGACGAGACGAATCTGAATACGCGGTCCGTTCGTCCGTCACGCGTCCCTAACTATCCGAACTTGCAACCGTTCCCCTCTTATCCTTTGTCCAATAATTCCAAAGACCCGGGAAATATCGTCAGATATTCTCCCGCTCCGTCTGTTACGTGTGATGCTGCGTTAGACTACCCCTAGCACCGTGTATCGTATTTGTCATGCTCATGTTTGCTATATATTTATACTGTTTCCTCCCCCTCTTCTCTCTCGATAGCCCCCGACCCCGACGTCGTCCCCGAGACCGACGCAGCTCCGGATCCCGAAGACACCATAGACGACCTTGCCCTTGCCGCCGAGCAACCAGGCAAGCCCCTCCTTTTGATCATCCCGATATCGCCCATTCTAATTTCCCATGCTTGCATTAGAATTGCTGCTGCTGCTGCTGCTTTACCTATTCTGATGCATAGCCTGTTCATTGTAACCTGCTGTTGATAATTACCTACATATCCTAAACTGTTTAGTCTAGGCTGGGTAGAGACCTATCAGTGACCCCACTTATCCCGACTGCCGCGCTGGATCGTCAGAAGACCCGATCAATGGGATTGAAGACCAGGACCCGACACCGCACATCACCCCCCCCCCCTTAGTTGTAACGACACTGCAGCGTTACTATCGAGTGCCGAGGGTGAAACCTCTTGTAGCACTTCTGATGTTAACTCTGTAGAGTAGCTATTCGGTCATGGTCATCGAGGGTGATTCCTCCTTCACCGCTTCCGATAACGACGCTGTCGTACAACACCTCAAGTGTGGACCCAGTGAGGGTGATTCCTCCTAGTTCACCTTGACGGATACATCGAGTGGGAATTCAATGAGGGTGATACCTCGGATTCCCTGATGTTATGGACACACGGATACTTGGACTTTACAATGTTACTTGGAAAGGCGGGTCGACCCTGAGGGGTACCCGCGTGTGATGTGAAGGCGGGTTGCCAGTGTGGTGCCCGAGTGGTGAATACGAGGCGCGGCCGGGCATTCTTAACCCTTGCCGCAAGTCCTCGAGACGGGGCGACGGGGTCACATCTTTCGTGAGTCTCTGCTCGTTACCGCAAGCCCCTAGTCCTAGCGATTTGGATATTTGATCCGAGCAGGCCTCTGGTCTGATAGCACTAACCATCATGTGGGCATAGTATGGGCGTTCTGCATCGTATGCATCAGCCGAAAGCTCTGTCAGACGTCCAGTTCAGCCTCGTGGCCGGGCCGGGCCAGTACCATCCAGGACTGAGGTGGTGCTCGTCCCGACCCTGCACACACCGACCCGGAGTGCACAGGGCGATGGCCCATGACCCCTGAGCGCTTAGGATATAGACCGACGGGGACCTCTCTGCTGAGCTGTAGGTAGGGTTGCGATGTGTCGTTTGGCCGAGGCCGGGCATGACCCAGGAAAGTGTGTCCGGCCGAAGTTAATCGAGCATGTTGGGTAAGTTGGTGCACCCCTGCAGGGAAGAACACTTCTATCGATAGCCGGTCCTACGGTAAAGGACACTCGGAGTTGTATCCTGATTGATACAATTTAGAACTGGATACCTGTGATGAGACCTGTATATATGGCTCTGGGATTGCTTCTCGCAGGGAGTCGAGAAGGGATCTCAGGACGAGGTTGATGAATGTATGGCTCTGGGATTGCTTTCTCGCAGGGAGTCGAGAAAGGATCTCTGGGTGAGGTTGATATTATTACTGCTACAATATATGGTATTGTTCTACTCTCTTCTACTGCTGCAAGACCGCTGAAGATGCTAGTCTTCGATAGGACTAGGCCTTCTCTCTATTCTGGCATTTCTGCAGCCCAGTCCACATATACAGCCTCCCCTTGATAATGTTGCATATGTAGTGTAGATCCTTGCTTGCTGAGTACTTCTGACTACTCACGGTTGCTTTGTTTTCCTTTTTCTCCCCATATCAGTTTGACGTGACCAGAGGACGGAGCCCCCTGAGACAGATGCCCCGACGATCGTTACTACTACTACCCAGAGGATGGATACTACTACGAGTTGACTGACGACCAGGAGTAGGATCGGAGGGTCCCAGGCAGGAGGCCTTCGCCTTTCGATCGTAGTGTTTTATTTTGCCCCGCCTTTCTAAAGGCCTTTCTGTTTCTATTTCATATCTGTACTCAGATATCTGATGCTTCCGCTGACGCTTGTTCGCAAGCTTATGTATTCGAGCCCTCGAGGCCCCTGGCTTGTAATATAAAGCTTGTATGACTTTATTTATGTTTTAGAGTTGTGTTGTGATATCTTCCCGTGAGTCCTTAGGCTTGATCGTGTGCATTTGCGTGTATGATTAGTGCACGATCGGGCCGGGGGCGTCACACATGCTAAGCGGGTTATTCTCATGATGAGTGTTTATTCACTCATCCTTGCACGAGAGAGGCGGTAATAGGGATTCCCAGACCTGAAATCAAATTACAAATAATTAAACAAAACTCCCCCGGGACTGATGTTGGTATGGATGGTACCCATGGATTCGGCTAGCCGTGGAGTGTGTTTGTTGGTGGAGGGGGAGTAAACCTTTACTTTTATCGCGTGGGAACTGCCACTAATGTGTTTAGCATGGAAGATATAGATAACTGATGGTCGCAAAGTAAACAAGAAGTGTGCATTTCTCAAAATTTCATTTACCTCTGTTTTAAAAATTGAGCTCTGGCACCTCGGCGCCTCAAATCCCTGCTTCCCTCTGCGAGGGGACTGTCTATTTAATTTTATGTTGAGTCATCACCTTCTCAAATAAGCGCCAGACCCTGAGAGCAGTATTGTCATCTTCATGCATTGTGTATAGTTAATGTTGGATGCATCATGACTGTATCTTTTCTACCATGAATTACAATGTTTAGTCGCTACTTGAACTTTGGAGGTGCTCTGCATTTATGTTTTGCGGTCTCAGAAAGGGCTATCGAGATACCACAGTTGTCATATTATATCATGATTGTTTTGACAAGGTGTTGTTATTTGAGATGTTTTATTATTGCTCGCTAGTTGATTATGTCATTGATATGAGTTAATATAGTTTTTAATAGTTATTGTTGACATGGTTAGTTATAATCTTTGCTGAAAACCTAGGTGCTACTTAAGCTTATTTATGTAAACAGGAGCAGAAGAGTTCGTAAAAGTTTTTCTTTTTCACTTTTAGTTCATCAACTGAATTGCTTGAGGACAAGCAAAGGTTTAAGCTTGGGGGAGATGATACGTCTCCGTCGTATCTACTTTTCCTAATGCTTTTCCTCTTGTTTTGGACTCTAATTTGCATGATTTGAATGAAACTAACCCGGACTGACGCTGTTTTCAGCAGAACTACCATGGTGTTATTTTTGTGCAGAAATAAAAGTTCTCGGATTGGAATGAAACTTTTTGGAAAATTTTTATGTAATAAAAAAATACTGGAGCCAAGAACCACCGGAGGGGGCCCCTGGTTGAGCACAACCCACCAGGGCGCCCCCCCCCCCTCAGGCGCGCCCAGGTGGGTCCACCTGGTGGCCCCGCAGACCTTGATTCCAAAGTTATAAAATCCTATTTTTTTAAAAAAAATCAGGGAGGAAGAATTATCTTGTTTCGCGATACAGAGCCGCCGCCACCTCCTGTTCTTCGTCGGGAGGCCAGATCTAGAGTCCGTTTGGGGCTCCAGAGAGGGGGATCTCCGATCTTCGTCATCACCAACCCTCCTTCATCACCAATTCCATGATGCTCCCCACCGGGAGTGAGTAATTCCTTCGTAGGCTCGCTGGTCAGTGAGGAGTTGGATGAGATTCATCATGTAATCGAGTTAGGTTTGTTAGGGCTTGATCCCTAGTATCCACTATGTTCTGAGATTGATGTTGCTATGAGTTTGCCATTCTTAATGCTTGTCACTTTGGGCCCGGGTGCCATGATTTCAGATCTGAACCGTTTATGTTATCACCATTATATCTATGTTCTAGATCTGATCTTGCAAGTTATAGTCACCTACTATGTGTTATGATCCGCAAACCCCGGAGTGACAATAGTCGGGATACTTTCCGGTGATGACCGTAGTTTGAGGAGTTCATGTATTCACTATGTGCTAATGCTTTGTTCTGGTTCTCTATTAAAAGGAGGCCTTAATATCCCTTAGTTTCCTTTTGGACCCCGCTACCACGGGAGGGTAGGAAAAAAGATGCCATGCAAGTTCTTTCCATAAGCACGTATGACTATTTACAGAATACATGCCTACATTATATTTATGAACTGGAGCTAGTGCCGTATCGCCCTAGGTTATGACTATTATATGATGAATATCATCCAATGAATTCACCAATCCAATGCCTACAAATTTTCCATATATTGTTCTTGCTAAGTTACTATTGTTGCTGCTACTGTTACACTTGTTACAAAATCATTGCTATGATTGTTACCGTTACTGTTACCATTACTACTGCTATCAAAACTATCATACTACTTTGCTACTAATCACTTTGCTGCAGATAATTAATCTCCAGGTGTGGTTGAATTGACAACTCATATGCTAATACTTGCAAATATTCTTTGGCTCCCCTTGTGTCGAATCAATAAATTTGGGTTGAATACTCTACCCTTGAAAACTGTTGTGATCCCCTATACTTGTGGGTTATCAAGTAGCAACTAGAGGAGGTAAAATGACTGAGGAACCACTTTATCCTGAGGGACAACCTAAAAGAATTGAACAAGGATCTCAAAGAATCAACACTGATACACCTAGTCCTTCTAAAAAAAGAAGAAAAAGAAAAATGATAGGACTTTGCATACCTCTAGTGAACCTGAAGTATAAAAAACTCTTGATGATAATAATGATGATTCTATTTCTGATGTTGAAACTCAATCTGGTAATGAACATTCACCTAGTGATAATGAAAAAGATAATGATGATGTTCATGAGGACACTCAACAAGACATTGATAAACAACTACATAATGATGTTGAAATAGAACTAGTTGTTGATCTTGATAACCCACAACCTAAAAATAAAAGATATGATAAAAGAGACTTTGTTGCTAGAAAACATGGAAGAGAAAGAGAACCATGGGTTCAAAAACCCATGACCTTTCCACCTAAATCAACTAAGAAAAAGGATGATGAAGAATTTGAACGCTTTGCTAAAATGCTTAGGCCAGTCTTTTTGCGCACTCGCTTGACTGATATTTTAAAGATGCTCCCTTATGCAAAATATATGAAAGACATCATCACTAATAAGAGAAAAATACCTGAAGCTGAAATCTCCACCATGCTTGCTAATTATTCTTTTAAGGATGGAGTACCTAAAAAACTTGGAGACCCAGGAATACCAACTATACCTTGCTCCATCAAAAGAAACTATGTTAAAACAACTTTGTGTGATCTAGGAGCTGGTGTTAGTATTATGCCATTCTCCTTATATAAAAGACTTGATTTGAATGAACTCACACCTACTGAAATATCTTTACAAATGGCTGACAAATCAACTGCCATACCTATCGGTATTTGTCAGGATGTGCCCTTTGTTGTTGCAAATGTTACTATCTTAACTGACTTTGTTATACTTGAGATGCCCGAGGATGACAACATGTCGATTATCCTTGGTAGACACTTTTTGGATACTGCAGGTGTTGTTATTGATTACAATAAAAGCAAAGTCACTTTTCATATCAATGGTAATGAACATATCAATTCCAAGTGAATGGTATTAATGTTATTGAAAAATCTTTGACAATCACTATTTGAAGTTTTCAACTACCTCTACCTACTACCAAAAAGAAATATGAAATGCTTATTGTTGGGTACATGCATATCCCCGTTGAGGTAACTTAGTGTTTTACGAAAGTTCTTTGGTTTCATGCTAATCAAAGGTGGTTGTTAGTAAGACTTGATCAACCTTATTAATGGATCATTTTTTAGAGCTATGAAGTTGATGAACCTAATAAGCACAACCTTCTGCTCCCAACTTATATTTTCTATTTTTCTTAGTTAAATAAAATAAAATGCCATGTTTTGTCTGTTTTCTGCATTTCCCGTGCAATAAAAAAATGACCCAAAAATAAAAGTTCTCGGAATGCCCTGAAATTTTAATACGATTTTTTCTGAATATTTCTGAATTTTGGGTACAAATAACATCAGAGGGGGTGCACCAGGTGGGCACAACCCACCTGGGTGCGCCAGCAGCCCCAGGCGCGCCCTTGTGGGTTGTGGTCCCCACGTGGGCCCCCTAACTTATCTCTTTAGCCCATGTCATCTCCTACCTCCAGAAAAAAATCACCATTGTTTTCTCTCTCGTGTTCTTGCTCTCAAACCCGCGGATTTCGATCTCTTTGCTCGAAGCTCCGTTTCTGAAACTGTTTTGGGGGATTGCTACTTGGTATGTGACTCCTCCATTGCTCCAATTAGTTTTTACTTTAGTGGTTTATATTTTGAATAATTAGCTACTCTTGGTGCTGCTGTAGATGAGCTTGCATGTTGAATCCTTAGAGTTCTAAGTAGTTTGAAGGCTTAATATAGCCTCTATGGACTCCTATGAGTAGTTGCCATAAAACTTGTGAAGTTTTCTTGACAAAAAATTTGTGTCCCAAATTTTTTCAGAAGTTGTTCGCAAATAAAAATGCAATTCTTTTGGAGTTCTTTGAGGAGGAAGTCTTTGGAGGCATCATCTAGTAGTGGCTCGATACGTTGGTCTTATGTTGAACCAAGTGCAACTTCAATACGAGATGCCGCTATCAAATCATGCCTATGGTTGTGCGACGATTTCATGGTGAGTGCAAGTATTAAAGAAGAATTTGAGCAATATGTTCACAACGCCGAGCTCGGTCCCTACATTGAAGATAAGTGCAACTAGCATCTCAGCCTCACCGAATCATTTACTAAAGAATTTAAATTTCATCCTCGTGAGTCTAGAGTTTCGTTTAAACTTTATGACCATCCATTTACTATGCCTCTAGAAGTGTTTTGTGGTTTTTGTAAAATTCCATTTTGGGGTTCGTTGGACGAGCCACCAAGATCTGAGTATGAGTCTTTTTTGGTTAATCTTTGCTACGGTGAGGATAGAGGAGTGACACAGGGTAGAATAAAGAGTATTCATTTCCCATCAATTCAATACTTTGCACTCTTTAATGGCAAATGCATCGTAGGCAAGCAAGATTGTAGTACACTACGTGCTCCTGACTTGAGCCTCATACACACTGCTCTTACCGGTGATAAACGCTATAACCTTGGAGCGATTGTTGCACGCAGATTGCAACACAACGCTGGTAGTGGTTATTTTTATGGTGGGACTTATGCTTCTCGTTTAGCTAAGGAGGTAGGTGTTACACCTATGCCTTATAACCCCATCTTGCCTACTCAGTACTTAGACTTTGATGCCATGATACACCATAAGTTCCTAAAGGGAAAATTCACTGATTATACTTATAACTTGAGGTTCGATAAAAAAACATTGTGCATATTGCTTTGCCTACACCTGCTCTCTTTGATTTTAACAGCAAAAGAAGACATTATGTTCTTGAGAGCGAGGCCCGCATGTACAACGCGGAGGTCACGGCCGCTCGTCGAGCTGAGGAGGCTGCACCAAGAGCCTCCGTGAGCAATCACTTTGACTATTATGCAGGCCGCGGATGGTGATTACCAAGCTAGGCCAAAAGTCTAAGCTTGGGGGAGTACGTATTTCCACCGACATTACATTCATGTTCACACATTTCATTCCAGTTGTCGGTGTTCACACTTTTTCATTGTATTGTCCATGCTAGATTTATTTTCTGGCTTTCTTCTTGTGTGTTTGAAAAACTTTGAGAAAATCCAAAAAATGTTTCTTGCTTCTTTTTGGTTTTTCTTTCTAGTTTAGTTAGTTGTAGTATTAAAAAGAAAACCCAAAAAGATTTCCTTGTTCTTCTTTTGCTTGTTGGGAGCTTTCCCGTGTAAATAGTTTTCTAGTTTTTCTAGTTTTTCTTTTTCTTTAGTTTGCTTTCTTCAAGAAAAACTAGAACTCCAAAAATATTTTAGTGTGTTTCTCTGAATTTATTTTTCTTTTTACTGAGTCATACCAAGGAGAAGACCACGATGAAAATGTTGAGTGGCTCTCATATGCATTGGTATTGATCTAACAAGAGCCCATATTACCTTGCCTTCTCCTTTTGAATAAAATTGTTTGTAGATACCAGCTTAGTCCATGGCACTCTTGCACTATTATTATTTTCATATCATTCATTCGTGCAAGTGAAAGGCAATAATGACGATATTTGATGAACTGGCTGTGGCAGAGAGAAACGGGTATGAACTCAACTTGTTCTGTTTTTGTAAATATGTTTAACCCACTATCCATGATTCAACATATTATGATCAAACATGTTTGCAATGACAATTAGAGATTATAGTTTCTCATACCATGCTTAAGTATCTAGGAGTGGATAATGATTTATCTTGGATGTCAACATGCATTAAAATGATTGTGATGTAGTATGATGATATGGTATCCTCCTCTCAATGTTTCAAGTGGCTTGACTTGGCGCATGTTCATGCATGTAGTTGAATCAAAACCAACATAGCCTCTACGATATTTATGTTCATGGTGTCCATATCCTACTCATGCTAGTATTCAATGTTCGTTATGCATAACGCATGTTCATGACCGTTTTCACTCTCTAGTTGGCCGCTTCTCAACCTATTTGCTAGCCTTTGCCTGTACTAAGCTGGAATACTGCTTGTGCATCAAAATCCTAAAACCCAAGTTATTCCAGATGAGTCCACCATATCTACCTATATGCGGTATTACCCTGCCGTTCTAAGTAAATTTGCATGTGCCACCTTTAAAACTTCAAATAAACTTCTGTTTTTGTGTGCCTGGATTGTTCATAGAGCGACAGGGGGTAGTCAGTATCTTCCATGCTAAGCTGGTTATTCTCATGATGAGTTTTTATTCACTCGTCCTTGCACGAGAGGGGCGGTAATAGGGATTCCCAGTCCCGAAATCAAAAATTGCAAATAATTAAACAAAACACCCCCAGGACTGATGCTTGTATGGACGGTACCCATGGATTTGGCTAGCCGTGGAGTGTGTTTGTTGGTGGAAGGGGGAGTAAATCTTTACTTTTATCGCTTGGGAACCGCCACTAATGTGTTTAGAATGGAAGATATTGATAACTTTTGGTCGTGAAGTAAACAGGATGGGTGCATTTCCCAAAATTACATTTATCTCTGTTTTAAAAATATGAGCTCTGGCACCGCTGCAAATCCCTGCATCCCTCTGCGAAGGGACTATCTATTTAATTTTATGTTGAGTCATCACCTTCTCAAATAAGCGCCAGATCTGAGAGCACTATTGTCATCCTCATGCATTGTGCATAGTTAATTTTGGATGCATCATGACTGGATCTTTTCTACCATGAATTACAATGTTTAGCCACTTCTTGAACTTTGGAGGTGCTCTGCATTTATGTTTTGCGATCTCGGAAAGGGCTAGTGAGATACCACTGTTGTCATATTATATCACGGTCATTTTGACAAAGTGTTGTCGCTTGAGATATTTTATTATTGCTCGCTAGTTTCTTATGCCATTGATATGAGTTAATATAATTTCTAAGAGTTATTGTTGACATGGTTAGTCATAATCTTTTCTGAAAACCTGGGTGTTACTTAAGCTTATTTATGTAAATAAGAACAAAAGAGTTCGTAAAAGTTTTTCTTTTCACTTTCAGTTTGTCAACTGAATTTCTTGAGGACAAGCAAGGGTTTAAGCTTGGGGGAGTTGATACGTCTCCGTCGTATCTACTTTTCCTAATGTTGTTGCTCTTGTTTTGGACTCTAATTTGCATGATTTGAATGAAACTAACCCGGACTGACGCTATTTTCAGCAGAACTACCATGGTGTCCTTTGTGTGAAGAAATAAAAGTTCTCGGAATGGAACGAAACTTTTTTGGAGAATTATTTCAGAATATATAAAAAATACTGGAGCCAAGAACCCCCGGAGGGGGCCCCTAGTGGAGCACAACCCACCAGGGCACGCCCAGGTGGGTTGTGCCCACCTAGTGGCATGAGAATAACCCACCTAGCGTGGAAAATATTGGACACCCCCTATGGCTTCATGAGCGGTACCACATATAGGTAGGTATGGTGGACTCATTTGGCACAACTTTGGGTTTAAGGAATTGGATGCACAAGCAACATTCCCGCTTAGTACAAATGAAAGCTAGAAAATAGATTGAGAATTGACCAACCAAAAACTGAAAACGGTCATAAACATGCACTGAACATAACTAACACTGAATAATGCACCATAAGTAGGACATAACTTCGTTGCATAACTATTGACTTTACGTGCATGCATAGGGAATCACAAACCTTAACACCAATATTCTTACTAAACCACAATTACTCACTAACTTGACTCACATATTGTCATCTCCATATCGCTAAACTATTGCAAGGAATCAAACTTATCAAATCTAATTCTCTTTCAGGAAAGTTTTTATTATATCCCTCTTAATCATCACTTTGGGACCAAATTCATATCTTGTGCAAATTATCATTACTATTATCAACTCTCAAAAAGATATAAGTGAAGCATGAGAGTGCAAATATTTCTTCAAAACATAATCTTATCAACTCTCAAAATAATATAAGTGAAGCACGAGAGTTCATGTAGTTCTTTAAAATATAATCTTATCAACTCTCAAAATAATATAAGTGAAGCATGAGAGTTCATGTATTTCTTTAAAATATAATCACCGCCGTGCTCAAAAAGATATAAGTGAAGTACTTAGAGCAACTGACTAGCTCAAAAGATTTAAGTGAAGCACATAGACTATTCGGCCAAATCATGATAAATGTGTGGCTCTCTCAAATAGGTGTGTATAGCAAAGATGATTGTGACAAAATAAAAAGCAAACAAAGCAAAGACTCATATAATACACGATGCTCTAAGTAAAACACATATCATGTGACGCATAAAAATATAGCTCCAAGTAAAATTACCGATGGTCGATAGAAGAAAGAGGGGATGCCTTCCGGGGCATCCCCAAGCTTAGTTGCTTGGGAGTCCTTGAATATTACCTTGGGGTGCCTCAAGCATCCCTAAGATTAGGCTCTTGCCACTCCTTATTCCATCATCCATCGTGATCTCACCTAAAACTTGAAAACTTCAATCACACAAAACTTAACAAAAGCTTCGTGAGATCCGTTAGTATAATAAAGCAAATAACTACTTTAAGTATTGTTGCAAACCCATTAATATTTTATGTTTGCATTATACATACTATATTCTAACTTCTCCATGGCTTATACCCACCGATAGAATCCATAGTTTCATCAAAACAAGCAAAACAATGCATAAAAAACAGAATTTGTCAAAAACAGAACAATCTGTAGTAATCTGAACATTGACCATACTTCTGTAACTCCAAAAATTCTGAAAAATTAGGACAATGTAGGCAATTTTTATATCAATCATGTGTAAAACATTCATAATTCTTCCATGTTCCAGCAAATTTTGATAATTCTGCTACTGGATGCAAAAGTTTCTATTTTTCATAGAATCAAAGCAACTATCATCCAAATCATCCTAAAGGCTTTACTTGGCAAAAACACTAATTTAAACACAAAAACACAACCATAACAGTAGAATAATTGTGTACACACTCAAAAACATAAAATGATAAATATTGGGTTGTCTCCCAACAAGTTCTTTCTTTATAGCCATTAAGATCGGCTTGAGATTTCAATGATGCTCACATGAAAGATAATAATTGAAACACAAAGAGAGCATCATGAAACATGTGACCAACACATTTAAGTCTAACATACTTCCTATGCATAGGCATTTTATAGGAAAACAAATTATCAAGACAAGAAATTTCTAGCATATGCAAATAAGAAGAAGGAAACATTAATAATTTCAACACAAAGAGATGTGATTTAGTAACATGAAATTTTCTACAAGCATATTTTCATCTCTCATAATAATAAAAATTAGGATCATACTCAAATTCAACAATATAGCTAACATAAACAATATTCTCTTTATGATCCACATGTATAATTTTTTTATAATCTTTCGAGATAGTAGGATTAACATTAACTAAAGTCATGACCTCTCCAAACCCACTTTTATCAATAATTTCATAAGATTGAACACTCTCCAAACATGTGGTATTATTTTTGGGATAATTAGATTTATGCCCCTAGTTGTGTCCCACTCGTCTGTTTTACCCCTAGTTCCCAAAAGTCACCGGTTCTGTCCAAGTCACTTTGCTCCTCTTATGCTTTTGCCCTTTGACCGTTTGACCGTCAGTTTGAAAACTTCATAACTAATTCATACTAAATCAGAAAAATACAAATAAGATACCAAAATGTTCAGAAAAATATCACCTATATGTCAGTGTCATTTGCATTCATGAAAAAAGTGTTGGAAAGTGCACATCCGAGTTTTAGCTCTTTTGATACCAGCATGAATAGTAAAATCTAAAAAAATCCAAAAAAATATGGTGCCAAAGAACGACAAATGTTCTAAGTGCTTGCCAAGTTTCATCAGGGAACGACATTCGTGAAAGTCATGGCAAAAAAATAATCTATTTTGGAGTGCTGATTGTTTTTTTTGCCGCGGCACCCACGAATGTTATTCCTTGATGAAACTTCGCAGACACTTAAAACATTTGTCATTCTTTGCCACCAATTTTTTTTTGAATTTTTGAACTTTTTTAAATTTTACTATTCATGGTGGTAGCATTAGAGCTAAACTTTCCAACACTTTTTTCATGAATGCAAATGACACTCACATATAGGTGATGTTTTTCCGAACATTTTGGTATCTTATTTGCATTTTTCTGATTTAATATGAATTAGTTATGAAGTTTTCAAACTGACGGTCAAACGGTCAAAGGGCAAAAGCATAAGAGGAGCAAAGTGACTTGGACAGAACCGGTGACTTTTGGGAACTAGGGGTAAAACAGACGAGTGGGACACAACTAGGGGCATAAATCTAATTATCCCATTATTTTTTCCTAAAGCTGACACTCTTCCAAACACACTTTCAATATTATTGCAAATATTATTATCAATTTCATATTCATCATGAGGCTTAAATAAAATTTCAGGACCATAAGAAGCATCACCCCAATCATTATCACTACAATGAGTACTGGACATGACAAAATTCACATCCCCAAGCTTGTGGTTTTGCATATAATTAACACAATTGACATATATAGAATTATAATAACATCATTGCAATCATTCTTTTCATTCACGGAGATATCATGAATTACTTTATAAATTTCTTCTTTTAACACTTCCTCACAATTTTCAGATTCCTGATTTTCAAGCAAAACTTCACAAATATAATCAAGTGCACTCAACTCACTAGCAATCGGTTCATCATAATTGGATCTTTTAAAAAAGATTAGCAAGCAGATGAGGATCCATATGTCTTTACTTTTCCTGTCTCTTTTTTGGTTTTTGTGTTTTGAGGTGAAGACAATAAAAGCAAGCAAGCAAACAAGCAAAAAGGCAAACGAAAAAAAATATTTTTGTGTTTTTGTAAAAACTTTTTAGAAGTGGGGGAGATGAAAATGAGAGGCAAAGGCAAATAAAATAAATGCAAGGAGATGAAAGTTTATGCGTAGGTACTTGATAGATGTTGATGATGTCTCCTCGGCAACGACGCCAGAAATTATTCCTGCTACTTGTGAGCTGCGTTGGGATTTCCCCGAAGAGGAGGGGATGATGCAGTACAGTAGAGGTAAGTATTTCCCTCAGTTATGAAACCAAGGTTATTAATCCAGTAGGAGAATCATGCAGCAACTCATTAACAACGCCTGCACACGAAATAACAAATCCTTGCACCCAACGCGAACAAGGGGTTGTCAATCCCTTGGTGGTTAATTGCAAGATTAAATAGTATGATGATAGATACAAAGATCAAACAAAAATACAAAATAAAATAAATAAAGTAAACTTGCAGCAAGGTATTCTTAGGATTTTTAATATATGATAGAAGTAGACCCGGGGGCCATAGTTTTCACTACAGGCTTCTCTCTTGAAAATAGCATACGGTGGGTAGACAAATTACTGTTGGGCAATTGACAGAAAAGCAAATAATTGTGATGATATCCAAGGCAATGATCATGTATATAGGCATCACGTCCGAGATAGGTAGACCAAAACGATTCTGCATGTACTACTATTACTCCACACATCGACCGCTATCCAGCATGCATCTAGAGTATTAAGTTCATAAAGAACGGAGTAACGCCTTAAGCAAGATAACATGATGTAGACAAAGTAAACTCACGCATGAATAAACCCCACCTTTTTATCCTTCATAGCAATGATACATACGTGTCATGTCCCCTTCTATCACTGGGATTGAGCACCGCAAGATCGAACCCATTACAAAGCACCTCTCCCATTGCAAGATAAATCAATCTAGTTCGCCAAACCAAATCAATAGATCGGAGAGAAATACGAAGCTATAATAATCATGCATAAAAGAGTTCAGAGAAAACTCAAATAATATTCATGAATAATCTGATCATAAACTCACAATTCATTGGATCCCAACAAATACACCGCGAAAAGTAATTACATCGGATAGAACCCCAAGAACACCGAGGAGAACATTGTATTGAAGATCAAATAGAGAGAACAAGCCATCTAGCTACTAACTATGGACCCGTAGGTCTATGGTAAACTACTCACAAATCATCAGAAGGGCAACATGGTTGATGTAGAGCCCCCCCCCCCCATGATTGATTCCCCCGCCGGCAGAGTGCCAGAAAAGGCCTCTAGATGGGATCTCGCGAGAACAAGAACTTGCGGCGGAGGAAAAAGTATTTCGTGGACTCCTCTGTTGGTTTTCTGATTTTAGAGAATTTATAGAGGCGGAGTTAGGTCAAACAGAGCAACATGGACCCCACAAGCCACCAGGGCACGCCCTACCCCCCTGGGTGTGCCCTGGTGCCTCGTGGGCCACTGCTCCATCTTATTGTCCATTCCCGAAGCTTCCAGGGTCTCTTATGTCCAAAAAAAATCTCCAAAACGTTTCGTGGCATTTGGACTTCATTTGGTACTGATATTCTGAAAAACAAAAATAGGCAAAAAATAGCAACTGGCACTGGGCACTAAGTTAATAGGTTAGTCCCAAAAAATGATATATAATAGATTGTAAGTGAATATAAAACATCCAAGATTGATACTATAATAGCATGGAACAATAAAATATTATAGATACGTTGGAGATGTATTAGCCGACATCGAAAACGCTTCTATACTCTTAGTGGTGAGATAACCTTGACGCAACCCAGTACCGGGGAGTGCGTTCGGGAGTACTGCCACGACTAGTATAGCTGTTGTTTTTCGAAGGTTTGAGGTACACGAGTTTACGAGGTTTTCTTGGTTATGTGTTGATGGATGTGATACATTTGGAGCGTAGAATTCCGCTAGGAGTTGTGTGATGATTTTTGCTCCTTGTAACCGTTGGACCAGATTTCATAACCAGAAAATTGCAGAAGTTCCTAGGTGGGAATTCAAGTAGTTACGAAGAATTATCCTTCCAACAAATGCACGACGGGGTTATGTATTTGTTTTCGGCTTATTTTCCAAGCCAAATCTTTTGTTTTGTTTTGGTTGTGGTAATCGAGTTGCTTTGAAGTCAAGTGTTGATTCCATACCTTTCCTAAGCGGTGTTCTCATATTTTTATGTCAGTGTTGATCCTTCTTGATCATCTAGATTTTCATGTCAATTCCATTTCAACCGACGTGCTTCTCACCGAGTTAATCCGATCCCTTCAACATTTACAAGATCAATTCCAAGTTTTCTCAATGGTGTTCATTTCACCCATCCAAAGTTGTCTTTATTTTTTCCACCCTCCCACCCTTTTTCTTCAAGGACTCGGAGATCCCAAACCAAGTATCATTTTATTCATGTAAAGACTCTTCATCCTTTTTTCTACAATGTTCTTAACCGACGATTCCTTGTGAAGATGCTCAGGAGCAACAAGTTCAACATTCTTCGTTCTCATTTTCTTCTCTGGTGGATTAAATTCAAGCTCTCGTTGTTGGTCTTATACATTTCTTTGATTTAAGTGCTCTCATGTTGGAATTTCTTATCCAGGCCTGTCTTATTCATTTCACATCTCTATTTCTATCCGGAGTGTTGAAGACATCTCAGAAGATTCGTGTTTCCATTCAAGACCCGTTCAAACTTATTTGAGGATGCTACCTCATTCAAGCCATGTAAATCAACTGGTGCAATCTCTCTTTCAATCAATCGTTTCAGCAGTGTATTCTTTTGAGTGGGCCCATAACCCACAAGTCTTTCCTAGGATCTTACATAGCTATTCTAATTTTTCCCGGAGATATTCTCAAATTATTTTAATGTTTGACATAATAATGAATTTTCATTAGTCAATTGCCTTCTCCAAGATTGCTTTCAAATTCTTTTCATCGCTGGTCCGACCTTTCTATTCTTCATTGTTCCGAAGTGCCTCAACAATTCATGGTGGTGTGTCTCATTGTCATTCTCAGCTTTTGAAGACTGAAGAAGAGTTTCTCTTAAATCGTGGTTCGTTCTCTTGAAGATTCGTAGTTCAACTTTAATGCTATGCTCTCAAATTGTTCGGATCGTGAGAAATTATTTTCATACCCATCCGGAGCATTTCAAGAGTCGTTTTCTTCTCCAAGGCCATCATTTTAGAAGATTTCTTTGTTCTAAGTTTTTAGCTTCATTCTTGATGCGGAGCATCCCACAGTTATCCCCATGGACCTACCTTCGTCTCCCACAACACCACGTGGATCGATGACACGAGCACGTGCAAGAGCTATCAAGAGCGAGGTGACATCTCTCCTTAGTGACATTGTGTATGACTCACGTGAGACATGGCTACTACCTCAATCCAGAATGTTATGTCTACTTAGGTATCAAGAGGACTCTCTCGAAGCTACTACATCTAACGGACAAGATGGCAAGGACACAAAGTACAAGGACTAAGTGGAAGAGCCACCCGAACGCTTCAGCCACCGGACAATCGACCTGCACTGGACGTCCGACACCTGGGAGATCAGCCGACCAGAACACCTAGATGCGGAGTGCTACAGTGCTCGGACAACTGGTCCGGACCATACGTCCAACACCCCGCAGTGACCGGACGACCGGCCTCCTCCGGGCATCCGGCATCTCCATCACAGAACCAAAATGTCAGAAATCCGAAGTCCTCCGGACGACCACAACACCGGACATCCGACTCGCACCGGAAATCTGACTGCGCCACACCTGAGCCTAACTGCGGGAAGTCTGAACATTACCGGACGTCCAGACCCTCGCAAGTCACCGGACGACCCGTAACGGTCGAACATCCGACACCTTTCTGTGCACGGTGTCTCTGGCCGAGGCCCATGTACCCCTTCGCCCCTCTAGACTATATATACTCCTTCTTCCCCAACGTTTTAGGGTTAGCATTATGATAGCTCATACTAGAGATAGAGCTTTGCTCATCCACTTATCTCTAATCCTTTCGAGACCAAGTCCTCCTAGGAGAAGTCCCCCAAGTGGATTCAAGACCCCCTTGTGGGAAGATCCTTCAAGGATTCAAGATCTCGTTCCTTCAAGGATTGAGAAGACCTAGTTCCCTTTGTATCCCCCTTTGTTGGATTTGGACCTTTGTTACCTCTTTGTGTGTTCGGATCTAGCAAATGTGTGATTGGGTAAAGTCTATTTGAGTGTTTCCTCTCGTTTTCCCTCTCGTGTTCTTCGCGTTCTTCATAGGACCTGCTCCAATTCTGAAATATCAACCCCACCCCGTATTATCTTGGTATCATGAGCCACGTTGATCACAAATTTGGAGAACCTACCCCCATTTTCTAGCCTAATTTTGCATTGTTTTTGCCCAATTTCGAAAATCCCCACAAAAAGAGCCGTACCAATTTTTTTGTGATTTGCTGGTTTGATGATGTTTTGTTGTATTTGATCCATGGACTTTATGTGTTTCCTGTTGATCTTGCTTTCCCCCATGCTTCCCATCATTTCCATCCACGAAATTCGCCACCTCCCTTTTTTTGTCCACTAAATCCACGAGTTCATCCCGCAGCCGAAATCGCACAGGCACCAAACGTCCGACGATCACCGGTCGTCCGACCAATATCGGACATCCGACGTTTCCTGACCAAAATTTTTAGCCACCACTCCTTAATCCGCACCGCCACTCCAATAACCCATCATTGCAACTCCAGAACCCATTGGAACTTCCACACTACCACCACTGTTTTCCGCAACCACCACCGCTTATCCACTACCACCTCCGACAATGTTTGACACGTTTGTTTTGAGAATTTGAGTTGCGGTTTTCTGTTTCCCAACATGTTTCCGCTACTTAGGGACGGTTCAACACCGACATCACCGCCGCTCATCTTCGCCATGGAGTCGTCTACGACAACAACCATTTCACCTTCGTGACACCATCAACCGTATGCAAGGGCGGTAACCTCGACGACACCCTTGTATATTCTCCCTTGCCATTCCATTGTTAATGTTGGCGTTCTGGGATCAGGGGTACCCAGACTTGCCTGCCTACTACCCGGCGTGTGGCCCTGTCGACGGCCTGGTACGGCCCAGCTACAAGACTCTGCGAGCAAGACCCTCGCGAGGACCCCCCGGCCTCGCGAGGCGAACGATGCCAAGACCTCCCGGGGGGCGGCTTCCTGAGCCTGCCTCCCGAGGAGCGGAGATCTCTATGTAGGTACCCCACCTCACGAGGCTCGCGATGACGTGAGCCATGACGACCAAGGCCAGGTAGGCGCCAGCGGGCGCAGAGGAGGACAGTTTCCTCTTTGGTTTTAAGGAGTCAAGGACCAGCGCAGTTTCCCGAGGGATCCCCAAAAGGTTTCCATTCCGGTGCAACGAGACCAAGACCACGGGCTCGGCAGGACGGATGTCATCACCGAGCCCACCACTGTGTCATGGCCAGAAGCTTTCCAGGCAAAGACCACCTTTCGTCAGGATAAGATGTACCTCTTGTGCCCTTTCAAATTGGCCGTTGTGGAATCCCTTCCCGCCTAAGCTATGAGGGAAGAGGACCAAGGCCACTATAAATATAGGCTAGTCTCCACCGTAGAGGGGGATGATTTTCTCTATGTGATAATCCTCGGGCAGATCCATTCCCTCATCCACTGAGCCCTCGCGAGGCTGCTCACCCATTGTACTAGTTCATCCTCATCCTCCTCGTGAGGCCAATCCACCACAAAGCAGGAGTAGGGTTTTACACCGCAAGGTAGCCCGAACCTGGGTAAACTGCTATGCCCCCTCTTTTCCCACTCGCACGAACTCGACAAGGTCAAGCCATGGAGGGATGAGCTTGAGGCTGCGGCTAGACTAGATCTTCATACACGCCCCAGAGTTCGAACCTTGTTGGGTCCGCGGAGCCCCGATTCCGACATTTGGCGCGCCAGGTAGGGGCGCTCGAAACTCCCTTCCGCTTCGCTTAGTCTATGCTTCGTCGCTCCCATGGCCGACGCCCGCTGAGTCCACGTCGAGCGTCGGGCCGCTCGCGTCGCCCAGACGGCGTCCGTGGGCCGCGGTGTTCTGTGCCACTCCACTTCTCCCGCAGCTAACAATGCCACTGACCCTGCTGCTCATGAGCGGCAGGACTCTTCTTTGACGCCCTCCGTGCATCGTGATGGCCACACCGCCACTCCTTCCCTCACCCCCATCACGGTGTCATCTTCCCATGCTCGTCGCGGGCGGGAGAATGCACAGGCTGCGCTGCTCATGGCGCGGGTGATGCTGTGCTACCGCACCGCCAACGAGGGCTATGATGCCTGGCTGGGTTGCTTCACCGAGCTCGTCAACGCCGCCGGGGAGGCCCGGCGCCATCCCACTCGATTCGTCCCCCACCCTCCCGTACGGGAGACGTAGCTCATGGCGCGCCTCCGCCTCCTCGTTTGCGCAATGCCGACGCTGAGCCAAGGCACGACGCACGTCCACGTGACCCGCCGCGCGGGGCACCTGCGCCAACACGAGATGAGGCCAACTGCCAAGTGGTGCAGCAGCCACAGTATGACGCGTGTGCGCTTCCTGCACCGCCACGCCAGCAGCAAGACCGGGTAGCTTTGGAGGCTGCAGCGCATGGGCGTCAGGATCATGCTACCCTCACGCGGGCCGCCCCTATAAGCGCGGCGGGCTGCCGTGCCTTCACACCAGAGTTGCGTCGCGTCGTTTGGCCTGACAAGTTCAAGCCAGACCTGCCCCCGCGCTATGATGGAACCCAGGACCCTGCGGAGTTCCTCCAGCTCTACTCGCTGAGCATCGAGGCGGTGAATGGTGACGACAAGGTCATGGCGAACTGGTTCCCCATGGCTCTCAAGGATGGCGTGCACTCCTGGCTCTTGCACCTCCCAGAGGGGTCTATCTACTCTTGGGATGAGCTTCGCAAGAATTTCATTGCCAATTTACAAGGCACCCGCGACCACGCCCTCACCATCAATGACCTGCGGCGCATGAAGCAGCAGCCGGGTGAAACCCTCCGGAAGTACATTCAACGCTTCACCAACGTTCGCCTCAAGATCCCGAAAGCCTCGGACGAAACCATCATCTCGGCGTTCACCGAGGGCATCACAGACGTCAAGATGAGCGAGGAGCTCGCCATCCATGATGACCTATGCACGGCGCTGGAGATGTTCAACCTGGCGGACAAATGCGCTAGGGCGGAAGAAGGCCGTGTCTCCCTCCTCAAGCTCCCTGACGTCGATCCCAAAGACAAGAAGGCCAAGTCCAAGGGGGCAAAGCGCAAGGGCCCAACCGTGCTGGCAGCAGAGCCCCAGTTGAAGCGTGGCCGCGACCGCGATGACCCAGCCAAGGATAACCGCCCTTTTTGCATCTTCCACAGTGTTCACACCCAAAACACCAACGACTGCCAGGAGCTCAGGGCACTCCAGGACGAGCGCCTGGGCCGCCACCCCGAGTGCAGCGACCGTGCTACGACCGTGGAGGAGGCCGCGGCGGAGGCCGCTGGGACAACCGCAACCCTTGTCAGGACTGGCGTGACCAGCCTCGCGAGGATCACTTGCGTGATCAGCCTCGCGATGGCCCCTGGCATGATCAGCCTCGTGAGGCCCGTCCTCAGGGCAACGCCAGTGTCGGAGTAAATAAGCATGGGTAGCCACATCAGCCCCCCATGGTATTTCAAGACATCGGGGCCGGCCGCGCCCCTCACACCCTCTGGAAGCACGACCGCCTTCATGGGCCGGCTGGTCCAAAGGGCCGGCTGCTAGAAAACGGCAAGACCATGGGAGGTGGCCGCAAGGGGGCCGACTCCTAATAGACGGCCCCTCGCCCCCTCGAAGTCAGCACCACATTACCATGACAAGACAAGGCATGGCTACAGTGCGGCCTGCCACCCCCGAACCCAGGATGGGACTTGGCCGCAGAGCTGTGTACTGGGCGGACACCCCCCGCCCAGCGCGACACTGTAGCCATGCAGTCCGTGACATCACTAGCGCCACAGGGATCCACGCTCCCATGACGGGCGGTCAGTACGGCCCGCAGGCGGCGGGCCCTACCTGTCCGCGAGCCACCCGAAGGCGGCAAACCTCAAGCAGGCGGCAACAAGGGAGGGCCGACTCCTGGCAGGCGGCCCTTCTCCCCATTAAAGTCTGTGCGCCATCAACCAGATGAGACGGGGTATGGCTACAGTGAGCACCCGTCAGGCGGTGGGACTATAGCCACGCTCCCCTCGACAAAGCCTTCGTCATCAGGGGCGAGGCTATAGTATAAAGCAGTCAACATAGCCCGTAGGCGGCGGGCCCCACCAGTCGGCTGGGAAGCCGGCGACCAGAGACGCTGACGGCCGGGTCCTACACCCGACCAAATTACCATTGTACCCCTGGGGGGTAGGCCTATATGAACCCCCCAGGCTCACCCATGCAAAGGGTTCAGCACCCACGCCATTCACACATACACGTAGAGAGAGGAGTAGAGCTAGCCTTGCCCTTCTCCCTCCTCTAGCCGAAACAGCTCAAGGAGCAAGCTTGTAGCTACTTTGTTGATCATATTCATCATGCGGAGACCCCGCAGAGCAGGACTAGGGGTGTTATCTCCAAGGAGAGCCCCGAACCTGGGTAAGATTCGCAGGCGTATGCGGTCTCGCTCACTCCCGCTTCTAGAGCCCGGTGACGTACTCTTGTCCCCATCCATGATAAGCCACCCCCTGGCATATGTCGCACGATATCCCCGACATTTGGCGCCCACCATGGGGCAAGGTGCACCATCGTCCGGAAACACATTCTGGACGGGAACCCTCTTCCTTCCTGGCGAGCGCAGCCAGCCCGGCACGCCTGACGGCGTTTGCGCCGACACGCTGCATGGCGCGGAAGCCACCTGTGCTGCGAGCTGCCTCGCTGATCTCATCGGCGTGATCCGCCTCTCTGACGAGCCCGCACCTGACGCGGGCGCTGCCAGCTCCGAGAGCTGCCTTGTCGACCTCCTCGGCAAGCTTCACATCGCCAGCGAGCCGGCCTCCGACCTGGAGTCCGTTGGCTCCACCGACCCGCCCGTCGACATGGTCATCGACGCCGACGCTATGCCTTCTGATGCCTTCCCTGGTGACGTGTTGATCTTCGACGACCCGCTCCCTGCTGCAGATAGCAGTGCCAGCACCAGCACCATCACCGAGGTGCTGGTCATCAGCCACGATGGAGCCTCCGACGAGGTCGGCCGGGACCCGTTGCAGGTGGCAATGCGGGACCTGTCCGCGCCCATAGCGCCTGGTGCGAACGGCGAAACGCTGGAGGCGTGCCATGTTACACTCCTCGACAGCGCCAACAAGTTGGCAGCCATGAGACGCCTCACCGAGGCCTACCAGCGCGAGATCGACCGCGCCGTCTGCGGCACGCCGGCTGCCGGCGAACCCAGCCGCATGGGCACGGTCCGGCAGCGCGGCGCAGCCATCGCCAGCATGCTGGGGGCCGACCGCCCGGTCTACGCCACACCAATGGAGAACTTACGAGCTGGATCGCCTGGAGGGCGACGAGCGCCGCTGCATGACGGAGCGCGTCCAGCAGGTCATCGACGTGGCCGCCGCGCAGTAAGAAGCTGGCCGCCGCGTGGTGGAACCCGGCTCGCAGGACAAGAACCTTCCCCCTCACCGAGAGCACGGCGTGACCTCCCGGACGCCGATAGCCGGCGCCCGCGACCGAGGAAATCGAGAGCCGGCTGTTAGCCACGGCCACACACGCATCACCATCGAGCGCGACCAAGACGGCCGCCCACGAGCAGTGGAACGGCGGGACGATCGACCGCCTCCCCCGCGCAGGGAGAGGCGCGCCTCCCCCCCCCCCGCCTATTGAGCATCCGATTCTCGGAGACCGGCTGCAACCTCGTGATGGAGTCGGAGAGAACGATGCCCGCCTCTGGATCGACCGCTTGGCTTGATCCCTGGCATTAGAAGAAGAAGATGCGACCGGCCCGCCTTGTTTCGGCCCCCGCATTCGCGACGAGCCCTTCCCCAAGGGTTTCTCGCTTCCTCGAGACACTCCCAGGTACAACGGCTCCGTGAAGCTGGAGGATTGGCTGGTTGACTACTCCACTGTCGTCAGCATAGCAAATGGCAACAAGCGCGTTGCCGTGAAGTACGTTCGGCTCATGCTCCAGGGCATGACCCGGACATGGCTGAACAGCCTCAAGCCCTACAGCGTCAACAGCTGGCTGGACTTTACCGAAGTTTTCATCCGCAACTTCACCAGCACCTACAAGCGGCAGCCCAAGCCTCGCCAGCTCTCCCTGTGTGTCCAAGGCCCAACCGAGTCCACCCGCGAGTACTTGACGCGGTGGGCCGAACTGCGCAACTCCTGCGAAGGGGTGCATGAGGTGCAGGCCATAGAGTACTTCACTACCGGGTGCCGAGAGGTCACCTTACTAAAGCACCGACTCCTCTGCGACGAGCCGGCCACACTTGACGAGCTGCTAATCATAGCGGACAAGTACACCACCGCCGACTCCTCTATGAAGTCGGAGCTCCGAGTGGACGCATCTGGAAAGATGCTCCCTCCGGCCCCTCAGACGCCTGCCGGTGACTCCAGTCAGCGCCAGCAATCGAATGACAACAAATGCAACGCCCAGCAGCCGGCTTCCACCAGCCGGCAGGTGGCAGCAGTTGAAGACCTACAGCCGGAAGAGCAGCCCGGCCCCAAGCGTCAAAAAGGCGGCAAGCCTGCTTGGTTGCCCGCCTTTTCCTTCGAGCAAACCCTTGATGCTCCCTGCAAGTTCCACAGCGGCGCGAAGCCGTCAAATCACACCACCCGGAAGTGCCACTGGCTCACCCGCATTGCCAAAGGCGAAGGATTGCCCCCTCCGCCTGCTGGCCCGCCGGCTCCGCCTCCTCAGCAGCCGGAGGCCCGCCCCATCGGTGCAATCCAAGATGAATTCCCCGAAGAACATGGAGCCTATGTCGTCTTCACCAGTGTGGCTGACGACAGGCACAGCCGGCGTCAGCAACACCGCGAGGTGAACACGGTCGCTTCTGAGGTCCCAGAGTTCATGCACTGGTCCGAGAGGCCTATCAGCTGGAGCCGCGCTGACCACCCGGAGGTGATGCCTTCTCCGGGGTCCTACGCCCTGGTGCTGGATGCCACCTTTTCAACGGAGCGGCGAGCCTGTCGCTTCTCCTGAGTTCTGATAGATGGCGGTAGCAGCATCAACATCCTCTACCGTGACACCCTGGAGAAGCTGTGCGTTAAGGAGAAGCAGCTCCACCCCAGCCGGACTGTCTTCCATGGCATTGTACCTGGCCTTTCCTGCTCTCCAATCGGCAAGATCAAGATAGATGTCCTCTTCAGAGACAAAGATCACTTCCGCCGCGAGCCAATCTGGTTCGAGGTGGTGGACCTGGAGAGCCCCTACCACGCGCTTCTTGGCCAGCCTGCTCTGGCCAAGTTCATGGCGGTGCCACACTATGCCTACCTCAAGATGAAGATGCCGGGTACCAAGGGCATTATCACCATAGCCGGCGACTACCAGAAGTCGGCCACGTGTGCTGCTGCCAGCAGCCGGCTGGCCGAGTCCCTTGTCATTGTTGCGGAAAGGCGACTCCTTGACCGGGTTGTGGCCATGGCCAGCAAGCAGCCGGACCTGTCACCGGATCCCAAGGAGTCAGAGGCCCAAGGCTCCTTCCAGCCGGCCAAAGAAACCAAGAAGATTCCCTTGGACCCTGAGCACCCGGAGAGATTCGCTGTCGTGGGGGCCCACCTCGATAGTAAATAGGAAAGCGAGCTCGTCGATTTCCTCCGTGAGAATCGGGACATCTTCGCATGGTATCCCAAGGACATGCCAGGCGTTCCAACGGATTTCGCCGAGCATAAGCTACATGTCAGATCAGATGCAAAACCAGTTAAGCAACACCTCCGCTGCCTGTCAGAAGAGAAGAGAAGAATCGTTGGCGAAGAGATCGCCCGGCTTCTGGCGGCCGGCTTCATCATGGAAGTGTTCTTTCCAGAATGGCTTGCCAACCCAGTCCTTGTACTGAAGAAGAACAACAAGTGGCGCATGTGCATTGATTACACCAGCCTCAACAAAGCTTGCCCCAAAGATCAGTTTGCTTTGCCATGGATAGACCAAGTGATTGACTCCACAGCCGGATGCGAGCTATTCAGTTTTTTGGATGCCTACACTGGCTACCACCAGATCAAGCTGAACCCGGCCGATCGGCTGAAGACCGCCTTCATCACACCATTCGGAGCCTTCTGCTACCTGACCATGACATTCGGCCTGAGAAATGTCGGTGCCACGTTTCAGCGTTGCATGCAGAAGTGCCTCCTCAAGCAACTCGGCAGAAATGCCCACGTCTATGTAGATGACATTGTGGTGAAGACGGAGAAGCGTGGTACCCTCCTGGAGGATCTCAAGGAGACCTTCGATAATCTGCGCCGTTTTCAAATCAAGCTAAACCCAGAAAAGTGTGTCTTCGGAGTCCCAGCCGGCCAGCTCCTTGGTTTCCTTGTCTCAGAACGTGGCATCGAGTGCAACCCTGTGAAGATCAAGGCCATTGAGCGGATGGAGAGGCCCACCCGGCTGCGAGACGTCCAGAAGTTCACCGGGTGCTTGGCATCCCTCAGCCGTTTCATCAGTCGGCTGGGCGAGAAGGCTCTTCCCCTGTACCAGCTAATGAAGAAAACCACTCACTTCGAGTGGAATGACAAGGCGGACGAGGCCTTCCTCCAGCTCAAGAAAATGCTGACTACGCCGCCTGTCCTGGCGGCCCCGGCTGCTAAGGAGCCCATGTTCCTCTACATCACCGCCACCAGCCGGGTGGTCAGCACTGTCATTGTGGTCGAGCGCCCGGAGGACGGCAAGGCACAGCCGGTCTAGAGGCCCGTCTACAACCTGAGCGAAGTACTGTCGGCCTCCAAGCAGAATTGCCCCCACTACCAGAAGATGTGCTATGGCGTATACTTTGCCGCCAAGAAGCTCAAGCAGTACTTTCAAGAGCACTCCATCACGATTGTCTGCACTGTCCCACTTGCCGAGATCATAGGCAACAGAGATGCATCAGGCCGGGTGGCCAAGTGGGCCATCGAGCTAGCTCCCCACACCATCCTCTACCAGCCCCGCACCGCCATCAAGTCCCAAGCGCTGGCCGACTTCCTCGTCGACTGGGCCGAGACCCAGTACCTACCGCCGACGTCGGATTCCACCCATTGGCGAATGCACTTTGATGGCTCAAAGATGTGCACCGGTTTGGGAGCTGGCATCTTCCTCACCTCTCCCAAAGGCGACAAGCTCAAGTACATGTTGCAAATTCACTTTGCCGCCTCCAACAACGTGGCCGAGTACGAGGTGCTCGTACACGGACTCCGACTGGCCAAAGAGATGGGCATACGCCAGATTCTATGCTACGGCAACTCGGACTTGGTAGTCCAGCAGTCGTCTGGCGACTGGGACGCCAAGGATGCAAACATGGCGAGCTACCGCTTCCTCGTCCAGCAGATCAGTGGATACTTTGACGGGTGCGAGTTCCTTCACGTGCCACGAGCCGAGAACGAGCAAGCTGATGCCCTGGCACGGATCGGCTCCACCCGGCAAGCGATACCAGCCGGCGTTTCCCTTCAATGCCTCCGCAAGCCATCTATCAAGCCTTCGCCGGAATCTAAGTCCATCTTCGTGCCGGCTGCTCCCGGAACAGTCAGATCCGACTCGGGGGCTGCAACAGCCGGCCTGGGGACTTCGGCAGGCGGCTCGGGGACTGTAGCAGTCGCACCCAGCCCGGGGACTTCAAAACACGGCCCGAGGGCTGCAGCAGTCGGCCTGGGGACTTCAGCAACACAACAAGCGGTGGCTCACTCCAACCCGCCTCCTCCCAACCCAACCGCCCTGGTTCCAGTGGCCGTGATGACAGTGGTCGAAGCACCGTCATGGGCGCAGCCCATCCTCAACTTCCTGGTAAGCGGTGAGCTACCAGCCGACGAGACCTCGGCCCGGCAAGTGCAACGCCGGGCAGCAGCATACACAATAGTGAACAAAGAGCTTGTCAGACACAGCATGACTGGCGTCTTCCAGCACTGCGTTGAGCCAGAAAGAGGCAAGGCAATCCTCAGAGACATCCATCAAGGCGAATGCAGCCACCACGCGGCCTCCAGATCCCTTGTCGCCAAAGCTTTCCGCCATGGATTCTTCTGGCCGACTGCTTTGGACGACGCCAAGGACTTGGTCAAGAAGTGCAAAGGGTGCCAGAAATTTGGCTCCAAGCAACACCTGCCGGCTTCTGCACTCAAGACCATCCCCCTCACTTGGCCATTTGCCGTCTAGGGGCTGGACATGGTGGGCCCGTTCAAAATGGCACGCGGTGGCATGACCCATCTGCTGGTCGCCATGGATAAATTCACCAAGTGGATTGAAGCAAAGCCAATTAAGAAGTTGAACGGTCCAACTGCGGTGACCTTCATCACTGATATCACTGTCCGGTACGGCATACCGCACAGCATCATCACCGACAATGGCACAAACTTTGCCAAAGGCGCCTTGGCCCGTTTCTACGCGACGCAGCGCATCCGACTGGACTTAGCGTCTGTTGCCCATCCGCAGTCAAACGGCCAAGTCGAGCGAACAAATGGCCTCATCTTGTCTGGCATCAAGCCCTGACTGGTCGAGCCGCTGGAGCGCTTGGCCGGCTGCTGGATCGAGGAGCTACCGGCCGTCCTCTGGAGTCTCTGGACCACGCCAAACAAATCGACGGGCTTCACTCCCTTCTTCCTCGTGTACGGGGCCGAGGCTGTCATCCCAACTGACATCGAATTCGACTCGCCTCGCGTCACCATGTACACAGAGGCGGAGGCAAGGGAGGCGCGAGAAGACGGCGTCGACCTGCTGGAAGAAGGCCGGCTGCTGGCACTCAGTCGGTCCACCATCTACCAGCAGGCCCTACGCCGCTACCACAGCCGGAAGGTCAAGCCACGATCTTTCCAAGAGGGGGACCTCGTGCTCCGGCTGATCCAGCGAACAGCTGAAAGCACAAGTGCTCCCTGGGTGGTTTTGGTAATTAATGTCAACATATCTCTTGTTGGACTAATACTTTTATCTAGTATATTTCATATGAGTTCAACAGTGGAGTGGCGTGGACACGAGGATGTGGAACCCCTTCAAGATGCTAAGGACAAAGGATTGGCTCAAGCTCTAAAGCTCAAGACTCGACATTTTAATTTTAGTGATCCAAGATCACATTGAGTCCATAGGAAAAGCCAATACTATTAAAAGGGGATGAGGTGTTGCTTAATGGCTCGCTTGCTCAAAGTGCTTAGTGATATGCTCCAAAGCCCTCAACCACTTTCTCATATCCACATATGTCCCAAACCAAAAGTCAAACTCGGCCCCAGTAATTTGATCTATCCGGCGCCACCGAGTTCATTTGACATAGCCACTGCCAGAAACCCTAGTTAGTTCGGTCTCACCGATAGGGATCTCGGTCTCACCGAGATGGGAATGCAAACTCTCTGTTTCCCATCATAACATTTCGGTCTCACCGAAATGAGCGAATCGGTCCCACTGAGTTTGCCTGACCAACTCTCTGTTTGCCTATTACAGAAATCGGTCCTACCGAGTTTATGTGATCGGTCTCATCGAGATTACGTTATGCCCTAACCCTAGCACATCGGTCCCACCGAGTTCATCATATCGGTCCCACCGAAAATCCTAACGTTCACATTTTGAACTAAATCGGTCTGACCGAGTTTTATGATTCTGTCCCACCGAGTTTGGTAAATTGTGTGGAGGCTATATATACCCCTCCACCCACTCTTCATTCATGGAGAGAGCCATCAGAACGTGCCTAGACTTCCAGCATACATTTTCTGAGAGAGAACCACCTACTCATGTGTTGAGACCAAGATATTCCATTCCAATCGTATGAATCTTGATCTCTAGCCTTCCCCAAGTTGCTTTCCACTCAAATCATCTTTCCACCAAATCCAAATCCGTGAGAGAGAGTTGAGTGTTGGGGAGACTATCATTTGAAGCACAAGAGCAAGGAGTTCATCATCAACACACCATCTATTACCTTTTGGAGAGTGGTGTCTCCTAGATTGGTTAGGTGTCACTTGGGAGCCTCCGTCAAGATTGTGGAGTTGAACCAAGGAGTTTGTAAGGGCAAGGAGATCACCTACTTCGTGAAGATCTACCCGAGTGAGGCAAGTCCTTCGTGGGCGATGGCCATGGTGGGATAGACAAGGTTGCTTCTTTGTGGACCCTTCGTGGGTGGAGCCCTCCGTGGACTCGCGCAACCGTTACCCTTCGTGGGTTGAAGTCTCCATCAACGTGGATGCACGATAGCACCACCTATCGGAACCACGCCAAAAATCTTCGTGTCTCCAATTGCGTTTGCACACTCCAATCCCATCCCTTTACATTCTCGCAAATTGCATGCTTTACTTTCCGCTACTCATATACTCTTTCCATGCTTGCTTGAAATGTATTGTGAATGTTTAAACTTGTGCTAAAACTCCACCTTAACTTGAAGAAATTAAAAACTGCTACTTTTCTTTGTTGAGGGTCTAATCACCCCCCCCCCCCTCTAGACACCTCTTCTCGATCCTTTCAATAGCCGGCCAGCACAAGCTCTCGGCCCCTTGGGAAGGACCCTTCGTCATCAGCAAAGCCTTGGGCAACGACTCCTACTACCTCATCGACGCGCAGAAGCCCAGGGCACGCAAGAGGGACGATTCCGGCAAGGAAACGGAGTGCCCATGGAACGCAAATCTCCTCCCAAGATTTTACAGCTAATGCAGTATGTACCACACTACCTTTCGTATTAAGAGCAAAGGCATCGGCCCCCTCGAGGAGCACTCGGGGACTACCCTTTTTATCTGTACGATAAGTTTATGCCTGAGAATGTGTTGTTTCATTCCTCCACCTGGCACCGGGTCCGACTAGTCGGCCCGGGGGCTTGCCGCCTTGTCCTATGTTGGTGCCACCTGCAGTCGGACAAGTAGTGTGCCGACATCTAAGCGCTCTCTTGCCTTAAGCCGCAGCTCGCAGAGCGACTGTCCAGCTGGCAAGAGCTAAAGGCAGGAAACAATGTCCACACGAAAAATGACTAAGGAAAAAAAAAGCATCAACATAGGCTAAGCCGGCTCCTCGCCTCACCCTCCGGCTGCTGAGCAGCCGGCCAGCCGGCTTCTCACTTGACTTGCTACGTTCTAAAACAGCCAAAGTACTTGTCTTCCTAAACGGCCAAGCACCGGACCCAGCCACAGACCACAGAGCGGCTGTTCGGCTGGCAGGACGGTAGCCAAAGGAAGGCGGCAAAGGAAAAGGCCAAAAAAGAACAGAAAAACAAGGCAAAGTCAGAACCCGGCAGAGCACAACTTGTGTGAATAAAGTTAATTTACATAGCAGAGCTCATAGCCAGCATTCAACAAAGTTTGAATACACCCCCAGCGGGTGGAATTGCGCGAATTTAACATACTTGTTCAAAAGATTACAAGAACAGGAAAGATAAGATAAAGTGGCCATCTAGGCCAAGGGAGCAGCAGGAGGGTCCGACGGGTTGGCAGAGGCGGAGGCGCCAGATGGTGGAACGGCCGACTAAAGGGTCTCGGCCTGATCGCCCCCAGCAGCAGTCGGTGCGGTAGCACGCGGCTTGTTGGTCGAGGCTTGGTCGGGCAGAGGCCGGCTGTCCGCTCCGTCGTCCGGTGCGTCGTCTTCGCCGTCCTCGTCCTCTTCGTCCTCGCCCTTGTCGCTGGAGGCGATCTCTTCCGCCGAGTCCCCCGCATCCCCCGGGTTCAGCCAGAACCAGTCGGGCGGCACCTCAGCGCCTTCCTCGTCTAGCTCGGGGATGAAAACGGTGGTGTCGGCGTACTCGGCGATCACTGCCGCGCGTTGAGTAAGCGCAGGGCCCACCGCCGCCAGCTCCGGTCCGGCCTCCTGCCGGAAGGTGGCCAGCTGGGCCAGGTCCAGCCCAGGATACCATGCCTTGGCGAACTCCAAGGCCGTCCGCGCGCCCGCCCGAGCCGCGGCGCCCTTCCAAGCCTCGAAGCGGCCGACCGCTACCTCCAGCCAGTCGGCAGTCCGACTGGGGGTGCATGGAATTTGAGCGTCGGGCCAAAAGGCAGCCAACACCTGAGCCCCGGCGCGCTGCAGGCGACGAAGCATCCTGTGAGCCAGCTGCAGGCGCGTCTTGACGGCCAGAAGCTGCTCGCCGAGTTTCCGGGGCGCGTTGGGCGCAATGTTCGCGCCCGCTTTCCTCCGCATTTTGCGGCGCGCCTCGATGGCCTGGCTGACGGCGACGGAGTGACCGGGAAAGTATTCTGCACAAGAAGAAGATCAAAGATTAGAAGCCAGAGGCCGACTCCTGCTGTAGTCGACGGCTGTTCAAAAGAAGAAGTAACTTACCATCAATCATGTCATTGATCTCGCCATAGCCGTCGGTCAGGAGTCTCTCCTTCTCGGCCTAGTTCGAGCGTTGACTCTCGAACTCGGCCTTGAGGGAGTCTTCCTCCTCCTTCAGCTTCTGGAGTTCCACCTTGTGCCGCTCCGCCTAGTCCGCCAGCTCCTTGGCCAGGCGGTCGCATTCCTGGGCCGCCTGGCTACGCTCCTGCTCCTTGGTATGGAGCGTGGACTCGGCCTCGCCCAGGCGCTGCCGCAGATCTACGGCAGCCTCTGCCAAAAATGAAGAAAAAAGAAAACCATCAACACCAATGGAAAGTAGTTGCCGGGAGATCCGGCCCGACTGCTCAGCAGTCGGCCCGAATCTCGAGGACTACACCCAGCGGGTGTGCTGACGCGCCCCCGCAAGGAAGAAGACCAAGTACTTACTTCGGCTCTCCGTCAGATCGGCGGTCCGCTTGGTCAGCTCCTGGAGCTGAGAGTTGTAGGCGGCTGCACGGATGTTGTGGTAATCCTGCAACAAAGACAACAGAAGAAGGTAACGAGTCAGTACTCGGAACTCGACCTGAAGTTCCGAGCCGCCTGATCAGTAGCCGGCCCGGAACTCGGGGGCTACACCCACTCGGGGGCTACACCCAGTGGGTGCGCTGGCGCGCCCCCATAGAAGATTGCAAAGAAATGAAAACAAGAAACGTACCTGGACGGCCGCCCGCGTCGCCAGGAACTCCTGCGTGTACTGCTGGAGAGCGGCGCCTTGGGCGTTGAACCGAGCCAGGACTTCCTACGAGGCCGCGCTCAAAACACTCGTACCACCCCCAGACGTCCAACCCGGTGGGGCGGCGCTGGTAGCCTCAGCGTCGGGGGCCGACGAGCTAGCGGCCCCGACCTCCAACGGCCGCGGTGCTGAGGCCGACCTCCCCGCACGCTGACGCACCGGGATACGGGTTGCAGGAGTCGGACCCACCATCAACTCGCCACTAGATGGCGGCACCAGCGATGTGTCAGGACGACTGCCCTGGGCGTCGGCAGCCGGCATGCGCGGGGGCCCCTCCGCCTCCGGGATAACAGGGTCCCCTCCCCTCTCTTGGATCGGCTGGTCATCGCCGGCCCCTCCAGTCGGAGCCTGGACCTCCAGCACCACAGGCTCCGCAGATTGTGGACCGGTGGACTCCGGAGCCCGGCTGCGGGAGGCCTCCTCTGCCTGCGCCTTGGCGGCCGCGTCCGCCTGCTCCTTGGCCACGGTGTCGGCCTGGGCCTTGGCCGCCGCGTTGGCCTCCGCCTTCTCCCGGGCCGCAGCTTCCCGCTCCTCTCGCGCCTCCCGCGCGTTCTTCTCCGTCGCCTCCTAGAGGGCGGCGAGCGGATCCACGCGGCGGGGGCCCGTGACATTGTCTGCCGCCCCGATCACCGAGCCGGACGAGGCTCGCGACAAGGAAAGTGGGGCGCTGCGCGCCAAGGGAGGAAGAGACTAAAAAGATCGCAAGGATAGAAGAAAAGCAAACGCAAAGCAAGATGTAGGAAAGGACAAGGCACTTACGTGGACACCAGCGGGAGCCGCTTTGGGGCCTTCTGGAAGAGGGCCGCCTTCGCGGCAGCCTCTTGCCACTTGGTCGCGGCGGCCAAGGTCCTGGCCTTCTTGAGCCGGCTGCCGAACAACCCGGCGTCAGCCCGGCGCTTGGTGCGCCGGCTGCTGCGGTCGGTGCGGCCGAAGAGCTGGCACCCGCCCTGTCGGCGCCATGGGCACGACGCGGCTCTTCGTCCTCCTCCTCGTCATCCGGCCAATCCCCGAGGCCGCCTCCTAAGGAGCCGCCTGCTCCCTCGCCGCCACCGCCTGTGGCATCGTCCTCCTCCTGAGCAGCCGTCCCCAAGTCAGGGTCGTCCACGTCACTCATCGACCGGTCCGCCATGTACTAGTGACCCGGGGCCGGCATGTCAGTGGCCGTCTGGCCTGGGAAGCGCTGCACCAAGACCGACTGGTCAGGCGACAAGAAAGAACCCGGACGAACAAAGGAAAAAAGAATAAGGAGACGTACCGGAGGCGGCGGGTTGGCCCGGCTATACGACGGCTTGCCGAATTGCCACTCCGTCTCCGACAGCTTGCAGTCGGAGAAAAGTTCACCATGCGGACCACCTCCATGTCCGGCATCACCTTGGTGGACATCCGGCACGGGTCCCGGCGCCCACTCATGTCACTGATCAAGTGAGGCTGGGCTTGGAGGGGTAGCACTCGGCGCTTCACGAACGCGGCCAGCAGGTCTGAGGTCTTGAGGCCCTCCGATGCCATCATCTCTTGGAGCCGGAGGAGCGCGGTGGAGCACGCGGCCGACAGGGTTCTCGGCCGGAACTTCCAGTTGGTGCGAGGCTCGACAGGCTGGCCGGCTGCGTAGGCCGGCAGGTTGACGTAGTCCCGCGTCGAGTGGATATTCTCGACGTAGAAGTATGACTTCTGCCACAGTTTGGCCGACTGCAGCAGGGCGAGAGCCGGGAAGCGGACCCCGGATCCTGTGCGCCACACCGCAACGTAGGCTCCGCACTAGGCCGCCTCGTTCTTGGCGGCGGTGCCGAGCTTGAGATAGAAAGGCTCTCCCCACAGCTCGAGTGTGGGGAGCGTGCCGAGGTAGCCCTCACATAGGGTGACAAAGGCGGAGAGCAACACCACCGTATTCGGAGTGAGATGGTGGGGCTGCACTCCATAGAAGTCCAAAAACGAGTGAAGGAACTGGCTCGCCGAAAGGCCGAAGCCGCGGAGGAAGTGTGACTGGAAAACGACGCGCTCGCCGCCTTCCGGCGCCGACGAGATCTCCCTTTCAGGGGGGACACGCACCTTGACGTTCGATGCATGCGGGAGCCACCGCGTCTGGCGAAGGAACTCCAAGTGCCCGTCGTGGACATTGGAGCCGTCCCAGTCATCCGCGCGGCCGCTTTGCGCCATGGGCTCCGTGCTCGGCGGCGGCGCAAGATGGCCGCGGCGCGAGGAGGTCCGGCGACGGTGGGCTGCGGTAGCACTCCAGCGAGAGGAGAGGCCGCGGCAACAGCAAGAAGAAGAGGAAGGAGAAAAGCAAAGAGAAGGGAGATGAGGGCACGCATGCGCTCTGCCGCCCCCCTCCTCCCCCTACTTATAGCTGTCTGGTGGTGGAGCCGAGGGGGCGGGACGTGGGGGGCGCAAGATTAATTGCGCCCACTCCCCCCACGACCCCGCAATTACAGCGTCGTGATGGCGTGTATTAATCGCACCTGGGAATCGCATGCCGATGCCCTGTAGTGGCGGGCCCAGGCCTGCGGCGATGTCTCATCGCGCACGCGGGCGGGCAGGCCGACATGGCCTGCTGGTGCCGCGTGGCGGGCGAGCCACGGGCGGCAAGCCTATCGTCCGACAGGCACCTAACCCGGCCTCCGCCACGATGATTTGAATTCGCCAGGTAGCCGGCCTGGCCTTGGCCGGCTCCTGGCAATCGACCTCTCCAGAAGACGGACGAAGCCCAACTACCAGACCACTCAGAGTAGCAAGCTGCTGAGGCTCCTTGTTTTTCAGCCGCGGTGCCCGACCAGCTTCGGGGACTACTGTCGAAGTAAATAACCATGGGTAGCCACATCAGCCCCCCATGGTATTTCAAGACATCGGGGCCGGCCGTGCCCCTCACACCCTCTGGAAGCACGACCGCCTTCTTGGGCCGGCTACTAGAAAACGGTAAGACCACGGGAGGCGGCCGCAAGGGGGCCGACTCCTAACAGATGGCCCCTCGCCCCCTCGAAGTCAGCACCACATTAGCACGACAAGACAAGGCATGGCTACAGTGCGGCCTGCCACCCCCGAACCCAGGAAGGGACTTGGCCGCAGAGCTATGTACTGGGCGGACACCCCCCGCCCAGCGCGACACTGTAGCCACGCAGTCCGTGACATCACTAGCGCCAGAGGGAGCCATGCTCCCACGACGGGCGGTCAGTACGACCCGTAGGCGGCGGGCCCTACCTGTCCGCGAGCCACCAGAAGGCGGCAAACCTCAAGCAGGTGGCAACAAGGGAGGGCCTAATCCTGGAAGGCGGCCCTTCTCCCCCTTGAAGTCTGTGCACCATCAACCAGATGAGAAGGGGTATGGCTACAGTGAGCACCCATCAGGCGGCGGGACTGTAGCCACGCTCCCCTCGACAAAGCCTTCGTCATCAGGGGCAAGGTTACAGTATAAAGCAGTCAACATAGCCCGCAGGTGGCGGGCCCCAGCGGTCGGCGGGGAAGCCGGCGACCTGAGACGCTGACGGCCGGGTCCTACGCCCGGCCGAATTACCATTGTACCCCTGGGGGGTAGGCCTATATAAACCCCCCAGGCTCACCCATGCAAAGGGTTCAGCACCCACGCCATTCACACATACACGTAGAGAGAGGAGTAGAGCTAGCCTTGCCCTTCTCCCTCCTATAGCCGAAACAGCTCAAGGAGCAAGCTTGTAGCTACTTTGTTGATCATAGTCATCATGGGAGACCCCGCAGAGCAGGACTAGGGGTGTTATCTCCGAGGAGAGCCCCGAACCTGGGTAAGATTCACAGGCGTATGCGGTCTCGCTCACTCCCGCTTCTAGAGCCTGGCGACGTACTCTTGTCCCCATCCATGATAAGCCACCCCCTATCATATGCCACACGATATCCCCGATAGCCGGCCTCCCTCCTCTGCCGCCGCCACCAAGGAGGAAGGACGACAACCATCAGGACAATGGGGCTGGGGGCTTCTAGGAACCTCGTGCGATTGCCTGCATCCTTGGTGGTGCCCAGGCACACGCCTCGAACTGCATCTTCAAGCAGTTCTCCCGCGAGGTGAACGCAGCCCTCCCAAAGCTTGAGGCCGTGCGCCCCCTCAGGTGGTCGCAGTACGCCATCACCTTCGATTCCAAGGATCACCTCAGGTGCGCGGCCACTTTCGGCGCGCTCCCCATGCTCTGCACGCCCACCATCAGCAACGTCTTTGTGACCAAGACTCTCAACGTGCTGTTTGTCGAGACCTTCGAGATGCTTCAGGTGCCCTATGACCAGCTCATGCCCACCAGGCCATTCTCTAGAGTGACTGACGGCTCCACCGTCCCTTGGGGCAGGTGCGCCTCCCTCTCACCTTCGGCAAGCGCAACAACTACCACACCGAGCTCATCGACTTCGATGTCGCCCACATCGGCCTCCCGTACAATGCCATCCTCGGGTACCCTACCCTCGCCAAGTTCATGGCGGCAACCCACCATGGCTACAACGTCCTCAAGATGTCAGGATGCAGCGGCGTCATCACGGTCTCCTGCGACGACAAGGACGCGGTCTATTCTCTTGAGCATGCCTACTGTGCCGTGGCAGCCGAGAACTCTGATGACGAAGGTGGCATCCTGCCTCCCGAGGCCACCCCCGTGAAGAAGAAGCAGCTTCTCTGCAAAAGCCATCCGGAGACCAAGAAACCCGCTGGCATCACCTCACACTCCGTGCCCGCAACTGGGGCGCCTCTTCCTCCAGCATAGGAAGGCGCACCCGGTGCCTCCTTCAGGATGGGCTCAGGGGCTTCCGTCTGGAGAGCCTCTGACCTGACCAGTGCGACGAGGGAGGTGTTCGGGCACCACTTGGAGGCGTACTTTGATGCGCGCCCCCACGAGCAAGGAGCACGGTGCGAGGCGCCAGGGGCACGAGAATTCATCACCAAGACGATCGAGGAGCTTCAGGAGGCGCAAGCCATGCGCGGCGAGCGCGCCCCGTACGGCCTGCCAGTGCAGCTGCCGCCCCCGACGTGGGTGGCGAGCTGCGCGTCTGCATCAACATCCTGGGCCTCAACAGGGCCGCTTCGCAGGACCTCTTCTGGCCGTCGCGTGTCGGCCGGAGTGGGGGCTACCCCTGCAACTATGTCTGCATGCTGTTTGGCCTGCTGAACATGAGCGCCTCGTACCAGCGCCTGGCGCGGCGTGCTACGGCGTCTCACCAGGCCAAGCGCTCGGCGGTTGCGTCTCAGGAGGCCCCGGACCCTCGCGAGCCCCCGGGCCTCGCGGGCCCCCCAGGCCTCCGGAGCCGCCCGGCTCATGAGGAGAAATCTCCACGGCATGCTTCTTGAGCTACCTCGACGCTTCTACAACACCTGTGCCAGGTGACTTTTTGGTTTGTTCAGTTGAGGGTGCCCCTTGAGCTGCATTATCCTCAAGCTGTTAGGGCCCGCCTTGCAGCTGTATCGTTTTGCGCATGTGTTAGAACTGGCTCTGCCTTTGACAAAATTTCCTTAATATTCCAACCTGCGTGCCTGGTGCTTCGTCGCCATGAATGTCGTCGCGCCCTCACAACGCCACCCTCGACCGCCTCATGATTAAGGGCTGGCGAAGCATCTGTGCTTGGGTTCGTCCCTGCAGCGTTGTTAAATCCAAGCGAACGAGCTCTGTCTCACGGGCCAGCTCCCGTGCACGTCACCTCCGGGGGTCCTTGGTGCCTTGTCCTCGCATGAGCTAATCGTGAGTGGGTGAGCTAGGGCGCACGGCCCGGTTCGTTTGACCGTAGTCCGGCGCTTCGCTGTTGCGGGAGCAGCTCGCCGGATATCCTTCCTCGGGTTGTTGCATGAGAAGACTTGGCACGGCGTCTGTGCTCAGGTTCGTCCCTATAGTGTTGATAAACCCAAGCATCCAAGCTCTGTTCAGCGGGCCGGCCCCGTTCACGTCACCTCCTATGGGTCCTTGGTGTTCAGCCTTCTCATACGATGGCCCTCGGAGGTTCACTCGGCGCAGGCCACCCTCATCACTCAGGTTCGTAAGCGTGCTCCGTGTGAAAAGTTCAGGCACAACCCGCCTTGAGGTAGGGCCTCCTGAGTCCCGCGCTGGCTCACGAGTGCCCAGATACACCTCCTCAAAGTTCTGTCATGCCGGTCACACGTATGAACGAAATAAGGCTGTACACGCCCGGAGACTCTAATACAGAGCTCCCTACCCACGCCCAGTGGAAGCCCCATGCTTCGTGATGGCGGATACAGTCGAACCGCGACCATGCCCACGCCCAATGGAAGCCCCATGCTCCGCGCTGGCAGATACGGTCGAACCGTGACCATGCGCACGCCCAGTGGAAGCCCCATGCTCCACGCCGGTGGAAAAACAACTGAGGGTGCCTTATGGGTTGCATCAACCTCAGGATGGCCTCTCGGCTCTTCACGCGGCACTGCTCGCCGCATTCCCCTGGGATGCATGTGCGAGGGGGCTGGACATGGTGCCTATGCTCAGGCCAGGCCTGGCACACACCACCTCACCAGGTCCCTGGTAACTGGTCTTCCCACATCCCTCCCAGGCGAAAACTGACAAGGAAAGGTACGAAGGGCCCCGGATAAACCTCACCGCTGCCCATGTTTCTTTCATGAGGGCCGCTCACATGTCAAGGGGGACCCCTGAGCATCACGACTCAGGGGCCTCACTAGTCACGTAGCCCCTCGCCCCTTGGTTTCGTCCTGGCATTGCGACCAGACATTCCAATGGCAGCCGAGGTATGCGCGGGGCTGGGCCCTGCTGACGTAGAGCACAAAGGCAAGCAAGAAGGAAACCAAGCACGAAAGGGAAATCATGAAGTTCAGACAATTATTACAGGCATCAAATGTACTGCAAATTCAAACAAAGTCTTACGCCTCCATGAGGCATGATAAGTGTCGTAGGATAAATTATCGGAGGAGGGATCATCGTTACCGTGGCCATCGCCACCACCTACCGCGGCCGCAGCGGGCTCGCCTTCAACATCGCTGCCGCCGCCATCGCCGCTGTCGCTGCCACTCGCCTAAGTCGCCACAGGGTCAGCCTCGGAGTTGCAGATGAACTTCTCTAGCAGTGCGTCCACATGACCTTTCACGGCTGCCGTTGTGGTGGCACGCGATTCAGGAGCGACCGGGCCGATCACCGCATCGCAACTGAAGCCAGGATCACAGAGGAAGAGGTGGTTGAAGACACGCATTGCTGTTAACCCACAATTATAGGGGATCAATTGTAGCCTTTCTCGATAAGTAAGAGTGTTGAACCCAACGAGGAGCTAAAGGTAGAATTTATATTCCGTTCAAGGTCTATTGACCACCGATACAACTCTACGCACACTTAATGTTTGCTTTACCTAGAACAAGTATGAAACTAGAAGTACTTTGTAGGTTTACTGGGATAGGTTTGCAAGATAATAAAGAACACGTAAATAAAATCTAGGGGCTGTTTAGATAAAAAAGAACTAAGTTAGTTTTAGTAGAGAGCTTTTTGTCACAAGAAAGTTATTTGTCCCTGGGCAATCGATAACTAGACCGGTAGTCATTATTGCAATTTTATATGAGGGAGAGGCATAAGCTAACATACTTTCTATACTTGGATCATATGCACTTATGATTGGAATTCTAGCAAGCATCCGCAACTACTAAAGATCATTAAGGTAAAACCCAACCATAGCATTAAAGTATCAAGTCCTCTTTACTCCCATACGCAAACAACCTACTTACTCGGGTCTGTGCTTCTGTCACTCATGCCACCCACCATAAGCGAATCATGAACATATTGCAAACCCAACAACAGGGATCCCTCATGCTTGTGCGACACAGAGAGCACCATAGGATAGCACCAATAATGAAACATACAACTCAAACCAATCATGATCATCAATCAACCCATAGGACAAAACGGATCTACTCAAACATCATAGGATAGCCATACATCATTCGGAAATAATATATAGCATTGAGCACCATGTTTAAGTAGAGATTACAGCGGGAGATGAGGTATTATACTGCTGCATAGAGGGGGAGAGAGTTGGTGATGATGGCGGTGAAGTTGTTGGTGTAGATCACCGTCACGATGATGGCCCCGGTGGCATTCCGGCGCCACCGAGAGAGAGGGGGAGAGAGCCCCCCCTCCTTCTTCTTCTTCCTTGGCCTCCCCCCTAGATGGGAGGAGGGTTTCCCCTCTGGTCCTTGGCCTCCAAGGCGGTGGAGGGGCGAGAGCCCCTCCGAGATTGGATCTCTCTCTCTCTCTCTGTTTCCTTCTGTTTCTGCGTTCCTGTTTTCTGGCCTTTCACCGTTTCTTAAATTCCCGGAGATCCGTAACTCCGTATATTGTCTTCCTTGCGGCGAAAGAAGGGCACCAACCGCCTTACGGGGTGGCCACAAGCCTCCCAGGTGCGCTCAGGGTAGGGGGCGTGCCCCTAGGTCTTGTGGGGCCCTCGGGCATCGTCTCGCGTTGATTCTTTTCCCCAAAAATCACATATATTCCAAAAAAAAATCTCCATAAGTTTTTATCGTGTTTGGACTCCGTTTGATATGGATATTCTGCAAAACAAAAAACATGCAACAAACAGGAACTCGCACTGGGCACTGGATCAATATGTTAGTCCCAAAAATAATATAAAAAGTTGCCAAAAGTATATGAAAGTTGTAGAATATTGGCATGAAACAATAAAAAATTATAGATACGACGGAGACGTATTAGCATCCCCAAGCTTAATTCATGCTCGTCCTTGAGTAGGTAAATGATAAAAAATATAATTTTTGATGTGGAATGCTACCTAGCATAATCCTGATCATATAATCTAATCATGGCATGAATATTAAGACTTGAGTGATTCAATGCAATAGTCTATAATTTGACATAAAGACAATAATACTTCAAGCATACTAATATAGCAATCATGTCTTCTCAAAATATCATGGCTAAAAGAAAGTTATCCCTACAAAATCATATAGTCTGGCTATGCTCCATCTTCATCACACAAAGTATTTCGTCATGCACAACCCCGATGACAAGCCAAGCAATTGTTTCATACTTTTAATGTTCTCAAGCCTTTTCAACTTTCACGCAATACATGAGCGTGAGCCATGGATATAGCACTATAGGTGGAATAGAAGGTTGTTGTGAGGAGAAGACAAAAAAGGAGAAAGTCTCAAATCAACTAGGCAAATTAATGGGCTATGGAGATGCCTATCAATCGATATCGATGCAAGTGAGAAGGGATTGCCATGCAACGGATGCACTAGAGCTATAAGTGTATGAAATCTCAACTGAAAACTAAGTGGGTGTGAATCCAACTTGCTTGCTCATGAAGACCTCGGGAATTTGTGGAAGCCCATCATCGGAATATACAAGCCAAGTTCTATAATGAAAAATTACCACTAGTATATGAAAGTGACAAGATAGGAGACTCTCTATATGAAAAACATGGTGCTACTCTGAAGCACAAGTGTGGTAATGGATAGTAGCATTGCCCCTTCTCTCTTTTTCTCTCATTTTTTTATTTTTTTGTTTTGGGCTCTTTGGCCTCTTTTTATTTTATTTTTAAGTTCGGAGTCTCATCCCAACTTGTGAGGGAATCATAGTCTCCATCATCCTTTCCTCAGTGGGGCAATGCTCTAATAATGATGATCATCACACTTTTATTTACTTACAACTCGATACCAGACCAAAGATATGACTCTATATGAATGCATCTGGCGGTGTACTGGGATGTGTAATGATCTAGCATAGCAACGATATCAAAAAACAGACAAGCCATGAAAACATCATGCTGGCTATCTCACGATCATGCAAAGCAATATGATAATGATGGTGCGTGTCATAATAAACGAAACGGTGGAAGTTGCATAGCAATATATCTCGGAATGGCTATGGAAATGCCATAATAGGTAGGTACGGTGGCTGTTTTGAGGAAGGTAATATGGTGGGTTTAATGCACCAGCGAAAGTTGTGCGATACTAGAGAGGCTAGCAATGGTGGAAGGGTGAGAGTGCGTATAATACATGGACTGAACATTAGTCATAAAGAACTCACATACTTATTGCAAAATTTATTAGCCATCAAAGAAAAGTACTAATACGCATGCCCCTAGGGGGATAGATTGGTAGGAAAAGACCATCGCTCGTCCCCGACCGCCACTCTTAAGGAAGACAATCAAAAAATAAATCATGCTCCGACATCATCACATAACGGTTCACCATACGTGCATGCTTCAGGAATCACAAACCTTAACACAAGTATTTCTACCAATCAACAATTTCTCACTAGCATGGCTCTAATATCACCATCTTTATATGGCAAAACTATTGCAAGGAATCAAACATATCATATTCAGTGATCTACAAGTTTTTATGTACGATTTTATGACTAACCATGTGAATGACCAATTCCTGTTGACTCTCTAAATAGATATAAGTGAAGCATGAGAGTTTAATTCTTTCTACAAAATATATGCCCACGCTCTAACAAATATAAGTGAAACAAAAGAGCATTCTACAAATGGTGGTTTTCTATGCGAAGAGTAACAGGCAATCCAAACTTCAAATGATATAAGTGAAGCACATGAAGCATTCTATAAAGTCATACTCAAAAGATATAAGTGAAGTGCATGAAGCATTATATAAATGAACTAAGGACTATCTCATACCAGCATGGTGCATTACTAAAAGAAAAATAAAAGGCACATGACGCTCCAAGAATTTATGCATATCATGTGACGAATAAAAATATAGCTCCAAGTAAAATTACCGATGGTCGTTAGAAGAAAGAGGGGATGCCTTCCGGGGCATCCCCAAGCTTGGTTGCATGGGAGTCCTTGAATATTACCTTGGGGTGCCTCGTGCATCCCCAATCTTAGTCTCTTTCCACTCCTTATTCCTTCATCCATCATGATCTCACCCAAAACATGAAAATTTCAATCACACAAAACTTAACAAAACCCTCGTGAGATCCGTTAGTATAATAAAACAAATCACTACTTTAAGTACTGTTGAAAACTCATTCATATTTTATTTTTGCATTATAGCTACTGTACTCGAACTTCACCACGGCTTATAGCACCGATACAATCCATAGATTCATCAAAACACGCAAAACAATGCATCAAAAACAGAATCTATCAAAAACAGAACAGTTTGTAGTAATCTGAACATTAACCGTACTTCTGTAACTCCAAAAATTCTAAAATATTAGGAAAAAATAAAAAATTTGCATATTAGTACTGTGTAAATATTTCAGAAACTTTTGACGTTCCAGTAAAAAATTTAAATTCACGCACTACAGCCAAAGTTTCTATTTTTGCATTGCACAAACCAAACAAGCAATCTAATCATCCTAAATGCAAATCTTGGCACATTATTTTTATAATAAAATGGATTTGTACAAGGGGATAATTATTTTTGTGGAAAAGTTTCTATAATCAAGGTTCACAAAGTTTCCATGGGCATGAACAAAGTTCAAGGCTAGCTCCCACTTTAACAATGCTCGTCTTTCTCACTTTCTTTTTTATTTTTGGAAAAAATTTAGGTTCCCCTCTATATTTTTTTGTTTTTAAACTTTATAAAAGAAATCAACAGAATAAAATGACTCTCTAAAACTTCTGGGTTGTCTCCCTGGAAGCTCTTTCTTTAAAGCCATTAAGCTAGACATAAAGTGCTCAAGTAATTGTTCCACCCGGATCCCAAGGTATATCAAAGCCAGATTTAATTAACAATGATTTGTAATTTAGTAGTGAGCACAAAGTAACATATATCATGCAACAACGAAGTCTAACTCTCTTTCTATACATTGGCATGTCATAAAAGAACAATTCATGCAAACAAAGTAAAGGCCGATACATAGTATAAATAGTTTCTTGCAATTTTATCGTATTGGAAACATAGAGAGGCGGATATGTAGTTCCTCTCTAATAATAATTGCAAGTAGTAGCAGCAAGCACATGCATATTATATTCATCAAAATCATCATGTCTAGTAGTAAAACGCAACCCATCAATCTAATCCTTAATAAAAGCAAACTTCTCCAATATAATGTAGTTGGGAGAATTCAAAAAGATAATAGGACTATCATGTGTGGGTGCAATAGGAACAATTTCATTCTTAACATAAGGAACTATAGCAAGTTCATCTCCATAAGCATAATTCATATTGGCATCTTGGCCACAAGCATAGCAAGCATCAAGTTCATCAAAAAGGGATATTTCAAATGAATCCAAGGGATCATAGCAATCATCATAGCATTCATCCTTCGATAAACATGAAAGGAAATTAAACAATGTATGAGTTGAAGAGTTACTCTCATTAGAAGGTGGGCACGGGTAGCTAATCCGCTCTTCCTCCTTTTGTTCTTCGCTCTCCTCATCATCTTTTTCATCCAATGAGCTCATAGTGTCATCAATTTCTTCTTCCATAGATTCCTGCAAAATATTAGTCTCTTCTGGGACAACGGAGACTTTCTCAATAAACTCATTAATATTGGCATTATATTCATAATTCTCATAGCAATATTTAAGTATAGCATAATTTTCAGGTCTGTAAACAGCATCATCATAATTTTCACACTTTTCAAACAAAGATTCAATTTCATAAGCACCCTTAAAAGCAATGAATTCTTCTATTCGTTCCACATCATAGTAATTATATATACCATTAGCATAAGAAGCCAAGGTTTCATTATCATTAAATTTACATGAAAAGGGAAGGTGTGGAGCCTTTATCCTAGAGAAACAAGTATAATCATATCTCAAGCATAAATTCCAAGCATACCAATGCAACATATGAATTTGATCCCATAAGAGTTTCCCTTTTTGAGTCAAGCGATAATCCCTAAAGTATTCACGTTGATCCAACATGTCTCCCATTATCAAGTTGAATGGGTTTTCTCAGGATTATCAAAGTAGTGTTTAATATTTTTCATATAACGAGCATCGAGGGTTTTAGGAGGTTCCCCATCTCCATGAGTAGCAAGTACACCTAATTTTTTGGTATTTCGTGTTCCATATCCATAACTAAAGATAGAGAACAACTTAGAATAGAAAATAAAATCTACTTAGGGATAAAGCAAACAAGCACACACGAGAATATTCACCCCACGCTATTGCTCCCCGGCAATGGCACCAGAAAAAGGTCTTGATAACCCACAAGTATAGGGGATGAATTGTAGCCTTTCTCAATAAGTAAGAGTGTTGAACCCAACGAGGAGCTAAAGGTAGACTTTATATTCCCTTCAAGTTCTATCAACCACCGATACAACTCTACGCGCACTTAAGATTTGCTTTACCTAGAACAAGTATGAAACTAGAAGTACTTTGTAGGTGTAATGGGATAGGTTTGCAAGATAGTAAAGAACATGTAAATAAAAGCTAGGGGTTGTTTAGATAATGAAACAACTAAGTTAGTTTTAGTAGAGGGCTTTTTCTCACAAGAAAGTTATTTGCCCCTGGGCAATCGATAACTAGACCGGTGATCATTATTGCAATTTTATATGAGGGAGAGGCATAAGATAACATACTTTCTCTACTTGGATCATATGCACTTATGATTGGAACTCTAGCAAGCATCCGCAACTACTAAAGATCATTAAATTAAAACCCAACCCTAGCATTAAAGTATCAAGTCCTCTTTACTCCCATACGCAAACAACCTACTTACTCGGGTTTGTGCTTCTGTTACTCACGCCACCCACCATAAGCGAATCATGAACATATTGCAAACCCTACAGCGGGGATCCTTCACGCTTGTGCAGCATGGAGAGCACAATAGGACAGCACCAATAATAAAACTTACAACTCAAACACATCATGATCATCAATCAACCCATAGGATAAAACAGATCTACTCAAACATCATAGGATAGCCATACATCATTGGGAAATAATATATAGCGTTGAGCACCATGTTTAAGTAGAGATTAAAGCGGGGAGATGAGGTATTACACCACTGCATAGAGGGGGAGAGAGTTGGTGATGACGGCGGCGAAGTTGTTGGTGTAGATCGCAGTCACGATGATGGCCCCGGCGGCGTTCCGGCGCCACCGGGAGAGAGGGGTAGAGAGCCCCCCTCCTTCTTATTCTTCCTTGGCCTCCCCCTAGATTGGAGGAGTGTTTCCCCTCCGGTCCTTGGCCTCCATGGCGGCGGAGGGGCGAGAGCCCTTCCGAGATTGGATCTATCTCTGTTTCCTTCTGTTTATGCGTTCCTGTTTTCTGGCCTTTCACCGTTTCTTAAATTCCCGAAGATCCATAACTCCGATTGGGCTGAAATTTTAACATGATTTTTATCCAGATATTCTCTTTCTTTCGGAGAAAGAAGGGCACCAACCACCTTACGGGGTAGCCACAAGCCTCCCAGGCGCACCCAGGGTTGGGGGCGCCCCTAGGGCTTGTGGGCCCCTCGGGCATCGTATCGCGTTGATTCTTTTTCCAAAAAATCACATATATTCCAAAAAAAATCTCTGTAAGTTTTTATCGTGTTTGGACTCCGTTTGATATGGATATTCTACAAAACAAAAAACATGCAACAAAGAGGAACTCGCACTGGGCACTGGATCAATATGTTAGTCCCAAAAATAATATAAAAAGTTGCCAAAAGTATATGAAAGTTGTAGAATATTGGCATGAAACAATAAAAAATTATAGAGACGATGGAGACGTATCAATCGCTGCCACGGAGAAGAGGTCACGACACTCCTCCTCCAGGATGGAGTCCACCTTGGCGGTGGCGCCTTCGAGCTCCTCGGTATGTTTCGAAGAGAGCCCTGCGTAGCCACCCTCAGGGGTCGCGAACGGGTCCTTAAACCCTCCCCTGCAGATGGATTGCAGCACCTGGCGAATCTTGAGCTCGAGGAAGGGGAAGGCGTCATGCTCCATGGCTACTCTTCCTTCGGCATCAGCAAGGGTCTTCTCCCTGGCATCCAGCCGGGCCATCGCCTCGGAGACATGCTTGGCGTGGGACGCTTGGGCTCCGGCCACCTCCTCCTTCAGCTTGGTCAGGCGGTCGCGCTCCGTGGCCTGGTCATCAGCTGTTTTCGACAGCACGGAGTCATGAGACGACCTGCGCCATGCGAGCCTTGAGGTCATCTTCCTGCTGTTGAAGCTGCTGCGCACGTGCAGCCTATTCCTCCTGGAGCGCCTTCAGGTTGGCCTCCGCATTGCCGCAGTGCTTGGCAGCCACATCCACCTCGGCATGCGCCCCATCGCGGGCAGTATTTGCCTCGTCAGCCTCCCTCCTGCTCTCGGCGGTGAGGGCCTCGGCCCGATCCTGGGTCACCTTGCTGGCCGTCGAAAGATCACGCCACCCCGCGGCGAGCTGGAGGCGCTCCTGCCTCAGGCGTTCATCGGCATCCTAGAGATCCACCTTGAGCCGGTCGAGCGTGGCATGGGCGTCGGTCAGGGCCCCGCACCTGATCAGGGGGTCATAGCTCATGAGCTCGAGGGCTGGCCGTGGAGGAATCGCCGCGACGTCCCGAGCCGGTGTTGCCATGGTGGGAGGACTCGTGACGCCCTCCGTAGGAGGCGCAGGGGGCTCCACGCCGCTCCTCGTGGCTAGCTCTAGTGTCGCGCCACTGGGTGTCACCGTGTCAACCGCCCTAGTCGTGGGTGTCAGATCCTCTTGAGGCTGCGTCGTGGGTTGCGAGTCGTCGCGCCCGGAAGCGGGGGCTGGAGCGGCATGAAGGGGCGAGGCTGCCGCCCCCTCTCCCGAGGCCGGAGGTGTCGCGGCCGAAACGAGCGGCATGGCAGGCTGGACCACCGTGGCCTCTACGATCGGCCCCCCAAGCAGTGCCGGCGAGGCACGGGGAGCGGGCGGCACGCCCACGCGCCCTGGCGCAGCGCCGCCTGCGGGCCCAAGGGTTGCGCCAGGCCGACGTGGTGCGCCTCCGCGCCCGCTAAGGCCGCGACCGAGTGCCGATGGTGCCTTCAGGACAAGGGGCCCCTTTGACATGAGTCCAATCTTCTTCTTCTTCGCCGCGTCACCACTTCTGATCATCAAGAGAGGAATAATATGAACACACACGCAACCAGCGCCCAGTTGGAAAGCGGGAAAGGTCACTTACTCGTCTGGCGCGACCCACTTCCTCTTCTTCTCCTCTTCGGCGGAGGCCGAGGCGCCCCCGCTCTTCTTCGGCGTGGCCTTGGTCGCGTCCTCGGGCTGTCGGAGTGGCCATCGATGGGCCCTGCCATGGCATCATTGCCTATAGAGGCGAGGAGGCCAGCCTAAGGGGTCATGACCGAAATAGCCGTTTCCGCCCCGGCGGAGGCCGCCCTGTCCTTTGATTGGGTGCCTGTCGAGGACGGGCCTGAATCCCTGGCCGCCCCGCTAAGGCGTGGGGAGCTCGCCGAAGAGGGCGCTACCGCGCCTCTACCTGAGGCCGCCAGGCCAGATGCTCGTGTCGTCCGGGGAGCGGGCTCCAGCCGACTGGGGACCCTGACAAAGCACGAGGAGTCCGCGGCCGGGAGCTCGTCGGCGTCATCATCGTCCTCGAGATTGCGGAGAAGCTCGCGCTGCGATGGGGGGGAGACACCTCCTCCAGGTCATCGTCCTTGGTCCCCTCTGAATCCTCTTCGTTGCCGCTGCTGCCAAAGGACAGCAACACAGGGGAATTGGGGTGGTCAGATGCCTTGAGCCCTAGCTCGTTGAAGGCGGGAATGGCGGCAACCAGGTCCTCCTTGTCGTTGCGGTGGTACAAGGGGGCGTAGGCCTCGGGGACATCCCCTAGATCACCGCCGAGCAGAGCCATCAAAGCCGTGTCCACCTCCTCACATGTCAGGACTGCGGGGCGCAGCCGTATGTCGTCCCTCGCGCCCTGGTACTCCCACGGGGGCTTTGAGTGCGACTGGAGTGGCGCCAAGTGCTGCATCAAGAACTCCTTCGCAATCATCGTCCCCGTCAGCAGCTTGGCCTCCATGTCTGAGGCTATCCTCTCCAGGACGGGTTGCGCCCGCGGTTCAGTGAGCTTCGTGGAGCCCCACTCTGGGATCCACTTGGGCAGCTCTGATGGGAGCTCCAGGAGCGGATTAGAACCCTGGGAGTCCAGGAAGACCCAATGGTGCCGGAAACCTTCCACCTTCTTCCCGGCTTTTAGGAGCAAGTTTCCTCTATGAACTGCGATGAAGGAGACGCACGCGGACCGTTGCTCCCGATCATGGAATCGCAAGCTGAAATGGTGGCGGAAGAGGGCCACTGAAGGCCTCACGCCCACAAAGGCCTCGCAGTAGAAGGCAAAGGTGGACAAGAGGAGAATGGAGTTAGGCTGGAGATGGAGGGCGTGGATCTTGTAGTGCCTGAGGGTAGCGGCGAAGAACTCCGAGAAGGGCGGGACGAGCCCTGAGAAGATGTTGTGGAGGAAGAAAGGGTAGACCGTCTTTGCCAAGCTGCTCTGCTCCGTGGAGCCGGCCCAGACTAGGGTCTCGCCCCACTCGCTCGTGTCCCCCGTTGTTAGTGGGAGCACAGGGCTGAGGTCCCCTTCCTTGGTAATGGAGGAGGTTGCTAGCTCCAGCGGAAGGGATGAAGAGGCCGCGACCTGTACCACGGACTTCGATTTCCCGGCAGGCACCATTCGGGGAGTCATCGATGTCGGCGAAGGAAGAAGGGAAGGATGGTGATGCGATTGGATCTGGAGGAGCTTCCATCTGGAGAAGGGGATCAGGAGCAAGGCAAAGGAGGGAAATGATGGCCTCGCGGCGCGTGCCAGGCTTTTGTCAGTCTGGGCAGTTGCCGACGTGACGTGGGGAAGTGGAGGCATCCGCGCCCTGTCGAGCGCCATGCGTCAAGCCTGGCTCGTAGGCAATTGGTGCCTGCGTCGCTTTGCCCTTCACTCCTTGCCTTCGCTTCGAAGCCATGCCGAGTGCTCCTTGGGCCCGTGGGCTACTGTCGGCGTTCTGGGATCAGGGGTACCCAGACTTGCCTACCTACGGCCCAGCGTGTGGCCTCGTTGACGGCCCGATACGGCCCAACTACAAGACTCTACGCACAAGACCCTCGCGAGGCGAACAACGCCAAGACCTCCCGAGGGGCGGCTTCCCGAGCCTGCCGCCCGAGGAGCGGAGATCTCTATGCAGGTACCCCACCTCACAAGGCTCACGATGATGTGATCCATGACGACCAAGGCCAGGTGGGCGCCAACGGGCACAGAGGAGGACAGTTTCCTCTTTGGTGCTAAGGAGGCAAGGACCAGCGCGGGTTCCCGAGGGATCCCCCAAAGGTTTCCATTCTGCTGCAATGAGACCAAGACCACGAGCTCGGTAGGATGGATGTCATCACGAAGCCCACCACTGCGTCATGGCCAGAAGCTTTGCAGGCGAAGACCACCTTTCGTCAGGATAAGATGTACCTCTTATCCCCTTCAAATTGGCCGGTGTGGAATCCCTTCCCGCCTAAGCTATGAGGGAAGAGGAGCAAGGCCACTATAAATATAGGCTAGTCTCCACCGTAGAGGGGGATGATTTTCTTTATGAGATCCTCCTCAGGCAGATCCATTCCCTCATCCACTGAGCCCTCGTGAGGCTGCTCATCCACTGTACTAGTTCATCCTCATCCTCCTCGTGAGGCCAATCCACCACAAAGTAGGAGTAGTGTTTTACACCGCAAGTTGGCCCGAACCTGGGTAATCTGTTGTGTCCCCTCTTTCCCCGCTCGCACAAGCTCGACGAGGCCAAGCCATGGAGTGATGAGCTTGAGGGTGTGGCTAGGCTAGATCTTCGTAGACGCCGCAGAGTTTGAACCTTGTTGGGTCCGTGGAGCCCTGATTCTGACAGTTAACCCCATGCCCATTTTGCGTCAGTTTCCTATCGAGACTAGCCATTTGAGTATTGCCAGGCAACTTCAATTGTGTACTTTAGTGATCATCGATTCCGCACCTTCCATTGCATACATACTTCATCTTGGTATCATCCTATCATCTCTTGTGTCACGAGATTGTTCCCGCATATACATCATTGCTACCTTGGTTCAAAATTTTTGCATGAGTGGCCAAAGAAAGATATCAAAAGAGCAAGAAAGAAAAGCTTTTAAGCAAAAGAAAGATAAGCAAAGAGCTTTTAAGCAAGTGCCATAGCATCATACCACATTGCATATCAAATAGCCATACTCGATCATCTTTGATCATCGTGAGAATACTCACCGGAATATCATACATATATAGCATACTTGGATACAAAGTCGTTACACTTTATCTCTTATAGGTAGTGCACAAGTCTCGTTTCCGCCTATTGAGCAATCTGCTAGCGTATGTCTAGTGTTGTGCAACAAGAGCATTTTCCGTGGATTCCACATTTTGAGCTCATTCCTTGGTTGCACTATCAGGACCCCGATCCTAAGTCACACTGATCTAGCATGTAACACATCGTATCACTTTGCGGCCTCACGCACGGTATCCCCACGGGTGCCACCTTACCTGGCCCAGGACCGTTTGCGCCTTTTGGCTCACGTATATGATAGTGTCACTAGTATCCATATGACAGAGAACCCGGGCCGACATGACTAGTGGTAAACCCAAGGTGGCACTAACTTACAGGGAGAGGCATACATGACCCAGCAATGCATGTGTCGGTCAGCAGCGAGTGAATATGGGCTGTAGCAAGCTAACAGGACTCTGGTAAACACCGCGTGACATTTCCCCAAAGGGACAGACACAGGAGCAAAGAAGGACACATGCTGGCCAACCAAAGTGTTCCGGAGCAGTAGCGAACTAATGTGGCTCAATGGAAGCACCAGGAGACATTTCCCCGTAAGGAAGGCTACCAAGAATAAACAACTAGGTGTCGGATCCCACACATAGCAATACACCTTACACGTACGCATAACATGCAAGTATGTGTAGATACAACATGGCATCACAACATAACTCAACAACTCATATAGATAAAGGCCCAGAAGAGCCTCATAGCATTTATTACAAACAGGGGTCACATGACCCAACATACAGAGCATACAAGCAACGGAAGCATAACATGTCTGAGTATAGACAACTACAAATGAAAAAGGCTGAGAAGCCTGACTATCTACAAGAACCTCCCAAGTGTACAAGATCGTAGCTGAGGTAACAAACTACTCGTCGAAGTCCAAGCAAAACTACTAGTGAGATAGAAGTCTCCTCTGCAAAACATAAATTAAGCAAACGTGAGTACAAATGTACCGTGCAAGACTTACATCAGAACTATCTACATATGCATCAGTACCAACAAAGGGAGTTGTGGGGTTTAACTAAAGCAAGCCAGCTTTGACTCGGTGGCTATCCTGTACTACGACTGCTGGTAACTCCTTTGAGGTGGCGCACACGAGTCCACATATTCACCATATCAATACACCACTATAGATCTGCTCCTGTCTGCCTACGAGAAGGCCATCCATAGCACTCATGCTTATCTTGTGCATTTTAGAGTATCCACTTCTAGTTATCTATGAACAATGTAGGCGTTCCAAGTAGTCCATATCCGCGGACGCGGCTATTCGAATAGATCATATTACCCTGCAGGGGTGTACTTCTTCACACACGCTCTCACCACTTATCACCGTTTAAACGACATGTACTCGGCAACCTTGAAGTGGAAGCCCAGCGAGGGTGTTGGGCATGACCTGACTAAACACACAAGTCTCTAGTGCAGGTTTATCGCCTATTCGAGTTCCATCCGCAAGGAAGTCTGGCCAGGGTTTCCACTACGGCCCCAAACAATGTGTGCAGGGTTCCCAAGCCAACCAAACGGGTGGCACTTGGTACATCGGGCGACGATGCCTAGTTTGTCCCAAGCCCACCTGTACCGGGTGCCACTTGGTAGACTACTAACATAACCTATAAACACCAGAAACTAGTTGCAACTCCTGGACAGAGATCGAGGCGATTAATAAGTTGAGAGGGGCACTTAAGCATTCCAATGCGTGGTAGTAACTGTCTTGGATCACAAACACAGAACTCAGTTCCTGAGGATGGTTTCAATGAGACAACCCACCATGTACTCCTACATGGCCTCTCATCGCTACCTTTACCAAATCGTGTTTGTCGGCGTCTTGGGACCGGTGGTGCCCAGACTTGCCTGCCTGCGGCCCATGGCGTGGCTCCATCGACGGCCTGGTATGGCCCAGCTTCAGCAACAACAACTCAAGACCCTCGCGAGGGGCCAAACCTCGCGAGGCGGACGACACCAAGACCTCCACGAGAGGCAGCCTCCCCAGGCTGGCTCCCGAGGAGCGGAGATATCAATGCAAGCCGCACCTCGCGAGGTTCACCTGACGTGAGCCACGATGACCAAGACCAGGCGGGGCCAGGTGGCCCAGTGTACCAGTTTCCTCTTTGGTGCCAAGGAGGCAAGCGCAGGCGCGGAGTCCTGAGGAATCAAGCAAAGGTTTCCATATCGGTGCAACAAGACCAGGACCGCTAGGATGGCAGGACGGAGGTCATCGCGGAGCCCACTGCAGCGTCACCACCAGAGGCTTTTGCAGGCGAAGACTACTTTTATCAGGATAACTTGTACTAGTTGTCTCCCGTCGAATTTGGCCGTTGTGGGATCCCTTCCCGCCTATATTTGGGAAGAGGACCAAGGCCACTATAAATAGGACTTAGCCACCACCATAGGGGGCAGGTTAACCTTAACCTAGACCTGGACCTTAACCTTGAACGGGAGGGGAGCCGGATCAGATCCATTCCACCCTGACCACCTCACCAGCTCATCGAGCTCAAGAACACCTCACCTCCTAAGGTCGTTCCACCTCTATACTAGTTCATCCTCAGCCCTCCGAGGCAATCCACCACAAAGCTGGAGTAGGGTATTACACCGCAAGGTGGCCCGAACTAGGATAAACTGTTGTGTCTCTTGTCCCTTGGGTTCGTCGAGTTAGGCCGTGGAATCGTTGAGCAGGCAGACTGGGGAGGGAGAGTTCTTCGCACGCACCCAGAGTTCGAACCTCTCAAGGGTCTGCGGAACCCCGAATCCAACATTTGGCGCGCCAGGTAGGGGTGCGTTGGAGCCTTTCTCCCGTCGGTCGACCCGCCGCTGCTCCACCGCTTCCATGGCTGACGCCTGTCGAGCCCGTGCTAAGCGTCGGGCCGCCCTCGCCACTCCCGTCACCTAGATGGCGCCCGTTGGTGGGCCTTCCCGCCGTTCTCCATCGCCTGCTGCTATCGCCGCCACCGGCCCGGCGGGGCACGAGCAGCAAGCTTCGTCGCTGCACCCCTCCGTGCGGCGTGATGGGCGCACGGCCACTCCGTCGCTCACTCCAGCTGGTTCGTCGTCTCACGCTCATCGCAGGCCGGCGGACGCGCAAGCTGCGTTGCACATGGCACACGAGCTCTTGCGCTACCACCCCGTCGACGACTTCTACGAGGACTGGCTCGAGCGCATCGCTGAGCTTTTCAGCACCGCAGGGGGCTCATCTGCACCGTCTCTCTCGCTACCTCGCCCACCACCTGCCACGGGCGACGTAGCCCACGGAGCGCCTCCACCACCTCCCCGTCAAGACGTCGCCATCGCACCAAGGCGCGCGGCCCCACGGCGTGACCCGCCACGCAGGCCGCCCGCGCGCGAAGAAGCAAGCTGCCAGGAGGTCCAGCGGCCGCAAGAAGATGCTCCTGCACTCCCAGCACCCCCATGCCAAGACCGCACGCTGCCTATGGTGGTGGCGCGTGAGCACCAAGATCAAGCTCCACCTCCACGTCGGGCTCCCGTAACCAGCGCGGGCTGCCGAGCCTTCACTCCCGAGCTATGCAGCATCGTCTGGCCAGGAAAGTTCAAGCCCGACCTGCCTCCACGCTATGACGGCACCCCCGACCCTACTGAGTTCCTGCAACTCTATGAGCTGAGCATTGAGGCAGCCAACGGCGACAAGAAGGCCATGGCAAACTAGTTCCCCATGGCTCTCAAGGATGGCGCGCACTCATGGCTCCTGAACCTGCCCACAGGATCGATCTCCTCCTGGGGCGAGATGCGCGAGCATTTCGTCGCCAACTTCCAGGGCACCTGCGACTGCCCGCCTGCCACAGGCGACCTGCGACGCATCAGGCAGCAGCCAGGGGAAACCCTGCAGAAGTACATCCAGTGCTTCAACAGCGTCCGTCTCAAGATCCCCAAGGTGTCGGACGAGGCCATCATCTCAGCATTCTCTGATGGTGTCCGCGATGTCAAGATGAAGGAGGAGCTTGCCATACACGAAGACTTGTGCACGGCTCTGGAGATGTTCAACATGGCGACCAAGTGCGCATGTCGGATTCGGGGTTCCGCAGACCCTTGAGAGGTTCGAACTCTGGGGTGTGTGCGAAGAACTCTCCCTCCCCAGTCTGCCTGCTTAACGTTTCCACAGCCTAACTCCATGAACCCAAGGAACAAGAGACTCAGCAATTTACCCTGGTTTGGGCCACCTTGCGGTGTAATACCCTACTCTAGCTTTGTGGTGGATTGCCTTGAAGGGCTGAGGATGAACTAGTACAGAGGTGGAACGACCTCAGGATGTGAGGTGTTCTTGAGCTCGATGAGCTAGTGAGGTGGTGAGGGTGGAATGGATCTGGCCCATCTCTGGTCCATCCGATCCCACTCTACGGTGGTGGCTAAGTCCTATTTATAGTGGCCTTGGTCCTCTTCCCAAATGTAGGCGGGAAGGGATCCCACAACGGCCAAATTCGAAGGGAGACAACTAGTACAAGTTATCCTGACAAAAGTAGTCTTCGCCTGCAAAAGCCTCTGGCGGTGACGCTGCAGTGGGCTCCGCGATGACCTTCGTCCTGCCGTCCTGGCGGTCCTGGTCTTGTTGCACCGATATGGAAACCTTTGCTTGATTCCTCGGGACTCCGCACCTGTGCTTGCCTCCTTTGCACCAAAGGGGAAACTGGTACACTGCGCCCGCTGGCGCCCGCCTGGTCCTTGTCGTCATGGCTCACGTCAGGTGAACCTCGCGAGGTGCAGCTTTGCATTGATATCTCCGCTCCTCAGGAGCTAGCCTGGGGAGGCCGCCCCCATGGAGGTCTTGTTGTGGTCCGCCTCGCGAGGTTTGGCCCCTCGCAAGGGTCTTGAGTTGTTGTTGCTGGAGCTGGGCCGTACCAGGCCGTCGATAGAGCCACGCCACGGGCCACAGGCAGGCAAGTCTGGGCACCCCCGGTCCCAGGACGTTGACAGTAGCCCCCGGGCCCGAAGCGCACTCGAACTTGGCTTCGAGGCGAAGCCAAAGGATAAGTGCGGAGCACCGCGGGCCCTAACCACCTGCGGCCTCGGTTGCCGCGTGGCGATTGATGGGACGTGGGCGCCTCTGCTTCCCCAAGCTTCCTCGGCAACTGCTCTCGACTGACAAAAGGGTTGGCGCCCGCTGTGAAACCTTTATGGCCTTCCTTTCGTCTTGCCCCAGATCCCCTTCTCCTTCTGCCCAGAGAACTCTTAGATCCGCCAATCTCCCCCGAGCTAGCTACCAATGGTTTTCGAGCAGGCGGGATCTTCAGCTGCGGCCGCGCGCTCTATCCCTTGGCATGAGCCGGCCTTGAGTGAGTCCACCATCAACGAGGAGAAGCACCTCGGCTCCGCGCTCCATCTGATGGCGGGGGGTAGCAACGAGGGGGGTGAGACAAAGCTCTGGGTCGGCTCCGCCAAGCCGGAAGCTTTGGGGAGCACCGTCTACCCCTTCATCTGGCACAGCGTCCTCGCTGGGTTGGTTCCCCCTTTCTCCAAATTCTTCTACGCCGTCCTCCGCCATTACGGGCTCCATGCCCTCCATCTTCATCCCAACTCTGTCCTCCTCCTATCGGTCTTCGCCTTTTACTACGAGGCATTCTTGGGGGTGATGCCCTCTGTTGTGCTCCTCTGCCACTTCTTCTACCTTCGGATCAACGGCAACCAGTGCTCGGGGTGTGCCAGCTTCATTGCTACCAATGGCAGCAATGCGATCTCTCGGACGGGGAAAATGGTGGATACCTTCCAGAACAAGTGGATCTTCCTGGACGCCAAGCGCGCCGACGCTCGGCTGGAACTGCCGACCTTGCAGCCGGCGCCCCTGGAAGGATGGGCTCACGAGAAGCTCACCGATCCCAGGGCGGAGCTGTTGCTGGAGAGGATGGCAGCAGACCTGAAGACTGATGACCCGAAGGCGGAGAAGGTGACGGGGGCCATGGTCATCAAGGAATTCCTGACACAGCACCTGGCTCCGCTCCAGGCACACTCGCACCCCCTGTGGAAGCTCAAGGGCACAGAAGAGGGTCTCCGGCTGCGCCCGAATGACTTGTCCAAGGAGGAGCTAGACAAAATCGTCCGCGCCCTGCTCGGAGTGGATCAGGGCTGCCCCCCGGACTCCCATCTTCTGCTGTACCGCCGCCCTGACGGGGAGAAGATTGCTGATGCCATGCCTGTCTTCAACGAGCGCGGGCTCGTACCTCAGGGGACTTCCTAGCCTCCGAGCTCCCCTATTCCGGTGTCCTCCGGCGAGCCCGGCGAGGTAGAGGGGATGGACTCGGAGGCGATGTGGGAAAGCGCGGGGGAGATTTCCCCTCTGCGCCAGACCGATCTCCTCCGCGACCTCTCTGACAACGACAACGCTAGCGAGTACCCGGTCAGGGAGGCGCCGCGGTCCGTAGGCATCACCACATGGTCCAAGGGCACCCCTCCAAAGAACCTGAAGCCGGGGGTCACGAAGAAAGGCAGGTCGGCGCAGATCTCTCGAGGCGGCGCCCCCGCCTCCCCGCCAGTCGTTGCTGCTGCAAAGCCGGCCGCGCGCCCGCCTACTCCTGAGGGCACGACGGCTCCCATGCCCGCGAAGCCTGTGGGCCTCGCGCTCCTGAAGAGGATGAGGGACTACGTTGTCGTGGACCAGTAAGTGCACCGTCTTGCCTTTGCTTCCTGCTCTTGTCTTGGTATCTTAACGTCTGCCTCTTCTGTGGTTAGGCCAACATCGGCGGCGAAGAAGAAGAAGGTGGGAGGTGCAGCTGTTGCCGTGACCAAGGTGCTTGCCACGGCCGCACCACCTCCGGCTCAAAAGGACGGGGCCAATCTGCGCGCTCCTGTGGCTGGGTCATCCCCTGGTGGCTCGGAGACCCAGCCTCAGGAGGAGGCATTCCCTGCAGTCGGGCCTGCTCAGGAGGCGCTCGCCCTCAGCTCGCCTGCCGAGGCCTCAAAGCCTCTGGAGCCCCCAGCCTCTTCCAGCACTGCTGCTTCGCCGGTCCTGGTGCCTCCGCCGCCTCCTCCCCCATCCATCATGCCGTTGAACCATGGTTCTTCTGCCATGCCCGATGCTCTGGAGGAGGCTCTTTCCGCGCTGAACCAACTTCGTGTCGACCTTCAAGGTGCCGACCGGTGCCTAGCGTCAGGGCACCTGGAGCTGGTCTCGGGGTGGCTTCGAGCCGACGCATCTGTCAGGACGGCCTGGCACCAAGCCGTGATGGCCTCGGAGGAAGGTGAGAAGGCAACCGGCTTGGCTGCGGCCACCCGCGACGCGGCAATGAAGGACGCCAAGGCCGCCGAGGAGCGCTGCCAAGCGGCGGAGGCAGAGCTGAGTACTCTTCGTGACGAGCAGGCCGCCGAGGCCCGTCAGCGCAAGGTGCAGGAGGAGGAGCTGAAGGCCCAGAAAGCTGCAATTGCTAATCATGATGCTGTGCTGGAGCGGGCGGCCCGGGAACAGGCCACAGAGCGCGACCGCCTGGAGAAATTGAAGGAGGAGGTGGAGGCGGAGAAGGCCCAGCTGGAGACCAGGGAGAGGCTCCTTGCCAAGGCTGAGGACGTAGCCGCCGTGGGGCGCGCTGCCTTCGATTCCCTCGAACAGAGGTCCCACAAGGCACTGCAGGACCTTTACGGGAGCGAGTTGAAGGAGCAACTGGTGACCTCGGAGGAGGGCCCCACCGAGATGCTTCCCAAGCTTGTCATGGCGCTCGAGGGCATTGTCGTTGGATTTGGCCCCATGGTGGAAGGGGAGGCCCGCGCGCTTTCCACCTCGGCCATGACACGCGTCTTCTACCACCTCCGTCTTCGTGACCCCAACTTCGACCTCGGTGCCATGCTTGAGCCTGTGGACCCGAATCGCTGCACCTTCATTGCTGAAGCCGTGAGGGACCAGGTGGAGGCCCTGCTGCAAAAGTTCCTTGCCGTCAACCCCGCTACTACGGCCGGCAGCACGGGCGACGGCGATGTCGTCGACGACGGGGCTCCCCAGGCGGGCGATGGCGGCGCCAAAGGATGAAGGAGAAGCTTGATGGTAGCGCTTGCTCCACTTCATTTTCGGCAATATGAACCGTGCCTCGCAGAGGCGTAAGAACTCATGTTTGGTAATTTGGAGAAACAATATGTCTTGTAATAATTTGCTAGGATTTTGCGATTTCATTCCCGTTTGCTTTAGTGTTCTGCGTCGGCAGGGCCCGGCCCCGCGCATACCTCAGCCGCCATTGGGTCGTCCGGATCGCCAGGACGAGACCAAGGGGTGAGGGGCTACGTGACCAGTTAGGCCCTTGTGTCGTGATGCCCAAGGGTCCCCCTTGACGTACAAACAGCCCTCGGGAAGGAGACGCGAGATTAGGCCTTAGCGTTCTGCGTCGGCAGGGCCCGGCCCCGCGCGTACCTCAGCCGCCATTGGGTCGTCCGGATCGCTAGGACGAGACCAAGGGGTGAGAGGCTACGTGACCAGTTAGGCCCTTGGGTCGCGATGCCCAAGGGTCCCCCTTGATGTACGAATAGACCTCGTACCTCTCCTTGCCGGGCTCTCGCTCGGGAGGGTTGCACGAAGACCAGGTCCGAGGGACCTTGCGAGGTGGTGTACGCCAGGCATGACCTGAGCGTAGCCCCCGTGCCCAGCCCCCTTGCGCTACTCTCCTGAGGGAAAGCAGCGCGGTGAGGCTAAGCACCGAGCCTGGTGGCTCCCTGAGGTTACTGCAGCCGTGAGGCCACCCTCAGTTGTTTATCACCAGTACGGAGCATGGCGCTACTGTTCTTGCATGAGCATAGCCGCTCCTCGACTGTGTCGACTACCAGCGCGGAGCATGGTGCTTCAACTGGCACGTGGGAGGGGGCTCCATCTGAGGAGAGCCCTCGGGGCATGTACAGCCCCACCCTGACACGTGGCTTGCACGACAGGGCTAGAGGAGGTGTGTCTGGGCACCCGTGAGCCAGCGCGGGACTCACGGGGCCCTACCTCAAGGCAGGTTGCGTCTGGTCTTGATTGAGAGCACTTGTAATGATCCTGCAAGATGGTTAGGCAACCTGCGCCGAGTGAATCTCCTGAGGTTACCACATGAGAAGGCCAAGCACCAACGGCTCCAGGAGGTGACGTGAACAGGGCCGACCCGCCAGACAGAGCTCAGCCGTTGGGTTTATCGACGCTGCAGGGACGGACCCGAGCACAGATGCAGTGCCCAGTCTTCTCATGCGGATGTCCTGAAGAAAGACAGCCGGCGCGCGGCTCCCGTGGTGATGAGGCACCGTGTCACGCGCCCTCACTCATCCGCCCGCGATTAGCTCATGCAAGGACAAGGCACCAAGGAGCATCGGAGGTGACGTACACGGGAGCTGGCCCGTGAGCCAGAGCTCAGTCTCTTGGGTTTAGCGACGCTGCAGGGACGGACCCGAGCACAGACGCCATGCCAGCCCTTAATCATGAGGCGGTCGTGGGTGGGCTTGCAAGGGCGTACGACGTTCATGGCAACGAAGTACCGGACAGGCAGATGATAATCATAAAGCGACCGATGGCAAGAATAAGACTAGGTCTGATACATGCAAAATGATACATGCCATAGGGACGAGCCCACGCGGCTTGGGGATGATGCAGCCCGAGGGACGCCCCCAATGAAGTGAATGAAGATGCAAAAGGATACATGTAGCAGGGACAGGCCCACGTGATCTAGGGATAATGCTGCCCGAGGGGCGCCCCCAATGGAATAAACTGGGAAATGTCACCTGGTACCGTTGCCGAAGAGATGTTGGAGTAGCTGAAGATGTGTGCTGAAGAAGTCGCTCCTCACGAGTCACTTGGGTCCATAACCTCGGGAGGCTCTAGAGGCTCAGGGGGCTCATGGAGAACCGTCGCCATCTCCACCAGGACCGCCTGGTGCCTAGTCTCCTGAGCCGCCAGGACGCGTCGTAGGTGGCGCTGGAAGGTGACAGTCGCGTTCGGCATGCCATATGGTATGCGAACGTAGTTGTGAGGGGGGCCCTCGCACTGACCAACACGCAATGGCCAGAAGCGCTCCTGAGACACGGCCCTGTTGAGCCCGAGGTAGTTGATGCAGACGAGCAGCTCACTGTCCTCGCCAGGACAAGGAGCCGAGCCAGGTGGCGAGCGGCGGTGGCGGCGCATGGCTCTTGCCTCCTGAAGCTCCTCGGTTGGCTTGCTGACGAACTCCTGAGCACCAGGCACCTCGTGCCTTGTGCCCTCTTGGCGGAAGCGCGCGCTGAAGCATGCCTCCATGTGGTGCCCGAGTGCCTCCCTCGTGACGTTGGCTAGTTCAGAGGCCCTCCGGAGGAGAGCCCCCGAGCCCAGCCTGACAGGGGCGCCGGGCGTGCCTTCCTATGTGAGAGAGGGGGGCGCCCCATCTGAGGGCGCTGGTCCTGAGGTGGTGTTGGTGGGGACGCCGTTCTCCTGAGGCTCTCGGCAGAGCAGCTATTTCTTCTTCTTGGGGATAGCCTCAGGAGGGTAGATGGTGTTTTTGTTGTCTGGGTCCTCAACCGCCGCGGCCTAGTAGGCGCGCTCGAGAGAGCACACCGCGTCCTTTTCCTCGCAGGCGATCGTGATGATGTTGCGGTTCCCTGGCATCTTGAGGACATTGTAGCCATGATGAGTCACTTCCATGAACTTGGCCAGGGCTGGGTACCCAAGGATGGCATTGTACGGGAGACGAATGTGGGCGATGTCGAAGTCGATGAGCTCGGTGCGGTAGTTGTCGCGTTAGCCGAAGGTGACAGGGAGGCGGATCTGCCCTATCGGGGTGGTGGAGCCGTCGGTCACTCCTAAGAAGGGCTTGGTGGGCTGCAGCTGATCATAGGGCACTTGGAGACGATTGAACGTTTCGATGGAAAGGACATTGAGCCCCGCACCGCCATCAATGAGGGTCTTGGTGACAAGGACGTTGCTGATGACGGGAGAGCAGAGCATCGGGAGGGCGCCGGCGGCTGCCGCGCACTTGAGCTGGTCTGCCGAGCTGAAGGTGATGATGCACTTGGACCACCTGAGCGGGCGTGTGGCCTCGAGCCTGGGGAGAGCCGCGTTCACCTCATGGGCGAACTGCTTGAAGATGCGCTAGGAGGCTGGGGCCTGAGCACCGCCCAGGATGCAAGCAACGGCGCAAGGTTCCTGGAAGCCCCCAGCCCCCTCATCCTGGTGGTGGTCGTCATTCCTTCTTGGTGGCGGTGGCAGCGGAGGGAGGCCGGTGTTGCCCTGAGGACGGTCCTCACGAGGCTGATCTCTCCAGGCACCCTCACGAGGCTGGCCCTGCCAGCGGTCCTCACGAGGCTGGTCTCTCCAGGCGCCCTCGCGAGGCCCGCGGTCATCCCAGCGTCGTCCACCTCGGCCTCCTCCACGGCCGTAGCCTCGATCGTTGCACTTGGGGCATCGACCGAGGTGCCCATCACGGATGGCCCTGAGCGCATGGCAGTCGTTGGTGTTGTGGATGTGTACGTTGTGGAAGACGCAGAACGGACGGCTGCCCTTGGACGACTCTGGGTGGTCGCAGCCGCGCTTCATCTCTGGTTCGGCCGCAAGCACGGCCGTCCCCTTGCGTTTCACGTCCTTGGCCTTGGCCTTCTTGTCTTCTGGGTCGGCCGCTGGGAGCTCGAGGAGGGAGAGACGTCCCTCCTCAGCTCTCGCGCACTTGGTCGCCATGTTGAACATTTCCAGGGCCGTGCACAGGTCTTCGTGTATGGCGAGCTCCTCCATCTTGACATCGCGGATGCCATCAGAGAATGCTGAGATGATGGCATCGTCCGACACCTTGGGGATCTTGAGACGAAGCCTGTTGAAGCATTGGATGTATTTATGCAGGGTTTCTCCTGGCTGCTGCCTGATACATCACAGGTCGCTCGTGGCAGGCGGGCGTTCACGGGTGCCCTAGAAGTTGGCGACGAAACACTCGCACATCTCGCCCCAGGAGGAGATCGATCCTGCGGGCAGGTTCAGGAGCCATGAGCACGTGCCATCCTTGAGAGCCATGGGGAACCAGTTCGCCATGACCTTCTCGTCGCTGTTGGCCGCCTCGATGCTCAGCTCGTAGAGTTGCAGGAACTCAGCAGGGTCGGGGGTGCCGTCATAGCGAGGAGGCAGGTCAGGCTTGAACTTCCCCGGCCAGACGACGCTACGTAGCTCGGGAGTGAAGGCTCGGCAGCCCGCGGTGGTTACGGGAGCCCGGCGTGGAGGTGGAGCTCGATCTTGGCGCTCACGCGCCACCACCACAGGCAGCGCGCGGTCCTAGCATGGGGGCGCCGGGAGTGCAGGAGCATCTTCTTGCGGCCGATGGACTTCCTAGCAGCTTGCTTCTTTGCGCGCGGGCGCCCTGCACGGTGGGTCCCGCCGTGGGGCCGCGCGCCTTGGAGCGAGGGTGACGTCTTGACGGGGAGGTGGTGGAGGCGCTCCGTGGGCTACGTCGCCCGCGGCAGGTGGCGGGCGAGGCAGCGAGAGAGACGACGCAGGCGAGCCTCCTGCGGTGCTGACGAGCTCGACGATGCGGTTGAGCCAGTCCTCGTAGAAGTCATCGACGGGGCGGTAGCACAAGAGCTCGTGCGCCATGAGCAACACAGCTTGCGCGTCCGCCGGCCCGCGATGAGCATCAGACGACGAACCAGTCGGAGTCAGCGACGGAGTGGCCGTGCGCCCATCACGCCGCACGGAGGGGGTGCAGCGACGAAGCTTGCTGCTCCTGCCCTGCCGGGCCGGTGGCGGCGTTAGCAGCAGGCGATGGAGAACGGCGGGGAGGCCCGTCGGCGGGCGCCGTCCGGGCGACGTGAGCGGCGAGGGCGGCCCGATGCTCAGCACGGGCTCGACGGGCGTCAGCCATGGAAGCGGTGGAGCAGCGGCAGGTCCACTGACGGGAGAAAGGCTCCGACGCACCCCTACCTGGCACGCCAAATGTCGGATTCGGGGTTCCACAGACCCTTGAGAGGTTTGAACTCTGGGGTGCGTGCGAAGAACTCTCCCTCCCCATTCTGCCTGCTTAACGATTCCACAGCCTAGTTCCTTGAACCCAAGGAACAAGAGACTCAGCAGTTTACCCTGGTTCGGGCCACCTTGTGGTGTAATACCCTACTCCAGCTTTGTACTAGTATAGAGGTGGAACGACCTCAGGAGGTGAGGTGTTCTTGAGCTCGATGAGCTGGTGAGGTGGTGAGGGTGGAATGGATCTGGTCCAGCTCTGGTCGATCCGATCCCACTCTACGGTGGTGGCTAAGTCCTATTTATAGTGGCCTTGGTCTTCTTCCCAAATGTAGGCGGGAAGGGATCCCACAACGGCCAAATTCGAAGGGAGACAACTAGTACAAGTTATCCTGACAAAAGTAGTCTTCGCCTGCAAAAGCCTCTGGCGGTGATGCTGCAGTGGGCTCCGCGATGACCTCCGTCCTGCCGTCCTGGCAGTCCTGGTCTTGTTGCACCGATATGGAAACCTTTGCTTGATTCCTTGGGACTCCGTGCTTGTGCTTGCCTCCTTTGCACCAAAGGGGAAACTAGTACACATTGCCCGCTGGCGCCCGCCTGGTCCTGGTCGTCATGGCTCACGTCAGGTGAACCTATCGAGGTGCAGCTTTGCATTCATATCTCCGCTCCTCAGGAGCCAACCTGAGGAGGCCGCCCCCGTGGAGGTCTTGGTGTCGTCCGCCTCGTGAGGCTTGGCCCCTTGCGAGGGTCTTGAGTTGTTGTTGCTGGAGCTGGGCCGTACCAGGCCGTCGATAGAGCCACGCCACGGGCCGCAGGCAGGCAAGTCTGGGCACCCCCGGTTCCAGGACGCCGACAGCGCGAGAGCTGAGGAGGGATGCCTCTCCCTCCTCGAGCTCCCAGCGGCCGACCCAGATGACAAGAAGGCCAAGGCCAAGGAAGTGAAACGCAAGGGGGCGACCGTCCTTGCGGCTGAACCAGAGATGAAGCGCAGCTGCGACCACCCAGAGTCAGCGAAGGGCAGCCGTCCGTTCTGCGTCTTCCACAACGTACACAGCCACAACACCAATGACTGCCATGAGCTCAGGCCATCCGCGATGGGCGCCTCGGTCGACGCCCCGAGCACAATGATCAAGGCTACGGCCACGTTGGAGACCGAGGCGGAGTACGCTGGGACGACCGCGGGCCTCGCCAGGAGTGGCGTGACCAGCCTCGTGAGGACCGCTGGCAGGGCCAGCCTCGCGAGGGCGCCTGGAGAGATCAGCCTCGTGAGGACTGTCCTTAGGGCAACGCCGGCCTCCCTCCGCTGCCACCGCCACCAAGAAGGAACGACGACCACCACCAGGATGAGGGGGCTGGGGGCTTCTAGGAGCCTCGCGCTGTCGCTTGCATCCTGGGCAGTGCTCAGGCCCCAGCCTCCCAGCGCATCTTCAAGCAGTTCGCCTGTGAGGTGAACGCGGCTCTCCCCAGGCTCGAGGCCACACGCCCGCTCAGGTGGTCCAACTGCATCATCACCTTCAGCTAATGAGACCAGCTCAAGTGCGCGGCAACCGCCGGCACCCTCCCGATGCTCTGCTCTCCCGTCATCAGCAATGTCCTCGTCACCAAGACCCTCATTGATGGTGGTGCGGGGCTCAATGTCCTTTCCATCGAAACGGTCGATCGCCTCCAAGTGCCCTATGATCAGCTGTAGCCCACCAAGCCCTCCTCAGGAGTGACCGATGGTTCCACCACCCCGATAGGGCAGATCGGCCTCCCTGTCACCTTCGGCCAGCGTGACAACTACCGCACCGAGCTCATCGACTTCGACGTCACCCACATCCGCCTTCCGTACAATGCCATCCTTGGGTACCCAGCCCTGGCCAAGTTCATGGCGGTGGCTCATCATGGCTACAATGTCCTCAAGATGCCAGGGAACTGCAACATCATCATGATCGCCTGCGAGGAAAAGGACGCGGTGTGCTCTCTCGAGCGCGCCTACCAGGCCACGGTGGTTGAGGACCCAGACAATGAAGGCACCATCTACCCTCCTGAGGCTATCCCCAAGAAGAAGAAACAGCTGCTCCGCCAAGAGCCTCAGGAGAATGGTTTCTCCACCGACACCACCTCAGGACCAGCGCCCTCAGATGGGGCGCCCCCCTCTCTCACATAGGAAGGCGCGCCCGGCGCCCCTCTCAGGCTGGGCTCGGGGGCTCTCCTCTGGAGGGCCTCTGAACTAGCCAACGTCATGAGGGAGGCGCTCGGGCACCACATGGAGGCGTGCTTCAGCACGCGCTTCCGCCAAGAGGGCACAAGGCACGAGGGGCCTGGTGCTCAGGAGTTCGTCATCAAGGCAACCGAGGAGCCTCAAGAGGCAAGAGCCATGTGCGGCGACCGCCACCCGCCACCTGGCTAGGCTCCTTGTCCTGGCGAGGACAGTGAGCTACGCATCTGCATCGACTACCTCAGGCTCAATAGGGCTGCATCTCAGGAGCGCTTCTGGCCATCGCGTGTTGGTCGGTGCGAGGGCCCCCCTCACAGCTACGTTCGCATGCCATACGGCCTGCCGAACGCGGCTGTCACCTTCCAGGGCCACCTGCGGCGCGTCCTGGCGGCTCAGGAGACCAGGCACCAGGCGGTCCTGGTGGAGATGGCGACGGTTCTCCACGAGCCCCCTGAGCCTCCAGAGCCTCCCGAGGTTCAGGACCCAGGCGACTAGTGAGGAGCGACTTCTTTAGCACACATCTTCAACTACTCCAACATCTCTTCAGCAACGGTACCAGGTGACATTTTCCAGTCTATTCAGTTGGGGGCGCCCCTCGGGCAGCATTATCCCCAGATCGCGTGGGCCTGTCCCTGCGACATGTATCCTTTTGCATCTTGATTCACTCCGTTGGGGGCGCCCCTCGGGCTACATCATCCCCAAACCGCGTGGGTCTGTCCCTGTGGCATCTATCGCTTTGCATCTATCAGAACTAGCCTTATTCTTGCCATCAGTCGCTTTATGATTATCACCTGCTTGCCCGTTGCCTTTCACGGCCTCCCGCGTTGCCGACCAGCCTCCTGCTCATCCCGCAATGGGGGCTACACATGCTGGCATGGCACTTGTGCTCAGGTCCGTCCCTGCAACGCTGACAAATCTGAGGGATCGAGCTCTGGCTCGCGGCCCGCCCCGCGCACGTCACCTCACCAGATCCTCAGTGCCTTCATCTTCTTGCGGAAAGATCAGTGGCAGGATAGCAAGCGTGACTATAAGTTATATCCTCCTCTTGGACTAACCCGCAGGAATCTCCAGAGCTTAACTACAGGCGGTCCCGCCGACCGCCCCTTTTTTACGCGATTCACTTGCGCGTTAAAGGGGGGCTCCTGAGCACCGCGTCCCAGGAGCTCCTACTGACTCTCCAGCCCTCACCCCCTAGCCTTGACCATGGCATCGCGACCTGGCATACCAGCGGCGGCGGCTGAGACTCGCTCGAGGGTCGGGACCCGAGGACGCAGAGCATTCAGATAAGCGAGAAAAGGGGAGGCCGGCGCGAGCCCTACCTGATAGCACCACCGCCAAAGCACAGGTCGGGCGCCGCGCGAAGGAATCACCTCAAGTTCATCAAGATAAGTTACCTACACGAATCAGCGCGAACCCGCTGCCTGGAATTTTCAACTCTCGTAATCTCGCTCCGGCAATGCCACTTCCCTTTTCGGCCTTTAGGGAGCTGCTTGCACGCCAAAGGGGACCTCTTGAGCATCGCGCCTCAGGAGCTCTTACCAGACCTCGGGCCGCTCACCTCCTGGCCTTGACCACGGCATCGCGACCTGGCATACCAGCGACGGCTGAAGCCTGCCTGGGGACTGGAACTGCCGGCGTAGAGCGCAAAGCAACCGCGAGAATGAAAAGGGGAACAATGCCGAAGCGAGACACATAGCTGTAACCTTATATCAGGAATAATAAACATTGAAGCAAAAGCATTACAATTTCCTTACATACCCCCACGGGGTTCGCCTTGACTCCTCGCAGGGAACAAAAGAAGAAAAAACCTCAAGAAAACATGGCAGCGGGCATCGCCGTCGATGCCGTCATCAACAGTAGGCCACATGAGGCCGACGCCAACCCCATCCTGATCATCGTCGACGTCGAGCGGACGCCGCTGCCGCGCTCCGAGCACGGCGGGAGCTCGATGGCACGTAGCTGTCGTCGCTCAACTCCGGAGACTCGCCTGGCTCGGGAAAGTTGCTGGACTCCCAGGAGCCGTCGCTGCTACTGGAGGAGCTGTCGGCAGGCTCGGCGCCCGCAGCCGCGCCACGAAGGCCGCTTCCTCCAGGGCAGCACTCCAGGCGGCGGCCCTCCTCGTCGAAGACCTTGAAGAATAGTGTGGAGTCGCCGTCGTACTCGAAGTGGATGGCGAGGGCTCCCTCCGCGCGGCAAGCGCGGGTGACCTCGCCCCATCCTCGGGTCATGAAGATCTTGCCTGGTGGGACGACCTCGATCTCCGCCCCCATGGCCAGACTGCAGCACCCGGCGTGCTGCAGCCACAGCTCAAGTGGCCCCCTCGGTGGTATCTCCTCGGCGAAGAACCGCAGGAGCTGGATCCACGAGCGCGGTGGCATCACCGCCCACACCACGAACTCGCGCGAAGAGCTTTTGGCGTGGGTTCGCGGGCCGGTCGCCCGTACAACCTTAGCCTGGCCACCACGGTCATGGCTCGCGTGGCGCAGGGCGTTGCCACCTCCTCCGGAGCCTTGAGCTCGGGCGTACAGAGGGAGCGGGAAGCCCAGCGGAGGCCGCTCGAGCCAGGGTCGCGTCACCTCCAGCCTCTCGCCAACGTTGCGGGGACAGCTGAGCCTCTTCTTCGGTGGAAGTGGTCCCTGCTCCTCGCGAGGAGTTTTTCCTTTCTTCGCGGCGTAGAACCTCCTAATCGGCGCCATGAGCACCGCGGCAAGACGGCGAGGCAAGAAGGAAGAAGAAGGAGCGGGTGGCGAGAAGACGGAGACGAGCAAGGGGGGCTTCGCCCCTCTCCTCATTTATAGACAAGGGGAGGCCGACCGCCGGCCTCCACGATCGTGCGTAATGATGATTTTTCTCTACATGCAGCAGGGTCTCGTCAAGTCGAGTAGTTGCCGAGGCAGCGTGGGGAAGCGGAGGCGCCCACACCCCATCAATCGCCATGCGGGAACCAAGGCCGCAGGCGGTTATGGCCTGCGGCGCTCCGCACTTGCCCTTTGGCTTCGCCTCGAAGACAAGTTCGAGCACGCCTTGGGCTCGGGGGCTACTGTCGGTGTCCTGGGACCGGGGGTGCCCAAACTTGCCTGCCTGCGGCCCATGGCATGGCTCCATTGACGGCCTGGTATGGCCCAGCTTCAGCAACAACAACTCAAGACCCTCGCGAGGGGCCAAGCCTTGCAAGGCGGACGACACCAAGACCTCCACGAGGGGCGGCCTCCCCAGGCTGGCTCCCGAGGAGCGGAGATATCAATGCAAGCCGCACCTTGCGAGGTTCACCAGACTTGAGCCACGACGACCAAGACCAGGCGGGCGCCAGCTGGCGCAAGGTACCAGTTTCCTCTTTGCTGCCAAGGAGGCAAGCACAGGCGCGGAGTCCCGAGGAATCAAGCAAAGGTTTCCATATCGGTGCAACAAGACCAGGACCACCAGGACGGCAGGACGGAGGTCATCGCCGAGCCCACTGCAGCGTCACCACCAGAGGCTTTTGCAGGCGAAGACTACTTTTGTCAGGATAACTTGTACTAGTTGTCTCCCTTTGAATTTGGCCACTGTGGGATCCCTTCCCGCCTATATTTGGGAAGAGGACCAAGGCCACTATAAATAGGACTTAGCCACCACCATAGGGGGCAGGTTAACCTTAACCTGGACCTGGACCTTAACCTTGAACGGGAGGGGAGCTGGATCAGATCCATTCCACCCTGACCACCTCACCAGCTCATCGACCTCAAGAACACCTCACCTCCTGAGGTCGTTCCACCTCTGTACTAGTTCATCCTCAGCCCTCCGAGGCAATCCACCACAAAGCTGGAGTAGGGTATTACACCGCAAGGTGGCCCGAACCAGGATAAACTACTGTGTCTCTTGTCCCTTGGGTTCGTCGAGTTAGGCCATGGAATCATTGAGCAGGCAGACTGGGGAGGGAGAGTTCTTCACACGCACCCCAGAGTTCAAACCTCTCAAGGGTCTGCGGAACCCCGAATCCGACAGTGTTCACACACTTAGCTCTCAACAGTAGGACATGTTCATCACCATTCCAATCCATCCCAGATGAATCAGACCTAACACAACTCTAAGCATTGCAGGCATAACAAGCAAGCATGAATGAGTAGGCACATCATGGCTCAAACAACTCCTACTCATGCTAGTGGGTTTCAACTATTTACTGTGGCAAAGACAGGTCATGTAGAGGAATGGGTTCAACTACCGAAACATGTAACAGTTGAATTGTTGTTGTCCTAATGCAATAAAATAGAGCAAGAGCGAGAGAGTGGGATTGTATCGGAATGCTCAAAGGGGGTTTAATTGCCTTGTAATTCTGAAGATAGCATTGTGTCTTCATCAGTGTCATCGATCACATCGTCGGAACAACGTCTACTGAGTGGGGACAAACACCGGCAACAAAGAAGGAACACAATCAATGCAATGCAACAATATGATGCATGATCATGACATGGCAACATGCTGTGATTTGAGCTAATGCAACTAGCAACAATTTAAATGAAGTTGGTTTGAACCCAAGGTTCAAAATCAAACTCCATATGTGACATTTCAAATGCCATTTATACAAATTGTCATATACAGTAGCTCTAAGTTGTTCAAACATGCATGGAAATGCCATAAATAGATTCTTTGGATTTTTCTGATAATTTTTCATATATAAATCTTTTCCATTGGAGTTATAGATTATTTTCTATGAATTTTTGAAGTTTTAAACATTTTCCGGAATTTCCTGGTTAAATGAATTAAATTAAATCCAGAAAAGGATTTACTGCGTCAGCATTGCATCATCACTAGGTCAGCGGTCAACCTCCTAGTTGACCTGGGTCAAACCTGACCAGTGGGACCAACTATTCAGTGACACTGTGGCTATATCCTGCTAATCCTGCCTTGACCCAGGCTTTGACCTGATGTGGGGCCCGGCTGTCAGTGGCTCTGGGCTCAAACTAAATGTGATTAACACCTAACTAATGATGCCACGTCAATGCACCGGAGTTACGCTGGCGGTGACAAAAAATGCGGCGGATACTCGCCGGACTTGAGCTAGAAGACGGTTCGGCGCGCTGCTGGCACCAGGAAGGAGCCCTTGCACCCGCACATCTGATGGGCCACACGGGAGGTCGCAGGGTCACCGGAATCATGCCCGGCGATGAGCTTTGGCGGCGGCCGTGGTTCGGACCTTGATAGGGGCGAGGCTACGGTGCATCACTTGCACCACTGGGCGATGCTACGAGCTCCGGCGAGCTCAACTAGCACGTGTGTGTGCTCGGGTTCTGCCGATTGTAGCTAGAACGACGACGGCGGCAACATATGTGGCGGCGAGCTCACGACTATGGCGGGGAGGCCAGCTAGAGGATGACCGTGCGAGAGAGATGTGAGGGGAAACGAAGAGGGGCTCACAGCGAGGCGTAGGGGCTGGTCAGCGGGCTCGGGGACGGACGAGAGTCGACGAATCGATGGCGAGATTGCCAGTGGCCGAAACTCGAAGACGATGATGACTCCATTGATGCAGGGCATCCAGGTTTGCTTCCTTCAGAGGGGAGGTGAAGCACGAGGACGCGGAGCTCGAGGATATGAGCGAGGGGCGAGGGGATGGCTGTGGCCGTGGCGGTGCACGGCGGCGCTCTCCGATGCGTTCGGTTGGCGGGAGAGAGAGAGAGAGAGAGCAGAGGAGGGGGGTGAGCTCGAGGGAGTGAGCGAGAGGTCTAGGGGATGCGTGGTGCTACGGGCCGTCTCCAGCAGCGAGCAAGCAGGCAGGAGGTGGCCATGGGCACACGCCCTCGTGCCCACTGGCACGAGGTTGAGGATGACTGGCGCATGGGCCTGGTGGGCTGGCTTCTCTCCTGGGCCAGGTAAGTTACAGGTACTCCCTCCTTCTCTGTTTTCTATTTATTTCAATCTCTTTGGTTTGATTCAAAGGCCAAACCACTTTCATTAATTCTGAAAATATTCATGGGCTCTCTCTGAGTTATTCCATATGCCCAAAAAATAAATCCAGAAGTATTGGAGCTATAACTTATTGTATAGCATTTATTAGCTCCAATTCAAATAGGTAGCGAGTTAATTCAAAAATCCAAAAATGTCCTAGAAATATATTCACTATTTTTTAGCAGAGGTTTCCACCTTAACCAGAAATCATGAACTTTTCTTAAGGCATTTTGGGCTCATTGAAGATTATTTTAGGTTGAACCTATTTGATTTGATCTGGTGCTAGGGTTTGAACAATCCCCATTTCAACTTCATTGAAATTTAAACATGATGCACACATGACTAGCTAGTCTAGGTCATTACGAGACTAGGGATGTGACAACTCACCCACACTAAACAAGAATCTCGTCTCGAGATTCAAGACGTGAGGTAAGAAGACAGAGGGAACACAAGCTATCACAATCTTCTCGATCCAGTTGCCCTGCTCGAGGATGTTGATTCATTGATTGAAAATGATCTTGATGTCTTTGCTTTTGAGATCTTCATCCAACACAATGATGATAGAAGGAAACTCTACAGGAATCAACCTCCTTGAAGATCGAGCACTCAAGATCAACTCATGGAGTGAGACGAAAGAACGTCTCTTGAGCTGAGACACATGACACACATCAGGGGTGAAAGAAAACGGATGGCGATGGCTCAATTTGGTAGGAAACAATTACACGCTTAAGAAGATGGTGGACGGGGTCAAGGTAGCGAGGAGTTAATTGCCATGATTCCATAACAGAGCACCTTAGGGAAGGTGACTCATAGGATTATTCCCTTAAGTGGCAAAAAGAATTACTTTTGATACACAAATCATTGAAACTCTTCATACCATCTTGAGACAATTTACAAATGATCGTTTGAAGGAGTTTGAAGAAATGGCATACTCAGTTTGGAAAGGAAACTAGAGTTATAGGACAACTCCGCAAATGGAAGGCACATTCCAATTGATACCGAGGATATAACCTAGTGCCTGAGTGTGCTCTTAAGAAGTTGAGCATTCCATAATCATCATATGTTTACCAACATCTATGCCAAGATCTTGGTGACACCTCATACTACCATGATGATTGGAGATGGAGGATGCAGATGCAAAGGAAGACAACACTTCCTCAGATTTTACCTTAGCAATGCCAAGAAAACAAAATCTGGATGATCGACCGAGAGACATTTAGCACTCCGCTTCTAATGTTCTCCTTGATGTTCTAGCTACCATGGCTCTGCTTAAGACATCAACATGGCCATCAAGTAAAGGTCGGACTTTGGGAACACAAAAATCCATAAGGGAGAACTTGTGGAATAAGTCATAGAAAATCCTCATGGGAGAGTGACCAAATGGCTTAATCAAGATACTACAATAATAGATCTGTCGGCTGGGTGCGTCCACCTCACCGGAGCTTACATCATAGATCTTGGAAAAGTTGCAACCATCATATCTGCCTGAGATTCAGATATAGTTGGTAGCAGGATACTTCAGACTCCACATGTCTGAAAAGAAAGTCTGCAACACAATTCAACGAGATGACGTTGCGAGATTCTCGGGAGATGAACTACGATAGCAAGCTCCAAAACATGAGCTGGTTCTGCTACACACATGTGAACACGCTGTCCCAGACAAGCATGACCACATGGTAGTCTTACAACAAAACACTACCGAGTTCTGGTAGGGAACCATCATTGAGTATAACGGAATCTTGTGCATGAACTAGTATTAGCACAACAAACTCCTTTTCCTAGGACAAATCAATTAGTGGCTTGGTGTGCCAGGGATACATATAGAATGAAGGTTGCAAGTCTCCATACCACGGAATACTTCGCACATATGCATGAATGACTTGGGATGATTCCAGAGGAAGCAAAACAAACTTTCTCGAATTCATGGCGGCAACTTGCATCAAAGCACGTGAATTAGAGGAAGTCACTTCTTTCATCCAAACATATACCTCATGAACGGATCATGAAGGTATTGCTCACAAAGTTTCCAACACTAGCTTAAATGTTCAACATGAATCATGGACAAGATGAAAATGTTGTCAATGGGCTCAACAACAATCCATCCAGGCTTCCATATAGAAGGAATTCCACAATTAAGTGAACACGGTGATAGCATTGGTCAGACCAAAAGATATAATGGTGTATGCTCGAGGGATCAACCATGAGTAAGACAACACTACAAACATCGTTGGTTCTGATTTGATTTGACAATAGCCCATAGTCAAATCAAAGATTGGATAAGACAATAGGTCCAACAACTGATCACGAGGACCAATCGATGAGGATAGCATCTTACTTCAACACACACACAAACGCAAAAATATCCCTTCGAAATGAACTAAGTTAGGAAAGCTTTTATCTTCCAACTCTCCAAGTTGTTGTTTAGCTTAACCAACTAGCTCGGGGGTTTCGAACACAAATTCTTGGAGAAGGGGTGGTTTACAAGAAACCAACTTGATCATGAGCTGAGCATAACAGTCAGGGAACAACCTGGTGACACTTCCGAGAACATATTCGGAAAAATCACGAACCACCGATATGTTATTAAGCTCGGAAGCAATCTTGCTTTTGAGACAAGATGATGTTATCAAACAAGAAAGGGGTTGACACAATCCTAACTCCTTTATCGAAAAGTGCACTAGGAAAATGGACTAGGTAGCACAATCTATCTTAGAATGATGATTCAATAACCAACATGCTAGGAATGAAATTATTGTCCTTTAACTACCAAGCAACGGGGTTGCTAGGAGTATTGATTTCACACATCATAGTTCATTTGTCAGCATTCCGGTTGCAACAACACGGGACCAAGAAATGAATGATGATGGCAAGAAGTATCACTGCATCAAGAATTCATAAGAGGGTGTGCAATTCTCACGATACTCTCGTTATGAAAGAGGGTGATACTCTAAGGTAGAACAGAACAAAAGCTGGATTGCCATTTGATCTGCGAAATACAACTGCTTTAACCCAATCCAAGAAATGGATTAGGTGCTGGAGTTTGTTTCTCCTAGTCATTTCGGAATAGAATGGCTTACCGGACCACAGGAATAATAGGCACCGATGAATATGAATGCACAACTACTCCTCACTATCAACTGATAGATGAAGGCCGGAATATAACTGAAGAGGGACAACTCATAGGAACATATGATTTTCTGGGTTGTGGATGCATAGATTAGTATGTCGAACAAGTTCAACATATTTCTCCCGGATAACCCACGCAGAAAGGTAGGATTAGCAGAGTCACAACTATCGAATGGAGAACTCATCAAGAGCACTCTTGTTGTGATCTTTTGGTTAAACAGAACTTCTGTCGAGGATGGTTCTTGGTATTGGAAGAATGATATACCACGGACCTTGAGGACAGTCACAAAGGTTACTAATATCCTAAAGGAATGAGCAAACACTATCAATAGGAATAAGCAGATCGAATCATGGGTTCAAGAACCCAGAGATGGAATGCCTACTAGCTAATAACATCACGAGATGCTTTCAAGGATGATGGCCAGAATTATCACACTGGGAATACAAAACATAGCTAGATTACTAGGTGGTTCTCTAGGATACCCTAATGTCATAATAATAGCTTCAACATATATCTCGAGGCAATGAAGTACCTCAACACACTTATTAGTCTGGTTAGTCTGGCCCAAAAGGATATCGGGAACGGAAAAAAGGGAGTTGCAAATGCCTCAGACTATTTAGAAACCTGGGATGACTCGAACAACATAACGGCTATAAATGCTCAAAAATATTTTGAGACATCCTGCAAAATGGTGGCATAACCACTCAACATCATAAAATCAAGGTTCCGAGACCAACTGTCAACACACAGAAGTATTAGAAACTGAACTGAGACTTGAATCCATCATTCCTATAAGTCTACAGATTAGTAACACGTGATCCTGATAGAAAGATGAGAAGCCTAGTTCTTAGTCCCCGTAGAAAAGAAGAGGTTGACTCAGATCAGAAGGACATAGGGTAAAGGAGTAAAAAGAGCCTTACGTTCCCTTCCACAATCAATTCCCTTATATAACTAAAGCATTTCTAGGCTCGACTTCGACCAGTTTGGCTTGGTAATCCTACAGGCAGTTAGGCTCTGATACCAAAGCTGTCAGGACCCCGATCCTAAGTTACACCGATCTAGCATGTAACACATCGTATCACTTTGCGGCCTCACGCACGTTATCCCCACGGGTGCCATCTTACCAAGCTCGGGCCCATTTGCACCTTTTGGCTCATGTTTATGATAGTGTCGCTAGCATCCATATGACAGAGAACCCGGGCCGACATGACTAGTCGTAAACCCAAGGTGGCACTAACTTACAGGGATAGGCATACATGACCCAGTAATGCACGTGTCGGTCAGCAGCGAGTGAATCCGGGCTATAGCAAGCTAACAGGACTCCGGTAAACACCGCGTGACATTTCCCCGAAGGGACAGATGCAGGAGCAAAGAAGGACACATGCCGGCCAACCTAGGTGTTCCGGAGCAGTAGCGAACTAACGTGGCTCAATGGAAGTACCAGGAGACATTTCCCCATAAGGCTACCAAGAATAAACAACTAGGTGTCGGATCCCACACATAGCAATACACGTACATATAACATGCAAGTATGTGTAGATACAACATGGCATCACAACATAACTCAACAACTCATATAGATAAAGGCCCAGAAGAGCCTCATAGCATTTATTACAAACAAGGGTCACATGACCCAACATACAGAGCATACAAGCAACGGAAGCATAACATGTCTGAGTACAGACAACTACAAATGAAAAAGGCTGAGAAGCCTGACTATCTACAAGACCCTCCCAAGGGTATAAGATCGTAGTTGAGGTAACAAGCTACTCGTCGAAGTCCAAGCAAAACTACTAGTGAGATAGAAGTCTCCTCTGCAAAACATAAATTAAGCAAACATGAGTACAAATGTACCCAACAAGACTTACATCAGAATTATCTACATATGCATCAGTACCAACAAAGGGGGTTGTGGGGTTTAACTGCAGCAAGCCAACTTTGACTCGGTGGCTATCCTATACTACGACTGCTGGTAACTCCTTTGAGGTGGCGCACACGATTCCACATATTCACCATATCAATACACCACTATGGATCCGCTCCCATCTCCCTACGAGAAGGCCATCCATAGCACTCATGCTTATCTTGCGCATTTTAGAGTATCCACTTCTAGTTATCTATGAACAATGTAGGCGTTCCAAGTAGTCCATATCCGCGGACGCGGCTATTCGAATAGATCATATTACCCTGCTGGGGTGTACTTCTTCACACACGCTCTCACCACTTATTGCCGTTTACACGACGTGTACTCGGCAACCTTCAAGCGGACGCCCAACGAGGGTGTCAGATTCCGGGTTCCGCAAACCCTTGAGAGGTTCAAACTCTGGGGTGCGAGGAAATAACTCGTCCGCCCCAGTCTGCCAAATCGCTAATCTCGCAGCCTAGCTCGGTGAACTATAAGGAAAAGGGACACAACAGTTTACCCAGGTTCGGGCCACCTTGCAGTGTAAAACCCTACTCCTGCTTTGTGGTGGATTGGCCTCGGGGGGCTGAGGATGAACTAGTACAGTGGGCTCGGTGATGACCTCCATCCTGCCATCCTGGTGGTCTTGGTCTTGTTGCACGGGAATGGAAACCTTTGGCTGATTCCTCAAGACTCCGCGCCTACGCTTGCCTCTTTAGCACCAAAGAGGAAACTGGTACACTACGCCCGCTGGCCCCCGCCTGGCCTTGGTCGTCATGGCTCACGTCATCCGGACCTCATGAGGTGAGGCTTCCATAGAACTCTCCGCTCCTTAGGAGCCAGCCTGAGGAGGCCGCTCCTCGTGGGGGTCTTGGTGTCATCTGCCTCGCGAGGCTTGGCCCCTCGCGAGGGTCTTGAGTTGTTGTCGCTGAAGCTGGGCCGTACAAGGCCGTCGATTGAGCCACGCCGTGGGCCGCAGGCAGGCAAGTCTGGGTTCCCCCGTTCCCAGAACACCGACAGTAGCCCCCGGGCCCAAGGCACGCTCGAACATGGCTTCGAGGCAAAGCCAAGGGGCAAGTGCAGAGCGCCGCGGGCCCTAACCACATGCGGCCTTGGTCGACACGTGGCGATTGATGGGACGCGGGCGTCTCCGCTTCCCCACGCCGCCTCAGCAACTGTTCGACTTGACGAGACTTTGCTGCATGCAGAGAAAAACCATCATTGCCCGGGATCGTGGAGGCTGGCGGTCGGTCTTCCTCCGGCTATAAATGAGGGGAGGGGCAGAGCCCCCCCTCACCCATCTCCATCTTCTCACTGCCCGCTCCTTCTTCTTCTTCTTTGTCTCGCTGTCTTGCAGCAGCATCCATGGCGCCGATCAGGAGATTCTCTTCAGCGGAGAAGGGAAAAACCCCTCGGGAGGAGCCGGGGCCACTTCCACCGAAGAAGAGGCTCGGCCGCCCTTACGACACCGGCAAAAGGCAAGAGGTGCCGCGGCCTTGGCACGAGCGGCCTCCGCCTGGCTTCCCGCTTCCTCTGTACGCCCGCGCGCAGGGCTCTGGACAGGGCAGTAATGCCCAGTGCCGCCCGGGCCGGGGTCTCGGCGGATTGACCGAGGCTGCGCGGCCAGCAGGCCGGTGAACCCATGGCGACGGGACCTCGCGGGAGTTCGTTGTGTGGGCGGCAATGCCACCGCGCATGTAGATCCGGCTCCCGATGTTCTTCGCCGAGGAGATGCCGCCGAGGGGGCCAATTGAGTTGTGGCTGCAGCACGCCGGGTGCTGCGGCCTAGCCTCGGGGGCGGAGTTCGAGGTCGTCCCCCCGGGCGACATCTTCATGACCCGAGGATGGGGTGAGTTCGCCCGCGCCTGCCGTCCAGAGGGGGCCCTCGCCATCCACTTTGAGTACGATGGCGCCTCTACGTTGTTCTTCAAGGTCTTCGATGAGGAGGGCCGGCGTTTGGAGTGCTGCCCCGGGGGAAGCAGTCCATGTGGCACGGCCGCGGATGTTGAGCCCGCCTCCGGCCTCGCCGGTAGCTCCTCCAGCAGCAGCGACGACTCCTGGGAATCCAGCGACTCTCCCGAGCCTAGCGATTCTCCTGAGTCCAGTGACGACAGCTACGTGCCGCCGAGCTCTCGCCGTGCCCGGAGCACGGCAGCGGCGTCTGCTCGGCATCGTCGGTGATGCCCAGCAGCTGGGGTCCCTTGACGTTTCCTTCTTTTGTTTCCCTGCGCAGAATTGTGGCAAACCCCGTGGGGGTATGTAAAAAACTGTAATGCTTTTGCTCCAATGTTTATTATTCCTAGTATGATGTTGCAGCCGTGCATATTGCTTCGGCATGGTTCCCCCTTTTCGTTCTCGCGGTAGCTTAGTGCTCTACGCCGACAGGTCCCAGTACCCAGGCAGGCTTCAGCCGTCACTGGTATGCCAGGTCGCGATGCCATGGTCAAGGCCAGGAGGTGAGCGGCCCGAGGTCCGGTAAGAGCTCCTGAGGCGCGATGCTCAAGAGGTCCCCTTTGGCGTGCAAGCAGCTCCCTGGAGGCTGAAAAGGGAAGCGGCATTGCCGGAGCGAGATTGTGAGAATCAAAATACTGGACAATGAGGTTCACTCTGATATGCATGGGTGACTTATCTTAGTAGGCCTGAAGTGATTCCTTTGCGCAGCGCCTGATTGTGCCTTGGTCGTGATGCTTCCAGGTAGGGCTCACACTGACCTCCCCTTCTCCCCGCTCATCTTGGTGCTTTACGTACTTAGGTCCCGACACTCGAGCGAGGCTCAGCCGCCGCTGGTATGCCATGTCACGATGCTATGGTCAAGGCTAGGGGGTGAGGGCTGGAGAGTCAGTAAGAGCTCCTGAGGCGCGATGCTCAGGAGCCCCCCCTTTAACGTGCAAGCGAATTGCGTGAAAAAGGGATGGCCAGCGGGGCCACCCATGGCTAAACTCCATGGATTCCTGCGGGTTAGTCCGAGAGGAGAGTATAACTCATAATCGTGCTTGCTGTCCTGCCACTGGTCTTTCTGCAAGAAGATGAAGGCACTGAGGATCTGGTGAGGTGACGTGCGCGGGGTAGGCCGTGAGCCAGAGCTCGATCTCTCAGATTTGTCAGCGTTGCAGGGACGGACCCGAGCACAAGCGTCGTGCCAGCATGTGTAGCCCCCGTTGCGGGATGAGCAAGAGGCTGGTCAGCAATGCGGGAGGCTGCGGAGGCGATAGAACACCAGGCAAGCAGGTGATAACATAAATCAACCCATAGATAAGGTAGAGCTAGTTCTGATAGATGCAAAACGATACGTGCCGCAGGGACGGACCCACGCGGCTTGGAGATAATGTAGCCCGAGGGGCGCCCCCAACTGAACAAACCAGAAAATGTCACCTGGCACCGTTGCTGAAGAGATGTTGGAGTAGCTGAAGACGCGTGCCGCAGAAGTCGCACCTCATGAGCTGCCCAGGCCCTGAACCTCGGGAGGCTCTGGGGGCCCGGGGGGCTCGTGAGGATCCATCTCCTCCTCTGACAGGATCGCCTGGCTTCTGGCCTCATGAGCCGCCAGGACGCCCCGCATGTAGCGCTGGAATGTAGTAACCGCGCTCGACAAGCCCAAAGGCATGCGAACATAGCTGTGAGGGGGACCCTCGCACCGGCCAGCGCGGGACGGCCAGAAGCGCTCCTGAGATGTGGCCCCATTGAGCCCTGGGATGTTGACATAGACGCGCAGCTTGCTGTCCTCGCCGGGACAAGGAGCCGTGCCGGGTGGTGGGCGATGGTCGCCTCGCATAGCTCTTGCCTCCTGAAGCTCCTCGATTACCTTGGTGATGAACTCCTGAGCACCTGGCACCTCGCGCCTTGTACCCTCCTGGCGGAAGCGCACGCTGAAGCACGCCTCCACATGGTGCCCGAGCGCCTCCCTCGTGACGTTGGCCAGGTCAGAGGCCCTCCAGAGGAGAGCCCCCGAGCCGAGCCTAAGAGGGGCGCTGGGCGCGCCTTCCTATGCGAGAGAGGGAGGCGCCCCGTCAGTGGGCGCTGGGCCTGAGGTGGTGCCACCGGACACCCCGCTCTCCTGAGGTCCTTGGTGGAGCAGCTGCTTCTTCTACTTGGGGACAGCCTCAGGAGGGTAGACGGCGCCTTCATCGTCTGGGTTCTCGACCGCCGCAGCCTGGTAGGCGCGCTCGAGAGTGCACACCGCGTCCTTCTCCTCGTAGGCGACCGTGATGACGCCGCAGCTCCTTGGCATCTTCATGAGGTTGTAGGCAGGGTGAATCGCTGCCATGAACTTGGCCAGGGCCGGGTACCCGAGGATGGCGTTGTATGGGAGGCTGATGCGGGCGATGTCGAAGTCGATGAGCTCGATGCGGTAGTTGTCGTGGGTGCCGAAGGTGATGGGGAGGCGGATCTGCCCGAGGGGGTTGGTGGAGCCATTGACGACTCAAGAGAAGGGCTTCGTGGGGCAGAGCCGGCCATGGGGCACATGAAGCAAGCCGAACGCTTCCACCGAGAGCACATTGAGGCCGGCTCCTCCGTCGATGAGGGTCTTGGTGACTGCCACGTTGCAAATGGTGGGGGCCGGTGCAGAGCATCAGGAGCGCGCCGGTGCCGGCCGTGACCGCGGGGTGTTCCCCGGAGTCGAAGGTGAGGTCGGCCTTGGGCGCCGCCCAACCCGGCGGTGCCGCCCGCTGCATGTGGGCGGCACCCACCTGGCGAAAGAGCTGCTTGATGTGGCGATCCGAGGACGGCGCCTGCGAGCCGCCGAGGATGGCTGCGATGGCGTGAGGTGCCGGCGCCGTGAATTGCGTGATGAAAAGGCCGCGCAGCTCCTCCCAGGAAGCCACCGAGGATTCCGGCAGGCCCAGGAGCCAAGCGCGCGGCGCGCCTGTGAGGGCCATGGGAAGCCAATTCGCCATGACCATGCCGTCGCCGTCGGCCGCCAGAACCGTCTCCTCATACGCCTGGAGAAACCCCACCGGGTTTGCCGCGCCGTCATAGCAAGGCAGCATCTCCGGCCTGAACTTGGGCGGCCACTGCACTCGCCGTAAGGTGGGGGTGAAGGCCCGGAGACCCACAACGCCTCCGTGTGCACCCGTCGATCCAGTCGGAGAAGAGGCGCCCGCCATGAGAGCTGAACGGCGAGGCCGAAGTGCTGCAGACGGAGAGGCGAAGCTTCGACGCACCCCTACCTGGCGCGCCAAATGTTGGATTTCGGGTTCCGCAAACCCTTGAGAGGTTTGAATTCTGGGGTGCGCGCGAAGAACTCGTCCTCCCCAGTCTGCCTACTCACTAATCTCGTAGCCTAGCTCAGCGAACTGTAAGGAAAAGGGACACAACAGTTTATCCCAGGTTCGGGCCACCTTGCGGTGTAAAACCCTACTCCTGCTTTGTGTTGGATTGGCCTTGGGGAGCTGAGGATGAACTAGTACAGTGGCGAACAGCCTCAGGATGAGAGGTGTTCTTGTGCTTGAGTGAGCTGGTGGAGTGAGGGTGATCTGAATGATCCGTCCGGGCATCCGATCCGATCCGCCACCTCTCTACAGTGGTGGCTAAGTCCTATTTATAGTGGCCTTGGTCCTCTTCCCAAATGAAAGGCAGGAAGGGATCCCACAACGACCAAATTCGAAGGGAGACAACTAGTACATGCTATCCTGACAAAAGTAGTCTTCGACTGCAAAAGCCTCTGGTTGTGACGCCGTGGTGGGCTCGGTGATGACCTCCATCCTACCGTCCTGGCGGTCTTGCTCTTGTTGCACGGGAATGGAAACCTTTGGCTGATTCCTCGGGACTCCGTGCCTGCGCTTGCCTCTTTAGCACCAAAGAGGAAACTGGTACACCGCGCCCGCTGGCGCCCGCCTAGCCTTGGTCGTCATGGCTCACGCCATCTGGACCTCATGAGGTGAGGCTTGCACAGAACTCTCCGCTCCTCAGGAGCCATCCTGAGAAGACCGCTCCTCGTGGGGGTCTTGGTGTCGTCCACTTCGCGAGGCTTGGCCCCTCGCGATGGTCTTGAGTTCTTGTCGATGAAGTTGGGTTGTACCAGGCCGTTGATTGAGCCACACCATGGGCCGCAGGCAGGCAAGTCTGGGTACCCCCATTCCCAGAACGCCGACAGAGGGTGTCGACCATGACCTGACTAACCACACAAGTCTCTAGTCCAGGTTTATCGCCTATTCGAGTTCCATCAGCAAGGAAATCCGGCCGGGGTTTCCACTACGGCCCCAAACGACATGTGCAGGGTTCCCAACCCACCAAACCGGTGCCACTTGGTACACCGGGCCATGGTGCCTAGTCTGTCCCAAGCCCACCCGTACCGGGTGCCACTTGGCAGACTACTAACACAACCTATAAACACCAGAAACTAGTTGCAACTCCTGGACAGAGATTGAGGCGATTAATAAGTCGAGAGGGGCACTTAAGCATTCCAATGCGTGGTAGTAACTGTCTTGGATCACAAACACAGAACTTAGTTCCTGAGGACGGTTTCAATGAGACAACCCACCATGTACTCCTACATGGCCTCTCATCGCTACCTTTACCAAATCATGTTCACACACTTAGCTCTCAACAGTAGGACATTTTCATCACCATTCCAATCCATCCCAGATGAATCAGACTTGACACAACTCTAAGCATAGCAGGCATAACAAGCAAGCATGAATGAGTAGGCACATCACGGCTCAAACAACTCCTACTCATGCTAGTGGGTTTCAACTATTTACTGTGGCAAAGACAGGTCATGCAGAGGAATGGGTTCAACTACCGCAACATGTAACATTTGAATCGTTGTTGTCCTAATGCAATAAAATAGAGCAGGAGCGAGAGAGTGGGATTGTATCGGAATGCTCAAAGGGGGTTTGCTTGCCTGGCACTTCTGAAGATAGCATTGTGTCTTCATCAGTGTCATCGATCACATCATCGGAACAACGTCTACTGAGAGGGGACAAACACCGGCAACAGAGAAGGAACACAATCAATGCAGTGCAACAATATGATGCATGATCATGACATGGCAACATGCTGTGATTTGAGCTAATGCAACTAGCAACAATTTAAATGAAGTTGGTTTGAACCCAAGGTTCAAAATCAAACTCCATATGTGGCATTTCAAATGCCATTTATTCAAATTGTCATATACAGTAGATGTAAGTTGTTCAAACATGCATGGAAATTCCATAAACAGATTCTTTGGATTTTTCTGATAATTTTTCATATATAAATCTTTTCCATTGGAGTTATAGATTATTTTCTATGAATTTTTGAAGTTTTAAACATTTTCTGGAATTTCCTGGTTAAATGAATTAAAGTAAATCCAGAAAAGGATCTACTGTGTCAGCATTGTGTCATCACTAGGTCAGCGGTCAACTGAGTTGACCTGGGTCAAACCTGACCAGTCGGACCCACTGGTCAGTGAGACTGTGGCTATATCCTGCTAATCCTGCCTTGACCCAGGCTTTGACCTGATGTGGGGCCCGGCTATCAGTGGCTCTGGGCTCTAACTAAATGTGAACACCTAACTAATGATGCCATGTCAGCGCACTGGAGTTACGCTGGCGGCGACGAAAAATGCGGCGGATGCTCGCCGGACTTGAGCTAGAAGTGACGGTTCGGCGCGCTGCTGGCACCAGGAAGGAGCCCTTGCAAGCACGCATCTGATGGGCCACAAAGGAGGTCGCAGGTTCACCGAAATCATGCCCGGCGACGACCTTTGGCGGTGGCCGTGGTTCAGACCTCGATAGGGGCGAGGCTACGGTGCATCTCTTGCACAACTGGGCGGTGCTACGAGCTCCTGCGAGCTCAACTAGCACGTGTGTGTGCTCGGGTTCTGCCGGTTCGAGCTAGAACGATGACGGCGGCAACGTATGCGGTGGCGAGCTCACGACTATGGCGGAAAGGCCGGCTAGAGGACGACCGCGTGAGAGATATGTGAGGGGAAATGAAGAGGGGCTCACAGCAAGGTGTAGGGGCTGGTCAGCGGGCTCGGGGACGGACGGGAGCCGACGAATCGACGGCGAGATTGCCGGTGGCCGAAACTCGAAGACGATGACGACTCCGTCAATGCAAGGTGTCTTGGTTTGCTTCCTTCGGTGGGGATGTGCAGCGCAAGGACGCGGAGCTCAGGGATATGAGCGAGGGGCGAGGGGATGGCCGTGACCGCGGCGGTGCATGGCGGCGCTCTCCGATGCGTTCAGTTGGCGGGAGAGAGAGAGAGAGCAGAGGAGGGGGATGAGCAGGAGGGAGTGAGCGAGAGGGCCAGGGGGTGCGTGGCGCTAGGGGCCGTCTCCAGTAGCGAGCAAGCAGGCAGGAGGTGGCCTTGCGCGTGCGTGCGCGCCGTTGGCACACGCCCTCGTGCCCACTAGCACAAGGTTGAGGATGACTGGCGCATGGGCCTGGTGGGCTGGCTTCTCTCCTGGGCCAGGTAAGTTATAGGTACTCCGTCCTTCTCTGTTTTCTATTTATTTCAATCTGTTTGGTTTGATTCAAAGGCCAAACCACTTTCATAAATTCTGAAAATATTCATGGGCTCTCTCTGAGTTATTCCATATGCCCAAAAAATAAATCTAGAAGTATGGGAGCTATAACTTATTTTACAGCATTTATTAGCTCCAATTTAAATAGGTAGTGAGTTAATTCAAAAATCTGAAAATGTACTAGAAGTCTATTCATCATTTTTTAGCAGAGGTTTCCACCTTAACCAGAAATCATGAACTTTTCTTAAGGGCATTTTGGGCTCATTGAAGATTATTTTAGGTTGAACCTATTTGATTTGATCTGGTGCTAGGGTTTGAACAATCCCCATTTCAACTTCATTGAAATTTAAACATGATGCACACATGACTAGCTAGTCTAGGTAATTACGAGATTAGGGATGTGACATGCATGACCCCATTTATCTATCCGTGCGTGTGTTCCCGTGTGCCACATATAGCTTTTGGTCTACTTGTTTCACTTGCAAATTTGTGAATCTCTTTCAACATTATTGAATCTTGCTAACAATCGCATAAAGTTTGTGCCACCATCCTCACCAAGCTACTAGAAAGGCTTTATTTGTGTAGGTGTGAGAATTGACAAGATCTGATACCAATTGTTCTATTTCTTTACTACACTATTGAGTGATCATTGATCCATCTTCAACATCAGATAAGGTACATTTGGTCTAGTTCTTTCCTTTCTTCCACTCACATATTTGCTTCAAATGATGGATAGGTCAAATACTTCTACCTACCCACTATTCACCAAACAAGAAGAGGAACCAAACAACTACGTCACCAAGAATCAACTATTCGACGCACAAAGAGCTTTGCATCAAGAGAATGAAACATTGGGCGACCGCATCAACCTACTCGCTACTGACTTGCGACAATCCGAGCTACGTACAGGAGACAACTTTAACAGCAAGCTTTCCACACACATGGAAGAGCTCGACGCTAGGATGTCTACTCAAATGGAGGAGTTCCGTGCTTTGATGGTCAACTGTCTTCTTCTACGACATCGTAATCATCAATATGGCGCCACTCAAGCCGACATTCTTCGGAATCTTCTTCAGATGCAAGTCTTCCCCGAGCTCATCCGCATCGTCGTCAAGACCATGAAGATCATCAAGCTCCACAAAACCCATTTCATGGCAATGGTTTACAAGACCACCTTCGGGAACGTGAACACCACCAGCACCAAGCACATGATCCCATGGAACAAGAGCAAGCTCCACGATAACAACCTCAACAATAAGAACATCACGATGGTGACGCACTACGAAAAGAGCAACTACGCCGCGAGGAACAAGACTTGAAGCCCAACGTGCTCTACGTGAAGCAACCAAAAACGTGCAAGAGCACAACCACCAAGTATGTCTACAAGAAGAGGCCCTCCAATGAGAGTGACAAGAAGAAGCCGCAAGTCTTGAGGAGCGCCAAGAGATGAGGAACCGTGCAAGAATTCCATGACCTCAATGTCAAGTTCATCAAGAGGAGCGCGAGGAGCAAGTGGTTCAAGACCCTCCACCACGATAAGAGCATCATCACCATCGACCCCAACACAATGAAGAGCAAGGCTACGGCAAGCTCAAGTTCAACATGCCTAAGTTTTTCAGAAGCAACGATCTCGAAGACCAACTATCATGGGCATTGAAGGTCGACAAGGTTTTTCGCCTATACAACTATGATGAGGAGAAGAAGATCGCCATGGCATCTCTTGAGTTTCAAGATTATGTCCACATTTAGTGGGAGCAAGTCATTGAGCGGCGATAAGCAAAGGGTGAACCACCCATCACAACATGGAATCAAATGAAGGATGTCATGCGAGCGCGCTTTGTACCCACATACTATATCCGCGACCTATTCAAGAAATTGCAAATCCTCAAGCAAGGCACCAAGTCCGTTGAAGAGTATTACAAGGAGATGGAGATCTCCATGATCCGAGCCAATGTCATGGAAGATGAGGAGCAAACTATGGCACGATTCTTGAATGGACTCAAGCATCCCATCAAGAAGATTGCGGATTTCCAACCGTACTCGAACCTCCTCGAGCTAGTGCACCAAGCTACCAAGGCGGAGTGACAAGTGCAAGACGAGTACAAGTATGCCAAGCACTCTTCCAAGACCTACGGGTCATACACTCAAGCTTCAATGACTATGATGCCTTCTACCTCAACAAAAGCTTCACCAAGCAACGACAACAAGTCAAGTTACAAGAAAACTTCGACACCTTCGAGTCGTCCTCCTACTACAAGAAACTTCAAGCCAAGAGCTTCATCTTCATCTACTCTAACAGATGATACCATCAAGACGAGTTCTATCAAATGCTTCACATGTCAAGGCCGAGGCCACAAGAAATTTGAGTGCTCCACTCGGTGCACCATGATCGCCAACGATGACGGCACATATGACCCCATGAGTGAGGAAGAAATGGAAGCACTTGAGCACGTGGCCATGCACCAGCGAGTGAATGAAGAGGAAGACGATCAAGTCTTTTCTGACAATGATTTGAGCCCTGCTCTTGTTGTCTCCAAGGTCTTGACACTTCAACACCATCAAGACGAAGACCAACGTTGCCATATCTTCCACACCAAAGCGGGCATCAATGGACGTTCCGTGAAGGTCATCATCAACGGAGGAAGTTGCCACAATTTGGCAAGTGAGGAGCTATGTTCCAAGATACAATTAGTCAAGATGAAGCATCCTTGTCCCTACAAGGTCCAATGGCTTAGCGACTCTGGCACCATTCAAGTGGAGCACACCGTTCAAGTCTCCTTCAAGATTGGCGCATACGAAGACACCTTGGAGTGTGATGTGGTTCCCATGTCCGTCTGCCACCTCCTACTTGGACGACCTTGGAAATTTGACCATGGCGTCATCCACAACGGGCGTACCAATAATTATAGTTTCAAGATGAAGGGAAAAGAGTACGTGCTACGACCCATGTCGCCAAGTCAAGTGATCTCCAACAAGCAAGCCTCCACCCATCATGGAGAGAATAGTGAGAGAGTGAGCCACCAAAAAGAGAGTGAGCGCCACAGGCCAAAAATGACTACCTCCACTATGAGCGACAAGAAAAACTTAGTGCTTTTAGCTACCAAAAGAGACATGAGAGAAGTGTGTGAGAACCCATCTAGTGTCATACACTATGTCCTAGTATGCAAGGATGAAGCGGCAAGGACTAACACCTCTCACCATCTACCTTTAGTGTTGTCTTGTTTATTGGAGGAATTCAAGGACGTATTCCTCGATGAGCTACCTCCGGGTCTACCTCCACTATGAGGCATCGAACAATGCATGGACCTCATCCCCGGTGCACCTTCATCGAACAAGGCACCGTACCGTGTCAACCCCGAAGGAACCAAGGAAATAAAAAGGTAAGTACAACAGCACATTGACAATGGACATGTACGTGAGAGCCTAAGCCCTTGTGCCGTTTCGGTTATTCTTGTGCCTAAGAAAGATTGTAGCTTTCACATGTGTTCTGATTGCCGTCCCATAAATGCTATCACCATTCGCTGTAGACATCATATTCCACACCTTGACGATATGCTAGATGAGCTTAGTAGAGCCACAATTTTCTCTAAAGTTGATCTTAAAAGTGGCTATTACCAAATTCGCATTCAACAAGGAGATGAATGGAAAACCGCTTTCAAAACCAAGTTTGGCTTGTATGAGTGGTTGGTTATGCCTATGGGATTATCGGAAGCACCCGACACTTTCATGCGTCCGATGCACTATGTCCTTCGCAAATACATTGGCATATGTGTTGTGGTCTACTTTGACAATATACTTGTGTTTAGCGAATCTCTAGAAGATCATGCCACCCATCTTAGGGCCGTTTTGCAAACTCTTAGAAACGAACGACTTTACGCTAATATGGAGAAATGCACATTTGGTGTTGACAAGCTTGTTTTCTTGGGTTTTGTTGTGTCTTCTAAGGGCGTTAATGTAGATGAAGCTAAAATTGATGCTATTAATACTTGGCCACAACCAACTAACTTGCAACAAGTGCATAGCTTCCTTGGCCTAGCGGGTTTCTATCATCGATTCGTTAAGGAATTTAGAACTATTGCATCACCATTGCATGCCTTGAGTAAGAATAATGCATCATTTGTTTGGGGACCATCCCAAGATACCGCATTTCATGAGCTTAAGAATTTGCTTACACATGCTCCATTGCTTCAATTACCCAATTTTGACAAAAACATTTGAAGTGCTTGCAACACTAGTGGTAATGGTATAGGAGGTGTGTTAATGCAAGAGAAGCGCCCAATCGCATACTTAAGTGGGAAACTTTCCGGAGCGCAACTTAACTATCCGATTTTTGACAAAGAACTATCTGCTTTAGTGAGAGTCTTGCATGTGTGGGAGCATTACCTTCGCCCTCATGAATTTGTCATCCATACGGATCATAAGATGCTTAAATACCTTAAATGTCAAACCAAATTGAATAAGCAACATGCCAAATGGAGTGAGTTCATTGAGTCATTTCCTTATGTTATCAAGTACATCAAAGGTAAGGAAAATGTTGTGGCGGACACTCTTTCCCGCAAATGCATGCTTGTAACTCAACTTGAATTCAATGTCACTGGATTTGAGCACATCAAAGACTTGTATGTGCATGATGTTTTATTTGCCATTCCTTATGCAAAATGTCTAACGCATCACACTTGGGAGCGATATTATATCAAGGATGATTATCTAATGAGAGCTAGCAAGCTTTGTATACCCGAGTCTTCTCTTCATTTGCTACTTTTTCAAGATTGTCTAATGGAGGAGGACTTATGGGACACAGTGGATGGGAAAATACATACGCTACACTCTTCAAGAACTTCTATTGGCCCAAGATGTTCCGTGATGTATCCCTATTCACCAGTCGATGCTCTACATGTCGCAAAGCTAAGTCTAAAGCTCAATCCCATGGTCTCTATATGCCACTTCCTGTTCCGTATCACCCATGGGATGACATTAGTATGGATTTTGTGCTTGATTTGCCACATACTCAAAATGGAAAAGATTTGGTATTTGTTATTGTGGACTGATTCTCTAAGATGGCACACTTTATTCCATGCAACAAGATAGATGATGCTTCACATGTTGCCAATCTCTTTTGTAGGGAAATCTTGCGTCTACATGGAGTGCCCAAGACTATCGTGTCGGACCACGATGTCAAGTTCCTTAATTAGCTACTTTTGGAAGACGCTTTGCCAAGCTCGGAATCAAGCTCCTTTTCTCTTTGGCATACCGTCCGCAAACCGACAGCCAAATGGAGGTCGCGAACTAGACGCTATCTACTCTCATACACGTGTTGATCAAGAAGAACATCAAGGAGTGGGAGGAGTGCTTACCCATCGTCGAGTACACCTACAATCGAGCAAGACATTCGACTACCAGCAAGTCCCCCTTCGAGGTCGTCTACGATTTCAATCCGTTGTCCCCATTGGACATTCTACCGCTACCACTACAAGAGCGCATCAACATGGACGCGAGTGCACGAGTGAGCTATCTCAAGAAGGTGCATGAAGATACAAGGCACGCCATCGAGCGCCAAGTCCAATGACTCACGACCAAGATTAACATCAACAAACAACCCATGGTATTCAACATTGGAGATCTTGTGTGGCTACACCTTCGCAAGGAATGATTCCCCAACCAGCGCAAGTCCAAGCTAATACCACGTGCCGACGGACCCTTCAAGGTGCTCGCATGCTACAACAACAACGCATACAAGATCGACATACCACGCGACAAGTACACCGTGAGCGACATCTTCAACATCAGAGATCTCTCTCCCTACCATGGTGATGAGGTTTTCGATATGAGATCAGATCTTTCCCAAGGTGGGGGGGAGATGATGCGGAGCATCCTATGGTCATCCCCATACACCTACCTTCGTCTCCCACAACACCACATGGACCCATGACACGGGCACATGCACGAGCTATCGAGACCGAGGTGACATCTCTCCTTAGTGACATTCTATATGACTCACGTGAGACATGGCTACTACCTCAATCCGGAATGTTAAGTGTGATTAGGTATCAAGAGGACTCTCTCGAAGCTACTACATCCAATGGACAAGATGGCGAGGACACCAAGTATAAGGACTGAGTGGAAGAGTCACCCGAAAGCTTCAGCCACCGGATGATCGGCCCGCACCAGGCGTCCGACACCTGGGAGGTCAGCCTGCGAGAAGGCCCAGACGCGGAGTGCTACAGCGCCCGGACGTCCGACAACCCCAGCGACCGAATGACCGGCCTCCTCCGGACGTCCGACATCTCCATCACAGAACCAAAATGTCAGAAATCCGAAGTCCTTCGGACGACCGCTATGCTAGAAGTCCGACCCGCGTCGAAAATCCAACCGCGCCACACCCAAGCTGAATTGCCAGAAGTCCGAACATTACCGGACGTCCGGACCCTCACAAGTCACCAGACGACTGGTAATGGCTGGACGTCCCACACCTTTCTATGCACAATGTCTCGAGTCGAGGCCCATGTACCCCTTCGCCACTCTAGACTATATATACTCCTTCTTCCCCAACGTTTTAGGGTTAGCATTGTGATTGCTCATACTAGAGATAGAGCTTTGCTCATCCACTTATCCCTACTCCTTTGGAGACCAAGGCCTCCTAGGAGAAGATCCCCCAAGTGGATTCAGGACCCCCTTGTGGGAAGATCCTTCAAGGATTCAAGACCTCCTTCCTTCAAGGATTGAGAATACCTAGTTCCCTTTGTATCCCCCTTTGTTGGATTTGGACCTTTTTTACCTCTTTGTGTGTTTGGATCTAGCACATGTGTGATTGGATTAAGTCTATTCAAGTGTTTCCTCTCGTTTTCCCTCTCATGTTCTTCACGTTCTTTGTAGGATTCGCTCCAATCGTGAAAGATCGGCCCCACCCCATATCAGTTCTCCAGTTATTCTAAATTGATAACTATTTGGTCGTTTCAAATTCTTCCGGGGAATCGTTCAAGTATTCTCTAGTCAGCTCGTGATCTCTTCGCCCTTTTGTATTTAAATTCACTAAAGTATATGCGTTCATTTTCTAATTCTTCCTGGTGATTCATCCGCTTTTCTTCATTCATTTCAAATTCTGACTGCGGTTTGTTCAAAATTCCTCTTCCTATGTTCTCCTATCAATTCATTGTTTCCAAAGGCCTACCCATAGTTTGTTGAAGACTTTGTCAAGTTTGCGCTATATCTCTCCTTAACCCCTTTCAATGAGAATAAGTAGTATGCCAAACCCATTGGTTCTCATCAATTTAATTTGTTAGAGGATAAGCATAACATAATTATTATTCTTGTTTCATCAAGATGATTTAGTTCCTTCTTCTAGAGTTTGCACAAGACGAAGAAATTCTCGGTTCCATGTTGTTCATCCTTTCATTTGTGGAGTTCTTATGGAGGCTCTACATGGTGCTTCATCAAACATTTAATTCATTCTCGAAGTGTTCTTGAAGATTTTGTTAGAGAGCTCAAGTATTCTTCTTCGTGCATTTTGAAGTGCAATTCATTTCTCCCTTCTCTTTTGAAGTGGAGTTTTGCATCTCTTCATGCCTTTCAACTAATCAATCATTTGGTAGTGGCAGAATTTCATTCTCGAAGTTTAATTCATTCTACATGGTGCTTCATCAAACATTTAATTCATTCTCGAAGTGTTCTTGAAGAGTTTGTTAGAGAGCTCAAGTATTCTTCTTCGTGCATTTTGAAGTGCAATTCATTTCTCCCTTCTCTTTTGAAGTGGAGTTTTGCATCTCTTCATGCCTTTCAACTAATCAATCATTTGGTAGTGGCAGAATTTCACCTCAAGTTTTGAGATGTTTTCCATAAGCCCACAACAAGCTTATTGTTTTCGTTGTTGATTTTCCAAAAACTCTGTTCTAGCATTCCTTGTAAGCTTGCTCGTCCAAGTTTTTGGTGGTAGAAGATGTTGGTTTCTTCACCATTCTTTTGGTTCTAACTATCTATCTTAAATTCTTTTGCTTCGGAAGCATCGTGTTGTTGCTCTCTTTTTAAGTCCTGTCTATCTTGTCTAGTTCATGTACTATTTCTTGCTCCTCTTCAACTAGAGTGGTTTCATATTCTTTCTCGTTCTTATGCCATTCGTCACCTCTTTGCTCGCTCCAAGGATTGTAGGTTTCACTCGTATTTCAAGAAGCAACTTTGTACCCGTTCCTCTTCTTTCCTCTTCTCATTCCTAGATCTTGGGGCGAGATCTCTTGTAAGTGGGGGAGAGTTCTAACAGCTCGAGACCGACGCTTCAGATGCCTTCCATTTATTTTTCGTTATCGCCGTGTGTTTTATTTGTCTGTTGCATTCATCATGGCATCATGCGCATTGCATCCGCATGGTTTTATAAAACTTGCATCCATTCATAGTTGCCGCTTCTCCCCGTTGTCTTCGTTGACCGTTCCGAGACCAACCACCCACTTGCACACGCCCGCTGCATTGTTAAAATATTATTTTTCTAAGCGGGAATAAAACATTCTCGGAATGAGTTGAAAGTTGGCGTGCGCTCTTGTTATATTGTAGGCAGACCGCCTGCCAAATTTCGTCGCATTCAGAGTCGTTTGATGCCTCGGCCGTTAAACATATAGCGACACTATAGCCGGATAAAACGTTAGACGTTTTCGGTATTAAAGACTGCTGCAGGGCCACCCAGTTCCCTCTCATCTCATCCCATAGCCTCTCTACACAACCCACTAGACCCACCTAAGACCTAACCATCTTTGTAGCGTCAGATCACGATCTAATGTTCGAAAACTCTCTAGAAACCCCCCTTCCTGTTTTGTCCCTACCACTTGTCTATCGCAATTATTTTCCCTATTTAACAAATTTAAAATTTTGTTTTAGGCAGAACGGTACCAAATTCTGAAACTGCATGTGGGGATTTTCTGGAATTGTTGTTTGTTATTTTCGGCCTCATTTAAACTTGCCGAGATAGGTAGTTCATGTATGTTCTCCCCTATTCCAAATCAGTCTAAACCCTAGACTACACTGTCCAATCCCCCTCCCCGCCACCACCTGATCGCATTGTGATCCCCAGCGACCAAACCCACTGCCTCCCCTGACGAAACTCCCCGATCCAGCCAGCAGCCGCCGCCACCTCACCTTTCTCCTCAAAATCTGGCGCGCCACTCCATCCTCGACAGTTGGCACCATCGTAGCCTCCCTCCAGCCCCGTGGGCCCGCAAGGCCCATCTGAAGCCTGCGCGAGCCGTGCGTCGCCCGTACGCCATGCCTCGCCCCCGAGTGCTCCAAATCAAGAGAGGAGCTCCCGATCCAGAGCTCTGCCGCCTTCCACCGGCGCCCGATCTCCCGCAGCGCCGTCCCACGCCACCCTGTGCCGCCGCCTCACCGTTGGCCATCAGAGGAGTCCAGTGCCCCCGCTAGGCCCACCCCGCACCCTCTTCTCCTCTTGTTTTCCCTCTCCCTCTCCCTCGCTCACATCTAACCTTTCTCTCCTTCTATGGTTCACAGAGAACCAGCCACGGACGCCCTAGCTCCTCCAAGTTCATCGTGGATGCAAGCCTCGCCGCTGATGCCTCCTGCCTGGATCTGTGTGCTGCCCCCCGATCCGGTTGTCTCCATGCCCTAACGCAAGCACCTCTGCCTTTCCCCGCTTGCCTTCACCAAGTCCAGGCCTCACGTCGGCCTCGTCAGAGGAGAACAATCTCCAGCGTGCTCCCGCATTGACCCAAGCCTAGACGGTCTTATCCACTATTGCACCGGGATCGCATCGTCCCACGAGCCAAATGGAAACCTACACCATGTCACCCACCTCTCCGTCCTGGTACCGCGACGTCCATTTCTCCGCCCGGACCACATCGACCTTCCATCCAAATGGGATCTCCCCGTCCCTGCACTATCTGATCCAGACCCTAGGTGAGCACCCTGGCCTGTTCCCTGCACCATGCACACCATATCTATCGAGTGCTCAGTGGAATCGGCCCAGTGTAGTTTTCTTTTCGCGTTTGCAATTTTAGTTAATTTTCAGGACATGCATATATACGAAACAGCCACTATTTTAAAATGCTTACAATTAAATAACCATGCATTGGATTAAAATGATTTATATACATTACTTGATCAAATTTTCATGTAGTTTCACAGTATCCAACTTTCATCCATGTTAAAAAGGTTTAAAATGTCTGTTTGCATTAATTTGCATAAATGACCTGCTAAAATGGTTTATTTCATAACTAAATAACCGTAGCTCCGAATTAAATAAATTATATATGTAACTTGATTAGAAAAATGTGTAGATTAACATTGTGCAATTATTTTCCCTATTCCAAAAATTTAAAATTTTATTTTAGGAAGAACAGTACCAAATTCTGACACTGCATGTGGGGATTTTCAGGAATTTTTGTTTGTTGTTTCCGGACTCATTTAAACTTGCCTAGATAGGTAGTTCATGTATGTTCACCCTCTTGCCAGGTTAACAAAATTTAATCATGTTGAGTACCCAAATGGGATGGAACTAAATAATCAAAGGTGGAGTTTCATCAATATGCATCTCGTTGCATATTGATCTTCACTTAATGTGTTGTATTTGGTTGTTGCACTATTGCCATGCCATGCCTCAATAAACCGGACATGCATCATACTTGCTTGTGCATCATGCCATGATTACGCTTGCTTGTTAACCGTGTTGTTTGCTTCATCCCGGTTGTGCTTCTTCTTGATAGTTTCGATTACGTTGCGATTGTGAGGATTCGTTTGACTATGTTGGTTTGTCTACTTCATGGATTCGATCTTCTTCCTAGCGGGATTCCAGACAAGATGATTATTACCCTAGATATCACTACTATTTTTGCTTGCTAGTTGTCTCGTTGCTATCGCTATGTCATGTTACCTACCACTTGTCTGTCAGCCTCCCAAATTGCCATGATAAGCCTCTAGCCTCCACTACCTAGGAAACCATTGATTGGCTATGTTACCGCTTTGCTCGGGCCCACTTATAGAATTGCTAGTTGCAAGTGTAGTGCAGGTTGTTCCATGTTGGGACATGGATATCATGGGATATCAAAATAATCTTAATTAATTAATGCATCTATATACTTGGTAAAGGGTGGAAGCTCGGCCTTTTGCTTAGTGTTTTGTTCCACTCTTGTCGCCCTAGTTTCCGTCATACCGGTGTTATGTTCCTTGATGAGCGCTCCTAACATGTGTGGGGTTTTATGGGGAACCCCTTGATCATTTGCTTAGGATAAAAATCTTCCAGCAAGGCCCAACATTGGTTTTAAAATTTACCAACATAATAATACTGAAATTTATTAATTAATCATAGGGCGTCATGAACCCGTGGATTCTTTATTACACATAATACAGGAGGGCCAGTGCTAATGGTGGTGGTCCAAACTAGAGCCTCTTGCAGCGCCACCACGAGGAAACTCGAGGACTAGTTTTAGTTGTATGCACTACAAAAAAACACTTCTGTGATGATATGTGTTTGTCACAGTAGGTCACATTTTCTGTCATGCATGTACATCCATGTTGATTTTATGACAGAATCAAGATAGTCATACTTGTGCTGTCATATAAGTGTTCCATGACAATACCAAAATTAACATCACAGAAGTGTCCACTTCCATGACGATAAATGGCATGTCATGGAAGTGTTTTCGTCAAGGGTAATCTACATGTGGCATCCACCATAATAGGTCGCCGTTAAAGCTATCAGGTTTTGGTTTGGATTCGATAACCTGTTAATAGCCTGGACCAATGGGGATTTTCCACGTGTAAAATTCTCAATGGACAGAGAAACCACGTGTTGGCTCAGCATTGGGACAGATGTCATCCATTCGATGAACGAGAGGCGCCTATGATACGTCGACATGTGGCACGGACCAACAGTGGCCCATTTAGGTGAAAAAGGATGGCCCAGTCAAAATTAGCAGGACGGGCCATTTAGGGCCTACTTGTGTTTGGCCCATTTAGGGCCACGGCCCATACGAGTTGTGCCAGTTCGACCAGTCAATGGCCCATCAACTATTTGACACCATTGCAGCCCATCATTAGTTCGGGCTCGTTAATAGCCCGTTGTATATTTGGGCTCAATAGCGGCCCGAGGTAATTTTAGCCTGTTAACAACCCATTCCAGGGATGGACCAATTTTCAGGATGTACGTCTTTCGGCCTTTTAGTGACCCATTCAAGTGTTGGGCCAATTTCCAGCCCGGAGTGTCTTTCAGCCTGTTAATGACCCATATAGGAGTTGGGCCATTTATAGTCCGACCTGAGTTTTGGCCTCTTAATGGCCCATGCTCTTCATGGTCCAATACTAGCCAGGTGTCTCTTTCGGCCTGCTAAAGTCCCACAACACAGTTGGGCCATATACAGTCCGACCTGACTTTTAGCCTCTTAGCAGCCCATGCTCTTCATGGTCCAACACCAGCCCGGTGTCTCTTTCGGCCTGCTAAAGGCCCACAACACAGTTGGGCCATATACAGCCCGACCTTACTATCGTCCTGTTACTGGTCCGTGTTGTTAATCAGCCCACTTATGGCCCACTTCAATTTCGGCCTATTAACGACTCGACAGGGAACTGGGCCAAGCATTAACTATTGGCTCGTTTCAATTATAGCGGCACAATAGAGCTTCCCGCCTAGTTACGACTCGTCAACTAATTGGGCCTGCTAAAGTTCGAACATGGCTGTAGGCCCAATTAGCCAACATCGATTTTGGCCTAGCTATTACTTTGAGCCTATTACGAGGACCATTTATGGACAAGATCAAATCCGGTCAATCAAAGGCCCAAGACAATTTTTGCCCCTATGAGCCCATTATGGGCAGTGGCACGCTATCCTTGATAAAGGGCCCATGACGCTTCATGCTAGTTATTAATTTCACTGCATTTTTGTCTTGTTAGCGACCAGTTGAGCTTTCGACCTAGAAAGCTGGATTGCGAGCCGCGCTAAGCAAATGTACGGCATACAAGAAAAATGTAGCACGCCAAGCATATATTCTAGGAAATTACATCCACTGGGCAATCAAAGATTGATGCCAGTGCAAATAAGTGAACAGAACTTAATGATCTACAACCTCACAATCTGCAACCTCAGCGTGGATGACGCCCATAAGCACGTGAGCAAATTCTTCCTTCTTTGCTACATAGTGTGTGAAAACATTAATCAGTTGTTGTTGTGCAAGGATGTGCACCTCTGATTCCTCCACGATTTCCATCATTGCTTCAGCCAATAATTGGTTCACAAACATACATTTTTTCTGTTGGATTTGAGACAGAGGAAACTAAACAAATTCAGATAGCGATTTTGGCAGGCTTGTATCATTGATAGTGGAGAGTGTCTTGACTAGTGCATCATAACATAAATTAGGAGGGGAACCGAATAGATTAATCAAGAGTTATTGCCATATTATCTGCCCTATATTTATTGGAGAGAAACAATGGGGTTGCCTTGCTGTCTTTAGAATTCGTATTCTTATCTTCAGCAACCGGCACCAAATTAACACACTAGCATTGCTATCATTGGCCAGGTCAGATAATAGAAAAGCAACATTGACACAATGAGCGTTTGGGCAACCAGACCACACCAGCCTACACCAAATTAACACAATATGGCACTGCTATCATCAGCTAGGTAAGGTAATAGGAAAGCAACATTGACAGAATGAATGATTGGGTAACCAAACCACATCACTACGATTTAGTAATGTGCAAAATATGAAATAGTACAATCATGCAACTCAGTATGCAAAACTACCAGGCAGTTTTCCTTACAAAAATCTACATTATCGCCTTTAATTATACATTTTGCTACAAGTAAATTTAGATCAGATAATTGGTGTAGAGCACAGAAGGTTGGATTCACGCCGATTAACAAAATACATGCTGGTTTAAAAATATAGCGATATACAACAGGTACTTACATCAGCATTGGATCACACAGAATTCCTGCAAGATACTTTCCTTGAACACGATCCCACTTTAGAAATTCTTCTATCCTTTAAGCTTATTTTCTACAAGAGAGATGCGTAAGAAACATGTAGAAAATATGATCTGAATGCTATAAAATTTCATGATGCGAGGATACGCACACGCTTCTTAGAAAGGAGTTGACATATTTTTGCTGGACTGGAGCGAACTAGTTCTTTGGCCACTTGAATCTTGTTATTATCTGGAGGAGTTGGGTTTCTCTGTGCTAGAGCAGTATCTATGAACACCGGAGTTGGTTTACTATCTCCTGGCATTTGGATCTTTTGCAAAGACCTTGTTTGTAGCCCTTCAGATTCTAACATAGCTCTCTTCTCCTTGCATGCCTTATATAGAGGAATGGTACTTCAATTATAAAACATGCTATGGCAGAGAGATGGAATAGGTACTGAAGAATAGAAAGGCATGCCATATTGACATGTATTCCCTCCATCCGGAAATAAATGGATGTGTCTAGGCGTATTTAAGTTCTGGATTGTCGATGCAACAAACATGTGTGTTTGCTGACCTAACTTATGCACCAGCGTACGACCTCACATACATCGAGTACCAAGCCATGGCACAATATGAACCAGAGAAACCGCTCTTCGTGAGATCAACAAGCACATTAAGGAGACCAAAGTAACCAGAGAATATCCCAGGAAGGCCTCCCTCCCCGGGCAGGCGAGCCCGACAGGCTCGAGGCTACGCCTGGGGCCAAGTCCAAACCGCCCCGACAAGGTTCCCGGGGCCGCCAAGATCGCAAGACAGAGTCTCAGCAGGTTCCATGCTGGCAAGCCTCCGCCAAGACGCCACTGCTCCACTTCATCGTATGCCAGTCTCTAATCAATGCGGTGTCGAGCTCCCAACTGGCTAGGTGGATCCCATCGGGCACGTGGCAACCTGCTGGAGAAGAGATTAACTTTATAGACACCCGTCGTGATGGCGCGTCACGCTAATAAGAAGTAGATGGATAAGCGGCGCGGCAAGGTTGACGGGCTTCAACATCAGCATGACACCTAGCAGGGCATTTAATGCACTTTGTCCTAACTGCCAGAGTTAGGTATGATAGCACTGTTGGCTATCTAATCATACCATAATGACTGTTTTGCCATTGTGGTCGCCCCTTAAACTATAAAAGGAGGCCCGAGGCAACCGAGCAAAGGGTTCGAATCTTTGACCCACAACAGTTGTACGCACGTAGCTGCTCTCCCCGAGGCATACTTGCCGGGTTTGAGCGCTCCGTGTCTTCGTGTTCCTCCAGATCAATCCACCATAGCAGGAGTAGGGTTTTATGCTGCAAAGCGGCCCGAACCTGGGTAAAAGAGAGTAGTCCATCACCGTGCTGCTCTGTTGTTTCAGCTCTTTGTGCAATGTGATCATCCCCCCGCCAAACCACAAAGGGGCAACCCTACCCCATAGGTGATCGTGCATCACACCACGACATCTTTGGCGCGCTAGGTAGGGGGATTCATTTCCACGAATCTGAAGCAATAACCAGCGCGTCAATCTTCATCACCTTCTACCTCATCAATGGCTCACAAGAAGAAGAGCGGTGCGGTAGCACAACCCTCTACTTCGAAGGCTCCTTCACCCGCAGCTACGGGCTCCACGACCACGACAGATGGAGCGGGCGCCACGAGCGGCGCAGTCACCAGAGACGGTGCGACTGTCGCCCCCACCACAGTTGGAGCGGGAACTGAGGCCACTAGAGATGCCCTGCTCCCTCATCCTTCTGGTGAGCACGTTCACACCGGTGCGGGTCACGGTGATTTTCCGCCTCCACCTCCTAGCTGCACCAGTGAGCGCAACCAATGCAACGATAACGCCCGCTCTGGAGCAAGCCATGACCCTCTGGCTGCACCGACCAGGGGGGCGACGTCAAGACATACGCTCCACCCCACGCGGGGCGAGCGTGACAAGACCCCGAGCGGCGCCGTCGACCCATAACAACCGCGCCCGCACGAAAAAGGCCCGGCTAATCAGGAGCTCGGCCACCAGGATCATCATCAGTCACGCCAGACTGCCCTTGTGATTGGTCCAAGGCGGCGGTAGCACAACGATGCTCCTTCTGGCTCGACCAGGGGTCGAGCGACGTCGCGCTTCACTTCCCACGCCATGCCAGGGACAGTGGCCGAAGAAATGGCGAGGTCTCAGCTGCTGCTAAACTTTCCCCCAGCGGCAGAAAAGATAGAAGAATGGAGAACCACCATTCTAAGCCTCATCGGATTTGCTGAAGCCAACAAGTCGCAACGCGTGGAACCTTCACGACACCCACAGAGGAAACCGGCAGCCCACGATGGTGGCCACGTGGAGAGGATTACTCCCACGATGTGGTCCCCTCCGCGGCAACCCGCCCAGGAGCAGGCTCGGCGGACTCAGCAAACCTAGTGTATTAAAGAGCCTGACGAGATATCGATGGCCTCGTCGGATCCACAGCTCCAACAAGATCAACGGCAAGTGTTGAAGTACAGGAGGAAGGAAGACGCCCGCATCACCATCGAATGACGCTGCGAGCTACGTTGATGGAGCTTAGTCAGATAGGCGTAATGGAGCCGACGTTGATGAACCCGTGCCCAGTGTTGGCAGGTACTTGCCTTACAAGGTAGGGTGCCCCGCCTTCACTCGCGAGCTGCGGCAAGTCCGTTGGCCATCATCTCGCACCTTCAAGCCCGACTTACCGGAGAAATATGATGGAAAACTGAACCCAATGGAGTTTCTGGGCATTTACATTATTGCTGTCCAAGCTGCCGGGGGAGGGATGAAAAAGTGCTCACCAATTATTTTCCATTGGCACTTAAGCCCTATGTGAGATCTTGGCTGATGCACCTACCTGAGGATTGCATCTCCTCCTGGGCAGACCTGTGCAATGAGTTCATTGGCGCCTTTACGGGCGGCCATCAAGAGTCCGGGCAGCCCAGTGACCTGCAACCCCTTCTACAGAAAGAAGGGGAGAGCCTGCGCAAATATCTCCAATGATTCAGCCGAGTGCACTGCAACATTCCAAATATACATTCGACAACTGTGATTGCAGCATTCCATATAATGTGCGCAATCAGAGAATGCACGCCAAGATGAATGTTCGGCTACCCAAGACCGTCAATGAGCTCTATACATTGGAGGACAAGTGCACTCGTCCTAAAGAGGGGAGAAGACTTCCAGGGGAGGAAGCCAGTGTCGAAGTCGACTCAGAAGACGACGACAACGCCGCCACCCCTAGGAAGAAGAAAAAGCGCAACAAGAAGCATAAAGGGAAAGCAGTGATGGTTGTTGATAGCTCTGGTGATCTTAGCGCCGGCAAGAAAGCAAAGACCAAAGCACCCGGCAAGGAATCTGCTACATGCGCATTGCTGGGCGGTGGTGGTAGCTGAGAAACCCGGCAAATCCGATGGGCTATACTGCAAGATCCATAGGACCAAGGGCCATGATCTCCAAGGTTGCAAGCAAGTCAAACAGCTGGTCGAAAGGCAGAAGGCTGAATATGAAAGGCGTGATAAGGAGAGAGGTAAGGATGGCACTGGCGGTAAAGGCCGTAGTGGCCACTGTGGTCATCGTGGCAAGGCTGATCAGCAGAAGGAGAAGCCCGCCAGGGGCCGTGATAAAACGGAAAGTGAAGAGGAGGATGATGAAACCAGTGAACATGAATTTCAGAAGGCTACTAAGGCAATGTGCATTGTCACGGGCATTTCCTTGCACTCCTCTCACCACCAACTTAAGCAGTGGGCGCGTGAGGTTAATGTGGCAGAGCCGGTAGTAAGCGCTCGAGAGCCACTTAAGTGGTCCCGCACGCCCATCATTTTTTACATTGAGGATCATACAGATCGCACCACTGCGATTGGATGTTTGCCATTGTTGGTTTTGCCAACAATCCACAACCTCAAGGTCACAAAGATGTTGGTTTATAGCTGAGCAGGGTTGAATTTGATTTCCCCTGGTGTGCTTAAGAAACTTCAAATTCCTGACGAAGATCTGAAGAAGACTGGCACTTTCCAAGGGGTCAACCAAAGAATGAGCCAGCCTAAGGGGAAGATTACGTTGCTAGTAACATTTGGCAGGGAACTAAACTACAAGACTAAGAAGGTTGTGTTTGATGTTGTTATGCTTCCCCTACCATTCAATGGAATCCTTGGTCGTCCAGCTCTGGCTAAGTTCATGGCGGCGTCCCATTATGCATACAACACCCTGAATATGCTGGGCCCTATGGGAGTCATCTCCATCCCATCAGATAAAAAGGATGCAGTCATATGCGTGGACAAAATGTACAGGGATGCAGTAGCAGCTGAGGCCGTCCATACCCCAGCTCCCGCCAAGGAAGAAAAGAAAGTTAAGAAAGCTGGCAAGGACACCGATAAGGACCCCGAGAAGCGCACCTCTTCGGAGTCTGCTGCACCCGGCAGCAACCTGCCGGAAAGTTTGGCCAGCAAGAAATCCAAGGCTGCTCCCCTGCAACAAAGAAGGTTCCAGCAAGGCAGGATAACACTGATGGTACTTTCACCATCAGTTCCACCCTTGGTGACAAATAGGAAAGCACGCTCGTTGCCTTCCTGCGGGTGAATATCGATGTGTTTGCATGGCAACCATCTGACATCCCCGGTGTTCCCAGGGAGGTAATCGAGCACCACCTTGCTGTCTGCCCTCATGCCCGTCCCGTTAAGCAGAAGGTCAGAAAGCAAGCCTTGGAGCGGCAACTGTTCATTGCCGAAGAGATCAAGAAACTTGAAGCGGCAGGCTTGGTCAGGGGAGTGTTGCACCAAACTTGGTTAGCAAATCCAGTGGTGGTGCGCAAGGCAAATGGGAAGTGGAGAGTTTGTATTGACTTCACTTACTTGAACAAAGCATGTCCGAAGGATCCCTTCCCCTGGCCGCGCATCGATTAGATCATCGATTCCACTTCGGGATGTGATTTTCTCTCCTTCCTTGATGCATACTCCGGCTACCATCAGATCTTAATGGCCAAGGAAGACAAAGAGAAAACCACGTTTATTACCCTGTGCGGCACGTACTGCTTTGTACGTATGCCCTTCGGGCTAAAAAGTGCCAGTTCTACATTTGCGAGGGATGTGCAGATTGATTTCGAGCCTCAGCTTCATAGAAACATAGAAGCCTACATGGATGATATAGTGGTCAAAACTAAGGACAAGTCCATGCTTGTTGCATATTTGGAGGAAACCTTTGTGAATCTGTGAAAGATCAACTTGAACCTCAACCCAGAGAAATGTGTGTTTGGCATTCTGTCCGGCGAGCTCCTTGGATTTTTTTGTGTCTCAGCGAGGGATAGAAGCCAACCCCAACAAGATCAAAGCAATTGAGCGGATTCAAGCCCTGAAAACCGTCAAGGATGTGAGGCGTCTGGCTAGCTGTGTTGCCGCACTGAGTTGGTTCATATCAAAATCTGCCGAGCATGCCTTGCTGTTCTTCAAAATCTTGAATAAGGCTGGCCCAATGAAGTGGACCCTGGAAGAGAGGCTGCATTACGGGATTTGAGAACTTACCTTTTGTCTGCGCCAACTTTGGTCGCACCTACACCACAAGAACCATTGCTGCTATACCTAGCAGCGACAAATCAAGTGGTTAGTGCTACGTTGGTAACACAGAGAGAGGTGGGTAGCGAAGAAGCCAAAGCAACAGAGCCACCCAGTGATGAACCAAACCTATCTCTGGCAAGGCCTGACATTGACAACAACTGGGGGCCACAAACAAATGCTTATAATCCGAAGGTGCTAGCAAGGAAGAAAATGGTGCAGCGACCAGTCTACTTTGTCAGCTCCCTCCTGCAGGGGGCTAGGTCAAGGTACCCTGGGGTGCAAAAATTGATCTTCGGCCGTCTTATGGCCTCGAGGAAACTACGCCATTACTTCCAAGCTCACGAGATCATAGTTGTGACTCGCCTTCCATTGCAACGTATTCTAAGGAACCCCAAGGCTACCGGCAGGATAGTGGAGTGGATGCTGGAATTGTCAAGTTTTGCTTTGAAGTTTGAAAGCACGGTTACTATCCAAGGCAGGGCACTGGCAGAGTTTATTGCAGAATGGACACCAACGCCTGATGAAGAAATGCTAGAAACAACTCTACCCGGCAAGGAGACCCCCAAGGAGTGGGTAATGTAATTTGATGGAGCTTTCTCGCTGCAAGGCGCCGGGGCTGGAGTGCTACTTGTCCCACCCACTGGGGAGGACCTCAAGTATTGTCAGATTTAGGGTTCCACAGACCCTTGAGAGGTTCGAACTCTGGGGTGCGTGCGAAGAACTATCCCTCCCTAGTCTGCCTGCTTAACGATTCCACAGCCTAGCTCCACGAACCCAAGGAACAAGAGACTCAGCAGTTTACCCTGGTTCGGGCCACCTTGCGGTGTAATACCCTACTCTAGCTTTGTGGTGGATTGCCACGGAGGGCTGAGGATGAACTAGTACAGAGGTGGAACGACCTCAGGAGGTGAGGTATTCTTGAGCTCGATGAGCTGGTGAGGTGGTGAGGGTGGAATGGATCTGGTCCAGCTCTGGTCGATCCCCCCCTACTCTACGGTGGTGGCTAAGTCCTATTTATAGTGGCCTTGGTCTTCTTCCCAAATGTAGGCGGGAAGGGATACCACAACAGCCAAATTCGAAGGGAGACAACTAGTACAAGTTATCCTGACAAAAGTAGTCTTCGCCTGCAAAAGCCTGTGGTGGTGATGCTGCAGTGGGCTCCGCGATGACCTCCGTCCTGGCGGTCCTGGTCTTGTTGCACCGGTATGGAAACCTTTGCTTGATTCCTCGGGACTCCACGCCTGTGCTTGCCTCCTTTGCACCAAAGGGGAAACTGGTACACTGCGCCCGCTGGCGCCCACCTAGTCCTGGTCGTCATGGCTCATGTCAGGTGAACCTCACGAGGTGCAGCTTTGCATTGATATCTCCGCTCCTCGGGAGCCAGCCTGGGGAGGCCGCCCCCCGTGGAGGTCTTGGTGTCGTCCGCCTCGCGAGGCTTGGCCCCTCGCGAGGGTCTTGAGTTGTTGTTGCTGAAGCTGGGCCGTACCAGGCCATCGATAGAGCCACGCCATGGGCCGCAGGAAGGCAAGTCTGGGCACCCCCGGTCCCAGGACGCCGATAGTAGCCCCAGGGCCCAAGGCGCGCACGAACTTGGCTTTGAGGCGAAGCCAAAGGGCAATTGCGGAGCACCGCGGGCCCTAACCGCCTGTGGCCTCGGTTGCCGCATGGCGATTGATGGGACGTGGGCGCCTCCGATTCCCCACGCTTCCTCGGCAACTGCTCGACTTGACGAGACCCTGCTGCATGCAGAAAAAATCATCATTACGCGCAATCGTGGAGGCCGGCGGTCGACCTCCCCTTGGCTATAAATGAGGAGAGGGGCGAAGCCCCTCTTGCTCGTTTTCGTCTTCTCGCCACCCGCTCCTTCTTCTTCCTTCTTGCCTCGCCCTCTTGCCGCGATGCTCATGGCGCTGATTAGGAGGTTCTCCGGTGCGGAGAAAGGGAAAACCCCTCGCGAGGAGCAGGGACCACTCCCACCAAAGAAGAGGCTCAGCCGTCCCCGCGATGTTGGTGAGAGGCTGGAGGTGACGCGACCCTGGCTCGAGCGGCCTCCGCCGGGCTTCCCGCTCCCTCTGTACGCCCGAGCTCAAGACTTCGGAGGAGGTGGCGATGCCCTGCGCCGTGTGAGCCATGGCCGTGGTGGTGTCAGGACCCCGATTCTAAGTCACACCGATCTAGCCTGTAACACCTCATATCACTTTGCAGCCTCACGCACGGTATTCCCACGGGTGTCGCCTTACCATGGCCCAGGACCGTTTGCGCCTTTTGGCTCACGTATATGATAGTGTTGCTAGCATCCATATGACAGAGAACCCGGGCCGACATGGCTAGTCGTGAACCCAAAGCGGCGCTAACTTACGGGGACAGGCATACATGAATCAACATCGAGCATGTCGGTCAGCAGCGTGTGAATCCGGGCTGTAGCACTGGGCTAGCAGGACTCCGGGAAACTGGGCTGTAGCAGGCTAGGCAGGACTCCGGATATCACCGCGTGACATTTCCCCGAAGGGACAGACACAGGAACGAAGTGAAACACATGCCGGCCAGTCTAAGTGTTCCGGAGCAGCAGTGCTGGGCTAGCAGGACTCCGGTAAACCGGGCTGTAGCAGACTACCAAGGCTCAGTGGAGACACTAGACTACATTTCCCCATAAGAGAGGCTGCCAAGGATAAACAACTAGATAGTCGGATCCCACACATACCAAGCATTTCAAGCATACACACAATATGCTCGATATGTGTAAATACAACATGGCATCACAACAAAACTCTACAACTCAAAGTACTTTATTTAAAGGCTCCGGGGAGCCATACATAACATGTTCATACAGATAGGGGTCACACGACCCGACACTCAAATCATACAAACATACAAGCACATGCGGAAGCAACTAGTCTGAGTACAGACACTAGAAAGAAAGAAGGCTTGACGAAGCCTGTCTATCTACATAGGCCTTCACAAGCTCAGGTCACCACCTGGGTGGCAAGTCACTCGTCAACGTCGAGATCTACATAGAACCCATCGGAGGGGGCGGTGTTCTCGTCTGCAACAGTTATTAAAGCAACATGAGTACAAAGGTACTCAGCAAGTCTTACAACAGATCCTAATATATATGCACATTCTCAAGAAGGGTGGTGGAGTTATTGCAGCAAGCCAGCTTTGACTCTTGGCTACACTATCCTACGAGACACCACTTGAGAAATTAGCTTTCGCACACGAGTCCACTAATCACCATCACAATACTCCACCGTGGATCCTCCCTCGTAATCCTACGAGAGGGCCATCCGCGGTACTCACACTTATCTTGAGTCTTTTAGTAGTAACCATTAACTTGTCTATGAACTGCATAAGCGACCAAGTAGTCCTTTACCGCGGACGCGGCTATTCGAATAGTTTTATACCCTGCAGGGGTGTACTTCGTCACACATGTCTCCACCACTTAGCGTCTGCACACGACATGGCTAGTCGTGAACCCAAAGCGGCGCTAACTTACGGGAACAGGCATACATGAATCAACATTGAGCATGTCGGTCAGCAGCGTGTGAATCCGGGCTGTAGCACTGGGCTAGCAGGACTCCGGGAAACCGGGCTGTAGCAGGCTAGGCAGGACTCCGGATATCACCGCGTGACATTTCCCCGAAGGGACAGACACAGGAACGAAGTGAAACACATGCCGGCCAGTCTAAGTGTTCCGGAGCAGCAGTGCTGGGTTAGCAGGACTCCGGTAAACCGGGCTGTAGCGGACTACCAAGGCTCAGTGGAGACACCAGACTACATTTCCCCATAAGAGAGGCTGCCAAGGATAAACAACTAGATAGTCGGATCCCACACATACCAAGCATTTCAATCATACACACAATATGCTCGATATGTATAAATACAACATGGCATCACAACAAAACTCTACAACTCAAAGTACTTTATTTAAAGGCTCTGGGGAGCCATACATAACATGTTCATACAGATAGGGGTCACACGACCTGACACTCAAGCCATACAAACATACAAGCACATGCGGAAGCAACTAGTCTGAGTACAGACACTAGAAAGAAAGAAGGCTTGACGAAGCCTGTCTATCTACATAGGCCCTTCACAAGCTCAGGTCACCACCTGGGTGGCAAGTCACTCGTCAACGTCGAGATCTACATAGAACCCATCGGAGGGGGCGGTGTTCTCGTCTACAACAGTTATTAAAGCAACATGAGTACAAAGGTACTCAGCAAGTCTTACAACAGATCCTAATATATATGCACATTCTCAAGAAGGGTGGTGGAGTTATTGCAGCAAGCCAACTTTGACTCTTGGCTACACTATCCTACGAGACACCACTTGAGAAATTAGCTTTCGCACACGAGTCCACTAATCACCATCACAATACTCCACCGTGGATCCTCCCTCGTAATCCTACGAGAGGACCATCCACGGTACTCACACTTATCTTGAGTCTTTTAGTAGTAACCATTAACTTGTCTATGAACTGCATAAGCGACCAAGTAGTCCTTTACCGCGGACGCGGCTATTCGAATAGTTTTATACCCTGCAGGGGTGTACTTCGTCACACATGTCTCCACCACTTAGCGTCTGCACACGACATGTGCTCAGAAGACTTCAAGCGAAAGCCGACATGGGTGTAGACCACGACCTGACTAACCACACAAGTCTCTAGTCCAGGTTTATCGCCTATTCGGGTTCCATCTGCAAGGAAATCCGGCCGGGGTGTCCTCAACGGCCCCAAACAATGTGTGCAGGGTTCCCGAGACACCAAACGGGCGACTCGGTACACCGGCCACGTGCCTACCGCATCACAGCCCACCCCTAAGGTCAGTGCTGCGCACGGCCTCCAGCAACTACAAACACCAGTAACTACTTGCAACTCCTGGACAGAGGACGAGAGGGGTCAGTAAGTCGAGCGGGGTCATATTTTAGGGCCCAACGTGTGGTAGTAGCTGAATCTTAAATCACGCATACAGATCTCAGTTCTTAAGGACGGCCTCAATGAAACAACCCACCATGTACTCCTACATGGCCTTCCATCGATACCTTTACCAAATCATGTTCAACACTTCACTCTCATTACCGACACAACCATTCACTCTAGTTCATCACCCTGATGAGCCAGACCTGACACAACTCTAAGCATAGCAGGCATAGCATGGTAGGAAACACAGACTTGGCTCAATCAACTCCTACACATGCTAGTGGGTTTCATCTAGCTACTGTGGCAATGACAGGTCATGCAGAGGATATGGGTTCAACTACCGCAACACACAGCAGTTTGAAATGCGTTGTCTTAATGCAGTAAACAAGAGCAGAAGCGAGAAGATGGGTTGGTATCGAAATGATCAATGGGGTTGCTTGCCTGACAGAGTGGTAGTGGAATACTGCCCTTCAGTTGGATACTCGTGAATATCCTCGGAGGCAGAACCTACCACGAAGAACACATCGAAACACAATCATCACATGGCAATATGCAACAATATGATGCATGCTATGACATGGCAAAATGAGTGTGTTTTGGCTAATGCATCTTAGAACAGGTTGGTTTGAGTTCATTTGAATCAAGGATTCAAATGCAAACTCAAAATAAGAGGTCATATTAGTGCATTAACTTGTTTCATCTAATTAGCAAGGTTAAAGTGTTTTGACATGCATGAAACCAGTACAGATGGAAAGATTGGATTTTTCTAATCCAAATTCATATATAATTTGTTTGATTTGGAGCTACAGATTAATTTCTATGAATTTTTGAAGTTTGTAGAATTTTCCGGAATTTCCTGAATAAAAATAAATCCAGAGAAATACTTATTGCGTCAGCATTACGTCAGGATGACGTCAGCGGTCAACGGGGCCGGTCCAGGTCAAACCTGGCCAGTGGGTCCCGCGTGTCAGTGTCATTAGTCTAACTAATTTTTTGTTTAGTCCTAATCCTAAGTTAATTAGCAGGCGGGTCCCACCTGTCATAGACCCAGGGGGGTCAAACTGGGTCAGCGGGGTCAAACCCGCCGGCGTTTAGCCGGCGGCGAGGCCAGACACGGCGGCGCAGTGTGGGATTCGTGCTCCGGCGACCAAAACGACGGCGGAGCACATCTACGTGATGCGGGGAGTGAGCCGCGTCGAGTGGTGGCAGTGGGTGGAGCTGGGGTGGCCGGAAACGACGCCGGCGATGAGCTGTGCTGCTGCCGGAGTTCGGGCGAGCTCGGGCTCGTCGCTAGGGGGCACGGCGAGGTGCGTGGAGTGGTTCTGTGGACTCCTGCGAGTGCGGCGAAGACGATGGCGTGCTCAGAATCGAGCCAACGTGGCTGTGGCCACGACGGCGACGTGCTGAGGCGGCGGCGGGTGCGGCCGAGCTCGGTGCAGTCGATGCATGGCTCGAGAGCGAGAACGGAAAGGATGGGGAGGTAGCTGAGCTCACGGCGGTCACGACGGAGCAGACGGCGAGGTCGGGGACGAGCTGCTGCGGTGGTGACGACGAAAGGGATCTCCGGCGACGGCGAGGTCGGGCAAGGCTGTTGCGGTGGTTCCGAGGCGAACAAGCGCTCGGGGCTCGGTCTGCTCGATGGAGAGGACGACGACGGAGCTTGTGGACACGGCAGCGCGGCTCGGGGACGATGGTGGACGCGGGTTTCACGGTGGCGCGGCTGTGGCTGCGTCGGCCATGGTGGGGAGAGAGCGAGAGAGAGGCGCAGGGGGGGATTGAGGTGTCCAGGGGGGTCGAGGCGACGACGTGGAGGACGTCCAGGCGTCCAGCGGCTCGAGCGGCAAGCAGCTGGCGCCGTGGCGGGCTCGCGCACGCCGGCGTCACCTCCCTGCCTGCCTGGCGGGGACGAAGCAGCTGGCTGGCATGGGCCAGCACAGTGCTGGGCCGCCTGGTGGGCCGGCTGGTGACTTTGCCAGGTAAGTTTATTTCCTTTTTTTTATATCTGTTTTCTAATTTCTGCAAGTTTGTGGCATTTCTAAAAATACCTAGGCACTTTCAAAAATCACCAAACTGCTCATGCCCACTGTATAGAGTATATCCAACATGGAACATTTCAGTTTGGGATTATTTGGACATTTAAAATATTTACTAGCATTTAAATGCCCAAATGCAGGTTACATATGATTTAATTCAATGACCTTATGATGACCTAGAAAAATGTGAACCAGTTTTGGCAGAGGTTCTAACCCAAGACAAAAATGATGGACATTTTAGAAGGGCATTTCAGGTTCATTGAAAAAGATTTTAGTAAACCCTAGTTGTTTCCAGGGGGGCTGGGGGTTCTATCATCCCCATTTCAAGTTTCTGGAAAAGCTTAAACATGATGCAACACTCTAATGCCTGAACTAGCTAGGGTGTGACAGGTGGCCAGGCTGAGGTTGTACGGGTGACTGGCCCGCGAACCCACGCCGAAAGCTCCTCGCGCGAGTTCGTGGTGTGGGCGGCGATGCCACCGCGCTCATGGATCCAGCTCCCGCGGTTCTTCGCCGAGGAGATGCCGCCGAAGGGGCCACTTGAGCTGCGGCTGTAGCGCGCCGGGTGCTGCAGTCTGGCCATGAGGGCGGAGATCGAGGTCGTCCCCCCAGGCAAAATCTTCATGACCCGAGGATGGGGCGAGGTCGCCCGCGCTTGCCACGCGGAGGGAGCCCTCGCCATCCACTTCGAGTACGACGATGCCTCCACGCTATTCTTCAAGGTCTTCGATGAGGAGGGCCGCCGCCTGGAGTGCTGCCCCAGAGGAAGCGGCCTTCGCGGCGCGGCTGCGGGCGCCGAGCCCGCCTCCGGGCCTGCCGACAGCTCCTCCAGTAGCAGCGACGGCTCCTGGGAGTCCAGCGACTCTCCCGAGCCTAGCGAGTCTCTAGAGTCGAGCGACGACAGCTACGTGCCACCGAGCTCCCGCCGTGCCCGGAGCGCGGCGGCGGCGTCCGCTCGACGTCGACGATAATCTGGATGGGGTTGGCGTCGGCCTCGCATGGCCCACTGTTGATGACGGCATAGACGGCGATGCCCGCTACCAGGGTTTCTCGAGGTTTTTCTTCTTTTGTTCCCTGCGAGGAGTCAAGGCGAACCCCATGAGGGCATGTAAGGAAATTGTAATGCTTTTGCTTCAATGTTTATTATTCCTGGTATGAGGTTATAGCTGCGTGTCTCGCTTCGGCATTGTTCCCCTTTTCGTTCTCGCGGTAGCTTTGCGCTCTACGCCGGCAGGTCCCAATCCCCAGGCAGGCTTCGACCATCGCTGGTATGCCAGGTCGCGATGCCGTGGTCAAGGCCCAGAGGTGAGCGGCCCGAGGTCCAGTAAGAGCTCCAGAGGCACGATGCTCAAGAGGTCCCCTTTGGCATGCAAGCAGCTCCCTAAAGGCCGAAAAGAGAAGTAGCATTGCCGGAGCGAGATTACGAGAGCTAAAAATTACAGGCAGCGGGTTCGCGCTGATTCGTATAGGTAACTTATCTTGATGAACTTGAGGTGATTCCTTCGCATGACGCCTGATTTGCGCTTTGGCGGTGATGCTACCAGGTTGGGCTCGCGCCGGCCTCCCCTTTCCTCGCTTATCTGAATGCTCTGCGTCCTCGGGTCCTAACCCTCGAGCGAGGCTCAGCCGCCGCTGGTATGCCAGGTCGCAATGCCATGGTCAAGGCCAGGGGGTGAGGGCTGGAGAGTCAGTAGGAGCTTCTGAGGCGCGGTGCTTAGGAGCCCCCCCTTTAACACGCAAGCGAATCGCGTAAAAAAGAAGGGGCGGCTGGCGGGACCGCCTACAGTTAAGCTCTGGAGATTCCTGCGGGTTAGTCCAAGAGGAGGATATAACTTATAGTCACGTTTGCTGTCCTGCCGCTGACCTTTCTGCAAGAAGATGAAGGCACTGAGGATCTGGTGAGGTGACGTGCGCGGGGCGGGCCGCGAGCCAGAGCTCGATCCCTCAGATTTGTCAGCGTTGCAGGGACGGACCCGAGCACAAGCGCCGTGCCAGCATGTGTAGCCCCCGTTACGGGATGAGCAGGAGGCAGGTCGGCAACACGGGAGGCCGCAAAATTCAATGAGCAAGCAAGTGATAATCATAAAGCGACTGATGGCAAGAATAAGACTAGTTCTGATAGATGCAAAACGATACAAGCCACAGGGACAGACCCACACGGCTTGGGGATGATGCAGCCCGAGGGGCGCCCCCAATGAAGTGAATCAAGATGCAAAAGGATACATGTCGCAGGGACAGGCCCACTCGATCTGGGGATAATGCTGCCCGAGGGGCTCCCCCGATGGAATAAACTAGAAAATGTCACCTGGTACCGTTGCCGAAGAGATGTTGGAGTAGCTGAAGATGTGTGCTGAAGAAGTCGCTCCTCACGAGTCACTTGGGTCCTAAACCTCAGGAGTCTCTGGAGGCTCAGGGGGCTCGCGGAGAACCGTCGCCATTTCCACCAGGACCGCCTGGTGCCTGGTCTCCTAAGACGCCAAGACGCACCGCAGGTGGCGCTGGAAGGTGACAGCCGTGTTCGGCAGGCCGTATGGCATGCGAACGTAGCTGTGAGGGGGGCCCTCTCACCGACCAACACGCGATGGCCAGAAGCACTCCTGAGATGCGGCCCTGTTGAGCCCGAGGTAGTTGATGCAGACGCGCAGCTCACTGTCCTTGCCAGGACAAGGAGCCGAGCCAGGTGGCGGGCGGCGGGCGCCGCGCATGGCTCTTGCCTCATGAAGCTCCTCGGTTGCCTTGATGACGAACTCCTGAGCACCAGGCACCTCGTGCCTTGTGCCCTCTTGGCGAAAGCGCGCGCTGAAGCACGCCTCCATGTGGTGCCCGAGTGCCTCCCTCGTGACGTTGGCTAGTTCAGAGGCCTCCGGAGGAGAGCCCCCGAGCCCAGCCTGAGAGGGGCGCCAGGCGCGCCTTCCTATGCGAGAGAGGGGGGCGCCCCATCCGAGGGCGCTGGTCCTGAGGTGGTGCTGGTGGGGACGCCGTTCTCCTGAGGCTCTCGGCAGAGCAGCTGTTCTTCTTCTTGGGGATAGCCTCAAGAGGGTAGATGGTGTTTTCGTTGTCTGTGTCCTCAACCGCCGCGGCCTGGTAGGCGCGCTCGAGAGAGCACACCGCGTCCTTTTCCTCGCAAGCGATCGTGATGATGTCGTGGTTCCCTGGCATCTTGAGGACATTGTAGCCATGATGAGTCACTGCCATGAACTTGGCCAGGGCTGGGTACCCAAGGATGGCATTGTACGGGAGATGAATGTGGGCGACATCGAAGTCGATGAGCTCGGTGCGGTAGTTGTCGCGTTGGCCAAAGGTGACAGGTAGGCGGATCTGCCCTATTGGGGTGGTGGAGCCGTCGGTCACTCCTGAGAAGGGCTTGGTGGGCTGCAGCTGATCATAGCGCACTTGGAGATGATCAAACGTTTCAATGGAAAGGACATTGAGCCCCGCACCACCATCAATGAGGGTCTTGGTGACGAGGACGTTGCTGATGACGGGAGAGCAGAGCATCGGGAGGGCGCCGGCGGTTGCCGCGCACTTGAGCTGGTCTACTGAGCTGAAGGTGATGATGCACTTGGACCACCTGAGCGGGCGTGTGGCCTCAAGCCTGGGGAGGGTCGCGTTCACATCACGGGCGAACTGCTTGAAGATGCGCTGGGAGGCTGGGGCCTGAGCACCGCCCAGGATGCAAGCGACGGCGCGAGGCTCCTGGAAGCCCCCAGCCCCCTCGTCCTGGTGGTGGTCGTTGTTCCTTCTTGGTGGCGGTGGCAGCGGAGGGAGGCCGGTGTTGCCCTGAGGACGGTCCTCACGAGGCTGATCTCTCCAGGCGCCCTCGCGAGGCTGGCCCTGCCAGCGGTCCTCATGAGGCTGGTCTCTCCAGGCACCCTCGCGAGGCCCGCGGTCGTCCCAGCGTCCTCGGCCTCGGCCTCCTACACGGCCGTAGCCTCAATCGTTGCGCTCGGGGCGTCGACCGAGGCGCCCGTTGCGGATGGCCCTGAGCTCATGGCAGTCGTTGGTGTTGTGGCTGTGTACATTGTGGAAGACGCAGAACGGACGGCTGCCCTTGGATGAGTCTGGGTGGTCGCAGCCGCGCTTCATCTCTGGTTTCAGCCGCAAGCACGGCCGCCCCCTTGCGTTTCACGTCCTTGGCCTTGGCCTTCTTGTCTTCTCGGTCAGCCGCTGGGAGCTCGAGGAGGGAGAGACGTCCCTCCTCAGCTCTCGCGCACTTGGTCGCCATGTTGAACATTTCCAGGGCCGTGCATAGGTCTTCGTGTATGGCGAGCTCCTCCTTCATCTTGACATCGCGGACGCCATCAGAGAATGCTGAGATGATGGCCTCGTCCGACACCTTGGGGATCTTGAGACGGACGCTTTTGAAGCGCTAGATGTATTTCTGCAGGGTTTCCCCTGGCTGCTGCCTGATACGTCGCAGGTCACCCGCGGCAGGCGGGTGGTCACGGGTGCCCTGGAAGTTGGTGACTAAACGCTCACGCATCTCGTCCTAGGAGGAGATCGATCCTGCGGGCAGGTTCAGGAGCCATGAGCGCACGCCATCCTTGAGAGCCATGGGGAACTAGTTCGCCATGACCTTCTCGTCGCCGTTGGCCACCTCGATGCTCAGCTCATAGAGTTGCAGGAACTCAGCTGGGTCGGGGGTGCCGTCGTAGCGGGGAGGCAGGTCAGGCTTGAACTTCCCTGGCCAGACGACGCTGCGTAGCTCGGGAGTGAAGGCTCGGCAGCCCGCGGTGGTTACGGGAGCTCGGCGTGGAGGTGGAGCTTGATCTTGGCGCTCACGCGCCACCACCACAGGCGGCGGCGGTCCTGGCGTGGGGGCGCTAGGAGTGCAGGAGCATCTTCTTGCGGCCGATGGACTTCCTGGCAGCTTGCTTCTTCGTGCGTGGGCGCCCTGCGCGGCGGGTCACACCGTGGGGCCGCGCGCCTTGGAGCGAGGGCGACGTCTTGTCGGGGAGGTGGTGGAGGCGCTCCATGGGCTACGTCGCCCGCGGCAAGTGGCGGGCGAGGCAGTGAGAGAGACGGCGCAGTCGAGCCTCCTGCGGCGTTGACGAGATCGGCGATGCGCTCGAGCCAATCCTCGTAGAAGTCATCGACGGGGCGGTAGAGCAAGAGCTCGCGCGCCATGAGCAATGCAGCTTGCGCGTCCGCCGGCCCGTGACGAGCGTGAGATGACGAACCAGCCGGAGTCAGCGACGGAGTGGCCGTGCGCCCATCACGCCGCACGGAGGGGTGCGGCGACGAAGCTTGCTGCTCATGCCCCGCCGGGCTGGTGGTGGCGTTAGCAGTAGGCGATGGAGAACGTCGGGGAGGCCCGCCGACGGGCGCTGTCTGGGCGATGCGAGCGGCGAGGGCGGCCCGACGCTCAGCACGGGCTCGACGGGCGTCAGCCATGGAAGCGGTGGAGCAGCGGCGGGTCGACCGACGGGAGAAAGGCTCCGATGCACCCCTACCTAGTGCGCCAAATGTCGGATTCGGTGTTCCGCAGACCCTTGAGAGGTTCAAACTTTGGGGTGCGTGCGAAGAACTCTCCCTCCCAGTCTGCCTGCTTAACGATTCCACAGCCTAGCTCCACGAACCCAAGGAACAAGAGACTCAGCAGTTTACCCTGGTTCGGGCCACCTTGCGGTGTAATACCCTACTCCAGCTTTGTGGTGGATTGCCTCAAAGGGCTGAGGATGAACTAGTACAGAGGTGGCACGACCTCAGGAGGTGAGGTGTTCTTGAGATCGATGAGCTGGTGAGGTGGTGAGGGTGGAATGGATCTGGTCCAGCTCTTGTCGATCCCCCCTACTCTACGGTGGTGGCTAAGTCCTATTTATAGTGGCCTTGGTCCTCTTCCCAAATGTAGGCGGGAAGGGATCCCACAATGGCCAAATTCGAAGGGAGACAACTAGTACAAGTTATCCTCACAAAAGTAGTCTTCGCCTGCAAAAGCCTGTGGCGGTGACGCTGCAGTGGGCTCCGCGATGACCTCCATCCTGCCATCCTGGCGGTCCTGGTCTTGTTGCATCGATATGGAATCCTTTGCTTGATTCCTCGGGACTCCGCGCCTGTGCTTGCCTCCTTTGCACCAAAGGGGAAACTGGTACATTGCGCCCGCTGGCGCCCGCCTTGTCATGGTCGTCATGGCTCACGTTAGGTGAACCTCGCGAGGTGCAGCTTTGCATTGATATCTCCGCTCCTCGTGAGCCAGCCTAGGGAGGCCGCCCCCCGTGGAGGTCTCGGTGTCGTTTGCCTCGTGAGGCTTGGCCCCTCGCGAGGGTCTTGAGTTGTTGTTGCTGAAGCTGGGCCATACCAGGCCGTCGATAGAGCCACGCCACGGGCCGCAAGCAGGCAAGTCTGGGCACCCCCGGTACCAGGACGCCGACAAGTATGTTATCCATATGCACTTCCCCAGGGAAGATGCTACCAACAACACTGCCGAGTATGAGGGGCTACTTGTTGGTCACAGGATTGCGATGGAACTAGGGATCAAGAAGCTAGTCATCCGTGGTGATTCTCAGCTCGTTCTGAAATAGGCAAATAAAGATTATCAAAGCCCACTGATGGAAGCATATGTGGAAGAAGTGAGAAAGTTGGAGGAGCAGTTTGACAGGATGCAAACAGAGCACGTGACCCGTGCCGAGAACAGCATTGGTGACCACCTGTCAAAGTGCGCTGCTCAGAAGCTTCCTGTGGAACCGGGAACTTTTGTACTCCATCTAACTCAACCATTAGTTTCCCCGTCAGCGTTGGCCAGAAAAAGAAGGAAGCTAAACACTGGCAAGCATTTCCCAGCAAAGCTCCCTGGTGCCGCTGGTGAGAGGGTTGCCGGGGGGAACCCTATGTTAGTTGCTGGACAACATCCTCCGGCAGAACATCAAGTTCTCGCTGTTGAGGCTAGTGCTCCCAGAGCAGAGGAGATACCTTTGGTCCTCGTCGTCGAGCCACAAGATCCGGCATGGGTGCAACATATAGTCCAATTCCTACAGATAGGAGAACTTCCCGATGATCTTGAGGAATTTGAAAAGGTGTCCCGCCAGTCGAGTATGTATCAGTTTGTGGATGACACTTTGTACAGAAAGAGGCCAAACGGTGTGAAGTTGAAATGTATTGGCCGGGAAGATGGACTAATGATGTTGGCAGAAATACATGGAGGTATGTGTGGCTCGCATCTAGGATCAAGAGCACTTGTCGGGAAAGCTTTTCGGCAAGGATTCTACTGGCCCACAGCCCTCCAGGATGCAACTGAGCTCGTCGCCAAGTGTGAAGCCTGTCAGTTCCATTCAAAGAACATTCATCAACCTGATCAAGCCCTTCAAACAATCCCTCTATCCTGGCCTTTCGCATTCCGGGGGCTTGACATCTTGGGCCCCTTTCCCCGTGCTATCGGAGGCTTTGAATTCTTGTACATAGCAATAGACAAGTTTACAAAGTGGCCCGAGGTGGAGCCAGTGAGGAAGGTGACTGTGCAATCAGCTATCAAGTTTTTTAAAGGATTGGTGTGCCGTTTTGGAGTACCAAACAGGGTGATCACCGACAATGGCACATAGTTCACAAGCCGCGTCTTCACGCAGTACATCCAAAGCCTTGGAAGCAAGGTCTCTTTCGCCTCTGTTGCCCACCATAGGAGCAACGGACAGGCCGAAAGGATGAACGCTAAAGTGTTGTGAGGCCTTAAGACAAGAACTTTCGATAAATTGCGAAAATGCGGCAAGCGCTGGGTTGATGAGTTGCCAGTGGTTCTTTGGTCAATCAGGACGACACCAAATTGAGCTACTGGCCAGACTCCCTTCTCCCTAGTATATGGTGCAAAACCAGTGCTCCCCACGGAACTCACATCCGGGTCACCTCGAGTACTTGCCTATGATGAAGTAGCGCAAGAGCAGCTGCGGCATGACGATGCTGCACTCCTCGAGGAAGATCGTCTTTGGGCAGCTATACATGTCACACGATACCAGCAAGCCCTGCGCCGCTATCACAGTCGCAGGGTTCACGCTCGGAGCCTTGTGGAAGGTGACCTTGTCCTTAGGCACGTTTAGTCTGCCAAGGGTGCAAACAAGTTGACACCAAAGTGGGAAGGCCCTTACCGGGTAGTACGTGTCACCAGATCTGGCGCAGTCCGTCTAGAGACCAAAGATTGCATCCCAATGCAAAACTCGTGGAATATTGAGCATCTTCGCAAGTTTTACCCGTAAGGCGCAGTTGTCGGGCCTTGCCGCGGCAACCTGTTTGGTACAAGCATAGTCCCCGGGACTTGTAACCCTTTGTGCAAAGCTAGGCGCAGACCCTGTGCATTGTTGAATAAAAAGAAGTGTTTTCACAAAACTTGCATGCATGATTTCCTGTTTTCTTAAGTATGATCTTATTGTGATTGCACTAGTGTTAAGATAAGATGACTAACATACTGTGAAAGTTCATGGGCTATCATCTTTTCTCTTTTCCTTTGATGACAATAGAAGGATTTATTCAAGGATAGTTTCCCCGGGAAGAAGGGTAAATACAAGCCCATGCACCCGGTCCCCGACAACCTCTCCTTATCTAAGACGATAAGAAGGACAACAAAGAGAGATAAGTGCACTTCATTACATCCCATCATTCCATGTTGTACATATGTATGAGGAACTTGCGTGCAGGGAAACCTTGCCACCTCTGCCATTCGCGCTCCTATCCTTGATTCGAGTCCACTCGACAAGTTTGGTTATAGCTGCTTATGGAGAGGTTGGCGAGGGGCTGGCCTACGTTCGCGCCCCTAACCCGGTTTTTGAGCTCACTAAACATGGTTTTAGTAGCAGCTGCACCGAAGGCCGACAAGATGTCTTGCCAAAAAATTTTGTTTACTGAGAGTATTGAAGGCTCATCCTTTAGTATGTTTAAATACATACGCAAATATCCGGCAAGCTCTTTTCTAAAATACATGACCAAAAAAGTACAAATCATACGAATACTAACATGGATGAAAGATTGCATAATTTTGATTAAAATTTGGCAAGTGCCTACATTTTTTTATTTGAAAAAGATAAGTGCCCGTAATGCCTTTCTTGTCCCTCTCCTCCTAGGAGTTACATTGAGAAGGGAAGAGGGCAAAAGGAGCGCCTGGGCGGAAGCCCAGCCTGACCCCGTCAGGACCAGCGGGACGCATCCTGACAAGATCGGGAGGGCGCCTCCCCGGCAAGGAAGAAGAGGCCGGGGATGGGGAGAGCGACTAGGCGATGCCCTGGTCACCCCCGCCAGGACCAGAGGGACGCGTCTCAGTAGGGACACCCACTGGGAAGACGAAGCCGGAGTCCACGAGCCTGTCGGGATCCAGCTGGAGATGGCGGAGACAGCCAGGTCAAGCACTCCTGGCAAATCGCTCTGCCGGGGTCTAGCTACAGATGTCGGTGCTGCCGAAGCCTAGCAGATAGTGACGGTGCGTCTGATGTTCAGACGGAGTCCGAGTCGTCGTCCTCATGCTTGACGACCGGCGGCTCGCCGTCGCCATCTTCGCCATCAGTGTCCTCCTTGTCGCTGTCGCTCGAGGAGGAGCTTTCGTTATCAATCAAGCTTTCCACGCAGCACCTGTAACACCCCAAAAATTTAATCATATTTTTATTAAGTAAAATTTTGGCTAGAAATAAAATTTTGAATTATATTAAGTCCTTTATTATTTTCAGAGTATTTTCTGTTTCTGTTTTCCAAAATTCTTCCCTCCATATAGAATTTTTTTTGGAAATAATATTGTGACTTTGGTAGTTTTCTTAAAACTTTTCAAATATAGTTTAATAACAGTAAGAATATTTTCATAATAAAATTTTGCCCAAAACAATTCTTTTAAAAGCTATTTCAATTCTTTAAATGTTTCTATTGCACAAAGATCCTTTTAAATAATTCTTTCAAAATTCCAAAAATAATATGAGAGGTCATGTGATGCCTACAGATCACTTTTATGCAAAAACCCAACTTGGTCTTTTGGAAATTTTGAGTGAACCATCCACTTTTCAATTCTGTCCCATTTCTAGGTTACAACTACAACCCCAATTTTCCTTGCTCCATTAATTCTAAAATTTTTCCCACCTACAGTCCATCCAACCAAACCCTTAAGTCCAAAATTTCAGCTCCATTGGAATCCTTTTAGTTCATCAAATATGCCTCTGAAGTTTCTGTCCAGAAATGTATTTCAGTGAAACTTGCACTAGCAAGTTTTTATTTTTGTCAACCCAACCCCACCATCCTCTCTAAGATCTAGAGACATCACTCTGGAAATTTTCACATCCAACAAATCCCTCTAGGTCACCCTAGCATTCTGTCAAGCACCTTGTGTGCATGACAGAAACTTCGCTCCATTCTAAACTGCATTAAGGACTTGCCCATATGGATAAACCAACATGTCCAGTAGTCTTTCCTCCCTTTTAAGCATCACTCCACCAAAAATGACCTCAGTTAGACTAGCCTAGGGTGCACTGGCATTGGATCGAACACGTGGTGTGCATGTTCCGTACACGGCCAGAGTGCATGTATTGCATCGATTGGCATCAACTTCTGCCGCTCCCTCTGCTACCTTCCTGCTCGCCCAAGTCTCCCACTGGATCACCCAGTCCACCCTGAACCCTCCGACACACCCTCTCATCCGCTAGTACCGGCCACCGCCGACCACCGCCGTCCAAACAGCCGCCCGACGAGTTCGTCTCTGCCACGTCTCCGCCGAGACGCGTGGCTCGCCCACAGGTCGCCCGGCACCACCTGACCTTATCTATGACGCACCGCCCCCGCCACCTACCTTGCCGACATCTTCTACTCTCCGCTAGCGCTGGCTAGCACTGCCCTTCACTGCCACCCGTAGTTGCCGACTCGAGCACGTCACCGCCCACGACGCGTGGCGGGTCTCTGAGCCAACCAACACCTCCCGAGCATAACTGCGGCAACCACCGACCCCAACGACCCTGACCACTACCCACAACCACTTCTCCGGCGCGGTTATGGCGATCGCCGCCATGCCCGCTCTCTGGAAGCCTCTGAACCGCCTCGCCGTGCTATAAAAGGGCCACCCTGAGCTCATTCCTCTCCACGATACCACCTCTCCCTCCTCTAAGCACCTCCCCGAGCCACCAATTGGACCGGACGAGCCGTCTTCCTCGTCTCCGGCCGAGACGTCCTCCACCACCTCTCTGTCAATTCTGGCGCCACCCGTGCCCCCCTCCCCACATCTCCACACAAATAGCATCATAGAGCATCCACTGATCTTCTCCCGTCATTAATTTCACCGGGGATGACCCGTAGACGAAACGCCCAAAACGCCTCCGCCGAAGCCTTTCAGGGAGACCTCGCCGCCGGTGAGGTAGGGCTCCCTGGCGACCGTGCCGCACACTGGGAGGTTCGCCGTGATCTCCTGAGTCCGAGGGTGTGCTCAACAAGTGGTGGGGTGCCACCAATCGCCGGCAATTGCCGCCGGAGTCGCGCCCCCTGCTCTTATCCACGCACGCGAATGGCTGAAGATGAACCTGTAAGGTGGGTCCCACCTGTCGGTGAGCCATCAGCTCGCCCCAGCGTGGCTGCAACTCTGGGCTCGGCCTAGTAGCGCCAGACGGCTAAGTTCCGCCCAGGGCACACCTCTACCTTCCTTCTTTTTCTTTTCCAGCAAAACTAAAATAATTCCACATCCACTTTTACAAGTCCAAACTTGCTGATCCAAATTTGTGTAGATTTATAAAATCATTATCTATTAAACTAGCTAGGGTGAACATTTTTGATAAGCTTAGTTTTTGTTAAATCTATTAAAAAGCCCATTTAACCATTTATTTCAGCTTAGAAAATTCCTAGCATATTCATATTAACTCCAAATAATTGATTCTTTTTCTATTATTTCTCAATTTTCATATAGTTTATTTTAGTATTTATTTCACAAATTTTCCAGACAACTTTTTAGCGCTGTTGTTGCTATATGTGGTAATTCAAATATTTTTGAAAATAGGAATTGGAGGGAAGATAAAATTTTCAAACATTTGGAGTGCACCCCAAACTTCTGCATGCTCAAGGCAAGCATTTGAACACTTGATATGGTGAATTTCATATTTAATATTTGCATCATGATTATGTTGAGTTCATATAAGGTTTGCATATTGAAAGTTATGCATGCATGACCCCATGAAAATATTTTACCTTCATTTAGTCATGAAGTATGAGTAAACATGGCTGTTTTCATGCCTGTGCCGGTCCGGACTAATCTGCAGTAAGAATCAATCACGAGAAAAGTGACCGTGAGACTGAAAACTAGTTGTGATGAGAATGATCAGTGTGGGCATGTTGGAGCATGCAAGGGTTGTGGCCCTGTTTGTTGTTGCTATTGAAGGAATACTTTGTTATGCTAACCACTGCATGAAATATTTGAGCCTCCTGAGTCAACCGTAGATCGAGTCTTGTTCCGGTAACCCCCATACTTGATTCATGCTGCCACTTGTCCCTGCCATAGGTGGGGTATGGTTTAGTAAGTTGTTAACCCCTTTCCGTGCACACACCACATAGAGGGCTACGATGAGGGTTTCCACGATCATGGACTAAATCCTATCATCGGGTCAGGGGGATTGGGTGTTTCCAGTTGTGACTGAGAGGGGGGCACCCCTCGTAATCCGCGCGTATGAATAGTGATCCCATGCAGGACGTTGGTCTCTCTGTCTTAAAGTTTTTCTTGAATGATACTTTGGGTGATTCCTGGCATCCGGAAAGTTAATCTGGTGTGTGCTGGTTAGGTGTGTTTTCAACCCAAAGACCGTAATGGGAGTTAGTCAGTGTCACGGTACTGACTAAAGAAATCCTTTACTTGTGGGTAAAGAGTACACCCTCTGCAGAGTTTAAACCTATTCGAATAGCCGTGTTCGCGGTTAAGGACTATAGTCTGGGTTGGTCAAGTGTCGGTCTTAGAGTCGGTCTCCAGTGGAAAATAATTTTAATATGCCTGAAATATTTTGCAGGATAAATATTGACACCCTGATGCTACCATGAATATTTTTTATGCATGTTAATATTATTATGGTTATGCATATTATTGAGGACTAACCCGTTTCTCTTATTTTGTATTTCCTGAGTGTCTCAGGGGCTGGCTAGACTACCCCGGGCACTCAATTTTATTTTCAAGACCTCTCGTGGCGTCTCTCAAGTTAACAGGCAGTTTATCCCGCCACTACTCTTGTGGACACCCGATTGGCATTTCTTTTCAAGTCCGACCATGGTGTCACTTGACACCCGACTGGCATTTCTCTTCAAGTCCGACCGTGGCGTCACTTGACACCCGAATGGCCTTTCTTTTATTTTGCTGAATGTCACTTGGGCTGGCTAGACTACCCATTGCATTCATTTGCTTTATTTCTAATAAGTTTGATCATGACTAACATGCTATGTTCACGTTCATATCATTTTATTGTCATGATTTAAATTTCAGTCAGCATGAGCATATGCATATAGTTTGGCTCATCATGATCATATATTTTATCTGCTGCATTCGGTATATCTTTTGTTCATGATGTTTGCGAGTACATTCAAACGTACTCACAGGCTTGTCCCTGGCTATTTACATGGCCAGGTCAGAAGTTCTACATGGAGTACCACAGCGACGACCATGCGGAGCCTAGGATAGTAGCCACGCAGATAGGAATTATCCGGGTCAGCTGTTCCTGTGGGAATGGAGCCCCATCAACGCTGGAGAACCACAAGTCATTTCCGCCATCCACCACCAGAATCACTATTGTATCATTAGACCTTTATGGTCATGTATCCAATTCTTGTAATAGCTTGGTAATTCTATAACAAGGACGTGTCCACCAGTAACAGTAATCCTGGGCTGGTGATGACATGAGGGGTTAATTTCTGGGATATGTTGTGTCCCTGCCCCGGCAGCCTTGGCATCAGAGCCAGGATGACCATTGGCTAATCCTATCTTAGCCTGGTCACTATCTCTAGGTTTCCACCCCATCCACAACTTTCCTGTCCACAGTCAAGCCCATCTTATCCGATAACCGCACAGTGGCTAGTCGACATCTTTTTGACAGCCGGTGCCCAACCTATCAACCTAGCCCATAGGCCGTGTGCCTGTGGGCGACACCTGCGTTGTCCTATCCGCAAGCGTGCGATGGATGACTCTGCTGGCTTGTAAAGGAAGCCTCAACCCAATTCAGCACATCACAGCCTCACTCCCAACCACCAAGATGCCAGGCCCCATCGTGCACAATGACACCACCACAGTCGAACTTGAAGGCTTCGTAGCCATCCTCGCCAATCTCACCCGTCGTGCTCTCGGCATCAAAGAGCCGCCGGAGTATGTCGTGTACCAAGAACACGCGAGTGATTCCATCAATCACTTCTCGGCCACTGTGCACATCTACGGGAGGGGCATCACCACAGAGCGCCCTTACCGGTTCACCGGGAGGACGACCTCCGACGAGCCCCAAGCCATCCAACTTGCAGCCCGAGAGGCTGTAGTTCAACTCCGGCATCTGTCGCCAAGGGTTAACTGCCGCTCTTTCTACTACTACCCTAGTCATGAAGGCAATGGCAGAGCGACCCAAGTCGCCAATGGAGACCATGAGACGGACCCTGCTCTGGTGCATCTGGTACGCTACCTGAGAGAGGCACTGTTCGATCAGGTCACTTTTGACCTGATTGAGACCCGCAGGACGCTTGCTCTCCTGACCCCGGTGAGAAGTGAAGCTGCACCTGCCACTAACAACCCGATAGTACTGTTCGGGAGACCAATCGAGCCTGCGAGGTCTGCCCCTGTTGCCCACCCGGGCAATGCATTCGTTACCCCGGAAGAACTCCGTCGTCTCTTTGGGATTTCCTCCAACAGGACTGTAGCCACTACACCCCGCATGGGTCATCATCGCTACCCCAACCCTGCAGCTCCTCATAACACTCCAGTCAACTCCGACGTTGAAGCCCCCGGAGAAGCCTCGACGTCCGCGAGACATGCCCGTCTGGATGTCGACGAAGTGAACTGAGTCTGCCAGAGTAGTTGCCATGTCCTTAGCAACCCTGTTGCCCTGTAAATTCCACCGTCATGCCGTAGACGATTATGTGTATGTTTCTAGCAGTGTGTAGTGTTTGATTGAATGATGTGCTTATGTGTTATTGTCTTGTGCATGATTGCTTGTCTATTGTGATTTGCATTTAGTTCCTCCACAATTAACAAATCTCGAGGACGAGACTTTCTTAAGGGGGTATGTCAACTGGCATCATCATACTGTTTGCTGCAGTTGGGGTCTGCTGAGTTGGGGCGTCAGGGATGACCAGTGTAGTAGGGCTGGAGTCTGCTAGAGTTGGGCCATGTTTTGTGGGTCTGGTGATATTGCAACTACACCTAATGGGCTATTTGATTTATCAGGTGTCACTACCTTTTCCAAATACTTTGTCCGTGCTCCTCCGCGATCAGCAGTCGCCCTCTTCCTTTTGAACGTCTGATACACAAGAACATCATTTGAATGGATAAATATGGTATGATGACAGATGGAATATGTACTGAAAATGGATAGGCAAGGGCGTATTCACATACACGATGTGTAAACTAAGCTAATGGTCGTGCAACAAAGTAGAAGCAATGCAAAGCATCAGTTGCAAGATATGTGCGACCACCTTAGAAAGTTAGAGCAAGCACCTTGATGGGTGAATAAGATAGGGCATCTGCCTCTGACTCCTCCACTAGGGAGCTACATTGACTTAGGTCTCCCTCTAGCTCAGAATCATTGTTAGGATCATATTCTGAGCACAAATCTGTAGGTGGAGAGCGTTTGCATTGCATTGCATCCATACTTGATTTTAGTCCCTTAATGCCAAGTTTGACAACCATGGCATTGTTCTGCTTTATTCTTTTCATGCACGCAAGCTCATAATCATTATGATGCTGTTGAGTATCTGAGATTCATGAAAACATAAAAAGTAGTCAGATTATCTATGGAATGCAATGCGGATTCAACTCGGAGAGTGTCTCCCTACAAACCCCGGCGTATACAAAGTTCATCCCCCAACCATGCTGACCAGACCACACACAAAAATACAAACCTCTTATGTCTCTATAACAGGCGGACACACATTTCAACATTGAAGTAGGAACATTAGAATCATATCAAATTCATATTTGAACAAATAAACTAAGGAATTATGAGTGGCATAATGTTTAGCTTCAAGGGTGGAGTGCTGGTAGTGAGACACAAAGCAAGTAGGTAGATTGTATTCCATGTAAGAGATCGTAGTCTATGTAAAAGGTGGATATGGCACTTTCTTTCTATACAATGCAGTGTTCGTTGCCCACATATGATGGAAGAGATCACATAGGGAAATACTATTCACCCATGTCTGTGGTTCCAGTATTTTGAAACAGGGTAGTCCACCCTAAAAGAATATTGACAACAAATATGACAAGGCAAGCATAGAGGTAGTGAATCAATCATTACTTGTGAGCTTACTAGGACAAGTATGCAGAATTATAACTGTAGTACGAGACCGTCCAAAATCTGAATCAAGAAGTTAGTCTAGCACTTATTGTTTGCAACTAATCGATGTGAATAATTGGATATCATATCAAATGAGTAAGAAAGACAAGTAAAATTGTCAACAAACCTGGCCTGCAGTAGTAATCTGGGTCAATGTCACTATGACCAACAATCCAACATGACTAGTGTTTGTTCCTCGGGCCGGAATTTTGAAACCCTGTGAACTTTACAGGTACTAAAGATTACTGAAATATCTGAACCATTAAGTGTAGGTAGCACTCGGTACACAACAAACCCTAATGACAGTCCTGCCTAATGAGTAATCAATCAATTAGAAAATGGGTGACGAGGAGTGGCTGCTGAGTGTTGAGGACGTATCTCAGGATAAATCAGGTTGGCTTAGTGGGTGTTGCATGCCTGAGCCCTAAACGGACTGGGAAGGTAGCCACGGCGGCGGGCTCGGGCAGCGGTGATGCTGTTGGGCAAGCGGCTTCCGACCTCCTGTTAGTCCGGCGTCTCCTCCTAGAGTCATGCTGTCCGGGGACGGCAAGTCACCAGCGAGGCAGGCGGCTGGGGGTGAGTAGAGATCGGAAGCGCAGCCGAACAGAGGGGAATCAGGGTATGGGCCGACCCAGAATCCCAGGGTGGGCCGCAGCCCACCATGGGCACCCTGTAGATCCACACCCCAGCGGCGTACATGCATTTTCGAAACTAAATTAGGAACATTTAGCTGACCAATTAAATGACTCTGTTTTAATAATATCAAATTCGTATTTGAACAACTAAGCTTGTTTAGCTTGATGGGTGGAGCAGTGCTATTATGACACGAAGCACGTAGGCTGATCGTATAGTGATCATAAAAGGGGAGAAACCCTAAGCATGATCAATTAAACCCTATTATGACTGTGCCATGGCAGATTTGAAGCTGCAAACCGCAGAAATGCTATTTAGCAACCATTGTTTGATTCGAACTAAGAACTAAATTCTAAGAACTAAAAAGAAAGTATAGTAACCAAGTTACGATCTATTTTCTGGTTGAGATCAAAAAGTTGAGCAGATATGAAGTAGTACCACCTCTCTTGCGGCGCCATGTAGGCATCGAGGGTGCGATGGCTGTCGGTGGTGTTGAAGCAGATATGCGATGGTAGACGGGTGCATCGGGGGATAAGTCTCGTTGCGGTGGATGAGAAGGTCGTGGGAGCGGCTCCGGTAAGGAGGACGACGACGCCGGTGAAGTGAGAGGACGCGATGCAAGGCTCCTGGTCCATCGCCATGGATGAGAAACGTCCATCTCTAGTAGTGGACGACGCGGTCTTGGTAGGCGCTCTGGCATGGTGGAGGACAGCAGCGATGGATGGGGTGGAGGACGGCGGCGATGGATGGGGTGGCGGACGGAGGAGGCTGGTGTGGGGATGGTGTTCTAGCGCGGACGGTGTATGAATGGGAAAATGGAGGGAGAGGTATGGGGAACCATGTTTTTGGGATGCGCCTGTTACGAACTTAGCCCCCATTTTAAATTTGGATGTCTCGTCGGTTGGGGATAGGACGGTAATCTTGCATCTCCCCAATATTTGCCCAGAGCGATTTCAGGCGAGGAGAGGGTGTGTCGGCGCCCACGGTGTATGAATGGGGCTGACAGGTAGGGCGTTTGTATCACGTCTGAGTGAAGTTACAAACCTGCCCATATTAAAAATATTTGCCTATATCGATTTCGGCCGAGTCGAGTTTGTTTTGCCGCCCACCGTGTATGAATGGGGAAATGGAGGGAGAGATAGAGGTCTTTTGGACGAGCTTGAATCAAATGTGTTTTGCCACCCACGTTTGGCGCCCACCATGTCTAAATGGGCTCAGAGGTAGTCGTGTCACGTCTAATTGAAGTTACTAACCTACCCCTATTGAGAGCAGTGGAAATCGGGCCGATCGATTGTCCGTGTAAGGGGTAGACAGTAATTTCCATCTTGCAAACACTGGCTTCGGGCAGCCGACGTGGGAGTGGATATTTTGCCGCTTCTTTCAAATTTTGGGACAATAAGCATTCACGTTTACCCTGGGAACTAAATTCGAATCCATTTTGTATTCTTATACGAATCTTTATAAATCATTCTATGTTTTTTTATATATCTTCAAAAGCACAACAAAGATGTATTCCACTGTCATATATGAATATGATTTACAAATGCCGATACTCGAATTCAGAAGGTAGAATCCAGTTTAAGGTGAATTCGAATATTTGAAACCACTTTATGTCCAACTCAAGTGTGACACACACGCAACATATAGTGTACTCCCATTTAGATATGTACACAAGCGATGTCTCAAGATTCAAAATACTGAGTCAATCAACCAATAATGTACAAAACTAAAAGACATATAAACACTTATAGAGTATATGGATCAATAATATCAACTAACATACATAAGCCAGGCCGCTGTACTTTTTTTGCAAGAAGAGCATCACTTTAGCAAAGCTAGTACAGCATCTTGGCCCTTTCAGATGTGTGGCACTTAAGGACCATCTATACTACTATTATTTTTGAATGCACATTCAACCCGATTGGCATATTTGTAGGTCTGGCATAGCAATCAAAATGAAATGACTCAGACTCTTATCAATTAATACAGACTCATCCTAAAAAAATTACAAACCAAAAAACAAAAAACAATTATTACAAGATCTCTAAAACAAATGGTTTGATCGATTACATGAACAAACAACACAAAGGTTATTCAAAGATGGAAAAAACATTTCACCTATGATTTACCAAGTGGGAATTTAATTTTCTTTTTTCCTTCAGGACCTTAACAATGCGGTCAGTCTCAGCTTGCTTCGTTTTGAAATCCACCAAATATTTAATGGTTGCCTTGAGCACTGCTTGTGATTGTGCTATTTGCTTCCTCAACATGTCAACTTCATCTCTAAGTGCAGAAGCAGAATCTCTTTCTACCAATAGTTTAGCCTCTAGAGCATCAACAGTTGGCAATTCATGATGCACGATTGGGCTGGTGCCACTGCTGTGGGATGATACAATGTCCATGGGGCTAACCTGTTTTGCCATTAAAGTTCTGATTGGATTCTGAAAAGTTGAAGTTAGCAAAACATCTCAACTGGGAGTGAGAACAGCAAACCAGTTAAACAAACAAGGAATTAAAGAGTTTCCATTGGATGTTGAAAAGTAGTTATTAACATCATTGTAACCAATTGCGGCAGCAAAGCAGTTAAACAAACAAGTTTTGCAAAAGGTAACTGTTGTGGCATTGGAGTTTCTCTTGGATCCTGAAAAGTTGAGTAGGTAGTAATGTGATTAGAGCAACCGGTTGCAGCAGCAAAGCAGTTAAACAAACAAGTTTTGCAAAACGAACCTGTTGTGGCATTGGAGTTTCTCTTGGATCCTGAAAAGTTGAGTAGTCAGTAACTTTATTAGAGCAACAAGTTACAGCAGCAACCTGTTACACAAATATATTTTTGAAAATGTACCTATTATGCAATTGGACTTCCAATTGGATCCTGAAAACTTGAAGTTGGTAAGATGATTATAGCAACAAGTTACAGCAGCAAACCAGGTAAACAAGGACGTTTTTGAAAACATACCTGTTGTGCCAACGGAGTTTCAGTTGGATCCTTCAATCTTGAATGTTAGCTATCATAAATAAAGTGTTGCAAGAGCCATAAGAAACTAACATCAAACTAGTAAAACTAACCAGTTTTCGCAAATGTATTTAATTACACATGAACTAGTAAAACTAACATGTTCTTGGCAATGTATTAAAGTAACAAGTCGGTACCATTTACCAGCAACACAGACATCTGTAAATATCTTTGATGTAAGCAAAATGATTCCGACATATATATATATATATATATATATATATATATATATATATATATATATATATATATATATACATACATCTGGGCTATTCTGTTTCACGTAACAGAATATTATTCTGTTACCCTACTTGCACTGACGGTTTCATGCGGTTGTACTGATGATTTCATCACGTCGAACTGATCGTTCAAAAAAAATTGCGAATTTTTTTGTCGGAATGGGGCATGTAATATATCGTTGGAAAGCTCTTGACAGCTATATTACAGTCATATAGGAATTTTTTGCAAAATCATACGGTTTAAGAGCAGTTTTGAAAAAAACCATTTTTTTCAAAACCGAAAACATGAATCGTATTTTGGACTTAATTTTCAAACGATTTGTCGGAATTGAGCAAATAAGATGGCGTTGGAAAGCTGGCGAAAATCCGCTTCTTCCATATATCTAACATTTTTTCAAATTCTATACGATTTAAAAGTAATTTGAAAAACGGTGAAATTCTAGGCGAAACGTATTTTCGCGTTTTTTTGCAAACGTTTGTCGGATTGACGCAAATGATACGGCATTGGAAAGCTATGGAAAATACGCAACTTTTTTGTATAGAAATGTTTTTATAATTCCTTACGGTTTAAACTCGAATTTGAATACGGTCAAATTTGATTTCGAACGCGATTTGTTTAAAAAGTTTATCGAAATGGGGAAAATAATATACCGTTGGAAAGATATCGAAAATGCGAAACTTAGTCATGTTTAACGCTTTCTTAAATTCGCAACCGTTGAAGAGTAATTTGGAATACGATGAGACCCATCGTGTTGTTTTCTCGTCAGAAAAAACAGGGTACTTGTACTGATCTTTTGTGTGTGTTTGTACTGATGTATTATTCACAGAGTAATTTTGAATATGGTGAAGCCTGCCATATTCTTTTTCCCGTTCCGGAAACAAAGTACTCGAACTGATCTCCGTATGGATTTGTACTAAGCACGTTTTCACCGATTGGACTTTTACTTTGTTTTTTGGGTAAGGTTTTCCTCTTAAAGTTTCTATGGTTTACAGTATCATTGCCCCTGTACTTACATAGTTTATATCGTCAAACTGAATGATATTTTATTCAAAAAGAAAATGTTTTGTTTGTTTCTTTTATTTTGAACTCAACATTTTATTCAAGAAGAAAATGTTTTGTTTGTTTCTTTTTTTTGAACTCAACATTTTTGTACAACGATGTTCTGAACTTCTCTCATTTTATGACTTGTACTTTTACCATTTGAATTTCCATGGGGTTTCTTTTTTGCTTGAACTTTTACAATTTGAATTTCTGCCATTTCTTTTATTTCGAACGGACCACCGTTTTTAACTCGTACTGATCAATATTTTTAATTCAAACCATTTTTCCTTTCATAATCTGACAGAAATTGTTTCCACACATATAATACATGTACATGAATCATATTATCCATAGCACCGACCTCAGCACAAAAATCATCGGCCTATTGTTGTACAAAACTTTTCAAGCACCCACATGAACACATATACTTCCTGTACCAAATGTAACATTGGCAGAGCTACTAGTCTAGCTACACGCTATAGGAGCAGCCGATCATGCTCCTTTTTTTGACCCGTCTTCCTGTTAAAAAAATGAAAACATTGATCAATTAAATAGGTTGCACCTAGGTCGTGTGTGTGCACTGTGTAGAACAGCCAGCCGTTACAGACTACAACTTATAGTCTACTGACTAGCAGCTCTTGTACACTGAGACATGGAAAAAATGCAGCAAATGACTCGATCAATGACAGTAATATATAATGGCACATCACTGGAATTTGGACATCATGAACACTGAATATTTGCTGCTCCACAACAGCCTCATTACTGATTGAAAATCCCCTACTTGGGGTAGTGAACCTTTTTGCCGAACAGCTACAGTTTTAAAAATTGTACCAACAAACCTTACTGGTGTATGAACCTGTAAAGAAATAGGAAATGAACTTCCAAATCCACCCAAACATGAACTCCCCTTTAAAAGTAATACAGTACATCCTCGATATTTCTGAAAATTAAAGTTGATGAACTAAGCTAAAGATGAACTGAAACTTAATCAAAAGTTGAACTCCTATAGGGTTCAAGGTCAAAAGAACCTCCACATCCATCAAACTTCATATCCTGGAGTTCAATTTCCATGAAAATTAAACTTGTGTATCACTCAGTACATGTATTACTACTGGGAAGGTTCAAAAATCAGAACTCAACAAGATTGCATAACATACACCTAATCTCTAGAAAACAAAAACACTCCTACAGTGCACATGCAAATTACTAATCTACAAACAAAAGTTTTCAGTAATTGACAAAGTACCAACCGACACACATAACAAAGACCTCCATTTTCAAAAACATGCCATAGACGGGCCTTTTTGTTGGTCTATTCTCTGAAGCCTCGCAACAAAAAATAGCCATAGAGAGATGAAATCCATCAGAAATTCATGAGACAGAAAATAGCAGCAGAAGTAGAGAGATGAGCAGCGGTGAGTTCAGGCGAGGTTGACGAGGGAAGAGATGAGCAGCTACAGTTTTTTTACAAGGAACTTCTTTTTTCTTCTGAACATAAAGGGCTAACCTTTGTGAACTTACTGATTTTTTTACTTTGCAAAAAAAATCCTGGGAATGGCACATTTTTTCACTACAAGAATAACACACATCGATCTCACAAACACAAGTCTCCAGCAAACCAAGGCATGATCTATATATAGTTCTTTTTTTTATCTGTATGTCAAGTGTTGTCCATGACCTTTTTTTAATTTAGAAAATAAACTAAACTATGCTCTGTCTTAGGTAAATTCATGACCAAGATTCAAAATTCAATCTCAACAGTGCAAGATCACTCTGAACACATGTCAGGTTTCGCAGCCACAATCATGCACACATAGCCCATCACTCCATTACATCAGCAAAACAATTGAACAGTGGTAGGTTGGGTGATACATTTTTTTAGTTGATAATATTCAAGCTTTTCAGTGCAAATGGTGCATTAAAATCTTGTACCGGAACTGAATACTCAGCTTTTGCAGCAAGCCCTCTAAAAATCAACTCTCACCATAAGATCAGATGGATGGAAGGTACTAATTAAGAGTTACGAGGATAGAACAATATTACATGCAGGTGAATTTATCCTGGTTTGATCTTTGAACCTTTATGTTATTCATCCATGAACTTTGACATCTTTATGAACCTCCACAATTACGAAAGTAGTCCTAAAACTGCATTAAACACTACAGTAAAATAATAAACTGGGCTTAAGTAAAAATAAGAATTGCACTGAACTAAAATTAGATATTGAACTGAGTGTGTCTCAAAATATGAACATGTGTATCTGGGTTTTTTCTCCTGCACCGGTGGGCACGACGTATCCAGGCATTCTCGGCTTTGAAACATCAACTCCACAATGGTTTTTCTTTGAACTTTGGATCACTTTTTTTCCTGAACCACATGTGTACCAAGAAAAAACAACAAAGGAAAAAGAAATGACAAGTATGAACGGATGCATATACACACATTGAACTGTTTCTGCATTTCATTATGAACCAATGATATAATACATATTTAACTGCTATACCAATAGTAGATTCACAAATACATGACACTTTTTTTAGAGCAGTCTAGTAAGCATTGCATGGAATATGTCAAATATTGGGAGCAATTTTAACAAGTATTTATCTAATTTTGCATGTGCACAATACCACCAAGGTTGAACTTTTTGAGTTTTAATTTTTGAACCTCCCAGTAGTAATACATGTACTGAGCGGTACATGATTATGTTGTTGAGCAACTGATCTACAGAGACAAAAAGCACTCCTATAGTGCACACACTAAATCATGATAAAAAGTGGAAGCAAGAAGCAATTAGTAACTACACATGCATGCGGCCAGGATGTCGAGGCACGCCACGGCCCGAAGGTGGAGGCGCGCCATGGCCAGGATTTTTTTTGTTGCTCCCAGCCTCCTGCATATATATTTTTCAACTAATGTTTTTCTGTCATTGGGCTATAACAAAATGCACACATTAAAAGCTTGTACTGGCGTGGGGAAGCCTTCTTCCCTGATGCTAATGACCAATTAGTACTGGTAAAGGTAAAGGGAATCAAAACACACATCACCACGATGATCTTTCTCAGGTAGAGATGAAGTAGCATCAGCAATTACTAGTGTAAAGCAGTAGCAGGAGTGAGATTTGAGAGGAGCGGCAGCAGCATAAGTGAGATTTGAGAGGAGCAGGAGCAGCACCCGCGCAAGAGTGAAAGTAGAGGAGAGCAGCAGAGTGTGCATGTTAGAAGAGGACAGAGCTGTTCAAGTGAGGATGCTTGGCAGTTCGAGGTCACCGCGTCCGGCTGTCAGAGGTCTCGCCGGAATTGGCTGGATGCTGCGACCAGGAGGGCGATGGGGATCGTGATGCCGAGAGGAGGGAGGAGGTGGGTCAGTGAAGACTCGGGGTGTGTCCCGGATCTGGTCGTCGTGTGGTGGTCGTCGTCACCGGGAAGAGAGAGGGGGAGGGGAGGGGCACGAATGGCCATGGCGGCAGTGGAGGAGGAGGGCCTCGCCGGTGAGCAGGCCTGTGGCGCGGTGGAGCTTGGCGAGGTGGAATAGGGGGCGGGCGTCGCTTAGGAGGTGTGGGGCGGTGCGTGGCCAGGAGGTGGGGGGCGGTGCGTGGCCGGGAGGTGGGTGGGGGCGGCGCGTGGCCGGGAGGTGGGTGGGGGTGGCATGGCGCCGGAAGGTGGAGGCAGTGTGGCGCCGGGAGGTGGAAGCAGGGGCGGCGCCGGGATGAAGGTGGGGGCGGGGCGGCGCCGAGATCCAGCCGGGGAGTAGGTGGGAGCAGGGCGTCGCCGGGATCCAGACGGGTAGAAGGTTGGGGGCTGGCCATCGCCGGGATCCAGCCGGAGAAGGTGTGTGTGGGAGTGGGTGGGCTGGGTGGGTTTCTTTTTTTTTTCTTCCTTCGGGCACCACCGGTTCGGATACTTACAGATCGGGCCCTTATAGGGCCGAGGAGTAACAGAATATTATTCTGTTACTAGTAACAGAATAGTCCAGCCCTATATATATATAAGTTAAAAAGGCGTTGTCCCTCATATAAACCTGACAGTTGTCTGTCTATGAACATGCAAACATTACTAGTGCTACAAGTGATAACAGCAAACCATTTAAACAAACAGGGCATCAGAACATAAATTACACATGAATTTTGCTGCACCCTAGAAGTACATATGACCAGCTATCTATGTGCTTAAGTAGCTATTTAAGTTCAGGCAAACAGGCAATGTAAAAAATGAAGAAGGTTCGAACTCTGGTGCGTGTGCGAAGAACTCAACCTATCCAGCCAACCAGCTCGTCGCCACACGGCCTAGCTCGATGCACACGAACAAGATGAACACGGCAGTTTACCTAGGTTCGGGCCACCTTGCAGTGTAAGACCCTACTCCTGCTTTGTGGTGGATTGGCCTCACGAGGGGCTGAGGAAGAACTATTACAAGGGATGAACAACCTCGCGAGTTCGTTCGGTGAGGGAATGAGTCGACCAGGGATCGGATCCCTTCTATGGTGGTGGCTAACCTATATTTATGGTGGCCTCAGTCCTCTTCTCCCAAACATAGGCGGGAAGGGATTCCACAGTGGCGAATTTGAAAGGGGACAAGTAGTACATCTTATCCTGACGAAAGGTGGTCTTTGCCTGCAAAGCTTCTGGTCGTGACGCGGCGGTGGGCTCGGCAATGACATCCATCCTGCTGCGCTGGTAGCCTTGGTCTCGTTGCACCGGAATGGAAACCTTTGCCAGATTCCTTGGGAACCCACGTCTGTCCTTGCCTCCTTAGCACCAAAGAGGAAACTACCTTCCCTGCGCCCGTTGGCACCCGCCTACCTCAGTCATCATGGCTTGCGTCATGGTAGCCTCATGAGGCTGGGTACCTGCATAGAAATCTCTGCTCCTGGGGAGGCCGCTCCCTCGGGAGGTCTTGATGTCGTCCGCCTTGCGAGGCTTGGCCCCTCGCGAGGGTCTTGTCTTGATGGCCTTGGAGGTGGGCCGTACCAGGCCATCGATGGAGCCACGCCGTGGGCCGCAGGCAGGCAAGTCTGGGTACCCTGGTTCCCAGAACGCCGACAGTAGCCCCCAGGCCTAAGGCGCGCTCGGACTTGGCTTCAAGGCAAAGCCGAAGGGCAAGGGCGAAGTGTCACGGGCCCCAATCGCCTGCGGGCTAGGCTGACGCGTGGCACTTGATGGGACATGGGCGTCTCCGCTTCCCCACGTTGCCTCGGCAACTATCCGACTTGACAACTGCCTGGTGCATGCAGCGGGGTCATCATTACTTGGAGCGTGGGAGGCCATCGATCAGCCTTCCTCTCCTATAAATGGGGAAGGGGGCGAAGCCCCCAGCCCATCTTCATCTTCTTGCTGCTCGCTCCTTCTTCTTCTTTGCCACGCCGCCATCTCGCCAGAGCATTCATGGCGCCAGTGAGGAGGTTCTCGACCGCTGAGAAGGGAAAGGTTCCCAAGGAGGGGCCAGGCTCGCCACCACCCAAGAGGGGCCGCAGCCGTCCCCGCAAGTACGTCGCGACGCCGGCGGTGGCTCCTCGAGGGCGTGGGCGCACCCCCTCGAAGGTTGGCGCCGCCTCCGGCAGCCGTGGGGGAGCTCCCTCCCGCAGCGGAGGCTGCCGCGGCCGCGGTGGCCGCGGCCAAGGAGGGAAGCATGTGACAGCCATTCGGCCACCGCATCCACGATCCCATTCGGCCGATGCGTCCTCGGAGTTCGTGGTTTGGGTGGAGAGGCCTGCAGGCGTCTGGTTCCAGCTCTCGTGCTTCTTCGTAGGTGCGCTACCGACAAGGGGACCTGGCGGCCTCTGGCTACAGGCCGATGGTTGCTGCAGCAAGGCTTCGTGGGTGGAGGTCGAGGTTACCCCCGCCGGCAATGTGTTCCTGAACCGCGGGTGGCAACCGTTCGCCTATGCGCGCGGCCTGCAGGGAAGGTGTACCTCCACTTCAGGCACGACGACACTGCGACCCTCTATGTCAGGATCTTCAGAGAGGACGGCATGCGCCTGGGGTGCTTCCCGGAGAGCGACAGCGACGATGACGACATCAACCCCTCCGATGACGACGACGATCGGAGGGGCGGTAGCATCTCCGACGGTGAAATTGCCCTTGGCGACGGTCGCGATGCCTCCAGCAGCGGCTCCTCCTCCTCTGGGGAGAGCACGAGCGACGACGACTACAACGAGCCACCACGCCGCCGAGCTTGGACCAGGGAGGCCAGCGAGCCACCTCGTCGTTGCGCCCCAGTGAAGTAGGAGGAGGACTCTGACTAAGCGCGGGCGTTGCTGGAGCCAGGTCTCAGGAGCCGCCAATTCGCGAGGCCACTTTTGCTTCTTCTTCTTTTTTCTTTCCCTGCATCAAGAAGTAGGACACCCTGGTGGGGCATGTAATGAACCATGGCTCTTGCGCCGTTATATTAACGTTTTTATATCGCATCTGGCATTAATGTTGCTACTAATTGACGGGTTCTTGCTGATCGTGATTAGGATAACTTAGCTTAGTGTGCTTGTGGTATACTTCTGTGCCGTGAGAGCGTGCTTCTCTAGAGCTTGGATCTCCTGCGCGCCCCTTGTTCCAGAGAGATCCTGCCAGGGGTTTTCCTCTTGAGGATCCGAAGCTTCTCAGGCCTTAGCGGGCGCCCAGTGGCCGCGAAGCCGGTCTTTAGCGGGCCGTGAAGGTATGGGACCTCCGGAGGGGTCTCATAGGGTGCCGAGCCCTGCGCGAGGGCCGATTGTCGCTGGTACGTTGGGTCGCGATGCCCAGGGAGGCCAGGAGGTGCAGACTCAGGAGGGCGTGCATGCCTATCGGCTCGTTTTAAGAGCGTCGCGTGAGGATTAAGACGCCAAAGGCTAAAAGCTTTGGCGAGGTGTGTTCGCGGGCGGGCCCAGGAGCACACACCGTGCCCAGCCCCTGTGCGCGAGACGCGCGAGGAAGAGCGACGGGCAACTGCCGCTGTCCCTAAAATGAGACTTGAAAGAACGAGCGCTGCAAGGAGAAAGATTCCCAACCCTTTCAAATAAAGAAGCGAGAACTTCGAATTCCATTCCAAGAAGTGACAAATCAGCTACAGAAAGCAAGCAAAAGAACAGTTGCGTCTCGCACCTACACTAGTCTTCTGGTCTTCCCGCCAGCGCGGAGCATGGGGCTTCCTGTCGGTGTCAAAACCGGCCGATCTCGGGTAGGGGGTCTCGAACTATGAGTCTGAGGATCGAAGGTAACAGGAGACAAGGGACACGATGTTTACCCAGGTTCGGGCCCTCTTAATGGAGGTAAAACCCTACGTCCTGCTTGATTGTATTTAATGAGTATAGGGGTTACAAGAGTTGATCTACCACGAGATCGTAATGGCTAAACCCTAGATGTCTAGCCTATGGGAATTGTGATTGCCTCTACGGACTAAACCCTCCGGTTTATATAGACACCGGGGGAACCTAGGGTTGTACAGAGTCGGTTTACAGAGAAAGGAATCTTCATATCCGAATGCTTATCTTGCCATCCACGCAAAGGAGAGTCCCATCTGGACACGGGAGAAGATCTTCTATCTTGTATCTTCACAGCCCATCAGTCCGGCCCATGTCACATAGCTCGGACGCCCGGGGACCCCCTAATCCAGGACTCCCTCAGTAGCCCCTGAACCAGGCTTCAATGACGATGTGTCCGGCGCGCAGATTGTCTTCGGCATTGCAAGGCGGGTTCCTCCTCCGAATACTTCAAAGTAGTTGATCAAAAGAACTGTATCCGGCTCTGTATAATAGTTACAACCCTGAACCACAAGGGCAAAATACTCAAACAAAACAAGTCATGTCTACTGACAGCTTTTCTGGTGAGACGTTATGTTCTGGCCTTTATTATCATTTCGAACCATTTTGCAGCCTCCGCTTTGCGTTCCGAGGTGCGGTTCTCATTAACACGTCTTGTCGAAGCAGAGATCGTGTCCCCTTATTGCGGGATTTCCATCAATGAGGGTTCGGGTAATCCAACCGTGCCACTTGCACGACCCCTTGGGAATAGGCAAATTTTAAAGCTTGAGGTGAGGAGCGCTCGATATTCACGGCTTATATAAACGGATAAAGATCCATCTTTTTACTCCATGCCTCCTTCTTCCCTCTGCCTCTCCATCCTCGAGCTCCAGCGCCCAAGTTCCAATCTTCCCCCCCCCCTCCCACCACCAACCTCTCCGACCATGGCCGGATCCGGTTCTCAAGGCGAGTGGGTGGCCTCCTCCGTGACGGAGAAGGACATCGAGGAGCTTCGGGAGGCGAGGTACTTGACTGCGGAGATTAAGCATAGACTCCCTGCTCCGAAGCAAATCATCCCCACTCCGGAGCCCGGTGAAAGGGTGGTATTTATCCCCCACTTCCTCCGCGGACTTGGGTTTGCCCTTCACCCTTTTATTCGCGGTCTCATGTTCTATTACGGGCTAGATTTTCACGATTTGGCCCCGAATTCCATCCTCCACATTTCGGCGTTTATCGTCGTATGTGAGGCGTTTCTCCGCATCCCCCAACACTTCGGCCTATGGCTCAAGACCTTCAACGTAAAGCCGAAGGTGGTTGACGGGCAGCACGCGGATTGCAGCGGTGCCATGGTGAGCAAGCTCACCAACGTTACCTGGCCCAAAGGGGCCTTTGTGGAGACCGTCAAGCGATGGCAGCAGGAGTGGTTCTATATCACCGAACCCCGCGGCACCAAGTGGACGGCCGCTCCTGCATTCAGATCTGGCCCCACGTTGCGGCTCGCGTCGTGGACCAACAAGGGTCTGGACTGAGGATCATCTGACGAGGTGCTGATGCTGCAAAAGCGCATCAAAAGTATAATAGAAAAGGACACCAGTCTTACCGACGTGATCCAGGTGATGCTCGTCCGCCGAACCCTTCCTTGCCAGCGAAGGCCCCTCTGCCTTTGGGAGTTCAATCCGGAAGGGCTGCGGACCCTGCAACGATTCTTTGGCATGACGCACAAAGAGATTTGGAAACTGCTCTTCAAGGCTCAGAAGTCGTGGCCGAAGACGTCCAAGGACATCGGCCTCGACTACACTCATCCAGCCACCCCGGTAAGTGTTAAATTTCCGAACACAACTTAGTTCATTAATCCAAGGGGATGTACTGAGGATTCAATCCTTTAAACAGGACTGGACAAAGAAGGCGGAGCGGATAAGGTGTCCGACTCCACTCCCCGAAAACCTAGCTGATCCTTTCCTAATGAGGATGCTGGTCCCGGCGCCGTACCAGGCGCCGGAGAAGAAGGCCAAGAAAAAAAGCAAGGAGGCCGAGAACGGCCCCCATCATAAAGGTACTTCAGACGCTATGTCCGGAGGGACCAAGGCTCCCTCCTCCCACGAGGGGGACGAAGATGAAGAGGAGGAGGAGGAAGAAGATAACCCTCCTCCCAAGGGGAAAAAGAGGGTAGCTTCCGTAGATCCGGAGGCAGAGGCATCCAAGCGGGAGAAGATATCCCTCTCGGATAACTCGGATTCAAATGCCGAAGCCATCCCTCAGCTGCGCCCCAGGGTGAAGCCCCTTGCCGAATCATAAGTATTCGAAGATACTACGCACATATCTGACCTATCACGAATTGTGGGATAATATATCATTTATGCATTTTAGTCCGGCCCGCGTTCTCCCTCAACAATCATTGTCTTCGGGGAATTCCTTAGCGCCGGGGATGATGGAGAGCGAAATGCCTCCGCGAGCCTCTCCGCCGCCCACCGCGGATGACACCAAGGCGTTGTCGCAAAAGACCTCCCCAGGCCACAGAGAGGTGCGGGAGGCCGACAAGGCGGCGCCGGAGGGTAATATCCTGGCTGCCAAAAACATGGGGGATAAAACCCCCATGGATACTGATTACGGCGGCCCAGACAAGTCCGGATCCCGGTCGAATACCACTCCGGAAACCCAAACGGCTCCGGAGTCGAGCAAGCAGCCCCCTTTGAAGGAGGGGAGAGTGCTGACTCCACTGGTGGCCTCTGTCAATCCGGAGGCGCCGGACACATTGAGGGAGGCACTTTGCTGTGCTTCCGTCGTGGAGGAGCACCGTACCCTGATGGGTATGGTGATTGAAAAGGTTCAGTCTGCCAAAAGCGGACTAAACGAAACCTTCACCAGCCTATTAACAGGCTTTGAGGTATGCGATGTGATATTTTTAGCTGCTTTTCATATGAAAAATACGCCTGTGTATAGATAGTAGCCCCTGAGACTCTGTTTGGTTCTTAAAAAAGAGCCGAATAGAGGATCAAATATTCGCAGGATATATCAATCTTGTCTATTTTGATAAACAGGCTTCAATGTTAGCGGCAACCGCCGGGGCCGCTGAAGTTTCCGAATGTAAGCGGAAACTGGAGCTGGCCGAGAAGGACATTGTCCTTATTAACAAGCGGTTCGACGAGGCACAAGGTATATACCACATATCGCATTCGTGTCTGTATTGAGACATAAACTCTGAGTAAAAACTCATGCGCTGATATGTGGATGGGTACAGGCGGCGCTGCAGAGGTCGAGACCCTCAGGGGTGCTCTTGCGCAGGCCAAAGAGCAGGCAAAGGTGAGCAAAGCGGCCGCTAATACAGCGGCCATGGATTTGAAGTCCGAGCAGGCCGCCCGTCGCCAATATGAGGAGCGGGTGGCCAAATTGGAGCAGGAACTCAAGGACGCCGCTAACAAGTGTGAGTCCTTAGAAGAGAAGAACAAAGCCCAGGCGGCTGGTCTCACCAAGGCCCTCCAAGAGACCGAGGAAGGGTGGACCGAATCCTGAGCAGCTCGCGAGGAGATCCGGCAAGCCGGACAGATAGCGGCTGGTAAGCCCTTTCTTTTACAGAGTAAATTTGGCAGTCAGAAGTATGCCTTGCTCACTCGGCTGTGGAATTCTCCAGACGCCTTTGCGGATCTTTTGAGGAGTGCTGCTGACGCCGCGCAATTCTTCCGGGCCCAAGAAGGGCACACGACGGAGAAGTTGTACTGGTCATAGTTCGCGGCGCGGGAGCGCCCAGCGCTGTTAAATGACCAGATGACGCAGTGGGCCGAGCTGCATAGGATGTCCGGATTGGCCATGAGGGACGTCATAGTCCGGCTGTGGCCAACCGAACCTGTGCCGAGCAGCTATTTCGGCCTAGTGCAGCGACTCGTCGACACGCTGCCCCGAATTGATGCAGTTAAGCGGTCGGCATGCATAGAGGGTGCACAGATGGCCTTCGCCCGTGTCAAGATGCACTGGGCGAAGATGAAGGCAGCCGACGTGGCAGTTGAGGGGCCGCCCAGAGGTAAGGTCCACCGCAAGCCGGAGCGCTACTTCGACGATGTCCGGGAAGGTGCCCGTTTAATAGAGGGTCAATGCTCAAAGGATATTATGTTCAAGTAAATGTATCCGAGTTGCCCAGACATTGTGTTATAAACCAAGGCCTTTGTAATATATTTGTGCCTGTAATCTTACATTATTTTCCCTCCTGTGCGGCCATTTTTATCATTGAGAGTTTGCCAGTCGTCGGCTTCAGCCCCCACGTAGATACTACGGGGGTGTTCGGAATAGCACATAATCACACTTGACCCAACGTCTTGGTCCTTAAAGGAGGTGTCAGTGCGGCAAACCAGGCAATCGGACTATGTGGCTTTACCACTCTCACTTAGCCATAGGAGTTTGACAATGGGGCTGTAAGGTAGCCCCTGGTGCATATGCGGCTATCGAACTTGGATGCCTTAGACGCGTGACTGAAAAAAGCCAGTCCTTTGTGTAATACGGAAAAAATCGCTAGAGATTTAATAAGTCACCGAATTGCTGACCAGCTCTCACCGGATCACGACAGTCAGTTTTTGGCTTTCTCTACTGATGTGCTTGACCAGGCTAGCCGAAAACACAATCGCAGTAGTTCTCCCTTTACTACCTTAGCCGAAAACGGAACGTAAGGTAGCAAGCACAGGAGCCGGGCAACCCAACTATTGACCAAAGACGTGATTCGGAGCCGATGCATATAATGCAGTATTCGGGACGCTGAAGTGCACTCTGAGAGTGTTCAGACTTTTAATTGTTGAAGATACATATAGAGCCCCTGGCGATTAAAGTCGGACCAAGGTGTATATGCTAATTCGGACGTGAAGTGGAAAAACAGAAAAAAGTAAACCAATGCCTAACAGGGTTGGGCAAAACTGTTTCCATTATAGTCTGATTGGTACGCCAAACGTATTTGTATGGAAGATGCGATAAGCATCACGGCTATTTTACATGCCGAAGACAAGGGAAAGCTGTATACGGGTCCTAAAATTGAAATTTTGATCTTGAAGATCCTTTGGACACTCTGCCGCACGTCTGCACCGCTTGTCACCTTGGTGTATGATCCTTTGAGAGGATCAATAATTGAGTTTGCATAAGGGGCCTGGAAGGCGGCCCCTATTACCACCAGGAATTGATGTAAGTTGTAAAGAACCTGGAAAATAAAAACAAGAAGAAAAGAGGTGGAGCAATATGGAGGTCCGGATAGGGTCAAGCCGTATCGTTGACCTTATGTTTAGCATGCCTCCGTCCTTGCCCATGGTATTTTTAACGCGTAGTTATGTACGCGCGGTACGTATGCCGCTATCAGGCTGGGGCATTGATGGGGGCCGAATTGCTAATCTAGCTCTGGATGAGCCGGACTGTCGTTCTGCAGGGTAGACCGGACTCTTTTAGCCGTGTCCGGGGGCTTGACTGCCAGTGTAGTATTCGGCTTAGCGAGGCCACCCTGCACCTCGGCTGCGATGGCCGCGGTATGCTCCTCTATACGGAGGAAGCGCTCCATGTTTCCATTGACTGTTATAACGCCTCGTGGTCCAAGCATCTTGAGCTTTAAGTAAGCATAATGCGGGCCTGCATTGAAGCGGGCGAAGGCAGTACGTCCGAGCAGTGCGTGATAACCACTGCGGAAGGGGACGATATCGAAGATCAAGTCTTCGCTTCAGAAGTTGTCCGGCGAACCGAAGACTACTTCCAATGTGATTGAGCCCATGCAGCGGACCTCTACACCGGGTATTACTCCTTTGAAGGTGGTTTTAGTAGGCTTGATTCTTGACGGATCAATACCCATTTTGCGGACAGTGTCCTGATAAAGCAGGTTAAGGCTGCTACCACCGTCCATGAGGACTCACGTAAGGTGGAATCCGTCGATAATTGGATCGAGGACCAAAGCTGCCGAACCTCCATGACGAATGTTGGTCGGGTGATCCTTTCGATCGAAGGTGATCGGACAAGCCGACCATGGGTTGAATTTTGGGGCGACCGGCTCTACGGCGTAGACGTCCCTTAGCGCCCATTTGCGCTCCTTCTTGGGAATATGTGTAACGTATATCATACTCACCGTTTTTACCTCGAGGGGAAATTTCTTCTGCCCCCTTGTGTTCGGTGGGCGAGGTTCTTCATCGTCGTCCTCGTTGGGCGACCCTTTTCCCTTATGTTCGGCGCTTAGCTTACCGGCCTGTTTAAAAACCCAACAATTTCTGTTGGTATGATTGGCAGGCTTGTCTGGGGTGCCGTGGATCTGGCAAGGTCGATCAAGTATTCTGTCCAGACTGGATGGACCATCTTTGTTTCCTTTGAATGGCTTCTTCCGCTGATCGGGTTTAGAGCCACTGAATCCAGCGTTGACCACCGTATCTTCAGTATCTGCATTGTTGCTTCGACGCTTGTGTTTGTTGCGTCGTGGCCTACCGTTGCCATCTCTGGCTTCGGAGGTGCCAGGGTCGCTGGTGCTATTGCTTCGACGGGCTAGCCAGCTATCCTCTCCCGCGCAAAAGCGGGTCATGAGTGCGGTAAGGGCCGCCATGGACTTCGGTTTTTCTTGGCCGAGGTGTCGGGCGAGCCACTCGTCCCGAACGCTGTGCTTAAAGGCCGCGAGGGCTTCGGCGTTCGGACAGTCAACAATTTGGTTCTTTTTAATTAGGAACCTGGTCTAGAGCATCCGGGTTGACTCTCCGGGTTGCTGGACTATATGACTGAGGTCGTCGGCATCTGGAGGCCGGACATATGTGCCTTGGAAGTTGTCTCTAAAGGCATCTTCCAAATCTTCCCAGCTGCCAATGGAGTTTTCTGGGAGGCTGTTTAGCCAGTGCCGAGCCGGTCCCTTTAATTTTAGTGGGAGGTACTTGATGGCGTGGAGATCGTTGCCGCGGGCCATGTGTATGTGGAGAAGAAAGTCCTCAATCCATACCGCGGGATCTGTCATTCCATCATATGATTCGATGTTTACGGGTTTAAACCCTTCTGGAAATTGGTGCTGCATGATCTCATCGGTAAAGCACAAGGGGTGTGCGGTGCCTCTATATCGGGCAACGTCATGATGGAATTCGGACGATATCCGTATTCGGTTTTCAGCCCGGTTGAGGTTGTGCTTATCACGCCAGGCTTGACGGCTGTCGTCTCTTGTTGGAGCACGTCCCCTTGATCCGTAGATTGATCTAGTCTGGCCGGCTCTATTGTCCAGGACCTGTCGTAAGTCATAGGTGTAGTCCGGAGCAGCTACCCCCTTGCTTTTTCGGCGAGGTGGCGCGGGCTGGTGTTCGGCGTGTGTAGCCGCTCTGTCCTGACCGCATGGTGGTCGGTCGGGTTCGTCAGCAGGATTATACCTTGGCGGTATTGGCTCAAGGGCCTCATTGTCAAATTGTGGTAGTAGCTTGCGCTTCGGGTAGCTCTTTGTTGGGTGCTCGAGGCCGTATTCTTCGGCCACTAGGACTTTAGTCCATCTATCGTTGAGCGTATCCTCTTCGGCTTGAAGCCGTTGCTGTTTCTTTTTTAGGCTCCTCGCTGTTGCGATGAGCTGTCGCCTAAAGCGTTCTTGCTCGAGGGGTTCCTCTGGCACAATGAAATCTTCGTTGCCGAGGCTGACTTCCTCCTCGGAGGCCGGTAAATAGTTACTGTCCTCCGAATCATCATTCTCGGTTGGTTCGTCTAGGTTGACTTGTCCGTCTTCCCCGTCATCCTGTTCTATGGCAGGCTCGATGGGGTGCTCCGAGTCTTCGGCATTCTCCGGAGTGTCATTATCTCTGGTGCCGGTATTACTTTCCTTTCCTCGCCGCGATTTTGAACGGCGTCGTTGACGTCGTCGCTTTGGTGGAACTTCGACGGGCTTGTCCTCGATCGGATCCTGATTGCCATCGTTGTCCTCTTTGGGTGTATCCACCATGTACATGTCGTATGTAGAAGTGGCAGTCCAACGCCCGGTGATAGGCGGGTTTTGAGCTGGTTCGGCTCCGGCATCGTCGTCCATACCGTCGATGTCTTCGGAAGCGTAATCGAGCATGTCGGTTAAGTCTTCGACAGTGGCTATCAAGTGGGTGGTGGGTGGGACGTAAAATTCCCCGCTCTCGGCCCCTAGTCCGGGCTGGGCGTAGTTGGGAAGTGGTTCCTCTGTAATGGCGAGGGATCGCATTAAGTCCAGAGCCTCGCTTAAGGGTGAGGATTGGACGGGGAGACCAAAGTCTTTGGCACTGGGTGAGGTGAAAGCCTCCTGGCCATGCTTACTTGTCGTGGAGCTTAAGAATTCGGATTTAGAGTCCAGGGACGAGTCCGGCTCTCCGGTGATAAAGGGAATCCGGTTTGACTCCGGGCTAGCCGATGACGTGGTCTCTTCTGGATCTCCAGTAGTAAGCTCCATGATTGCAGAGAGTCCGGCGGGCTCCAAACTCCCATCTCCGGACCCAGTGATTTGCTCCGGATCTAAGGCCAGAGCGGTGGTCGGAGCCGCGAATCCTTCGAAGATCAAGTCTCCTCGGATATCGGCGACATAATTCAGATTCCCAAAACTGATCTGATGACCAGGGGCGTAGCTATCGATCTGCTCGAGGCGGCCAATTGAGTTGGCACGCAGAGCGAAGCCGCCGAACACAAAAAGTTGACCGGGGAGGAAGGTCTCCCCGGAAACAGCATCGTTGTTGATGATCGAACGAGCCATCGAACCTTCTGCTGATGACACAGTGGAACTCTCAATGAAAGCACCAATGTCGGTGTCAAAACCGGCCGATCTCGGGTAGGGGGTCCCAAACTGTGAGTCTGAGGATCAAAGGTAACAGGAGACAAGGGACACGATGTTTACCCAGGTTCGGGCCCTCTTAATGGAGGTAAAACCCTACGTCCTGCTTGATTGTATTTAATGAGTATAGGGGTTACAAGAGTTGATCTACCATGAGATCGTAATGGCTAAACCCTAGATGTCTAGCCTATGGGAATTGTGATTGCCTCTACGGACTAAACCCTCCGGTTTATATAGACACCGAGGGAACCTAGGGTTGTACAGAGTCGGTTTACAGAGAAAGGAATCTTCATATCCGAACGCTTATCTTGCCATCCACGCAAAGGAGAGTCCCATCTGGACACGGCAGAAGATCTTCTATCTTGTATCTTCACAGCCCATCAGTCCGGCCCATGTCACATAGCTCGGACGCCCGGGGACCCCCTAATCCAGGACTCCCTCACTTCCACTAGGATGTGGGTGGGAGCCCCCGTGAGGCTCAGGGGCAGCACTCAGGATACTCCGGGGCGTGTACAGCCCCACTCATTATTACGTGAGAGTGTCACGAGCAGAGACTTGAGAGGTGCATGGCGCGTGCTTGTTACGGGTAGAACTTCCGGAGGTGCTGGATGTTCCAGGCATTCTGGATGGGGACCCCGTCCTGCGTCTCCAGGTGCGTAGTGACAGGCCTGGAGACACGGGCGATCCTGAACAGGCCCTCCCACATGGGCGAGAGCTTGTGAAGCCCCTCCCTGGAGAGCACCCACCTCAGGACAAGGTCACCTACCACGAGGGTCCTGGAGCGGACGCTACGACAGTGATACCACTGCAGCGCCTGCTGGTACCTCGCGGCACGGAGCGAGGCTCGGCGGTGGCCCTCCTCCCCGAGCACGATGTCCATCCCCCACGAGGCGTCCTGGCATGCCTCGTCAAACGCCAAGACCCGAGGGGAGCGTTGTTTGACCCCATGAGGGAGGACCGCCTCAGCCCCGTAGACGAGGAAGAACAGGGTCTCGCCGATGGGCTTAGTCGCGGTGGTGCGGATGGACCGCAACACGGACTGGAGCTGATCGAGCCAACCCCTGCCGCAGGCCTCGAGTTTCTTCTTGAAGCTCCTCGCCTTGAGGCCCCTCAGGACCTCCGCGTTGGCGCGTTCGGCTTGGCCGTTACTCCGTGGGTGCGCCACTGAAGCGTAGCATATTTGCGTTCCAAGGTTAGCACAATATGTTCTGAAGAGATTGCTTGTGAACTGAGAGCCATTGTTAGTGATGATACGGTTGGGGACCCCGAAGCGGCTCATGAGGCCCTTGATAAACTTGACGGCCGAGCCAACTGGGATGGTGCGCATAGGCTCCACCTCCGCCCACTTGGTGAATTTGTCGATGGCGACGTAGAGGTAGCGGTAGCCCCCGGCTGCTCGGGGAAACGGGCCCAGGATATCCAGCCCCCAGACCACGAACAGCCATGAGAGCGGGATGGTCTGCAGGCCCTGAGCGGGCTGGTGGATATGTTTGGCATGGAATTGACAGGCCTCCCAGATCGCACCAGCTCGGTGGCGTCATTGAGCGTCGTGGGCCAGTAGAACCCGCGGCGGAACGCCTTGCCCACGAGGGTGCGCGACGAAGAATGGTGCCCACAATCCCCGCCATGGATGTCAGCCAGCAACTCGCACCCTTGCACCTTGGAGATGCATCACAGCGAGACGTCATTTGGGCGCCTTCGGTAGAGCTTGCCGTCCTGCAAGCAGTAAGCGGTGGCCTGACGGGTCACGTGTTCTGTATCTTCCTCCTTCTCCGGCAGGGTGCCTTGGAGAAGGTACGCCTTGAGCTCTTCGGTCCAGCACCCCTCCTAAGGTTCGAGCGCCAGGAGCAGGCAGGCTCCAGAGGTTGGACCGCAGGCCGGGGCGCCCATGCAAGGGGCCAGGGGCGGCTCCTCCCGAAGCAGCGCAAGCCCTGCGGCGGGGGGAGCCGCCGATGGCTTGAAGAGCCGCTCCTCGAAGACACCAGGCTTCTGGGGCTCACGTCGGGACGCCCTCTTGGCAATGTCGTCCACCTCCTTGTTCGTGCCACGCGGAACGTGCTGCAATTCCAAGCCCAAGAATCGTTTTTCAATCTTGCGTACCTCTTCTAAGTATGCCTCCAAGTGCTCGTCTTTGGGTTTGTATGCCTTGTTGGAGAAGTTGACGAGGAGCTGAGAATCGCCCTTGATGGTGAGATGCTTGACACCCAGGGCCGCCGCGGCCCTGAGGCCAGCGATCAGGCCCTCCTATTCCATGATGTTGTTTGAGACCTTCTTGCCATGCTGGAAGCAGAGCTGCACAGTGTAGTAGAGCTTGTCCTGGGTAGGTGAGATGAGTACGGCTCCAGCCCCCGTGCCTTGGCGTGCGAACGCGCTGTCAAAGTACATGACCCAGCCATCGGGCGCCTCGTCTCCGGGCGTGAGGGAGTGGTCTTCACCCATCCCACGGTCGGGGGCATCAGTCCATTCCGCCACAAAGTCAGTGAGGGCCGCGCCCTTAATGACCCTGGTGGTGCTGAACTCCAGCTGGAACGCCTGCAGCTCGATGTTCCACTCAGCGACCTTTCCCGCGGCATTAGGGCTACAGAGCACCTTTTCCAGGGGGTACGCGGAGATGACTGATGACCCACAAGTATAGGGGATCTATCGTAGTCCTTTCGATAAGTAAGAGTGTCGAACCCAACGAGGAGCAGAAGGAAATGACAAGCGGTTTTTAGCAAGGTATTCTCTGCAAGCACTGAAATTATCGGTAACAGATAGTTGTGTGATAAGATAATTCGTAATGGGTAACAAGTAAAAAAAGTAACTAAGGTGCAGCAAGGTGTCCCAATCCTTTTTGTAGCAAAGGACAAGCCTGGACGAACTCCTATATAAAGCAAAGCGCTCCCGAGGACACATGGGAATTGTTGTCAAGTTAGTTTTCATCATGCTCATATGATTCGCGTTCGTTACTTTGATAATTTGATATGTGGGTGGACTGGTGCTTGGGTGCTGCCCTTCCTTGGACAAGCCTCCCACTTATGATTAACCCCACTCGCAAGCATCTGCAACTACGAAAGAAGAATTAAGATAAATCTAACCATAGCATGAAACATATGGATCCAAATCAGCCCCTTACGAAGTAATGCATAAACTAGGGTTTAAGCTTCTGTCACTCTAGCAACCCATCATCTACTTATTACTTCCCAATGCCTTCCCCTAGGCCCAAATCATGGTGAAGTGTCATGTAGTCGACGTTCACATAACACCACTAGAGGAAAGACAACATACATCTCATCAAAATACCGAACGAATACCAAATTCACATGATTACTTATAACAAGACTTCTCACATGTCCTCAGGAACAAACCTAACTACTCACAAAGCATATTCATGTTCATAATCAGAGGAGTATTAATTATCATTAAGGATCTGAACATATGATCTTCCACCGAATAAACCAACTAGCATCAACTACAAGGAGTAATCAACACTGCTATCAACCCACAGGTACCAATCTGAGGTTTTGAGACAAAGATCGGATACAAGAGATGAACTAGGGTTTGAGAGGAGATGGTGCTGGTGAAGATGTTGATAGAGATTGACCCCCTCTCGATGAGAGGATCGTTGGTGATGATGATGGCTTCGATTTCCCCCTCCCGGAGGGAAGTTTCTCCGGCGGAACAGCTCCGCCGGAGCCCTAGATTGGTTCTGCCCAGGTTCCGCCTCGAGACGGCGGCGCTTCATCCTGAAAGCTTCTTCTTGATTTTTTCCAGGTCAAAACACACCATATAGCAGAAGATGCGCATCGGGGGCCTGCCAGGTGACCCACAAGGCAGGGGGCGCGCCCTCCACCCTTGTGGATGGCTGGTGGCCCCCCTCTGGTGCTTTCTTCGCCCAATATTTTTTATTAATTCCAAAATGACTCTCCGTGAAGTTTCAGAACTTTTGGAGTTGTGCAGAATAGGTCTCTAATATTTGCTCCTTTTCCAGCCCAGAATTCCAGCTGTCGGCATTCTCCCTCTTCATGTAAATCCTGTAAAATAAGAGAGAAAAGGCATAAGTACTGTTCCATAATGTGTAATAACAACCCATAATGCAATAAATATCAACATAAAAGCATGATGCAAAATGGACGTATCAACTCCCCCAAGCTTAGACCTCGCTTGTCCTCAAGCGAAAGCCGAAATTGAAAAATATGTCCACATGTTTAGAGATAGAGGTGTCGACAAAATAAAATAAGGACATGATGGCATCATGATCATCTTTAGAACAACAACATATATTGTCATATAATTTCTTATGCCAAAGTAACAATTCATTCACAAGGTAAAGTATGAATCAAGAACTTCATTGAAAACCAACAAACTATGATCTCAGTCATTGGAGCAATTGCAATTTATCATAACATCAAAAAGAGTCAATTTAAGAGCTTTTCAGCAAGTCCACATACTCAACTATCATTTAGTCTTTCACAATTGCTAACACTCACGCGATACTTATGGGTTCAAAGCTTTAGTCGGACATAGAGAAAGATAGGGGCTTATAGTTTCGCCTCCCAACCTTTTACCTCAAGGGTAATGTCAACAATAATACTTTATGATGACCTACATCTGAGTGGATATATATATCTGGATCTTTCTCCAACACATAGTGCTTGCCAAAAGGAAAAAAAGTGTAAAAAGGAAAGGTGAAGATCACCATGACTCTTATATAAGGGTAGAAGATAAAAGTAAAAGATAGGCCCTTCGCAGAGGGAAGCAGAGGTTGTCATGTGCTTTTATGGTTGGATGTACAAAGTCTTAATGCAAAAGAACGTCACTTTATATTGCCGCTTGTGATAAATAACTTTATTATGCAGTCTGTCGCTTTTATTTCTTCCATATCACAAGTTCGTATAAAGCTTATTTTCTTCACACTAATAGATCATACATATTTAGAGAGCAATTTTTATTGCTTGCACCGATGACAACTTACTTGAAGGATCTTACTCAATCCATAGGTAGGTATGGTGGACTCTCATGGCAAAACTGGGTTTAGGGATGTTTGGATGCACAAGTAGTATCTCTACTTGGTGCAAAGAATTTGGCTAGCATAAGAGAGAAAAGCAAGCTCAACATGTTGGAGGATCCATGACAATATAACTTCTATTCGGATATAGGAAAACATAACTCATTATGTTGTCTTCCTTGTCCAACATCAACTTTTTAGCATGTCATATTTTAATGAGTGCTCACAATCACAAAAGATGTCCAAGATAGTAAATTTGTATGTGAAACCTCTCTTTCTTTATTACTTCCTATTAATTGCAACAATGACCAAAACTATGTTTGTCAACTCCCAACAAATTTTATTCATCATACTCTTTATATGTGAAGTCATTACTCTCCATAAGATCAATATATGATCTCTTTATTTCCTTTTATTTCTTTCTCTTATTTTTATTCCCTCAAGATCATAGCAAGAAAGTAAAGCCCTCAACTCAAAACTACTCTTTATTATATAGCTCATGGACTCGATTACATAGATTAATATCAAAACAAAACTCAAAGCTAGATCATACTAAAAACTTTATTCTACTAGATCAAAATATAACCAAAAGAATCGAACTAAGAAAAATGATAGAAGTAAAGGTGTGATAGTGTGATACGATACCGGGGCAACTCCCCCAAGCTTGGCAGTTGCCAAGGGGAGTGCCCATACCCATGTATTTATGACTCTTTCTTCGGAGGTGGTGATGATGGAGTTGATGATGTATCCGTCAGCTTTATTAAGGTATCTTTCAGGACTTGCAGTTCTTGGAGCACATGTTGGAGCATATTTGCATTCTTCTGGATTTCCTCCAAAAGATGCTTATTTTCAGGCCACCAAGAGCCTTTTCCTGCATTGCTTTCACTTGGACGGGATATGTCCCAATTGGAGGGTATATGTGTACGAAGGGTGTTCTCCACTCCGTAATTATGAACCAAATTATGAAAGTTGTTCCGATGTAACCTGTGTAAGGGCCTCCTAGGGGGAAGCCCTCCTTGTATTTGTTGGCCTTCATGGTTACTCGTAGTCCCTACGGCTTCATGGGGATTGGGAATAGTGGAGATGCCAGCCAGAGTGCCTCTCTCCAAAGCCGGAGGGTGGACCTCAAGCGAATCCCCTTGATCTTCTTCCATCGTGGCTTCCTCGGTCTCCGCCCTCCTGAGTTCCATCTGCAACAACCAAGCATCGTCGTCCACATTGTTGGAGGAGGAGGAAGACATGATGCCTGGCCTTGAAAACTCTGGCAGAAAACAGCTCAAAACGAAAATAGGAGATATTGCCGTGGTACGGTGGTCAAAACCTTGGGTAGATTATATAATGAATTTTTACCGACTAAAAGAAATATTGTGCAAGAAAACGGAGTCCGGAGGGCACACGAGGTGGACACAAGGCAGGGGGGCACCCAGGGGGTAGGGCACGCCCTCCACCCTTGTGGTCTCCTCGTGCAACTTTCGGACTACTTTTAATTTTCCTAATTTTTTAAATATTCCAAAACGGAGAAAAATTATGATTGGAAATGTTTTGGAGTCGGTTTACTTACTACACCACATACCTATTCCTTTTCGGAGTCTAAAACATTCTGGAAAGTATCCCTTATGTACTCCTCCGGTGTTATGGTATTAATTATATTGGTCTCAACATTTATGGGAGTACCTGAGATATAATGTTTGATTCTTTGACCGTTTACCACCTTCGGATTTGTGCCTTCGGCGTTGTTGATTTTTATGGCACCAGAACGATAGACCTCCTTGATAATGTAAGGACCTTCCCATTTAGAGAGGAGTTTTCCTGCAAAAAACCTTAAACAAGAGTTGTATAGCAAAACATGATCACCTACATTAAACTCACGCTTTTGTATCCTTTTGTCATGCCATCTTTTAACTTTTTCTTTAAACAACTTGGCATTCTCATAGGCTTGGGTTCTCCATTCATCAAGTGAGCTTATGTCAAATAACCTCTTCTCACCGGCAAGTTTGAAATCATAGTTGAGCTCTTTGATTTCCCAATAAGCTTTGTGTTCTAGTTCAAGAGGTAAGTGACATGCCTTTCTATAAACCATTTTATATGGAGACATACCCATTGGGTTTTTATAAGCAGTTCTATAAGCCCATAATGCATCATCAATTTTCTTAGACCAATTATTTCTAGATCTATTAACAGTCTTTTGCAAAATCAATTTAATCTCTCTCTTGCTCAATTCTATTTGACCGCTAGACTGAGGATGATATGGAGATGCAATTCTATGGTTAACATCATATTTAGCAAGCATTTTATGGAAAGCACCATGAATAAAATGTGAACCACCATCAGTCATCAAATATCTAGGGACTCCAAACCTTGAAAAAATAACTTCTTTAAGCATCTTAATAGAAGTGTTATGATCAGCACTACTAGTTGGAATAGCTTCTACCCACTTAATAACGTAATCAACAGCAACTAAAATATGTGTATACCCATTAGAGGAAGGAAAAGGTCCCATATAATCAAAGCCCCAAACATCGAATGGTTCAATAACAAGTGAATAATTCATAGGCATTTCCTGACGTCTACTAATATTACCAATTCTTTGACATTCATCACAAGACAAGACAAACTTACGAGCATCCTTGAAGAGAGTAGGCCAATAAAAACCAGATTGTAATACCTTGTGTGCAGTCCTATCTCCAGCGTGGTGTCCTCCGTAAGTCTCGGAGTGGCACTTGCGTAGGATCTGTTCCTGTTCATGCTCAGGTACACAACGTCCAATAATACCATCTACTCCTTGTTTATAAAGGTATGGGTCATCCCAAAAGTAATGTCTTAAATCGTAGAAAAACTTTTTCTTTTGCTGGTATGTGAAACTAGGTGGTATAAATTTAGCAATAATGTAATTAGCATAATCAGCATACCACGGAGTATTAGGAGAAGCATTTAAGACAGCTAATTGTTCATCAGGAAAGCTATCATCAATAGGCAGTGGGTCACCAAGAACATTTTCTAACCTGGACAAGTTGTCTGCAACGGGGTTCTCAGCTCTCTTTCTATCAATAATATGCAAATCAAATTCTTGTAGCAAGAGAACCCATCTAATAAGTCTAGGTTTATCATCTTTCTTTTCCATAAGATATTTAATAGCAGCATGATCAGTGTGAACAGTTACTTTGGAATCAATAATATAAGATCTGAACTTATCACAAGCAAAGACAACTGCTAGAAATTCTTTTTCAGTAGTAGCATAATTTCTCTGGGCACTGTCTAGAGTTTTACTAGCATAATGAATAACATTCAGTTTCTTATCAACTCTTTGCCCTAGAACAGCACCAACAGCATAATCACTAGCATCACACATAATTTCAAAGGGTAAATTCCAATCAAGCAGTTGAACAATAGGTGCTGAAATCAAGGCTTTCTTAAGTATTTCAAATGCTTCTACACAATCATCATAAAAAACAAAAGGGACATCTTTTTGCAAGAGATTGGTGAGAGGCCTAGAAATTTTAGAGAAGTCTTTAATAAACCTCCTATAGAAACCAGCATGACCAAGGAAACTTCTTATACCTTTGATATCTTTAGGACACGACATCTTTTCAATAGCATCTACTTTAGCTTTATCAACTTCAATACCTCTTTCAGAAATTTTATGCCCCAAGACAATACCTTCATTAACCATAAAGTGGCACTTCTCCCAATTCAAGACAAGATTAGTTTCTTCACATCTCTGCAAAACTCGATCAAGGTTGCTTAAGCAATCATCAAAAGAAGTTCCGTAAACGGAGAAATCATCCATGAAAACCTCAACAATCTTTTCACAAAAATCAGAGAATATAGCAGTCGTACATCTTTTAAAGGTAGCAGGTGCATTGCATAAACCAAAAGGCATACGTCTATAAGCAAAGGTACCGAAAGGGCAAGTAAAAGTGGTCTTTTCCTGATCATCTTTTGACACAGGTATTTGAGAAAAACCAGAATAACCATCTAGAAAGCAAAAATGTGTATGTTTGGATAGTCTTTATAGCATCTGATGAATAAAAGGTAGAGGGTAATGATCTTTTCTAGTAGCTTTATTTAATTTGTGAAAATCAATTACCATTCTATAACCTGTAACAATTCTTTATGGATTCAATTCATTCTTATCATTTGGAACAACAGTAATACCACCCTTCTTAGGGACACAATGAACGGGACTTACCCATCTACTATCAGCAATAGGATAAATTATTTCATTTCTTACCACTTCTTTCATCTTAGAATTTAACCGTCGTTGGTGATCAACAACTGGTTTAGCATCATGCTCCAAATTAATTTTGTGCTGACATAGAGTGGGACTAATGCCCTTAAGATCATCAAGAGTATAACCAATAGAGGCATGGTGCTTCTTCAGAGTTTTCAATAATTTCTTTTCTTCATGCTATGAAAGGTTAGCACTAAAAATAACAGGATATATCTTCTTTTCATCAAGATAAGCATATTTCAAAGTATCAGGTAATTGTTTAAGCTCATACACGGGATCTCCCTTGGGTGGAGGAGGATCCCCCAGGATTTCAACAGGCAAGTTGTGTTTTAAAACAGGCCCTTGATTAAAGAATATTTCATCTATTTCCCTTCTTTCTTTCATTCATAAACATATCATTTTCATGGTCTAGCAAATATTGTTCTAAGGGATCACTAGGAGGCACGGCAATAGAAGCAAGACCAATAATCTCATCCTTACTAGGCAATTCTTTATCATGGGGTTGTCTACGAAATTTAGAGAAATTAAAATCATGAGACATATCCCCTAAACCAACAGTAACAATATCTTTCTCGCAGTCTATCTTAGCATTAACGGTATTCAAGAAAGGTCTACCAAATATAATGGGACAAAAGTCATCTTGTGGGGAAGCAAGAACAAGAAAATCAGTAGGGTATTTCATTTTCCCACACAAGACTTCAACATCTCTAACAATCCCAATTGGTGATATAGTATATCTATTGGCAAGTTTAATAGTAACATCAATATCTTCTATCTCAGTAGGTGCAATATCATTCATAATTTCTTTATATAAAGTAAAAGGAATTGCACTCACACTAGCACCCACATCACATAAGCCATGATAACAATGATCTCCTATTTTAACAGAAACAACCGGCATGCCAACAACAGGTCTATGTTTATCTTTAATATCGGGTTTAGCAATTCTAGCAGCTTCATCACAGAAATAAATAACATGCCCATCAATATTATCAACCAAGAGATCTTTAACCATAGCAATGCTAGGTTCAACTTTAATTTGTTCACGGGGTGTAGGTGTTCTAGTATGACTCTTACGAACCACAGTTGAAGCTTTAGCATGATCCTTTATTCTAACAGGGAAAGGTGGTTTCTCAATTTAAGCAGTAGGAAAAATAGGATCAACGTTATAAGTAATAGTTTCTTCTTCAACTTTAATAGGTTCTACTACTTTATCTTCAATGGGAGGATGATATTTAAACCACTTCTCCTTAGGGAGATCAACATGAGTAGCAAATGATTCACAGAAAGAAGCTACTATCTCAGAGTCAAATCCATATTTAGTGCTAAAATCACGAAAAGCATCGGTATCCATAAAAGATTTAACACAATCAAACTTAAGGTTTATACCTGACTCCTTACCTTCGTCGAGTTCCCAATTTTCAGAGTTACGTTTAATTCTTTCCAATAAATCCCATTTGAATTCAATATCCTTCTTCATAAAAGAACCAGTACAAGAAGTATAGAGCATGGATCGATCATTATGAGAAAGCCGAGCATAAATTTTTTGAATAATAATTTCTCTTGAGAGCTCATGATTGGGGCATGAATATAACATTGACTTAAGCCTCCCCCAAGCTTGAGCAATACTTTCTCCTTCATGAGGCCAAAAATTATAAATATAATTCCGATCATGATGAACCAGATGCATAGGATAAAACTTCTGATGAAATTCCAATTTCAATCGGTTGTAGTTCCATGATCCAATATCATCACATAGCCTATACCATGTCAATGCCTTCTCCTTCAAAGATAAAGGGAAGACCTTCTTCTTGACTTCATCCCCGGGCAAACCTGCAAGCTTAAATAATCCACAAACTTCATCCACATAGATTAGATGCATATCAGGATGTAGTGTTCTATCTCCTGTATAAGGATTAGCTAGCAGTTTCTCTATCATACCCGAAGGAATTTCATAATAAATATTTTCAATAGGTGCAGTAGGTTGAGGGGAAACTCTTTGCTATTCCGGTCGGCTTGAAGATACCCCGAACAAACCTCTCAAAGGATTATTTTCCATAGTAAAAAGTAACAGTAAATTTCAGCACTCTATATAAATGTTTCCTTACCAAATTCCACTTACCAAAGGCGCTTTACTCCCCGGCAACGGCGCCAGAAAAGAGTCTTGATGACCCAAAAGTATAGGGGATCTATCGTAGTCCTTTCGATAAGTAAGAGTGTCAAACCCAATGAGGAGCAGAAGGAAATGACAAGCGGTTTTCAGCAAGGTATTCTCTGCAAGCACTGAAATTATCGGTAACAGATAGTTGTGTGATAAGATAATTCGTAACGGGTAACAAGTAACAAAAGTAACTAAGGTGCATCAAGGTGGACCAATCCTTTTTGTAGCAAAGGACAAGCCTGGACGAACTCTTATATAAAGCAAAGCGCTCCCGAGGACACATGGGAATTGTTGTGAAGTTAGTTTTCATCATGCTCATATGATTCGCATTCGTTACTTTGATAATTTGATATGTGGGTGGACCGGTGCTTGGGTGCTGCCCTTCCTTGGACAAGCCTCCCACTTATGATTAACCCCTCTCGCAAGCATCCGCAACTACGAAAGAAGAATTAAGATAAATCTAACCATAGCATGAAACATATGGATCCAAATCAGCCCCTTACGAAGCAACGCATAAACTAGGGTTTAAGCTTCTGTCACTCTAGCAACCCATCATCAACTTATTACTTCCCAATGCCTTCCCCTAGGCCCAAATCATGGTGAAGTGTCATGTAGTCGACGTTCACATAACACCACTAGAGGAAAGACAACATACATCTCATCAAAATACCGAACGAATACCAAATTCACATGATTACTTATAGCAAGACTTCTCCCATGTCCTCAGAAACAAACGTAACTACTCACAAAGCATATTCATGTTCATAATCAGAGGAGTATTAATTATCATTAAGGATCTGAACATATGATCTTCCACCGAATAAACCAACTAGCATCAACTACAAGGAGTAATCAACACAACTAGCAACCCACAGGTACCAATCTAAGGTTTTGAGACAAAGATCGGTTACAAGAGATGAACTAGGGTTTGAGAGGAGATGGTGCTGGTGAAGATGTTGATAGATATTGACCCCCTCTCGATGAGAGGATCGTTGGTGATGACGATGGCCTTGATTTCCCCCTCCCGGAGGGAAGTTTCTCCGGCAGAACAGCTCCGCCGGAGCCCTAGATTGGTTCTGCCCAGGTTCCGCCTTGAGACGGCGGCGCTTCGTCCCAAAAGCTTCTTCTTGATTTTTTCCAGGTCAAAACACACCATATAGCAGAAGATGGGCATCGGGGGCCTGCCAGGTGGCCCACAAGGTAGGGGGCGCGCCCAGGGGGTAGGGCGCGCCCTCCACCCTTGTGGATGGCTGGTGGCCCCCCTCTGGTGCTTTCTTCGCCCAATTTTTTTATTAATTCGAAAATGACTCTCTGTGAAGTTTATGGACTTTTGTAGTTGTGCAGAATAGTTCTCTAATATTTGCTCCTTTTCCAGCCCAGAATTCCAGCTGCCGGCATTCTCCCTTTTCATATAAATCCTATAAAATAAGAGAGAAAAGGCATAAGTATTGTGCCATAATGTGTAATAACAGCCCATAATGCAATAAATATCAACAAAAAAGCATGATGCAAAATGGACGTATCAACGACCTTGATGGGGTGGCCTTGGAAATAGTGTTGCAATTTCCTGGAGGCGACGAGGAGCGTGAGCAGGAGCTTCTGTGGCATGGTGTAGCGCGCGCGTGCGTCACGCAACACCGTACTGACGAAGTACATGGGGTGCTCAACGTCGGATGATGTGTAGGCGATGCCCAGCCCTGCTTGAGGGAGAGGGCCTCAGGAGCCTTGCCGTCCGATGAGGTAGTCGAGGCCTTAGGAGCGCCATCCTGAGGCGACGATGGCGCGGCCGCACGTGGGGTGCTGTGCCGCGCACCCACCCCTGCGCACTCTTCCTGGACCGCCACGAGCGTTGTGCTAGCAGAGTGGGGTGTGGCGGCCTGGTAAAGTACTAGGGGCTCAAGAGGACGAGGCGCCACCATTACTGGCGGGATGGTGAGATACCTCTTGAGGTCTTGGAAGGCCGCCTCAGCCTCCGGAGTCCATTCAAAGGGACCCTTCTTTTTCATCAGCTTGAAGAACAAGAGGGTGCGCTCGCCGAGCTTGGAGATGAAACGCCCCAACGAGGTTACACAGCCCGCGAGATTCTGCATCTCCTTGAGGGTCTGCGGCGGGCTCATCCTTTCTATTGCCTTGATCTTCTTCGAGTTAGCCTCGATCCCTCTGTGCGACACCAGGAAACCTAGCAGCTTGTCGGACGGGACACCGAACACGCGTTTCTCCGGATTGAGCCGCTGGTTCCCCATGCGCAGGTTAGCGAATGTTTCTTCCAGATCTCCAACAAGGGTCCTTGCTTCCTGAGACTTGACCACTATGTCATCGATGTACGCTTTGGCGTTCCTCCCGAGCTGTAGGCCCAGGGTAATGTGCATCAATCGCTGGAAGGTCGCGCCGGCATTCCGCAGCCCAAAGGGCATGCAGGTGTAGCTGTATACTCCGGGGGGGGAAAGGAATGTTGTCTTCTTAATGTCCTGCACCGTCATCTTGATCTGGTGGTAGCCCAAGAAGGCATCCAAGAAGCACAGCAAGTCACACTCGGCGGTGGAGTCAATGATCTAGTCGATGCGCGGAAGAGGGAAAGGGTCCTGAGGGCAAGCCTTGTTGAGGCTCGTGAAGTCGATGCACATGCGCTCCTTTCCGCCCTTCTTGGGGACAATGACTGGGTTGGCTAGCCAATCCGGGTGCCGCACCTCCCGAATGACGCAGGCTTCTTGCATCTTGCGGACCTCCTGGACGATGAATGATTGCTTCTCCGGGGCTTGCCACCGTGCCTTCTGCTTCACCGGGCGCGCACCGGGGCACACCATCAGATGGTGTTCGATCACTTCTTGCGGGACACCGACCAAGTCCATCGCCTCCCATGCAAACACATCATTGTTCGCATGGAGGAAACCGACCAGCGCCTCTTCCTGATCCGGGGGGAGGCCAGTGCCTATGGTGAAGGTTGGGCCCGAGCCCCCGTCATCGACTGGCACCTGCTTCGTCTCGGCCCGATCTTGAGAGAACAATTGCTTCTTTTTTGCGGGCGCTGCTTCTGGGATCTCTAGAGCGTCCCCAACGCCCGGTTGTGCAGCTGTCGCGACCTTGAAAGTGAGCTTGAGGGCCAGGAGTGCACCCTCGGTGTCCCCTGCCACGGTGATGATGCCGCTACTCCCTGGCATCTTGACAACATTGTAGCAGGGGTGCGTCGCTGCCATGAACTTGGCAAGGGCCGGATACCCAAGGATGGCGTTGTACGGGAGGCCGATGCGGGCAACGTCGAAGTCGATGAGCTCGGTGCGGTAGTTGTAGTGCGTGCCGAAGGTGACAGGGAGGCAGATCTGCCATATGGGAGTGGTGGAGCCGTCGACCACACCCGAGAAGGGCCTGGTGGGGGCGAGCTGGTCGTAGGGCACTTGAAGCAGATTGAAGGCTTCCAAGGAGAGGACGTTGAGGCCAGCACTGCCGTCGATGAGGGTTCTGGTGACCGCGATGTTGCTGATTGTGGGCGTGCACAACATCGGGAGGGCGCCGACGCCTACCTTGGTCTTGGGGTGATCCCTGGAGTCAAAGATGATGGTGGTCTCAGGCACAACGTGGCCCGGAGGAGCCTCCTGCCGCGGCCGAGCAGCCTCGACCCGACGAAGAAGCTGCTTGATGTGGCAGCCCGAGGGCGATGCCTGTGACCCACCGAGGATGGCCGCGACTGCGTGGGGTGCCAGGGCCGCGAAACGCGTGATGAGCAGGCCGCACAACTCCTCCCAGGAAGTCACCGAAGACTCCGGCAGGCCGCGAGTGCCATAGGGAGCCAGTTCGCCATGACCTTGTCGTCACCACCCGCCGTCCAGATGGCCTACGCATATGCCTCGAGGAACTTCGTGGGGTCCCCCGTGTTCTCGTACCGTGGGGGGCAACGCCGGCCTGAACTTCGGCGGCCACCGCACCTGCCGCAGGGCGGGGGAAAGGCCCGGATGCCCACGACTCCTCCGGACGCACCCAGCGGCCCGGGGGGCGGGGCGACGCCGGCCATGGGAACCACGCAGCGTGGGCGGAGCGCGGCTGGTGAAGAGGCAGAACTTCGACACGCCCCTACCTGGCGTGCCAAATGTCAGATTCAGGGCTCCGCAGACCCAAGGAAGGTTTGAACTCTGGGGCGTGTGCGAAGAACTCAACCTATCCAGCCAACCAGCTCATCGCCCCAAGGCCTAGCTCGATGCACACGAACAAGATGAACATGGCAGTTTACCCAGGTTCAGGCCACCTTGCGGTGTAAGACCCAACTCCTGCTTTGTGGTGGATTGGACTCACGAGGGGCTAAGGATGAACTAGTACAAGGGATGAACAACCTCGCGAGGTCGTTCGGTGAGGGAATGAGTCGACCAGGGATCGGATCCCTTCTACGGTGGTGGCTAACCTATATTTATAGTGGCCTCGGTCCTCTTCCCCCAAACGTAGGCGCGAAGGGATCCCACAGTGGCCAATTTGAAAGGTGACAAGTAGTACATCTTATTGTGACGAAAGGTGGTCTTCGCTTGCAAAGCTTCTGGTCGTGACGCGGCGGTGGGCTCGGCGATGACATCCATCCTGCCGCGCTGGTGGCCTTGGTCTCATTGCACCGGAATGGAAACCTTTTCCAGATTCCTTGGGAACCCACGTCTGTCCTTGCCTCCTTAGCACCAAAGAGGAAACTGCCTTCCCTGCGCCCGCTGGCTCCTGCATGCCTCGGTCGTCATGGCTTGTGTCATGGTAGCCTCATGAGGTCGGGTGCCTGCATGAAATCTCCGCTCCTCGGGAGGCCGCGTGGGGAGGCTGCTCCCTCAGGAGGTCTTGATGTCGTCCGCCTCGCGAGGCTTGGCCCCTAGCAAGGTTCTTGTCTTGATGGCCTTGGAGGTGGGTCCTACCAGGCCGTCGATGGAGCCACGCCGTGGGCCGCAGGCAGGCAAGTCTGGTTTCCCTGGTTCCCAGAACGCCGGTAGTTAGTAGTCCTTGTACACCATGTTGCATTTTGTGTTTTTTGGTGCTTACATCATTTAGTGTTTTATAATCTGCAACTACTTTGGATCATTAGCTGGTTTTCAAAGTGCATGTAGCTTCACATTTCTCAAGTTATGTTGATTTTAGGAGTGCAAGTGCCTTCATATTTTTCAAATTAAATTTTTGCCCCTGGTAACTTAAATTCGTGGATCCGCCACTGCACACAAATCATACACGCAGGCCAGTACGAATTAAATGAAATGTAGGGACTTATGCTAGCTCATTGTACAGGCTCACTGCAGCTCTGCTTGCGCTTGGGATGTTCCATGTACAAGTCCATGTTACCACTTGCTTGGATGTGCATGCCTTGTGCTCCTTGCATCCCCCTCTGCATTTTTGACATGGCGAATGGTTGATCAAATGAGAGGAATCGACCTTGCTGCTGTACCGGAGGACAGGTACTTACAAGGTTATACCGGCATGCAGGATGTGAACCAGATCCCGTAGCACCGTCATGCTTCGCTAAAAAATGGTTTTGCTTTTTTCAGATGATATCTCCAGAAGAAATAAGAGTTAAAGTTAGAGTTGCATAAGCGTGTAAGCTAAGAGAGCAGTAAAAGGATATCCAAACATCGTCGGAACAGTGCACAAGCCCTACTAGGGAAAACCTTATACACAGAACCTTAGCAGTAGTGCTAGCTAAAATGAAGCGCTACTGCTACTTAGCAGTAGTGCATGTCCACAGTCGGCGCTACTGCTATCAACATAGTAGTAGCGCGGCAAGGACAAAGAGCGCTACTACTAAAATTGCCCCACCATTGCCACCAGGCTAAGTGTAGTAGTAGCGCTTTCCCCTAACACGTGCTACTGCTAGGTAGTTTAGCAGTAGCGCTTTCCCCTAACAGGCGCTACTGCTAAACCCATCCTATCTTCTCCACTGGCCGCCCCTCACTCTCCCCCTCTCCACTCCACTCTCACTCTCCCATGCACCCCGTCGTCCGCCGCTGCCCACGATACTGCAGGGGAGGTCCTGCGGCAAAATAGCTCGATGCCAGAATGATAAAAAGCTTAACACCTCTTATTTGACTTTTTCACTATTTTGAAATAAGAAAAAGATCCAAATCTAAAATGCAAAGGTCGTCTTATTCAAAACCTCAATCATCACATCCCCTCTCTCCCACTTCACACCTCGGAATGTACTGTTCTTATAGAGAGAAAGGCGCTTTCCCATCCACCATCCAGCCAGAATAAAACAAAGGAAAAGAAATAGAACGTACCTCCTTAAATAAATATCTCACCTATCAAACTCATGCAAGAGTCGAACCGCTAGCTTTTTGTGGCCATGGGAACCGGCTGGCCAGTTTATGTTGGAATTGCTTTGCCCTTTTTCAAGCAAATAAGCTTCATCCGAGACACATGGGTTCTTTTGCTTCCTTCAAAGAACTCGTCTTTGAGCCTCTAAAAAGAAGGGCATAGTATCCCAGCCACCTAGACCACCTAAAAGGAAGGAATTGATCTTTAGCTTTGAGTGATCCAGTCATTGGTGAATGGGTTCAGTAGGGTATAAGGAAAGGACCCCTTCTGACGCACTTGCACACACTGGCTAACAGCACCCCATTTCAGCAATCCTTGCAGCTTACGGACAGAGATTGGACGGCAGGAAGGATTATCTTGAATGCCATTGAGAGTGATGCGGCGCCCTTTGTGCGTGAATTTCATACGACGATGACGCCAATGTACCCACTTTGGGCTATGGTATTCGAAACGCTCTTGCCCTCCCCTTTCACTTCCATAGTGGTCTTCTTTGGCCGGCCCACTCATTTCACTCTCAAGCTCTCTGAGAAGAGAGAATCTGATTCAAGATGTTTCGAATTCGACGTTCGGCCCTCCCCGACCACCGTCGTCACCCGCCGCCGCCGCTCCTGCTCCTCCTCCAACGAGGTAGTTCCTCCATCCCTCCTCCTTCCACCTCCCTCCCTCCTCGTTCCTCTCCCGATCCCCCCCTCCCTCTCCCTCCTCACGGGAGCCTCCTCCCTCCCACCTCCCTCCCTGCCTCGTCCGTCCTCTCCTCCCCGCCTCATCCGTCCTCCTCCTCCGTGCCTCATCCATCTGCCTCCTCCCTTCCACCCTCACTCACCCCTCCCTTCGTTCCTACTCCCTCCACCTCCCTCTGTTTTTGAAATTTTAAGAATAGAAATTTTTAGGTATTAAATTTAGTAATAGAAGTTTGTAGTAAGAAAATTTAGGGTAGAACTAGGGTAATAGAAATTTTAGTAAGTGTTCAATAGAGTAGAACACTTACATTGCATAGTTTTTAGTAAGTGTTTAATAGAACTAGTTTATTTAGTAAGTGGTTAATAGAGCTAGTTTATTTAGTAAGTGGTTAATAGAACTAGTTTATTTAAGTGATTAATAGAACTAGTTTAGAGAGAGAGACCTATGTTGGCAAATTTAGTTATGTTAGGATTATATATAAGATATATTGAAATGTTTTTGTTAATATTTTCAACCATTGAAATGCAATGACCATCAAGTTTGAATGCTCATGTGATGTAGATATAAACATGTATATCTAGTGTTTCTTAAATAGGATATGTGCTTGCCCAAGTGGCCATGTTTGCAGGGAACACCTCCGAGTGGCCTATGTTTGGCCAGAGTGTTGACTAATTTTCGTTCCGGCAAGTTTCAGGCGCTCGATATGTCCTTTTTTAGCAAAGGTCATGTCGGATTTTTTCGTGAATTTTGGCATGGCTTGTGCTATAATATAGGAAATATTGAGTGCGTTGGAAATGCCGGAAAGAGCATTAAATGACATTTTGGGTTGACTTTAAGTCTGTTGGGGCTCCATATATGACAGTCAAAAAACAGTGAGGGAGTGTCCACCATATATGAGAGAAGAAGAATGCCGACTATTGTCGTGGGGTCGTTCTTCCTCTTCTTTCTCGTGATAGACCTTTTGGTAATGCACGGGAAGGAAGAGAAGAACGACCATCACCGACGGTCACAAATGTCAAAGAGGAATCAGTGAGGGAGAGTCTCCACCATATATGAGAGGACGAAGAATCCCGACTATTATCGTGGGGGTAGCTTCTTCTTCATTCCAAGGTGCTTGACATTTTGGTGTAATGCACTTTGGAATGACAGGAGTAGCTACGATCACCGACGGTCGCAAATGTCAGAGATGAAGAATCTCGACTGTTGTCGTGGGTGTAGCTTCTCCTTCATTCACGTGTGCTAGACAATTTGGTGAAATGCACTCGTGAACGAAGGGAGGAGCTACCATCACCGACGGTCAAATATATACACCACGTGAGCTGAGAGTTTTCAAGAAAATACTTGACAGACCGATAGTCAACCCGTGGTGAATAATAATCATCTAATTAATTTTTGTAGTACATATATTGAATTTTAGAAGTTTAATCTTTGAATTATGGACATAGGAAATGTCTGACGATGACGATAGGATCCCGGAGTGCGACTACTGCGGCGACGACCGGGGTCTATGCGACAGGCCTCACCTGGTAGACGATCAGCGCTTCAGTATTAAGCTCGACGAGACCTTCGATGTTGAAACGGTATGCAACGACAAGTCTTTTTTTCCTAATTAAGCATGACTTCTGCTTCTTCAACGTGTAATTTCCGTCTTTTACAATTCGACTAGCTTATCCCATGACATGCAAGACGCTATGTCTTGGAGCATCTGAATTTTGAAGATCATGAAAATATGGAGACAAAGATAGTTCATCTCAGGACCCATCATGGTTATGATTTTGCTGTAAAGCTATAAAATTCGAAGAGCGTATCCCATTTTGGTTGCTCCAATTGGGAAGCACTGTACAAGGCATATGATTTTTAGGAGGGTATGCATGTGACCTTCGATCTTGGTGATCCTGAAGATGACATCGACGAAGAGAATATGGACATTTGGGTCCCTGTTGATACGCTTCCACTTCTACCTCTATGTGAGTTTCTCAAACATATTTATTAAGTAATTTATATTGTTTATTTCAAAATAGTTGACATCTTATTTCCATTGACACCTTATTTTCATTCTTCAAAAAATGTACGGAAGATGGTAGACAGAACCTACTACACTGATGGCGCTGAATTAACTTATGAGGAGAAAGATCATCTTATCTCATTTATTATTGATGTTGAGAATTACAATATCAATTATGAAACTCTTGCACATTATGGTCAATACGTGCCACTAGTGCATGTGTTGAACTACGGTAACATCCATGGAGATGGTATGGTAAGATTTTTTACTATTACGACATCCGTGCATCTTTTGCATATATTCTTCTAAAGCTAAACTACATTGCTAACTATGACGTTATTATTATGTTTTTCAACAGAAAATCCCGAAGGATTGTGTGCCTGGTCAGATGTTTCCAAAAGGCCGCCTTGATGTTATTAGCTTACGGCCAATTCTGCCTAGGCTTCACCATTGTTCATACCGGATTTCTAAAACCGATGAAGACATGACAATCAAAGAATGGAAAAAATGTATGAACAATCATAGGGAGCTACTTGGAAGCAACATTGTGCGAAGTGCAAGAATTGGAGACAGGATAATCTCCATTCTCCATAATGGAGCATCAGGGGCTATCTTGTTTTATGCTATTTTACCTTAGAGAGGGTAGTAGGTCCTAGCTAATACTCATGATCATGTGCTAAGAACAATTAAGTACGGTTGGTTAGATGACTATGATGATGAGTATGACCTGTTATTATGATAACGAGTAGAAGTTGTTAGATGACTATGATGATGATGAGTATGACTTGTTATTATGATAACAAGTAGATCGAAGTTGTTATATGACTATGATGATGATGAGTATGACTTGTTATTATGATAACGATGATGAGTTATTATTAACGATGATGATGCTTAGTTGTTATATCATTATGAGCATGATCAGTTATTATATATATATATCAGTGGGTGAAATAAACATGGATTAGATTCAAGTGGAGGCAACATGGTGCATATCCAAAGTACTACTAATCCAAACTTGATCAAGTTGTTATATGACTATGATGATGATGAGTATGACTTGTTATTATGATAACGATGAAGAGTTATTATTAACGATGATGATGCTTAGTTGTTATATCATTATGAGCATGATCAGTTATTTTATATATATATCAGTGGGTGAAATAAACATGGATTAGATTCAAGTGGAGGCAATATGGTGCATATCCAAAGTACTACTAATCCAAACTTGATCACGTGATCAAGTTTGGATTAGTAGTACTTTGGATATGCACCATGTTGCCTCCACTTGAATCTAATCCATGTCTCTTTCACCCACTGAAATAATAACTCATCATGATCATAAAATCATATGATGAGACTACTATAAACTAGTACAAATATAGCGGCAATATGCAGTAGCAAAAAATAGCAAACTTTACCAGTAGCGCTGGTAGCCCACCAGGTGCTACTGCTAGGGAGGTGTAGTAGAGCTGGGTGGAGAAAGACGCTGCTGCTAGGAAGGTGTAGTAGTAGCACCGGGAGGGAAAACACGCTACTGCTATGCAGCATAGTAGTAGCACGCCCCAACCCGCGCTACTGCTGAACATTAGCTGTAGCGCCGTATCAGTAGCGCGCCCCCCATCGCCACTACTACGCCTCCAACCCACGCTACTGCTACGCTTTTTCCTAGTAGTGAAGGGAGTGATATGTGGATACCTAGTTCGGGCCGGCGTTTGGGCAGGCTCGCTTGGCTAGAGTGCGGGTCATGTCAGAGCCGTTGAGAGTAATGCACTGGCGTTGGCTGGCCGCGTACGGATGCAGATCTCGAGTGGCAGCGGAGCGCTACAATGTGGTGAACGAGGCCGTTGGTGAAGCACCAACGGCATCGGGGGGTGGAGGTGCGACGATGTTCTCGGTGAAGTAGCCCGGTGAGGTGGGAGATGACATCGGTGAAGCGCACCTGATGCGGTGGAAGTCGGTGTCTATGAGGCACGTCGGCTACGGCAGCCAACGTTGTGGGTGGACCACCCGGTGCGGTGGATGAGGGGGTAGATGAGGTAGCTCCGGTGCAGTGGTGAAGCGCGACCGTCGTCTTCGTCGTTGTCGTCCGGCACAGAGGTGGGGAAAGAGACGAGACGAAGGGCGATTCGAATTTTGCTTGGGTTGGCGGCAAATTAGGGATTTGAGAGCTCTGGGTGCGGAAGAGGACGAGGGAGAAGGGAGATTTTGTAGGGCTGGAGTTGGGGCTGCCAGATATTTCAATCTGAAACATGGAAGCGTGAACGCTAGCGTCCGTACGACACACGCGACCACCACGACACAACCCTGGTCTGCCTGGTGCGCCTACATTTGACAATGCAAACGAATCTTCTTTCATTGGCAAATGAATCTTGCACTATGTATTACCATGCCCGTGTTTTCCTTGCAAATTATTAGTCCTTTGAAATGAGATACTATGAATTAATTAATGAGGAGTTCTTTGAATTCGAGTGTGTTTGTCACATAGCGATCTCCAATTCTAACGTGGATTTCGCATTTCACGGTATCCACGCTACTTTTTTAATACAAAATCATATATGTATAAGATGAATACCATGGTAGTGAGAAAACTTTGGATGGATTCAAGCATATGACCACACACATACAAAATACCACAACAATCGAGTCAATATCAACTTTTTCAAACCTACTATGGCACGAATTCGAAATAAATACGGAAGCCATATGCATGGTCCTCAATTCAAATCTTACAATGTACACTAAATTAAAACGTCAATATTAAGTATAGTACTATCTACATTCAAATGTTGTTTTTAGGTCCCCCCCGGCACACATGCTACATACTTCCTCTATTGATCAATCTTCCTCTCCCAACCACCTTACAAAGCTATTGGTTTCCGCATGTTCATTCTTTCTCTCCATGTTTCGATCTCTAACTCTCACACACCCGCCATTGCACTCCATGCCGAGCTCTCTCTCTCCCCCTCCCACCCTCTCTCGGTAGATACATGCATTGCCTATCTAGACCCCCTCCCTCTCGTGCGTACGCACACACATTGTCTATCTAGGTCACTCTCGAGAGACCGTCCCACTCTTTCTTCCGCACAGCGGCCCACACTCGCTTAATCTCTCTCTCTCTCTCTTTATCTAAGTCTCGATTAACCCCGCTTTCTCTCACACACAAACGATATATCTCCCTGTTCGGGCCTCGATTGACACACTCTATACTCTCTCACGCAGATTGTCTATCTAGATCAGTTTCTCCAAGCCGTTTCACTCATTCGACCTCATGGCGGCCCACACTCACTCAATCTCTCTCTCTCTCTATGCATGTCTCGATTGACCTTGCTCTTTCTTACACACAAACGATATATCTCCATGTTTGGGCCTAATTCGACATATTCATAGTGTATACTCTCACATGCACATTGTCTATCTAGGTCACTCTCTCCAACCTGTCTCACTCTTTCGATCGCTTGATGACCCACACTCTCTTAATCTCTCTCTCTTTATCTATGTATCGATTGACCTAGCTTCCTCCCACGCACAAACAACATGTGTACCTGTCTGTGACTAGATCATCTCCGAAGCTCTCTCTTACAGCCCTCACCCTTCCCAAAAGCTCAATCGGACAATATCTATCCATAACATACATATCTTTTCAACGAATGTCGGGGCACACTCACTTTGTCTCTCTATCTATGTCTCGATTGACCTCGCTTTCTCACGCCGTCTCTTCCACACATTGAAGCTACCTCTCCATCCCTCGCAGAGCCGGAGCTATTTACAGTGCGAGGGGGACTCCAACCTTTCATTAATTTGTGAAGGCATTTATTCCGATGGGTTTAGATTATATTTTTGTAGCATTCGCCCCATAACTACTCCAAACACCATTGCAACCCCCGCCCCTCCCCCAACTGTTTTCCCTCTGGATCAGTCACCGCTCTCTCGCACGCCCTTTCTAACCTTCCATGTCTCACCATGGTATTTTTGCAAAAAAAAACTCTGGTGTTCTCTTTAATTATTACAAATAAGCTACAAACTACACACCCGGAGTCCACGTGTAATGGAACAAATTTCGACCCAGAAATTAAAGTGCTACAAACTACGCACCGGGGGGCCCAACTGTCATGGAGCAAATTTGGACCCATATCTACACCCCTATATAGTGTGCGAATAAATTTGAAATATGGTCGTTGGATGAAGCCAGTCCGACGGTGCAGAGATGGCAATCCGAGCACCACTGGCCGTTGGATATCTTCTACATTCCACCACATTCTGCCACATGTACAATCTAGAAGACTGCATGGTTGAACTTAAGCATAATGCACAAACCTCAAAACACAAGCACTTCTCCTTTGTTCTAGAATCTTCTGTATCATAACTGCCCAATATTATTTTTTCTAAATGAATTGCCATTATTTGTTTTTACTTTATGCTCTACAATGCACAATTCCATGAATCTTAAAATAGATTATTTTTTGTAAAACTTATTGATTTTGAATGAGATGAACTATAGGAATTAAACGAACATCTACATCATGCATATATGAATCAAAGCTTACATGCTATGGTGTGGTATTTATTCATAATTTGGTTGCCAAATCTCATGCGCGTGTACCTTACTAGTATAAATTAAAAATGAAAAAGGACGAGGATCGAACATGCGACTAGGGCCTTCAAGCCGCACGTCAATAGGCAACATAGTAGCAACGTTTGTTGTACTCCCCTTTGTTGATATAATGTTTTTATATTACCACAACCTATTTAATGGATAACAAGTTTTTATATTAACTTTAGTACATTAGTGGGACCGGCTCGTGAGCATGTACTATTCCACTTCACTTACTTGTGGGTTCCATGCCTGCTCACTCTCTCTCTCTCTCCTCCCCTTCTACGTTTAGACGCACGGGCAAACACGAAGAACACGCGGGCGGTGTGGCCGTTGACCAAATCTGGACACGTTCACAAGTTACGGCACTAGTTTCACATAATACTAGTACTAGTATTATATGTAACAAGTTTAGGAACAAAAGTGACCATGACAGACATGTTCGGCTAGTAGTATCTACTAACAATTAAATGCGTGGATAAATAGATGTATCGCCTAGTGCTCGAACAAGGGGACTGCTCGCGCCCTACAAGTATTTGGAACTGACTTCCCTAAAAAAATATTTGGAATTGACGTGGTATTTAATATGAAATGTTTGCGATGAGAAGGAATACATTTCGCTGGATGATGTTTTATATTTAATTTGATACAGCTCTAGCAGACCATTCAATCGATCAAACCATAGATTTCATTCAGTCTGACTACGACTTTACATGGCAATCCGAATGTTTTTCATGGCATATTTTAAGCAAATAATAAATCCCAAACATTTGTATTTTAAGCATGGCAATCCGAATGTTTTTCATGGCATATTTAGATCACGCGGCGGCGGCGAAGGCGTCTTGCAGCGGGAAGCGGCTCCTCTGTCGTGCTCTGTGTGTCGTCGGGCCACTGACCTTGCGCCATTGTTGGAATACTCCTGGACATTGGCCCTAGCTTCAAGGAAGGCCTGAATCTTCTGGACTTCGGTCTCCAGGAGCCAGTCAACTGGCGGGAGGAGGCGACTCGTGTTGGTGCAAGGAAGCGGTCGACGGCGGCGATCCATGCCGCGGAGGCGGGCACTGGCACCGGCGTAGGGACATGCTCTGGCAACGGCGTGGCGGAGACATTTGTCTGCATGGGCACCAGCACGGGCACGCGCGTCAGTGCACGCGCAGGCGCATGCGCTGGCAGGTGCACGGGCGCGTGAAAGTCAGCGGGGACCTCGTGCCTCGTGGCTTCAAGCTCAGCGACAATGTGCGGCTCCTAGGCCATCAATGCCACAGGGATGGGCGCTGGCGCAGTCGTGGCGACGGGAGCTGGAACAGAAGCGGGGGCGGGCGCGGCGTCTTCCCGCAAGGCCAGTTCAAGCTTGTCCCAAAGCGCCTTATGTGCTTGAGACTCCGGCTGGGTGTCTTCCTCAGGAAACTGGAAGACTAAGGGCAGACCATCATGATGCGGCATGACGTACGGTGAGGTCAGGCTGGTTGGAGGTAGATGACAGGAGAATCCGAGATGAAGAGAGAAGATTGTAGCGAGATCGGGGAGTGTGGGGGTGATTTAAACTGCGGCGCCGGCGCCATTAAAAGTGGGGGCAGTTGGGAGGAAGGTGGGCGATGGAGCCTGGTCAAAGGGCTCGCCTCCCGGTGAGCCTGCGCAGCGGCCTGCTCGCATGCCTCCCGATCAGCCAGCGCAGCGGTCTGCTTGCACGCCTCCCGTCGACTCACACGCTTGCTCAGACGGCACCTACCGATGAGAAGCGGGACTCGTGGTGGCACATAGGTCTAAAGCCCATGCTTTGAATAGTGAAACCGTTCGTGTTAACGTGACATGTCTTTGTTCCAAAATACCTTGGCTCTTCATTTGTGCAACTTTTCATAAGCAGCTTGTCTCAAATTGAACAAAAAAATACGACAACCTATTTGTGCCATATCACGTGACCATGCTTAGTTTCATAAATTTCACGTCAGTTTTGGATTTTCTGGAATTTAAAATCTAGGATTCGAAACAATATCGTAACATGCATCATGAAATATATTTTCAAGCCATACATCTTTACTGTTGTAGATGTTAATATTTCTTAAGAAAGGATTTGGTCAAACATTTTGCTTAGTTAGACTTCAGACAAGTTATATATGCAGAGTAAAAGAGATAATCCCTCCGTACCATTGCATTGCCTGATATAGTAACTCTAGTAGGCACGAACAACGCACGAACAAAATCAACAAAGGAGCTCCATTCTGTGCACATCCTGGTGTAGTACTATTAGTACTAGGCAATGGAGTTGACGGGTGACCTTGGGTAGCGGCGACCAAGGGAATTGAACCGTGCTCGGCACGGTAGGTAACATGGGCTAGTTACTAAAGCATCCCTCCATTGTTCATTAGTTGCCATTATGGACCGGGGACATGAGGGGTATTTCCTAGGGCTGGAATTCTGGCCGCCATATATTTCAACTAGAAACACGGAGGCTCGAGTGGAGGCACAAAGTTTAATATCGCGGTTCTTTTGGTTGGGGTTGGCTAATGTGCGTACCACGCACGCGACCACCAGGACACGAGCCCGGGTCTGGCTGGTACGCCGTCGGGTGCTGCCATTTGAGAATGCGAAAGGAATCTTTTTTTAAAATTGCCGAACGAATCTATATGTATTACAATGCTCGTATTTTCCTTGCAAATAACTAGTCATTCCAAAAGGCACGGTAATTGATTTATGACGAGTTCTTGAATTAGAGTGAGTTTGTGATATAGTGATCTCAACGTGGATGTATGACCATGCATGTATGACACGAATTCAAAACTAAAATGTAAGCCATGCATGGTCCTCAATTCAATATTTAAAATGCATAATAAATTGAAACATGAATATTAAGTCTAGTACTATGTACATGCAATGTTGTTTTTAGGTCTCTCCATCGACAACCCCCCCCCCCCCAACCACCACACATACTTCATGTATCGATCGATCTTCATTTCTTTGTTAATAGAGCTATTGGTATCCGACACACGTGCGCTCATTATTTATCTTCACATTTCGATCTCTATTTATGTCACACCCGCCCACACACTCTCAACAAACGTATTTCTCACACACAACCTCGTCATGCCCTCCATGACAAACCCTCCCTCTCTCTCTCAAGAAACGTACGTTGCCTTTGTAAAACGACTTCACCATGCGCGCACACACAAAGTCTATCTAGGCCACTCTCGGTAACTATCTACCTCCAGCCCTCAGTGTAGCTTCGCCGCACGATATCTCGGTGTATCGTCTTTAACATTCGAGTGTATGCTAGGCCACACTCACTCAATCTCTCCCTCTATAAATTACTTGATTGACCTTGCTTTCTCGCGTCGTCTCTCTCACACCTAGACGCTCCCACTACACCTCTTGCATAGGCAGAGCTATGTAGATTGTCGGGGTGTAACCCCTCGACCTTGGATAAAATTGTGAAGCTCTGTTTAGGATTGTTTAGATTATATTTTTTGAACATTATATTTGTCCCCACCCTCCCAAACACCGATGGGTTGTGCACCCCCCGGGAGAATATCATGTGCCCCCACACCTTAGATGCTATATGGTGATACGAGTTCCTTGGAGCGTGTAGATCTGAGATATAGCGGCTCACAAGATGTCTTAATATTTTTACAAGAAACCTTAATAAGTTTGGGAATTGCACACAATTAGTACCAAAACAACTCAGATGCCCTTGGATCCCATATCCAACGGCCTCAAAGCTCGTATCATCATAGCATCTAAGATGAGGGAAGACCTCATATTCTCTTGTGTTTAAGAATATCACGTGCTACCGCACCTTAGATGCCGTGGTGATTCAAGCTCCTCAGAGCCGTTGGATCTGAGATCCAACGACTCCTTGGTGGTTCAAATGTTTTTGCAGAAAAGCCCCCAAAGAGTTTGGGTGCAGCCCACAATCACAAAGACTACTCAAATGCCATTGGATCTCAGATCGAACGACCTCGAAGCTCGTATCACCGTAGCATCCAAGCTGCGAGAGCACCTGATGTTTTCTCGCACGGGGGAATATGAGGTGCTCCCATACCATAGATTCTATGGTGATACGAGTTCCCGGGAGATCTAACAGCTCACAGTAGGAGGTTTGAATGTTTTTGCAATATAGGCCTCAAAGAGTCTGGGAATTGCGCAGAAAGTACAAATACTACGCACATGGCATTGGATCTCAGATCCAACGACCTGGATGCTCGTATCACCGTAGCGGCTAATTAAGCTGCGGGGAGCACCTAATATGAGCTACTGGGAGCTGTTGGATCCAAGATCCAACGGCTCACATGAGGCCTATATGGTTTTTTTTGCAAAAAAAACCCTTGGAGAGTTTGGAAATTGCGCATAATTACAAAGACCACTCCCAAGCCATTGGATCTCAGATCCAACGACGTAAAATCCCGTATCACCATAGCATCTAAGCTGCGGGGAGCATGTGATATTCTATGCCGTTGTCATTTTTATTCCTAAGCTTGCAAAATACGTGTAACTCATGTCGTAACTTGTCTAACCGCGCAAAGTGTTTGTGCAAAAAAACCATCCTACACTTAAATATCAGAACAACACACGGGAGGCCCACTTGTCATTGATCAAATTTGGACCTAAAACTAACAAATCTGAAGGATGAGATTCGAACCGGCAACCTGGAGTACAAAGCATACGTCGATAGCATGAAACCGCAATGGTTGTTGGCTTTGTCGCATAACTTGATTTTATACAGTATTACATTGAGTAGAGTAGAGGGAGTGGCTCGTCAACAGGTGCATGAACATTGACTGACTTACTGGTGGGTCCCATGTCTGCCAACTCTCTCTCTCTCCTCTCCATCTAGTAGTACAACCTTTAGACGCACGGGCACACACGAAGAGCGGCGTGAGCTTGCTGTGGTGTTATTATAACTAAAAAAATGCTTGGAAAATAGATGAATCGCCTAGAACAAGAGACGTTGTGGCTAGTCGAGACGGAGCTAACCACACCTATCCTCCGTGCCATGTGAGCATGATGAAGCTATGTGGCTAGTGGGGGTGTTTTCGACCGACTGGCTGGGTCCCGAGGTTGAACCATAGGTAGTTTGATACAGTTTATTTTTACACGCACATTTTTCCTCCATGCCGAGACGTGGCACACTCTACCGCGCGGTTTCTGGGTCCTCCCGGGTGGTGCACGCATATTTTCCTCCTTGTCGAGACGTGGGACGCCCTACCACATGTTTTCTGGGTCCTCCTCGGTCGTAGTGCCGAAGCAAGTAAATGAATCATCAAATCACAAAAGCCCACCTTTCCCGCCGAGTACATCAGTGAAGCACGGTGGCTAGCTAGTTGGGCTAGTGCGACCGATTAGCTAGGCCGCCACCACATGTGTTTTTTCACCCCTTTTTTCTCTCCTTGCCGGTAGGTAAATTTAAATATCCACCGATGTGTTGCACTAGTCTTTGGGCGCGGTAGGATTTTTATTTTTCTGATTGACGAGAGCAGGCGCGACAGCAATTAGTCATGATGACTCTGCCTGCAAAGCCCACTGCTCCCTGGAGTGAAAAGTCATCGACTGGTGTTTTCCCATGGTGAAAACCAAAAGATTCACCCCGCTCCTCGGCTGGCTCCCTCTGCCTTCCCATAGATTGCATTGCCTTTCAGCCGTTTCGCCCCCTTTGCTTCCTCTCCCCATTGCTTCTACCTGGTTCCATGGCGGCGCACCAGATGACGGACTCTGAGGTGAGGCGCCTGACACAGGAGCTCCATGCCAAGGATGCGGAGCTCAGGGCCAAGGACATGGAGCTCCGTGAGCTCAAGGAGGAGAGGAGTGCCATGATCCTCCTTTATGTGCGAGAGTTCACGGAGCTTCAAAAGCGGCAGGCGTCCACCACAAAGATGCTTGAGGCATCGGCGGCGTTGCTGTAGAAAGCGGGAGATACGATAGGCGGTCAGGCGAGTCGGCTGGAGCGTGAGCGCGCTGATCGTGACGAGGTCCAGGATCGCCTCAACTACTTGCTGGACCATGTTGCCACGCATGTGTTGCGGCTGCGCGATGCCTACCGTCGTGCCAGCGCGACCATGCCTGCCGTTGGGCTAAACCCGTTCGACCAGCCCATCGACTTCAATGAGCTGCGGCTTCCTGACCTGGTCTCCTTCTTCACCTATATCTCCGAGGAGCTGAGCAGTCTTCACGCGATGGTGGGGGCGGAGCTGGACAGGGAGGGGTTGCGGGCGGTCGTCGCCATTGCCGGGCGAATCCTCTCAGGGCTTCGTCACCGGAATCCATTCGTGCCATTGGACGCCGTCTTTGACGAGCTGGCTCCCGTCGACCGGGAGCGGGCTCTACGGGTGGTGGCACCCTGCATCACCAACGTCGTGCGCCTCGAGAAGCAGAGGGACTTCGGTGGTGTTTAGGTGTCCTCTGCATGGGCATGTCTCAGCGCAACATGACCGTTGGATCAAACTCAGACGGTGCAGATCAGTCACTGTAGCACAAAGCGTGCGAGTGTGTTTGGTTGCATTATCATCTCAATATAGTTGTTCCCTCTTCGTGCATGCTCATCTCAGCACCCCTCTTCATGCATGCTCTGCATGCTCCTAGTGTATTTGTGTTAACCTAGTGCGGACTCATGCACCCTTCATGCACTCTGCCAAACACCCAAAAGTGGGTCGAGAAGGGAACTTTTGCTCCCATGCACCCTTCATGCACCCTACCTAACATTGATTCATGCTTCATATGGTTCATGTTCCGTGGAGTACTGTATCACCGTACTCTCCGTGCACTGTAGACCAAGTTCTGTTGACATTGATCTCACCGTTCATTCTCGACCGGACAGTCAAAGAAGGGGCATGTTACATTACTGTTCATAGTTGACATGCACACAACATTATTTTTTATCATCATATCTTACTACACTAGAAACAATATTATGGTACTAACGTATGAACCACTGCACATGCCTATTAGTAGGAGTATTGTGTGTTCAAGTGGCTGCCGTGTTTCGTACTCCTCCGTCGTAAGAGTGGAAACGCTCACTGTAATCATTTTTTCCAGAAATAGTGGACATGGTCTACCGCGCGGATCCTCCTCGACGGTCGTCAGGAACCTTGCTACTCACTTTCGCCGACGTGTGGGACAGCCAACATTGGGGTCCACTTGCCATGCACTAAAGTACTCCGTACTAGAGTGCACAACTGCATGGTAGACTACCCCGGTCGAAGCGCTGCAATAATGCCCAATGAGCCGTAAAATCACAAAAACCCCACCTTTCAAGCAGTAAGTTGGACGGACGAAGCAACCATCATTTCACTCTTCTCCCTTAGCTTCCTCTCTTGAAGAAAACCCCAACTCGCTTCTCCCTCATCTTGTTCCTCATTTCTTCAAAAAAAATGACGCACTTCTGCCATTGTTCTTCTCTCCCAAAGAAGGAAAGGTGAGCGCATCAATGGTGTTGCTTCTGGCCAAGGCCCGGTCTTGCAACCCCGTGACTGATCCTATAACTCCCTCTCTGTTCTTCTTTTGGGTTTGTGATTATGGTTCTTTTTCTTTTATTTCTATTTGACAGTTTCTTGATGGACCCTGGAGCATCAGCCGAAGTGATGTCTATGGCTCTGGCCAAAACAGTCGAGGCTCAGGGTACGAAGAAGCGCAAGCACCCCACCGAGACTGCCGCAGACAAGCTGAAGGCCATCGCCCTGTCCAAGCCCACCTCTCCGGGATCCCTCGTTAAGCCAGTCCAGGTAATATCTCTTCTTGACGATCTTTTTGGCGATCTTGATCGTGTTTTTCATCTAACACGTAGTACTAGTACTAGTAGTACAACTTTCTGGGTGATCTTGCATGTGATTTTTGTGTGCCAAATGCCGGTTCTAAATTGCTCTTTTGACCAAAACATGCGAGAGGTTGACATACATATGATTTTTGCACATAACACCGATTTCTTAAAGATTACTTTCAACTACTTTATGAACATAAATGCTAGCTGTATGAAATGCAAGATTTTAGCTCTCATGCCTTTGAAGAGAGTATTGTAGCCTCAATAAGTTGTGTTATGGATATTGCAAGTAATCCCTCTGCTCTCATGCCTTTGAAGACATGTTCTAGTGTCTTTGTTCACTCATTTATGTGCGTATATGTAGTCTTATATGCAGTAAATATCGAAAATCATCTTATATTTCTGAATGGAGGTAGTAATAAAATATTTGGTTTCTATTTGAATTAGAACCAGGTCCGCGGTGGAGATGAAGTTCTCAAAGTCATGCATGTGAACTGGAAGACCTGAGGATGAGTTCTACTAGTAAACTATCCAGCTGTTGTGTCCTTGTCGCCACGTGTCGTGAACAAGTGTTTTCCTGTAGCATTGTTGTCAGGCGTGTTCTCAAGGGTGTACTTCACCACAACAATTTCCTAGCTGTGCCTTCGATTATGAAGGGTGTGGTTCTTGTAAAGCTTCCCGATAAATCTGTTGTGGACTGTCTTCATCATCATGTTTATGAGTGGAAGGACCGCTCTGTTAGGTTTTCCAAGGTTGGCGAGATGGCGATGGTGCCGGTAGACATCTCTCACGAAGTCCATGGCCTAGTCAGTTATGTGGGGTACATCCCATAGGTCAGTGGCAAGAAATAGTCAGCAAAATTTAATTAGTGCAACTTTGCTTGTCTGTAGTAAGTAAAATTGCTCAGTACTTGATTTGTGTGTGTGAACCCTGTATTGTTTAGTACTGACGCTTTTGTTGTGTGGTGAGTCCTGAGAATAGTCTATGTTAATGTCTATCCACTCAATTCAGTCTGTATATTTTGAAGTATCCAGATCATCTTTTTTGTGAGAACGGTTTATCAATTATGTTTACACTCCAATATTTGTATGCATTGCAGGGTTTATCGCACCCACCAGGATTTCCAGTCCCATGGATGTTCGCTCCATATGAGTTGTTACCACCTTTGGATTGTCCTGCTTGTGGGAGTAAGTGCGGGCCCTGCATGCCACCCGTAATTAGACGATCAACCTTCAGTTTACAACTTGAACATAGTGATATCCTGGTAAGGATTCACTCGTGTCACGTCAAGTAAATCTTATTGATTTACTGTCTAAATCTTATTGATTTACTGTCATGTTATCTTACTTTTGCTACAATTTTACGATGCAGGTTTTGCCATGTCACATTCATTACAGAATAAACCGTTTGGTTTGCTCTATGATGGTTATTTTAGCAGGTTTCACTTCTTATGTCGTGTCAATAACGAAGGCACTGTCCATCACTTATATTACTGGCCACAATTGGAGCAGTTTGTTGTCTGAGTGCAATCTAAAGCCCTATGATGAACTGCGGTTTGTTTTAACAAACACGCCACAATTAGTCCTTCTCGCGTTTAAAAGAAGTGAAGAAAAAGACTATATCAAGGTCATGGAGCCTAGTGAAGTTAGAAAGCTGAAGTATCAAATCATAGTAGACTAGAGACGATCGCTGCTATCTCGCACGTCGGTACCACCTTCAGCATCGGATCGAGCACTCGCACCTGCTCCGACGACACTGGATCTAGCACTGACAGCGGCAGCAGCTCAGTCTGATCCACCAGAGGATTGGGCACTAACCGCGTCAGTGGATTAGGCTGATCTACCGGAGGATCGGGCAACGACATGGGCACCTGCTCCAACACTAACACCAGCTCCACAAGGAGCACCATCTTCGGCAGCAGTGGCGACACTACCAGTCGCACCGGCATGGGCACCAGCAACGGCTCCGGCACTTGCACCAACACTTTAAGTTGCACTTGCATCTGCTCCAGCCCGTGGAGCGGCAACTGAACCAGCACTTGCACCGGCAACAGACTGGGCTGCAGTTCACACTGCATATAGCAAAGTCCTTACAAAAACCGAGATCTCCACCTTCTTGGTAAGCATTGGCAGCCCAAGTGCTTCGTTCTTTTTTCTTTCCATGTTGTTTCACATGATTCACTGTGTTGATCCAACTGTTTGTGTATGTCTTCTTGTTTGCAAACAGAGAATTCCTAGAGAAACGAGGGAGTCGTTCAATAATTCGGGCGACCGTGGCCAAGTTTCTCTTACCATGCACAGCCTTGGTGTGAATGAACCTGCTCAATATACCGTAAGTACAAAGGATGGTCGCATGATGATTGATGCTAAAGGATGGTCAAGGTTCAAAACTCTATCAAATCTTGTGGTAGGGGATGATGTCAAAATCGAACTTTCTCGGCAAGGAGAATTGGTCCTAATCAACTTTGAAATTCTTCAGTAGCAGCACGCAACTACCGAACTCATCTATCCTCCGAGAGCTTTTGATGTAATAATATGGCATGGTGAAACAAGTGTCATGTGTGTATAAGTAGTACGACAATATTATTTATCACGTAGGATATCGTGAAAGAATTCCAACTCTGATTGCTGGTTAGGAACTGTCGTTCGATTTCATTCTAACAGCTGTCGTGCTTTATTTAATTTTCTGTATTCACCTTGCAACAACGTCTAAAACCACCGCCGTACCGATCGCTTGCAATATGAAATGCGCTGAGTTAGAACACATGGGCCCCCAAACATGCAGGCCCACCGGCCTGTGGCCCAAAGTCCAGAACAGTCAACCTATCTAAGTATTATATTCTCATTTGAACCCCCATATTATGTTATATATATTCCTCTTGATTTTTCTTATGTATAAAGTTGTGATATAAAAGATTTTTATATTTCTTTATAGAGGGAGTATCTCTCTATCAAAAATATATTTATGTGTAACTAGTTACTCCTGCCTTTCTACTTCCTTTCGCTGATATGCGGGGCATCCGGCAACGGGGTCCATGTGCCATGCACCAAATTAGAGTGCACAACTGCACGATAGACTCACCCCGGTCGTAGCACTGCAGTAATGCCCAATGAGCCGTCAAATCACAAAAAAAACCACCTTTCCAGCTTTAGCAGTAAGCTAGATGGACGAAGCAACAATATTTCACTGGGCCTAAATCCCCTTCTCCCTTGTCTGCTTGTTCAGAGAAAACCTCCTCTCGGCGATTGCGTAGGGTTTTCTCATGGAGAACCAGTACGAATTCTTCATCCATCCCCGATAAATCCTAGTCCCTTGGTCGCGAGTAATCCTAGGATGGCAGCCGCCGCCGTTGATGCATTTTTCTTCCTACTGAATCTAGTGTGTTTCATTTGCAGTGCCCAAAGTGCGAGAATCCTACAGGTTTCTACGCCCTCGGCGAGACGCCACACTTGTTCCTTCTCATCGTAACACAGGATTTTAAAACACGCACAATATGTTCCTGGAATCCTCTTTTCTATCCTGGGGGTTGGGGTTTTTTGAACATGCTGTCTACTAATTTGGAAATTTGGATTGCTATATTTGGATAAAGGGTACTAGTACCATGGTCAACACTGACGTGAAAGAGGAAATTATTTCTAGATTTGGATAGCGAATACATTGTGTTCTCATATTATTTTTCCTGCAGTGAATTCCTTGCTCTGCCAGAACACATGTACTCAAGGTGGTCGGCCTTGCCATAACTGAATACACCAGTTTAATGGTCACATTGAAGAAAAGCCATGGATATAAGTTCCTAGTTGGGTTCATGAACCAAGAAGATCGCTGCTTTTTTATGGCCGAACTTGGATAAACTTTCTCAAGTGGTACGGACTGAAAGTTGGCGCACAAATGTTGATGGAAATAGCAGAACCTAGTCTCATCTTCATTGTGATCTTCCACCCCGGCGTCGTTCCAGTAGTTCATCCATGTTAGTTTTGTATCTGGTTCTTGCATGTTGCCTCGATTACTTCTTAATCCACCTATTATGTCTAACTAATCACAATTTGACTTTAGAAGTAGCAACAATTTGTGATTCCCTTCTCTCACAAAGATGCTACTTCTAATTAATATTTCTTATAATTTGTGGCACGTGTAGGTTATTTTAAAGTTCAGCACACTACTCGTTTGTTATTCTATAAGAACTCGACTGTTACTGATGGCACTGAACTTGACTGGGACGACATCCACCAGTTCCTACACTTTATTGATCATCTTGAGGTCCTTGTGGGGCGTTTCAATGGTGGAAGGCCACGTGGGATATGTGTGCCACTGGTGCACACGTTGAACAGGTCCAACTGTGTCAAGAAACTTATGGTACGAGCTATTTTCTGTTATATATGTTGTTCATAAACTCTTGCTTATACACAGTTTTACAGCTGTGATCTTCTTGAAACAAAAACTGCCCAGTTCTATTGTTCCTATACAGATGCCTGACCATGGTCGGGTCAGACTTGCGCTTGGTCACAACATCATGTTTATGTCGACCTACTCCATTTCCCTTGGAGGTGAAAAGATACTTATTCATGGGTGGTCTCAAATAATGAAGGCCCGTCCATCTTGGAGAATAGGATAGAAGGTTATGCTCATGCTTTTCCATGGCTCTAAAGTGAATATCCTGTTTATTGACCACATTGCGAGATGAAGCCGCTTTCAGAAGGTTGTGGATGCGCGAGGTGGCGCCTGGGCCTTGTCCTGGGACTTGGTGGCCTCACCCTTGGTTAACTGTAGGCAAAGTAGCACTGTTCGAGGCGTGCTTTGTATGGTTTAACCTGTATAAGTACTCATACTGCTTTCAGCTATGGTTGTTAAGTGCCCATGCTGGTTTCAGTTAAGGTTGTTAAGTACTCATGCTGCTTTTATAGTCTGTCGTGTTTCTTCAGTCTCATCTTCCTCTAGATGCCAAAACCAAACCAGCGCCGGCGGGGCCGCCTGCTTCTGCCTCCCACGGCTGGCTGTGCCTTAGCGCATGCATCGCCGCCCTACCGTTTCCTAAATCATTAACGCCGGCGTCCGAGGCCTCGCTGTCGTCCTCTGCGTGCTTTGGTGCGCTCGCCGCGGCGCCGCCCTCTCGCGTTGTCAACATGGTCAACAAACAAGAGGAATCGGGAGAGGACTATACGTGGAGAGGATGACAGTAGGGACCCACCATGTCCATGGCCATACGCAAGAAAGTTCGTCATTTTTTTATATACTCCATTGTCAGCGTATAGAAAAGAAAATGCTTCCTCCTAGTGGTTTGCTGACATCTGGGACGCACGACATTGTCAGTGTATAGTCAATAGACAAAAGAACAACACAAGATCGGCTGACACCTGGGACGTAGCTACTCGAGCAGTATTTTTTTGGAAAAATTTTGTTTTTGCCACTCTAGATTTTGCCAATTTTCCTTATGCCACTCTAGGTTTTGACATTTCACTTTTGCCACTCTTAGTTTTTGACAATTATCACAATTGCCATTCCCATGGCGAAAGCAAAATTTTCAGAGTGGCAATTGTGATACATTTCAAAAACTAAGAGTGGCAAAAATGAAATAAATTTATTTTGCTTTTCCCACGGAATGGAAATTGTCACAATTATCAAAAGCTAAGAGTGGCAAAAGTGAAATGTCAAAATCTAGAATGGCATAAGGAAAATTGGCCAAATCTAGAGTGGCAAAAACAAAATTTTCCCATTTTTTTGTTATTGTTGAGACGGAGTAGGATTTCAACTGGGCTGTGGCCCGTATAGCCCAAGCTTCTATTTTACGTTCACCACATGACCAGCCCAGCTATTTTTTCTTTGTGAAAATGGCTAGCCCAGTTTATTTTTTCTGAAGAATACCCAATCGAGGCATACCCAACCCAGGCCAACTTAATTTTCTCCGCCCTGCTGGGCTGCAACTCTTTCAAGATGGCTGCAAATCTTAAAAGGAATATGAATTGGGCTGTAAATATAAAAAACACACGACAAATTGGCAATCACTTTCAAATTTCTGAATTTTTTCACATTTTCAGATTCCAATTTCACCGGGCTTTAACCTAATTTAAATATATCTTCAAAGTACTTTAAATCTGGCTCGACATTTCGGTATTAAAAATAGTTTGGACCCACCAAAATATGCAAAATTTTGTTTAAATTTTTAACCCTGGCCTTGGCCAACAAAAAGAAAATGGACTGCAATAAATTCCATAAGAAGTTGCAATTGAGCTGTAAATTATTAAAAAATAGGGAATGGGCTGACTTGTGGGCCTATTAAGTTGACGCGTATGCAAGATTTTTTTAGTTATTATATACGTCAACAAATGATTCTAGCAGAAGTGACCATTGGATGTCAATCCAACGGCCCTCGTGCTTCTTCAATCACTGATCTTCTTGCTCCAGCCGCCAAATCCAGCGTCGGCAGGACCGTCTGCTCCCGCCTCCCGTGGCCGGCTGTGCTACCGTGCAGGCCTCACCGCCCCCTACTACTCCCACCGCTGGCCAGGCCATCCCTCTACTCACCCACATCCCTCCACTGCTGCGGCTTCGCCGCCTCCGGGTCATTCCCTTCCTGGGTCTCACCGTCGTCCATCGCGTTGATGTTCTCGGCACGGCGTGGTCAACATTGTTAACAAACGACAACATCAGAAGAGGGATGTACATGGAGAGGCTGACAGTTGGGACCCACATGGTCCATGGCCGCACACAAGCAAGTACTCCTTATTACGCCAAAAAAAATGAATCCTCCCCATGACAGCTGGGACCCACCAGCTATATCTTAGCATGGAAGGAAGTGCCTCCTTATTAAGCAAAAAATAACGATTGCTCCCCATGACAGCTGGGGCCCACCAGATTTGGAGGCTGATTTGTGGCCCTACTAAGTTGACGCGTACGTAGGGCTTTGTCAACTTAGTCAACAAATGATTCTATCACCAGTGACTGTTGGATTGTTAACATCCAACGGTCGTCCTGCTTCTTCAACCTCTGATTTTCTTGCTCCAGCCATCCAAACCACCGCGTGCTCCTGCCTCCCGTGGCCAGCTGTGCTGCCACGCAGGCCTCATCACCCCCTACTACTCCCACCGCTGGCTAGGCCATCCCTCTACTCACCCACACCCCCTGTTATTCTGTTGCGACGGCAGCCTCACATGACAGCCGAACCAGTCAGCCCTCGTACTACCCTCCGCGTGTTCCCAGGCTCTGCGTCGTTCCCTGCCTCACTGTCGTCCACCGCCTGGGTGCTGTCCGCGCGGCGTGGTCAATGTGGTCAACGAACGACAACCATCGGAAGAGGACTGTACGCGGTGAGGCTGACAGATGGACCCACCAGCTACATCTTCGCACGCAAGGAAGTGCCTCCTTATTACGCGCAAAAGAAAAGAATCCTCCCCCTGTCAGCTCGGACCCACCATCAATATCTTCGCACGCAAGGAAGTGCCTCCTTATCCTCTCTGACAGCCAGGACCCACCCCATTGAAACGTACATAGCTTGTCATTCTGGTCACAAACGTGTACGTACATACTGGTCCATCGGTCTTTCTGCCACGATGAACCGTGGCCCAGTAAGGAGCTATAGTTGTTCAGGCAGTCCCATCTATATCGTGTACACGTACCTACAGCCACGCTGCAAGAAAGTAAATACGGCTATGTACGTACATACGGGCGGGGTCTCGAACACGTATAACGATGACGTCCTGTTCATCGGCAGCCAACCGGTTGGGTCGGAACAGAGGAAATAGCGTTGTGTTCATCGGGAGGCAACCGACTAGGTCGGAATACATCTTGTTCATCGGGAGCCAACCGACTTGGATGGAACAGTCGAAACAAGGTCTGGCATACCGCAAAACGGAGGAAACGAACTTCTGTTCGAGCTCTTATGGTCGAAACGGGGTCCTGTTCATCGGGAGGGGTGTGGCATACCGCAGAACGAAGGAAACGGACTTGTGTTCGAGCTCCTACAGTCGAAATGGGGTGCTCTTGATCGGGAGGGGTTGGCGTATCGCAAAACAGAGGAAACAGACTTGTGTTGGAGCGCCTACGGTCGAAACGGGGTCCTGTTCATCGAGAGCGGTGTGGCGTACCGCAAAACGGGACTCCACGGGCTACTGTTCATCCACCGTCTACTGCCTCGCTCCAGCCTCCACATGCTACTGTTCATCCACCGTCAATTTCCTCCAGCCTCCACCTGCTACTATTCATCCACCGTCGACTTCCTCCAGCCTCCACCAGCTACTGTTCATCCACGAGATACTGTTCATCCAGCCTCCACCGGCTACTGTTCAACCAGCCCTCCACGGGGTCATGTTCATCCACCCTCCACCGGCTATTGTTCAAACAGCCCTCCATGGGGTCCTGTTCATCCACCCCCAACCGGCTCGGGTGTGTGGCGGCCTCCTCTCAATCAGGGTCCTGTTCATCCAGCAGCAACGGCCTCTACTACCACGGGGTCCTGTTCATCCAACCCCCACCAGGAACTGTTCATCCAACCCCAACAACGATCACTGTTCATCAAGAGGCAGCAGCAGGTTCGATCGGCTTCAGTTAGCAGCAGTGGCGAAGGAATCGCTCGGGTTCAGTTAACAACCAAGGGATCGATCGCTCAGGTTCAGTAACGTAGCTAGTGCAATCGCTCGGGTTCAGTAAGCAAACGCCTCGCTCGGGTTCAGTTAGAGCCCAACGCCTCACACACATGCCCGTACGTGTATGAGAGAAACGTGCAATCCCTCCGTGCATCGCTCGGCCCCGACCACCCATCGTAACTGGGAACTCCCCGATATTTTCCTCGCCCTCGCTTCTACCATGATTTTTTCCGTCATGGACGGCCCAAAGAATGTCATGCAGGTGCGTCCCCAGCCCGCCCAGGACGAAAAGCCCATTTTCTGTCATAGAAGTAGGAGCCCACCACATCTATGATAATACGTGCTTTTGTCACAATTATCGTCATAGAAGTGTCATAAGCATGACAGAAAAAATTTCGTTCGGCCCAAAATGTCACGGATGCCTTTTTTTGGAGTGTAGCAAAGGGTTTGAACATTTGATCCCTTAACACTTGTACGCACACGCTGCTCTCCCAAGTCGACCTTGCTGGGCTAGAGCACGTCATGCCTTCGTGTTCCTCCAGATCAATCCATCACAGCAGGAGTAGGGTTTTACGCTGCAAAGCGGCCCAAACCTGGGTAAAAGAGAGTTGTCATCGTCGTGCTGCCCCCTGCTGCTTCTGCTCTTTCTGCAATGTGACCGTCCCCTTGCCGACCCACAAAGGGGCGCTTCTGCACCATAGGTGATCGTGCTTCCACACCGACATCTTTCGCGCGCCAGGAAGGGGGCATCGCTTGTGCGAACCTGAAGCAGTAGCCAGTACATGGATGTTCATCATCCCTCTGCATCGTCCATGCCTCCCAAGAAGAAGAGCAGAGCGGCGGCGCCGGTCCCTGCGTCGTCGGTCCTTTTGTCCATGGCTGTCGGTGCCGCGAGCGCCGCGGCCGCGGCCGCAGCGGACAGGATGGGCACCACGGGCATCACGGCTGCCGTAGGTAGCGCTGCTGTCGCTTTAACGGCCGTCTCCTTCGAACATAGTGTGCGGCGACAGCGGCGCGAAGGCAGGAGATCCGGTTGTTGATAAGCCACGCCCGGTGGTGGGGGAGTTCTCCCCACAGCGATGAATGTTCAGTTGAAGCCATGGGCCATGGCAAATGCATCGGATCACCACCCCATCCAGCAGAGCAATATTGTTGTGAAAGGGAATCGCGGTGAGGCATGTTTCCGTTCAATCCCAACAAGTCTTCCACATGTTGCAGTGTGTGGCAACCTTGTTGTGTATAGATTAAGCACTACCACTTGTGTGCGAGACTTCCAAGGGAGGGAAGGATCCGCGTCTGCGATGACAGCAACTACAAGATCATGAAAAGAAAAGTGGTGACACCTTCTTTGGTTTTTGAAATCCTTTTATGTACCTCTTGCGACACCTTTTGGTTTGAACCCTAGCACTTGCATGAGATATCCAAAATGCGAAGGGACTCTTTTGTGATTGCTTGCATCCTCGTCTGTTTCGAGTCCGCTCAGTCCAGGTAGCCATATCGTGAACGTCGAAGGGAAACTTGCCGGCGGTACATATACATGCAAAAAACTAGGGGCCCGCCCCCCACAGCGGCATAGTTATTGTCCACCCCGGCAAGCTCCGAGTATGTGCAGGATTCATAATCATGCAAGAACGATGGGCGATATAAACTTAAAGGATAGCATTTGTTCATTCAACAACTTAAGAGTGCTATTACATCCTAGAAAGTAGCAAGGCCTAACACAAGGCCGAAATATGTCTTTTTGTCTGACAGCATTGCAGCAAATGGAGCAGGAGAATTTAGTCCCGGTGGCCTCCTTGGACCCGGGGCACCCGAAGAACTTTGTCGGCCAAGGGATCGACAACTTGAGCAGCAGCAGAGGTGTCCGTCCTGGCCGGCAGCCACTTTAAAGCATCGGAGAGGTCGACGCCAGGATGACGCTATGTATAATTGACGAGGAGAGTGAAGATGGCGTCCCGAGCAAATTTTCGAGACTCACTAGCGAAGCAAACTGATCTGTCGTCTTCGTATGTCTTCAATCCTTCAATGAGACCCTCGAAGAAGTGTGTCAGCTTGATGCTCGGGGCCTCATGCTCGCTGACGGAGAAGGTCCAGCTCTTCATGTTCATCTTGGCAATCTGGGATGAGATACGCTCAGCTATATTCACCAGGCTCTTCGACCAGAGGTTGTACAGTTCGACCTGGTCCTTGAGTTTGAGCTCTGCGTCCTTCCGAAGGGTGCCAGCAGTATTGAATTCTTCCGTCAAGGCTCTCTCTTTGTCCTTGGCTTGCTCCAGATCCTTCTCCAAAGTGGAAAGTTTAGCATTCAAATCCTCAATGGTGCCGGAAGCAGTTTCCAGGTCCTGGTCCTTGGATGCAAGCTGCGATTGCAGCCCCTCCAGCATGGTGGCTGCTTTCCGCGCTTCTTCCCGGAGGGCCTCCACCTCTTTCTTGTTCCCGGCAAGCTCTTCTTCCAACCTCCCCATTAGGGATTCAAGCTCAGTTTTGGCACCAGAGGCTACGACAAGGTTATCAGAGACTTCCTTGAGTTTGGCTGCCGCGTCCTGGGTCTGTGCGTCGATGGCTTTCTTGTGGCCGTCCTCCAGATCCTTGACTCGTTGCAGAACAAGACTCTCCAGCTCTTCATCTTTGCCATGGAGCGTGTTGGCCAGGGTCTGCTCGCGAGTAGTAAGATCTTTTACTTTCGCGTTGAGCTATGCTTCGTGCTCTACCAACCTGCCATCGTGAGTTCTTGCCTTCTCTGCAGCATTCGCCATCCTCTCCTCCTGGTCCCTGAGCTCGCGGGGATCGATTGTTGTACCAAGTGTGCAGCTCCTCGGCCTTGTCCTTCAGTTGGTGGGTGGCCACGCCCTGTGCACTGTGCTCTTCTTGGACTGCCTGCCACCTCCGGCCATACCTCTCTTGCACTTCCTTGATCTTGGTGGCCACTGTCTCCAGGAAGACCAAGTCCTTGGAGCTGTCTCCAGGGTCGCTTACTTCTTTGGCCCTCTGGGTCAAGGGAGCCAGGATGCGGCTGATCTCTTCATCAAAGTTTGCTCCGGCGAGAACTGACGAGCTGGGGGCTGTCAGGGTAGGGTGAGCGGCAATCATCGCCAAGCTGCTTGCCGGAAAATTCACCCACGCATGTGAAGCGTCACTCTAAAGAGGTGCTTTTTCTTCAACCTCCATGATGGGGCCAGAGACGCTTCCGGGGATTCCCTCTGTTCCTCCTGAGGCTTCATGGGTACCCCTGGGGGCTTCTATGTGTCCCTCGTCAGTGGCAATCTTGAGGGCCTCTGCAGCAGCATCCTTCCCAATGTCAGCCACCTCCTCCAAAAGCTCCTTCTCTTCAAGCACGGGGGCTGCAAAATAAGATTGAAGGCAAGAGAGGCATGAGACGCAAAAGTTCAATCCAAAGAATCAACAAGGCAGAAAATTTTCAGATGAGGGCTCAAAGGTTAGTGGGTTACCTACCGGCGGCTGTCGAGAAGAAACTTCTCCTTCCCCGACAGCACTTGTTAGTGGGCGACTAGCATCCACCTCTTCCACAGGAGTTGCTTCGGCGCGAACATATCCAGCCATGGCAGTCCTTGGCGGCGAACCCAATCCTTGAGCATCGCCTGTGGGATGGGCCGGCGTGGCCGTCACTTGCTGTTGGATTTCTCTTTGGTAGCCTTCGCTGGTCTCCCTGGCGGGCAACAATAGGGAGGCTTCAGCATGTCCACCAGCAAACGAGGTCTGCCCCATGCCTTCATGCAGGGGGTTGGCCTGGGGGCTGGGAATGGCGTCATCCATGGCGTCCTTCGCTGGCTCAACCCTTGATGCCGAGCCCAACTCTACTGACATTTTGGTACGCTTTGCTCGCTGAGAAAGAGTCTCTTCGTCCCTGTCAAGACCCGCATCATATGATCAGTTGAAACAAGCCTCTTATCCATTCCCGTTCGCTCGTGGCGGGGGAGTAAGTCAAAATAGAAAAAACTCACATTGGGTTTAGGGATAATCAGGCTCGAACTGATGACTTCCACCACGTCAAGGTGACACTCTACCGCTGAGTTATATCCCTTCCCCGTCCCATCGAGAAAGAGAATTAACGAATCCTAAGGCAAAGGGGCGAGAAACTCAAGGCCACTCTTCCTCCGGGCTTTCTTTCCGCACTATTATGGATAGTCAAATAATGGGAAAAATTGGATTCAATTGTCAACTGGTCCTATCGAAAGTAGGATTGACTATGGATTCGAGCCATCGCACATGGTTTCATAAAATCTGTACGATTTTCCCGATCTAAATCGAGCAGGTTTCCATGAAGAAGATCTTGTTCAGCATGTTCTATTCGATACTGGTAGGAGAAGAACCCGACTCGGTATTCTTAAAAAAAGAGGGGAAGCAGAACCAAGTCAAGATGATATGGGTCGCCCCTTCTTCTTGCGCCAAAGATCTTACCATTTCCGAAGGAACTGGGGCTACATTTCTTTTCAATTTCCATTCAAGAGTTTCTATCTGTTTCCACGCCCTTTTCTTGAGACCTCGAAACGAAAATCAAATAAAAGCAGAAGAGCAATCAGAATTAAGAAAGCAAGGTTCTTCCTCACTCTCGGTCATCGAGCATGGCGTCCATCTCATATACTAGAGGCGGGGGTGATTCCCTGGCCCTCTTAAGTGGCGGTGGGGTCTTGCTCTCTGCCGGTGCTGGGCTTGATGGTGGTGTAGGGTCAACGCCTCTCACACCCCGCTGCCGGGGAGGCGGTGTCAGGGCTCAAGTGAGACGCAACCACTGACTCTTGGCTACCTCTCTTGCGGAGCCGGCGCTTCTGCTCTGGAGCCTGAGTGCCCGCCTCAAGTCCTTCCTCCTCTTCGGGCGCTGCGGCCCCCTCTGTCCCGACAGCCTCTGCCCCGACAGTCTCTGTCTCAGCAGATTCTGCCCCGGCAGCTTTTGTCCCGGCAACCGCGGCCCCTAGCGCCTCAAGTTCGGCGATCTCTTCGTCAACACGCTCCTCATCAGAGGGATTCGCGTCTTCATCCTCGCCGGCTCCCCCGACAGCCTTGATCCTTCGGGCTTCTGCAAGCCTGCTGAGTATGTACTCTTGTTCCTCTTCGGTGGAACCCTTGGTAAAATTCGTCTCTTTCCTGGTGGCCCTCTCCTCTAAGCCAGAGGCCCAATCCATCTCATCCTCCAAGCTGGGCAGTGACCAGTCCACCTTGACTCCATTGGCATTGCAGTCTGGCATCCACTTGAGGATCTGATCCAATGCAGAGTTGATATGCAGAGGAACGATCCTTGCCGGCAAATGAAAAGTACCGGCCTTGTGGAACAGCTGCTCGCACAGCCAGGCGTGGCTCATAACTATCAGATTGTTGGCAACACCAGGGTAGAGCCGCATCCAGTCCACGACGTTCTTGTACTCCCAAGCAAAGTGATCCCATCGCTGCAACGGGGCAATATGGCGCCGGAGGAAGTCCGCCCCCACATGTTCAATGGTGAGCCCAGCAGCCTTGAGGCGTGCAATCCTGTTCAAGGCTGGGCGGAGCTTCTTGTTAGTGGCTCCCGGATTGCTCCAATCCTTGCCACGCACCACGCATTTGGTCCACGACAAGCAAAATGAGGGGGCTTCAGGGTCCTGAATCCAGCACCAGTCACCTCTCCACTCCTCCCACTTGCTATGCAGTTGCCCCCCAATGTAATCCCAGTCTTCTTTCTTTCCCCACGGAATCCAAGTGATATTTCCCGAAAGGGACTTGTCCTTGATGCGGGGGATATAGAAGTGGCGGAGCAGATCCACATTGGGGGCGACTCCCACAAAATTCTCGCAGAAATGAGAAAACACCGCCATGCACGTCATTGCATTGGGCGTGAAATCCAGCAGACAGAACCCAAAAGCGTACATCATGGCGCTAAAGAAGTCGGAAAAGGGAGGGGAAAGCCCATAGTAGAAATATGCGTAGAAAAAGTGATAGGAGTCTGCTGGAATCTTGGATCCGTCAGGGATGACAACTGGCTTCCCATGGCCTTTGGTTCTCCTCGCCCACATGTATGCATACCTGTGGATCAAGGTATTGCCGTCCAGGTCCGACGGCGAGAAGACCACATTTTCCTGCCGCCGCTGGACCAATGCTTCCGCCTCTTTCTTCCTCTCCTCTGCCCTCCGGTCTTCCGGTTGGGCCGCCTGCTTTCCTTTCACGGCGCTCTTCTTGCGCCCCACCCTTTGGGTGATGGGAAGGGATATACCTGGTGTAATGGAGAAGGGAGTGGTGGCGGCGGAGGCAGTTTCTGTTGCGAGGAAGAAGATGAAGCGGGAGGGGCAAAAGGTGCGAATGAGCAGCGCTCCTCCGTGTCTGCCCTGTTTTATTGGGACCATGCGAGGAGGGCTGCCTCTCCACTATTCCTCCTGCAAAACCGCCTTTAACGGGCGCACTACCCCAGTAACCGCTGCAAACTACACCACAACACTTAATCGGGGCAGTTAACTGATGTGAGAAGTTGTTGAATGAGGGCAAACTATCTGCGGGGACATTTGTTACTGCCGGGACAGGTACTCCAAGGCATACGAACAGCCGGTAGAACTTGAGCCACCGGGGCATCCACACTGCCAGTACACTTTTCAGGCACATATTCTGCCGGGACAACACAACCACGGCCCATTTTCTGCCGGGCCCCTTATTTGGGCCTAGCGCGGGAGACACCCAAAAGTTTCGCGGCCCAACCCCTCTTCCCCAAATCCCTCTTAATCGACCCACGCACTCGCGCCCCCCTCCAAACCATACTTCCCCAAAACCCTGACCCGCCGCCGCCGCCCACTCCACCGCCGTCCCTCCCAAACCCTACTTCTGGCCGGCCCGTTCTCCCCTTCCCTGTGCGCCGCCGCCCTGCCTCTCTTCCTCCTCTGAGTTGCCGTTTCCATGGAAGCGGTCCGACCTGTTCATTGCAGGATCTAGCGGTCTGGCCACATGGTGGTCGATGCTGCCGGATCTGGTGGTCTGGCCGCACTGGGGTTCGATGCTGCCGGATTTGGCTGCTCCGGGCCTCATCAACGCCGCCCAGGTTGTTCGCCTCCCCATCGCCACTTCCCTCATCATCATCTCATCTGCCTCCACCAGATCCACTGAGAGGGTAAGACCGAGAGAGTAGCCGCCTGTCTCTGGAGGAGTTCGTCCCGGACGGCCTCTACAAGGACTCCCTCCTCCTCACTCCCAACGCCACTGCCTTCGGAACACGGTCCTCTTCTTCATGGCGAGTTAAAGCAGGTCAACTGCGAGCTGCATCGATTCCTCTTCTTCGTGGGGTCTGCACCTTCTCAGAGTGCAGCCGTGCAACACCTGCTACTGTGGAGGACGGATGGCGGGGTGCTGGTAGAGCTGCTCCACGCCGGCCCTGTCGATCTCAACCACTAATTGTTCAACCACGCGTTGCACCATCACTTCCTCTACACTCGCTACCAGTAAGCACCACAACGCCTCTATCGTCATCGAGCTCGTCACATGTATGTATGGATCAAGATGCTATCAACTGTTTGTTTCCCTGTATGTCTGTTCAGAGTTCAGCAAGGACACTCACAGTCACAACGCACCAACTAAATCTTTTGTAGCAAATAACCATTATTGTAAAAGAATTCTCAAGTGATTTTCTTTTATAATCTTCTCTAGTATCCTGATAGCCTAATGGAAAATATACACCACAGCGCGCATGGTTTATGCCTAGTTTGGTTATGCGTACATTTTGTGAAGGTTTGTTGCTCCAACTTGTGAAGCCATATAGTTGAGTTTGTCCTTATCAGCTATAATAGAAAAAGTATATGGTCCTATTTCAGGTGTAAGAGATAGTTCCTATTTCAGGTCTAAGAGTCAGTTTATAAAACAAAACAAGAAAAGGATCGGGTATACTAGGTCATATGGAAGATTCTTAGAATGTAGGCCATGTTTCGTTAAAAAAAAGAATGGCATGTTACTGATGTTCACTTTCATTTCTGATCCATCTGTCAAAGATAAAGATTGCGAGCAAGATCACCGCCCAAATATGAACAGTTTAGAATCTTCAAACTTATGCAAAGTTCTCCTAACAAAATCTTGAGAATTGGAATTTTTCATCAGCTATTTCGATTATGTTTTCTTATTTCCCATGCCTTAATTTTTCTATTGGTTGATTATCAAAGTTATTAGTTGATGAAAACTCCAATAATTACGCCTTGTAATTTTGCATATGAAAAGAACACTATTAGTTCAGTGATTCTATTCTATATACATTCCTCCAGCTAGAACTTATTTTTAAGCTCGGAACCATACAGAAGTGGTAGAACTGGGCCTGTTTGGATACAATGGCTGTGCAAGCAGTGACAGTGGATTGGTTTGATGAATTGATGATAAATTGCGCTGGCATTTGTTAATTCTTCGTGTGTAGGATTTTTTTGACTCTATTAGGATTTCATTTATATTTGTTCCAATGTGGGTTAAAACTCCTTACTGTTTCAGTAAACTGCATGCTCTTGGTTTTCCCCACTGACCTTTGTTGCTCTGACTTTGGCACCTGGGTTGTGTGGCAGTACTTGTTACATGCAGGTAGTGTTAGAAATCAGCACTAAAATTCCGATTTTTTCCATCATTGCTGCTTAATTAACACTCACATTTCTTCACTGAAGGATAGAATCATGGAGTGATAGAAGCTTTGGGAAAGGGCTGGAGCTCTAGGGCTTATGGTGGTTCTGCCTAGAAATTGTAACAAACAATCTTGTCCCTAGAATTTAAACATAACTAAATCTAGGAACTTCTCAAAAGCCTCTCAGTGTTAATATATATATATACATATATATATATATATATATTGACATTGTAGTTAAACTGTATCCTGCTTGGAGTAGCACACCTTATATTGTTAGTATATATTATTACTCAATGGTTTTGAATTAAAGCTATTCATTTCTTCTATTACACTCTAAATGAACTTCTACTAAACCTGATAAAAGAGAACACTACAACAACCACTTAAAAAATAGTCATAGCTACACAAGCATGTAATAATATGTACTTATTGATATATTCTACCAAGGAATATAATTCAAGCTACTTGCCATTGTTTTATTTTTGCAGATGGAGGTGGATTATAATGCTTTGGCGATAATAACACCAACCTTACAGCCATATCATTTATGAATAACTCTGACAAGGTAATGTAAGTTCCTTCTACTGTTAATATTTGTACAGACTTTGCACACTATATTTGGATGAGAAGTAATATAAATTTGCTACTATCAATATGATAAGAAAAGGACATGTTCTCTACTAAAGTAGAGATGTTACTAGTTGCTCTATGTTTCAGAACATATTCAGCTGTTGTATGTGGCCATGCGGCTGTTGTATGTGATTGTTGTAACATCTTCCTGTTAATGTTTGTACAGACTTCGCACACTATATTTTCATGAGAAGTAAGACAAGCTTGTTACATGTTAAAATGATAAAAAATGGGCTTGTTCTCTACTATAGTAGAGATTACTCTAGAGATGTTACTGGTTGCTCTATATTTCAGAACATATGCATCCGTTGCATGTGATTGTTGTAACTTCTTCCTTAAGATCTGAGTGCATCTGTTGTATGTAACATCTTCTGATTTTTTGCAGGTTTCCCAAAGGTACACAAGTTCACTAAGGTTTGGAAGATCTTCAAGCTGCTGGAGATTTGGAAGACCTACAATTAAGTTGGAGTGATAATGTCATATGTATTGTTTGTTGAACCCAAAGACTTGCTCTGCTCATTTTGGTTGTGTTGCACACATCTAGAAACATATGTACATCTCCTCTTGTGGCACTACTTTATTTTGGTTGTGGCAAACATATATGTACTCTTTTTGTGGCACAACCTCCTTATATATGGTCGTTTTGTTTATTGAATGAAGTTTAAGATTTTGATGAAGCCTGAATGTTACTTTGATTGAATGCACGTATAAATTGTGTGATATGTCCAGACTGACTAGACATATAATGGATGGATATTACATAATACGGATGCCTAGAATTTTTTTCTAGCCAAATCAATTTGCTGGCGTAATATCTGCCGGGTAAATGTGCTTGTGCAGGCAGTTGGACTGCCGGTAATTGTAGTTTCACTTGCCCTGTCCAATCTGCTGGGAGAAAATTGACTGCCGGCAAATGCATGGGCCAGGGTAGAAAAACTGCCGGCAGAAGTTTATCTGCCGGGACAAGTAATCCTCGGCAGCCTTTCTTGTGGCAGTTCTATCTGCCGGGAGAACCACAGTCCCGGCAGTTTATCTGCCCTTTAAAGAGCCTTCTCCTGGCAGTTTTTGTGTCCTTACATCAGTGTTGTGTTAACCACGGTTCCACGACCTGCAGTAACTGTGTGGGATGAAAGTGTGATTGACAGGTCAGTAAAATCATTAACGCATTGGCGGATGATTTCTGTTGCGTGTCTGTGCACCGTTTGGGCCTAACCCAATAACGCACGCGGTGTGTATGGTTAGGCCCGGGGGCTACTGTCGGTGTACACAAACATGGGTATTTGTTCCCTCCTGACTAGTGCACAGACTTGCGGGGCCTCCCGGGCAAACTGCCCCTGCCGGGCATGACAAGATTCAAGAGAAGCAAGACAGCAAGAGACCACCTCAAGGGAGCCGCCCTTGCCGGGAAGGAGAGCCTGGCCGGGTCGAGGTAGCACCAGAGGAGCGAGACCAGTTCACCCCGGCAAGGTTTCCGGGGTCGCCAAGGCTAGAACCCGCCAGGCTCCTTGCCGGCAGGCTTTCACCAAGACGCCACCGCCCCACCTCATCGCACCCAAGTCATTAATCAGTGCGGTGTCAAGCTATCAGACAACCAGGTAGATCCTATCAAGCACGTGGCAACATGGTAAGAAAGGGATTAGCTTTATCAACACCCGTCCGGAGGACGTGTCTGCTACTTCTTGAGCTTGCGTTGGTTTTTCCCTTGAAGAAATAAGGGTGATGCAGCAAAGTAGAGATACGTATTTCCCTCAGTTAGAGAACCAAGGTATCAATCCAGTAGGAGACAACGCACAAATCACCAATACCTGCACAAACAATCAAACACTTGCACCCAACGCGATAAATGGGTTGCCAATCCCTTCACGGTCACTTGCAAAAGTGAGATCTGATAGAGATAGATAAAACTAAACAAAAGATAAAGTAAATATTTTTGGGGTTTTTGGTTTATAGATCGGAAAGTAAAAGATTGCAAAATAGTAAATCGGAAACTTATATGATGGAAAATAGACCCGGGGGCCATAGGTTTCACTAAAGGCTTCTCTCAAGATAGCAAATAATACGGTGGGTGAAAAAATTACTGTCGAGCAATTGATAGAAAAGCGCAAAGTTATGACGATATCTAAGGCAATGATTATGAAATATAGGCATCACGTCCGTGTCAAGTAGACCGACTCCTGCCTGCATCTACTACTATTACTCCACACATCGACCGACTCTTGCCTGCATCTAGAGTATTAAGTTCATGAAGAACACAGTAACGCTTTAAGTAAGATGACATGATGTAGAGGAATAAACGCAAGCAATATGATGTAAACCCCATCTTTTTATCCTCGATGGCAACAATACAATACGTGCCTCGGTACCCCTACTGTCACTGGGTGAGGACACCGCAAGATTGAACCCAAAGCTAAGCACTTCTCCCATTGCAAGAAAAACCAATATAGTTGGCCAAACTAAACCGATAGTTCGAAGAGAATTACAAAGATATCAAATCATGCATAAAAGAATTCAGAGAAGATTCAAATAGTATTCATAGATAAGCTGATCATAAATCCACAATTCATCGGATCTCGACAAACACACCGCAAAAGAAGATTACATCGGATAGATCTTCAAGAACATCGAGGAGAACATGGTACTGAGGATCAAAGAGAGAGAAGAAGCCATCTAGCTACTAGCTATGGACCCGTAGGTCTGTGGTAAACTACTCACGCTTCATCGGAAGGGCAATAGAGTTGATGTAGAAGCCCTCCGTGATCGAATCCCCCTCCGGCAGGATGCCGAAAAAGGCCCCAAGATGGGATCTCACGGGAACAGAAGGTTGCGGCGGTGGAAAAGTGTTTTCGTGGATGCTTCTAGTGGTTTGGGAATATATGTGAATATATAGGAGGAAGATCTAGGTCAGGGGGTCATCGAGGGGCCCACAAGGTAGGGGGTGCGCCCTACCCCCTGGACGCGCCCTCCACCCTTGTGGCCGCCTCGTGGCTCTTATGACTTGCACTCCAAGTCTCCTGGGTGTCTTGTGGTCCAAGAAAAATCATCGCGAAGGTTTTATTCCGTTTGGACTCCGTTTGGTATTCCTTTTCTGTGAAGCTCAAAAACAAGGAAAAAACAGAAACTGGCATTGGGCTCTAGGTTAATAAATTAGTCCCAAAAATAATATAAAATAGCATAATAATGCATATAAAACATCCAAAACAGATAATATAATAACATGGAACAATAAAAAATTATAGATACGTTGAAGACGTATCAAGCATCCCCAAGCTTAATTCCTGCTCGTCCTCGAGTAGGTAAATGATAAAAACAGAATTTTTGATGTGGAATGCTACCTAACATATTTATCCATGTTATTTTCTTTATTGTGGCATGAATGTTCAGATCCATAAGATTCAAAACAAAAGTTTAATATTGACATAAAAACAATAATACTTCAAGCATACTAACAAGGCAATTATGTCTTCTCAAAATAACATGGCCAAAGAAAGTTTATCCCTACAAAATCATATAGTCTGGCTATGCTCCATATTCATCACACAAAATATTCAAATCATGCACAACCCCGATGACAAGCCAAGCAATTGTTTCATACTTTTGGTGTTCTCAAACCTTTTCAACTTTCATGCAATACATGAGCGTGAGCCATGGACATACCACTATAGGTGGAATAGAATATGGTGGTTGTGGAGAAGACAAAAAAGAGGGAGATAGTCTCACATCAACTAGGCGTATTAACGGGCTATGGAGATGCCCATCAATAGATATCAATGTGAGTGAGTAGGGATTGCCATGCAACGGATGCACTAGAGCTATAAGTTTATGAAAGCTCAAAAGAAAACTAAGTGGGTGTGCATCCAACTTGCTTGCTCATGAAGACCTAGGGCAATTTGAGGAAGCCCATCGTTGGAATATACAAGCCAAGTTCTATAATGAAAAATTCCCACTAGCATATGAAAGTGACAACATAGGAGACTCTCTATCATGAAGATCATGGTGCTACTTTGAAGCACAAGTGTGGAAAAAAAGGATAGTAACATTGCCCCTTCTCTCTTTTTCTCTCTTTTTTTGTTTGGCTTCTTTGGCCTCCCTTTTATTTTTTTCCTCAAATGGGACAATGCTCTAATAATGAAGATCATCACACTCTTATTTACTTACAACTCAAAAATTACAACTCGATACTTAGAACAAAATATGACTCTATATGAATGCCTCCGGCAGTGTACCGGGATGTGCAATGACTCAAGAGTGACATGTATGAAAGAATTATGAAAGGTGGCTTTGCCACAAATACGATGTCAACTACATGATCATGCAAAGCAATATGACAATGATGGAACGTGTCATAATAAAACGGAACAGTGGAAAGTTGCATGGCAATATATCTCGGAATGGCTATGGAAATGCCATAATAGGTAGGTATGATGGCTGTTTTGAGGAAGGTATATGGTGGGTATATGGTACCGGCGAAGGTTGCGCGGCACTAGAGAGGCTAGCAATGGTGGAGGGCTGAGAGTGCGTATAATCCATGGACTCAACATTAGTCATAAAGAACTCACATACTTATTGCAAAAATTTATTAGTAACCGAAACAAATTACTACGCGCATGCTCCTAGGGGGATAGATTGGTAGGAAAAGACCATCGCTCGTCCCCGACCGCCACTCATAAGGAAGACAATCAAAAAATACCTCATACTTCAGCTTCGTTACATAACGTTTCACCATACGTGCATGCTACGGGAATCACAAACCTTAACACAAGTATTTTTCCAATTCACAATTACTCACTAGCATGACTCTAATATCACCATCTCTATATCTCAAAACAATCATAAGGAATCAAACTTCTCATAGTATTCAATGCACTTTATATGAAAGTTTTTATTATATCCCTCTTGGATGCCTATCATATTAGGACTAAATTCATAACCAAAGAAAATTACCATTATGTTTAGAGACTCTCAACATAATATAAGTGAAGCATGAGAGTTCAATAATTTCTACAAAATAAAGCCTCCGCCGTGCTCTAAAAAGATATAAGTGAAGCACTAGAGCGAAATTGCCTAGCTCAAAAGATAAGTGAAGCACATAGAGTATTCTAATAAATCACGATTCATGCGTGTCCCTCTCAAAAGGTGTATACAACAAGGATGATCGTGGCAAACTAAAAAGTAGAGACTCATATCATACAACATGCTCCAAGTAAAACACATATCATGTGGTGAATAAAAATATAGCCTCAAGTAAAGTTACCGATAGGCGAAGAGGAAAGAGGGGATGCCTTCCGGGGCATCCCCAAGCTTAGGCTCTTGGTTGTACTTGAATATTACCTTGGGTTGCCTTGGGCATCCCCAAGTTTAGGCTCTTTCCACTCCTTATTCCATAGTCCATCAAATCCTTACCCAAAACATGAAAACTTCACAACACAAAACTCAACAGAAAATCTCATAAGCTCCGTTAGTATAAGAAAATAAATCACCACTTTTGGTACTGTTGTGAACTCATTATTTATTTATATTGATGTAATTTCTACTGTATTCCAACTTTTCCATGGTTCATACCCCCCGATACTACCCATAGATTCATCAAAATAAGCAAACAACACATAGGAAACAGAATCTGTCAAAAACAGAATAGTCTGTAGTAATCTGGATACTTCGAATACTTATGTAACTCCAAAAATTCTGAACAATTAGGAAAACATAGGAAATTTGTATATAAATATTTTGTAAAAAATTCAGGGTTTTTCCACGCTCCAGTAAATTGAAACAATTCTGTGACTGGACACAAAAGTTTCTGTTTTTCAGCAAGATCAAATCAACTATCACCGTAAGCCATCCCAAAGGTCTTACTTGGCACAAACACTAATTAAAACACAAAAACACATCTAACCAGAGGATAGATGAATTATTTATTGAAAAACAGAACCAAAAATCAAAGAACAAAAATAAAATTGGGTTGCCTCCCAACAAGCGCCATTGTTTAACGCCCTTAGCTAGACATAAAACATACATCTAGGTATTGTCATCTTTGGTATGCAATCCATAAGTAGCTCTCATAATAGATTCATAAGGAAATTTTATTTTATTTCTACGAAAGTGTTCCATGCCCTTCCTTAACGAAAATTGAAATCTAATGCTTCCTTCTTTCATATCAATAATTGCACCAATCGTTCTAAGGAAAGGTCTACCAAGAATAATCAGGAACAATGAAATCTACGGGAACATAATTCCTATTTGCAACAATAAGAACATCATTAATCCTTTCCATAGGTTTCTTGATAGTGGAATCCGCAAGATGCAAATTTAAAGAACAATCATCAAATTCACGGAAACCTAACACATCACATAAAGTTTTTGGAATCATGGAAATACTAGCACCCAAACCACACAAAGCATGGCACTCATAATCTTTAATATTAATCTTAATAGTAGGTTCCCACTCATCATATAGTTTTCTAGGGATAGAAACTTCCAATTCAAGCTTTTCTTCAAAAGATTGCATCATAGCATCAACGATATGTTTAGTAAAAGCTTTGTTTTGATTATAAGAATGAGGAGAATTCAACATGGATTGCAACAAGGAAATACAATATATTAAAGAACAATTATCAAATTCCTTGAAATCCAAAAGAGTGGGTTCATCGCTACTTAAAGTTTTGACCTCTCCAATCCCACTTTTATCAATTTTTGCATCAAGATCTAAAAACTCCGAATCATTGGGACGCCTTGTAACTAAAGTTGACTCATCTTCAGTCCCATATTTATCAAGATTTATATTGGAAAACATAGATTCAATAGGAGTCACATCAATCACTTTAAGATCTTCATCATTATTTTCACGAAAACTAGAAGAACACGCTTTTACAAACCAATCTCACTTAGCACGCATCTTAGCGGTTCTTTCTCTGCACTCATCAATGGAGATTCTCATAGCCTTTAGAGATTTATTGATATCATGCTTGGGTGGAATAGATCTAATTTTCAAAGAATCAACATCAAGAGAAATTCTATCCACGTTCCTAGCCAAATCATCAATCTTAAGCAATTTTTCTTCAACCAAAGCATTAAAATTCTTTTGCAAACTCATAGATTCTTTAACACTATTCTCAAAATCAGAGGGCATCTTATTATAATTTCCATAAGAATTGTTGTAGGAATTACCATAATTATTGGAGGAATTACTAGGAAACGGCCTAGGAGTAAAATTACCTCTATACGCGTTATTACCAAAATTGTTCCTACCAACAAAATTCACATCCACAGATTCATTATTATTCTCAATCAAAGTAGACGAAGGCATATCATTAGGATCAATAGAAGCACTCTTGCTAGCAAATAATTTCATAAGTTCATCCATCTTTCCACTCAAAACATTAATCTCTTCAATCGCATGCACTTTTTTACTAGTGGAAGATCTTTCGGTATGCCATTGAGAATAATTAACCATAATATTATCTAGGAGTTTAGTAGCTTCTCCTAGAGTAATTTCCATAAAAGTACCTCCCGCGGCCGAATCTAAAAGATTTCTAGAAGCAAAGTTCAATCCGGCATAAAAATTTTGTATGATCATCCACAAATTCAAACCATGAGTAGGACAATTTCGTATCATCAATTTCATCCTCTCCCAAGATTGTGCAACATGTTCATGATCAAGTTGCTTAAAACTCATAATATCGTTCCTAAGGGAGATGATCTTAGCGGGAGGAAAATACTTGGAAATAAAAGCATCTTTACACTTATTCCATGAATCAATACCATTCTAAGGCAAAGATGAAAACCAAGTTTTAGCACGATCTCGAAGTGAGAACGGAAATAGCTTCAATTTAACAATATCATTATCCACATCTTTTTTCTTTTGCATATCACACAAATCAACGAAATTGTTTAGATGGGATGCGGTATCTTCACTAGGAAGGCCAGAAAATTGATCTTTCATAACAAGATTCAACAAAGCAGCATTAATTTCACAAGATTCCGCACTAGTGGCGGGAGCAATCGGAGTACTAATAAAATCATTGTTATTGGTGTTGGAAAACTCACACAATTTGGTATTCTCTTGAGCCATCGTGACAAAGTAAGCAATCCAACACACGAGCACACAAAAAGCAAACGAAGAAGACAAACGGAAGAGGGACGAAGAAAAAGGTAAATCTTTTCGAAAATCGTTTTAGATGTGGGGGAGAGGAAAACGAGAGGCAAATGGCGAATAATGTAATGCAAGAGATGAGAGTTTATGATGGGTACTTGGTATGTCTTGACTTGGCGTAGATCTCCCCGGCAACGGCGCCAGAAATTCTTCCTGCTACTTCTTGAGCTTGCGTTGGTTTTTCCCTTGAAGAGGAAAGGGTGATGCAGCAAAGTAGAGATAAGTATTTCCCTCAGTTAGAGAACCAAGGTATCAATCCAGTAGGAGACAACGCACAAATCACCAATACCTGCACAAACAATCAAATACTTGCACCCAAGGCGATAAAGGGGTTGTCAATCCCTTCACGGTCACTTGCAAAAGTGAGATCTGATAGAGATAGATAAAACTAAACAAAAGATAAAGTAAATATTTTTGGGGTTTTTGGTTTATAGATCGGAAAGTAAAAGATTGCAAAATAGTAAATCGGAAACTTATATGCTGGAAAATAGACCCGGGGGCCATAGGTTCCACTAGAGGCTTCTCTCAAGATAGCAAATAATACGGTGGGTGAAGAAATTACTGTCGAGCAATTGATAGAAAAGCGCAAAGTTATGACGATATCTAAGGCAATGATTATGAAATATAGGCATCACATCCGTGTCAAGTAGACCGGCTCCTGCCTGCATCTACTACTATTACTCCACACATCGACCGACTCTTGCCTGCATCTAGAGTATTAAGTTCATGAAGAACAGAGTTACGCTTTAACTAAGATGGCATGATGTAGAGGAATAAACTCAAGCAATATGATGTAAACCCCATCTTTTTATCCTCGATGGCAACAATACAATACGTGCCTCGCTACCCCTACTGTCACTGGGTATGGACACCGCAAGATTGAACCCAAAGCTAAGCACTTCTCCCATTGCAAGAAAAACCAATCTAGTTGGCCAAACTAAACCGATAGTTCGAAGAGAATTACAAAGATATCAAATCATGCATAAAAGAATTCAGAGAAGATTCAAATAGTATTCATAGATAAGCTGATCATAAATCCACAATTCATCGGATCTCGACAAACACACCGCAAAAGAAGATTGCATCGGATAGATCTCCAAGAACATCGAGGAGAACATGGTATTGAGGATCAAAGAGAGAGAAGAAGCCATCTAGCTACTAGCTATGGACCCGTAGGTCTGTGGTAAACTACTCACGCTTCATCGGAAGGGCAATAGAGTTGATGTAGAAGCCCTCCGTGATCGAATCCCCCTCCGGCAGGATGCCGGAAAAGGCCCCAAGATGGGATCTCATGGGAATAGAAGGTTGCGGCGGTGGAAAAGTGTTTTCGTGGATGCTTCTGGTGGTTTGGGAATATATGTGAATATATAGGAGGAAGATCTAGGTTAGGGGGTCACCGAGGGGCCCACAAGGTAGGGGGCGCGCCCTCCACCCTTGTGGCCGCCTCGTGGCTCTTCTGACTTGCACTCCAAGTCTCCTGGGTGTCTTCTGGTCTAAGAAAAATCATCGCGAAGGTTTTATTCCATTTGGACTCCGTTTGGTATTCCTTTTCTGCGAAGCTCAAAAACAAGAAAAAACAGAAACTGGCACTGGGCTCTAGGTTAATAAGTTAGTCCCAAAAATAATATAAAATAGCATAATAATGCATATAAAACATCCAAAATAGATAATATAATAGCATGGAACAATAAAAAATTATAGATACGTTGGAGACGTATCGGTGTCACGCTAATAAGAAGAGGCAGATAAGTGGCGCGGCTGGCTTGCCGGGCTTCCACCTCAGCACGACACCTAGCAATGCATTTAATGCACTTTGTCCTAATTGCCAGAGTTAGGTATGATAGCACTGTTAGCTATCTAATCACCCTGAAATGACTGTTTTGCCACTGTGGTCGCCCCTTAACCTATAAGAGGAGGGCCGAGGCAACCAAGCAAAGGGTTGGAACATTTGATCCCTCAACACTTGTACGCACACGCTGCTCTCCTCAAGGTGACCTTGCCGGGCTAGAGCACGTCGTGCCTTCGTGTTCCTCCAGATCAATCCACCACAGCAGGAGTAGGGTTTTAAGCTGCAAAGCGGCCTGAACCTGGGTAAAAGAGAGCTGTCATCGTCGTGCTGCCCCCTGCTGCTTCTGCTCTTTGTGCAATGTGACCGTCCCCTTGCCGAACCACAAAGGGGCACTTCTGCCCCATAGGTGATCGTGCTTCCATGCCGACAGTATGTATGCCCTTCGGGTTGAAAATCGTTGGTTCTACGTTTGCGAGGGCTGTGCAGATTGATTTTGAGCCTTAGCTTCACAGAAACATAGAATCCTTCATGGATGATATAGTGGTCAAAACCAAGGACAAGTCCACGCTTATTGCAGATTTGGAAGAAACCTTTATGAACTTGCGAAAGATCAACTTGAAGCTCAACCCAGAGAAATGTGTGTTTGGCATTCCGTCTGGCAAGCTCCTTGGATTTTTTGTGTCTCAGTGAGGGATAGAAGCCAACCCCGATAAGATCAAAACAATAGAGCAGATCCAAGCCCCGAAAACCGTCAAGGATGTGAGGCATCTGGCTGGCTGTGTTGCCGCACTGAGTAGGTTCATTTCGAAATCCGCCGAGCGTGCCTTGCCGTTCTTCAAAATCTTGAAGAAGGCTGGCCCAATGAAATGCGCTCCGGAGGCAAAGGCTGCACTGCGGTATTTGAAAACCTACCTTTCATCTGCGCAAACTTTGGTCATGCCTAGACCGCAAGAACCGTTGCTGCTGTACCTAGTAGTGACAAATCAAGTGGTTAGTGCCACGTTGGTGCCGCAGAGAGAAGTGGGTAGTGAAGAAGCTGAAGCAGCAGAGCCACCCCGTGATGTACCAAACCTATCCCCGGCAAGGCCTGACATTGACGACGAAAGGGAACCACAAGCATATGCTAATAACCAGAAGGTGTTAGCAAGGAAGAAAATGGTGCAGTGACCAGTCTACTTTGTCAGCTCCCTCCTGTAGGGGGCTAGGTCAAGGTACTCTGGAGTGCAAAAATTGATCTTCGGCCTTCTCATGGCCTCGAGGAAACTGCGCCATTACTTCCAAGCTCACGAGATCACAGTTGTGACCCGCCTTCCGTTGCAGCATATTCTGAGGAACCCCGAGGCTACCGGCAGGATAGTGGAGTGGGCGCTAGAATTGTCAAGTTTTGCTTTGAAGTTTGAAAGCACGACAACTATCCAAAGCAGAGCACTGGCAGAATTTATTGCAGAATGGACGCCAACGCCTGACGAAGAGGTGCTAGAAACAACGCTTCCCGGCAAGGAGACCCCAAGGAGTGGGTAATGTACTTTGATGGAGGTTTTTTACTACAAGGCGCCGGGGCCGGGGTGCTGCTTATCGCACCTACCGGGGAGCACCTCAAGTATGTTATCCATATGCACTTCCCCAGGGAAGATGCTACCAACAACACAACAGAGTATGAGGGGCTACTTGCCAGCCTCAGGATTGCGATGGAACTAGGGATAAAGAAGCTAGTCATCCGTGGTGACTCTCAGCTCATCATGAAGCAAGTAAATAAGGATTATCAGAGCCCGCTGATGGAAGCATATGTGGAAGAAGTGAGAAAGTTGGAGGAGCACTTTGACGCGTTGCAAACAGAACATGTGCCCCATGCGGAGAACAACATTGCTGACCACCGGTCAAAGTGCGCTGCTCAGAAGCTCCCTGTGGAACCAGGAACTTTTGTACTCCGTCTAACTCAACAATCAATTTACCCATCAGCGTTGGCGAGAAAGAGAAGAAAACTAAACACCGGCAAGCATTTCCCGGCAGAGCTCCCTGGAGCCGCCAGTGAGAAGGTTGCCGGTGGGAGCCCTATGTTGGTAGGTGAGCTGCATCCACCAGCGGAACCTCAAGTTCTCGCTGTTGAGGCTAGCACTCCGACGGTAGAGGAAATGCCTTTTGTCCTCGTTGTCGAGCCACGAGCTCCGGCAAGGGCGCAACATATAGTCTGATTCCTGCAGACAGGAGAACTTCCTGATGGCCCAGAAGAATCTGAAAAAGTGGCCCGCCAATCGAGTATGTATCAGTTTGTGGACGACACTCTGTAGAGAAAGAGGCTGAACGGTGTGAGGTTGAAATGTATCAGCCAGGAAGATGGACTAATGTTGTTGGCAGAAATACATGGAGGTGTGTGTGGTTCACATCTAGGATTAAGAGCACTTGTCGGGAAAGCCTTCTGGCAAGGATTCCATTGGCCCACCGCCCTCCGGGATGCAACTGAGCTTGTCACTAATTGTGAAGCCTGTCAGTTCCATTCCAAGAACATTCATCTACCTGCTCAGGCCCTTCAAACAATCCCTTTATCCTAGCCTTTCGTGGTATGGGGGCTCAACATCTTGGGCCCCTTTCCCCGTGCTACTAGAGACTTTGAATTCTTGTACGTAGAAATCGACAAGTTTACAAAGTGGCCCGAGGTGGAACCAGTGAGGAAGGTGACTGCGCAATCAGCTATCAAGTTGTTTAAAGGATTGGTGTGCCATTTTGGAGTACCCAGCAGGGTGATCACCAATAATGGCACATAGTTCACAAGCCGTGCCTTCATGCAATACATCCAAAGCCTTGGAAGCAAGGTCTCTTTCACCTCTGTTGCCCACCCTAGGAGCAACTGATAGGCCTAAAGGATGAACGCTGAAGTGCTGCGAGGTCTCAAGACAAGAACTTTCGATAAGTTGCAAAAATGCGGCAAGTGCTGGGTTGATGAGTTGCCGGTGGTTCTTTGGTCAATCAGGACGACACCAAATCGAGCTACCGGCCAGACTCCTTTCTCCCTAGTATATGGTGCAGAAGCAGTACTCCCCACGGAACTCACATACGGGTCACCTCGAGTACTTGCCTACGATGAAGTAGCACAAGAGCAGCTGCGGCATGACGATGCCGCACTCCTCGAGAAAGATCGTCTCCGGGCAGCTATACATGCTGCATGATACCAGCAAGCCCTGTGCCGCTATCACAGTCGCAGGGTTCATGCCCGGAGCCTTGAGGAAGGTGAACTTGTCCTTAGGTGCGTTCAGTTTGCCAAGGGTGCAAACAAGTTGATACCAAAGTGGGAAGGCCCTTACCGGGTAGTACGTGTCACCAGACCTGGCGCAGTCCATCTGGAGACCGAAGATGACATCCCAATGCAAAACTCATGGAATATTGAGCATCTTCGCAAGTTCTACCCATAAGGTGCGGTTGCCGAGCCTTGCCCCAGCAACCTGTTTTGTACAAGCATAGTCCCTGAGGCTTGTAACCCTTTGTACAAAGCCAGGCGCAGGCCCTGTGCATAGTTGAATAAAACAAAGTGTTTTCACAAAACTTGCATACATGATTTCCTGTTTGCTTAAGTATGATTTATTTGTGATTACACTAGTTTTTAGATGAGATGACTAACATGTTGGAGGCCCTGTGCTATCATCCTTCCTCTTCTTCCTTTGATGACAACAAAAGGGTTTTCTCACAAGGTAATTCTCCCGGAAAGGAGGATAAATGCGAGCCCGTGCACTCGGTCCCCGACAACCTCTCCTTATCTAAGGCGATAAGAAGGACAACAAAGAGAGATAAGTTCACTTTGTTACATCCCATCATTCCGTGTTATGCCCACGTATGAGGAACTTGCAAGTAAGAAAACCTTGCTGGCTCTGCTATTCGCGCTCCCATCTTTGACTCGAGTCCGCTCGACAAAGTTGGTTATAGCTGCATATGGAGAGGTTGACGAGGGGCCGGCCTTCGTTCGCGCAACTAACCCATTTTTGAGCTCACTAAACGTGGTTTAAGTAGCAGTTGCACTGAAGGTCAGCAAGATGTCTTACCGGAAAGCTTTGTTTACTAAGAGTGTTGAAGGCTCGTCCTTCAGCATGTTTAAATACATGCACAAGAGTCCGACAAGGTATTTTTTCAAAAATACATGGACAAACAAGTACAGATCATACGGGTACTAACAGGATGAAGGATTACATAATTTTGATTCAAATTTGGCAAGTGCCTACATTTTTTATAAATTAAAAAGATAAGTGCCCCGTAATGCCTTTCTTGTCCCTCTCCTCCTAGGAGTTACATTGAGAAGGAAAGAGGGCAAAAGGAGCGCCTGGGCAGAAGCCCAACCTGATCCCATCAGGACCAGTGGGACGCGGCCTGACAAGATCGAGAGGGCACCTCCCCAGCAAGGTAGAAGAGGCCGGGGACGGTGAGAGCGACTAGGAGATGCCCTGGTCACCCCCGCTAGCAACAGAGCCTGCTGGGGTCCAGCTGGAGGTGGCGGTGACGACCAGGCCAAGCACCCCCTGCAAATCGCTCTGCTGGGGTCCAGCTGTAGATGGTGGTGCTGCCGGTGCCTAGCTGATGGTGACGGTGCGTCCGCTGTTCAGCCGGAGTCCGACTCATCATCTTCGTGCTTGACGACCGGGAGCTCACCGTCGTCGTCTTCGCCGTCAGTGTCCTCCTCATCGCTGTCGCTCGAGGAGGAGCTTTCGTCATCGCTCGAGCTTTCCTCGCAGCACCCTAGGCAAGCACCTGAATGCCCAAAGACCTTGATGGAGAGCATATCGGGTTCCACCATCTTGAAGCGGAGAACGTGCCCTTCTGCCAGATAATGGGCACGGGCGAAGGTTTTCCAACCACGCCTAAGAAGCATGACGCGCGGTGCGGGTAACTCGACATTCGCCCACACAACACCATTGCACCAGCCACTCATGCGTAGCCCCATCCTGAGCGGTTGTTCGATGTCCATCACCCTGGCAAAGGGACGAGGGAGCCACAGGCGACGGCGGGGAGGATCGCGCAGTTTGACGATGAACTCCAGCGCCGTATCCCCCACATGGCCCTCTGTTGGCGTTGGAGCAGCTGGAGGAGGAGCGGCGAGTGCACCACTTCGCCTGCCTCGACCGCGGGTGCTACGTTGACCCCTACTGCGCCCCGCGGCTTCACCTTGTGCACTGGATCCAGCCTCTGTGACTGCAGCGGAGGCAGGGGCCGGGTGCCGAGAGGAAGTTCTCGTTGCTACCATCGGAGCACGGGCTCGGCCCCTTCCCCTAGACATGGTGGAAGCGGAAGCAAGGAAGGAGAAGGAAGAGATGATGGATGAGCATTGCCACCACCTCACGTCTATTTTTATAACGGGGTAAGAAGTGGGAGGGGGGAGGCTGGCTCTCGACTACTCTAGGGCAACCGACCGACTCCTCCAACCCAGCCTCTTGCATCCCTGATGGCGTCCTGATTCATCGCCCGCCCCACTACGCCAATTCGGGGCGCTGCGTATTCTGCCAATGGCAGAGGTTCCCGTGCCCTGTGCGTCCACCACCAATCTCGCGCAATGCATGTGGCACGCGTGGCAAAAACGGCATCCGTGGTGGGTGAACTTAAGGTAAAATGGCAGTTACCACAAGTCACGCGCAAGCGTCGTAATGGGCTCCCGTGGGCGTGGACGCCCCTGATTTGCGACATGAACAACGCACACTGTATGGATATGAAGGTGCCGCGGGATCCCTGGAAACTGACCCAAGTCCAGGTTAATGAAGAAGCAAAGAAGATCTCAAAAATACAAATGCCAGCCCCGGCAAGATCTTTGTGTACGCCTATGCATTGGTTGCGCCTACCCCAACAATGCCTAGCGGCACGCGTGGACCAGGCCCGGGGGCTCTTGTCGGTCCAACAAACATGTGTGTTCACTGACCTGGCTTATGCATCGGCGTACGACCGCCCATACATCGAGTACCAAGACATGGCACAAGATAAGCTAGAGAAACCGCTCTTCGTGAGATCAAGGAGTGCATTAAGAAGACCAAAGTGACCAGAGAATCCCCAGGAAGGCCTCCCTTGCCGGGAAGGCAAGCCCGACAGGGTCAAGGCTATGCTTGGGGCCAAGTCCAAACTGCCCCGGCAAGGTTCCCGGGGCTGCCAAGACCACAAGACAAAGTCCCGGCAGGCTCCGTGCCGGCAAGCCTCCACCAAGATGCCACCGCTCCACCTCATCGTACGCCAGTCGCTAATCAGTGTGGTGTTGACCTCCCAAGTGGCTAGGTGGATCCCGTCGAGCACGTGGAAACCTGGTGGAGAAGAGATTAACTTTATTGACACCCGTCCTGATGGCATGTCATGTTAATAAGAGGCAGATGGATAAGTGGCACGGCAGTCTTGCCGGGCTTCAACCTCAGCATGACACCTAGCAGTGCATTTAATGCACTTTGTCCTAACTGCCAGAGTTAGGTATGATAACACTGTTAGCTATCTAATCATGCCATAATGACTACTTTTCCACTGTGGTCGCCCCTTAAGCTATAAAAGGATGTCCAAGGCAACCTAACAAAGGGTTCGAATCTTTGATCCCTCAACACTTGTACGCGCGTAGCTGCTTGATGACCCACAAGTATAGGGGATCTATCATAGTCCTTTCGATAAGTACGAGTGTTGAACCCAACGAGGACCAAAAGGAAATGACAAGCGGTTTTCAGCAAGGTATTCTCTGCAAGCACTGAAATTATCGGTGACAGATAGTTGTGTGATAAGATAATTCATAATGAGTAACAAGTAACAAAAGTAACTAAGGTGCAGCAAGGTGGCCCAATCCTTTTTGTAGCAAAGGACAAGCCTGGACGAACTCTTATATAAAGCAAAGCGCTCCCGAGGACACATGGGAATTGTTGTCAAGTTAGTTTTCATCATGCTCATATGATTCGTGTTCATTACTTTGATAATTTGATATGTGGGTGGACCGGTGCTTGGGTGCTGCCCTTCCTTGGACAAGCGTCCCACTTATGATTAACCCCTCTCGCAAGCATCTGCAACTAAGAAAGAAGAATTAAGATAAATCTAACCATAGCATGAAACATATGGATCCAAATCAGCCCCTTACGAAGCAACGCATAAACTAGGGTTCAAGCTTCTGTCGCTCTAGCAACCCATCATCTACTTATTACTTCCCAATGCCTTCCCCTAGGCCCAAATCATGGTGAAGTGTCATGTAGTTGACGTTCACATAACACCACTAGAGGAAAGACAACATACATCTCATCAAAATATCGAACGAATACCAAATTCACATGATTACTTATAATAAGACTTCTCCCATGTCCTCAGGAACAAATGTAACTACTCACAAAGCATATTCATGTTCATAATCAGAGGAGTATTAATTATCATTAAGGATCTGAACATATGATCTTCCACCGAATAAACCAACTAGCATCAACTACAAGGAGTAATCAACACTACTAGCAACCCACAGGTACCAATCTGAGGTTTTGAGACAAAGATCAGATACAAGAGATGAACTAGGGTTTGAGAGGAGATGGTGCTGGTGAAGATGTTGATGGAGATTGACCCCCTCTCGATGAGAGGATCGTTGGTGATGACGATGGCTTCGATTTCCCCCTCCGGGAGGGAAGTTTCCCCGGCAGAACAGCTCCGCCGGAGCCCTAGATTGGTTCTGCCCAAGTTCCGCCTCGAGACGGTGGCGCTTCATCTCGAAAGCGTCCTTCTAATTTTTTCCAGGTCAAAACACACCATATAGCAGAAGATGGGCATCGGGGGCCTTCCAGGTGGCCCACAAGGCAGGGGGCGTGCCCAGGGGGGTAGGGCGCCCCTCCCACCCTTGTGGATGGTTGGTGGCCCCCCTCTGGTGCTTTCTTCGCTCAATATTTTTTATATATTCCAAAATAATTCTCCGTGAAGTTTCAGGACTTTTGGAGTTGTGCAGAATAGGTCTCTAATATTTGCTCCTTTTCCAGTCCAGAATTCCAGCTGTCGGCATTCTCCCTCTTCATGTAAACCTTATAAAATAAGAGAGAAAAGGCATAAGTATTGTGATATAATGTGTAATAACAGCCCATAATGCGATAAATGTCAATATAAAAGCATGATGCAAAATGGACGTATCAACTCCCCCAAGCTTAGACCTCGCTTGTCCTCAAGCGAAAGCCGAAATCGAAAAATATGTCCACAAGTTTAGAGATAGAGGTGTCGATAAAATAAAATACGGACATGAGGGCATCATGATCATCTTTAGGACAGCAACATATATTGTCATATAATTTCTTATGCTAGAGTAACAATTCATTCACAAGGTAGAGTATAAATCAGAAACTTGATTGAAAACTAACAAACTATGATCTCAGTCATTGAAGCAATTGCAATTTATCATAACATCGGAAAGAGTCAATTCAAGAGCTTTTCAGCAATTCCACATACTCAACTATCATTTAGTCTTTCACAATTGCTAACACTCACGTGATACTTATGAGTTCAAAGCTTCAATCGGACACAGAGAAAGATAGGGGCTTATAGTTTCGCCTCCCAACCTTTTACCTCAAGGGTAATGTCAACAATAATACTTTATGATAACCTACATCCGGGTGGATATATATATCTGGATCTCTCCAACACATAGTGCTTGCCAAAAGAAAAAGTGTAAAAAGGAGTATAAGGGTAGAAGATAAGTAGAAGATAGGCCCTTCGCAGAGGGAAGCAGAGGTTGTCATGCGCTTTTATGGTTGGATGCACAAAATCTTAATGCAAAAGAACGTCACTTTATATTGCCGCTTGTGGTAAAGAACTTTATTATGCAGTCTGTCGCTTTTATTTCTTCCATATCACAAGTTCTTATAAAGCTTATTTTCTTCACACTAATAGATCATACATATTTAGAGAGCAATTTTTATTGCTTGCACCGATGACAACTTACTTGAAGGATCTTACTCAATCCATAGGTAGGTATGGTGGACTCTCATGGCAAAACTGGTTTAAGGGATGTTTGGAAGCACAAGTAGTATCTCTACTTGGTGCAAAGAATTTGGCTAGCATGAGAGGGAAAGGCAAGCTCAACATGTTGGAGGGTCCATGACAATATAACTTCTATTCAGATATAAGCAAACATAACTCATTATGTTGTCTTCCTTGTCCAACATCAACTTTTTAGCATGTCATATTTTAATGAGTGCTCACAATTACAAAGGATGTCCAAGATAGTATATTTATATGTGAAGCCTCTCTTTCTTTATTACTTCCTATTAATTGCAATAATGACCAAAACTATGTTTGTCAACTCTCAACAACTTTTATTCATCATACTCTTTATATGTGAAGTCATTACTCTCCATAAGATCAATATATGATCTTTTTATTCCTTTCTTTTATTTAATTCCCTCAAGATCATAGCAAGGAAGCAAAGCCCTCAACTCAAAACTACTCTTTATTATATATAACTCACGGACTCGATTACATAGATAGATCTCGAAACAAAACTCAAAGCTAGATCATACTAAAACTTTATTCTACTAGATCAAGATATAACCAAAAGGATCGAACTAAGAAAAAATGATAAAGGTAAAGTTGTGATGGTGATACTATACTAGGGCACCTCCCCCAAGATTTGCAGTTGCCATGGGGAGTGCCCATACCCATGTATTTATGTCTCTTTCTTCGGAGGTGGTGATGATGGAGTTGTTGATGTAGTGTCCTTCTTCCTCAGCTTGCGCTTGAGGATAGAATTTTCCTCCCTTAAGTCATCGATCTCTTGCTCAAGCCTTAATATGTTTTTACATAATTCCTGTTTGTTTTCCTGCAGGAGATGAAAAGGGATAAAATCGATCTTAGGTTTCTTTGCTTTATTAGGGAGGCTTGACTTTTTGAACTACACGTGCATGTCCCCAGGTTGGGGTAGTGGGACTTCAACTTCATCTGAGCTTGTCTCCTCCTTTCCCTTTGGATCATAGTTTTCTTCTTCCTCTGTGGTCCAACCATAATGCTCCACATCCTCGTAGGCCTTTGGGTATGTGATATAATCAGCTATATAGCTATATCCCTCCGAATCTTGGGATGACATGTTTTCAGATCTGCCAGGCAAAACAGCAAAGAACAAGACCAGAGGATTTTGTCGTGGTACGGTGGTCAAAACCTTCGGGATATTATATAATGAATTTTTACCGACCAAAATAAGTATTGTGCAAGAAAACAGAGTCCGGAGGGCACACAAGGTGGCCACAAGGCAGGGGGCGCGCCCAGGGGGGTAGGGCGCGCCCTCCACCCTTGTGGTCTCCTCGTGCATCTTTCAGTCTACTTTTATATTTCCTAATTTTTTAAATATTCCAAAACGGAGAAAAATTATTGAAAGTGCTAGTTATCGACTAGAGGGGGGGGGGGTGAATAGGCGATTTTTATGAAAGTTTTCAAAACACTATGTATTTGAAGACAAACAGATGAAATGAACCTATTGATATGCAGCGGAAGATAGACTACACTAGACAAGCCATAGTCAAGTGAGCAATGTAGTGAAAGTACGAAGACTATCAGCAGCTAGGTAGTATGAATCAGAATGGAAGACAGTATGAAGCCAAACAGGTAAAAGTCTTCACACAGTTAAGTCAATCAGATCAGACAGGCAAGCAATGACTTCACGAAGACAAACTGTAAAATAAAGGGAAGTGGGGGATAGAACCAATTGCTTGGTGAAGACAAGGATTTGGTAGACCAGCTCCAGTTGCTGTGACAACTGTACATCTGGTTTGGGAGGCTGAGATTGAACTCAGAAGACCGCGTCTTCACCTTATTCCCCTTGAGCTAAGGACACCCAGTCCTCGCCCAATCACTCTGGTAAGTCTTCAAGGTAGACTTCCAAGCCTTCACAAACTTCGTTCACCGGCAATCCACAATGGCTCTTGGATGCTCAGAACGCGACGCCTAACTGGCTGGAGGATTCATAGTCCTCAAGTGTAACAAGTCTTCAGGTCACGCAAACAGAAAGACTTCAGTGATGCCTAACACTCTTTGGCTCTGGGTGTTTTGGGCTTTGTCCTCGCAAGGATCTCTCTCTCAAAGGATTCGGAGGTGGGTTGCTCTCAAACGACAAAAGCCGTGTACTAACTATGAGCAGCCACCAATTTATGGTGTAAGGGGTGGGCTATTTATAGCCAGGAGGCAACCCGACCAGATATGTCCGAAATGACCCTGGGTCACTAAGGAACCGACACGTGTCCAACGGTCGGATTTCAAACACACGCGGAAGCTTCACTTGGGCTACAAGTAAAGCTGACTCATCCAGCTCTGGATAAGGTTTGCTCTCATTGTCTTCGCTCGAAGACATAGGATTTTGGTTGAGCATCACTTCAGTCACTCTGACTTTGTTCACTGGGACCCCACTTAATAGTACGGTGGTTCCTATTACTCAATGAAGAAGAAAAGGAAACTACGAAACAACTATGTCTTCGCACTCCAGAGTCTTCAAGTGAATGTCTTCACGTGTCATAATCTTCATCGCGAATGTCTTCATGAACCACCATTGTCTTCAATGTCTTCACACATTTTTAGGGGTCATCTCTGGTAGGTAAACCGAATCAATGAGGGACCACTACCTGTGTTATCCTGCAATTCTCACAAACACATTAGTCCCTCAACTAGGCTTGTCGTCAATACTCCAAAACCAACTAGGGGTGGCACTAGATGCACTTACAATCTCCCCCTTTTTGGTGATTGATGACAAACTGGTTGAAGTTTTCAACGGGGATTAAAGTATGTGAAAGTTAAAGACCAAAGTCATTGTCTTCATAAGTTGCAAAAGGCTCCCCCTGAAGATGTGCATATAAGTATTTTGCTTTTGAATGCAAATGCACATGGCAGGTTTTACTTTGTGGAGATCCTCTTCAACTTACGAAGACAATTCATCATGCATATATAAAAATAGTGAAGATAATGACATGCATAATGAGAAATGGGCGTCTGCAGAATGACTTCATGGGGAATTTATCATCACATCACAAAGTAGCAGCAAAAGTAGCAGACGACCATCAGGTTTAAGTGTTACAACTCAAGAGCCAAATAGTTTCAAAACGAGAGTTGTAAGAACTTAGCAAAATAATGCAACCTCATATGCTTCTCCCCCTTTTGTCAGTAAGGACCAAAAAGGTTTGAAGACATAAGGTTTGAAGACATAGAGGATCTACTCGTTCCCAGTTGGAGAAGATGTTGGAGTAGGGTCGACATTGGAGTTGGGTGGTGCAGACGGGCCTGAAGCAGAATCATGGTGCAGAGCAGCCAGAGTTGGTGAAGTGGCGTCGTCTTCTTCATCGACAACTCTCGCAACAACAGTCGCAGCCGAAGATGAGTGTTCAGAATCTTCAATTGAAGGTGTGCGACGCCAACTTGCAGATTGCGGAGGCCTGGAGTTAAACTTGAAGCTCTCGGTGAAGCCATCTTCGTGAAGATCATCTTTAGGGCAGAGCAGTGTGAGGCTCTTCCAGGACCGCCGACAGGCTTCATGTGCTATGAAGGAGTTCTTGGTGGCCAAGTTGCAAATGCGATTTACATCTACCAAGAGACTCTGCATTTGTGCTTCAGCCAGTCATGATGCCTATCCTGCTTTTGATGTAGAGAAACCAGAAGCTCACGGTCGTTGAGGACACGAGAACGCTTCTGAGGCCTTTGAGCAATAGTGCTGGCAGTGGCTTTAGTATTGGCACGATGCGGCAGACGCAAGTTGCCAGCCAAAGGATAAGCAGGAGTAGCAGAATTTGGCACATGAGTGCCCTCAATGGGATACGTGAAGCTTTGGAATTCTGCATTTTGAAGATGGAGTGGCTTCTTAGCTGGCTCAGGGTAGATGGCTTCAATGGACATATCAACATCAGACAGAAATACAACATGGTTGCGCGCTGAAGGTTGATAGTTGATCGATGAATGAAGCTTGATCAAACGCATCACCCATGGAGCATAAAACTTCAGACCAAAGAGATCAATCCCAGAGGCTGCAAGTTATCAGATGAAGAAATCCTGAGTATTGAATCTGATGCCATTGATGATGTAGAAGACCAATGTCTTCATGGCGCCTTCGAGTTTAGCTTCAGAGGAATTGCCTTTGATTGGCCAGAGAGTACGCCTTAAAATGTGATAAACTGTGCGGGGCAAGTACTCAAGGTCCTTAACAAAGAACTCCTTGGGGTATTCAGCGTCATGGGGTAATGGCTTCATCATGCTCAGCATCTGGCTCATGTTGGGCTCTGGCCTCTGGAATATGCTTTGCAGTTCATTTTGATGAAGCTGACAACTAGGTTCAAACAACTCACCTAGAGTGGGCAGGGAAGTAAGCTCAATGATGTCCTGAGCTTTGGCTTCATGATGAATATCACCTATCATCCACTCAAGGATCCAAGTCTTTGGATCCTTGTTGTAGCCTTGAATGTGCAATGTGGCATAGAACTGTAGGAGAAGCTCTTCGTTCCAGTGCTCTTTGTCAGTCATGAATGGAAGCAGCCCAACGTCCCTGAAACAGTCAAGGGCCTCTTCAAGGCATGGCAGCCCAGCCATAGCATCACAATCCAGACACTTATGAGGTAAAATCCGGTCCTGGTTGTATAAGATACAGGAGTAGTAGCTTCGTTGCAGATGGCTCCAAAACCTGTCAGAGGATATCTTGGGCTTCGTGTACGGGTTCTTGGCTCTGTCAAAGAAAGTGTTGTGCTCTCTGAAACTGAGCACACTGAATGAGCCTTGAGTCATGGCAGCACTTGGAAGCCTTGGCAATCTTGGCTTTGGCTTCTGAGTTTGTGGCCTCTGCTCCACATGATAATCATACTGAGGTCTGGGAGCAGTTGGTGGAACCATGATATGCCACTTGACAGCCACCAACTCACCACTATGATTGAACACACGTTCCATTGTATGAGGCCTTGGTGGAGGAACGGCTTCATCAGAAGTGATTGGCCGCACAATGTTGTCAGTTGCAGCATTGGCTTCGGGCTCCACATTGTCTTCAGCCATGACTGTGTCATTGGCGTCAGTGTTGTTGGTGGTGGCAGCCTCATTGTTTTCAACCTCCATCTCTTCAATGACAGGAGGGTCTGGCACAATCACATTCTCTTCTAGCTGGACAGGATCACTGGCAGGGGGAGTGGCTTCTCTCTTTTCTTCTTTGTCTTCTTCGGCTGATGCAGCCGGAATGTCTTCAGCAGCTTTAGCTTCAGACATAGAAGCAGTCACAGAGGGGATGGCTTCAGGGAACACTTGACGTGCTACTAAGCTTGTGTGTTGCACATCCTCTTCTGGAATGCTTGACATGGAGACCTGTGGCCTGAGGCCTTTGCGAAGCCTGCGAAATGCTGGCGACGCCTTTGGTGATGGAGTGGTCTGTTCCATGTAATTATCGTCAAGCACCGGAGTGGTGACTTTAGCTGGTGGAGTACGGGGGATCTCATCTTCTAGGGGGGTGTCTTGTTTTTGCTCTACCCACGAATCATCTTGAGCAACTGGCGTCAAGGGACGACCAATGCTAATGAGTTCACTACTCGTGAGAGCAGGCGATGATACCGTATTGGGTTCAAGCTGAGGAAGGACTTCATCATCATTAACATTGTCTTCACGATCAATGTCTTCAGCTGCGTTGGGGTCAACAGCTAGAATCTCTTCACTTTCTTGAGCCTCTGTGGAAGCAGGCTCATGAATTACAAGGCGGCGCTCGCGGTTGTCCGGTGGAGCAACAAAGATGGGTTCAACAGAGAGGGGCTCTTGGGCAGCATCACACTCTTTTCTTGAAGACTTAGAACCCTTTGTCTTCAGCTTTTTCTTTGAGGGAGCATCATCAGAAGTGTCTTTGAGCTTCCTCTTCCTGGCTTCAGCTTCAGCTTGCCTTGTCTTCTTCTGCTCAGAAGCTACTGAGTAGACCTTTGGCTGTGAGCAAGTCATGCTGGCAGGGAAGACAATGCGTGGTTGCCCTTGCCTTGAAGCTTCTGATTTGGCTTCAGCAGACTTCTTCTTCTTCTTGGCAGCCATCTTGGGGTCGATGCCAGGACGCCCAAGAGCTTTTCGCTTCTCAGCCTCATTGTGCGCTTGCACACACTTCTGCGCATAATACTTCATGCGCTCGCGTGAGCCTTTGGCTTCTTCATGCTTCTTGTTGAACTCGGCCTTGAGGTCATATATCATCTGCTTGAATATTTGTACATCAGCAACACTGAGCTTGGCCATGTTCTTCTTGAAATGTGCCTTCTCATAGTCTATCTTGTTCTTTAGCTCAACTATATTCTGAGCTAAGGCAAGTTCATTGGCAATAGCTCCATGAAAGGTGACGCTGATGTCCACAAGCAGCTGCAGATCATCAATGTTGATGCTTCGGTCCTCAAACCATTCATCAATGAAGTTGTTCACTATATCAACATCAAATAGAGGCAGATCTTGGAAGATCTCAGCCTCTTGCTTGCTCTTGATCAACATTTCCAGAGCTTCATCTCCAAGATCTTCATCACTTGAGAGATCAATGGTGTTATCCTCATTGCGCAGGATGGTAGCAGGAGTAAGGTCATGCCCTGAAATCTTCTTAGGCTTCTTGGTCTTCTTGGAGACACGAGACAGATCTTCAGATTGCACACTTGGTTCAGGCGGTGCAATTTCCAATGGCTTCACATTCGAAGCTTTTGGTGCAGCAGAGGGCTTTGAAGCTTTTGACTTCTTCTTTTGCTTTGGTGGTGCAGGTGCATCTTCAGAGTCTGCATCATCTGCAGATTGATCTACTGTGGCCCTCTGAGCAGCAATATGGGAGAGGAGCCCATCGAAGCCATTGAAGGGGCCAATAACATTTGGATTGGCGTCTCGTGTGCCATCAGGCCTTGGAGCAGACGGACCAGGGTTGAAGTCGAGTCCGAATGCCTTCTTGTTCTTGGCAGCCGACTCCTTAGCAAACTAAAAGTTGCGCTTGAAGAGATCATCATCACGACACCATCGAAGAGATGATGGGTCGGCATTTTCTGGCTGAGGCCCTCGGACCATGCATGGATAGAAGCCTTGGGCAATGGCTTCAGGCTTGGTCTTGGGTGGCAGATTCTTGTAAAGAATATCGCCCCATGGGCGCTTGACATCATTCTTTTTTGCATACTCTGGGGTGACGAAGTTATATTTGAACCATTGCTCTGCCTAGTATCTTCTAATCCACTGAATTCGAGTCTTGCGCTGATTGTAGTTCTCCTCAGGATCTGATTTGTAAAGTTCAAAGAGATCCGGGAGGCAGATCTAGAGCTGTATTTCCACGGCGCTGCCTTCCACCTTTCCTAGCAGATTTTTCAGTTGCCATTATATTTAGACTGAATGGCTTCAAAATAGTGAATGGCTTCCGATGACTGGTCAGACAAGAGCTGGCTTCAGGAGAGTCAATGTGATGCTGTAAGTATTCTGCAAATGAATGCAGACTATGAGAACCAAGGGATTCTCCCACGAACATGTACCTGTGACAGCATTAGAGATGCGAGGGAAGGGGAAGAGGTCATATGCATTCTCAGAAGATTTTGAAGATATATCAGTTTGAAGACATTGACCTCATAGTGCGAAGACATTCACTTATTTGAAGTGAGTTGGTTACAGATTTGTACGAATCCATGAATAAGTACAAGTGAGGAATCTAACTAGTTGTGTGGCATAAGTGAATATACTTTGCAAGATATGAGATTCAGAAACAGAAAGATCCAGATTTGGAAGTTGAGAAACCACTTTTGGTTGAAGTGGACAGATTCAACAGATAAAAAAAACGGTAAAAAGCGAGTTTATTTACCACTTGAAGAACTGCTAGACGAGGCGGGATGGATGCCGAGCAGTCCAATCTCCTGCGCCCTAACTTGGCGGCGGAAGACACCTACGGCAGCGGCGGAGAAGACGAGGTCCGCGGCCGGTGTGCAGATGGCGTTGAAGAAGTTGCGGCAGCTAAGCGCTTCGTCTCCGGCGTCGACTCGAGCTAGCGGTGGCGCTAGGGTTTGTGCGGGATGGCGAGGTGGAAGAGGAGATAATGACCGTGCGGGTGTGTATTTATAAGGAGAAGGGCTGTGCAGCGCAATTACGCAGGTGCCCCTGGCGGTTCACATCTGATGGACACGTGGCATGCATGCAACTCATTGAAAGTTGTTCCATGTTCCCACGCACGCCTGGTTTGTCGGGTGGTCGTTCCGGCTTTTCCGGTATCCAGGCAAGAGAGATATGGCATTAAAAACAGTTTTAAAAGCATGTCTCTGTATCTTCAGCTGACAAGGACGCAGTGAAGACATTCGACATGTGTCAACAGAATGCATATGACTGGATAGATAGAATTTGAGGAAGAAGCACAGAAGGGGTTAGGGTCCGATCACATTCACTTAGTTCAAAAAATGGCAAGTTTGAAGACATAGCTATAAGTGAATGCTGTAGAGGACAGAACACATATTTACATATATAGATATTTCAGTAAAGACCAAATCAACATTGCGAAGATAAACTTGAAGTTAAATCAATGTTGAAGACAAACCAATATGAAGATAATGCAATCATGACGCCAAATGAAAATCTTCAAGAAAGTTTGGTGGTGGCGTTACCCACCGTATAGGAAGTATTAGACCCAGACATGGCGCACAATTATTGTGGCTCTCTGAAGTCAAATTCTGCATTAATGTATTCACACTTAGAATGTAAGTCTTCATTAATTGAAGATATACGTTACTTCGTGTGTTGCACATCTAAGTCGTCAACATGCATAAGCGTTAGGATGTGTGTCCATTCACAGGACATTCGAGGATTCTAAGATATTTAGCTCACACCGCAGCTTGCAAAACCTTTCCTCATCCAAGGGCTTTGTGAAAATATCTGCTAATTGCTCTTCAGTGTTGACGTGAATGATATCAATGTCTTCCTTCATGACATGGTCTCTGAGAAAGTGATGACGGATCTGAATGTGCTTTGTCTTCGAGTGCTGAACTGGATTGTGAGCAATCTTGATGGCGCTTTCATTGTCGTAGTAGAGTGGCACATGCTTCATGTTGATGCCATAGTCCTTGAGTGTTTGCTTCATCCAGAGAAGCTGAGCACAGCAAGATCCAGCAGCAATGTATTCTGATTCAGCAGTGGAGAGTGATACACAGTTCTGCTTCTTTGAAGACCAACAGACAAGAGATCGTCCAAGAAAGTGACATGTTCCTGATGCGGACTTCTGATCAACCTTGTCACCAGCATAATCAACATCTGAGAATCCAACTAGATCAAACTCTGAGCCCTTTGGATACCATAATCCTAGTGTCGGGGTGTGAGCCAAATATCAAAAAATTTGCTTCACAGCTAAGTGATGCGATTCCTTTGGTGCCGCTTGGAATCGAGCACACATGCAAACACTAAGCATTATATCAGGCCTAGATGCACATAAGTAGAGTAAAGAACCAATCATGGAGCGGTATACCTTTTGATCGAACTCTTTACCATTGTCGTCGGGGCCCAATTGGCCTTTGGTTGGCATTGGCGTCGTGTATCCTTTGCAGTCTTGCATTCCAAACTTCTTCAGGCAATCTTTGAGGTATTTCTCTTGTGATATGAAGATGCCATTTCTCTGCTGATGGATTTGAAGACCAAGGAAGAACTTCAGCTCACCCATCATGGACATCTGATATAGCTCTTGCATCATATGCCCAAACTCATCACTGTATCTCTTGTCAGTGCAGCCGAAGATAATGTCATCCACATAGATTTGGCACACAAATAGTTCACCATCATATGACTTCGTGAAGAGAGTGGGATCTAGAGAATCAGGTTTGAAGCCTTTGCACTTCAGGAAGTCTTTGAGTGTGTCATACCAAGCACGAGGTGCTTGTTTGAGGCCATACAGTGCCTTGTTGAGCTTGTATACCATGTCAGGACGCTTTGGGTCTTCAAAACCAGGTGTTTGTGCAACATACACTTCTTCAATTTTGCCGTTGAGAAAGGCACTCTTTACATCCATTTGGTATAGAAGAATGTTGTGATGGTTGGCATATGCTAGCAGTATGCGAATGGCTTCAAGCCTAGCCACAGGAGCAAAGGTTTCATCAAAGTCAATCCCTTCAACTTGTGTGTAACCTTGAGCAACGAGACAAGCTTTGTTTCTGAGAACTTGACCATGCTCATCTTGTTTGTTGCGATAGATCCATTTGGTGCCGATGATATTGTGCTTGCGAGGACCAGGACGCTTTACAAGCTCCCATACATTATTCAGCTCAAACTGTTGAAGCTCTTCTTGCATGGCTTGAATCCATTCAGGTTCCATGAAGGCTTCATCGACTTTCTTGGGTTCAGATATAGAGAAAAATGCAAAGTGCCCACAGAAATTAGCTAGCTGAGTTGCTATTGAACGAGTGAGTGGACTAGGTGCATTGATGCTATCGATTATCTTCTCAATCTAGACTTCATTTGCAATGCGAGGATGTACTGGACGACAATTTTGCCCTCGCTGATCATTGTCTTCATCTTCAGCATTGGCTTCAGGTTGAGCAGTGTCTTCATGCTGATTAGGCGCATAAATGATGATTTCCTCTTCAGCCTGTTCCTCTGAAGGTATGATTTCTCCAGTACCCATAAGCTTAATAGATTCACTTGGTGTAGCTTCATCTAGCATATTTGGCAGGTGCTCTCTTTGCGAGCCGTTAGTCTCATCGAACCGCACTGTGGCACCCCGGCTCAGAGGAAACCAGAACGCCCCGTATTCCAGTCCCAGGGACAAGTCCACTGGAATACGGCACTGTTGGCATAGAACAAATCAGCTCTTTATTGCTATAAATACTGTTACAAAGATTACATCAACACGGCGACACTACGCCTGCTCAAAATAGCTCTATGCTAACAGCGGATCGACCTGAGGAGGCGGAGTATCTCTCGGCAGCGGAACAGCGTCGGCGGTGATGGACTCCACTCCGCAGGGACTCTGGCTAGAACGCGTATCCTAGCTCGCGCACGCAACATCTCCAACAAACAATCAAACATGGCATGACCTGCAAACTGGCATGACACGCCAGGTGAGTACTTTGAATGTACTCGCAAGCTCACAACAAACATCAGCATTAAGGCAAGACAACATCATAGTAATCAAGATTAAGTTAAGATTTATTGTTACCGAAGGAATGGTTGAAATGAGCAATAACAGGCTACTCTTCCTCCATTCTGGTGACCAACTCATGATCACTCCAAGAACATCCAACGATCATCCTCGAGATCGTTACCAATACTTGCCCATGGCATACTGTCCAACTGTTACCAAACTCAGATGAGTTCTCCCATCATTACTGTCATTATTGTGGTTGATCTCCTATAGAGGTCTGGACGGGCTGTACAATACCGTGGACCTGGCTATTCGAATAGATTTAACACTCTGCAGAGGTTGTACACTTTACCCACACCACGGAACTCATGGCCTCGTGCTCCCATTCGGGTGGACCAACGACGTTCCGACGAAACCCGCCTGACCCGTGACTCTTCCATCATACGACCGGCAATCATACTCCCTCTTGGAGTCAAGCCCTGGGTGGCCCCGTGTCCTCAAGACACCTGCCAGTGTCCTGGCCAAACAAACTGTCCCAAACGGGGACCTGGATCCAATAACTCAACTGGGCTCACAGGGTTATCGCCGCCTACCGGGCCAGGGTAGCGCGCGCGCATAACCCTCCCTCTTTGGAGGTACCGGTGGAAGAGCACGCGATCAGACCAAGTCAAGGCCGTCCCATACCGGCAAATGTGGCTGCACGAATAAGCCCGGACAGGTGACTCTCGATCAACCAACTAAGTTCACCTATTACCAGGTTGTTTCATCAAGTTAACTTAGTTGGTCAAATTAGGCATCTTATCCCCGAACAATCTTTCTGTCACAGCTGATACTCCGATATCATAGTAATCCAATAACTGGCATGCTTAGGCTACTGCTACTAGTTCATATCCACAAGTGCCGGATGAAATCCAAAATAATCATAGACAGTGATCTCAACATCATAGTATCAACAAGTGGGTAAGCTACTAGTCACTAATAATCCAGTAATCAACATCTACTCATGCATGTCATAATCCAATCCATGCTACAGATAACATTCTTGCTATTAAAGTAATTAATTAAACTATGATATTGCATTGCAATTATGCAGATGAGGGTTGTGGCTTGCCTGGAGATGAAGGGGTCATTGGAATGAAGTGCGGAAATGTCGAGGGAACGAATGCCGGAAACAGTACTCTCTCGGAGGGGGCTGATTAGGGGCAAGGGCAATAAGGTCATTTTCACTATGTCAAAGCATTATGAAAATGATGCGAACAGAACGGGCTCGACGAGACGAAGAAGTGGGCTTTGGAATCACCTGATTTGGACTTACGAGCGAAGAGATATTGAGGAATGACTGCCAGGGACTTTTCTGCAAACATTTCATTAGCATCCGGGTCCCTGGAGAGTTTCCAGAAAAAAAAACAAGAGGCACTGTGCCGACCCGGGCTGAAACTGCTGCCACTGCACTGCTGCTCCTGGGCCAAGCCCAACACCGATGCCCACTAATTCAAAAAAATTGGGCCACACCGGGCCAGGCCCACCCCATCCCTCCACCACCTCCTTCTTCCTCCTCCCGTACAGAACCGGAGAGGCAGGGCAGAGGCGGGTCCGGTGCCGGCCCCGGCGGCTCAGGCCATCCCCGGCGAAGGCGAGGACACCGGCGGGCGCGGGATGGGGCGTCGCGTCCAGGAGCGGCAGAGAGAGCGGCGGGGGAGGGCTGTGGAGCGAGGGGCAAAGGCGGCAGCGGACGGCGGCAGTAGGCAGCTCTGGTCCGCGTCGGGCGCAGTGCTCCGGCGATCCCGACGATGAAAGAAGGAGGTGGGGTGAGTCTACGACAAGAGGGGAGACCACCGGAGAGGTCGGGAGAGGAGGTGGTAGCTCGGCTGGCTCCAATTCGAGCCGAGCTCCGCGGCGGCCATGGCGGCCAAAGGAGAGGAGGGGGGGCTCCGGGGTTCAGGAGGGGGCTTGGGGAGGGGCAGAGGAGGGTGGCCAGCTCGCTGGTGAGGTCGGACGAGCCCAGGGAGGGCCTTAAATAGGCGGGCGACGGCGAGGTTCGGGCACGGCCGCGGTGACGCGTGCCCCGGCGCCTCGATGCCTCTAGAGCTCGTCTGGAGGAGGGGAGGGCATTCCAGGGGGTTCGGGGAGGGGCTGAGAGCGATCAAGAGGAGTCAGGAAGGACCGAGGGGGCTCGCGGTGGTCGGAAACGACGACGGCCGAGAGGACATGGCCCTGGCACGGCGGCCACAGGGCGATGGAGGGGACGGGAGAGAGGGAGACTGGTCTGGGGAGGAAGAAGACAGCGAGGGAGAGCTGTTGAACATGACTACTCGCGTGGAACCGATGAGGAGAAGAGGGGCCCGAGCTGACTAGTACGCAGCTCACGCCATGTCATGCCAGGGCGGCGGTCACCACGTGGACTCGGTGTTTCCACGTGTCCTGGTCAACTCCATCATGTCAACTCGATCAGTCACTCGTAGGAAGAGGTCAAGGAGGAAAGAAACGAGCATAGTGGCACATGAGTTGACCACAGCTTGCAGGTTTTGTCTGGAACAGGAAGGTGTTTGGAGTGGGCTGGGGGAGATCGAGCAGGATCTAGACTCCGATATTTGGCATGGGATGATCAAATGCTAAGGTGATCATGTCTGCAAATTTGCAGCTTATTTGGATGAAGATAAATAGCACTTGCTGTTCAAAGGGCCTCACTGACCAGATTTGCAAAGTATGAAGTAGCACTCACATACTTCATTGGATTGAGCTGAAATTTGTCAAGGCAGGGTTATTTGGACATATGAAGATGCTGTAAAAATTTCATACCAAATGGACAAGCCATAATGGTACTTGCTTCACAAGCATCCTCTCTGTCCAGAAACTTGCAAAATTTGCACATGGCAATTGGATTACTGAATTGGGCCAAAACTTGGTGGAAGGAGTTGAAATGGATTTAAGAATGTCCTGGTAAATTTTCAGCTTAAATGAAGCAATATCAAATATAGTTGCTTCACAACTGAAAAATATGGCTAGAATCTAAGAATTGATGCTCTGCTCACTAAGATGATTGGATAGGGTTGAAACTTGGTGGAGAGTCATGATTTGAACATATGAAGATTCTTGCAAAATTTCAACTCGTTTGGATACTCCTAGCTAGCACTTGCTTCACAAAGATTCCAGTTGCCCAGAAACTTTGGAAATTAGCCAAGAGATATTTAATATCCAAATAAAGTTGAATTTTGGCATGTGGCAATGATATGGATAGGAAAGAATGCCCAAAAAGTTTGAGAGCAAGAAAGCAAATATAAATGGTACTTGCTTCACAAACTGCCAGCTGGGGCAGAATCAGAAAAGGAATATTTGTGAAATATTTTTGGACATGGCAAGGAATATTTTGACATATCTGGATAAGATATGTCCCAAAGGATTTATGAGAATTATTTGGGAATTTTTGGAATGATAGAAATATGAGTTGCTTCACAACTCAGAGCTGACAGGGTTATTCCTTTAATAGAAAAAGGAATATTCCCAAGAAAAGAATATTGGGATTGGTCCAAGATGGAAATTACAAGGTCTTGGGATGATTTTGAGGTTGGCAAGCCACTTGGGAGAGGAATCAAGGGTGACCTCTCCAGGTTTCAGGACTACTAAGTCACAGAAAAGCAAATCCAGACCAAAAAAAAAGGAAAAAAAAAGAAATGGGCAAAATCCAGGGTGTCACACGCACATCCACAGTTTCAACCACTTTGTAGTGAAAGAGGTTGAAGACTCTGTAGGAGTGCGAATCCTTTCCGTAACCAAGCATAAAACCTTCATGTGCTTTCGGTGCAAATTTTGAAGTGTGATGCGGATCCTTGATCCAGCACCTAGCACCAAAGACTCTGAAGTAACTGACATTTGGCTTCTTACCAGATAGGAGCTCATATGATGTCTTCTTTAGGAACTTGTGAAGATAAACACGGTTGATGATGTGGCAAGCAGTATCAATGGCTTCAGGCCAGAATTTCCTTGGAGTCTTGTACTCATCAAGCATTGTACGTGCCATCTCAATGAGGGTTCTGTTCTTGCAATCCATGATGCCATTCTGCTGAGGTGTGTATGGAGCAGAGAACTCATGAGTGATGCCCAATGTATCAAGGTAAGTGTCGAGGCCGGTGTTCTTGAATTCTGTGCTGTTGTCACTTCTGATATGCTTGATCTTGTTGCCATAATTGGTCATGGCACAATTGGCGAATCGTCTTAAGACATCCTGTACTTAAGTCTTGTAGAGAATTATGTGCACCCATGTATATCTTGAGTAATCATCAACAATGACGAAGCCATAGAGGCATGCAGTGGTAGTAAGGGTAGAGTAATGAGTTGGGCCAAATAAGTCCATGTGAAGCAGCTCGAAGGGATGTGTTGTCGTCATGATTGTCTTCGAGGGATGCTTGGCCCTTGTCATCTTCCCGGCTTCACAGGCACCACACAGATGATCCTTCTTGAACTTGACGCCCTCGATGCCAATGACATGCTTCTTCTTCGCGAGAGTGTGCAAGTTCCTCATGCTCGCATGTCCTAGCCTCCGATGCCAGAGCCAGCACTCTGAAGCTTTTGCTAGAAGACATACGTCAAGCTGTGGTCCTGCGGAGAAATCTACCATATACAGATCGTCTCTTCGATACCCTTCGAAGACTAGAGATTTGTCAGATTCCATAAGCACAAGGCAATGATATTTACCAAATATCACAATCATGTTCAGATCACAAAGCATTGAGACAGACATTAAGTTGAAACCAAGGGATTCAACAAGCATCACTTTATCCATGTGCTGATCCTTTGAGATTGCAACTCTACCTAGACCTAATACCTTGCTTTTACCAGTGTCAGCAAATGTGATGTGACTTTTGTCAGACGGACATAGGGTTGAATCCATAAGAAGACTTCGATCACCAGTCAAGTGGTTAGTGCATCCACTGTCCATAATCCACTCAGTAGTCTTCGGAGCCGTACCCTACAGTTCAGTTAGCGGGATAGGCTTCACCAAGAGTATTGTGAAGCATAAACATTTGACGAACAAGCATACTATCAAAGTTTAGATCCTTGTTAGGGTAGATAGGATGATTGTCAAGAAACCCTGGGACGAAATACATAGTAAGACCATTTTGGCACTTTATCTTGCGTCCCACAAGATGTTTTAGGTCCCCAGCATCAGCACCTGACGCCTTTGATTTCAGGCTGGAGACCTTTCCCTGCAAAAGAAAGTTATTTCTTCTTGACCACCCACATCTTCAGGGGTGGCTTAGAAGCAATGAGTCTAAGTGCAGCATCTGAGAACTTTGGCTTTGGAGCCCTAGCAAATAGCCTTGCAGGAGGTGAATAATACTCATAAGAATAGGCAGAAAAGTTCATGGTCTTATGAACATAGCGGTTTGAAGAAACACGCTCATATTCATAAGTCGGAGTATGGTTTCCCTGCAAAACATTGGTGTTAGGGTGACCTTGTGAGGTCCTCTGTCTGTATGAAGCCTTTGGACCATATGAAGCCTTTGGTCTGGGGTTTGTCTTCTTCCCAGGTGGTGTCATGATGATATTCACGGGAAGTTTCTCAAGACAACTTTTGGGCACCCAGATCTTCTTCAAAGGTGGTCCATTCCTGCAGTTAGTACCAATAAACCTGGCAAACACTTCACCATTCTGATTCTTAAACAGCTTATAATTTGCGTTAAAGGATTCATCAATGATAATAGGGTTAGCACAAGTGAAGCCAGATAAGGTAGATGGGTCCACTGACGGGCCCTTTGCAGCAACCCATGTGGTTTTGGGGTACTGCTCAGGCTTCCAGTATGAACCATCAACATTCATTTTCCTCTCGAACCCAACACCCTCTTTCCTAGGGTTTCGGTTCAGAATCTGTTTCTTGAGGACATCACATATTGTCTGATGCCCTTTGAGGCTTTTGTACATGTCTGTTTCAAGCAATGTCTTCAACCTAGCATTCTCATCAGCAATAGTAGTGGTATCCTCAGATGAGGGGTTAGTTACCACATTAGCATTTGAAGATATTGCAACAGTAGCAGCAGTAGAACATTCAGCAACAGAGACAGCATTATCATGCTCAAGACATTTTAAACATGGTGGCACAAAATCTACTTGAGCGGAACTGATCTGTTGAGCGCGAAGTGAATCATTCTCCTTTTGAAGATCTTCATGAGACGCTCTCAGATTCTCTAGATCTTGCTTCCTTTAAAGATAATCATAGGAAAGCTTCTCATGAGTAGCTTGTCGGCGTCCTGCGACCGGGGGTGCCCAGACTTGCCTGCCTGCGGCCCATGATGTGGCTCCATCGATGGCCTGGTACGGCCCAGCTTCAGCAACGATAACTCAAGACCCTCGCGAGGGGCCAAGCCTCGCGAGGCGGGCGACACCAAGACCCCCACAAGGGGCGGCCTCCCCAGGCTGGCTCCCGAGGAGCGGAGATATCAATGTAAGCTGCACCTCGCGAGGTTCACCTGACGTGAGCCATGACGACCAGGACCAGGCGGGCGCCAGCGGGCGCAGTGTACCAGTTTCCTCTTTGGTGCAAAGGAGGCAAGCGCAGGCGCGGAGTCCCGAGGAATCAAGCAAAGGTTTCCATATCGGTGCAACAAGACCAGGACCGCCAGGACGGCAGGCCGGAGGTCATCGAGGAGCCCACTGCAGCGTCACCACCAGAGGCTTTTGCAGGCGAAGACTACTTTTGTCAGGATAACTTGTACTAGTTGTCTCCCTTTGAATTTGGCCGTTGTGGGATCCCTTCCCGCCTACATTTGGGAAGAGGACCAAGGCCACTATAAAGAGGACTTAGCCACCACCATAGGGAGGGGAACCGGAGCTGGATCAGATCCATTCCACCCTCACCACCTCACCAGCTCATCGAGCTAAAGAACACCTCACCTCCTGAGGTCGTTCCACCTCTGTACTAGTTCATCCTCAGCCCCCCAAGGCAATCCACCACAAAGCTGGAGTAGGGTATTACACCGCAAGGTGTCCCGAACCAGGATAAACTGCTGTGTCTCTTGTTCCTTGGGTTCGTCGAGCTAGGCTGTGGAATCGTTGAGCAGGCAGACTGGGGAGAGAGAGTTCTTTGCATGCACCCTAGAGTTTGAACCTCTCAAGGGTCTGCGGAACCCCGAATCCGACATTTGGCGCGCCAGGTAGGGGTGCGTCAGAGTTTCGGCTCTTCGTCCGCTCCGCTCCTCTGTTCAGCTTTCATGGCGGGCGCCGCTCCACCAGCCGGATCAACGGGCGCGCATGGAGGCACCATGGGCCTCCGGGCCTTCACCCCCGCCTTACGACATGTGTGGTGGCCACCCAAGTTCAAGCCAGAGATGCCGCCTCGCTACGGCGGTGCGGCAGGCCCAGCGACGTTTCTCCAGGCGTATGAGAAGGCCGTTTGGGTGGCCGGTGGCGACGACAAGGTCATGGCCAACTGGTTTCCCATGGCCCTCGCTGGCGTGCCACGCGCCTGGCTGCTCAACCTGCTGGAATCTTCTGTGGCCTCCTGGGAGGAGCTGCGTGGTCTCTTCATCGCGCGCTTCGTGGCACCGGCGCCCCACGCCGTCACGGCCCTCCTCGGCGGTTCGCAGGCGCCGCCCTCGGACCGTCACGTCAAGCAGTTCTTCCGCCAAGTAGGTGCCGGGCACTTGCGGCAGGGAGCTCCTCCGGGATGGGTGGCGCCCAAGGCCGACCTCACCTTCGACTCGAGAGATCACCCAGCAACCATCGCGGGCACAGGCGCACTCCCGATGCTCTGCACCCCCACCATCTGCAATGTGGCGGTTACCAAGACCCTCATCGACGGTGGGGCTGGCCTCAACGTGCTCTCTGTGGAGGCTTTCGGCTTGCTCCACGTGCCACATGGCCGGCTCCGCCCCACCAAGCCCTTCTCCGGGGTCGTCGACGGTTCCACCAGCCCCCTGGGGCAGATCTGCCTCCCCGTCACCTTTGGCACCCGCGACAACTACCGCACCGAGCTTATCGACTTCGATATCGCCCGCATCAGCCTCCCGTACAACGCTATCCTCGGGTACCCAGCCTTGGCCAAGTTTATCGCTACGACTCATCCTGCCGACAACCTCATGAAGATGCCGGGGAGTAGTGGCGTCCTCACCGTGGCCGGGGACACCAAGGAGGCCCTGACGGTCCTCAAGCTCGCCTTCAGGGCCATGGCTGCAGCACGCCCAGCAGGTGGGGGAGCCCCTGAGGCCCCAGGGGCTGCGCCGACGAAGAAGAAGAAGCTGTTCTCCCAAGATCGGGCCGAGATGAAGCAGGTGCTAGTTAACGAGGATGGAGCGTCAAGAGCCACCTTCACCATAGGAGCCAACCTCGCTCCAGACCAAGAAAAGGCGCTGGTCAGCTTCTTGCGCGCAAACAAGGAGGTGTTTGCATGGGAGCCCAAAGATTTGGTCGGAGTCCCGAGGGAGGTAATCGAGCATCACCTAAAGGTGTGCCCCAATGTGCGCCCGGTGAAGCAGAGGGCGTGGCGGCAGTCCACGGAGAAACAGGCATTCATCATCCAAGAGACCCGCAAGCTGCAAGACGCTGGTGTCATTCGGGAGGTGCGGTACCCAGAATGGCTGGCTAACCCAGTCATTGTCCCCAAGAAAGGCGGGAAGGAACGCATGTGCGTCGACTTCACCAACCTCAACAAGGCTTGCCCTCAAGATCCCTTCCCGCTCCCATGCATCGACCAGATCGTCGACTCTACCGCCGAGTGCGACCTGTTGTGCTTCTTGGACGCATTCTCAGGATATCACCAAATCAAGATGGCGGTGCAAGATGTTGAGAAGACGGCTTTCTTGACCCCGTGCGGGGTGTATTGCTACACCTGCATGCCCTTTGGGCTGCGTAACGCCGGAGCAACCTTCCAACGGCTGATGCACATCGCTCTGGGCCAGCAGCTTGGGAGGAACGCCGAGGCTTACGTCGATGACATAGTGGTGAAGTCTTGGGAGGCAAGGACCCTCATCGAGGACCTGGAAGAAACGTTCACCAGTCTGCGCAAGGTGGACCTGCGGCTCAACCCAGAGAAGTGTGTGTTTGGTGTCCCCTTCGGCAAGCTGTTGGGCTTTTTGGTGTCGCACAGGGGAATCGAGGCGAACCCCGAGAAGATCAAGGCGATAGAAAGGATGAGCCCGCCGCAGACTCTCAAGGAAATGCAAAAGCTGGCGGGCTGCGTGACCTCGCTAGGGCGCTTCATCTCCAAGCTTGGGGAGCGTGCACACCCATTCTTCAAGCTAATGAAGAAGAAAGGGCCGTTCGAATGGACTCCGAAGGCCGACGCAGTGTTTCAAGACCTCAAGAGATACCTCACCAGCCCACCAGTGATGGTGGCGCTGTGACCTCTCGAGCCCTTGGTGCTTTACCTGGCCGCCACGCCACACTCTGCCAGCGCGGCACTAGTGGTGGTCTGGGAAGAGCGCCAGGCCGGGAACTCGCCGGGCAGCGCCACACGCCAGGACGAGATGACGCAGCTTCGGGACCGTGCTCCTGAAGCCCCGGCGGCGCCAGCAGATGACCAGGCCCCCCAGGACGACGCTCCTGCGAGCCTAGCTGCCCTTGCAAACAGCCGAGCCCCGAGGACCCCCAGCCTCGCGAGGAACAAGACCTCACCAGCACTCCGGCCCTGATCGAGCACCCGATGTACTTCGTCAGCACGTCATTGCGTGACGCACGGGCACGCTATCCCATGCCGCAGAAGCTCCTGCTCGTCCTCCTTGTCGCCTCCCGCAAGCTGCGCCACTACTTCCAAGGTCACCCCATCAAGGTCGTCTCAGCTTACCCACTGGAGAGGGTGCTCCGGAGCCCCAATGCTGCGGGGAGAGTCGCAGAATGGAACATCGAATTGCAGGCATTCCAGTTGGAGTTCAGCACCACCAGAGTCATCAAGGGTGCCGTGCTCGCCGACTTCGTGGCGGAATGGGCTGATGTTCCCAGCCCCGAAGAAGGCGAGGACCGCCCACTCTCACCCGGAAGCGAGGCGCCAGACAGATGGGTCATGTACTTTGACGGCGCCTTCGCGCGTCAGGGCGCGGGGGCTGGAGCCGTGCTCATCTCGCCCACCCAGGACAAGCTCTACTACGCCGTGCAGCTCTGCTTCCAGCGGGGCGAAAAGGTCTCCAATAACATTGCGGAGTACGAAGGCTTAATTGCCGGTCTCAAGGCTGCGGCAGCCTTGGGAGTGAAGCGCCTCACCATCAAGGGCGACTCCCAGCTCCTCGTCAACTTCGCCAACAAAGTATACGAGCCAAAGGACGAGCACATGGAGGCATATCTCGCAGAGGTACGCAAAATTGAGAAACAATTCTTGGGCTTGGAACTGCAGCACGTGCCACGCGGCACAAACAAGGAAGCCGACGACATCGCCAAGAGGGCGTCCCGGCGCCTGGCTCAGGAGCCCGGCGTCTTCGAGGAGCGGCTCTTCAAGCCCTCGGCAGCCCCACCCGCTGTAGAGGCAACGCTTCCTCAGGAGGAGCTCCCCCCAGCACCAACCTCGGGAGCCCCAGCCTGCGGCCCGACCTCAGGGGTGCGTCTGCTCCTCACGCTCGAGCCTCAGGAGGGATGTTGGACTGAAGAGTTCAGGGCCTATCTGCTCCAGGGAACCCTGCCGGAGAAGGAGGAAGACGCAGAGCGGGTGGCACACCAAGCTACATCATACTGCATTCGGGATGGTGAGCTTTATCGGAGGCGTCCAAACGACATCTCTCTACGATGCATTTCCAGGGAGCAGGGGCGCGACCTACTGACGGATATACATGGCGGGGACTGCGGGCACCATTCTTCATCACGCACCCTCGTGGGGAAGGCATTCCGCAGCGGGTTCTACTGGCCAATGGCGCTTAACGACGCTACAGAGTTGGTCAAGTCCTGCGAAGCCTGCCAGTTCCATGCCAAGCAGACCCACCAGCCCGCTCAAGGCCTCCAAACCGTTCCGCTCACGTGGCCGTTTGCGGTCTGGGGGCTGGACATCTTGGGACCATTCCCACGGGCGCCCGGGGGCTACCGCTACCTCTATGTTGCCATGGACAAGTTCACCAAGTGGGCGGAAGTGGAAGCTGTCCGCACCATCGCAGCCGGTTCGGCGGTCAAGTTCATCAAGGGCCTCGTGAGCCGCTTCGGGGTCCCTAATCGTATCATCACCGACAACAGCTCACAGTTCACTAGCAATCTCTTCAAAACATATTGTGCTAACCTTGGAACGCAGATATGCTACGCTTCAGTGGCGCACCCCAGGAGCAACGGCCAAGCTGAGCGCGCCAACGGGGAGGTCCTGAGAGGCCTCAAAACAAGAACCTTCAAGAAAAAGCTCGAGGCCTGCGGCAGGGGCTGGGTCGATGAGCTCCAGTCTGTGCTGTGGTCCATTCGCACCACCGCCACCAAGCCGACGGGCGAGACTCCATTCTTCCTTATCTACGGAGCCGAAGCGATTCTCCCACACGAAGTCAAGCATCGCTCCACGCGGGTCCTGGCGTTTGAGAGGCATGCCAGGACGCCTCGCGGAGGATGGAACTCATGCTGGGGAAGGAACGCCGCCGTCAAGCCTCGCTCCGGGCGGCAAGGTACCAGCAGGCGCTGCGGCGGTACCACTGTCGTAGCGTCTGCTCCAGGACGCTCGAGGTGGGCGATCTCGTCCTGAGGCGGGTGCTCTCTAGGGAAGGGCTACATAAGCTCTCCCCCATGTGGGAGGGCCCGTTTAGGATTGCCCGCGTCTCCAGGCCTGGCGCCGTGCGCTTAGAGACGCAGGACGGGATCCCCATCCAGAACGCCTGGAACATCCAGCACCTCCGGAAGTTCTACCCATGAAGCAAGGCCCAGTGCCTGTGAAGGTCTCTGCTCGTGACACTCTCACGTAATAATGAGTGGGGCTGTACACACCCCGAAGTCTCCAGTGTGCCGCCCTCCGGCCTTGGGGGCTCCCTCCCACGTCCTAGTGGCAGCACTTAGCTCCGCGCTGGTGAGAAGACTAGACTAGGTGCCGGACGCGGCTGTTCATTTGCTTGCTTTCTGCAGCTGGTTTGCAACATTTTAATGGAATTTGGAGCTCTAGTGTTTCTCGATTGCCTAGTTGGTTTTCTCTTCTTGCCTCGCTTGCTTTCTTTTTCTGGGTCAAGGAGAATGGCAGTTGCCCGTCGCTCTCCCTCGAGCGCCTCCCACGGGGGCTGGGCAGGTGTGTGCGTGCGTTGGGCTAGCCCACCCCGCGAACACACCTCACCAAAGCCCTGTTGCCCCAGGGCTTCGGCTTCCTTGATCTTCGTGAGGCGCCCTCGATTGAGCTTGTGATTTGCGCACCCTCTTAAGTCCGTGCCCCCCGGGTACCGCGACGCGGTGAACTTAGCCACGGCTAGTCATGACTGAGGGCTCACGCAAGGAAGAACAAGGCCTCCGAAAGGTTTTCTAACAAACCCTGCAGTTTTATGGTGCCTCCCGAGGCCGGCGGCTCCTAGGTCGGCAGCAAGGGGGCCTCTCCAAATGCTAAAGGATGAGCCCTCACGAGGAGGGAAGCTACCGCGGGTGTACCAAGCTAAGTTATCCTACCACACCTGCTCGGGACATGAACACCATAGCATAACACAAGAACAATAAACATAGCATAGCTGCATAAGTGCCATGGTTCATTACATGCCCTAGCAAGGCTCTCTACTTTTTTCAAAATGCAGAAGAAAGGAAAGGTTAAACAAAGGTGGCCCGCGCGACTGCAGTAGTTCCTGAGGCTCGGCTCCGGAGGTTCTCCGGGCTCATCCTGAGCCCTCCTCCTACTTCACCAGGGCGCGGCGGCAAGAAGATCCGCCACCTCCCTCGAAGCGAGCCCGGAGGCGGGGCGGCTGGTCGTAACCACCACTGCTTGTGCCAAACGAGCCGCAACCGTCGCCAAGGCCAAACTCGTCGTCGCCGCCGTCGTCTTCGGGGCAGCACCCTGCACGGCGGCCATCTTCCCCAAACACCCTCACGTAGAGGGTTGCAACACCGTCGTACCTGAAGTGGAGGGTGCACCTCCCGCTCAAGCCACGCGCGCGGGCGAACGTCTGCCAGCCGCGGGTCAGGGCCATGTTCCCGGCGGCGGAAACCTCGACCCCGACCCATGAAACCTTGCTGTAGCAGCCGTCAGCTTGCAGCCAGAGGCCATCAAGACTAGCAACCGGCAGCTCGCCGCCGAAGAGGCGGGGGAGTGGGAGCCAGGTGCCGGTCGGCCCCTCCGACCACACGACAAACTCTGGGAGCACTTCCGCCGAGTGGAAGCGCGGCCGAGGAGGCCGGGCGACCACGGCGTTCCTCCCTCCATCACGGGGACTGCCTCGCCCCTGGCGGCTCTCACCGCGAGAAGAGGCGCCGCCACGACCACTCGAGGCGTGCCCGCGTCCACGAGGAGCCACCACAGGGGCCGCCGCATGCTTGCGGGGGCGACCTCGTCCTCTCTTGGGCGGCAGTGAGCCGGGCCCCTCCTTAGGGGCCTTCCCCTTCTCGGCGGCAGAAAACTTCGTCGTCAACGCCATGAACACCGCGGCAAGACGGCGAGGCATGAAGGAAGAAGAAGGAGCGGGTGGCGAGAAGACGAAGACGAGCAATGGGGACTTCGCCCCTCTCCTCATTTATAGCCAAGGGAAGGCCGATCACAGGCCTCCATGATCGCGCATAATGATGATTTTTCTCTGCATGCAGCAGGGCCTCGTCAAGTCGAAGCAGTTGCCGAGGCAGCGTGGGGAAGCGGAGGCGCCTGCGTCCCATCAATCGCCATGCGGTAACCAAGGCCTCAGGCGGTTATGGCCCGCGGCGCTCCGCACTTGCCCTTTGGCTTCGCCTCGAAGCCAAGCTCGAGCGCGCCCTGGGCCCGGGGGCTACTGTCGGCGTCCTGGGACCGGGGGTGCCCAGACTTGCCTTCCTGCGGCCCGTGACATGGCTCTATCGACGGCCTGGTATGGCCTAGCTTCAGCAACAACAACTCAAGACCCTCGCGAGGGGCCAAGCCTCGTGAGGCGGACGACACCAAGACCCCCACGAGGGGTGGCCTCCCCAGACTGGCTCCCGAGGAGCGGAGATATCAATGTAAGCTGCACCTCGCGAGGTTCACCTGACGTGAGCCATGACGACCAGGACCAGGCGGGCGCCAGCGAGCGCAGTGTACCAGTTTCCTCTTTGGTGCAAAGGAGGCAAGCACAGGCGCGGAGTCCCGAGGAATCAAGCAAAGGTTTCCATATCGGTGCAACAAGACCGGGACCGCCAGGATGGAGGTCATCGAGGAGCCCACTGCAGCGTCACCACCAGAGGCTTTTGCAGGCGAAGACTACTTTTGTCAGGATAACTTGTACTAGTTGTCTCCCTTCGAATTTGGCCATTGTGGGATCCCTTCCCGCCTACATTTGGGAAGAGGACCAAGGCCACTATAAAGAGGACTTAGCCACCACCATAGGGAGGGGGAACCGGAGCTGGATCAGATCCATTCCACCCTCACCACCTCACCAGCTCATCAAGCTCAAGAACACCTCACCTCCTGAGGTCGTTCCACCTCTGTACTAGTTCATCCTCAGCCCCCCGAGGCAATCCACCACAAAGCTGGAGTAGGGTATTACACCGCAAGGTCGCCCGAACCAGGATAAACTGTTGTGTCTCTTGTTCCTTGGGTTCGTCGAGCTAGGCTGTGGAATCGTTGAGCAGGCAGACTAGGGAGAGAGAGAGTTCTTCGTACGCACCCCAGAGTTCGAACCTCTCAAGGGTCTACGGAACCTCGAATCCGACATAGCTGAGAGAGTTTCATGACGTGTAACACCCTGGTTTTCGCTCCCTGTTTTTTTTCCTTCGCGGGGTTTGACTCCCGTCTTGTTTCTCGGTGTTATCGGATTTCTCTAGCTCTTGGGAATATGAAGATGGTCATTGAGCCTCGCCTTTCCTATCCAACCAGATATTCTCTCCAGACCAACCTTGCCACCCGAGACATATTCTCCGGACTTCGCCACCGAAACCCTACCTTTCGAGTTGCCGGAAGGGAAACCCTGATCCTCCCAGTTACAAAGGAAACCCAATTTCCTCTGATCTATTGCTCCCAAACTTTTCCCAGTGATCATACTTCATCTATAAACCCTGGATATGCAAAAATATTGCCAAGTTATTTGCAATATTTTTCATTTATAATTAATTCCTTTTTCTACTATTTAAAGGAATTAAATCCAGGAAAATATCTATCCATCTCCAAAGTTTATGAAAACTTGTGGAGATATTCTTTGTGATCATATTGAGCTCCCATAAAAATATTGGCCATAATTAAAAAAGGAAAATTGCATTTTCCTATTTAATGCCAATATTGCATTTTGGGCACTTTCTAAAGGAACTACCATTTCGGTAGCCAGGAAAAATCCCAAATAATTTGTGGAGCTTAACCTACCCATATCTTCACCATTTCCATCAAGAACCCAAGTTCCACCCATTAAAGTTTGAGCACAACATCCATTTGCAAATTCTGTTCAGATTTTCAGTTTGCAAAGGAAGTGCTTGAACCCTTGATCTTTTTGAGCTGAAATTTTTCATGGTGGTTGACATTGCCAAATCACCAATGGAAACCAAAAATCAGCTCAATCCATTCATCCATTCTTCCCCAGAAATTTTCTCAAGTTTCTTTCCATTTCAAAGCTCTGTGAAGGAAGTACCATTTTGGCATTTCCAAATGAGCTGAAATTTTACCAGTACCTCCATATGTTCAAATCATCACTCTCCACCAAAATTCATCTCATTTAATCAAACCATTTGAGCACAGCTTCAAAGTCAAGTTTCTGGACCAGATTTGGCATTACAAAGGAAGTGTGTGCAAATGGGGTCCAAATGACTTCAAATTTTGCAAGCATGTAGTCCTTCCTACCCCATTTCACCTTGACAAGGTTTCAACTCCCCAACTTCATACATTTCCCCAGAAAATTCCACCCAAGTTTGCTACTAAAATCTGTTCTTGCTAGTTTATCTCACCTCCCAGCCTTGCAGTGGATTCCAGACACACCTAGGATCTAGTTGACCTTTGAGTCACACAATAGACAGGGTGTTGGGTCAAGTAGGGCACCAGTGCATGTTTTGGCGTGGTGACCATGCGGACGGTGTGCAGAAGTGCGCGCTCTGTGCACGGCACCCCTCGGGAGGTCACCTCCGACTGGCCCTGGCTTGTCCGAGCTCATCTAGTGGTTCCCCTGCGTCCACGCACCCCTCTCCAGCTCCTTCCCCTCCGTCCTCTTCCCCGTCGCGCCGCGACCAGTCCTCTGCTCCGCCACTGTACCGCGCGTGCGCCGCCGTATCCGTCCAAGCCCGAGCTCTCTCGAACAAACCAGCGCAGCCCTCCCGCTATGCTGCGTTAGGTCGGCAACGCTAGCAGCCAAGCCAGCTCATGCCCGAGCACCAGTGCACCGATGAGGATGCCAGCGTGGCTGTGCTCATCCGCCTGCTCCGGCTGCCTATATATAGGCTGCCCCGGAGCCCTTCGAGCTCACCAGCAGCCTCTCCTCCCTCCCCTAGTCCTCCCCGAACTCTCCCTCGAGCTCGAGGAGCCCTCTCTCCCTCGCATTGCCGCCATGGCCGCCGCCGGCCTCGCCTTAAATTCAAGAAGCCCCAGCCTCCCCTCCCCTACTAACCACCACCAGAGAGGCTCCCAGGCCTAGGCGGAGCGCCGGAGCACTCCTACTCCTCTTTCCGTGACACAGGGACGCGAGCCCGTCACTGCTCGAAACCGCCGTCCGCCGTAGCCGTGGGCGCACTCTCTCCCACTCTCCTCGAGGACCCTGTCCTACCTGGATGGACGCGGCTCTTCGTCTCGGTCTCGTCGGTGGCCGGACCTCGGCCAGGGATGGCTTGTGCCGCCGGAGGGCGCCGACGCACAGCTCGGCCGGCCTCCTCTCTGGCTCCAGTCGGGGAAGGAAGAAGGAGAGGTGAGGAGGAGAGAGAGAGGTCCGGCGAGACCCACTTGTAAGCCGCACTGAGAGGAGGTGTGTGCCGCCGACGGCTGGGCCTGGTAACTTAAGTGGAAGCGCACTCGGGAAAATATGTCTTTCCTTGGGGTAAGCGTACTTTGCCTCTGCTTCAACCAAAAATGCGTTTTCTCTATCTGGAAACGTATTTGCTGGAAGTGCGCTTTCAGTTCAGCCGCCAGGGACCTGTTTGTAGAGTTTATATTTACAAATTGGTCCCTACCCTTCAAACGGCTATAATTTTTTGATCCTAACTCCGAATCAGGTGAATCCAACGCCCACATCTTTGTATCGTCGAGCCCGTCCCGATGGAGTCATTTTCATAATGTTTACACACTATGAAAATGACCATTTTGCCCTTGCCCTCTATCAGCCCCTCCGAGAGAGAACCGTTCCGGCGAATTCTTCCGCGGCTTCACCGCACTTCTTCCCGGAGTATTTCTTCGACCCAAGGCAAGCCGACCATCTGATATATGCCCTAAAGCATTGCTCTATGTTATTATTGTATGTTTAACCTAATAATGATGCCCGTGCTAGAACTACTGAAATTCCTGTTAGATTGTATTCACCATTTACATACTTGATCATGATTATCATTACCGCACTAATGACTTATTATGCTACTATACGGAGATAATTTGTTATGTCCATATAGTTGTTGCCTCATATATAGTGTACACCAGGTCAAGTTATTCATGATGGATATACCTGCCGGCTAAGTGCTTGCTAAAACTGAACATAGTAGGTTGATCTTGAGTCGCCTGTCCGGGCCTATTCGTGCAACCACATTTGCCGGTATGGGACGGCCTTGACTTGGGCTGGCTCCGTGCTCTTTCACCGGTACCTCCATGCAGGGAGGGTTATGCGTGCGTGCTACCCTGATCAGGTAGACGGCGATAACCCTGTGAGCCCAGTTGGTTGTTTGCGCGCGGTCCCCGTTTGGGACATTTTAGTTTGGCCACGACGATGGCAGTGTCACGGGGTGACATAGGGGCCACCCAGGGCTTGACTCCGGGGGAGGATGATTGCCGGTGGTACGATGGGAGAGTCACGGGTCAGGCAGGTTTCCTTGGAGCAACGCTGGTCCACCCGAATGGGATCACGAGGTCAGGTGCTCCATGGTGTGGGTAAAGTGTGCAACCTCTGCAGAGTGTAAAATCTATTCGAATAGCCGCGTCCACGGTATTGGACAGCCCGTCCAGACCTCACTAGGTGGTCAACCGTAATGATGATAATAATGGTGGAATAACCTGTTCTGCATAGACATCAGATGTTGTCAGAGATAGGGTATATTAGCCATGGGATGGCTATGAAAGAGATGGTCAGATGACCGAAAGACTTGGATTGAACTTGAACCAGGTTCAGATTGGATCATGAGATTATTCGAAATATGTATTATATACTTAATATGCTTTACTTTACTGTACTTTACTTCAGTAGTTATCTTGCTAGATAACCCTGTTATGTCATGATGATCAATGCTGCTAGATGTTAATTCATGCTAGATAATCTTGCTATGATATGATAGGTATGCTATGATAATTAATGTTGCTCTAATAACAAATACATGCTTGAATGCCATGGATTGCATTGCTTGGTGTATATGTTAGTTTGGTTTACTTGCGAGTACATTCATAAGTACTCAGCGGCCTTCAATGTGGCCAGGTTCACCTAAGGATCCGTCATCCGTCGACGAGGAGCCGGAGCGTTCGTGGGCTAGGAAAGTAACCCAGTCAGATCCCTGTGGATTGGAGCCGCACCAAGACCATGCTGCCTTAGATAGAGCTTTTCCGCTGCCACCCCTTTGTAACTATCATGTAAGACTTATATACCCATTAATAGAAATACCTGTGTTCATGATACTTGTTGTAAAAGCGCATGCCAGAGTGATTTCCTGGGCTGGTATGCATGGCAACCGTCTGGCTACAGTGGTAATCAGGCGGAGCGCCACAACGGATGGTATCAGAGCAGCCAGGCTGACTATAGGTTACCCCTAGCTAGACTTCATTGTCATGTGATTAGTAGGAAGCCGAGATGGATTTCAGTCATCTTTTGCCAACCCGGCACGGCTACTATTGATCATAAGGCAACCCCCTAAGTTTTTGGCTCCATCAGATCCAACTCTCGTGGCCTTTGCCTCCGGTACGAAAAGTCCGCACCTGGCAACGACCCAGGAGCCCTGAACCCCCGAGGTAAACCAGATATCCTTACCCTGCTTGCTAGCCGTGGCATTTCTCTTCTTAACTCTAGTTTCCTTTGGGAAACACTTATAAATTCTATCTCTTCCCAATAACCCTAGAATCGCACAACCATAGCCATCGTGCATCGAGTGTGATGTTCCCTAAGGAAGTAGTAGGAGCTCGACACCAGTGCTACCAGGAGCATTTTGGTGGTTTCGCTTCTAAATCCTTAAGGGTACATCGAGTGCGCTATGCTAGTTATGCTAGTGAATCCTCGGCCACGTGTGTAAGGTCCGCAAAAGTTGAGCTTTGTTTGCTTTTTGGTTTTTCATTTTTTTTCCTTTATCGGTTTTGTTTCTTCGCTCCGACTGGATCCATCCGCAAGAGCTGCCTAAGAAAACTAGCATGCAACTTGGATAATACCCAATAATCCAAATTCAGTAAGAGTCAAGTCAAGTCAATTGCCTGATATTCAGAATAGCAACACCGGATCAGTCAAGAATAAAGAATGGGTCAGAAGCAGAATCTGTGTGCAACAGACAAGGCCAGAACATACCTGAGAAAGTTGGCCTTAGAACAGATCATACCTGAGGAATAGTCAGATGAGTTACCCAGAATGAACACCAGTAAGGACAAATGGTTTCATCCTCGACACAAGGATTATTTCCGTTAGCGAGGTGAACCGAGCCTTTTCTCAATGGACTCAAGAATCATTTATTACCCACTGAAGACATATTCCAAGAATGTGAATGCGCCAAGAGCAGCAACAAAACTCCGGTACGTTGATACAAAATTGCAAAGCAATCTTGAAGTTCACCGGTGCAAATACAAAAAAAAAATCCGGGCGCTGTGAACAAGGTTTGCAAGGAAATATGGATGAGTTCGTGGCTACCCAGAATCACTGAGCTTCCAAGCATCTAGAATCAAGGAGCACCTAACATGATTGGGAACTCAGCTGAACCAAATGGAATTATCCGTCAACTGATTATTATCGGCAACACTTGGTTTGAATGCAAAGGGTATTCCGAATTAATTATCAACATGAAGTCTGCATCAGCTGTGCAACCTTTACAGTGGCAATGAGCAGACCAGCAGAAGGACAAGTGATGTGTGTGACCAATGGAATATCTTCGGTCAAGGTATGGCCTATACCAAATTTGGCTCCGCCATGGAGTAAATTCCGGATACTTCGAAAAGAAGCCAGAATCGGCCATAGATCCGACCACATATCACCGTAAAAGACTTCTGGTATATGAAACCCAGCCTTCCTCCACAAGCTACTGAGAGAAGCTTACGACGCAAGACTGCCAATCTTCCTTGGTACACCACTCGGTGAGGAAATCTTCTGGGGCACAGCACTCCCATCTTCTACAGCGTGCTACTGCGGAAGACTTCCAACATAAGGCACCTGACCTTCCTCAACAAGACACATGAAGGAAACTTTTGGATGCACGATACCCAGCCTTCTTCAGCACGCTACCTAGACAAAAGCTTCGAGCATAAGGAATTCAACCCTCTTCAACACGCCATCATGCCCACAACAAGCCTGTCAGGAGCAAGAACTAGTCTGGACACACATCCGCCTCAGAACTCAGTGGTTATAAAAGGATTCATCCTACACCTGCATATGTTGTGAGCATGCAGTCCAGAGGATCAGTTCATGCGAGCCACTCGTACACGGGAATGACTGTGTTCAGAGAAACATTGGCCCCATAGTTCAAAGAAGAATATAAGCACAGCAACCCCTACGAGGTATGCAAGAGTAAGCTGTGGGAACAAGCCCAACAAGCCGGGAAAACAATCAGGAAGCCGTATTGGCAGGTCATAACAGGTCCATCAAAGGAATCCTCAAGAACAAAGAAGTTGAGGATGAACAACCTCCGTGATGGTCAGCAAGACACAGTTTCACAGACAAGGTATTACCACCAATCCTTGCCAGACTCTTGCATATACGGCCACAACAATGCAGCCAGCATGTCATACCCACCCTAAATATGGGCCATCAACCAAGACAAGGGACTACACTCCGAAAGAATACACCAGATGATAGCGATACTATGCTTAGCTCAGTGAATATAGCAAGGACTACAGAGGCTATATATGACAGAACCCTTTCCACAAGCGACAGAATTGGAAACAAGACATTCAGATAGAATGGCTCAAAGCACATCAACACCAACAGCTCGTAGACACCATGACATCATTGGAACAAGAGATTACTGTCTATGATTACTTTGTGATCATGCCTGATATTTCAGTTGAGGATATATCAGCAATAGCTCGGTTATATTGTTCCTTGAATTATGGATTCCCTAAGGACCAAGTCAGAATGCCTACGATAAAAGGAAACATCAGCATGGAACCCACAGCCAGACTAAGCATTCTGACACAGCAAAGAGAAGGTCACCTCTAGCCATCAAGGCCATACAAGCTCGTGGGCCTGGTACTAGGAAAGGATGTCTTGCCCTGACTGTCAGAGTACGAAGCAGTTGCTTCCTGACCATGGAAACTAAGATGTTTGTTGGTATTACCGTTACCCCACTACCAGGACAAAAGGTACACCTGACAGGAAAGAGAAGGATTCAAGGGAACTATGTGCAGAGACAACACATGGTCCATCAGAAGAGGCAGTTAAAAGGCCCCGTATTCCAGCCAAGTCTCCTAGAATACGGCACCGCTGGCATAAGACGAATCAGCTCTTTGTTACTATGGATAAGGTTACAAGGGTACAAGGATCACATCAGCACGGCGACACTACGTCTGCTCAGGGTAGCCCTATGCTAGCAGCAGAACAATCCGAGGAAGCGGCATGACTCTTGGCAACGGAACAATGACTGTGGTAAAGACAAAATCGCTGATGGATCCAAGTTGCACACAGGTAAGTCCCCCTTCGCCGGGAGGTAAGCCCGGAAATCTCGAGGATGAGATTTTCTTAAGGGGGGGTAGGTTTGTAACACCCTGGTTTTCGCTCCCTGTTTTTTTTCCTTCGTGGGGTTTGACTCCCATCTTTTTTCTCGGTGTTATCAGATTTCTCTAGCTCTTGGGAATATTAAGATGGTCATTTAGCCTCGCCTTTCCTATCCAACTAGATATTCTCTCCAGACCAACCTTGCCACCCGAGACATATTCTCCGGACTTCACCACCGAAACCCTACCTTCCGAGTTGCCGGAAGGGAAACCCTGATCCTCCCAGTTACAAAGGAACCCCAATTTCCTCTGATCTGTTGCTCCCAAACTTTTCCCAGTGATCATCCTTCATCTATAAACCCTGGATATGCAAAAATATTGCCAAGTTATTTGCAATATTTTTCATTTATAATTAATTCCTTTTTCTGTTGTTTAAAGGAATTAAATCCAGGAAAATATCTATCCATCTCCAAAGTTTATGAAAACTTGTGGAGATATTCTTTGTGATCATATTGAGCTCCCATAAAAATATTGGCCATAATTAAAAAAGGAAAATTGCATTTTCCTATTTAATGCCAATATTGCATTTTGGGCACTTTCTAAAGGAACTACCATTTTGGTAGCCAGGAAAAATCCCAAATAATTTGTGGAGTTTAACCTACCCATATCTTCACCATTTCCATCAAGAACCCAAGTTCCACCCATTAAAGTTTGAGCACATCATCCATTTGCAAATTCTGTTCAGATTTTCAGTTTGCAAAGGAAGTGCTTGAACCCTTGATCTTTTTGAGCTGAAATTTTTCATGGTGGTTAACAATGCCAAATCACCCATGGAAACCAAAAATCAGCTCAATGAGTCCATCCATTCTTCCCCAGCAATTTTCTTAAGTTTCTGTCCATTTCAAAGCTCTATGAAAGAAGTACCATTTTGGCATTTCCAAATGAGCTGAAATTTTACCAGTACCTCCATATGTTCAAATCATCACTCTCCACCAAAATTCATCTCATTTAATCAAGCCATTTGAGCACAGCTTCAAAGTCAAGTTTCTGGACCAGATTTGGCATTACAAAGGAAGTGTGTGCAAATGGGGTCCAAATGACTTCAAATTTTGCAAGCATGTAGTCCTTCCTACCCCATTTCACCTTGACAAGGTTTCAACTCCCCAACTTCATACATTTTCCCGGAAAATTCCACCCAAGTTTGCTGTTAAAATCAGTTCTTGCTAGTGGATTCCAGACACACCTAGGATCTAGTTGACCTTTGAGTCACACAATAGACAAGGTGTTGGGTCAAGTAGGGCACCAGTGCACGTTTTGGCATGGTGACCACGCGGACGGCGTGCAGAAGTGCGCGCTCTGCGCACAGCACCCCTCGGGAGGTCACCTCCGACTGGCCCTGGCTTGTCCGAGCTCGTTTAGTGGTTCCCCTGCGTCCACGCACCCCTCTCCAGCTTCTTCCCCTCCGTCCTCTTCCCCGTCGTGCCGCGACCAGCCCTCTGCTCCGCCACTGTACCGCACGTGCGCCGCCGTATCCGTCCAAGCCCGAGCTCTCTCGAACAAGCCAGCGCAGCCCTCCCGCTGTGCTACGTCAGGTCGGCAATGCCAGCAACCAAGCCAGCTCATGCCCGAGCACCAGTGCACCGATGAGTATGCCAGCGTGGCTGTGCTCATCCGCCTGCTCCGGCCGACTATATATAGGCCGCCCCGGAGCCCTTCGAGCTCACCAGCAGCCTCTCCTCCCTCCCCTAGTCCTCCCCAAACTCTCCCTCGAGCTCGAGGAGCCCTCTCTCCCTCGCATTGCCGCCATGGCCGCCGTTGGCCTCGCCTTAAATTCCAGCCGCCCCAGCCTCCCCTCCCCTACTAACCACCACTAGAGAGGCTCCCAGGCCTAGGCGGAGCGCCGGAGCACTCCTACTCCTCCTTCGGTGACCCAGGGATGCGAGCCCGTCGCTGCCCAAAACCGCCGTCCGCCGTAGCTATGGGCGCACTCTCTCTCGCTCTCCTCGAGGACCCTGTCCTACCTGGATGGATGCGGATCTTTGCCTCAGTCTCGTCGGTGGCCGGACCTTCGCCAGGGATGGCTTGTGCCGCCGGAGGGCGCCGACGCATGGCTCAGCCGGCCTCCTCTCTGGCTCCAGTCGAGGGAGGAAGAAGGAGAGGTGAGGAGGAGAGAGAGAGGTCTGACGAGACCCACTTGTCAGCCGCACTACGAGGAGGTGTGTGCCGCCGACGGCTGGGCCCGGTAACTTAAGTGGAAGCGCACTCGGGAAAATACGTCTTTCCTTGGGGTAAGCGTACTTTGCCTCTGCTTCAGCCAAAAATGCGTTTTCTCTATCTGGAAACATATTTGCTGGAAGTGCGCTTTCGGTTCAGCCGCCAGGGACCTATTTGTAGAGTTTATATTTACAAATTGGTCCCTACCCTTCAAACGGCTATAATTTTTTGATCCTAACTCCGAATCAGGTGAATCCAACGCCCACGTCTTCGTCTCGTCGAGCCCGTCCCGATGGAGTAATTTTCATAATGTTTACACACTATGAAAATGACCATTTTGCCGTTGCCCTCTATCAGCCCCTTCGAGAGAGAACCGTTCCGGCGAATTCTTCCGTGGCTTCACCGCACTTCTTCCCGGAGTATTTCTTCGACCCAAGGCAAGCCGACCATCTGATATATGCCCTAAAGCATTGCTCTATGTTATTCTTGTATGTTTAACCTAATAATGATGCCCGTGCTAGAACTACTTAAATTCCTGTTAGATTGTATTCACCATTTACATACTTGATCATGATTATCATTACCGTACTAATGACTTATTATGCTGCTATACAGAGATAGTTTGTTATGTCCATACAGTTGTTACCTCATATATAGTGTACAGCAGGTCAAGTTATTCATGATGGATATACCTGTCGGTAAAGTGCTTGCTAAAACTGAACATAGTCGGTTGATCTTGAGTCACCTGTTCGGGCTTATTCGTGCAACCACATTTGCCGGTATGGGACGGCCCTGACTTGGGCTGGCTCCGTGCTCTTTCACCAGTACCTCCATGCAGGGAGGGTTATGCGTGCGTGCTACCCTGATCAGGTAGACGGCGATAACCCTATGAGCCCAGTTGGTTGTTTGCGCGCGGTCCCCGTTTGGGACAGTTTAGTTTGGCCACGACGGTGGCAGGTGTCACGGGGTGACATAGGGGCCACCCAGGGCTTGACTCCGGGGGAGGATGATTGCCGGTGGTACGATGGGAGAGTCACGGGTCAGGCAGGTTTCCTTGGAGCAACGCTGGTCCACCCGAATGGGATCACGAGGTCAGGTGCTCCATGGTGTGGGTAAAGTGTGCAACCTCTGCAGAGTGTAAAATCTATTCAAATAGTTGCGTCCATGGTATTGGACAGCCCGTCCAGACCTCACTAGGTGGTCATCCATAATGATGATAATAATGGTGGAAGAACCTGTTCTGCATAGACATCAGATGTTGTCAGAGATAGGGTATATTAGCCATGGGATGGCTATGGAAGAGATGGTCAGATGACCGAAAGACTTGGATTGAACTTGAACCAGGTTCAGATTGGATCACGAGATTATTCGGAATATGGATTATATACTTAATATGCTTTACTTTATTGTACTTTACTTCAGTAGTTATCTTGCTAGATAACCCTGTTATGTCATGATGATCAATGCTGCTAGATGTTAATTCATGCTAGATAATCTTGCTATGATATGATAGGTATGCTATGATAATTAATGTTGCTCTAATAACAAATACATGCTTGAATGCCATGGATTGCATTGCTTGGTGTATATGTTAGTTTGGTTTGCTTGCGAGTACATTCATAAGTACTCAGCGGCCTTCAATGTGGCCAGGTTCACCTAAGGATCTGTCGTCCGTCGACGAGGAGCCGGAGCGTTCGTGGGCTAGGAAAGTAACCCAGTCAGATCCCTGTGGATTGGAGCCGCACCAAGACCATGTTGCCTTAGATAGAGCTTTTCCGCTGCCACCCCTTTGTAACTATCATGTAAGACTTATATACCCATTAATAGAAATGCCTGTGTTCATGATACTTGTTGTAAAAGCGCATGCTAGAGTGATTTCCTGGGCTGGTATGCGTGGCGACCATCTGGCTACAGTGGTAATCAGGCGGGGCGCCACATGACGACTTTCAAGTTCTTCGTACTTAACATGAAGATTTTTAATGTCTTCAATTAAGGACTGAGTTCGATTCATTTCCGCATCCAACAGGTCATCACTTTTGTCTAGCAACTTTTGAATATGTTCCATAGCAGTTTGTTGTTCAGTTGCAATTTTTGCAAGAGTCTTGTAGCTAGGTTTGGATTCACATTCAGAGTCATCTTCACTGGATGTTTGAAAGTAAGCATCGCGTGAGTTTACCTTGGCACCTCATGCCATGAAGAAGTAGGTCAGAGCAGAGTTGTCCTCATCATCGGCTTCAGCGTTGGTGACGTGACCATTGTCTTTAGTGTTGAAGATGGACTTGGCGATGAATGCCGAAGCTAGAGCCAGGCTTGCCACGCCTGAATCAGACTCCTCCTTAGACTCCACCTCCGCCTTCTCAGAAGCAGAATCCTCCTCTGAATCCATCTCCTTTCCAACAAACGCACGAGCCTTGCTGGATGAGCTCTTCTTGTGAGAAAAAGACTTTGAGGATTTCTTCTTCTTCTTGTCGTCAGAATCATATTCCTTGCTCTTCTTCTTCTTCTTCTTCTTCTTAGATTCCTTGTCCCATTGAGGACACTCAGAGATGTAGTGGCCTAGCTTCTTGCATTTGTGGCATGTTCTCTTCTTGTGGTCACGAGTGGAAGTCTCATCATTTCTTGAGCTGGATCTTGAAGATTTTCCGAAGCGGTTCTTTTTGGAGAACTTCTGGAACTTCTTCATGAGCATAGCTAGCTCCTTTCCAATGTCTTCAGGATCCTCATCACTGCAGTTAGATTCTTCTTCAGATGAGGAAATGGCCTTTGCCTTCAATGCATGGGTTCGACCATAGTTCAGGCCATAGATGTCTCTCTTCTCAGATAGCTGGAACTCATGTGTGTTGAGCCTCTCAAGTATGTCAGATGGATCGAGATCTCTGAAGTCAGGATGCTCTTGAATCATCAGGGCCAAGGTGTCAAATGAGCTGTCAAGTGATTTTAGAAGCTTCTTGATGATTTCGTGCTTGGCGATCTTAGTGGCGCCAAGAGCATGAAGCTCATTGGTGATATCAGTAAGGCGATCGAACATGAGCTGGACATTCTCATTGTCATTCCTCTTGAAGCGGTTGAAGAGATCGTGAAGAACATCAATCCTTGAGCCTCTCTGAGTAGAGACGCCTTCATTGAACTTGGACAGCCAGTCCCAGACTAGCTTTGCAGTTTCCAGTGCACTCACACGGCCGTACTGTCCCTTGGTCAGATGACCACGGATGATGTTCTTGGCGGTCGAGTCCAGTTGAGCGAATCTCTTGACATCAGCAGCGGTGACACCTTCACCTACCTTGGGAACGCCTGTCTTGACGACATACCAGAGGTCAATGTCAATGGCTTCAAGATGCATGCGCATCTTATTCCAGTAGGGGTAATCAATGCCATCGAAGACTGGGCACGCAGCAGAGACCTTGATTATCCCTGCAATCGACATAGCTAAAACTCCAGGTGGTTAAACTGAATCACACAGAACAAGGGAGCATCTTGCTCTGATACCAATTGAAAGTGCTAGTTATCGACTAGAGGGGGGGGGGGGGGTTTTTTGGATTGTTTGAGGTTTTGGGTTTTGTTTTGACATAGGGATTTTTATGAAAGTCTTCAAAACACTATGTATTTGAAGACAAACAGATGAAATGAACCTATTGATATGTAGCGGAAGATAGACTACACTAGACAAGCCATAGTCAAGTGAGCAATGTAGTGAAAGTACGAAGACTATCATCAGCTAGGTAGTATGGATCAGAATGGAAGATAGTATGAAGCCAAACAGGTAAAAGTCTTCACACAGTTAAGTCAATCAGATCAGACAGGAAAGCAATGACTTCACGAAGACAAACTGTAAAATAAAGGGAAGTGGGGGATAGAACCAATTGCTTGGTGAAGACAAGGATTTGGTAGACTAGTTCCAGTTGCTGTGACAACTGTACGTCTGGTTAGGGAGGCTGAGATTGAACTCAGAAGACCGCGTCTTCACCTTACTCCCCTTGAGCTAAGGACACCCAGTCCTCGCCCAATCACTCTGGTAAGTCTTCAAGGTAGACTTCCAAACCTTCACAGACTTCGTTCACCGGCAATCCACAATGGCTCTTGGATGCTCAGAACGCGACGCCTAACCGGCTAGAGGATTCATAGTCCTCAAATGTAACAAGTCTTCAGGTCATGCAGACAGAAAGACTTCAGTGATACCTAACACTCTTTGGCTCTGGGTGTTTTGGGCTTTGTCCTCGCAAGGATCTCTCTCTCAAAGGCTTCGGAGGTGGGTTGCTCTCAAACGACAAAAGCCGTGTACTAAGTCTAAGCAGCCACCAATTTATGGTGTAAGGGGTGGGCTATTTATAGCCAGGAGGCAACCCGACCAGATATGTCCGAAATGACCCTGGGTCACTAAGGAACCGACACGTGTCCAACGGTCAGATTTCAAACACACGCGGCAGCTTGACTTGGGCTACAAGTAAAGCTGACTCATCCAGCTCTGGATAAGGTTTGCTCTCATTGTCTTCGCTCGAAGACATAGGATTTTGGTTGAGCATCACTTCAGTCACTCTGACTTTGTTCACTGGGACCCCACTTAACAGTACAGTGGTTCCTATGACTCAATGAAGAAGAAAAGGAAACTACGAAACAACTATGTCTTTGCACTCCCTAGTCTTCAAGTGAATGTCTTCACGTGTCATAATCTTCATCGCGAATGTCTTCACGAACCACCATTGTCTTCAATGTCTTCACACATTTTTAGGGGTCATCTCTGGTAGGTAAACCGAATCAATGGGGGACCACTACCTGTGTTATCCTGCAATTCTCACAAACACATTAGTCCCTCAACCAGGTTTGTCGTCAATACTCCAAAACCAACTAGGGGTGGCACTAGATGCACTTACAATTATCATTGGAAACGTTTTGGAGTCGGTTTACTTACCGTACCACATACCTATTCCTTTTCGGAGTCTGAAACGTTCTGTGAAGTATCCCTTATGTACTCTTCCGGTGTTATGGTATTAATAATATTGGTCTCAACATTTATGTGAGTACCTGAGATATAATGTTTGATTCTTTGACTGTTTACCACCTTCGGATTTGTGCCTTTAGCATTGTTGATCTTGATGGCACCGGAACGATAGACCTCCTCGATAATGTAAGGACCTTCCCATTTAGAGAGAAGTTTTCCTGCAAAAAATATTAAATGAGAGTTGTATAGCAAAACATGATCACCTACATTAAACTCATGCTTTTGTATCCTCTTGTCATGCCATCTTTTAACTTTTTCTTTAAACAACTTGGCATTCTCATAGGCTTGGGTTCTCCATTCATCAAGCGAGCTAATGTCAAATAACCTCTTCTCACTGGCAAGTTTAAAATCATAGTTGATCTCTTTAATAGCCCAATAAGCTTTATGTTCTAGTTCAAGAGGTAAGTGACATGCTTTTCCATAAACCATTTTATACGGAGACATACCCATAGGGTTTTTATAAGCAGTTCTATAAGCCCATAATGCATCATCAAGTTTCTTAGACCAATTCTTTCCAGATCTATTAACAGTCTTTTGCAAAATCAATTTAATCTCTCTATTGCTCAATTCTACTTGACCCCTAGACTGAGGATGATATGGAGAAGCAATTCTATGGTTAACATCATATTTAGCAAGCATTTTACGGAAAGCACCATGAATAAAATGTGAACCACCATCAGTCATTAAATATCTAGGGACTCGAAACCTCGGAAAAATGACTTCTTTAAGCATCTAAATAGAAGTGTTATGATCAGCACTACTAGTTCGAATAGCTTCTACCCACTTAGTAACGTAATCAACAGCAACTAAAATATGAGTATACCCATTAGAGGAAGGAAAAGGTCCCATATAATTAAAGCCCCAAACATCAAATGGTTCAATAACAAGTGAATAATTCATAGGCATTTCCTGACGTCTATTAATATTGCCTATTCTCTGGCATTCATCACAAGACAAGACAAACTTACGAGCGTCCTTGAAGAGACTAGGCCAATAAAAACCAGATTGCAATACCTTATGTGCAGTTCTATCTCCAGTGTGGTGTCCTCCATAAGACTCGGAGTGGCACTTGCGTAGGATCTGTTCCTGTTCATGCTCAGGTACATAACGTCTAATAACACCATCTACTCCTTCTTTATAAAGGTGTGCGTCATCCCAAAAGTAATGTCTTAAATCATAGAAAAACTTTTTCTTTTGCTGGTATGTGAAACTAGGTCGTATAAATTTAGCAACAATGTAATTAGCATAATCAGCATACCATGGAGTATTACGAGAAGCATTAATGACTGTTAATTGCTCATCAGGAAAACTTTCATCAATAGGCAGTGGGTCATCAAGAATATTTTCTAACCTAGACAAGTTGTCTGCAACAGGGTTCTCAGCTCCCTTTCTATCAATAATGTGCAAATCAGATTCTTGCAGCAAGAGAACCCATCTAATAAGTCTAGGCTTAGCATCTTTCTTTTCCATAAGATATTTAATAGCAGCATGATCAGTGTGAACAGTTACTTTGGAATCAACAATATAAGATCTAAACTTATCACAAGCAAATACAACTGCTAAAAATTCTTTTTCAGTAGTAGCATAATTTCTCTGGGCACTATCTAGAGTTTTACTAGCATAATGGATAACATTTAATTTCTTATCAACTCTTTACCCTAGAACAACACCAACAGTATAATCACTAGCATCACACATAATTTCAAAGGGTAAATTCCAATCAGGTGGTTGAACAATAGGTGCAGAAATCAAGGCTTTCTTATGTATTTCAAATGCTTCTACACAATCATCATCAAAAACAAAAGGAACATCTTTTTGCAAGAGATTAGTGAGAGGCCTAGAAATTTTAGAGAAGTCTTTAATAAACCTCCTATAGAAACCAGCATGACCAAGGAAACTTCTTATACCTTTGATGTCTTTAGGACACGGCACCTTTTCAATAGCATCTACTTTAGCTTTATCAACTTCAATACCTCTTTCAGAAATTTTATGCCCCAAGACAATACCTTCATTAACCATAAAGTGGCACTTCTCCCAATTTAAAACAAGATTAGTTTCTTCACATCTCTGCAAAACTCGATCAAGGTTGCTTAAGCAATCATCAAAAGAAGTTCCGTAAATGGAGAAATCATCCATGAAAACCTCAACAATCTTTTCACAAAAATCAGAGAATATAGCAGTCATACATCTTTGAAAGGTAGCAGGTGCATTGCATAAACCAAAAGGCATACATCTATAAGCAAAAGTACCTAAAGGGCAAGTAAAAGTGGTCTTTTCCTTGTCCTCTTTTGACATAGGTATTTGAGAGAAACCAGAATAACCATCTAGAAAGAAAAAATGTGTATGTTTGGATAGTCTTTCTAGCATTTGATCAATAAAAGGTAGAGGGTAATGATCTTTTCTAGTAGCTTTGTTTAATTTGCGAAAATCAATTACCATTCTATAACCTGTAACAATTCTTTGTGGAATCAATTCATTCTTATCATTAGGAACAACAGTAATACCTCCCTTCTTAGGGACACAATGAATAGGACTTACCCATCTAATATTAGCAATAGGATAAATTATACCTACCTCCAGAAGCTTTAATATTTCATTTTTACCACTTCCTTCATCTTAGGATTCAACCTTCGTTGGTGATCAACAACTGGTTTAGCATCAGGCTCCATATTAATTTTGTGCTGACATAGAGTGGGACTAATGCCCTTAAGATCATCAAGAGTATATCCAATAGCTGCACGATGCTTCCTCAGAGTTTTCAATAATTTCTTTTCTTCATGCTCTGAAAGGTTAGCACTAATAATAACATGATATATCTTCTTTTCATCAAGATAAGCATATTTCAGAGTATCAGGTAATTGTTTAAGCTCAAACACGGGATCACCCTTGGGTGGAGGAGGATCCCCAAGGATTTCAACAGGCAAATTATGTTTCAAAATAGGCCCTTGATTAAAGAATATTTCATCTATTTCCCTTCTTTCATTCATAAACATATCATTTTCATGGTCTAGCAAATATTGTTCTAAGTGATCAGTAGGAGGCACGGCAATAGAAGCAAGAACAATAATTTCATCCTTACTAGGCACTTCTTTATCATGGGGTTGTTTACGAAACTTAGAGAAATTAAAATCATGAGACACATCCCCAAAACCGACAGTAATAATATCCTTTTCGCAATCTATCTTAGCATTAATAGTGTTCAAGAAAGGTCTACCAAATATAATGGGACAAAAATCATCTTGTGGGGAACCAAGAACAAGAAAATCAGTAGGGTATTTTATTTTCCCACACAAGACTTCGACATCTCTAACAATCCCAATTGGTGATATAGTATCTCTATTGGCAAGCTTAATAGTAACATCAATATCTTCTATCTCAGCAGGTGCAATATCATTCATAATTTCTTGGTATAAGGTATAAGGAATTGCACTCACACTAGCACCCACATCACATAAGCCATGATAACTATGATCTCCTATTTTAACAGAAACAACAGGCATGCCAACAATGGGTCTATGTTTATCTTTAATATCGGGTTTAGCAATCCTAGCAGCTTCATCATAGAAATAAATAACATGCCCGTCAATATTATCAACCAAGAGATCTTTAACAAAAGCAATACTAGGTTCAACTTTAATTTGATTAGAGGGTGTAGGTGTTCTAGTATAACTCTTACGAACCACAGTTGAAGCTTTAGCATGACCCTTTATTCTAACAGGAAAAGGTGGTTTCTCAATATAATCAGCAGGAACAATAGGATCAACATTATAAGTAATAGTTTCTTCTTCAACTTTAATAGGTTCTACTACTTTCACTTCAATGGGAGGATGATATTTAAACCACTTCTCCTTAGGGAGATCAACATGAGTAGCAAAAGATTCACAGAAAGAAGCTACTATCTCAGAGTCAAGTCCATATTTAGTGCTAAAATCATGAAAAGCATCAGTATCCATGAAAGATTTAACACAATCAAACTTAAGGTTTATACCTGACTCCTTACCTTCTTCGAGTTCCCAATCTTTAGAGTTGCGTTTAATTCTTTCCAATAAACCCCATTTGATTTCAATATCCTTCTTCATAAAAGAACCAGTACAAGAAGTATCGAGCATGGATTGATCATTACGAGAAAACTGAGCATAAAAATTCTGAATAATAATTTCTCTTCAGAGCTCATGATTGGGGCATGAATATAACATTGACTTAAGCCTCCCCCAAGCTTGAGCGATACTTTCTCCTTCACGAGGCCAAAAATTATATATATAATTCCGATCACGATGAACCAGATGCATAGGATAAAACTTCTGATGAAATTCCAATTTCAACCCCTTCAAAGATAAAGGGAAGACCTTCTTCTTGACATCATCTTCTGGCAAACCTGCAAGCTTAAATAATCCACAAACTTCATCCACATAGATTAGATGCATATCAGGATGTAATGTTCCGTCTCCTGCATAAGGATTAGCTAGCAGTTTCTCTATCATACCCAAAGGAATTTCATAATAAATATTTCCAGTAGGTGCAGTAGGTTGAGTAGCAACTCTTTGCTCTACCGGTTGTGGTGAAGATACCCTGAACAGGCCCCTCAAAGGATTATTTTCCATAGTGACAAGTGACAGTAAATTTCAGCACACTATATAAATGTTTCCTTACCAAATTCCACTTACCAAAGGCGCTTCACTCCCCGGCAACGGCGCCAGAAAAGAGTCTTGATGACCCACAAGTATAGGGGATCTATCGTAGTCCTTTCGATAAGTAAGAGTGTCGAACCCAACGAGGAGCAGAAGGAAATGACAGGCGGTTTCCAGCAAGGTATTCTCTGCAAGCACTGAAATTATCGGTAACAGATAGTTGTGTGATAAGATAATTCATAACGAGTAACAAGTAACAAAAGTAACTAAGGTGCAGAAAGGTGGCCGAATCCTTTTTGTAGCAAAGTACAAGCATGGACGAACTCTTATATAAAGCAAAGCGCTCCCGAGGACACATGAGAATTGTTGTCAAGTTAGTTTTCATCATGCTCATATGATTCGCGTTCGTTACTTTGATAATTTGAAATGTGGGTGGACCGGTGCTTGGGTGCTGCCCTTCCTTGGACAAGCCTCGCACTTATGATTAACCCCTCTCGCAAGCATCCGCAACTACGAAAGAAGAATTAAGATAAATCTAACCATAGCATGAAACATATGGATCCAAATCGGCCCCTTATGAAGCAACGCATAAACTAGGGTTTAAGCTTCTGTCACTCTAGCAACCCATCATCTAGTTATTACTTCCTAATGCCTTCCCCTAGGCCCAAATCATGGTGAAGTTTCATGTAGTCGACGTTCACATAACACCACTGGAGGAACGACAACATACATCTCATCAAAATATCGAACGAATACCAAATTCACATGATTACTTATAACAAGACTTCTCCCATGTCCTCAGGAACAAACGTAACTACTCACAAAACATATGCATGTTCATAATCAGAGGAGTATTAATTATCAATAAGGATCTGAACATATGATCTTCCACCGAATAAACCAAATAGCATCAACTACAAGGAGTAATCAACCCTACTAGCAACCCACAGGTACCAATCTGAGGTTTTGAGACAAATATCAGATACAAGAGATGAACTAGGGTTTGAGAGGAGATGGTGCTGGTGAAGATGTTGATGGAGATTGACCCCCTCTTGATGAGAGGATCGTTGGTGATGACGATGGCTTCGATTTCCCCCTCCGGGAGGGAAGTTTCCCCGGCAGAACAGCTCCGCCGGAGCCCTAGATTGGTTCTGCCCAAGTTCCGCCTCGAGACGGCGGCGCTTCGTCCTGAAAGCTTCCTTCTGATTTTTTCTAGTTCAAAACACACCATATAGCAGAAGATGGGCATCGGGGGCCTGCCAGGTGGCCCACAAGGCAGGGGGCGCACCCCCACCCTTGTGGATGGCTGGTGGCCGCCCTCTGGTGCTTTCTTCGCCCAATATTTTTTATATATTCCAAAATAATTCTTCGTGAAGTTTCAGGACTTTTGGAGTTGTGCAGAATAGGTCTCTAATATTTGCTCCTTTTCCAGTCCAGAATTCCAGCTGCCGGCATTCTCCCTCTTCATGTAAACCTTATCAAATAAGAGAGAAAAGGCATAAGTATTGTGATATAATGTGTAATAACAGCCCATAATGCGATAAATATCAATATAAAAGCATGATGGAAAATGGATGTATCAACTCCCCCAAGCTTAGACCTCACTTGTCCTCAAGCGAAAGCCGAAATCAAAAAATATGTCCACATGTTTAGAGATAGAGGTGTCGATAAAATAAAATACGGACATGAGGGCATCATGATCATCTTTAGGACCAAACATATATTCTCTTATAATTTCTTATGCTAGAGTAACAATTCATTCACAAGGTAGAGTATAAATCAGAAACTTGATTGAAAACTAATAAACTATGATCTCAGTCCTTGAAGCAATTGCAATTTATCATAACATCGAAAAGAGTCAATTCAAGAGCTTTTCAGCAAGTCCACGTACTCAACTATCATTTAGTCTTTCACAATTGCTAACACTCACGTGATACTTATGAGTTCAAAGCTTTAATCAGACACAGAGAAAGATAGGGGCTATAGTTTCGCCTCCCAACCTTTTACCTCAAGGGTAATGTCAACAATAATACTTTATGATAACCTACATCCGGGTGGATATATATATCTGGATCTCTCTAACACATAGTGCTTGCCAAAAGAAAAAGTGTAAAAAGGAAAGGTGAAGATCACCACGACTCTTGTATAAGGGTAGAAGATAAAAGTAGAAGATAGGCCCTTCGCAGAGGGAAGCAGAGGTTGTCATGCGCTTTTATGGTTGGATGCACAAAATCTTAATGCAAAAGAACGTCACTTTGTATTGTCGCTTGTGATAAAGAACTTTATTATGCAGTCTATCGCTTTTATTTCTTCCATATCACAAGTTCGTATAAAGCTTATTTTCTTCTCACTAATAGATCATACATATTTAGAGAGCAATTTTTATTGCTTGCATGGATGACAACTTACTTGAAGGATCTTACTCAATCCATAGGTAGGTATGGTGGACTCTCATGGCAAAACTGGTTTAAGGGATGTTTGGAAGCACAAGTAGTATCTCTACTTGGTGCGAAGAATTTGGCTAGCATGAGAGGGAAAGGCAAGCTCAACATGTTGGAGGGTCCACGACAATATAACTTCTATTCAGATATAAGCAAACATAACTCATTATGCTGTCTTCCTTGTCCAACATCAACTTTTTAGCATGTCATATTTTAATGAGTGCTCACAATTACAATGGATGTCCAAGATAGTATATTTATATGTGAAGCCTCTCTTTCTTTATTACTTCCTATTAATTGCAACAATGACCAAAACTATGTTTGTCAACTCTCAACAACTTTTATTCATCATACTCTTTATATGTGAAGTCATTACTCTCCATAAGATCAATATATGATCTTTTTATTTATTTTTATTCCTTTCTTTTATTTAATTCCCTTAAGATCATAGCAAGGAAGCAAAGCCCTCAACTCAAAACTACTCTTTATTACATATAACTCACGGACTCGATTACATAGATAGATCTCGAAACAAAACTCAAAGCTAGATCATACTAAAACTTTATTCTACTAGATCAAGATATAACCCAAAGGATCGAACTAAGAAAAAATGATAAAGGTAAAGGTGTGATGGTGATACGATACCAGGGCACCTCCCCCAAGCTTGGCAGTTGCCAAGGGGAGTGCCCATACCCATGTATTTATGTTTCTTTCTTCGGAGGTGGTGATGATGGAGTTGTTGATGTAGTGTCCTTCTTCCTCAGCTTGCGCTTGAGGATAGAATTTTCCTCCCTTAAGTCATTGATCTCTTGCTCAAGCCTTAATATCTTTTTACATAATTCTTGTTTGTTTTCCTGCAAGAGATGAAAAGGGATAAACTCGATCTTAGGTTTCTTTGCTTTATTAGGGAGGCTTGACTTTTGAACTCCACGTGCATGTCCCCAGGTTGGGGTAGTGGGACTTCATCTTCATCTGAGCTTGTCTCCTCCTTTCCCTTTGGATCATAGTCTTCTTCTTCATCTGTGGTCCAACCATAATGCTCCACATCCCCGTAGGCCTTTGGGTTTGTGATATAATCAGCTATATAGCTCTCTCCCTCGGAATCTTTGGATGACATGTTTTCAGATCTGCCAGGCAAAACAGCAAAGAACAAGAACATGGGATTTTGTCATGGTACGGTGGTCAAAACCTTCGGGAGATTATATAATGAATTTTTACCGACCAAAATAAGTATTGTGCAAGAAAACAGAGTCCGGAGGGCACACGAGGTGGCCACAAGGCAGGTGGGCGCGCCCAGGGGGGTAGGGCGCGCCCTCCACCCTTGTGGTCTCCTCGTGCATCTTTCGGACTACTTTTAATTTTCCTAATTTTTTAAATATCCCAAAACGGAGAAAAATTATCATTGGAAACGTTTTGGAGTCGGTTTACTTACTGTACCACATACCTATTCCTTTTCGGAGTCTGAAACGTTCTGTGAATTATCCCTTATGTACTCTTCCGGTGTTATGGTATTAATAATATTGGTCTCAACATTTATGGGAGTACCTGAGATATAATGTTTGATTCTTTAACCATTTACCACCTTCGGATTTGTGCCTTCAGCGTTGTTGATCTTGATGGCACCGGAATGATAGACCTCCTCGATCATGTGCTCCAACAGCACGGCCACGAGCATGGCATCCTTGCGGCTCATGAAGTAGTTGAGTGCGTGCTCCGGACAGTACCCCAGGATTCGGGACACGAGCACCGGACTCCTGGCTACGAGGAGTACTGCATGGTGCCCATCGTGGTTTAGGAAAATCCTGTGACTCCGCTGCTCCCTGGAGGAGCGCGTGCTCCAGTGGGCGCTCGAGGAGTCCCGCGCTGATATGCAGGTGGTGACGGACATGCAAGATTATCCTTCGAGCTCTCCTCCTCTTACGAAGATGCCTCCACCGCCCCGTTGTACGTCCTTTGCCTCGGCTCCAGCGAACCTTTGGAGTTTAGTTTTATGGAACATTAATATTTGGATTAATCACACCTCTACCAAACTGTGAAGGATCAAGACTAATGCAGAAAACAACCTATGACTATCAGGCATAAATAGATGATGTGGCGGCATTGCATGTTGGAGAGTAACGCAAGTATATTGCAATGTATGGATTGCATGCATGACTAGCTTATGTGGCACGGTTGCATGGCTAGGAAAGGCTAGAGAAAAATAAATAGATAATGTGTTTAGAGTGCACTCCACTAAATGTGAGCATGTAAATAACTTTAGAGTGCACTCAACTTTTTTTCCAGACTATTAGGTGCACCAGATGCCGTGCCACGCTACAAAATGTTAGAAAAAAATCTGCTCCAATGTTTTAAAAATCTATTATTATCTTGTAACCAGCCACACCCGCCCCTCACCTCATCAAAACAGCCCGAGCAATATGTCTTGAGTGAAGCATAATTTATTTTTATCGATATATGTATATCAAAACTAGGGTGTTTATATTTCAAGTTTGTGAACAAGTATTATTCTACTACTTTGGATCCATTGCAACGCATGGGCTGACACATTGGTATTAGTAAAAAGCAAATTTTGAGTTTGGCACGAGTTCATACAGCAAGAGCACCACAAGGCCTGGCGCAGGAGTTACATTTCCCTCTCGGGGCCCATGGGATCGAGCTTCAGTGGCTTAGTGCACCTGCCTTTGAGTCAATGACATGTGGACCCTACAGGTGGCAGGCCCACATGTCGTTCTCACAAAGGCAGAGGGGCGGTGGGACCGAGAGGGGTGAAGCGCAGGTCGGGGGACATGTGGTGTCATGGGTTCGAGCGGTGTCGTGGGAATCACGTGTGGCTATGGTAGAAACTTGATGGTCGCCGCAGTTCTGCTGGCCCACATGTCATGCACACAAAGGCAGAGGAGTGGTGGGGCCAAGAGGGGTGAGGTGCACGTCGTAGGACGTGGTGCCGTGGGTTGGAGAGGCGTTGTGGGAATCGTGTGTGGCAGTGGTAGAAACATGACGGTCGCCGTAGTTCAACTTCCATGGACAAGTTGTCATGTCTACTGACACATGCATTGCATACCGATCAATGCAAGGAGTAGTAGAGAAAACTAGGCAGATAAATAGCTAATTATAGTCAAGAGGACCTACTCTACTACACTTGTTCCAAAGACATGCACACCAGCGAAATAGTTCATCTATATCAATGTACACATAGAGGAAATTTTTTTACAAGAGAGGAAATAGTTCATCCATCTATAATGCCCTACTGCTGGTGCAGCTTCTTCTTCTTCTTCTTCTTCTTCTTCTTCTTCTTCTTCTTCTTCTTCTTCTTCTTCTTCTTCTTCTTCTTCTTCTCCTTCTTCTTCTTCTTCTTCTTCTTCTTCTTCTTCTTCTTCTTCTTCTTCTTCTTCTTCTTCTTCTTCTCATTTTCTGTGGGAGACGGCTTCGCAACAAGCTCTTTCGACCATGCAGCTATCTCAAAACTCACACGGGCATCGAGGGCAACATATTTTATCTGCTCGTAGGTCAAGGGATAATTTTCCCATCAAGACGACCTTAATCCCAGCGTCTCGTCACCCTTCTCAAGATTTTTTCCAAGCATAGAATTTTCTACGTCGAATAGGGATGGTGTTTCTTTATCGCAATCGTCTACAGGAATTCTGGTTTGTGGGTCAGCGATGTTTTTCAAGTCAAGGTTGTAAGGCGCGAGCTTCTGTTTGTCCCCTTCGATGGCTGCCCCACAGAAGTATATGTCCTCCCGAGACATGAAATCTTGGAGCTCACTTGGTATGGAGGGTGTGTGTATGATGTGATACACCAAAACTTCATCTTCGAGGCATAGCTGAAGGATGGCGGCGCGTTGGATCATCCCAGTGGCATGCTCCGTGTACTCTGCGTCGGGACCGATGACCTTCATCTCCACCTTTTCGAGGGACTTGGATACATTGTTGATCCACTCCTGAACAACCCTTGGGTGGTCGGTGACGGTGGCAACTATGCTCAACGAGCCTTTGACGAGGACATGTTTGACGCTAAAAACCTGCATAGGGATCTCTTTCGCCATTTGGAACCACTGGACCGGAGGGCTATGGTTGGGAGAATTAGGATTAAGATGGCTAGTCTAACTGAAGATGATGATTATTTAAAGGGGCTTCTGAATTACTCCAGGAGTATCTGAAGAGGTTAAAACAATGTGAATCCAGTGGGGTTTGAATGCAAATGAAGGAGAGGTGAAGAAGCCGAGGAAAATCGGTTCCCGATGGAGAAGTAAATGGGAGAAGTGGCATGCAGGCAGTTGATTAGACGGCTAGGTAGATCAACCTGCAAAACGAAAAGGCTATGCGGGTAGCGTATTGAGGAGTGGTACGTGTCCATGTACGTGCCCATCCTTCTATCGCTACATGTGCCACTGGTTAGTTGAGGCCACTCTTTCGAATCACCGTGGCGAAACATTTTATGATACCTTTTTTTTTCTACACCCCTCCTGACAGGTGGGACCTACGCAAAACCCACTTGGGTGGACGAACAGATATACAAACATATCCATCTCTTTGCACAAAAAAATGTGTCGTAGTTGGTTCGGATGGATATTGGCGCGTGCCTGCGAGACACAACCTTTTCTGGTTAAGGAATATGCGGTTATCCTAAAAAAATCCCTTCTTCGCGCTTCCACATGCATGATAATTTGGTTCCGCTTGCAATATGGATGCTAACTGGAGGATTAATGAAACCAGAGGCATGCTAGCATGGGAGACCTCTTTCCGCTATACAGTACTACTTCGTATGTTACTACTAGTAGTATTACAACTGTAGTACACTTGATGGTCAAAATATTATTCATCCGGTCCTCACAGTGAAGTGACAAGACCCTGTGCCCAAGGTGACACTAGTCCAGGCCGTGTGTTCGGGTTACCAAAGTCAACCTCACCTTGTGCACTGTGCAGTCACTGTCACCGCCGCTGTATAGCATGCCTTGCCTCGTCTCCCTCTCCCCTAGCACCACTCCATCTCCATCTCGCTGGAGATCCTGAGGTCACTCTTCATCATCTCACTGTGCCCCCACATATCCTCACCTCGCTCGCCTCCCCCAGTACCACTATTCCCTCACTAGCCGCTCCAGCACCGAGAGCCTTCTCCCCCGTAAATCAACCCCCCAAAAAAACCACCTTCCAAACTCCACCATGGCCGAAGGCGAACCACACAACATCCATATGAGCCGCGACTGGAGCGATCGACCTAGTGACATCCTCAGCCTCTGTTATTCGCGTATGGATATGTTGAGCGCCATGCATCTGGCTGCATGCTCGAGGGACATGCACGCGGCCATCGTCGAAGCGAGGCCTGAGCTTTTCAAGACACCCTGCTTGCTACTATCTGCTCTTGCGAGATGCGCTCACCATGACACAGAGGCGTACATGATGCCTCTCAACTTCATTCCGGCTTCCATTAGCCTAAACTTCTTTGCAGGTATGTACTGGGTCATCATACATCATGCCCCTTGACGCCGATCCGATCACCATTGCCCGAAACTTCTTGGTAGGTATGTACTGGGTCGACATGAACTCCCACTGGATGGCTGCCGTGAGAGAAGACCAGAAAAAGTTGGTGCTCGTGAACTTCCACACCTCCCATGAGATTATCCACGTCCGTTGGATTATGTAGGGTTTTACCGTCCCGGTCCAAGTCGTCTAGATTACCACGTCAATTGGACGGACCTTGTTTTGCAGAAGATTGTAATCTGCCAAGTGCCCACACGACATGCGGATTACGCAGACTTCAAGCTAATTGCCTTGTTCAACCGCGGACTCGTCTATCTTTCCACCAGTGCCTTCTTTAACTGGAGACAACTCACCTTGCAGTGGATCGACAAAGCTATTACACACTTCTATGATGCTATTGAACACAATGGCTCATCTACACGATCGACAAAGCAGATGGCACCATGTATTGCTGGGACGACGGGTGTAAGTTGTTTTCGTCTGATTTTAATGATAACGCCATGACACTGTTTGAAATTTTGTGATAATTGGCATATCACTGTTTGAGCAGAATTTGAGTAGAACTATGGCAATGTATTAGAGACGCTGTAAATCAGCTATATTTGGGATGAGTTAATTCATGCGATTGTGACCATGTCATTACAGCCAATTTGTACCCTTGAATAATCACACGGTTAGGAAGATATGGATATTCTCCTAACTTTATAGTAATCTATATACTACAAAATATGAGTGCGTATCAATAGCCATGTCAGTTTCCTCATTTTCATGATGTAGAACCATGCATCACACTATTGGTTTCATCTAACCATACATTAGGGAAGTAAATGTGCATATGGAGAACTCTATATTTGGAAGTAGTGAAATCCTGTAATGCTTACCATGTGTACATACCTATATTCGCCCTTCAGTAATCAATGGCTAGAATAATATCCTCACAAGAATTTTGCCAGTAGAACATGAGTATATACCAATGCATGGCGTGTTAGTTTCCTTGAAGAATTTATTTGTGAGGACAGAACATGATTACATAACATCATGGCATGGTAGTTTCCTATGAAGAATCGACTACGAGATAACATGAGTATAACCACGCATGTCACTTCTATATTTTTGAACCCAGTATACATTTCCTTGTATTTTCCTCTCAGTTCCAACACGGACAGATCAATGCTATTTCTTGCATTATCCTATTCATAATCTGAACAATGCTGATCTTACATTAACAATGTCTGTCCTTTTTTATATGATGCAGTGTCCCTACAGTTACTTCCCTTTATAAAACCACCACCTTTGCCAAAAAACAGGGAATCACAACTGGTTCCTCGCTCGATCAGACGACGGCAAAGTTATATTGCACACATGAGCCGGCAAAGTTATATTGCAAAAACCCCACTCTATACAAGCACCTGAAATACGTGAGTATCCGGAGAGTGGCTGTTACGTCTATGAGCAGGATACCAGCTTGTTGGGGCCTTCAGGATTTTTGAGTTGGAGGCGGGTAAACAACCTTTGTTCACACTCTCTATTTCTCGGGTAACCAAGAGATCACCGTTGGCAAGGACCTTGATGGTAGAGAGCCTCTGTTTGCTAGGGGAAATTGTGTCTACATGGCAAGCCCTAGGACTTTGGGAGCAGACTCCCCTGATTGTCAATGATACAGCCTGCAGCCAAAAGAAGGTGAGAATGACAAAGGCATCTGGATTAACTTTGATCCTTGGATGTCTCAACTCCGACAGGCAGTGATGTGGTTCAAGACTTCAGGTTGATAGGTAATTGGGCTGTTGCGTCGAAAGGGTGGAGTCCTGGTGTCTCCGAATCACTGGTGGCTGAAGCGGGGCTGCAAATTATGATGGTGTTGGATCATCCCTCTTCGAATGACTTGTTGTCTTTGCTGCTTGTTCTGGATGGGTAGTTCTCTCTTTTGTTATGCAGACTCCTTGTCATTTTGTGATCCTCGTCGATGTCACTCTTACTATGTAATAGTTGCCTCTCTTTAGAATGTCATTCTCGTCTGGATCACGAGAGTCTGAGCGCTGCAGATGGGTGCGTTTTGGGGTTGTAGCAAGACTTCTTATGAACTATCACGTCTTGCTGTTTATGTCAGTAGTAATCACTAGTCAGAGTTTGAATGTTGTATATATCGTTGTTTCAAACTGTTTATTGTCTCGAACTGCTGATGGGCTAAATGAGGGCATCACCATTCTCCAGTGTTCAGTGTATATATCCTTTTTCAAGTTATAATTTGAGCTCAGTGTCTTTTCGATGATGTACGCTTGTTTGGGCCAATGTGAGGTGTCGTTGAATATGGGCCGAGTAGTAACGCAATGCCAAACATGTCAATTATGACTCTCAGGCCGGGTGCTCAAAAAAGAAAGAAAAGGGACTCTTAGGCCGACATGTGGGCGCCACCGGTGTTTTCTTGCGCTTGCGCGCCGAGAGCGTATTGGCGCTTGTTCGAAATTCATGCTACCTTTTCATTCCCAATCTCCCGCCCCTCCCCCACCTCTAAAATCTCAATTCGTACTCCAGTTCCCCCAAACCCCCCTCCCGTACTCCCTGTACTCAAGCGCACTATCATGTCGCCGGTCAACGCGGATCTCCGAGCCGAAGATCCTGAGGTCGGTCCTGCCTTCGGGCGCTGCGTGCTATCGCTCAACAGTGGCATGGTGGCGCTTGACGACCAGTTTGCCGGCAAAGTGCTGATGGTAACCATCAACGGCGACCGGCCTCCCGTCTCGCTGGACGACCTTGTCAAAGCTCTTGGCATTGCACACAACATCCAAACAAGTGACTTGCTCGTCGAAGTCTGTCCGCCACTAGTTGATTTCTTCGTCTGGTTTCAGACAACTTTCGACTGTAGTCGTGTGTTCGAGTCTTCCCGGCATTTGTTCTGCGATGGCGCGCTGGTGAGCTTTGATCGATGGCACCTAGGATGGGGCTCGGTGCCCTCTGAGCTTGAGTTTTTAACAAAGCTTACCTTCCACGGCATGCCTCGACATGCTTGGAATAGCGAGTCCATGAATGAGCTTATTAACGACCTAGGAGGTGAGCTCATAAGTATGTTTGTTCCTCCAGACAGCTAAGCTCTGACAGTTATGGCATGGATGAAGAAGCCGTCCACCATACCGAAGGTGATTGGTGTTGAGATACCTGTGCAGGAACTAGGGTTGTACTATTCATCACCACCAAGGCCACCGTGGACCATGTTAGGGATGTACCTATATCGAGTGTTTGTGCATATCGAAGAAGTGGTCAATCCATCAATTGAAGTCCTACCGCTGCCGCTGGTGCTAGGGTCCATCGACAATGTCCATTACAGTAGTCAACGTCAAACTTTCCCCGTGTTGCTCGGAACGATGGATGGCACAGGGCCTACTCCATTGCGCGGTGGAGGCCACTTTTTCTTTAGGAGAAGAGGCAGGGCTCGCTGCCTGGATGTGCTCTAATTTGGGGTAACAATTGAATCTTCTCAGATACTTGTTAAATCCGAGCTATCGGTGTGAAGCACTGATGTGCGAGTACATTTGATTGTAACATGTTCTATTTTTGTACCTGAACTTTTTTTAGAAAGGGGTGTACTCAACTTAATGTGCTAGCAAAACTTATTGTGTTGTCTATCTGTTTTCTTTGCACATCATTCAAGATATTTCCCCGTCATTGATAAACATGATGAAAGGTTATGTACGAGTTTGTTGGTTTCAACATAGCCCTACCCGTAACGATCTACTGCTTCCACCTTGATTGTGCCGCCTGCGTGAAATTTTTGTATGCAAGTTCAATGTGCTATGATGTTGTATATGATTGTGTCAACTATATAAGTTTTTATTGAGCATTAGCAATGCATATGGCTGAAAGATGTATTCACGAGCATCGGCCGATGGGTCTCTCTCTCTCACACACACACACGCGCTCGCGCGCGCACACACATAAGTGGGACCCGTTGAATTATTTCTTCGCTCATGACAGCTTTTAATTAGGTTCCACTTTACTCTATCTTTTTTCTTAAGTTATAAATTGAGCTCAGTGACTTCAAAAAGTTGTACACAAGCCTTGTTTGGGCCTTTTCAGACGTCGTTGAATGTGGGCTGAGTAGCTATGTAAAGTTGTAATGTACTACTACCCAGGCCTTTTTCGTTGAACATCAGCAATGCAACTGGTCCAACAATTGTACACAAGATCCTAAAATCAGCACAGCCTAGCCTATGTTTCTTTTAATAAAATGCACAACTAAGTTCATTTTTTATTTAATAAGATTACCAAGACCAACTTAAGTTTTTTTAATAATATTCCTATCTCAATATTATTTTTTATACGAAATGCTCAGTCCAGACCATCATTGTTTTTTCACCCATCCTAGAAAATGGGTCCATTTCTACTAAAATCAAATGGGTTGTAAATTATCAGAAATAATAAACGGGCTGCATGTACGCAATATTATTTTTTCAGCCAACCCAGTAAATAGGTCCATTCGATTAAATAATCAAATGCACTGTAAGTTATCATAAATAGTAAATCGGCTATTATTATTTTTACCCAGCCGAGGAAATAGATTATTTTTTGAGTCAAAGCCCAGGAAATAGATGTATTGGCCAACAAAATGAAATGGGCCGTAAAACCTAAATAAATCGGTTGCATTCCGCCACAGCTTTCGAAGCTGACTTTGTTGGCCCACTTGGATGAAGCCTGCGCAAGGTGTTGTCCATTTAGTGAACAAAACGATTTAATGGTCTAAAACAAAAAGTCAACAAATTATTCCGACATTTGTATTCATTGAATTGACATCCAACGGCGATCCTGCTTCTTCAATCTCTAATCTAGTTGCTCTTGCTCCAGCCGTCAAAACCATCATCGATTGGAGCACCTGCATCTGCCTCCCGTGGACGGCTGTGCTGCCGCGCAGGCCTCGCCGCCCCACCCTAGTCCCAACGGTGGCCAGGTCATACCTATACTCACCCACACATTATGTTATTCTCCGGCGACGGCAGCCTCACCCCGCAGCCGAACTAGTCCCTCATACTCCCTTCGCGATGGACTCTAGTGCCCCTTGTTCCACGACTCCAGATCATTCCCATCTTAGGCCTGGCCATCATCCACCGTCGTGGTCCGCTCGACGATGCGTGGTCAACAACGAGAGCCAACATGGAGTACGTCGAGAGTCTGACAGCTAGGAACCACCAGCTACATCTTCGCACACAAGCTAGTGCCTCCTTATTATGCGGGAATAAATGATTCCTCCCCCTGACAGGTTGGACCCACCAACTGCAATCTTCGCACGCAAGGATGTTCCTTCTTATTACATGAAAAAAGTCCCCCCCCCCATGACAGCTGGGACCCATGAGCTACATCTTCGCACGAAAGGAAGTGCCTCCTTATTACGCACAAGAAAAATGATTCCCCCTCTGCTAGCTCGGACCCACCTGATTCGGAGGCTGACTTGTGGGCCTACTAAGTTGACACGTACGCAGGGCTTTGTTAACCTAGTCATTAAACGATTCTAGCAGCAGTGACCATTGGATTAACAACCAATGGCCACACTATTTCTTCAATCTCTGATCTTCTTGCTCCAGCCACGGAAACCAGCGCCGGTGGGACCGCCTGCTCCTGCCTCCTGTTGCCGGTTGTGCTACCACTGCTGGCCATGCCATCCCTCTACTCACCCACACCTCCTGTTATTCTCTGGCGACAGCAGCCTCACACCACAGCCGAAGCAGTCAACCCTCGTACTCCCCACCGCGTGGGCATCCACTATCGCGTCTTCCCCGGCTCCGCATCATTCCCTTCCTAGGCCTCGCCGTCGTTCACCGCCTTGGTGCTCTCGATGCGGTGTGGTCAATGTGGTCAACGAATAACAGCCATCGGAAGACGACTGTATGCGGTGACACTGACAGATGGACCCACCAGCTACATCTTCGGACGCAAGGAAGTGCCTTGATATTAGGCGCCAAAAAAATGATCCCTCCCCCTGACAGCTGGGACCCACCAACTATATCTTCACACACAAGGAAGTGCCTCCTTATCCTCCCTGACAGCTAGGACCCACCCGGTCAAAGCATGTGTAGTGTTGTCTGTCGGGTCGCCAACGTGTACGTACATACTGGTCGATCGGTCTCTCTGTAATGATGAACCATGTCCGAGCAAGCAACGACACGTGTTGTAGTAAAGCCCCCGACGTAGCAGTTCACACAGTCCCGTCTAAACCGTGTACACGTACGTACTGCCACAGGGCAAAAAATACGGTCACGTATGTACATACGGGCGGGGGTCTCGAATGCGTACTCGCGCATACGTACGGCCAGGGCTCGTGTACATGGAGAGGCAATGGACGGCAGCAACGGTGTCCTGTTCATCGGCAGCCAATCGGCTGGGTCGGAACAGAGAAACTGCGTCGTGTTCATCGGGAGGCAACGGAATGCGTCAAGTTCATCGGGAGCCAACCGGCTTGGAAGGAACAGCCGAAACGGGCATACCGCAGAAAGGAGGAAACGGCCTTCTGTTCGACCGCCTATGGTCGAAATGGGATCCTGTTCATCGGGAGGGGTCCGGCGTACCACAAAACAGAGGAAACGGACTTCTGTTCGAGCGCCTACGGTTGAAACGGGGTCCTGTTCATCGGGAGGGGTGTGGCGTACCGCAAATCGGAGGAAACAGACTTCTATTGGAGCGCATACGGTCGAAACAGGGTCCTGTTCATTGGGAGGGGTGTGGCATACCGCAAAACGGGACTCCACTGGCTATTGTTCATCCACCATCTACTGCCTTGCTCTAGCCTCCACGGGCTACTATTCATCCACCGTCGACTTCCTCCAGCCTCCACCTACTACTGTTCATCCACCGCGAATTCCTCATGCCTCCACGGGCTACTGTTCATCCACGGGATACTATTCATCCAGCCTCCATCGGCTACTGTTCATCTAGCCTCCATGGGGTACTGTTAATCCACCCCCCCCGGCTAGGGTGTGGAGGCCTGCTCGGGGTCCTGTTCATCCAGCGGCAACCGCCTACTACCACGGGGTCCTGTTCATCCAACCCCCACAACCAACCGGCTCGACTCACCACGTCTCGAATCGTTCTAAGTATCACGCAGATTGTAGCAACGATCACTATTCCTCGAGGGCTATGTCTTGCACGGGGGCTCCATCAGCTTCAGTAAGCAGCAGAAACGATCGATCGCTTGGGTTCAATTAGCAGCAGGAGCGAAGGAATCGCTCGGGTTCAGTCAGCAACGAAGGAATCTCTCGGGTTCAGTTAACAGCCAAGGGATCGATCGCTCGGGTTTAGTAGCGTAGCTAGTGCGATCGCTCGGGTTCAGTAATGTAGCTAGTGCGATTGCTCGGGTTCAGTTAGAGCCAACGCCTCGCACACACACGCGTACGAGAGAGAAACATGCAAACCACAGTGCATCGCTCGGCCCCGACCACCCATCGTAACCGGGAACTCCCTGATATTTTCCTCGCCCTCGCTTCTACCATGATTTTTCTGTCATGGACGGCCCAAAGAATGTCATGCAGGTGCATCTCCGGCCCGCCCAAGACGAAAAGCCCATTTTCTATCATGATTTTTCGTCATACAAGTAGGAGCCCACCACATCTATGATGATACGTGTTTTTGTCACAATTATTGTCATAGAAGTGTCATAAGCATGACAGAAAAAATTCCGTTTGGCCCATAATGTCACAGATGTGTCTTTTTTGTAGTGCTTGCCGGTGGCAGCTCTGCCAGCAGGCTACTAGGGATCTGTCCCCAAAGCGCTCACAGCTAGTATTCACCCCAGCAAGGTTCCGGCATGCGTAGGGTGCTCAATTATACAAGAAGAGAAAGCAGAATAAAACAAACGGATAGCACACGTCCATACGATTTAAAGTCATATTACATCACAAACGTAGGGTGGATCTAACATAAGGACAATGTTTTTTCACATGGCAGTGCGGCGACAAGTGCAATGGCGGGTTCAGTCTGTGCGATTGCCTTGGACCTTGGAGACATTGAGGACCTTGTCGGCGATAGGGGTGACGACTTTCTCGGCAGCGCTGACATCAATGATTGCAGGCAACCTCTTGAAGACCTTGGAGATGTCGTGGCCCGGATTGCAGTGGACAAGGCTGACCAATGCAGTATAAAGTATGCAATAGGTGAATTGCCGGGTCTCGTTGGCGAAGGATGCATTCCGGTCTTCATGATACGTCTTCAGCGCTTCGATCAGACCATCAAAAAACTTGGTCAATATGACACTGGCAACCTCATGCTCGGTAGTGGGAAAGCTCCAGCTTCTCATGTCCATTTTTGTGAGCTGAGAAGTGAGGCGCTCCGCTATGTGAACCAGCTTGTCCGTCCAGAGGGAGTGCATCTGTTATAGTTGATCAAGCTTGCCCTCAGCATTCTTCCTGAGGGTTTCTTCAACAGCTAGCTTCTCCGCCAAGGCCTTTTCGCGCTCCTTGGTGGATTCAAGGTTCTCCTCCAGGCCGGCAAGTTTGGACTTCAGATCCTGGACCATGTTATTGACAGTGACAAGTTCTTGGCCCTTGGACGAGAGCTGCATCTGCAACCCCTCTAGAGAGAGGGCTGCTTTCTGCACCTCGGCCTTGAGGGCCTCAACTTCCTTGCCGCTGACGATGAGCTCTTCCTTATACTTTCCCCACATAGGCCTCAATTCTACCTTGGCGGAAACAACAATAGCGGCCTCATCAACAAGTCCCTTAAGCTTGGCGGCACTTTTCGAAATCTGGGCTTCCATGGCTTCCTTGTGGTCGTCCGCCAACTTTTGGGTCCGCTGCTTCATGAGTTCTTCAATTTCTACGTCTTTGCTCTGCAAGGTGGTGGCAATAGTCTGCTCCCGGGCGGCAAGCTATTTATCCTTGGCATCGAGCAGTGCTTTGCGCTTCGTCAACTTGCTGCCGCGGGCTGATGCCTTCTCTTCGGCGGCAGCCAGCTTCTCCTCCTGGTGCCTGAGCTCACGGGATCGATCGTTAGACCATGCGCGTAGCTCTTCGGCATTCTCCTTCAGTTGCTGATCAACCAAATCCATCGAGTTGTGTTCTTCTGGGTTTGCTTCCACCTCTTGCTATACTGTCTTGGACGCCCTTGAACCCCTCGGCCATGGTCTGCAAGAAGGCAAAGTCTTCCTGTTCATGGACAATGTCGTCGGCATCTGTGGATTTCTAGCCCAAGGGGAGCAAGATTCGTGCAATCTCTTCGTTGAAATTTGGCCCCGCGGGTCTAGATGAGCTGGGGGCTCCAAGTCCATGTCGAGGAATGCTCAATCCAGTGTCACTTGGCGGGTTTTGCGAGGTGGCGGCTGCCAGTGTTTTCTTGATGGGGGCTGGTGTGACAACTGCGGCAGGTGCCTCATCCATGTCCATCTTGGCGAGATCAGACCCACTGCCGTGGGGCTCCTCTGGTTCTGTGGGGGTTTCATGAAGGTCCCCAATAACCTGTTCAGCTTCTTTCGCTATAGCAATCTTGGTGGCCTCCTCAGCGGCAGCCTTCACAATATCCAACACTGCCTCGAAGACCTTGCTTCCTTCTGGAGAAATTGGGGCTGCCAATCAGGGCAAGAATTGAGATTTGAATTGCAAGTTCAAGACAAGAAAAATAGGAGTCCCTGGAGGACGCGGAATAACTAAAGGATTACTTGTTGGTGCTTGTTGTGGGGGAATATTTTCTTCCCCGACAGCTTAGGTTGCTGGCGCACTGCCCCCAACAACCTTCGTTGTCAGGATGTCGCCTGTGCGGAAGAGCCCTTTAGTGGAGGCCTTCGTTGGAGATGCACTCTCTGGGACAGTGGTTGACGGGGACCCCATGACGGGATCTGCCTCTTGGCGCTCCTCCTCTTGGTGGACCTCTTCCATTTCATTGTCAGATCCGGGAGGGACCTCAGTGCTTGCGCCAGATGACGGGGCGGGCGGCGTGCTCTCCTGAGCAAGGCTGGACTGGGGACCAGTAGTTGCGGCATCGGCCACTGCGACTCCTAGCCTAGCGCTTGCCGGAGAGTTTCGCTTCGCCCACTGCTCCAGTGTTTCTTCATCCCTGGAAGACAAGTGAAAATTAGAACAACAGTTGAGCAAGTGGATGCTTGGTTAGAGGGAAACAAAGAGTTACTCACTCATCATCGTCAGATTCGAGGAGGACGTTCATGTTGTATTGAGACGGGTGGGGAGTCTTCCTGGCTCTCTTGATGGCTAGCGGCGGCGAGTTTGGCGGGTGAGAAGCCTCACCCTCCCCGGAAAGCTCTTCCCGGGAGTATGGGGTCTTGAGCTTAGCCTGCCGAGTGGACTGCCGGCGTATTGTTTCCTGGTGCCCCGTCTTCGTGGTTGATTTCCTCGCCACGGGAGTAGATCAAGGCGGAGGGGTGCCCGCGGGCTCATGGCTACCCCTGCTTCGGAGGGGGCGCGACGGCTCGATGACCTAAAGCTCCTCTTCAGGCTTCTCGGCAGGCTCCGTCTCGACGGTTTCATCCCTGCCAAGCTCCTCCTGCCCTTCGTCGACATGCTCTTCCTCATCGTCGCCATCATCATCATCATCATCATCATCATCTTCTTCTTCTTCATCATCATCATCATCATCATCATCCTCATCATCCCTCATGCCCCTGGTAGGGCCTGCGGCCATTGCAGCTTCTAACCTGCGGGCCTCTGCCACCCTGGTAGCGATGCATGCCTCTTCCTCAGCCGTGGTAGCTTTGAGGAGATCATCCTCTTCTCGCTCGACCACCTCTACTAATTCGGAGGACCATTTGGTCTTAGCCGCCAGCTTGGGAAGCTTCCAACTCTCTTTGACCCCCTTGGTGGTGCACTTGGGCATCCATGCCAAGATGGTGTCCTTCTATGAGTTCAGGTGCAGCGGCATGACAGTGGCCAGCAAGTGGAACATGCCGAGTTTCCGGAACAAATGCTGACAGAGCCAGGCATGCCCCATCAACGTCAGGTTGTTGTCGCATCCAGGGTACAGCCTGTGATAGCCCAAGACCAAGACCTATGCTAGTTTGTGATTTGCTCTTGCTTGCAATGCTTGTGATGTGATGTTTGTTTTATTTTATTTTGCATCATGCATCATCTTGCATCATTTCTATGTTGCCGTGTTTGTTATTTTGGGTAATCATATGTGTTTGCAACTTCTTCTCCCTCCTTGGCCCCTTTCATCTTTCCTCATGCCCAAGCTCTTCCCACTTTTTTTCACCCAAGTTCCAAAACCAACAAAACTTCTCCTTTCCCCTCCTTTCTTTCAATTATTCCCTAGTGGCATTTTCTGCTTCAGATTAATGTTCACTGTATTTCTATATTTCCTACACCATGCGAAGCCCCACTCCTCAAGTTTTCAACTCATTTGGATGTGCTTTGGTTGGACATTGGATTTGAAAAGTTTGAATCAATTCCAAACTTGTTTGAATCTATTGTCTCAAAATATGCCAAAATATTTTATTCCAATTGTGCATATTCCCAGCTTTCCAGAGATATTTTTATCTCAGCCAAACTCTTCCCCAATATCCTTGCACTTTTCCCCAAGTCTCTGTTCTCGTTCATATGCAAAAGAGAAAAATAAGAGAGGGCAGAGCCTCACCTGGGTGCACGGAGGCCAGCTGAGGCCCAACAGCAGCGCCCCCAAAAGCCCATCTCCTCTCTAACCCTCTCGTAATTCCCATTTGCAAGACCTCGGGCCCGCCTATCATTCTCTCCCTCCCCTGTTCTCTTCCACCTCCCGTTTCCTCCCTCTCTCACAGTAAAAAAGGAGAGGCTGCACGCACATGGCCAGGAAGGCAACCATGGACCGGTTGCGTGTCACACCCTAGCTAGTTCAGGCATTAGAGTGTTGCATCATGTTTAAGTTTTTCCAGAAACTTGAAATGGGGATGATAGAACCCCCAGCCCCCCCTGGAAACAACTAGGGTTTACTAAAATCTTTTTCAATGAACCTGAAATGCCCTTCTAAAATGTCCATCATTTTTGTCTTGGGTAAGAACCTCTGCCAAAACTGGTTCACATTTTTCTAGGTCATCATAAGGTCATTGAATTAAATCATATGTAACCTGCATTTGGGCATTTAAATGCTAGTAAATATTTTAAATGTCCAAATAATCCCAAACTGAAATGTTCCATGTTGGATATACTCTATACAGTGGGCATGAGCAGTTTGGTGATTTTTGAAAGTGCCTAGGTATTTTTAGAAAAGGCACAAACTTGCAGAAATTAGAAAACAGAAATAAAAAAAAGGAAATAAACTTACCTGGCAAAGTCACCAGCCGGCCCACCTGGCGGCCCAGCACTGTGCTGGCCCATGCCAGCCAGCTGCTTCATCCCCGCCAGGCAGGCAGGGAGGTGACGCTGGCGTGCGCGAGCCCGCCACGGCGCCAGCTGCTTGCCGCTCGAGCCGCTGGACGCCTGGACGTCCTCCACGTCGTCGCCTCGACCCCCTGGACACCTCATTCCCCCCCTGCGTCTCTCTCTCGCTCTCTCCCCACCATGGCCGACGCAGCCGCAGCCGCGCCACCATGAAACCCGCGTCCACCGTCGTCCCCGAGCCGCGCTGCCGTGACCACGAGCTCCGTCGTTGTCCTCTCCATCGAGCAGACCGAGCCCCGAGCGCTTGTTCGCCTTGGAACCACCGCAACAGCCCCGCCCGACCTCGCCGTCGCCGGAGATCCCTTTCGCCGTCACCACCGCAGCAGCTCGTCCCCGACCTCGCCGTCTGCTCCGTCGTGACCGCCGTGAGCTCAGCTACCTCCCCATCCTTTCCGTTCTCGCTCTCGAGCCCTGCATCGACTGCACCGAGCTCGGCCGCACCCGCCGCCGCCTCAGCACGTCGCCGTCGTGGCCACAGCCACGTTGGCTCGATTCCGAGCACGCCATCGTCTTCGCCGCACTCGCAGGAGTCCACAGAACCACTCCACGCACCTCGCCGTGCCCCCTAGCGATGAGCCCGAGCTCGCCCGGACTCCGGCAGCCGCACAGCTCGTCGCCGGCGTCGTTTCCGGCCACCCCAGCTCCACCCACTGCCACCACTCGACGCGGCTCACTCCCCGCATCACGTAGATGTGCTCCGCCGTCGTTTTGGTCGCCGGAGCACGAATTCCGCACTGCGCCGCCGTGTCTGGCCTCGCCGGCGGCTAAACACCGGCGGGTTTGACCCCGCTGACCCAGTTTGACCCCCCTGGGTCTATGACAGGTGGGACCCGCCTGCTAATTAACTTAGGATTAGGACTAAACAAAAAAATTAGATAGACTAATGACACTGACACGCGGGACCCACTGGCCAGGTTTGACCTGGACCGGCCCCGCTGACCGCTGACGTCATCCTGACGCAATGCTGACGCAATAAGTATTTCTCTGGATTTATTTTTATTCAGGAAATTCCAGAAAATTCTACAAACTTCAAAAATTCATAGAAATTAATCTGTAGCTCCAAATCAAACAAATTATATATGAATTTGGATCAGAAAAATCCAATCTTTCCATCTGTACTGGTTTCATGCATGTCAGAACACTTTAACCTTGCTGATTAGATGAAACAAGTTAATGCACTAATATGACCTCTTATTTTGGGTTTGCATTTGAATCCTTGATTCAAATGAACTCAAACCAACCTGTTCTAAGATGCATTAGCCAAAACACACTCATTTTGCCATGTCATAGCATGCATCATATTGTTGCATATTGCCATGTGATGATTGTGTTTCGATGTGTTCTTCGTGGTAGGTTCTGCCTCCGAGGATATTCACGAGTATCCAACTGAAGGGCAGTATTCCACTACCACTCTGTCAGGCAAGCAACCCCATTGATCATTTCGATACCAACCCATCTTCTCGCTTCTGCTCTTGTTTACTGCATTAAGACAACGCGTTTCAAACTGTTGTGTGTTGCGGTAGTTGAACCCATATCCTCTGCATGACCTGTCATTGCCACAGTAACTAGATGAAACCCACTAGCATGTGTAGGAGTTGATTGAGCCAAGTCTGTGTTTCCTACCATGCTATGCCTGCTATGCTTAGAGTTGTGTCAGGTCTGGCTCATCAGGGTGATGAACTAGAGTGAATGGTTGTGTCGGTAATGAGAGTGAAGTGTTGAACATGATTTGGTAAAGGTATCGATGGAAGGCCATGTAGGAGTACATGGTGGGTTGTTTCATTGAGGCCGTCCTTAAGAACTGAGATCTGTATGCGTGATTTAAGATTCAGCTACTACCACACGTTGGGCCCTGAAATATGACCCCGCTCGACTTACTGACCCCTCTCGTCCTCTGTCCAGGAGTTGCAAGTAGTTACTGGTGTTTGTAGTTGCTGGAAGCCGTGCGCAGCGCTGACCTTAGGGGTGGGCTGTGATGCGGTAGGCACGTGGCCGGTGTACCGAGTCGCCCGTTTGGTGTCTCGGGAACCCTACACACATCGTTTGGGGCCGTTGAGGACACCCCGGCCGGCCTTCCTTGCGGATGGAACCCGAATAGGCGATAAACCTGGACTAGAGACTTGTGTGGTTAGTCAAGTCGTGGTCTACACCCACGTCGGCTTTCGCTTGAAGTCTGCCGAGCACATGTCGTGTGCAGACGCTAAGTGGTGGAGACATGTGTGACGAAGTACACCCCTGCAGGGTATAAAACTATTCGAATAGCCGCGTCCGCGGTAAAGGACTACTTGGTCGCTTATGCAGTTCATAGACAAGTTAATGGTTACTACTAAAAGACTAAAGATAAGTGTGAGTACCGCGGATGGCCCTCTCGTAGGATTACGAGGGAGGATCCACGGTGGAGTATTGTGATGGTGATTAGTGGACTCGTGTGCGAAAGCTAATTTCTCAAGTGGTGTCTCGTAGGATAGTGTAGCCAAGATTCAAAGCTGGCTTGCTGCAATAACTCCACCACCCTTCTTGAGAATGTGCATATATATTAGGATCTGTTGTAAGACTTGCTGAGTACCTTTGTACTCATGTTGCTTTAATAACTGTTGCAGACGAGAACACCGCCCCCTCCGATGGGTTCTATGTAGATCTCGACGTTGACGAGTGACTTGCCACCCAGGTGGTGACCTGAGCTTGTGAAGGGCCTATGTAGATAGACAGGCTTCGTCAAGCCTTCTTTCTTTCTAGTGTCTATACTCAGACTAGTTGCTTCCGCATGTGCTTGTATGTTTGTATGATTTGAGTGTCGGGTCGTGTGACCCCTATCTGTATGAACATGTTATGTATGGCTCCCCGGAGCCTTTAAATAAAGTACTTTGAGTTGTAGAGTTTTGTTGTGATGCCATGTTGTATTTACACATATCGAGCATATTGTGTGTATGATTGAAATGCTTGGTATGTGTGGGATCCGACTATCTAGTTGTTTATCCTTGGCAGCCTCTCTTATGGGGAAATGTAGTCTGGTGTCTCCACTGAGCCTTGGTAGTCCGCTACAGCCCGGTTTACCGGAGTCCTGCTAGCCCAGCACTGCTGCTCCGGAACACTTAGACTGGCCGGCATGTGTTTCACTTCGTTCCTGTGTCTGTCCCTTCGGGGAAATGTCACGCGGTGATATCCGGAGTCCTGCCTAGCCTGCTACAGCCCGGTTTCCCGGAGTCCTGCTAGCCCAGTGCTACAGCCCGGATTCACACGCTGCTGACCGACATGCTTGATGTTGATTCATGTATGCCTGTCCCCGTAAGTTAGAGCCGCTTTGGGTTCACGACTAGCCATGTCGGCCCGGGTTCTCTGTCATATGGATGCTAGCAACACTATCATATACGTGAGCCAAAAGGCGCAAACGGTCCCGGGCCATGGTAAGGCGACACCCGTGGGGATACCGTGCGTGAGGCTGCAAAGTGATATGAGGTGTTACAGGCTAGATCGGTGTGACTTAGAATCGGGGTCCTGACAGCGTTGGTATCAGAGCCGGACCGCCTGCAAGTTCGTTGAGCCAAACTGGTCGATGTCGAGTCTAGAAATGCTTTAGTTATATGTAGGGGAATTGATTGTGGGAGGGACGTAAGGCTCTTTTTACTCCTTTACCTTATGCCCTCTGATCTGAGTCGTCCTTTTCTCTTTCTACGTGGGTTAAGGACTAGGCTCTCTTCTCTCTATCAGGTTCACGTGTTACTAATCCGTAGTAACTTATAGGATTGTTGGTTACAAGCCTCAGTTCAGTTTCTACTACTTCCAGTATGTTGTCAGTTGAACCAGAACCTTGATATGATGTTGTTGAGTGGCTTGCAAACTGTTGTGAATGTCTCAAATCTTTTTCTGAGCATTTACAGCCGTTATGCTGTCCGATTTCTCCTAGAAAATTCTAATGCCTTTGCCTTATTTCGTGTTTCCAGATGGCCACTCGCACCCAGAATCAAGTGGTTCGTCTGACTCGGTGCCTCGATGTACCTGGTCACACGGCCATGCTGGTCCGAGTGATGATCGAGACAGGCTATCGATGGTATCCAGAGTATACCGTCGAAGAGCAGTTTCGAGACTTTAATCAAAGCCAATACCTTTGTACAGTCAGGATATACCCTTCCTATCCTGGAGCATCTCATTGTTTTATCTCTGAGAGCTATGCTCGATTGCACGACACCACCTTTTGTGACATGCCCACCTCCATGGCAATTCAAACCCCTGGTTCTAGATGGCACCCCTAGAACTAGTCGAGCTTAAGAAACAACTCGATGAGTCCTTGAAAAAGGGTTTCATCCGTCCTAGTTCATCTCCATGGGCTTGCCCCGTCCTCTTCGTCAAGAAGAAGGATGGAACGGATCGGATGGTTGTAGATTACCGACCTGTCAACTTGGTCACAATCAAGAACAAGTATCCACTCCCCAGGATCAACGATCTGTATGATCAGCTCGCTGGATCCTCAGTCTTTTCCAAAATGGATTTGCGGTTGGGCTACCACCAAATCAAAATCAAGAACGGGGACATTCCTAAAACGGCCTTTGTTACTCGTTATGGCCAATACGAGTACACCGTCATGTCCTTCGGTTTAACCAATGCTCCAGCCACCTTCTCTCGGTTAATGAACTCGATCTTCATGGAGTATTTGGATAAATTCGTCGTGGTATACCTCGATGATATACTCATCTACTCCAAGAATGAGGAAGAACATGCCGAGCATCTAAGGCTAGTATTGATGAAACTTCGAGAGCATCGTCTTTATGCCAAATTCTCCAAGTGTGAATTTTGGTTGCCAGAAGTGACCTATCTAGGCCACGTAATCTCTAGTAAGGGTATTGCTGTCAATCCCGAGCGAGTTCAAGCCGTCCTTGATTGGACTCCACCTGAAACAGACAAGCAAGTTCGGAGTTTTCTTGGCTTAGCGAGCTATTGTCGCCGCTTCGTCAAGAATTTCTCCAAGGTTGCTAAACCTCTAACTGAACTTCTCAAGAAAGATAAAAAGTTTGAGTGGACCCCATAGTGCGAGCTCAGCTTTCAGGAACTGAAAAGACGCCTGACATCTGCTCCCGTACTTGTGCCACCAGATTTTTCTAAGGACTTTGTTATCTATTGTGACGCCTCGCGACAAGGACTAGGTTGCATACTCATGCAAGATCGTCATGTGATTGCCTACGCTTCTCGACAGTTGCGTCCACATGAGGATAATTATCCCACACATGATCTAGAGCTTGCAGCTGTGGTCCATGCACTCAAAACATGGCGACATTACCTTCTCGGTAATCGTTGCGAAATTTACACCGATCACCAAAGTCTGAAGTACATCTTCACCCAACCGGATTTGAATCTCAGGCAAAGACGTTGGGTCGAGTTGATTACGGATTATGACTTAGGAATAACTTACACCCCGGGCAAAGCCAATGTCATGGCTGATGCACTAAGTCGTAAACCTTATTGTAACAACTTGATGTTACAACAAAGTCAACCACTTCTCCACGAGGAATTTCGCAAGTTTAACCTTCACATTGCTCCTCGAGGATTCTTATCCACCCTGGTGGCGAAACCTAACCTTACGGATCAAATCATAGCTGCCCAGAAGCGTGATAAGGGCATATCCCGCATCCAGGAGAACATTGCTAGCGGAGCTGCTAAGTGTTTCTCTATGGACGATCGAGGTGTTGTCTTCTTTGAAAACCGTCTAGTGGTTCCCAAGAAACAACAGCTACGGCAATTGATCCTTAAGGAAGCTCATGAATCCCCTCTCACCATTCATCCCGGTAGTACTAAAATGTATCAAGACCTACGCCAGAGGTTTTGGTGGACTAGGATGAAGAGAGAAATCGCTCAATACATTGCTAACTGCGACGTTTGTCGTCGTGTTAAAGCAGAGCATCAACGGCCTGCTGGCACCCTTCAACCTTTGGTTATTCCTGAATGGAAATGGGATAAAATCGGTATGGATTTCATTACCGGGTTTCCCAGGACCAAGAGAGGGAATAATGCTATCTTCGTCGTTGTCGATCGTCTTTCCAAAGTAGCCCACTTCCTACCTGTTCGTGAGAGTATAACCGCTAGCCAGCTAGCTGATTTGTACATCTCCCGAATAGTGTCTCTTCATGGTGTTCCATTGGAGATTAACTCAGACCGTGGAAGTCTTTTCACCTCTCGATTTTGGGAAAGTTTCCAAAATGCTATGGGAACTCGTCTCTCCTTTAGCACCGCCTTCCACCCTCAATCAAGTGGTCAAGTAGAACGAGTCAATCAAATTCTGGAAGATATGCTCCGAGCTTCTGTCATCTCTTTCGGTATGGATTGGGAGAAATGTCTTCCATTCGCCGAATTCGCTTATAACAATAGTTATCAAGCTAGCTTGGGCAAAGCCCCTTTCGAAGTTCTCTATGGACGAAAATGCCGAACGCCTCTTAACTGGTCAGAACCCGGGGAAAGACAACTCTTTGGCCCGGATATGATTCAGGAAGCAGAAGAGCAGGTTCGCATTATTCGTGAGAAATTGAAAACAGCCCAATCTCGTCAAAAGAGCCAATATGACCGCAAACATAAGCTCATGACTTATGAAGTTGGCGAGAAGGCTTACCTTCGGGTTACTCCTCTGAAGGGAACCCATCGATTCGGTATCAAGGGTAAATTGGCTCCTCGTTACATTGGACCCTTTCGCATTCTTGCCAAACGAGGAGAAGTTGCCTACCAATTGGAACTACCTCCGCATCTCTCCAGAGTTCATGATGTCTTCCACGTTTCTCAACTCAGGCGTTGCTTCTCGGATCCTATCCGTGAAGTGGACCACGAAACGGTTGATCTTCGAGATAATCTCACATATCGAGAATATCCCGTTCGTATCCTTGGCCAAGCCGAACGTACCACTCGACGCCAGAATATCAAGTTTCTCAAGGTTCAATGGTCACACTATTCCGAGAAAGAAGCTACTTGGGAAAGGGAGGATCGTCTTCGACTTGAGTACCCCACCTTCTTCCCGGAGGATCCTAAATCTCGGGACGAGATTCTTTTGAGTGGGGGTGAGTTGTCACACCCTAGCTAGTTCAGGCATTAGAGTGTTGCATCATGTTTAAGTTTTTCCAGAAACTTGAAATGGGGATGATAGAACCCCCAGCCCCCCTGGAAACAACTAGGGTTTACTAAAATCTTTTTCAATGAACCTGAAATGCCCTTCTAAAATGTCCATCATTTTTGTCTTGGGTTAGAACCTCTGCCAAAACTGGTTCACATTTTTCTAGGTCATCATAAGGTCATTGAATTAAATCATATGTAACCTGCATTTGGGCATTTAAATGCTAGTAAATATTTTAAATGTCCAAATAATCCCAAACTGAAATGTTCCATGTTGGATATACTCTATACAGTGGGCATGAGCAGTTTGGTGATTTTTGAAAGTGCCTAGGTATTTTTAGAAAAGCCACAAACTTGCAGAAATTAGAAAACAGAAATAAAAAAAAGGAAATAAACTTACCTGGCAAAGTCACCAGCCGGCCCACCTGGCGGCCCAGCACTGTGCTGGCCCATGCCAGCCAGCTGCTTCGTCCCCGCCAGGCAGGCAGGGAGGTAACGCCGGCGTGCGCGAGCCCGCCACGGCGCCAGCTACTTGCCGCTCGAGCCGCTGGACGCCTGGACGTCCTCCACGTCGTCGCCTCGACCCCCTGGACACCTCATTCCCCCCCTGCGCCTCTCTCTCGCTCTCTCCCCACCATGGCCGACGCAGCCGCAGCCGCGCCACCATGAAACCCGCGTCCACCGTCGTCCCCGAGCCGCGCTGCAGTGACCACGAGCTCCGTCGTCGTTCTCTCCATCGAGCAGACCGAGCCCCGAGCGCTTGTTCGCCTCGGAACCACCGCAACAGCCCCGCCCGACCTCGCCGTCGCCGGAGATCCCTTTCGCTGTCACCACCGCAGCAGCTCGTCCCCGACCTCGCCGTCTGCTCCGTTGTGACCGCCGTGAGCTCAGCTACCTCCCCATCCTTTCCGTTCTCGCTCTCGAGCCCTGCATCGACTGCACCGAGCTCGGCCGCACCCGCCGCCGCCTCAGCACGTCGCCGTCGTGGCCACAGCCACGTTGGCTCGATTCCGAGCACGCCATCGTCTTCGCCGCACTCGCAGGAGTCCACAGAACCACTCCACGCACCTCGCCGTGCCCCCTAGCGACGAGCCCGAGCTCGCCCGGACTCCGGCAGCCGCACAGCTCGTCGCCGGCGTCGTTTCCGGCCACCCCAGCTCCACCCACTGCCACCACTCAACGCGGCTCACTCCCCGCATCACGTAGATGTGCTCCGCCGTCGTTTTGGTCGCCGGAGCACGAATTCTGCACTGCGCCGCCGTGTCTGGCCTCGCCGGCGGCTAAACGCCGGCGGGTTTGACCCCGCTGACCCAGTTTGACCCCCCTGGGTCTATGACAGGTGGGACCCGCCTGCTAATTAACTTAGGATTAGGACTAAACAAAAAAAATTAGATAGACTAATGACACTGACACGCGGGACCCACTGGCCAGGTTTGACCTGGACCGGCCCCGTTGACCGCTGACGTCATCCTGACGCAATGCTGACGCAATAAGTATTTCTCTGGATTTATTTTTATTCAGGAAATTCCAGAAAATTCTACAAACTTCAAAAATTCATAGAAATTAATCTGTAGCTCCAAATCAAACAAATTATATATGAATTTGGATCAGAAAAATCCAATCTTTCCATCTGTACTGGTTTCATGCATGTCAGAACACTTTAACCTTGCTGATTAGATGAAACAAGTTAATGCACTAATATGACCTCTTATTTTGGGTTTGCATTTGAATCCTTGATTCAAATGAACTCAAACCAACCTGTTCTAAGATGCATTAGCCAAAACACACTCATTTTGCCATGTCATAGCATGCATCATATTGTTGCATATTGCCATGTGATGATTGTGTTTCGATGTGTTCTTCGTGGTAGGTTCTGCCTCCGAGGATATTCATGAGTATCCAACTGAAGGGCAGTATTCCACTACCACTCTGTCAGGCAAGCAACCCCATTGATCATTTCGATACCAACCCATCTTCTCGCTTCTGCTCTTGTTTACTGCATTAAGACAATGCGTTTCAAACTGCTGTGTGTTGCGGTAGTTGAACCCATATCCTCTGCATGACCTGTCATTGCCACAGTAACTAGATGAAACCCACTAGCATGTGTAGGAGTTGATTGAGCCAAGTCTGTGTTTCCTACCATGCTATGCCTGCTATGCTTAGAGTTGTGTCAGGTCTGGCTCATCAGGGTGATGAACTAGAGTGAATGGTTGTGTCAGTAATGAGAGTGAAGTGTTGAACATGATTTGGTAAAGGTATCGATGGAAGGCCATGTAGGAGTACATGGTGGGTTGTTTCATTGAGGCCGTCCTTAAGAACTGAGATCTATATGCGTGATTTAAGATTCAGCTACTACCACATGTTGGGCCCTGAAATATGACCCCGCTCGACTTACTGACCCCTCTCGTCCTCTGTCCAGGAGTTGCAAGTAGTTACTGGTGTTTGTAGTTGCTGGAGGCCGTGCGCAGCGCTGACCTTACGGGTGGGCTGTGATGCGGTAGGCACGTGGCCGTTGTACCGAGTCGCCCGTTTGGTGTCTCGGGAACCCTGCACACATCGTTTGGGGCCGTTGAGGACACCCCGGCCGGATTTCCTTGCAGATGGAACCCGAATAGGCGATAAACCTGGACTAGAGACTTGTGTGGTTAGTCAGGTCGTGGTCTACACCCACGTCGGCTTTCGCTTGAAGTCTGCCGAGCACATGTCGTGTGCAGACGCTAAGTGGTGGAGACATGTGTGACGAAGTACACCCCTGCAGGGTATAAAACTATTCGAATAGCCGCGTCCGCGGTAAAGGACTACTTGGTCGCTTATGCAGTTCATAGACAAGTTAATGGTTACTACTAAAAGACTCAAGATAAGTGTGAGTACCGCGGATGGCCCTCTCGTAGGATTACGAGGGAGGATCCACGGTGGAGTATTGTGATGGTGATTAGTGGACTCGTGTGCGAAAGCTAATTTCTCAAGTGGTGTCTCGTAGGATAGTGTAGCCAAGATTCAAAGCTGGCTTGCTGCAATAACTCCACCACCCTTCTTGAGAATGTGCATATATATTAGGATCTGTTGTAAGACTTGCTGAGTACCTTTGTACTCATGTTGCTTTAATAACTGTTGCAGACGAGAACACCGCCCCCTCCGATGGGTTCTATGTAGATCTCGACGTTGACGAGTGACTTGCCACCCAGGTGGTGACCTGAGCTTGTGAAGGGCCTATGTAGATAGACAGGCTTCGTCAAGCCTTCTTTCTTTCTAGTGTCTGTACTGAGACTAGTTGCTTCCGCATGTGCTTGTATGTTTGTATGATTTGAGTGTCGGGTCGTGTGACCCCTATCTGTATGAACATGTTATGTATGGCTCCCCGGAGCCTTTAAATAAAGTACTTTGAGTTGTAGAGTTTTGTTGTGATGCCATGTTGTATTTACACATATCGAGCATATTGTGTGTATGATTGAAATGCTTGGTATGTGTGGGATCCGACTATCTAGTTGTTTATCCTTGGCAGCCTCTCTATGGGGAAATGTAGTCTGGTGTCTCCACTGAGCCTTGGTAGTCCGCTACAGCCCGGTTTACCGGAGTCCTGCTAGCCCAGCACTGCTGCTCCGAAACACTTAGACTGGCCGGCATGTGTTTCACTTCGTTCCTGTGTCTGTCCCTTCGGGGAAATGTCACGCGGTGATATCCGGAGTCCTGCCTAGCCTGCTACAGCCCGGTTTCCCGGAGTCCTGCTAGCCCAGTGCTACAGCCCGGATTCACACGCTGCTGACCGACATGCTCGATGTTGATTCATGTATGCCTGTCCCCGTAAGTTAGCGCCGCTTTGGGTTCACGACTAGCCATGTTGGCCCGGGTTCTCTGTCATATGGATGCTAGCAACACTATCATATACGTGAGCCAAAAGACGCAAACGGTCCCGGGCCATGGTAAGGCGACACCCGTGGGGATACCGTGCGTGAGGCTGCAAAGTGATATGAGGTGTTACAGGCTAGATCGGTGTGACTTAGAATCGGGGTCCTGACATTGCGCCCTCGCCGCTCCTCCGCAGGCAGCGACTGGGAGCCGTCCTGTGATGGCTGCGACTGGGAACCACCCAAGGTGGTGCGCTGCTGCTTTCCATGTGCACCGGCCATAGCTACCGGAACCTGGGGCTCTGATGCCAATTGTTACCCCAAAACTACGGACTAGCTAACTCTCCGCAAATCAACTGAAGATGATGCAAGAACTAGATATGAACTATTGCTGGATAAATGTACTGTAAACTAGTGAAGCGGACTTGCTATGTTGTGGACACGCACACACATACAAGAGGATTGCTACTAGTAATACTTGAGGCTGGGCGAGGCTTTGTGCTGGATGCTTGTTCTATTATACTCGAATGGCCTAGTTACAACTAAAGGACTTGGGTCCTTTTATAGGCCCGAGTGTGCACAACTCACACACACACGCTAGAAATTACGGGGCTACTACCATGGCCATGCAAAGCCATTTCTGAGAAACTACTAGGAAACTACCTGCTGCCGTTCAGCTCAGCCTTTTTACTAGCTAAATCCTAATACTCCTTCTCCACCTCAGCCTTTTGGACTGGAGAAAGCCTAGCATAGTATTTAGCTCTTTTCCAAGCAATGGCAGCTGTGTACTGCCCAGTAGACTGAGTTTGATCAACAATCTCCCCCTCAACCCTGTCGAAGGGGCTTGACGTCGATGATCCCGACCTTGTCAGACAACTCCTAGAACTGAACACGACCAAGTGCCTTGGTTCGATTGTCCGTCTTCTTGAGGTGTTGTGGTCGTCCCGTCGGCTCTGCTCGTGCTTTGCCACCAGAGTGAGGACCCCCTGCAAGTCCTCCCCCGTGCGTTGTATGTAGCATTTCGCGACGAGCTGCGCCTTGTGCTTGATGATGGCGCCGTGCTCATCCTTCTTGATCTCGGGGTGCTGCGGTCGTCCCGCAGGCTCGCCGAGAAGTTCCCCCTAGGCATCGCAACCTGTGTGGACCGCCAACGTTGTTGGCATCGAATAGGTCCAACCGTGCTGTAGGCGGGGACACAAACTTCCCAAGAACCACCTCACTCTTGGGCGTCAGTGTTGCTGGGGTCACAGTTCCTGATGTCACACTGCACAGGAACTCCCTTCCCGGGGTCGTCGTGTCAGACGTCATGCTACCCGGGAACTCCCTTCCCGGGGATGACTCGTCGGACACCGCACTACCTGGAGTGGCTTCTCCCAAGGTAGCGGACTCCGTGTCACTCTTCCCAGAAGACTTGCTTGTCGGGTCTCCCCCGACAGTTGTGAGTCCTGCCTCCTGCATTGACTCGATGGACCCCGAGCGCGTCGGGGCTGCGGCGTGGCCGATCATAGAGCACCGTGCCTCCTGCACGGTCTCGACAGTCGCCACCAGCGTGGTCGGGGTGTGTCCGACTAGAGAGTGGCATGCCTCCCGCATGAACTCGATAGACCCCAAGCACGTCGGGGTCACGGCATGGTCGACTAGAGAGCGCTGCGCCTCCTGCACAGCCTCAATAGTCGCCATAGTCACGGTCGAGGCCTTGGCGCCCCATGACCGTCTCTTCATCGCCCCCCAGTTGAGGCCTGTCGAAGAGTGCCGTGTTGCCCACATAGGCTTGCAGGACCCCGAGAACCTAGTTGTCGGGGTGTGGCCGACCTGAGTTGACGTGTCCTCCTGCACAGGCTCACTGGTCGCCAGCATCATGGTCAGGACGTGGCCCACCAGATGCGTCGTCGTCGTGCCTCCTGGTACGGTCTTGTCGGTTCCCGAGGATGTCAGGGACATGATTGCCGTGCCAACTTGCACTGTCTTGACCAGAGTCGCAGGGGACGTGGTTGCTGGGGTGTGGCTCCCGCACACCCGGGTCTTCATCGCCTCCCAATCGCAGGCCTCCGAGAACGCTGTTGTTGGGGAGATCACTACCGATGTCGGGAGGGGATTAGTTGAAGACCTCCATGCCTCCCGCACGGACTTAACGGTTGCCGGCACCGTGGTCGCCGGAGGGGCCGCGCCCTCCCGCACGGCTTTGATGCTTGTCAGGACCATGTTCGCCGGAGGCGCTGCACCCTCCTGCATGGGCTCGACGCAAGCCATCATCATTGCTGGCCCACCGTCCTCTTCAGCCTGGACGAGGTTCACCGCGGCCGCGACATCCTTGTCAGCTATCCTCTGACGGCACCTGCGGGCCCAGTGGCCTTTAATGCCACAATATCGACACATGTCCCAGTTGTCAATGCCGGCACCTTGTCTCGCCCAGCCCTGGGTGCGACCGCCGCCTCTGCCGGTGCCGCCTCCACTGCTCAGGGCACCGCCACCACGTCCTTGACGCTTCCTTGCCTTGCACTCCTTCGAGAGTAGGAGTTGTCCGCCGCCAAAGCTCTCGCCACCGTCCTCAAGGTGGTCCTCGACCACCCGCAACCGACCTGTGAGCTCCTCGATGGAGAGCTCGCTCAAGTCAAGCAAGGTCTCGATGGAGACCGCTACCTGAGCAAACCGAGATGGCACGACGCGGAGAAATTTCCGCACGACTCTTGTCTCGTCCATGGTGTCGCCGAGCACTCGGAGCTGCGACGCAAGGCTGGAGATTCGCATGGCGAAGTCGTCGACGAGCTCGCCCTCCTTGAAGGCGATGTTCTCGAACTCCGCCTGCAGCTTCTGTGCGTTCGCCTCATGCACGCGGTTGCTGCCGAGGCGCTGGGTACGGATGGCTTCCCATGCCTCCTTGGCGCTTGCCTTCGCCGCGAGCACGCCGTGCATCTCTGGTGGTGTGGCGCGCATAAGCACCACCACAGCTTTCCTATCCTCCTTTCTCTCGACCAGGTCATCCTCCATGGGAACCGAGAGGCTCGCCGCATGGAGGTTGCACTCCATGACCAACGCCCACTTACTGTAGTTCGAGCGCGTGAGCATCGGGAAGGAGATGGGCACGTTACCGCTGATTGCAGTCCTGCGCACGATCTCCCTAACCACGACCTCACTGCGATGGCCGTGCGTAGACCGGCTGCGCCCTCGCCGCTCCTCCGGAGGCGGCGACTGGGAGCCGTCCTGTGATGGTTGTGACTGGGAACCACCCAAGGTGGTGTGCTGGAGCTTTCCATGTGCACCGGCCATAGCTACCAGAACCTGGGGCTCTGATGCCAATTGTTACCACAAAACTACGGAGTAGCTAACTCTCCGCAAATCAACCGAAGAGGATGCAAGAACTAGAGATGAACTATTGCTGGATAAATGCACTGTAAACTAGTGAAGCGGACTTGCTATGTTGTGGACACGCACACACATACAAGAGGAGTGCTGCTAGTAATACTTGAGGCTGGTCGAGGCTTTGTGCTGGATGCTTGTTCTATTACACTCGAATGGCCTGGTTACAACTGAAGGACTGGGGTCCTTTTATAGGCTCGGGTGTGCACAGCTCACACACACACGCTAGAAATTACGGGGCTACTACCATGGCCATGCAAAGCCATTTCTTAGAAACTACTAGGAAACTACCTGCTACCGTTTAGCTCAACCTTTTTACTAGCTAAAGCCTAATACTCCTTCTCCACCTCAGCCTTTCGGACTGGAGAAAGCCTAGCATAGTATTTAGCTCTTTTCCAGGCAATGGCAGCTGTGTACTGCCCTGTAGACTGGGTTTAATCAACAATTCTGTCGTCATCATTGCCATTTCCACGCGTACCTGAGGGCCTGCTCGCCTAGTTTCTACATCCTCAACCAGAGCAGGGGCCCTGACCACGAGGTCGTCGTCGTTGTTCCCACGTGCTCTCGCACACACGCAAGCACGAGCACGCTCGGATCCACGCAAAGCACCCACCGCTCGCATCCACACACACTCACATGATGCACGCGCTCATGCACTCAACCGTTCCCATGCCTCGCTGTTCTCGCTACCATGGCCACAAGCTCAGCCTGCACGCCATCACGCAAACCCATGTGCCATGCACACGCGCTGCAACTTGCCTGCAGGCCACACCTTGCCCACCCAGTGCCTCCGCCGCTCCTCGCCATGCCCCCGAGCCGAGGAAATGCTTGAACTCGAGGTCTCTGCTTCCGCCTCACTCCGCACGCCGCGCAACACCCCCCACCTATTTCCGCACCCCTGCCGTCGGCCTGTGGTCGCGACGGTCGCCGTGTTCCTCGCCAGCGTCGTCAACCAGTTCCTCTGTGATACACGATGAAGAGGCCTAGCCTTTGGTTCGGTTCAATTTCAGCCACACCCTTGTTTTGCACAAACATGTAGTAGCAGGGCAATAGTTAGCACAGAGCACACACATCCAGGAGGTCCTGGGTTCGAGTCCCAGGCGTCCCTTACTTTTTGCGCAGACGCACACGCTTGGGACCGATTCCACTTCTGGGCCGCTGCACTCTTAAACTTCAGGCCTGTGCATGTTTTTTTCCTCTGCCCGTGGATTTAGTTATTTTCCAGTGCATGTATCATTACCGAAATGCCACTGTTTTGTAGTGTTAATAACTAAATATGCATGCATCCAAATTAAACAAACTATATATGTAAAATGCTTAGAATTTTGTATAGTTTCACAATATCAATCTTTCATCCATGTTAAAATGTTTAAACTTGCTGTTTGCATTAATTGGCATAAACGACATGCTTAAATGGTTTATTTCATATCTAATTAACCATAGCTTCGAATTAGGTAAACTTTATATGTAAATGGCGTGTGAAAAATGCGTAGATTACCATGGTGCACTTTAACTTGTTGTTTAACAACTTTAACATTGTGTTTTAATCAGAACAATACCAATTTTGAAATTTGCATATGGGGACTTTCCGGAATTGTTATGTGTTGTTTCTGGCCTCCTTAAACTTGCTTTGATGTGGGGTTCTTTGATGCATCATCTCTTGGCACTAGTAACAACATTTAACATTGTCATGCATCATACTTGATTGTGCATCATGTCTTGTCATGCTTATGTGTTTACCATCTTGTTTGCTCCATTCGAGTTGTGCTTCTTCTCGATAGTTCCAGTTTTGTCGCGATTGTGAGGATGCGTTCGACTATGTTGGTTCGTCTACTTCATGGAGTCGATCTTCTTCCGAGAGGGATATCAGGCAGGATGACCATTACCTTGGATATCACTACTATCTTTGCTTTGCTAGTTGTCTTGGTGCTATCGCTATGTCGCGCTACCTACCACTTGTTTGTTAACCCTCCCAAAAATGCCATGATACAACCTCTAACCTTTTCCACCATCCCAACAAACTATTGATTGGCTATGTTACCACTTTGCCCAGCCCCTCTTATAGCGTTGCTAGTTGCAGGTGCAGTGCAGGTTGTTCCATGTTGGGACACGGATATCGCAGGATATCACAATATCTCTTATTTAATTAATGCATATATATACTTGGTAAAGGGTGGAAGGATCAGCCTTTTGCCTGGTGTTTTCTTCCACTCTTGCTGCCCTAGCTTCCGTCATACCAGAATTATGTTCCTTGACAAGCGCTCCTAACACATGTGGGTGAATGAAACCCCCTAACCAATCGCTTAGGAAAGAACTCTTCCAGCGAGGCCCAACTTTGGTTTTAAAATTTGCCAACATAATAATATTGATAATTAATTAATTAGCATAGGGAGTTAGCCCTACCCGAGGATTCTAAATTCAACATAATATATGGGGGCCAGTGTTGGTCCAAACTGGGCGATGTTCGACGCCCTGATGGCAACCAGAGTCTCAGCCAACCCGACATCTTGCCCATCTAGTGTGCCCTGAGAACGAGATATGCACAGCTCCTATCGGGATTTGTCGGTAAACCTGGAGGTCTTGCTTGTTTAGTTTTTACCTTTGATGAGAGGCAGGTCCACCAAAATTCCTTATCGTAATCATCGTCTTCTTCAGGGTGTGAGGATGTTCCATCGGATGCGCGTGGTAATTTATAATGGACCACTTGGAGCACCCCTGTAGTGTTAAATCTTTTCGGAAGCCGTGCCCGCAGTTATGTGGCGACTTGGAAATTTATAATATCCGATTGTAGAGAACTTGACACTAAACCCAATTTAAAATACACCACCCGCATGCGTAACCGTGATCGTCTCTTTTCGAGTGAGTTCGGGAAGGGAACACAATGGGGTTATGTTTGACTCGTAAGTAGTTCAGGATCACTTACTGATTATTACTAGTTTGCGACTGTCATGCATAGTTACTCTTCTTAGCCTTGTACTCGTAAGTTAGCCACCATACAATGCTTAGTGCTTGCTGCAACCTCACCACTTATCGTAATGGGATTGCTAAGTCCTCGTGGCTCACAAATTACTACAACAATAGTTGCAGGTACAGGTAATGCGATGATCTAATGTGAGTGCGATGCTTGCTTGCTTTTGGAGTTCTGCTTCTACTTCTTCTTCTTCTTCGTCGATCTTGGGATAGGTTCCTTGTCAGCAGGCTGGGCTATCAGGGTGGATGCAATTCTTCTTTTTCGTTTGATTTCATCCGTAGTCGGATGTTGCTATTCTATATGATGTTTGAGGTATTCATGTGGCGATTGTATGCCTTTGTATGTATACCCATTTGTGTTGTATATGGTACGCTGTAATGATATCCACCTTGTAAAAGCGTCTTCAATGTGCGCTTCTACCCTTGGTGGGACCTTCGAGTTCCTCTAGGATAGGATCACATATTGGGCGTTACAAGTTGGTATCAGAGCCTCAACCGACCATAGGAGCCCCATTGATTTATTGTAGCATGGTCGTTGTCGAGTCTAGAAGGAAAACTATTTTTGGAGTCTAGTTATATCGGAGAGTAGGAATTCTTTTTACTCCTCAACCCCTTCGTCGCTCTGGTGAGGATTTGTGACGTAGGTGTTCTGATTCTAGTCGTCTTCAATTCAAATTTTCTTTAGGATCACGCGGGTAGTTTCGATCATTGTGATGTCAATCCTTTTCATCCGGTGCACTTCTCTTCAAGTTATTCCTTTGTTTCACCCGTCCCAAGTTGTTTTCTTTTCCCACCCGCCCTCCCTTTTCTTCAAGGAGCCAAAGTTTGAAGTCTCGAATCGAGTATCCTTTTTTGTTCATGCAAACCTCTTCATTCTTTCCTCAATTGTTTCAACTGATGAATTCTCGTCCAATTCATCATTGTTCGTCTCGTTTTCTTTTCCGATGGATTCAATTCAAGTTTTTCAAGTTGATCATATTCCTTTACTTGGCTCAAATGTTCCCCCTTGCTCGTTCCACTCTTGCCAGTTGTCATGGGAAACCACGGCCACCTATGGGGCCATCAGCCCCTTGTGGTTCGGCAGGGGGATGAGCACATTGCACAAAGAGTGGAGAACGTAGCACAGCACGGCAGAGATCACATGGGCAGTTTTTTTACCCAGGTTTGCGCCGCCGCGAGGTGTAAAACCCTACTCTTGCTTTCGTGGATTGTGGTGGAAATGCAGCGCTCTAGCCCGGCAGGGTTGCCTTGGGACGAGAGCACCTACGCGCGTACGAAAGTACATGGGTCCGAATCCTTTCTATGGTTGCCTTGGCCCTCCTTTTATAGATCAAGGGGTCACCACAGTGGCAAATCAGTCTTTGTGTACTGAGTAGATAGCGAACAGTGCTATCAAACCTAACCCTGTAGACAGAGCAGAGCGCATTAAATGCGCCGCTTAGTGTCACATCATGGCATGCCCGGCAAGCCTTGCCGGGCTACTCGGCCACCTTCTCATCTGTCTGCTTGACACGTCTCTGGACGGGTGTCATTTGGAGGTGATTTCCATAGGAAGTGGATGCCACGTGCCAAATAACAGCCACTTAGTCACTTGGGGGCTCGACACCGCACCGATCGATGACTTGCGTCGCTGCAAGGTGGAGCGGTGGAGCCTTGGCGGGGTACTTTGCCTTCGTTGTGCCCGGCAGGCCTGCAGGGACAGTCTTGAGGCTTGCCTTCGGGGCCACCTCGACCTCGCCAGGCTCGCCTGCCCGGCAAGGAAGGCTTTCCCTTAGTGGTGTCTTAGTCATTTAGCTTGTCTTGGTCTTCTTGATCCACCCTTTGATTTCTCAAAGAGCTACCTCTTCAACTTGATATTGCTTTGGATGTTGCAACCTTGCTCTTTTAGGCCTATGCACGGTCTAGGCAACAGACCCAGGGTTTGTTGCACCGACAGGAGCCGCCGGGCCTAGTCCGAACACGCTGCCGGGCGTCGTCGGGGTAGGCCCTATCCAGTGCACAGGCAAGAGGGTAGCAGTTGCTTGTCCTTTGAGATCTTGTTTGCTTCTTCATTATCCTGAGCCCAGGTCAGTTTCCGGTTCTCCCGCGCATCGCGTAACACCAATCGTAGTGGGGGAAATAATGGGCCACGACCCATGAGGTACCCACGTCCCACGTTCATGGGGCGGTAACCGCCACCCCATTATCCTTCCTGCTCCAAGCGCCTTCGCCACGTGTATTGCATGCACTGCACAAAGTTGGTGGCGGATGCGGAGGGCACGGGAATGAGCATCATGGCAGAAAGCCAGGCGTCGTGGATTGGTGCAGGGGGTCGGCCTTGATTCCTCGAGCCGTTAATGGCAAGGAGGAGCCGGACTGGGCAAACGAGGCGGCTACCTTCATGGAAAAATCTAGCCCCCTGCCCCGCTCGCCTATAAAAAGGGAACGTGGGGCAAGGTGTTTTTCCACACATCCTTCTCCTTCCATCCCTGCAGCAATCCTTGCCTATCATGGCGAGGTCGGGGGCGCGGCGCTGCTCCAGTGGTGGCGACGAGAACTTCTGCTCGACAGTGTCTCCTTCCTCCCTTCGAAGATGCGGGGCAGAGCCCGCCGCGAGAGGAGGTAGGAGGGGGCGAGGCCGTGGTCATCGTGGTGCCCGGGGCCGAGGAGGACGGGGTGGCGCTCTGATTGCGCCCCCATCGGCAGCCCCTCCCCCGATGGAAGGCCATGTTGGAGACCAACCTTTGGAGTTCATCATCAGATTGTTCAAGCCTCTGTGCGGCCGTCTCCGTCTCCCCACTCCATTCGCAAGGGCGATGGAGCTCGAACAGCCGCGCTCATTGAAGCTGCACATGAGGGGCTACGGGAATGGTGGCATGCGGGTGGATGTAGATTTTCCCGCCCCTCATGTCATGTTCATCCGGTGTGGCTGGAAGACCTTTGCTCGCGCCCATAGCTTGTCGGAGGGGCACGTCCTCCATTTTAAATTAATGGAGGCCGACCTGCTCTCCGTCAAGGTCTTTGGGTGCTCGGGTGCTCGCTTAGGATGCTACGCGGAGAGCTCGACTGATGACGAAAGCTCCTCCTCGAGCGATAGCGACAAGGAGGACAGTGATGGCGATGACGACAGTGCCGCTGGGGAGGACGACGGCTCTGACTCCGGCTGAACACCAGCCGCACCATCACTGTCAGGCCGGGGCACCAATATCTGCACCTGCACCCCTTTCCCGATAAGGCCATTTGCCGGGGAGTTGGATGCAGAGGTGGGAGTGGTGCCCCGGGCTCCTCCAGCAGCCTTCCTGCTGGACCCCGGCAGGCTTCCTCGTGGGCTGCAGCTTCGTTCGCCCTGCCGCGTCCTGCTGGCCCTGGTAGTGGTGGCTAGGGGGTCGTCTCCGCTGATCTCTTCACCATCACCTTCGTCTGCACCCTCCCGCCCCTGCCAGGCTCCTTGTCAAAGGGCCTGACGGGGTCGGGCTGGGCTTCTGCCCAGGCGCTCCTTTGGCCCTCTTGGCCTCCCACCGTAGTGCCTAGGAGGAGAGGGACAAGAAAAGGCATCACGGGGCACTTATCTTTTTTCAATCTAAAATATGTAGGCATTTACCAAACTTTAGTCTAAATTATGTAATCTTCTTTATCCATGTTTGTGTTCTGTAAGATTTGTACTTGTTAATCAGCATATTAATGAAAAAGACAAGCCTTGCCGGGTACTTGTGCATGTAACATATCCATGCAGAGGTGAAATGCCTCTATACATCAAAGTAAACAAGTTTTTCCCGGCAGGCTATCCTGCCGGTACCCTTAGTTCGTTGCCGCGGGGCTAGGCCTGCCGGGTACAAACTATAGGGAGGGACCAGCCCCCCGCCAAATCTTTTTCCGCCGAAGGCCACTACAACCATCGTGACCGAAGCAACGTTCGGGTCAAGGGATGGGAGCACCTAGGTTTCAAAAGGTGGCGATGTTTTCATATGCACAAGTTTCTCTTCACAGAACACGTATGGATAAGAGATAAAACTTATCTGTTTGGCTTGCCAGGGATCGCAACGTAGGCTTGTCTTCATTTCTTCTCTCCGGGATCAAGTCTACAGCAAGAACCCTGCAACTTAGCACAGATGAAAATGATGCCATGTGCGATCTGATCAACATGATCATGCTATGCTTATGCATGCATGCAAGTTTCGGGGCCCCCCAGCGCTTCGTTTATTTCTCTGCTGCTCAGGGTCTGCGCCTGGCTTTGTACAAGGGGTTACATGCAACATCGGCAAGGCCTGTACAAAAGGGTGGCTGCCGGGCAGGGCCCGACAGCTGCGCCTTACGGGTAGAAATTACGGAGATGCTCAATGTTCCATGAGTTTTGCAATTGAATGCCATCTCCGGTCTCCAAACGAACTACGCCAGGTCTGGTGACTCGTACTACCCGGTAAGGGCCTTCCCACTTCGGCGTCAACTTGTTTTTACCCTTGGCGGACTGAACGCGCCTAAGGACAAGGTCGCCTTCCTCAAAACTCCGGGCGTGAACCCTGCGGCTGTGATAGCGACGCAGGGCCTGCTGGTAGCGTGCAACATGCGTAGCAGCCCGAAGACGGTTCTACTCGAGTAGCACAGCATCGTCACGCCGGTGCCATTCTTGCGCCACTTCATCTTAGGCAAGCACTCGAGGTGACCCGTAAATGAGTTCCGTGGGGATAACTGCTTCTGCCCCATAGACTAGGGAGAAGGGAGTCTGCCTGGTAGCTCAATTTGGTGTCGTTCTGAGGGACCAAAGAACCACCGGCAGCTCATCGATCCATCACCTGCCACACTTCAGCAGCTTATCAAATGTTCTCGTCTTGAGTCCTCGCAACACTTCAGCGTTCGCCCTCTCAGCTTGCCCGTTGCTCCTTGGGTCAGCAACAGAGCCGAATGAGATTTTGCTTCCGAGGGCATGAACGTATTGCATGAAGGTGTGGCTCGTGAATTGGGTGCCATTGTCGGTGATGATTCGTGCAGGAACCCCGAAGCGGCATACCAATCCTTTCAAGAACTTGATAGCTGACTCAGCAGTCACCTTTCTCACGGGCTCTACTTCCGGCCACTTTGTAAACTTGTCGATTGCAACGAATAAGAATTCAAAGCCCCCGGTAGCACGGGGGAAGGGGCCCAAGATGTCGAGCCCCCAGACCAAAAACGGCCATGACAAAGGGATTGTCTGAAGAGCTTGGGTAGGCAGATGGATATTCTTGGAATGGAACTGGCAGGCTTCACATTTGGTGACCAACTCAACTGCATCTTGGAGGGCTGTGGGTCAGTAAAATCCTTGCCGGAAGGCTTTTCCAACCAGAGCCCTTGATCCAATGTGTGAGCCGCACATACCCTTGTGTATCTCTGCGAATAGTTTCTTTCCTTCTTCCCGACAAATGCACTTCAATTTCACACCATTGGGCCTCCTTCTGTACAGTCTGTCATTAATGAACTGATACATACTGGCCCTCCGGGCTACTCTTTCAGCTTCTTCTTACTCTTCGGGAAGTTCTCCAGTTTGGAGGAAATGGACTATGTGCCGCACCCAAGTTGGAGCCTGTGGCTCGGCAACAAGGACTAGCGACACCTCCTCATTCGTGGGAGCGCATTCCTCGATCATAGGGACCGGTGGTCTGGCGGGAGGGTGCAGCTCAGCGATCGAAGGGGAGTTGTTCCCGCCAAGCTCTCTACCGGGGGCCTCGGGAGGCTCTGCCGGGAGAAGCTTGCCGGAGTCCAGTTTCCTCGTCTTTCTGGCCTTGTTGCCGGGGATACGGAGGGCTGAGTCAGATGGAGAACAAAAGTTCCTGGTTCCACAGGGAGTTTTTGCGCAGTGCACTTTGAGAGATGATCAGTAATGTTGTTTTCCGCACGTGGCACGTGCTCTGTTTGCAATCCGTCAAAGTGCTCCTCTAACTTTCTCACTTACTCGACGTATGCCTCCATCAATGGACTTTGTTAATCCTTGTTCACTTGTCTCACCACAAGTTGTGAATCTCCGCGGATGATCAGCTTCTTGATTCCTAGTTCTGTTGCAATCCTGAGCCTGGCAAGGAGCCCTTCATACTCTGCAGTATTGTTGGTAGCCTCTTCCCGAGGAAAATGCATCTGAACGACGTACTTCAAGTTTTCCCCAGTGGGGGCAACGAGAAGCACGCTAGCTCGTGCACCTTGTAGGGAGAAGGCACCATCGAAATACATAATCCATTCTTGGGGCACCTCCTTGCCGGGGATAACTGTCTCCAACACTTCTTCATCAGGGGTTGGCGTCCACTCTGCAATGAACTCCGCTAGTGCTATGTTCTAAATGGTCGATGTGCTTTCAAACTTCAAACCAAAGCTAGACAACTCCAAAGCCCATTCCACAATCCTGCCGGGGGCCTCAGGGTTTCGGAGTATGCGTTGCAAGGGGAAGCGGATGACAACCGTGATCTCATGGGCTTGGAAATAGTGGTGTAGTTTCCTTGAGGCCATAATGAGGCAAAAAATCAACTTTTGCACTCCAGAGTACCTCGATCTAGCCCCCTGCAACAGGGAGCTGATGAAGTACACTGGGCACTGCACCACTTTCTTCCTTGCCGCAACCATAGAACTGCTTCCACTGCCCTACCTTTCCTCGCTTTGGACTGACTCTAGTCTTGTCGGGACGGGTTCACTTTCTTCTCCAGAGGGGACGATGGTGGTTGCCGCTTCGTCTACTTCCCACTGCATCACCAGTGCTGCACTAACCACTTGATTGGTTGCCGCTAAGTATAGCAGCAATGGCTCTTGTGGTTTGGGAGCGACCAAAGTGGGCACAAAGGAGAGATATGTCTTCAAATCTTGTAACGCAGCGTCTACGTCCGGGGTCCACTCCATGGGCCCTGCCTTCTTCAAGATTTTGAAGAACGGCAAGGCGCACTCGTTAGACTTGGAAATGAACCTGCTAAGCGCAACAACACATCCAGTCAAATGCCTCACGTCCTTAAATGTCTTGGGTGCTTGAATCTGCTCGATAGCCTTGATCTTGTCAGGGTTGGCCTCTATCCCCCGGTGGGACACAAAGAAGCCAAGTAGCTTGCCGGAAGGAACACCAAACACACACTTCTCTGGGTTCAGCTTCAAGTTGATCTTACGCAGATAAACAAAGGTTTCTTCCAAATCCTGGATGAGGGTTGATCTGTCCTTGGTCTTGACCACAATATCATCCATGTAAGCTTCAACATTTCGGTGTAGCTGGGACTCAAAGCCAATCTGTACTGCTCTTGCAAAAGTGGATCCGGCGCTCTTTAACCCGAAGGGCATCCGTACGAAGCAGTACGTGCCACATGGGGTTATGAACACGGTCTTCTCCTCATCTTCCTTGGACATGAAGATCTGGTGGTATCCAGAGTATGCATCCAGAAAAGAGAGCAAGTCACACCCGAAGGTGGAATCCACAATCTGTCCATTAGCCTTGTGCACCACCACATGATTTGCTAACCATGTTGGATGCAGTACTCCTCTAACCAGACCAGCTGCCTCAAGTTTCTTGATCTCCTCGGCAATGAACTGCTGCCACTCCAAAGCTTGCTTTCGGACCTTCTGCTTGATGGGCCAGGCATGTGGGCAGGCAACAAGGTGGTGCTTGATTACCTCCCTGGGAACACCGGGGATATCAGATGGTTGCCAAACAAACACACCGATATTCGCCCGCAAGAAGGCAACAAGCGCGCTTTCCTATTTGTCATCGAGGGTGGCACTGATAGTGAAGGTACCATCAACGCCAGCCAGCCCTGTCGGGACCTTTTTCACAGCAGGGGCATCAGCCTTGGTTCTCTTGCTATTGGAGCTCTCCGGCAAGTCATCAGCGGGCGCAACGTACTCCAAAGATGCACGTTTCCTAGATTCCTTGCAGGCATCCTTGCTATCTCTCTTCTTCTTCTTCTTGTTTTCCCTCATAGGAATACTGGCTTCCGCGGCCTCTGCCACGACTGCTTCCCGGTACATCTTGTCCACACAAATGATTGCATCCTTCTTATCTGACGGAATGGAAATGTGGCCTATCGGCCTTGATATCTTCAAGGTGTTGTAGGCATAGTGGGATGCCGCCATGAATTTGGCCTGGGCTGGGCGACCAAGGATTCCATTGTAAGGCAGGGGGAGGTCAACCACATCAAAAATGATCTTCTCAGTCTGGTAGTTTAACTCCCCCCCGAACGTCATCGGCATCGTGATCTTCCTCTTAGGACGACTATTGCCGGGGTTGACCCCTTGAAACGTGCCAGTAACCTTGAGCTCTTCCTCTGCAATCTGAAGTTTGCTGATGACCTTTGGAGAAATCAGATTCAACCTGGCCCCGCCATCAACCAACATCTTTGTGACATTGAGGTTGCGGATTGTTGGTGAGACCAACAATGGCAAGCACCCTACCATAGTGGTGCGGTCCGGGTGATCCTCTTCATCAAAGATGATGGGCGTGCGGGACCACTTGAGCGGCTTCTGAGAATCTGCCGCTGGCTCGACGGGATTGACTTCACGCGCCCACTGTTTAAGTTGGCGGTGAGAGGAGTGCAGAGATGCACCTCCGTCAATGCACATGGCGTCAGTGGCTTTCTGGAACTCCTGCTCGCTGGTTTCCTCTTCATCTCCTCCGTCACTCTCATCATTGCAATCCTCCTTCTTACGGCCTCTGGCGGGTTTTCCTTGATTCTGAGGTGCCTTGCCGGGGTGGCTTGCTCCGCCGCCTCGACCCTTCCCACTAGCGCCATCTTGACCTTTCTCCTTGTGGCGCTTCTCGTACTCAGCGCTCTGCTTCTTGACGAGTTTCTCAACCTGATGACACTCCTAGAGATCGTGGCCCTTGGTTCGATGGATCTTGCAATACGAACCATCACCTTTCCCAGCCTTCTCGGCAGTCGCAGCTTCCCGGCAATCAGTGCACGTGGCAACCTCCTTGCCAGGAACTTCGGTCCTAGCTTTCTTGCCGGTACTTGGTGCGCCCGATCCCTCAACAGTCATCACCGCTTTATCCTTGCGCCTTTTGCTGCACTTCTTGTTCTTCTTCTTCTGACTGGTGGCCTCGTCGTCATCCTCTGAGTCGATGCTGATGCCATCCTCTTCACCGGGGAGTCACCTCCCCTCCTCTATCCGAGCACACTTATCCACTAGAGTGTAAAGCTCCTTCACAGTCTTGGGCAGTCGAACATTCATCTTGGAACGTATCCGACGATTGCGCATGTTGGACTAGAACACAGCTATCACAGCTGCTAGGTGGATGTCTAGAATGTTCCTGTGCACTTGGTAGAACCTTTGCATGTACTTCTGCAGTGTCTTTCCTTCCTTCTGCGGGAGGAGCTGCAAGTCACTGGGCCGCCCTGGTTCTTGATGGCCGTCCGTGAAAGCGCCAACAAACTGATGGCACAGGTCAGCCCAGGTCGAAATGGAGTTCTCTGGCAGGTGCATTAGCCAAGACCTCACATTCGGCTTGAGTGCCAAAGGGAAGTAGTTGGTGAACACCCTCTCGTCTCTTCCCCCGGCAGCTTGAACAACGATGGTGTAGATGCTCAAGAACTCCGTCGGGCTTAGTTTCCCGTCGTACTTCTCCGGAATTTCTGGCTTGAACGTGCGGGTAGATGGCCAACAGACTTGTCGCAACTCGCGAGTGAAGGCGGGGCACCCAACCTTGAAAGGTAGGTACCCACCTTCACCGAGAGTGGGCTCGTCGACGTCAGGGCCATTGTGCCTATCGGACTGGCGGTGGGTGTCGCGGCGTCGTTCGATGATGACGCGCGCGCCTTCCCTTTGCCTGTCCTCCAGGACTCGCCGTTGGTCTTGACACACTCGAGGGTCAGACGAAGCCATCAAGACTTCGTCGGGTTCTTGATCACGTGGCTCCGGCTGTGGCCCATGCGCAGGCTGCCACAAAGGGGACTGCACCGTGGGGGTGGCCCCTTTGGTACGGCCAGCAGCGCGGGCCATTGTTGTCGCTCGAGTAGGTCGTGGCGGGCCAGCTCACTGTGATCCTCCCGCCTCGGTGAAACCAATCAGGCTTTGAATGGTGGCTCTCCACTCATCCATCTCATCGGCTGCCGGCGGAAATCTCAACAGCTGCTGGGCCCGTGCCATGGCCTCCGAAGCGGTGCTTGGCATGGATGACGACGTAGACCGTAGCATCGCCTGGCTCATTACGGTGCCGGAAGTAGTCGCGCCGTGTCCTCATCGTCGTGTGCCTGTCACCAGGGTAGCGTGGTGACGAGGTGGAGGTGCCTGAGGGCCAGCGGCTCTATTTGGCGCATCGGCCGAGTCAGCCCGTTCCGGGGGTGGCGCATGCCCTGCGGTTGCGCCCACAGCGGGAGTGGCCAGAGAGTTGTGATTCGCCCCAGCGCGAGTGCCACCGTTGCAGCTGTGCCCTTCAGCTGGGCGGAGAGGCGCAAACAGAATGATTTCTCCATCCATACCTCGTGGAGCGTGGCCACTGGGATGCTGTTGGTGCTGTCCTTCTTCGGTGCCTTTGGCCCGTGTTTCGACCGCAGGGGAGGTGGGGATGCCGCCGCCTACGCCGACCACGTCCCCCGGAGCGTCCACGTCTCCGTGCATCCCCATAGCCCCCGCAGCATCGGCGGTCGCGTGCGACGGGGCCTTCGAAGTGGAGAATTGTTGTAGCACCAGGCTTCTTCTTGGGCGCCATGGACGATGGAGCCATCGATGAAGAAGATGATGATGCGCTGCATACGCTTCTCGGGTTCGTGCAAGCGCTGCCCCCTACCTGGAGCGCCAAAGATGTCGTGGGAAACCACGGCCACCTATGGGGCCATCAGCCCCTTGTGGTTCGGCAGGGGGGATGAGCACATTGCACAAAGAGCGGAGAACGTAGCACAGCACGACAGAGATCACACTGGCAGTTTTACCCAGGTTCGGGCCGCCGTGAGGCATAAAACCCTACTCCTGCTTTGGTGGATTGATGGTGGATTGTGGTGGAAACACAGCGCTCTAGCCCGGCAGGGTTGCCTCGGGACGAGAGCAGCTACGCGCGTACGAAAGTACAGGGGTCCGAATCCTTTCTATGGTTGCCATGGCCCTCCTTTTATAGATCAGGGGGTCACCATAGTGGCAAATCAGTCATTGTGTACTGATAAATAGCGATCAGTGCTATCATACCTAATTCTGTAGACACAGCAGAGCGCATTAAATGTGCCGCTTAGTATCACATCATGGCTTGCCCGGCAAGCCTTGCTGGGCTACTCAGCCACCTTCTCATCTGTCTGCTTGACACGTCTCTGGACGGGTGTCATTTGGAGGTGATTTCCGTAGGAAGTGGCTGCCACGTGCCAAATAACAACCACTTAGTCACTTGGGGGCTCGACACCGCACCGATCGATTACTTGCGTCGCTGCAAGGTGGAGCGGTGGAGCCTTGGCGGGGCAGTTTGCCTTCGTCATGCCCGGCAGGCCTGCCGGGATGGTCTTGAGGCTTGCCTTCGGGGCCACCTCGACCTTGCCAGGCTCGCCTGCCCGGCAAGGGAGGCTTTCCCTTAGTGGTGTCTTGCTCATTTAGCTTGTCTTAGTCTTCTTGATCCGCCCTTTGATTTTTCAAAGAGCTACCTCTTCAACTTGATATTGCTTTGGATGTTGCAACCTTCCTCTTTTAGGCATGTGTACGGTCTGGGCAACAGACCCAGGGTTTGTTGCACCGACACCAGTCAATCATTCCAGAGTGCTGAATATATCTCAGAAGATTCATCTTTATGTTCAAATTAATTCAACGTTGTCACCTCATTCAGGTATTTTAATCAACCGGTGCAATCTCTCTTTCAAGCAATCATTTCCAACGATGTATCTTTGAGTGGGACCCACATGTCCTTTCCAAGGATCTTACCCGACTCTTCTAATTCTTCTTGAGTTATTCTCAAATTCTTTTGAAAGTTTGACTTAAGAATGAATTTTCATTAGTCAGATGCCTTCTCCAAGATTGCTTCAAATTATTTTCATCTTTGGCTCAAAATTTATATTCTTCATTGTTCCGAAATATTTCAACAATTTTGGTGGTGTTTCTCATCGTCATTCTCAGCCTTGCAGACCGAAGAAGAGTTTCTCTTAAATCTTGCTCCGTTCTGTGGAAGATTTGTGGTTCTAGCTTCATGCCATCCTCATAATTGTTTTCAATTATGAGAATTCTTTTCATACCCATCCGACGCATTTTAGGAGTTGCTTTCCTTTCTTGATCATCCGAAGGCCATTATTTTAAAAGATTTCTTCATTCTCATCTTTCAACTTCATTTCTGTAATTCTTCTCAATTCATGCCTCTTCGTTCGTCTCCATATTCTTACCAGTGCATCGTTTAAATATCCTTTAGTCAGCTTGTGATCTCTTCATTCTCTTGCAGTTAAATTCTCTCAAATATCTTTGTCATTCTCTAATTCTTTCCGGTGATTCCTTCTCTTTTCTTCATTCGTTTTAAATTCTTATGGTGGTTCGTTCAAGTTTTCTCTTCCTTGCTATCATATCAATTTATTCATTGTTTCCAGTTCCTACCTTTGGTTCGTCAAAGACATTCCCAAGTTTGCGCTATTTCTATCAATCCTTTTCAATGGGAATAAGTGGCATGCCAAATCCATTGCTTGTCATCGATTTAATTTGATGAAGGGTAAGCATGACATAATTCTTATTCTTATTTCATCGAGGTGATTCAATCCTTTCTTGCAGAATTTGTTCATGATAAATGAATTCGCGATTCCAAGTGTTTTCATCTTCTCTTTTATGGAGTTCGAAGTTTTATCGATTATCTCATCACGAAGATTCTTCTCATTTCTTTATCGGTGTTTGAAGGAAATCATTGCAAGGCTTCAATTTATCCTTTTCATCCTTCACTTCTCATCATTCTTTTGTTACCGGAGTTCTTCATGGAGGCTCAACATGGTGGTTCATTAAGGATTTAATCCATTATTGAAGCATTCATCAACATTCTTCTTGGAGGACCTCAAGTATTCTTAATGCATTTCGATGGTGCAATTCATTCTTCCTTTTCTTTTGAATTGGAGCTTTGCATCTCTTCATTCCTCTCAACTAATCAATCATTTGGTAGTGGCAGAAGTTCACCTCAAATTATTGAGATGTTTTCATAAGGCCATGAGAACCTTATCTTTGGTTGTTGATTCGTTCAACAACTTCGTTCAAGTCTTCCTTCCAAGTTTGCTCTTAAAAGTTCTTCGTGATAGGAGTTGTCATTTTCTTCTCTGTTCTTTTGTTCCATCGATCTACCTTCTAATATTTTGTTCCGGAGGCATAGTGATGTTGCTCTCTTCGACCCATCGTCTCGTTTTGTCAAGATGATGTTCTTTTCCATGCTTATCCATTTAACATGAGTGTTGTGTCCTCTATTCAAGTTCTTTTCATCTAACTCAAGTATTGCCTCTCTTTCCAACTGCAGTGTTGCCCGAATTCTTCCTTTCTCGCCTCGTGTCAACCGGAGTGGTTTCAAATTAATTCTCATTCTTTGAGTTCTTCATTCTTGCATGAGCAACCTCTAAGGTTCTCGTAATGTTCCTTGTTCCTCTTTTCTAACGGAGTGTTTTCAACTTCGCTCATCTCCATTGCATTCTTTCCTTGAAATTGTTAACCTCTCAAGGTTCCTTGGTTTCACTCGTTTGTCAAGAAGCAACTTAGTGTTACCTCTTCTCTTAGTTTTCATCCCTAGATCTCGGCAAGAGATCTGTTGTAAGTGGGGGAGAGTTGTGACAGCCCAAGACCAATACCTATGCTAGTTTGTGATTTGATCTTGCTTGCAATGCTTGTGAGGTAATGTTTGTTTTATTTTATTTTTCATCATGCATCATCTTGCATCATTGCTATGTTGTCGTGTTTGTTATTTTGGGTAATCATGTGTGTTTGCAACTTCTTCTCCCTCTTTGGCCCCATTCATCTTTCCTCATGCCCAAGCTCTTCCCACTTGTTTTCACCCAAGTTCCCAAACCAACAAAACTTCTCCTGTTCCATCCTTTCTTTCAATTATTTCCCTAGTGGCATTTTCTGCTTCAGATACATGTTCAATGTATTTCTAAATTCCCTACACCATGCCAAGCCCCACTCCTCAAGTTTTCAGCTCATTTGGATGTGCTTTAGTTGGACTTTGGATTTGATCAAGTTTGAATCAATTCCAAACTTGTTTGAATTTATTGTCTCAAAAAATGCAAAAATATTTTATTCCAATTGTGTATATTCCCAGCTTTCCAGAGATATTTTTATCTCAGCCAAACTCTTCCCCAATCTCCTTGCACTTTTCCCCAAGTCCCTGTTTTCATTCATATGCAAAAGAGAAAAAATAAGAGAGGGCAGAGCTTTACCTGGGCGTGCACCGGCCAGCCGAGGCCCAACAGCAGCACCCCCCGAAGCCCAGCTCCTCTCTCTCCCTCTGGCAATTCCCATTTGCAAGACCCCGGGCCCGCCTGTCATTCTCTCCCCCCTGTTCTCTACCACGTCCCATTTCCTCCCTCTCTCACAGTAAAAAATTATAGGCGGCACACACATGGCCAGGAAGGCAACCACGGTGCCCGCCCCCCTCTATAAATCCACACCCCGCCCTAGGGTTTCCCCCTTCCTCCTTGTTTCTTTCCGCGTTGCCGCCACCCGCTATGTCCATGCCCATGCCACCATAGCCAACGCCCGCGCCATAGCCGAGGAGAGCTCAAGCTATTCTATGGCGCCCCACCTGATTACCACTGTAGCCAGATGGTCGCCACGCATACCAGCCCAGGAAATCACTCTGGCATGCGTGTTTACAAGAAGTATCATGAACACCGGCATATCTATTAATGGACATATAAGTCTTACATGATATTACACAAGAGTGATGGCAGCGGAAAAGCTCTATTTAAGGCAGCATGGTCTTGGTGCGGCTCCAATCCACAAGGATCTGACCGGGTTATGCTCCTAGCCCACAAATGCTCCGGCTCCTCGACGACGGATCCTTACGTGAACCTGGCCACATTGAAGGCCGCTGAGTACTTTTGAATGTACTCGCAAGCAAACCAAACAAACATATACACCAAGCAATGCAATCCATGGCATTCAAGCATGTATTTGTTATTAGAGCAACATTAATTATCATGGCATGGCATAACTAGCTAGCAACATCAATTATCAAGTCATAACAGGAGTATCCAGTGTGATACTAAAGTAAGGTAAAGCATGGCAAGTAAATAATACATACTCCGAATAATCTCATGATCCAATCTGAATCTTATCCAAATCCAATCCAAGTCTTTTGGTCATCCGACCATCTCTTCCATAGCCATCCCATGGCTAACATACCATACTCCTGACAACATCTGATATCTATGCAAGACAAGTTCTTCCACCATTATTATCATCATTATTATGGTTGACCACCTAGTGAGGTCTAGACGGGATGTCCAATACCGTGGACGCGGCTATTCGAATAGATTTTACACTCTGCAGAGGTTGCGCACTTTACACACACCATGGAGCACCTGACCTCGTGATCCCATTCGGGTGGACCAGCGTTGCACCAACGAAACCCACCTGACCCGTGACTCCTCCACCGTACCACCGGCACTCATCCTCCCCCGGAGTCAAGCCCTAGGTGGCCCCTGTGTCACCTCGTGACACCTGCCACCGTCGTGGCCAAACTAAACTATCCCAAACAGGGACCGCGCGCAAACAAACAACTGGGCTCGCAAGGTTATCGCCGCCTACCGGGCCAGGGCAGCGTGCGCGCATAACCTTCCCTAGTTGGTGGTACTGATAAAAGAGCACGCAATCAGACCAAGTCAAGGCCGTCCCATAGCGGCAAATGTGGTTGCACGAATAAGCCCGGACAGGTGACTCAAGATCAACCGACTAAGTTTAGTTTTAGCAAGTACTTAACCGACAGGTATATCCATCATGAATAACTTAACCTGGTGGTAATTATGTATGAGGTAACAACTGTATAAACATAACAACCTATCTCCATATAACATCATAATGAGTCATTAGTGCGGTAATGATAAACATGAACAAGTAATGTAAACGATGAATACAAACTAACAGGAATTCAAGTAGTTCTAGCACGGACATCATTATTAGGTTAAACACACAAGAATAACATAGAGCAATGCATTAGGGCATATATTAGATGGTCGGCTTGCCTGGGGTCGAAGATTTACTCCGGGAGGAAGTGCGGTGAAGCCGAGGAAAGGATCGCCGGAAACCATTCTCTCTCGGAGGGGCTGAATGAGGGCAAGGGCAAAATGGTCATTTTTAGAATGTGACAACATTGTGAAAATGACACCAACAGAACAGGCTCGATGAGACGAAGAAGTGGGCTTTGGTTTCACCTGATTCGGAGTTGGGGGCAAAAAGTTATGGAGACTTGACTGCCAGGGACCAATTTGTGATGTAAATATTTACACAGAGGCCCTCAGCAGTTTTTTTCTGAGAAAAGAAGAAAAGGGACCGTGCACACGGGCTGGCTTGGGCCGAAAGTAGCAGAGCCTGGGCGCTGGCCGAGCCGCATGGCTGCTGCTGCTGATGGGTCGGCCCACCTGCGCGGCCACTTCCTTTAAAAAAATGGAGGGAGCGACTGAGCCGCTGACAGGCCGGGCCTGCCTGCAGGGTCATCACCCTCCCCCTACACATGCCTCGCCGTGGCAGCAGCAGACTCCGGTGGCAACTACCGGCGACATAGGCCAACTCCCGCGACGCCTGACCTACCTACGAGCTCAGCGAGACGAGGCGCATCCATTCAGGTAGGACATGAAGCTCGGGGAGGACTGATACGGGCAAGCCCTTGGCCATGGCGGACGGTAGCTTCGGGCGATTTTGGGGAGCTCGGCTCAGACGAGGATAGGGGAAGTGGGGTATCGGGGAGGCTTCGAGGTGGTGGTGGAGATCTCTAGTGGTGGAATGAGTGGTAGACGAGCTCGGCCTTGCTCGAATTTAGCCGGAGACCGGCGGTGGGCATGGCTGCCATTGGAGTGTAGGAGAGCTCCTTGAGCTTGTTCGAGTGGCTAGGCGGGGCTAGAGGAGGTGGGAAGGGAGGCTGGTGTGCTCGAAGGGCCTCGGCATGAGCTATTTATAGCAGGGGCGACGAAGGGGATAGGATCGGCCGCTGTGGCAATCTTAGCCGGTTACTGGAGCTCCGGCGACACGCGGAGGACAGCGCGATGTCGGCAGGGCCTCCGGGAGCATGGAGAAGGAGGTGGTGGCTTTGGGAGAGCTCGGGCTCGGCTGTATACGGCGGCAACAACGGACGAACATTGGCGGAGTAATGGCGGTTGTCACGGCGTGGAGAGGAAAGAAACAGAGGGGGAAATGACCGAAGATGAGGGTGTGGATGACGGGGAGTCAGGTCGGCACAAAATGGCAAGGTACGGTTGCCGGAGCTGGCCTGCCCGGCGAGGACAGAGCGCAGAGCACCTGTTTGGCACTGCAACCACGTGGTCACCACGGGTACCACGTGTCTAGGCCGTCCCGGAGCTGTCACACCTTGTCCAACAAATAGCTCACTGCTCAAATAGATAGGATATGACTCTGGGTGAACCAGGAAGAGTCTAGGTTGATCGAGGGGGTCCAAAACAGTTCCTGGATAAGATCTTGAAGCAGTTACTGGGATGAAATGGCTGGGTAAATGGGACTGAATATTTGTCATAATGAAATGGGGTAGGAAGGAGTATATTCTGGTAAAATTTCAAGTCATTTGGACCCCATTTGCATACACTTCCTTCACAACTGCCAAATTGGTCCAGAAACTGGAATTTGAAGCTATGATCAAATGGCTTGATGAAATGAGCTGAATTTTGGTGGAGAGAGGTGATTTGGATATATGAAGCCACTGTAAAAGTTTCATACCATTTGGGTACACCAAAATGGTACTTGCTTCACAGAGGTTTGAAATGGACAGAAACTTGAGAAAATTGCTGTGGGAAGATGGATGGATGGATTGAGCTGATTTTTGGTTTTCATGAGTGATCTGGCAATGTTAACCACCATGAAAAATTTCAACTCAAATGGATCAAGGGTTCAAGCACTTCCTTTGCAAACTAGAAATTTGGACAAAATTTGCAAATGGATGCTGTGCTCAAACTTTGAACTATGGGACTTGGGTTCTGATGGTAATGGTGAGGATATGGATAGGAGAAGCTCCACAATTTATTTGGGATTTTTCCTGGCTACCAAAATGGTAGTTCCTTTAGAAAGGGCCCAAAATGCAATATTGGCATTAAATAGGAAAATGCAATTTCCCCTATTTAATTATGGCCAATACTTTTATGGGAGCTCAATATGATCACAAAGAATATCCCCACAAGTTTTCATTAATCTTTGGAGATGGATCGATATTTTCCTGGATTTAATTCCTTTAACTGGCAGAAAAAGGAATTAATTATAAATGAAAAATATTGCAAATGACTTGGCAATATTTTTACATATCCAGGGTTTATAGATATTGTATGATCACTGGGAAAATATTGGGAGGCAACAGATCAAAGGAAATTGGGGTTCCTTTGTAACGGAAGAAATTAGGGTTTCCCTTCCGGCAACTCGGAAGGTAGGGTTTCAATGGCAAAACCCTCAGAATAGATCTTGGGTGGCAAGGTTGATCTGGAGAGAATCTCTGGTTGGATAGGAAAGGCAAGGCTAGATGACCATCTTCACATACCCAAGAGCTAGAGAAATCCGATAACACTGAGAAAAAAGATGGGAGTCAAATCCCGTGAAGGAAAAAAAATAGGGAGCGGAAACCAGGGTGTTACAAACCTACCCCCTTAAGAAAATCTCGTCCTCGAGATTTCCGGGCTTACCTCCCGGGGAAGGGGGACTTATCTGTGTGCAATTTGGATCCTTCAGCTGTCTTGTCTTTCGTTGGTTCACTGGCCCTTTAACTACCTGTTTTGACGGATCATGTGTTGTCTCTGCACACATTTTTCTTGAATCCTTCTCTTTCCTGTCAGGTGCACCTTTTGTCCGGATAGTGGTGTTGCTGGGTGGGGTAGCGGTTAATACCAACAAACAGCTCGGTTTCCATGGCCTGGAAGTAACTGCTTCAGGTTTTATTGCGATGCTTCGTACTCTCACAGTCAGGGCAAAACATCCTTTCCTAGTACCATGCTTACGTGCTTGTATGGCCTCGAGTGTCTAGGGGTGGCTTTCTTTTTGCTGTGTCAGAATGCTCAGTCTGGCTGCGAGTTCCGTACTGACATTTCCTTTTGCATTCGGCATTCTGACTTTGTCCTTAGGTGATCCACAACATGACCGAGCTATTGCGGCTGTATCCCCAACTGAAGTGTTAGGCATGATCACAAAATAATCATAGACGATAATCTCCTATTCCAGTGTCGTCATGATGTCCATGAGCTGTTGATACTGACGTGCTTTGAGTCCTTCTATCCGAGTGTCCTATTTCAAAACTCTGTTGCTAGTGGAGAGAGCTCTATTATATATAGGCTCTGTAGTCCTTGCTATGACCACTGAGATGAGCATAGTATCGCTATTATTCGGTGTATCTTTCAGAGTATAGCCTCTTATCTTGGTTGATGGCCCATATTTAGGATGAGTATGATGTGTTTGCTACATTGTTGTGGCCGTATATGCAAGAGTCTGACAAGGATTGGTAATAATACCTTGTCTGTGAAACTATATCTTGCTGACCGTCACGGAGGTTGTTTGTCCACAACTTCTTGATTCTTGAGGATTTCTTTCATAACCTGTCATGACCTGCGAGCACGGCTCCTTGATTGTTTTCCCGGTTTGTCGGGCTTGTTCTCACAACTTACTCTTGTATATCTTATAGGGATTGTTGTGCTCATATTCTTCTTTGAACTATGGGGCCAACATTTCCCTAAACACAGTCATTCCCGTGTACGGGTGGCTCGCATGAACTGATCCACTGGACTGCATGCTCACAACATATGCAGGGGCTGGATAAATCCTTTCATAACCACTGAGTTCTAATGCAGACGGGTGTCTGGGCTAGTTCGTGCTTCTGACAGGATTGTCGTGGGCATGGGGTGTGTTGAAGAAGGCTGAATTCCTTATGCTTGAAGCTTCTGCCAAAGTAGCGTGCTGCAGAAGGCTGGGTATCGTACCTCAAAAATTTTCCTTCATGTGGCTTGCGGCGGAAGGTCAGGTGCCTTATGCCGGAAGTTTCCCGCGGTAGCACGCTGAAAAAGATTGGAGTGTTGTACCCCCGAAGATTTTCTCACCAAGTGGCGTATCAAGGAAAATTGGCAGTCTGGTGTCGTCAGCTCTTCTCGGTAGCTTGCGGAGGAAGGCTGGGTTCCTTATACCAGAAGCCTTGTGTACGCAGTCGGATCCATGGCCGATTCTGGCTTCCTTCCGAAATACCTGGAATTTACCCATAGCGGAGCCAAAACTTGGTATAGGCCATACCTTGTCTGAATATATTCCATTAGTCATGCACATCATTTGTCCTTGTGCTGGTCTGCTCATTGTTGCTGTAAAGCTTGCAAGACCGGTGCAGACCTCATGTTGTTAATTAATTCGGAATCCCCTTTGCATTCAAACCAAGTGTTACCAATAATAAGCAGTTGATGGATCATTCCTTCCGGTTCAGCTGAGTTTCCAATCATGTTAGGTGCTCCTTGATTCTGGATGCTTGGAAGCTCAGTGATTCTGGGCAACTGTGAACTCATCCATATTCCTTGCAAACCTTGTCACAGTGCCCAGAAAATTTTGTATTTGCACCGATGAGCTTCAAGATTTGCTTTGAAATTTATACCAACGTACTGGAGTTTTGGTGTTGCTCGTGGCATATTCACATTCTTGAAATATGTCTTCGGTGGGTAATAAATGATTCTTGGGTCCATTGAGGAAGACTCAGGGTTCACCTCACTGACTGAAATAATCCTTGTATCGCGGATAGAATGATTTGTCCTTACTGGTGCCCATTCCTGATAACTCATCTGACTGCTCCTTAGGCATGGTCCGTTCTGAGGCAAACTCTCTCAGGTATATTCTGGTCTTGTCTATTGCACATAGATTCTGCTTCTTACCCATTCTTCATTCCTGACAGATCCAGTGATAATATTTTGAATATCAGGCAGTTGGCTTGGCTTGACTCTTGCTGAATTGGGATTATTGGGTATTATCCCAGTTGTTTGCTGATCTTCTTAGGAAGCTCTTGCGGATGGATCCAGTCGGAGCGAAGAAACGGAACCAACAAAAGAAAATAAAAACCGTGAAAACCAAAAAGCAAATAAAGCTCAAATATTTGCGGACCTTACACATGTGGCCGAAGATCCACTAGTATAACTAGCCTAGCGTACTCGATGCACCTCTAAGGACTTAGAAGCAAAACCACACAATGCTCCTGGTAGCAATTGGTGTCAAGATTCTACTACTTCCTTATGGGACATCAAACTTGATGCATGACCATAGCCAAAATGGCTTAGTCAACGATCCTAGGGTTGTCGGGGGGAGATAGAATTATAGGCGTTCCCCAAAGGAAACTAGAGTTAAGGAGAGAAATGCCATGGTTAGCAAGCAGGGTAGGGATATCTGGTTTACCTAGGGGTTCAGGGCTAACGGGTCGTTGCCGGGTGCGGGCTTTTCACACCGGAGGCAAAGGCCATGAGAGTTGCGTCTGATGGAGCCAAAGACCTATGGGGTTGCCTTATGATCAATAGTAGCCGTGCCAGTTTGGCAAAGATGGCTGAAATCCATCTGGGCTTTCTACTGAGCACAAGACAATGAAGTCTAGCTAGGGGTAACCTACAGTCAGCCTGGCTACTCTGATACCATCCGTTGTGGCGCCTCGCCTGATTACCACTATAGCCAGACGGTCGCCGCGCATACTAGCCCAGAAAATCACTCTGGCATGCGCGTTTACAACAAGTATCATGAACACCGGCATTTCTATTAATGGACATATAAATCTTACATGATATTATACAAGAGTGATGGCAGCGAAAAAGCTCTATCTAAGGCAGCATGGTCTTGGTGCGGCTCCAATCCACAGGGACCTGACTGGGTTACGCTCCTAGCCCCCGAACGCTCTGGCTCCTCGACGACAGATCCTTACATGAACCTGGCCACATTGAAGGCCGCTGAGTACTTTTGAATGTACTCGCAAGCAAACCAAACCAACATATACACCAAGCAATGCAATCCATGGCATTAAAGCATGTATTTGTTATTAGAGCAACATTAATTATCATGGCATGGCATAACTAGCTAGCAACATCAATTATCAAGTCATAACAGGAGTATCCAGTGTGATACTAAAGTAAGGTAAAGCATGGCAAGTAAATAATCCATACTCTGAATAATCTCATGATCCAATCTGAATCTGATCCAAATCCAATCCAAGTCTTTCGGTCATCCGACCATCTCTTCCATAGCCATCCCATGGCTAACATACCATACTCCTGACAACATCTGATGTCTATGCAAGACATGTTCTTCCACCATTATTATCATCATTATTACGGTTGACCACCTAGTGAGGTCTGGACGGGCTGTCCAATACCGTGGACGTGGCTATTCAAATAGATTTTACACTCTGCAGAGGTTCCGCACTTTACCCACACCATGGAGCACCTGACCCCGTGATCCCATTTGGGTGGACCAGCATTGCTCCAACGAAACCCGCCTGACCCGTGACTCCTCCACCATACCACCGGCAATCATCCTCCCCCGGAGTCAAGCCCTGGGTGGCCCCTGTGTCACCTCGTGACCCCTGCCACCATCGTGGCCAAACTAAACTGTCCCAAATGGGGACCGCGCGCAAACAAACAACTGGGCTCACAAGGTTATCGCCGCCTATCGGGCCAGGGCAGCGTGCGCGCATAACCTTCCCTAGTTGGTGGTACCGATAAAAGAGCACGCGATCAGACCATGTCAAGGCCGTCCCATACCGGCAAATGTGGTTGCATGAATAAGCCCGGACAGGTGACTCAAGATCAACCGACTAAGTTTAGTTTTAGCAAGTACTTAACCGGCAGGTATATCCATCATGAATAACTTAACCTGGTGGTAATTATGTATGAGGTAACAACTGTATAAACATAACAGCCTATCTCCATATAACATCATAATGAGTCATTAGTGCGGTAATGATAAACATGAACAAGTAATGTAAACGATGAATACAAACTAACAGGAATTCAAGTAGTTCTAGCACAGACATCATTATTAGGTTAAACACACAAGAATAACATAGAGCAATGCTTTAGGGCATATATTAGATGGTCGGCTTGCCTGGGGTCGAAGATTTACTCCGGGAGGAAGTGCGGTGAAGCCGCGGAAAGGATCACCGGAAACCATTCTCTCTCGGAGGGGCTGAATGAGGGCAAGGGCAAAATGGTCATTTTCAGAATGTGACAACATTGTGAAAATGACACCAACAGAACGGGCTCGATGAGACGAAGAAGTGGGCTTTGGTTTCACGTGATTCGGAGTTGTGGGCAAAAAGTTATGGAGACTTGACTGCCAGGGACCAATTTGTGATGTAAATATTTACACAGAGGCCCTCAGTAGCTTTTTCTGAGAAAAGAAGAAAAGGGACCATGCACACGGGCTGGCTTGGGCCGAAAGTGGCAGAGCCTGGGCGCTGGCCGAGCCGCATGGCTGCTGCTGCTGATGGGTCGGCCCACCTGCGCGGCAGCTCCTTTAAAAAAATGGAGGGAGCGACTGAGCCGCTGACAGGCCGGGCCCGCCTGCAGGGTCATCGCCCTCCTCCCACACGCGCCTGGCCGTGGCAGCAGCAGACTCCGGCGGCAACTGCCGGCGACATAGGCCACCTCCCGTGTCGCCCGACCTACCTATGAGCTCAGTGAGACGAGGCGCATCCGTTCAGGTAGGACACGAAGCTCGGGGAGGACTGATACGGGCACGCCCTTGGCCATGGCGGACAGTAGCTTCGGGCGATTTTGGGGAGCTCGGCTCAGACGAGGATAGGGGATGTGGGGTCTCGAGGAGGCTTCGGGGTGGTGGTGGAGATCTCTAGTTGTGGAATGAGGGGTAGACGAGCTCGACCTTGCTCGAATTTAGCCGGAGACCGGCGGCGGGCATGGCGGCCATTGGAGTGCAGGAGAGCTCCTCGAGCTCGTTCGAGTGGCTAGGCGGGGCTAGAGGAGGTGGGGAGGGAGGCTGGTGTGCTCGAAGGGCCTCGGCATGAGCTATTTATAGTCGGGGCGACGAAGGGGATATGATCGGCCGCCGTGGCAATCTTAGCCTATTACTGGAGCTCCGGCGACACGCGGAGGAAGGGCGCGATGTCGGTAGGGCCTCCGGGAGCGTGGAGAAGGAGGTGGTGGCTTCGGGGGAGCTCGGGCTCGGCTGTATACGGCGGCGACAATGGACGAACAGTGGCGGAGTAATGGCGGTTGTCGCGGCATGGCGAGGAAAGAAACAGAGGGGGAAAGGACCGGAGATGAGGGTGTGGATGACGGGGAGTCAGGTCGGCACAAAATGGCAAGGTACGGTTGCCGGAGCTGGCCTGCCCGGCGAGGACAGAGCGCAGAGCACCTGTTTGGCACTGCAACCGCATGGTCACCACGGGTACCACGTGTCCAGGCCATCCCGGAGCTATCACACCTTGTCCAACACATAGCTCACTGCTCAAATAGATAGGATATAGCTCTGGGTGAGCCAGGAAGAGTCTAGGTTGATCGAGGGGGGCCAAAACAGTTCCTGGATAAGATCTTGCAGCAGTTACTGGGATGAAATGGCTGGGTAAATGGGACTGAATATTTGTCACAATGAAATGGGGTAGGAAGGAGTATATTCTGGTAAAATTTCAAGTCATTTGGACCCCATTTGCATACACTTCCTTCACAACTGCCAAATTGGTCCAGAAACTGGAATTTGAAGCTGTGCTCAAATGGCTTGCTGAATTGAGCTGAATTTTGGTGGAGGGAGGTGATTTGGATATATGAAGCCAGTGTAAAAGTTTCATACCATTTGGGTACACCAAAATGGTACTTGCTTCATAGAGGTTTGAAATGGACAAAAACTTGAGAAAATTGCTGTGGGAAGATGGATGGATTGAGCTATTTTTTGGTTTTCATGAGTGATTTGGCAATGTTAACCACCATGAAAAATTTCAGCTCAAATGGATCAAGGGTGCAAGCACTTCCTTTGCAAACTAGAAATCTGGACAGAATTTGCAAATGGATGCTGTGCTCAAACTTTGAACTATGGGACTTGGGTTCTGATGGAAATGGTGAGGATATGGATAGGAGAAGCTCCACAATTTATTTGGGATTTTCCTGGCTACCAAAATGGTAGTTTCTTTAGAAAGGGCCCAAAATGCAATATTGGCATTAAATAGGAAAATGCAATTTCCCCTATTTAATTATGGCCAATATTTTTATGGGAGCTCAATATGATCACAAAGAATATCCCCACAAGTTTTCATGAATCTTTGGAGATGGATCGATATTTTCCTGGATTTAATTCCTTTAACTGGTAGAAAAAGGAATTAATTATAAATGAAAAATATTGCAAATGACTTGGCAATATTTTTACATATCCAGGGTTTATAGATATAGTATGATCACTGGGAAAAGTTTGGGAGGCAACAGATCAAAGGAAATTGGGGTTCCTTTGTACCAAAAGAAATTAGGGTTTCCCTTCAGGCAACTCGGAAGGTAGGGTTTCGATGGCAAAACCCTGAGAATAGATCTTGGGTGGCAAGGTTGATCTGGAGAGAATCTCTGGTTGGATAGGAAAGGCAAGGCTAGATGGCCATCTTCACATACCCAAGAGCTAGAGAAATCCGATAACACCGAGAAAAAAGACGGGAGTCAAATCCCGTGAAGGAAAAAAAACAGGGAGCAGAAACCAGGGTGTTACATCTTCTCCGGCTTGATCCTCGCCGTAGCCGTCTTCCTCTTCTTCCAGTACCACGTATGTGTCTCTGCCTTCGTCCTCGACCCCCAGCAAGTCCCTAGAGCCCTAGATCGGCCTCCTCCATGACAACTACCTCCCCTACTTCTTCTTCTTCACTAACAGCACGCCCCATCGCCGTCTTCAGCGCCTCGTCGCCCTCTCCTTCACCTCCCGATGTCCTCGTCGAGCCAGTCGAGCCCGTGGTGAGCTGCTGCTCCTTCCCATCTCCTTCCCCATCATATTCCATCATTGTCATTGCCGTTTCCACGCGTACCCGAGGGCCTGCTCACCTTAGTTTCTGCATCCTCAACCAGAGCAGGGGCCCTTACCATGAGGTCGGCGCCCTTATTCCCACGTGCTCGCGCACACACGCAAGCACGAGCACACTCGGATCCTCGCCCAGCACCCACTGCTCGCATCCACACACACACACACACCCACGCGATTCATGGGCTCATCCACTCAGCTGTTCCCATGCCTCATCATGCTCGCTGCCATGGCCACAAGCTCGGCCTGCACGCGCATCACGCAAACCCCTGTGCCCCGCACAAGCGTCGCAGCTCGCCCGTAGGCCACGCCTTGCCCACCAAGTGCTTCCTCCGCACCTCGCCATGGCCCCGAGCCGAGGAAACATTTGAGCTCGAGGTCTTTATTTTCGCCACACTCCGCACGTCGCGCACCACACCCCACCTATTTCCGCACCCCCGTCGTCGGCCTGTGGACGCGATGGCCGCCGTGTTGCTCACCGGTGTCATCACCTAGTTCCTCTATGATCCACGAAGAAGAAGGCCTGACCTTTGGTTTGGTTCAAGTTCGGCCACGCCCTTGTTTTGCACAAACATGTCGCAGCAGCGCAATGGTCAACACACACCCAGGAGGTCCTGGGTTTAAGTATCAGATGGATTTTCACCCCTTATTTTTTGCCCTGTTTTTCTAGTTTTTGCGCAGACGCAGACACTTGGGCCCGATTCCACTTCTGGGCCGCTGCACTCTAATGCTTCGGGCCTGTGCATGTTTTTTCCCTCTGCCTGTGGATTTAGTTATTTTCCAGTGCATGCGTAATTACCGAAATGCCACTGTTTTGTAGTGTTAATAACTAAATATGCATGCATCCAAATTAAACAAACTATATACGTAAAATGGTTAGAATTTTGTATAGTTTCACAATATCAAACTTTCATCCATGTTAAAATGTTTAAACTTGCTGTTTGCATTAATTTGCATAAATGACATGCTTAAATAGTTTATTTCATATCTAATTAAACGTACCTCTGAATTAGTTAATTTTTGTATGTAAATGGGGTGGAAAACTGCCTAGATTACCATGGTGCACTTTAACTTGTTGTTTAACAACTTTAACATTGTGTTTTAATCATAAAAGTACCAATTTAGAAATTGTTATGTGTTGTTTCCGGCCTCATTGAAACTTGCATTGATGTGGGGTTCTTTTATGCATCATCTCTTTCCATGAGTAAAAACATTTAACCTTGTCATGCATCATGCTTGATTGTGCACCATGTCTTTTCATGCTTGTGTGTTTACCATGTTGTTTGCTCCTTTCCGTTTGTGCTTCTTCTTGGTAGTTCCGGTTTCGTTGCGATTGTGAGGATGCGTTTGACTACATTGGTTCGTCTACTTCATGGACTCGATCTTCTTTCGAGCGGGAGTCAAGATGAGCATTACCTTGGATATCACTACTACCTTTGCTTTGCTAGTTGTCTCGATGCTATCGCTATGTCACGCTACCTACCACTTGTTTGTCAAGCCCCCCAAAAATGCCATGATACAGCCTCTAACCTTGTCCACCATCCCAGCAAACCGTTGATTGGCTATGTTACCGCTTTGCTCACCCCCTCTTATAGCGTTGCTAGTTGCAGGTACAGTGCAAGTTGTTCCATGTTGGGACATGGATATCGTAGGATATCACAATATATCTTATTTAGTTAATGCATCTATATACTTGGTAAACGGTGGAAGGCTCGGCCTTTTGCATGGTGTTTTGTTCCACTCTCGTCGCCCTAGTTTTCGTCATACTGGTGTTATGTTCCTTGTCGAGCGCTCCTAACACATGTGGGTGTATGGGAACCCCCCTGACCAGTTGCTTAGGAGAGAACTCTTCCATCAAGGCCCAACTTTGGTTTTAAAATTTGCCAACATAATAATATTCATAATTAGTTAATTAGCATAGGGAGTTAGCACTACCCGAGGATTCTTAATTCAACATAATACAGGGGGCCAGTGCTGGTGGTGCTGGTCCAAACTGGGCCATGTCCGGCGCTCCCTGGGCAACCAGGGTCTCAGCCAACCCGACGTCTTACCCATCCGGTGTGCCCTGAGAACGAGATACGCGCGGCTCCTATCGGGATTTGTCGGTACACCGGGAGGTCTTGCTGGTTTAGTTTTTACCTTTGATGAGAGGCAGGTCCACCGAAATTCCCTATTGTAAGCATCGTCTTCTTCATGGTGTGAGGATATTCCATGGGATGCACCCATACATGGTTAAATCTTTTCGGAAGCCGTGCCCATGGTTATGTGGTGACTTGGAAATTTATAATAGCCGGTTGTAGAGAACTTGACACTAAATCCAATTTAAAATACACCACCCGCGTGCGTAACCGTGACCGTCTCTTTTCAAGTGAGTTTGGGAAGGGAACACGGTGGGGTTATGTTTGACTCGTAAGTAGTTTAGGATCACTTATTGATCATTACTAGTTTGCGACCATCATGCGTAGTTACTCTTCTTATTCTTGTACTCGTAAGTTAGCCACCATACAATGCTTAGTGCTTGCTGCAACCTCACCACTTATGCATTCCATACCCATTACCCTTTGCTAGTCTTGATACCAATGGTAATGGGATTGCTGAGTCCTCGTGGCTCACAGATTACTACAACAACAGTTGCAGGTACAGGTAATGCAATGATCTGATGTGAGAGCGATGCTTGCTTACTTTTGGAGTTCTTCTTCTACTTCTTCTTCTTTGTCGATCTTGGGATAGGTTCCTGGTCGGTAGCCTGGGCTAGTAGGGTGGATGTCATTCTTCTTTTTCATTTGATTTCATCCGTAGTCCGATGCTGCTCTTCTCTATGATGTTTGAGGTATTCATGTGGCGATTATATGCCTTTGTATGTATCCCCATTTGTGTTGTATATGGTACAATGTAATGATATCCACCTTGTAAAAGCGTCTTCAATATGCGCTTCTACCCTTGGTGGGACCTTCAAGTTCCTCTAGGATAGGATCGCATATTGGGCGTTACACAGCCACATCCTGTCAGCAGCGTTCGGGTATTCCCAAGCAGGCATGTTCCTCTGCTGTAGTGGGGTAATGCGACACCGTAGGAAGTCAGCTCCAACCATCTCTATGGTCAGACCGACATCCTTCAGACAAGCAATCCTGTTCAATGCTCGCCGGAGCTTCTTCTCTGTGGCGCCATACTTCTTCTAGTCCTCATTGCGCTCGATGCTTTCCGTCCGCGACTGGAAGAATGCCGGGAAGTCCGCCTCCTGGATCCAACACCAGTTTCCTCTCCACTCCTCCCACTTGCCGTGGATCTTCCCGGGGATGTAGTCCCTCTGGCCCTTTCTCCACATCGGGAAACATATCACGCTCCCGGACAGTCACTTATCTTCGACCCGGGGGACGAAGAAATGGCGGAACAAGTCCACATTAGGCGTGACCCCGACAAAGTTCTCGCAGAAGTGAGCAAAAACCGCCATATAGGTCATGGCATTGGGAGTGAAAACCAGCAATCTAAACCCGAAGGTGTCCATCTTCTCGCAAAAGAAATCCGAGTATGGAGGCAATAGGCCGCAATAGAAATATGCACAGAAAAAGGGGTAGGAATTCACCGGCGCATTGGGGCCGTCGGCACTAACCGTGGGGTCTTTGTGATCCCCGGTTTCCCTCCACCACATGTATGCATACCTCTCGATCAAGACATCGGAAGATAGTGACGACAGAGCAAAGACGATGTTCTCCTGCCTACTCCTCTCCAACTCCTGCCTCCTCTTCTCTGCCTTGGGGTCGAGCAGTTTGGCCGCTTTCTTCTCCTTCAGGGCGGTCGCCTTTGGTGCCATTGAGAGCTCAAAGAAGGGAAGGAGGAAGCGATGGGGTCTGGGGTTGAAATGGATTGGTGGCTGCAGCGGCGACAGATGTGGTTTCTTTGGGCAAGAGGAGGAAGATGGAGTGGGGGCGAGTCGAGAGTGAATGAGCAGCGCCCCTTCGTGGTTACCTTTTAATGGGGAAAACGTGAGGGGGGCTGGCTCTTCACTATCCTTCCCACCCGCGCTCCTCGCACAGTGCGCCACGGCGAACAACCGCAACAACAACCCACGCTCCCATGACCCACAATTAATGCACGGGTTCGACGTGCATCAGTGGGAATCATCATGATTACGGCTTACAGCAGGAAGGCTATGGCAGTTGTTTCTCGCCATGTGTGTCCATGCATGTTTTTGGTCCTAGCATAACGACACCTCGGATGCGCGTATGGCCCAGGCCCGGGGGATCCTATCGGTGCACTAAAGAACGAGGCCCATAGTGCCCCGGACTTATGCATGGACGGTAGCAACATCCCCAGCAAGATACCTTGGTGGGAACCAGCTTAAGCTAAAAGAAGGAGCTCTTCGTGAGATCAAGGAGCACATCAACAAGACCAAGACGAACCACAAAGTTGAAGCTAGCTCTTGCCCGCAAGGTGAGCCCAGCAAGATGAAGGCCCGGTAGGCGCTGAGCCCAGTAGGCCAACACCACAGCACCAGCGCTCCACCTCACCGAGCAGGTAGTCACCCATCGGTGAGGTGTCGAGCTCGCAGGCGGTTAGGTGAAGCTTGTCAGGCACGTGGCGGCCCGCTGGAGGGAAAATTACCTTTATCGACACCCGTCCTAATGGCATGTCAAGATAATAAGAGGCAGATGAGCAAGCGATGCAGCAACCTTGCCGGGGCTCCTCCTCCACATGACACCTAGCGATGCATTTAATGCATTTTGTCCTAACTAGCAGAGTTAGGTATGATAGTCTGTATCTATCTAATCACCCTGTAATGACCTTTTTGCCACTGTGGTAACCCCTTGAGCAGTAAAAGGAGGGCCAGGGCAACCTTTACAGGGGTTCGAACCCTTCACAACCTCACGCATACGTATTCATGCAGCTGCCCTCCCTCGCGACTTGCCGGGGACGAGCGCTCCGTGTACCTTTGCACACACCCATCAATAACCAAAGCAGGAGTACGGTTTTACGCTTCTCAGCGGCCCGAACCTGGGTAAAAGCATCATGTCCTTCATCGTCTTGCTCTTTGCGTCGTGTGCACCCCTTCGCCGAACCAGCAAAGGGGCAGCCCTGCCCCATAGATCGCCGGCTCCATGCTGATACTATCCATCATGAACACACGTATTGTCTACTTCCATTGCTAGGTTTATCTCGATCTCTCTTGTGGTATCTTGTATCGTGCACACACCTTTTCACTCGATCTCCCACCTATGTAGCCCCATCACGATATCGAGGGGATCTCTCTATCACAAACACACACTCTCTCCCTCCCGATGCCAACATTTTGTCCATACGTCTCTCTTGGCCTCTCTCCCTTGTTTGCCAGACCTCTCCTGGCCACGTGGTAGGGGTCTTTCTCTCTCCGTTGCAAACAACCACACACTATCTCCTCACCTCGCTTCCGCTCTCGAAGAGGCATGCGTGATATGTTTGCATAAGACACACACACTTTTTCTCTACTTTATCGTGTGTTGTCCATGTCTCTTTCACACACACACACACACTTTTTGCACACTCACTCTTTCTCTTTCACACACACACACTCTCTCTCTCTAGTTAGGTACTCTCTCAAGTCCATAACATATGGATGTTTTGAAAAGTCAAACCTCACAAAAGTTTGACCAGGTATATGTGGAGAAAAACATTTACATCTGGAACGATAAATAGATTCATCACAAGATGTACTTAGTTCATATCATATATCTTTGGTATTGTAGATATAAGTAACTTCTTTATAAACTTGGTCAAAGTTTCAAAAGTTTGACTTTTCAAAAAAATATAGGCACTACAGTATCGAATGCAGGGAGTATCTCTTTCTCTCTCTCTACTACCTCTCACGGGCCTCCCCTCTCACTCAATCTCTCTTTACCGAGGGATTATACGGTCACTGGGTCAGTGTATAGCTCGATATATTGTTTAGTTGAATGGTCAAACAGTCTACATGCTGACTTGTCAGCTCATGTTCCATATCTGGGTGTGCTGGCCCATGTGGCAGTGGGTGAAAATAAATAAACCAGAGGCCCATCTGACACGGGGTGAAATAAAAAAACTTGAAACCACTCGCGGTAGCACCCCGCACGCTACTAAATTGAGTGCACACTTCTTCTGCATTAATACACACACTACAACACTGCATCACATGCACGCAAGGATGCACTCACGCACACCCAACACACAATACACATGAGCACATGTGTACACTAGCGTCGCCGCCGGCTGAGATGGAGGACGAGGCAGCCAACAAATGAAGGCGGCTCGAGCCAAAACCGCATCCGGCGAGCCTGGACTTCATCTGCAGCCTCCCCGATGACATGCTGCTCATCATCATCGCCCTCCTCCCAACCAAATCTGCCGTACGGACCACCCTGCTCTTTCGGCGGTGGCGCTCCCTCTGGCACTGTGTCCCCCTCAACCTCACCGTCGACAGCTGCCTCTGCGATGGGGACTGCAAACGCATGGCCGCAGTCTCCAACATCCTTGCATCGCATCCAGGGCCAGCTAGACGCCTTGACAACCATTCGTTCAGTACCAACTGCAAGGTCCAAGCCAAGTTTGATGAGTGGTTCTTATCCCTCGGAGCTCAGGTTTGAAGGTGGACGAGGTTGCTCTCTGCCACCGTTCGCGCTCTGCCTCGTGCCAACGCTGCACCATTGCAGGTTCAGCTCCTGCTATTTTCCCCAGATTAATGTCTCGCCCGCTCTTGTTCTCCCTCAACTCAAGCAGCTCGACCTCTTTGATGTTGGCATCTCGAAGGTGGCTATGGAGTACCTGCTTCACGGCTGTACTGTGCTCGAGTACCTTTGTCTTCGGCAGATCCACGGGTTCATTAGCCTCCACATTGCCTCGATGAATCTCTGATGGATTTATGTGTCTTGCTGGCCCTGCAACAAGACATTACTTGGGAAAAGACCAGTTGAGCTGTTTCATGATATGGTCATTGAGAATGCGCATTTCCTTCAGAGATTGCTTGTATCTGATCTAGAAGGTCCAACAAAAATCAGGGTCATTGACGCGCCGAAATTGACAACGTTGGCCTACTCATCTGTCAAATTCTCCGAACTTGTTATTAGATCCATAATCTTTGAGGTACAACACTCTTCTTCCTGTCCTGCTTCTTCTTGAAATTCACATTTTTAATTTTTTTCTTGATGTATGTTCGACTATCATCCAGAAAATGATTCCCACAAGCTTGACTCAGTCTGTGCGCACAATGAAGATCTTGGCAATAAAATCTATCGGCCCCAGTCTGGATCAAGTTGTTGGATTCCTTACATGCTTTCCATGCACGTAGAAGCTACTCATCGAGGTGAAACTCCTTTCTTATTAAATGTGAACCACAACAGAGCTAAATTTTTTCGTAATTTTCCCAAGTTAAAATGACAAGTGTAGTGTTCAAAACTGCATCTAGGCACTATACTGAAAGAAATGGTTTTAGTATTTTTTTCTCCCGTGATCACCTGCATCATTTTTGTTGTTGTTGTAGCCAAGGCTAGTCGTCATGGGAAGTAACTTAGACTAGTAACACTATGGTTAGCCTAAGAGCAAGTACTACCTCGGTCCCGGTTTACTAGTCCCCTTCGTATTTTGTAGTTGTTGGTGTACCAAACATTCACATTTGCTACCCGAACTCATGCACGGGCGTACCGGCAATCATACATCCAGTACCAATGCATGACACAAAGATAAGCCAAAGAAATCGCTCTTCATTAGATCAAGGAGAGCATTAAAAGGAGCAAGCCAACAAGAGATCACATCAAGGAGCCGGGCAGGAGAGCCTGGCCAGGTCAAGGCAGCACCTGAGGAGAGAGACTAGTTTGCCCCGGCAAGGTTTTCAGGGCCGCCAATACCAGAACCCACCAGGCTCCTTGCCGACAGGCTTTCACCAAGACGCCACCGCTCCACCTCATCGCACCCAAGTCATTAATCAGTGCGGTGTCAAGCTATCAAACAACCAGGTGGATCTTGTCAAGCACGTGGCAGTGTGGTAAGGAAGAGATTAGCTTTGTTGACACCCGTCCAAAGGACATGTCACGCTAACAAGAAGAGGCAGATAAGCGGCGCGGCAGGCTTGCCGGGCTTCAACCTCAGCACGACACCTAGCAGTGCATTTAATGCACTTTATCCTAACTGCCAGAGTTAGGCATGATAGCACTGTGATCTATCTAATCACCGTGAAATGACTGTTTTGCCACTGTGGTCACCCCTTAACCTATAAAAGGAGGCCCAAGGCAACCGAGCAAAGGGTTGGAACATTTGATCCCTTAACACTTGTATGCATACGCTGCTCTCCCCGAGGTAACCTTGCTGGGCTAGAGCACGTCATGCCTTCATGTTCCTCCAAATCAGTCATCCACAGCAGGAGTAGGGTTTTACGCTGAAAGCAGCCCGAACCTGGGTAAAAGAGAGATGTCATCGCCGTGCTGCCCCCTGCTGCTTCTACTCTTTGTGCAATGTGACTGTCCCCTTGTCGAACCACAAAGAGGCACCCCTGCCCAATAGGTGACCGTGCTTCCACGCCGACATCTTTGGCGCCCCAGGTAGGTGGCATCGCTTGTGCGAACCTGAAGCAGTAGGCAGTGCGTCGATCTTCATCATCCCTTTGCATCGTCCATGGCAGCCAAGAAGAGAACCGGTGCGGCGTCGCATCCTTCCACTTTGAAGGCTTTACCGCCTGTAGCCGCGGGTGCTGTAGGCACAGTGGCCACGGCGGGTGGAGCGGGCACCACGGGCAGTGCTGCCCATGCTCCCTCCATGACCGGAGAGGGGACCGGAGCCGTGGGAGCGGTCCAACTTCATCAACATGCTGATGAGCATGCTCTCACCGGTGCGGGTCACTGAGACGCCCAACTCCCTCCTCCTCATCACACCGGTGAGCGCAACCAACGCGACATCGACGCCCGCTCCGGTGGAAGCCAAGATCCATTGGCCGCGCCGATAAGAGGGGCGGCGACGGGACACACGCGCCGCCCCGCGCATGGCGAGTGAGACAAGACCCTGAGTGGCGCCGTCGATCCTTCACCATCGCGTCCACACGGGAAGGGTCCAACTGATGAAGCTGCTGGCAATCAAGAACAACTTCGACCGCGCCAGACCGGTCTGATGATCATTCAGAGATGGTAGGGGCACGACAATGTTCCTTCCGGTTCATCCAGAAGTCGAGCAGTGTCACATTCCGCCTCTCGCGCCATGACAGAGACGGTGGACGAAGCGATGGCGAGAACTCAGCTATTGCTGAACTTTCCCCCAGTGGCAGACAAGATGGATGAATGGAGAGCTACCATTCAGAGCCTCATCGGCTTTGCTGAATCCAACAAGTCGCGGCACGTGGAGCCCTCGCGGCACCCGCACACGACATCAGCGGCGCCAGATGGTGGCCAAGTTGAGAGGATTACACCTACGGTGCAGTTCCCTCCACGGCAGCCCATCCAAAGACAGCCACGGTGGGATCAGCAAACCCAAGACATTGACGAGCCAGACGAAGCAGTAATGGCTTCGTCCGACCCACAGCTCCAGTAGGATCAACGCCAAGTGTTGAGAGACAGGAGAAGGGAAGATGCCCGCATCACCATCGAGCGGCATCGCGATATGCGCTGTCAATCAGACATGCGCAGTGGACCCAACATTGACGAACCCGCGCCCAGTGTTGGCGGGTACCTGCCTTATGAGGTGGGGTGCCCTGCCTTCACTCGTGAGCTGCGGCAAGTCCGTTGGCCATCCACTCGCTCCTTCAAGCCTCACCTGCCAGAGAAATACGATGGAAAGCTGAACCTGGCAGAGTTTCTGGGCATCTATACGATTGTCGTTCAGGCTGCCGGGGGAAGAGATGAGAAAGTACTCGCCAACTACTTCCCGTTGGCTCTCAAGTCTAAGGAGAGGTCCTGGCTGATGCACTTGCCGGAGGATTCCATTTCTTCGTGGGCAGACCTGTGCAATGAGTTCGTTGGCGCCTTAACTGGAGGCCACAAAGAACCGGGACAACCCAGTGACCTGCAGGCCCTCCCACAGAAAGAAGGGAAGAGTTTGCGCAAATATCTGCAGAGATTCAGTCAAGTACACCGCAACATCCCTCAGATACACTCAGCAGCTGTGATTGCCGCATTCCACACGAATGTGCGTAATCGAAGGATGCGTGCAAAGATGAATATTCGCCTGCCGAAGACTGTCAATGAGCTGTACACATTGGCAGATAAGTGTGCTCGGGTTGTGGAAGGCAGAAGGCTCCCAGGCGAGGAGGTGGGTGTCGAAGTTGATTCGGAAGACGATGACAACACTGCCACCCCTAGAAAGAAAAATGGGAAGTGCAACAAGAAGCGTAAAGGGAAAGCCGTAATGGTCGTTGGGAGCTCCGGTGACCTTGCCATAGGCAAGAAAGCTAAGGCTGAGATGACCGGCAAGGAAGCCGCTTCTTGCGCTGATTGCCAGGCGGTAGCGGCGGCTGAGAAAACTGGCAAGTCCGATGGGTCGTACTGCAAGATCCATAGGACCAAAGGCCATGATCTCCAAGATTGTAAGCGAGTCGAAAACCTAGTTGAGAAGCAGAAGGCTGAGTATGAGTGGCACGACATGGATAGAGGCCAGAACGATGCTGGCGGGAAAGGCCGAGGTGGCCGCAATGGATACCGCGACAAGCTTGATCAGCAGAAAGAGAAACCCGCCAGGGGCCTTGAGAAGAAGGAAAATGAAGATGACAGTGATGAAGAGGATGACGAGACCAGTGAACAGGAGTATCAAAAAGCTACTGAGGCAATGTGCATTGACGGGGGTGCATCCTTGCACTCCTCTCACCGCCAGCTCAAGCAGTGGGCGCGTGAGATTAATGCGGCAAAACCAGTAGCAAGCGCTCGAGAACCACTTAAGTGGTCCCGCATGCCCATCATCTTTGACATTGAGGATCATCCAGATTGCACTACTGCGGTTGGGTGTTTGCCATTGTTGGTTTCGCCAACAATCTGCAACCTCAAGGTCACTAAGATGTTGGTTGACGGTGGGGCATGGTTAAATTTAATTTCCTCTGAGGTGCTGGAGAAACTGCAAATTCCTGATGAGGATCTAAAGAAGACTGGCACTTTCCAGGGGATCAACCAAAGGAGGAGCCAGCCGAAGGGAAAGATTACCTTGCCGGTAAGTTTGGCGGGGAAATAAACTTCAGGACTAAGAAGATTGTGTTTGACATCGTTGAGCTTTCCCTGCCATTCAACGGGATCCTTGGCTGTCCCGCTCTAGCCAAGTTCATGGCAGCGTCCCATTACGCATATAACACTCTGAAGATGCCTGGTCCTGTGGGGGTCATTTCCGTTCCATAGGAGAAGAGAGATGCGGTCATCTGTGTGGATAAGATATATGGAGACTCGGTAGCAGTGGAGGCCGTCAAGGCCTCGGCACTCGCCAAGGAATAATAGAAAATTAAAAAGACTAGCAAGGACACCGATAAGGACCCCGAGAAGCGCGTCTCTTCGGAGTGCACTGCGCCCGGCAGCGACTTGCTGGAGAGTTCTACTAGCAAAAGTTCCAAGGATGCCCATCCAGTGACCAAGAAGGTTCTGGCAAGGCAAGATGGCGCTGATGGTACTTTTACCATTAGCTCCACTCTTGATGACAAATAGGAAAGTGCGCTCGTTGCCTTCCCGCGAGCGAATGTCGATGTGTTTGCCTGACAACCGTCTGACATCCCTGGTGTTCCCAGGGAGGTAATCGAGCACCACCTTGCTGTCTATCCCCATGCCCGTCCCGTCAAGAAGAAAGTCAGGAAACATGCCCTAAAGCGTCAATAATTCATTGCTGAGGAGATGAAGAAGCTTGAAGTAGCAGGGTTGGTCCGAGGAGTACTGCATCCAACTTGGTTAGCAAATCCAGTAGTGGTGCGCAAGGCAAACGGGAAATGGAGACTTTGTATCGACTTCATTGACTTGAACAAAGCTTGTCCAAAGGATCCCTTCCCCTTGCCGCGCATTGATCAAATTGTTGATTCCACCTCAGGATGTGATTTTGCTCTCCTTCCTTGATGCATAATTTGGTTACCACCAGATCTTCATGGCCAAGGAAGATGAAGAAAAGACCACCTTTATTACCCCATGTGGCACGTATTGTTTGTACATATGCCTTTCGGGCTAAAAAGTGCTGGTTCCATGTTTTTGAGGGCTGTACAGATTGGTTTTGAACCTCAGCTACACAGGAACATTAAAGCATATATGGACGACATAGTGGTCAAGACCAAGGACAAATCTACACTCATTGAAGATTTAGAAGAAACCTTTGCAAATCTGCGAAAGACCAACTTAAAGCTCAACCCAGAGAAATGTGTATTTGGCGTTCCGTCCGGCAAGCTCTTGGGATTCTTTGTGTCTTAGCGAGAGATAGAAGCCAACCCCGACAAGATCAAGGCAATAGAACAGATTCAAGCTCCGAAGACCGTAAAGGATGTGAGGCATCTGGCTGGCTGTGTTGCTGCATTAAGTAGGTTCATCTCAAAATCTGCCGAGCGTGCCTTGCCGTTCTTCAAAATATTGAAGAAGGTTTACCTTTCCTCTGCTCTAACCCTGGTCACACCCAAACCACAAGAGTCGCTGCTGCTGTATCTGGCGACAACGAATCAAGTGGTTAGTGCTGCCTTGGTGGCGTAGAGAGAAGTGGATAGCGAAGAAACTACTGCGGCAGAACCGTCCAGTGGTGAACAAACTTTATCCCCGGCAGGGCGTGACGACAACGATGAAGGTGAGCCACAAATCGGTGCTGATAAGCGGAAGGAATTAGAAAGAAAGAAGATGGTGCAACGACCAGTTTACTTTGTCAGTTCCCTCTTGCAGGGGGTTTGGTCAAGGTACTCTGGGTCCAAAAGTTAATCTTCGGCCTCCTTATGGCCTCGAGGAAACTGTGCCATTACTTTGAAGCTCACGAAATCACAGTTGTGACCCGCCTTCCGCTGCTGCGAATCTTGTGGAACCCCGAAGCCATCGGCAGGATAGTAGAATGGGCCTTGGAACTCTCATGCTTTGCTTTGAAATTTCAGAGCACATCAACTATCCAAAGTAGGGAACTGCCAGAATTCATTGCAGAATGGATGCCAACGCCCGATGAAGAGATTATGGAAACTTCCCTCCTAGGCAAGGAGGCCCCCAAGGAATGGACCATGTACTTTAACGATGCCTTCTCGCTCCAAGGTGCCGGGGCAGGAGTTTTACTCATTCCCCCACCGGAGAACATCTCAAGTACGTCATCCAAATGCATTTCCCCAGGGAAGATGCCACCAATAACACCGCAGAGTATGAAGGACTCCTTGCCGGGCTCAGGATTGCTGTAGAGTTGGGAATAAAGAAGTTGATCATACGCGGTGAATCTCAGCTCGTTGTGAAGCAGGTGAACAAGGATTATCAAAGCCCATTGATGGAGGCATACATGGAAGATGTGAGGAAGCTGGAGGAACACTTCGATGGGGTGCAAACAGAGCATGTGCGTCGTGCGAAAAACAGTGTCGCTGATCACCTGTCGAAGTGCGCTGCGCAAAAGCTTCCTGTGGAACCAGGAACTTTTGTACTCCACCTCACCCAACCATCATTTTCTCCATCAACTTTGGCCAAGAAAAGAAGGAAGCTCAACACAGGCAAACATTTCCCGGCAGAGCTCCCCGAAGCCACTGGTGAGAAGCTTACCGGGGGAGATCCTATGTTGACTGGTGAGCTGCGCTCTCCGGCAGAACCCCAGGATTTCGCTGTCGACACACGCGCTCCCTCAGCAGAAGTAATGCCTTTAGTGCTTGTCATCGAGCCCCAAGCTCCGGCATGGGACAACATATAGTCCACTTCTTGCAAACTGGAGAACTTCCTGATGATCTAGAAGAGTCTAAAAAAGTGGCTCGGCAATCAAGTATGTATCAGTTTGTGGACAACATTCTGTACTAAAAGAGGCCTAATGGCATGAAGCTGAAATGTATCAGTCAAGAAGATTGACTAATGTTGTTGGCGGAGATACATGGAGGTGTGTGTGGTTCGCATTTGGGATCAAGAGCACTTGTTGGGAAAGCTTTCCAGCAACGATTCTACTGGCCCATCGTGCTCCGGGATGCAATTGAGCTCGTCACCAAGTGTGAAGCATGCCAGTTCCACTCCAAGAATATTCACCAGCCAACTCAAGCCTTGCAGACCATCCCTTTATCCTGGCCCTTCGCGGTCTGGGGGCTCGACATCTTGGGCCCCTTCCCTCGTGCTACCGGGGGCTTTGAATTCTTGTACATGCCAATCGACAAGTTTACAAAGTGGCCCGAAGTGGAACCAGTGAGAAAGGTGATGGCGCAGTCAGCTATCAAGTTCTTCAAAGGACTGGTGTGTCATTTTGGAGTGCCCAATAGGGTAATTACCGACAACGGCACCCAGTTTACGAGCCGCGCCTTCATGCAGTACACCCAGAGCCTTGGAAGCAAGGTATCTTTCACCTTTGTTGCCCACCCAAGAAGCAACGGACAGGACAAAAGGAGGAATGCTGAAGTGCTGTGAGGACTGAAGACAAGAACCTTTGATAGACTGCGAAAATGCGGCAAGCGCTGGATTGATGAGTTGCTAGTGGTTCTTTGGTCAATCAGGACGACACCAAATCGAGCTACTGGCCAGACTCCCTTCTCCCTAATATATGGTGCAGAAGCAGTGCTCCCAATGGAACTCATATACAGGTCACCTCGGGTACTTGCCTACGATGAAGTAGAGCAAGAGCAGCTACGGCATGATGATGCCACGCTGCTCGAGGAAGATCATCTCCGGGCTGTTGTACGTGTTGCACAATACCAGCAAGCCCTGCGCCGCTACCATAGCCGCATGGTTCGTGCCCAGAGCCTTGAGGAAGGTGACCTTGTCCTTAGGCATGTTCAATCCGCCAAGAGTTCGAACAAGTTTACACCAAAGTGGGATGGCCCTTACCGGATAGTACGTGTCACCTGACCTGGCGTAGTCTATCTAGAGACTAAAGATGACATCCCTATGCAAAACTCATGGAATATTGAGCATCTCGCAAGTTCTACCCGTAAGGCGCGGTTGCCGGGCCTTGGTCAGGCAACCTGTTTTGTACAAGCATAGTCCCCGGGACTTGTAACCCTTGGTACAAAGCCAGGCGCAGACCCTGTGCAAAGTTAATGAAATGAAGCGCTCTTTCATAAAAAATTGCATGCATGCATTCATATTTACTTGAGCACAATCTTATCATGATAGCTCTTAAGTAAGATAATTAACATGCAACAAAGAGCCTTGTGTTATCCCCTCTCTTTGATAATGACAGGAAGGTTTCTTCATGGTAGCTCCTGGAGAGGAAGATGAATACAAGTCCCTGCATTGATCCCCAACAACCTTTTCCTTATCCAGAACGATAAGAAGGACAACAAACTAAGATAAGTTCATCCTGACACTCCGTGTTGTATTCACGCATGAAAAACTTGTACGTATGGGAACCTTGTTGCCTCCATCATTTGTGCTCCCATCTTTTGATTCGAGCCCCTTCGATCAGGCTGGTTGCAGCAACATTTGAAGGGAGGTTAACAGGGGGCCAGCTTTCATCTAAGCTCCTAACCTATTTTGAACCTATCAAACGAGGTTTAGTAGCAGCTTAATGAGGGCCGGCAGGATGCATTGCCGGGGAGCCTTGTTTACTTGGAAGTATTGAAGGATCATCCCTTCGCATGTTTGACACATGCACAAGTACCCGGCAAGCGTTTTTTCCATTAATACATAGATAACAAGTACAGATCATGCACATGTACAAACATAGGGGAAGGATTACATGTTTTAAACTAAAATTTAGCAAATGCCTACATCTTTTGATATGAAAAAAGATAAGTGCCCCGTAATGCCTTTCTTATCCCTCTCCTCCTAGGAGTTGGATCGAGATGAAAAGAGGGCAAAAGGAGCGCCTGGGCAGAAGCCCAGCCTGACCCCGTCAGGGCCCGCAGGACGCAGCCTGACAAGATCGGGAGGGCACCTCCTCGGCAAGGAAGAAGAGGCCGGAGACGAAGGGAGCGGCTAGGTGATGCCCTTGTCACCCCCGCCAGGACCAGAGGAACATGGAAAGACATGAACATCGGCAGGGAAGACGAAGCCGGAGTCGACGAGGAAGCCTGCCGGGGTCCAGCTGGAGGTGGCAGTGACGTCCAGGCCAGGCGCCCCCGGCAAATCTCTCTGCTGGGGCCAGGATGCAGATGATGGTGGTGCCGGCACCTAGTTGACGGTGATCGTGCGACTGGCATTCAGTTAGAGTCCAGGTTGTCGCCTTCGTGCTTGACGATCGGGGACTCGCTATCGTCATCCTCCCCACCGGTGTCCTCCTCATCGCCATCGATCGAGGAGGAGCTTTCGTCGTCAGTTGAGCTTTCCGTGCAGCACCCTAAGTGAGCATCCGAGCGTCCGAAGACCTTGATGAAGAGCAGATCAGCCTCCACCAACTTGAAGCGGAGGACGTGCCCTTCCGCCAGATGGTGGGTGCGGGCGAATGTTTTCCAACCACGCCTAAGAAGCATGACGTGCGGCACGGGAAACTCAACGTCCGCCCACGCCGCACCATTGCAGCAGCCGCTCATGCGCAACCCCAGCCTAAGTAGTTGCTCAACCTCCATCATCCTGGCGAAGTGGCGAGGCAGCTTCAGGCGGCTGGACGGTGGCTCGCGCAACCTGACGATGAACTCCAGCGTCGTGTCTCCCACATGGCCCGCCATCGGGGCTGAAGTAGCTGGGGGAGGTGCGGCCGGTGCACCACCGCGCCCGCCTCTGCTTGGAGCGCTTCGTCGGCCCCGTCCGCGCCTTGCGGCTCCACCTTGTGCATGGACTCTGCCCCAGTGGCTGCAATGAGGACAGAGGCACAGTGCCGAGAGGAAGCCTCATCGCCGCCGTTGGAGCCTGAGCACGACCCCTTCCCCTTGTCATGGTGGTAGAAAAGGTACGTGGATGAACGTCTCCATCCCGCTCGCGCTCCCTTTTATAGCCGAGCGGGGCGGGAGGCTAGTTCTCCACTACCCCGGGGCGACCGCCCCACTCCTCATATCCGGCCTGTCTGCGCCACTGACAGCATCCAGATTCATCGGCCACCCCTTTGCGCCAATCCAGGGCACTGCGCCTATTGCCAAGGCACATGTTCCCGCGCCCTACACATCCGCCACCAACCCTACACAATGCATGCAGTGCGCGTGGCAGAAACAACAGGCGTAGTGGATGAAGTAAGATGGCAGTTACCTCCGGTCCATGCGCGGGTACCTTAACTAACCCCCATGAACATGGGTGTCCTCTGGCTTACTGCATGGGAGAACCCACGTTGTTTGGATGTCACACGTCTTGTGGGAAGCCTGGAGGTTAATTCAATTCCAGATTAATGAAGAAGAAAAGAAGATCTCAAGGAAATAGACTCCACCACGGCAAGGTCAGGATGCAGGCCTATGCATTGTTTGGGGCCTACCCCAACATTGCCTGGCGGCACGTACGGACCAGGCCCGAGGGCTCCTGTCGGTGCAGCAAGCATTCACGTTTGCTACCCAAACTCATGCACAGGCGTACCAACGATCATACATCCAGTACCAATGCATGACACAAAGATAAGCCAGAGAAATAGCTCTTCGTGAGATCAAGGAGAGCATTAAAAGGAGCAAGCCAGCAAGAGATCACTTCAAGGAAGCCTCCCTTGCCGGGCAGGAGAGCCTGGTCGGGTCGAGGCAGCACCTGAGGAGTGAGACTAGTTTGCCTCGGCAAGGTTTCCGGGGCTGCCAAGACCAGAACCCGCCAGGCTCCTTGCCGGCAGGCTTTCACCAAGACGCCACCGCTCCACCTCATCACACCCAAGTTATTAATCAGTGCGGTGTCAACCTATCAAACAACCAGGTGGATCCTGTCAAGCACATGGCAACGTGGTAAGGAAGATATTAGCTTTATTGACACACATCTAAAGGACGTGTCACGCTAACAAGAAGAGGCAGATAAGCGGCGCGACAGGCTTGCCGGGCTTCAACCTCAGCATGACACCTAGCAGTGCATTTAATGCAGTTTGTCCTAACTGCCAAAGTTAGGTATGATAGCACTGCTAGCTATATAATCACCCTCAAATGACTGTTTTGCCACTATGGTCGCCCCTTAACCTATAAAAGGAGGCCCGAGGTAACCGAGCAAAGGTTTGGAACATTTGATCCCTCAACACTTGTACGCATACGCTGCTCTCCCCGAGGCAACCTTGTCGGGCTAGAGCACATCGTGCCTTCATGTTCCTCCAGATCAATCCACCATAGCAGGAGTAGGGTTTTACGCTGCAAAGTGGCCCGAACCTGGGTAAAAGAGAGTTGTCATCGTCGTGCTACCCCCTGCTGCTTCTGATCTTTGTGCAATGTGACCGTCCCCTTGCTGAACCACAGAGGGGCACCCCTACCCCATAGGTGATCGTGCTTCCACGCCGACAGTATTTTCAAATTTTGACCATAGATTTAACTAACAAAATGTTAATCATTGGATTTGTATTTGAACATAATTTCCAATGGTATAATTTTTGGTGACTTGCATTGACATTTTCCTAGGTAAATCTATGGTCAAAATTTTACATTAAATACGAAGGGGCCTATAAAGTAAGACAAAGGTAGTAGAATAGTGGGCTATATACCCTTTTTGTTGTTGTTGTAGCTAAGGCTAATCATAGTGGGAAGTGGGATCTTAGCATCCACAGGCAAGTTTGGCTCTAACCTGGGACCCACTAACCTGCCTCTAAGCTTATATGAAAGCTTCGTAGTGTGCTGCCTCTAGTACTTCAGAGTATAGTTTTAAAGTTGGACCCACAACTGAATAAAATGAAGTACTAGTACTAGAGTACTCCTATATTATGGCTTATTATACTGGCAACAAATGCTCACACTGTGGTCAACGTGTTCACGCGCCCGTAGGTAAAATGAGAAAATGAGAGGAAAGAGAAAGAGTGAAAAATTATCACTAGCCTTAGAGCCAACCCTATAGCCAACCCTATCGTATGAGAGAATGATATCGGTAGATCTTGATGGCACGACAATCTTATATACCCAACTGCTCTAATATGCTCTTCTTCTGTAGATTAAAAAAAGACCCGAAAGTGAAAAATGTGATGCAATATAAGAATCTCATCGAATGCCTTGATCTCCATCTTACATAAATTGATTTGATCGACTACCAAGGCACCACATCGAAGATTAAATTGGCCAGGTTCTTTGTTCTGAAGGCAAGTGTGCTCAAGGTAATGAGGTTTGGCATTCTTTGGCGCAACAATGAATGTTGTGCTGATCACCGTAAGCGTCTAAACCTAAATGACAAAGGCTCTACAGAAGCTGAATTTGTTTTTGAAACATCAAGTCGAGAGAGACCCAAAAGTTTATTTTCCCATTAGTGACTTGTTAGTGCGGTGGATTTTAGTTTGTATGATAATGCTACATCCGCCTAAAGTAACAAAGTTCTTACGTAAACTTCCTAATAATTCCCACTTCATAGGTGCAACATTTGTCTGTGTGGAGCCGTCGATCTATGGGACAATGTTGCCCCTTTCTGGTTCGGCGAGGGGGTTGCACTCAACGCAAAGAGCAAGAACAACTAGAGGCGCTGCAGTTTTTACCCAGGTTCGGGCCGCTGGGAAGCGTAAAACCCTACTCCTGCTTTGGTGTATTGGATGGATGTGTGCATAGGTACACGAAGTGCTCTCCCCCGGCAAGTCGCAAGGAGAGGGCAGCTACACGAATACATATGCACGGGGTTGCAATGGGTTCGAACCCTTGTAAAGATTGCCCTGGTCCTCCTTTTATAGCTCAAGGGGTTACCATAGTGGCAAAAAGGTCATTAGAGCATGATTAGATAGAAACAGTGTTAACATACCTAACTCTGATAGTTAGGACAAAATGCATTAAATGCATCGCTAGGTGTCGTGAGGAGGAGAAGCCCTGGCAAGGATGAGGCACCGCTTACCCAACTACCTCCTATTAGCTTGACATGCTATTAGGACGGGTGTCGAGAAAGGTAATCTATTTCCCAACGAGTTGACACGTATAGGCGAGCTCCACCACACCGCTTGCGGGCTCGACACCTCACCAAACGGCGACTAGCTGGCTGGTGAGGTGGAGCACTTGTGGTTTGGCATGGATCTGCCTGCCGCGAGGCTTGGCGAGTCTTCATCTTGCTAGCCCGGCCTTGCCGGCATGGATTGCTTCTATGCTTTTTTTGCTCTTGGTCTTCTTGATGCGCTCCTTGATCCCTTGAAGAGCTGCTTCCTTTGACTTGGAGGCCTTCACTAAGTCTTTAACTTGGCGGGGTAGCTACTACTTGTCTGTGCATATTTTAGGGTATTACACACCTATGTTTAATACATCGTCAGCACCCCCGGGTGTCGGTCACACGTGCTGTCAGGCATCGTTGGGTGAGGCCCAAAACAATGCACAGACAGGGCAACGTTAATCTGGGCGACGCCAATGTTCTTGAGATCTTGTTTGCTTCTTCATTAATCTGAACTTCGAGGTAGCCCCCAGCCTTCGTCTAGCGTTATTGTCTTTTAAACAGCTTCCGCTGTCCGTGCCAGAAACCGGGGGCGCATGCATACGTGGGTCGCCACCAGGTTCGACTTGGGCAGACCCATGATCATACATGGTTTGGGAGTAACTGCCATCTCTGCCATCACTTCCTCCTTTACTGCAGCTCCCCCATGACGCGAATTAGGCGCGGGACATTTGATTGGTGCAGAAGGGCAGTCGTGGTGGCAGCGTCCTCATCAGAGGAGCCAAGACGCCAGATTTGCGAGGCTGGGCGGTCGATGGAGTAAAGCGTCCACCAGTAATGCAGGGCGCGGGATTGGTGAAGCGGGGCGGTTGCCGTAGGGTAGTGGAGAGCCAGCCCCCGTGCCTCCCCCTATAAAAGGAAGGGGGCATGGGAGGCGATGCTCATCAGCTTCCTCCTCCTCCATTCTCCTTGCAACTTCTACCACCATGGCGAGAGGAAGAGGTCGTGCTCGTGCTTCCGCTGCGGTGGCGAGAGCTTCTCCTTAGCACCATGTGTCTGCTTTGGCTGCGGCCACAGAGGCTGGCTCCAGCGCATGGGGTGGGGCCGCCGGGAGAGGTCGTGGTCGGCGCGACGCTCGTGGTCGAGGGGGTCGAACCGGAGCACTGGTGGTTCCGCCTCTAGTGGCACCGCCGCCGGCGGAAGGCCACACGGGGGACACCGCGCTCGAATTTATCGTAGAGCTACGCGACCCACGGAGGAGTAGGCTGCGGCTTCCCCGTCCATTTTCTAGGGTGATGGAGATGGACCAGCTGCTCGGGTTGTGGTTGCACGTGAATGGATGCATCAATGGCGCCGTTTGGGTGAACGTTGAGTTCCCCGCCAACGGTGTCATGTACCTCACCCGAGGGTGGAAATCCTTTGTGCGCGCTCGCTACTTGGTGGAGGGGCACTTCCTCCACTTCAAGTTGGTGGAGGCCGACGCGCTCTCTGTGTAGATCTTCGGGCCTTCAGGCGCTCGTCTAGGGTGCTGCGTGGAAAGCTCGAGTGACGGTGAAAGCTCCTCCTCGAGCGACAGTGACGAGGCGGATGCCGATGGTGAATACGACGATGGCGGGTCTTCATCCATCATGTCCGAAGATGACGACTCGAACTCCGGCAGAATGTCGGTAGCACCAACATCACCAGCACCGGCAGCACCATCATCTGCAGCTGGACCCTGGCAGAGCGATTTGCCGGGGGTGCTTCGCCTAGGCACTCCTTTTTCCCTCCTTGCACTCGATGTAAACCTTGGGAGGAGAGGGCCAAGAAAGGCATTATCAAGCACTTTTCATTTTTCAATAAATGCATGGTACTCGAAGTGCTCAAATAAATGCAAATTATTCTCCTTGTTTATCTCTGCCTTCATACATTTTTCAATTTAATACCCTATGCTGTCTGGAAGCTTGCAAGGGCGCGACCACCGGCAAAGCAACTCGCCGGTCTTGAACGCAGCTGCACAGACTCTGTCAAGTGGACCCGGGGCAGAGCTGGAGCGTGGGACAAAAATGCGGTAGGATTCCTTCGCGTGTAGGTTTTTCGTACGAACACAGAGATGTGCAAGGAGAAATAATGAAATTATAGTTGGATTTTTTTCAACTTATCTCTCTTTGATGTACTTCTTATCATTTATGAAATGAACGCAAAACATCATTTATCCAAATATTCCATCTTCGTTCCTCCCCGGGAAACATGCATGCGGGGAATCCTTCTGCATTTGTAGAAAACAGAAAGGAGAGGTAATGTGGAGACCTTGGCGGTACATTAGTCATTTCATTCAAGCAAAGCGCTATCACACTATATTATGCATTAGTACATAAGTAATCATGCATGAAAGTATGTGGAGCACTTAGCATTATTCAGATATGCACAGGATCTGCGCCTTGCTTTGTAAAAAGGGTTACAAGTCATTGAGAATATGCTTGTACAAAAGGGGTTGCCGGGACAGGGCCGACAATGGCGCCTTCTGGATAGAACTTGCGAAGATGCTCTATATTCCATGAGTTTTGCACACGAATGCCATCTTCGGTCTCCAGACAGACTACGCCAGGTCTGGTGACTTGTACTACCCGATAAGGGCCTTCCCACTTTGGTGTCAACTTGTTTGTTCCCTTGGCGGACTAAACGCGCCGAAGGACAAGGTTGCCTTCCTCAAGGCTTCGGGCATGAACCTTGCGGCTATGATAGCGGTGCAAGGCTTACTGGTAGCGTGCAACTCGCACAGCTGCCCGAAGATGATCTTCCTCGAGGAGCACGTCATAATCATGCCGGAGCTGCTCTTGTGCTACTTCATCCTAGGCAAGTAATGGAGGTGACCCATATATGAGTTCTGTGGGTAGCACCGGTTCTGCACCATAGACTAGGGAGAAGGGTGTTTGGCCAGTAGCTCGATTTGGTGTCATCCTGAGTGACCAAAGAACCACCAGCAACTCATCAATCCAACACCTCCCGCACTTGTGCAGCCTGTCAAAAGTTCTTGTCTTCAGCCCACGCAACACTTCAGCATTCGTCCTTTCTGCTTGCCCGTTACTCCTTGGGTGAGCAACAGATGCGAAGCAAACCTTGCTCCCAAGGCTATGGATGTGCTGCATGAAGGCGTGACTCATAAACTATGTGCCGTTGTCATTGATGATTCTACTTGGAACCCCAAAGCAGAAAACCAGTCACGCCAGAGAATGTCCACCTGTCGCGCTCGCCGCGCAGCGCCCCGCGCAGCAAGACACCATCGACATAATCACCCACGTCTACGAGCAATTCGTCCACAAGGACTACTACGTGCGAGAGAGGATGATAGGACGCTGGCCTTCTTGGACCACAGGGCAACCTTGGATGGCATTGTTCAAAAGCACGTTGACCTCGCTGCCAATGCCGCTGCTCCTCACCCGTCGGTTGGTGGCCTAGCGCACTAGGGCGAGAGGATGGCGTTGATGGATCCGTATGCATCTTTATTTTTGTGTCAATTCCATGTATACTATAATTTTCTTATCTTTTGCATCAACTTCATAACTTTCGTCCATACCATGCATGAACCATGCCACAACCAAACTTCTTATTAATATTGACCTGTAATGGGAATGTTTAGGTCCCATGCAAGAAATGGGAATGTATTTCAAACTTCTAGGCGTGGTGGTTCAATTTGCGAAGGCGCACACATTAACAACCAACAAAGTCATTTTGGAACAAAGAGCTGTCATGTTACAATCGAAAACAGAAGTATTATTGAAACCGTGGGCGTTGTACTAACCATTTAATTGGCTAGGAGGCACCGTGCAAGGTACTACCTCCGTCCTTGTTTTTTATTCTCCTTAGTGTTTTGTGCCAAATTTTGACTATGAATTCAATTAGCAAAATGTTAATGCATGTCACAAAAAGTAGTATCACTAGAAACTATGTTCAAATACGAATCCAACCATACAAATGTTTATAACATGCATTAAAATTTTGTCAATTAAATCTATGGTCAAAATTGGACACAAAATACGGAAGGACCAATAAATCAGGACGGAGTCTTTGAGTGCACGGGAGGCGTGCGAGCAGACCGCTATGCAGGCTCACCCCAGACGGTCATTCCGGGCCGCCCCTCAACGCACAGTGGCTAGGCATATCACTTACATGAGGGACCGCATGTAAGGAAAACGATGATGGCCGAAATTGGCAAAACTCCCACGCTTATCACGCGGGAAAAGCCCATCGCTAGCTTTTTGAATTGTTATTTCTATTTTTTGAGGGAAAATTGTTATTTCTATCTATCTATCATGCCAGGAGCAGAACCAAATGTTACAACTTACTAGTAGTACAAGTTCAAAAGGAAAAGCCTACCGTGTTCACGTCGCACCCCACACAGTTGGTCCGGCATGCCGCTCAAGGGGGAATGCATGTTGTCTTGCATCTTCACTTACAAGTGGGACCATAGTTGAGGAAACCGACTATCAGCAAACCCCACCTAGCCCGCCGCGTGATGGCTAAGTTAGAGAAACAAGGAGGGAGAAGAGATAGCAGTAGCACAGACTCCAAGAAATATGGTGTCAGATGGGAGTCATGCTGGTGGCGTGTACCGTACTCCTGGACGTGGATGCTTGTTCTGGCCCATGCCACCCTACTATATCGAGGTGCTGGTTACGTACACCGAACACATTAACATATGACCCACCTCACACTGTGGCCAAATTTCCTGGAGTACGTGCTTGGCTAAAAAGTGTTCTATGTCAGGGTGGATGCCTGGTCTCAAGTTTAAAACTTGTTGTGTACGTAGAGATATGCAGCAGTTTTGAAAGTTTGAATCCAAACATTAGATTGCAATTTCTACTATTGATTGGACTCATCTAGCGACCTAGGATGATGGGATTTGCAGCTACAGTAAAAACATCTGTCCACCGCGCGAAGCATGTGAAGCTAACTAGTAGTACTATTGTTGATTGAACTCATCCGATAACCTGTTGCAATGCAAGGACAATTATGTATTCAGGAAAAAATTGCCGCATCACAGCACCCACTCTGAGAAGTGACTCAAAAACCATTCATAAATATAGTAAGTTTATCACAGGCATATCATTTAGTATTACATACAACAAGTCATCAACGCACAACGACAACGAAGATACATTCTAAATACTAAAGTTTTTATCACACAACAAATAACAAGCAATGAAATAAACTTCAGGTCAACCAATCCTTGGCGTTGGAAACACTTGCTTTTAACCATAAGTGATCCTTTGGGCAGGGCCATTTATTGTGAATATTGAAACCAACGCAGTACTAACCATCTAGGCTGAAGCGGCCTATATCAGGACGCAAATTGTGATAGCCAGGGTAGGGAACCATAGCAATGTCCGATGTATAGATATCGTTGCTTCTCATAAATGGTAACATTGTGCAAGCATCAACTGGATCGCCTTTCATGGTCGTTGGATAGTTTAGTCCAAGGAAAAGTGAGAATTCTCCAAGACTATCAATATTGAACCAGGGAGAAGGTGCTAGCACTAGCACACTAGTATCCATCCTGAATACCATACAACGGATGTTGGAATAGGTCCAGAGAGTGCGACCATAGGAGACAACACCTGCTTCCTCTAGAACATCAGCAGTGCCATGTATACAGACAACAAGAGGTGATCCATCGAAATATGTTGCTAGGGGCCACAGAGTATGTAGGTCCTGCTCGTCTTCATGAACGTGATCATCACCATCGTCATCTCCCCCTTGGTTATAAAATTTTCCAAGTATCGATGGGGGAATGTTAATAGGATCTTGGAAACACAATAAAGTCAATTAGTATGGGGATACTAACTAGCATGCATAGTGAATGAAATAATTCTAATTACGGTGGAAGACAAACGTACCGAAACAATAAGGATCCCATACAAAAACTGTGCCAGAAGTGGTGGCTGCAAACACAAGACGCTCGTATTGAATTGCATCATAGTACACATCCGTGTGTAGAAACTAATTTTTGAGCAATATCCATCGAGGCGCAGAAGTTAGGGCGACAACAAGCTTGTCGAAGATAGTGACAACATAATAGTTTGTATAATCCCAAGAGCGATTGAACTCGACAAATTGCTATCTTCTGTAGACGACAGTCACCATGACCGTATTTGAACGTACGTAGATCATCAGTTTGCTCAACCTTAGGGCAGTCTGAGATTTTTGGATGTGGAATCCGGTGACGAGTGTACACAATCACAAGTTCGCACTCACAGTTGTACCCAATATAAACAACCCAATCTCCATTTGCGCCTACCCAAGCCTTACGCTTAAGCGATGGCATCTTAACATCACACATATCATTATGAAGCGGCATCAACTTGCATAAGGTGAGCCTTCCGTCGTCCCCATGCTAGTGAGCAGGGTCATGGCGAAAAAGATAGGGAAGATCAAACCGCTCCTGAACCCTTGGGTTCTTTGTAATGATGTTATTTGTTGAGTCGAGAATGGGCTTGAATGAACCTACCATGCTAGCCACAATGATGACGTTGCATCGATCAATGAGTTCCTCCACCACGTCATCTTTCAGATTGGGGTAAGAATTATGGGGTCGTTTCCTGCCTGTTCCCTCCATCGAGAAGACAAACAATGGCAGAAGGAAGAGTCAAGACAAATGGAGGGAGGAAGAGCATGTGACAGCAGTTCCAAATCGTGAGGGAAAGGCGAAGAGGCGGTGCATGGTTGCCATAGTACAGGAAGAGGCTAGTGGAGCGTACGGTTGCCATGGTATAGGAAGAGGTGCCCCGGCCTACATAGATGCCCATTCTGAATTATACAAAAGGACTCAGCCGTTTTCTCACTGACATGTTGGAACGGGACCACATGTCAATGAAACATGGTGTGTCATTTCTCGTGCAAAATGCGATGCCGCGTTGGCCCGAGGTGCTGCGTTATTTCTCAACTTTATTTTTTTAATGGCGTGCCATTCAGTTTTGAAGCACAACTAATTGGTACTGTATGCAGAGAAAATATAAACTACTCTACCACTACTCTACCTCTAGTACTAGTACTAGTAAGATATATAGGCTGGAGCTTCAGCACTTGCTTGCTACGGGCTGCCCCACTTGCTTCTCACACTATCACCCTCTCTTCAGATCTAAAAAAGACAGCGGTGGCCCCTCTCTCTCCCTCCTCACTGATGGTCCCAGATCCACTAGGATCCCGTCCGCCGGGGAAGAAAAGGCTGTGCAGCATTGACGCACTCATCATCGGCGAGCGAGGTCACACACTGACGACAAGGCCGTCCTCTTTGACATAGCACCGGTGCAGGATGGCCTCCGTCCCAAACCTCGCTCCATAGTGTGTGCGGAGGATGACGACCACGAGTGAAGCCACTTCCCGCCAACCCTCGGGTATGCTACCTCTTTTCGAACTATACCCTTGTTCTACTGGCCCATCTGCCCACGTCGCTGCATGTGCATCATTTTCCACTTCCCCATCTCCCCAAGTTACTAAGCCTCTGCTCTGCTGGTCACGTAGATGAAAACCTTAATTTGCACTATTAAAGGAAACCCTACTTCATGTAGACTAATCCATGTCAGGGTTGAATAAGGAAAGAAAGGGGGAACATATTGTTAAAGAGACTAGGTGTCAAACCTGCATCTTGGTTGAAAAGGGGAAAATCAGTAGCTAAGGAATGAGTCTCTTGTCTCTTGGTTGAAAAATGGTAGAAAGGCAGTACAACGCAATAGAGAATGACCAGGTCGATAGGTTTGTTGTCCTCACATAGGAAAAAGGTGGCTAAAGAGAACAAAAATGGGACATAATCCACATATGCTGCTTGGATATTTGTTGCTCTAGGCAACCATCCCTCCCTCACCACTCTATGCGTCTGTGGAGGTATATCGTACTGGTGCGCCCACTATCCGAATGGGCCTACCGAAGCTCCTATTGCCACTTTTTTCCTGTTAGTATAACACCACAGGTAAAATCAAGCAATGCTACTACTAAAGTGATGCCTGCCCTCGGGTTTTTATCATTTCATGATGTAATGATAAGTCAATTTTTTGTACGGTGTCACCAAAATGTCAAGGCTCTAATGTAATTTTATTTCAGTTAATCTGCACAAAAAATTATGAAGACAAGAGGAAAGGTCTAGAGTGCGCACCTCCTCCTCCTGCTGTTTTCTTGATTCGTTTAATCAAGTTTTTATGGTTGATCGATTATAAAGATTGGGATAGCAATTTTTAAGGTCCCCTCAAGTTCGAAATGATATTTACCTTGAAGGTACATGGCTTGCAATTTTTTTATATTGTTATTAGTTAATAATGTTAGTTACCTTTAGACTTTTGTATTTGGTCTAATGCTGTTGCACAACCAGTATATGAATGCTGAAACTTGTTACCTTTAGATTTTATATAGTTAATGCTTATAGAAATCTTCAAGTGCTAACTTATAGAAATCTATATATTAAAACCATTCTATTGTACCCCGTAATAAAAAAACTACTCTACTGTTGCACTAGCCACTAGATTAGTGTATATTTGTACTATTCGAATGGTGTTGCATTAGAGTATGGACATATATAAGGTGTGGCAAGCTTTCCTAGATATGTGCTCAAGAAAACTACTACCTGTTTTTTTTAAAATACAAGACGTTTGGGTACTTTAAATTGAACTGCGAAAACATCTTATATTAAGGAACAGAGGGTGTAGAGTTCATTCAAATTTTGTCGGCAAAGCTAGTCTAACCTTTGTTAAAATTAATGTTCATTCTGTTATCGGAGGAGGTCTGCATTTGTTTTTCTATTGCCTGTTGATTATCCCTCTATAAGCATTGTTGTTGAAATTATTTCTAGCGGCAAAATTCACATCAATAGCATCATTATTTTGCTTAATCAAAGTAGATAATGGGATATCATTAGGATCAACATGAGCATTCTTACTATCAAGCATATTCATAAGAGCATCCATTTTATCACTCAGAGTAGAAACTTCTTCGACAAAATTTACCTTGTTACCGGTTTGAGCTCGTTCTGTGTGCCATTGGGAACAGTTTGTTGTCATATTATTGAGAAGCTTCATGGCTTCTCCTAATGTAATTCCCATAAATGTGCCATGTGCAGCTGAGTCTAGAAGGTTTCTCGAAACAAAGTTCAGTCCCCCATAAATTTTTTGTATTATCATCCATAGGCTTAATCCATGAGTTGGATAATTTTTAATCATTAATTTCATTCTCTCCCAAGATTGTGCAACATGTTCTTACTCATGTTGTTTAAAGTTCATAATTTGATTTCTAAGAGATATTATCTTAGCCAGAGGAAAATACTTAGCAATAAAAGCATCCTTACATTTATCCCAAGAATCAATACTATTGCCATGTAAGGATGAAAACCAAGTTTTAGCTTTGTCCCTTAATGAGAAGGGAAATAATTTCAACTTAACAATGTCACTATCCACATCTTTTTTCTTTTGCATATCACATAATTCAACGAAGGTATTAAGATGGGATGCAACATCTTCATTTAGATATCCAACAAATTGTTCTTTCATAATAAGATTTAGCAATGCAACATTAATATCATATGACTCTGCACTAGTCGCGGGAGGAGCAATTGCAGTACTAATACAATCATTATTATTAGTATTCGAGAAGTCACACAACTTAGTGTTTCTCTTGAGACATAATGGCAAATCAAGAAAAATAGCACTCACGATATTTTTGGTATTTTTGATTTTTTAATGAGACTAATATAGGAAAATAAAAGCAAATAAAAAGTAGAACAAGTAAATCATAATGTGTATGAAGGGACCTTGAGTTGTTTTATGAAGTCTCCCTAGCAACGGTGCCATAAATTCTTCTTCTACTTGTGATAGGCGTTTGGATTTCCCGAAGAGAAAGGGTGAAGTAGTAGAGTAGCAGAAAGTATTTCCCTCAGTAAAGAACCATGGTTTATCGAACCAATAGGAGATCCACGCCAACAAACTTTAGTAGTACCTACACACACAAGAGCAAATACTTGCACCCGATGTGGGCAAGAGGGTTGTCAATCCCCTTGTACTCATTAATTGCAAGGATCAAATCAGATAGTAGGAGATATATAAATTGCAAAAGAAAATAAAAGTAAATAAATTGCAGCGAGGTCTTTAGGGTTTTAGTAATATGATTTTAGTAGACACGGGGGCCATAGCTTTCACTAGTGGCATATCTCTCAAGAACATAGCAAACAGTGGGTACACAAATTACTGTTGGGCAATTTATAGAAAAGCACATAGTTATGATGTTATTCATGGCATGGTCAGTACATAGGCATTATGTCCGTGACAAGTAAACGATTCTGCATCTACTACTATTACTCCACCCATCGACCGCTATCCAGCATGCACCGGTCGATCCACCACCGCTCCATCGCTTCCATGGCTGACGCTCGTCGAGCTCGTGCTGAGCGCCGGGCCGCCCTCACCGTCCGCGTCGCTCAGATAGCGCCTACGGGTGACGGCTGCCCTCGCCGTCCCCCTTCTCCAGTGGCGAACGCCACCACCGGCCCCACAGGGCACGAGCAGCAAGCTCCGTCGCTGCACCCTTCTGTGCGGCGGGATGGGCGCACCGCCACCCCGTCGCTGACTCCAGCTGGTTTGTCGTCTCATGCTCGTCGTGGGCCGGCGAACGCATAGGCTGCATTGCTCATGGCGCGCGAGCTTCTGTGCTACCGCCCCGTCGATGACCTCTACGAAAACTAGCTGGACTGCATCGCCGAGCTTGTCAGTGCCGCCGGGGACTCTCCCGCACCGTCTCGCTTGCTGCCTCACCCGCCGCTTGCTGTGGGTGACGTAGCCCATGGAGCACCTCCTCCACCTCCCCGTCAAGACATCGCCCTTGGGCCAAGGCGCGAGGCCTTGCGGCGTGACCCGCCGCGCAGGGCGCCGGCGCGTGAAGAGGAAAGCTGCCAGGTGGTGCAGCGGCCGCAAGAAGATGCTCGTGCACTCCCAGCACCGCCACGTCAAGACCGTGCGCCGCCTGCAGCTGTGGCGCGTGAGCGGCAAGACCAGGCTCCACCTCCACGACGGGCTCCCGTGACCACAGCGGGTTGCCGCGCATTCACTCCGGAACTACGCAGCGTCGTCTGGCCGGGGAAGTTCAAGCCCGACCTGCCTCCGCGCTACGACGGCACCCCCGACCTTGCCGAGTTCCTGTAGCTCTACAAGCTGAGCATCGAGGCAGCCAACGGCGACAAGAAGGTTATGGCGAACTGGTTTCCCATGGCCCTCAAGGATGGTGCGCGCTCGTGGCTCCTGAACCTGCCCGTGGGATTGATCTCCTCCTGGGACAAAATGCGAGAGCGTTTTGTCGCCAACTTCCAGGGGCACTCGCGACCATCCACCGGCTGCGGGTGACCTGCAGTGCATCAAGCAACAGCCAGGAGAGACCTTGCAGAAGTACATCCAGTGCTTCAACAACGTCTGCCTCAAGATCCCCAAGGTGTCGAACGAGGCCATCATCTCGGCGTTCACTGATGGCGTCCATGACGTCAAGATGAAGGAGGAGCTCGCCATACATGAAGACCTGTGCATGGCTCTGGAGATGTTCAACATGGCAACCAAGTGTGTGAGAGCTGAGGAAGGTCGCCTCTCTCTCCTGGAGCTCCCAGGGGCTGACCCAGAAGACAAGAAGGCCAAAGCCAAGGACGTGAAGCGCAAGGGACCAGCCGTGCTCGCGGTCGAACCAGAGATGAAGCGCGGCTGCGACCACCCAGAGTCATCCAAGGGCAGCCGCCCGTTCTGCATCTTCCACAACGTGCACAGCCACAACACCAACAACTGCCAGGAGCTCAGGGCCATCCGCGACAGGCGCCTCGGTCGTCGCCCCGAGCGCAGCAACCAAGGCTATGGCCGCGGAGGAGGCCGAGGTGGAGGACGCTGGGACGGCCGCGACCCCCACCAAGAATGGCGTGATCAGCCTCCTGAGGACCGCTGGCAGGGCCAGCCTCGCGAGGGCCCCTGGAGGGACCAGCCTCATGAGGGCCATCCTCAGGGCAACGCTGGCCTTCCTCCGCTACCGCCACCACCAAGAAGGAATGATGACCACCACCAGGACGAGGGGGCTGGGGGCTTCCAGGAGCCTCGTGCCATCGCCTGCATCCTGGGCGGCACTCAGGCCCCTGCCTCTCATCGTATCTTCAAGCAGTTTGCCCGTGAGGTGAACGCGGCCCTCCCCAAGCTCGAGGTAACGCGTCCGCTCAGGTGGTCCAAGTGCACCATCACCTTCAGCCCATCCGATCAGCTCAAGTGTGCAGCAACTGCCGGCACTCTCCCGATGCTCTGCTCGCCTACCATCAGCAACGTGCTTGTCACCAAGACTCTCATCGATGGCGGTGCGGGGCTCAATGTTCTCTCCATCGAGACATTCGACCGACTCCAGGTGCCCTATGACCAGCTGCAGCCTACCAAGCCTTTCTCAGGAGTGACCGATGGCTCAACCACCCCGATAGGGCAGATCCGCCTCCCTGTCACCTTCGGCAAACGCGACAACTACCGCACTGAGCTCATCGACTTCGACGTCGCCTACATTCGCCTTCCATACAACGCCATCCTTGGGTATCCGGCCCTGGCCAAGTTCATGGCGTTGACTCATCATGGTTACAATGTCCTCAAGATGCCAGGGAGCTGCGGCGTCATCACGGTCGCCTGCGAGGAGAAGGACGTGGTGTGCTCTCTCGAGCGCGCCTACCAGGCTGCGGCGGTCGAGAACCCAGACGATGAAGGCACCGTCTACCCTCCTGAGGTTGTCCCCAAGAAGAAGAAGCAGCTGCTCCGCCAAGGACCTCAGGAGAGCGGGGTGTCGAGTGGCACCACCTCAGGCCCTACGCCCATTGACGGGGTGCCTCCCTCTCTCGCATAGGAAGGCGCGCCTGGCGCCCCTCTCAGGCTGGGCTCGGGGGCTCTCCTCTGGAGGGCCTCTGACCTGGCCAACGTCACAAGGGAGGCGCTCGGGAACCATGTGGAGGCATGCTTCAGCGCGCGCTTCTGCCAGGAGGGTACAAGGCGCGAGGTGCCAGGTGCTCAGGAGTTCATCACCATGGCAATCGAGGAGCTTCAGGAGGCAAGAGCTATGCAAGGCGACCATCGCCCACCACCCGGCGCGGCTCCTTGTCCCGGCGAGGACAGTGAGCTGCGCGTCTGCATCAACATCCCAGGGCTCAATAGGGCCACATCACAGGAGCGCTTCTGGCTATCCCGCGCTGGCCGGTGCGAGGGTCCCCCTCACAGCTATGTTCGCATGCCTTTGGGCTTGTCGAGCGCGGCTGCTACATTCCAGCGCCACATGCCGGGCGTCCTGGCAGTTCATGAGGCCAGAAGCCAGGCGATCCTGTCAGAGGAGGGGATGGACCCTCATGAGCCCCCCGGGCCCCCAGAGCCTCCCGAGGTTCAGGGCCTAGGCGGCTCATGAGGAGCGACTTCTGCGGCACGTGTCTTCAGCTACTCCAACATCTCTTCAGCAACGGTGCCAGGTGACATTTTCTGGTTTGTTCAGTTGGGGCCACCCCTCGGGCTGCATTACCCAAGCCGTGTGGGTCCGTCCCTGCAGCATGTATCATTTTGCATCTATCAGAACTAGCTCTACCCTATCCATGAGTTTGTTTATGATTATCACTTGACTGTCCGGTGCTTCGTCACCACGAACGTCGTACGCCCTTGCAAGCCCACCCACGACCACCTCACGATTAAGGACTGGCACAACATCTTTGCTCGGGTCCGTCCCTGCAGGGTCGCTAAACCCAAGTGGCTGAGCTCTGGCTCACGGGCCAGCTCCCACGCACGTCACCTCCCATGGTCCTTGGTGCCTTGTTCTCGCATGAGCTAATCGGGGGCGGGTAAGTTAGGGCGCGCGACCCGGTGCCTCGCCACCGCGGGAGCCGCGCGCTGGTTGTCTTTCTTCAGGACATTTGCATGAGAAGATTGGGCATGGAATCTGTGCTCGGGTCCGTCCATACAGCATCGACAAACCCAACGGCTGAGCTCTGTCTGGCGGGCCGGACCCGCTCACGTCACCTCCTGGGGTCGTTGGTGTTTGGCCTTCTCATGCGATAACCTCAGGAGATTCACTCGGCGCAGGTTGCCTAACCATCTCGCAGGACTATCACAAGTGCTACGAATCAAATTCAGGCGCAACCCTCCTTGAGGTAGGGCCTCGTGAGTCCCGCGCTGGCTCACGAGTGCCCATACACACCTCCTCTAGCCCTGCCGTGCAAGCCACGTGTCAGGGCGGGGCTGTACACGCCCCGGGGTCTCCCCTCAGAGGGAGCCCCCACCCACGTACCAGTGGAAGCACCATGCTACGCGCTGGCAGTCGACACGATCGAGGAGCGGCTATGCTCGTGCAAGAGCGGAAGCGCCATGCTCTGTGCTGGTGATAAACAATGGGGGCAGCCTAACGGCTGCACTAACCTCAGGAGAGCCACCAGGCTCGGTGTTCAGCCTCACCGCGCTGCTTTCCCCTCGGGAGAGTAGCGCGAGGGGGCTAGGCACGGGGGCTACGGTCAGGTCATGCCTGGCGTACACCAGCATGCCAGGTCCCTCGGACCTGGTCTTCACGCATCCCTCCCGAGCGAAAGCCCGGCGAGGACAGGTATGGGGGTTTTTGTTCGCACGTCAAGGGGGACTCCTGAGCATCGCAACTCAGGAGCCTAACTGGCCACGTAGCCCCTCACCCCTTGTTCTCGTCCTGGCGATCCGGATGCCCCAACGGCGGCCGAGGTACGCGCGGGGCCGGGCCCTGCCGACGCAGAACGCCAAGACCCACTCTCGCGTTTCCTTCCCGAGGGCTGTTCGTACGTCAAGGGGGACTCCTGAGCATCGCGACTCAGGAGCCTAACTGGCCACGTAGCCCCTCACCCCTTGGTCTCGTCCTGGCGATTCGGACGACCCAACGGCGGCTGAGGTATGCCGGGGCCAGGCCCTGCCGACGTAGAACATCAAAGCAAACGGAAAGGAAACCGCAGAACCTTAGCAAATTATTACAAAACATACTATCTCTTAAAGTTCCAAAGCATAAGTTCTTACGCCTCCACGAGGCACGATAAATGTTGCAGGAATAGAACAAGGGGAAAGTGCCGCCATCTCGTTCAGCCTTGGACGCCACCGTTGCCCGCTTGGGGAGTCCCGTCACCGATGACGTCATTGCTGTCCTTGCCGTCAGCCATAGGCACGGGGTCAACGGTGAGGAACTTCCGCAGCAGGGCCTCCACTTGACCCTTCACGGCCTCGGCAGCTGCGTCTTGGAGGTCAGGGTCCACGGGCTCGAGCAGGGCACCAAAGTCGAAGCTGGAGTCCCAAAGATGGAGGTGGCTGAAGACGCGTGTTGTGGACAAGGCCGAAAGAGCGCGGGCTTCTCCCTCCACCATGGGGCCCACTCCGACGATGATGCCCTCGAGCGCCATGATGAGCTTGGGAGCAGCCCGGCAGGGCCTTCCTCCAGAGTCACCAGCGGCTCCTTGTACCCGCTCCCGTAGAGATCCTGCAGTGCCTTGCGGGACCTCTGCTCGAGGGAGTCAAAGGCGGCACGCCCCGCGGTGGCCGCCTCCTCAGCCTTGGCAAGGAGTTTCTCCCTAGCCTCCAGCCGAGCCTTCTCATCGGAGACAAGCTGGGCGTGGGATGCCTGGGCCGCCTCCACCTCCTCCTTCAGCTTCTCCAGGCGGCCGCGCTCCGTGGCCTGCTCCCGAGATGCCTGCTCCAGCTCGGCGTCACGACCGGCGACCGCAGACTCCCGCTCCTTCAGCTTTTCCTCCGGCTCCTCGAGTTGGCGGGTGCGAGTGGCCTGCTTGTCGCAGAGGGCTTTCAGCTCGGCCTTCGCCACGCGGCAGCACTCCCCAGCGTCCTTCATGTCCTTCAACACCACATCACGGGCGGTGGCGGCCACGCCGGCCACCTTCTGGCCCTCCTCTTCAGCAGCGTCGGCCTGGTCCCAGGCCGCCGTGATGGACGAGTCAACCTGGAGCCACCCCGAGACCAGCTCCAGGCGCCCCGATGCCCGACGCCGGTCGGGGCCCCAAAGATCATTTCGGAGTTGATCCAATGCAGAGAAGGCCTGCTCCAGAGCATCGGGCGTGGTAGAAGAGCCGCGGCCTGTCGGCGTGGCGGCTAGAACAAGAGACGACGACGACATCAAGACTGGCGAAGCAGTAGCAGCAAGGATGGCCGGGGGCTCTGGAGCCCTCGGGTCATCAGCAGGCGCGCTGAAGGCAAGCGTCTTTGAAGCTGGCGCGGCCGCAGGGGCATCCTTCTCCTGAGGCTGGGCCCCTGAGCCTCGCGAGGGCAACCCTGTGGCAGGAGGACGCGAGCTAGCCTCGTCCATCTGTGCCGGAACCTCCGGGGCCGAGGTGGGCTGCTTGGCCTCAAGAGCCCTCGCCTCCTCCTTCTTCCTTTTCGCCACCGACATTGGCCTGGCCGCAGAGAGGAAAATGTCAGAGCACTACGTCAAGAGCAGGAAGCAATGACAAGATGGTGCGCTTATTGATCTGTGGCGACGTACTCCCTCGTCATCTTCAGGAGCGCAATACCCACAGGCTTCATGGGCGTGAGCCCCGCCGCGTTCTCGGCAGTGGATGAGGGCGCGGTGTCCGGACCTGCGGCAGCGGCGGCCGACGGCGAGGCAGAGGCGCCACCTCAGGGAAGCAACAACGACCTGTCCTTCTTCGGGACACCCTGCTTCAGCTTCTTCGGAGGGGTGCCCCTGGACCTCGTGGTGACCCCGGCGGAGCGCGACGACTCCCTGACTGGGTGCTCGCCGGCGTCATCGTCAGAGAAGGCGCGGAGGAGCTTGCTCTGCCATGGGGGAGAAGTCTCCCCCACCTCCTCCAAGGTCGCCTCCGAGCTCTCATTCTCCTCCTCCCCGGAGGGATCGCCGGAGGACACCGGCACCAGGGAGCCCGCGTGCAGGGAAGGCTCCAGCGGCACGAGCCCCCGCTTGTTGAAGACAGGCATGGCGGCAGCTATCTTCTCCCCATCGGCGCGATGGTACAACGGGAGATGGGCATCCGAGGGGCCACCCTGGTCCTTCCCGAGCAAGGTGCGCACGACCTTGCTCAGCTCCTCGTCAGACAAGTTGTCCTGGCGCAACCGGAGGTCGTCTTCTGCGCCCTTGAAGCTCCACAGGGGGCGCGAGTGCGCCTAGAGCGGAGCCAGGCGCTGCGTGAGGAACTCCTTGACGATCATGGCCCCTGTCAACGTCTCCGCCTTCGGGTCCTCCGCCTTCAGGTCGGCCGTCATCCTCTCCAGCAACTGCTCCGCCCTGGGGTCGGTGAGCTTCTCGTGAGCCCATCGATCCAGGGGCGTTGGCAGCATGGTCGGCAGCTCCAGCCGAGCGTGGGAGCGCTTGGCGTCCATGAAGATCCACTTGTTCCGGAAGTCCTCCACTTTTTTCCTGGCCCACGAGATCGCGTTGCTGCCGTTGGCCGCGATGAAGCTGGCGCACCCAGAGCACTGGCCGCTACTTATCCGGAGGTAGAAGAAGTGGCGGAACAGCGCGACGGAGGGTGTCACCCCCACGAACGCTTCACAGTAGAAGGCAAAGATCGACAGGAGGAGGATGGAGTTGGGATGAAGATGGAGGGCGTGGAGACCATAGTGGTTGAGGACGATGTAGAAGAAACGGGAGAAAGGGGGAACCAACCCAGCGAAGACGCTGTGCAGGAAGAAGGGGTAGAAGGTGTCACCCAAGGCTTCCGGCTGGGCGGAGCCGACCCGGAGCGCCGTCTCCCCTCCCTCATTGTCGCCGCTCGCCATCAGCGGGAGCATGGCGGCAAGGTGCTTCTCCTCGGTGATGGAGGACGCGCTCAAGGCCGGCTCAAACCAGGGAGCCGAGCGCGCGGCAGAGGCCAACGACTTCGCCCTGTCGATGGCCGTAGATGGTGAGTCCGGGGAAAGGATTCAGCAGATCTGGAGGCATGCTAAGCAGAAGGAGAAGGGGGTCTGGAGCAAGATGGAAGAAAGGCAATGAAGGCTCAGCGGCACGCACCAGCCTTTTTGTCAGCCAGGGACAGTTGCCGAGGCGACATGGGGAAGCAGAAACGCCCACATCCCATCAGTCGCCACGCATCGACCAAGGACGCAGGCAGTTAGGGCCCGCGGCGCTCTGCACTTGCCCCTTGGCTTCGCCTCGAAACCAAGTTCGAGCACGCCTTGGGCCCGGGGGCTACTGTCGGCGTTCTGGGAACGGGGGTACCCAGACTTGCCTACCTGCGGCCCACGGCGTGGCTCCATCGACGTCCTGGTACGGCCCAGCTTCAGCAACAACAACTCAAGACCCTCGCGAGGGGCCAAGCCTCGCTAGGTGGATGACACCAAGACCTCCATGAGGAGCGGCCTCCTGAGGAGCGGAGAGTTCTATGCAAGCTTCACCTCATGAATTCTGGATGACGTGAGCCATGACGACCAAGGCCAGGCGGGCGCCAGTGGGCGCAGTGTACCAGTTTCCTCTTTGGTGCTAAAGAGGCAAGCGCAGACGCGGAGTCCCGAGGAGTCAGCCAAATGTTTCCATTCCCGTGTAGCAAGACCAAGACCGCCAGGACGGCAGGACGGAGGTCATCACCGAGCCCACCACGGCGTCACAACCAGAGGCTTTCGTAGGCGAAGACTACTTTTGTCAGGATAGCATGTACTAGTTGTCTCCCTTCGAATTTGGCCGTTGTGGGATCCCTTCCCGCCTTTCATTTGGGAAGAGGACCAAGGCCACTATAAATAGGACTTAGCCACCACCATAGAGAGGGATCGGACCCCCGGACGGATCATTCAGATCACCCTCACCCCACCAGTGCACTCGAGCTCAAGAACACCTCTCCTCCTGAGGCTGTTCGCCACTGTACTAGTTCATCCTCAGCCCCTCGAGGCCAATCCACCACAAAGCAGGAGTAGGGTTTTACACCGCAAGGTGGCCCGAACCTGGGAAAACTGTTGTGTCTCTTTTCCTTACAGTTCGTCGAGCTAGGCTGTGAGATTAGCGAGTAGGCAGACTGGGGAGGACGAGTTCTTCACACACACCCCAGAGTTCGAACCTCTCAAGGGTTTGCGAAACCCGAAATCCGACATTTACTTACTGTTTAGTTTCATGAAATCCTTGTATGCTAGTTCTGCTCGAAGACAAAGTGTGAAGACATTCTCTTTGATTACATATTTGTCTTCACACTATCTTCCAAACCTGATCTGTTCTACCTAGCTACTATTTGTCTTAGTGCATCACATGTATTGTTCATTGATATTCTAGCATAACTAGTGTAGCTTCTCTTCCATGGCATCCTATTTAGTTAATATTTTAGTTTCCTGTCTTCGAAGAAATTGCCTGTTTCGAAGATTTTCATAAAAATTGCCTATTCACCCCACTACAAAAAAAATACACTTCCGTGATGATACATGTTTGTCATAGTAGGTCATGTTTTCTGTCATGCATGTACATCCATGACGATTTTATGATAGAATCAAGATAGTCATACCTGTGCTGTCGTAGAAGTGTTCCATGACATTACCAAAATTATCATCACGGAAGTGTCCACTTCCATGACGATAAATCGCGTGTCATTGAAGTGCTTTCGACAAGGGTAACCGACACGTGGCATCCACCGTAACGGGTCGCCATTAAGCTATCGGGTTCCGGTTTGGATCCGATAACCCGTTAACAGTCAGGACCAATGGGGATCTTCCACGTGTAAAATCATCATTGGCCGGAGGAAACACGTGTCGGTTCCTCGGTGGGCCAGATGTCGTCCATCCAATGGAGACGCGCCTATGATACGTTCACATGTGGCAGGGCCCAACAGAGGCCCATATAGGTTAAAAAGCCAGCCCCGTCAATGGCCCGTAGTATTTACTCAGGTACTAGTGGGCCAGCCCACTAACGGCCTGCTTAAACATGGCCCATTTATGGCCCAAAGCCAGATCTGGCCCGTTATTTGTTCGCCGAGTATTTGGGCCCAATTACGGCCTAGTGACATTTCGGCCTGTTAGCGGCCCGATGTAGACATGGGCCCATTTTAGCCCGGTGTGTCTTTTAGCCCAATGGGCCATATATGTTTCGACGCGACATCCGGCCCACTAACGGCCCGTGATCAAGGTGGCAACAGTTCAGCCCAACGTGACTTTGGGACTGTTAAAGGCCAGTTGTATAATTTGGCCCGTTGATGCCTCTACTAAGCTTTCGGCCTCTGAAAGGACCATGATATCAGTGGGCCAACTAAGGCCCGAGATATGTTTCGGCCTGGTAATGGCCCATCATATAACTGGGCCAATAATGGCCCGGCATACATTTCAGCCTGCTAAAGGCCCGTGGACGACTATTGAAAATTGGGGCCCTACATGCATTTCGGCCTGCTAAAGGCCCATGGTATCTTCTGGGCCGTAACAGGCCAGCAGAATATTCAGCCTGTTAATGGCCCAAAGCTACATGGGCACAACTAAGCGCTGGGTCCACTAAAGGCCCAACTAAACTTTCAGTCTCGTGTAAGTTGTGGGCCTGGCGCAAAGTGTGAAGGCCCAATGGCCTTTCAGGCACATGAAAGTTGCAGGCCGGCAAAATTGTGGCCCGCTAAAATGCAGGCCCGTTAGAGGCGAATGTTTCGGCCTAGTCGCCTACATCAGATTTTCGCTGTTTTTTTCAGATAGCGAATGATGGCATATACGATACTAGTAGGAATTAAGAACAAACATACTCTATACAATAAAGAAATTATGGCATAGTAACTTAGAATAAACCTACACTATATAAAAAAGGGTTTATAGTATATTACATCCACTGGGCATCGAAGTTCACCACCAGGGATCATAAAGCACAACGAAGAAGCAGATTACAAAAACTGGGCGCCATTGTAGCGTAACAAAATAATACTGAACCAAGACCACTTCCAGGACAGTTCAAGAAAGGTTAGCCTTGCGCGGGAGCTGCTGTGCAAGCTGCTGAGCAAGGCTATGAGACTGGCCTAGCATGTCGGTCATAGCTCCCAACTATAGTTGTTTAGCAATGAGGTTCTCATTGGTGTTCTCCGCGATCTTCCTTAGAGATAGGACTTCAAGTCGAAGTTGAGTTGCAGAATGCCTTTCTGCTTGAACTTGGGACTGAAGAAGTCAAACTGATTCAGATAGCAAATTTTGTGAGCTTGTCTGACTGCTAGTCACAAGTAACTTGAACACTGCATCAAGACATGACTTTGGGGTTGTCTCGCTATCTTCAAGATGTTTTGCCTTCTTTGCTGCAATGTATGTTGGGTTTGTCTCACAGCCTTCAGCAGACTTGTGCATGCCATCAGGCATATCACCCTGAAACAAGTAGAGAGATGACAGGTTTTGCACGTGTATAAACAAAGATGGTAACTGTGCTGTCAATTCCATCCAATTTCAAATTAGAAAATAAAGAGTTAGTTCAAAATATCAATAGCATAATTTGGCATTGTTCATAATGCAGGCAGCTTCACCACAGTACTGGATGACCATGTCAACAAAACAAGCATAGATGAAGGGCAAAGACAATCATTGTATCTATTTTGGTTAATGTGCATGGCATGTTGTTCATATCATCAGCCACATCTGTAAGATAAAACAGGAGATGACAAGCTGCAAACGTGGGCAGCTTCACCACACACTGGATTATAGATCCACAAAAACAAGCATACATATAGGGAGTATTGAGTAATCTGCATGGTATGAATAAGGAATTTGGTTTTACAACTAAAAGTTGGAACTTACAGTTGTTGCGAACATGCATTTTGATAGAAACAACAAACTAAACAGCACTTGATGATAGTAAGTATGAGCAAATTAAACAGCAGTTGAGAATAAAGGCTTTAGAAGGACTGGCTTACATTAACAGTTAACACTGGCTCTATAATGCCCTTCTCCATGTCAAGGGAAGGATAACTCAAGTATTTCAGCACAGAAACTTCTTCATAAGCATTGCCTGTACTCTGCATTTTGTAGAGAGTAATTATAGATACGATAATACTGGAAGGGATAGTGGATAATGAAGATAAGATGCAGATTGATGCTGCATAATCAACTACCAATCCCTGTAAGTACAAGCGTTACAGGACAAAATGTACTGACAAGAGCAATGGGCTACACTTCTGCACTGGCATTGTCTGTGTATTCAACTTTTTGGTAAGCTTAAATATAGATCTGATATTTTTTAGTAAATGGTGGGCGAGGGAGATAAGATGTAGAATGCTACACAATGAACCAATCCCTCCTTCCCATAATATAAGAGTGTTTTGTACACTTATGTACTGTACAAAACGCTCTTATATTATGGGACAGAGGGAGTAGCTGTTAATGTAAGTACAGTGATAGACGACGTTCAGTCCTTACAAGAGGACTGCAGAGCTAAACCTCTTCAAAAGCATTGGGTTGATTCTAAATTTATGTAAGAGTCGATACAGATCTTATAATGTCCATCAAATGGAGGATAACGAGGCTAACATGTGCAGTGATGCTACATAATCAACCAGCTATGAAAGTCAGTATGGTCATACAGGGCAAGAGGTACTCACAAGAGCAATGCAGTGTGCAGTATAGTTGCGAGATTCTGTGGTCCCTTGAGAATGAATCTTCTTCTGCAAACAATTTTCGTACAAGTGAGATGGTAAGGCACATGCAGAAATGTAGTTCAAATTGTGATGTGATATCATAGACAGTACCTTACGCTACAGACGAGACCAATGTGTACCAAGAATATTCCAGTCATTGTCTAATAAATGTAGCACCGGAGACTTTACAGAAATTTCATTTAGAGGCTTGCCATCGAAGTGCGCTTGCCTCAGGTAGGAACGATACTTCATGAATGAGTGCCTGAAAAGCGCAACCAACCCTTGCTCGTCTTGACTATCCAGTTTGGTCCTCGCCTATTTAAAAGAATGAAATCTCGTGGTACATTACTTACACATAAGTTGCGGAGGAAGATTGGAAATCGTTGTGTGTCTATGGTATAATCTTTCCATGAAGGAAAGATGCGCACAAAGTTCCTGACAACAATATAAGCTCCATCTTCTAAACTAGGAAGAAGAGGAACAGGGGTCCTATTTGCTGCAATTGGGGCTCGCTCTCGTTCGAAAAGGGATTTGGTGTACTCTTTGCTGGAATGGGTGTTTTGCATCGTAGAGCTGGTGCTATGTCAACTGGCATCATCATACTGTTTGCTATAGTTGGGGTCTGCTGAGTTGGGGCATCAGAGATGACCAGTGTAGTAGGGCTAGAGTCTGCTAGAGTTGGGGCCGTGTTTTGTGGGTCTTGTGATATTGCAACTACACCTAATGGGCTATTTGATTTATCAGGTGTCACTACCTTTTCCAAATACTTTGTTCGTGCTCCTCCGCGATCAGCAATTGCCCTCTTCCTTTTGAACGTCTGATACACAAGAACAACATTTGAATGGATAAATATGGTATGATGATAGATGGAATATGTACTGAAAATGGATAGGCAGGGCGTATTCACATACACGATGTGTAAACTAAGCTAATGGCAGTGCAACAAAGTAGGAGCAATGCAAAGCATCAGTTGCAAGATATGTGTGACCAATATAACCTTGGAAAGTTAGAGCAAGCACCTTGATGGGTGAATAAGGTAGGGCATCTACCTCTGACTCCTCCACTAGGGAGCTACATTCACTTAGGTCTCCCTCTAGCTCAGAATCATTGTTAGGATCATATTCTGAGCACGAATCTGTAGGTGGAGAGCATTTGCATTGCATTGCATCCAGACTTGATTTCAGTCCCTTAATGCCAAGTTTGACAGCCATGGCATTCTTCTGCTTTATTCTTTTCATGCGCGCAAGCTCATAATCATTATGATGTTGTTCAGTATCTGACATTCATGAAAACATAAAAAGTAGTCAGATTATCTATGCAATGCATTGCGGATTCAACTTGGAGAGTGTCTCCCTACAAACCCCTGCGTATACAAAGTTCATCCCCCAACCGTGTTGACCAGACCACACACAGAAATACAAACCTCTTATATCTCTATAACAGGTGGACACACATTTCAAAACTGAAGTAGGAACATTAGAATCATGTCAAATTCGTATTTGAATAAATAAACTAAGGAATTATGAGTGGCATAATGTTTAGCTTCAAGGGTGGAGTGCTGGTAGTGCGACAAAAAGCAAGTAGGCAGATTGTATTCCATGTAAAAGATCGTAGTCTATGTAGAAGGTGGATATGACACTTTCTTTCTATACAATGCAGTGTTCGTTGCCCACACATGATGGAAGAGATTACACAGAGAAATACTATTCACTCATGTATGCGGTTCCAGTATTTTGAAACAGGGTGGTCCACCCTAAAATAATATTGACAACAAATATGACAAGGCAAGCGTAGAGGTAGTGAATCAATCATTACCTGTGAGCTTACTAGGACAAGTATGCAGAATTGTAATTGCAGTAAGAGACCATCCAAAATATGAATCAAGAAGTTGGTCTAGCACTTATTGTTTGCAACTAATCGATGTGAATAATTGGATATCATATCAAATGAGTAAGAAAGACAAGTAAAATTGTCAACAAACCTGGCCTGCAGTAGTAATCTGGGTCAATGTCACTATGACCAACAATCCAACATGACTAGTGTCTGTTCCTAGGGCCGGAATTTTGAAACCCTGTGAACTTTACAGGTACTAAAGATTACTGAAATATCTGAACCATTAAGTGTAGGTAGCACTCAGTACACAACAAACCCTAATGACAGTCCTGCCTAATAAGTAATGAATCAATTAGAAAATGGGTAATGAGGAGTGGTTGCTGAGTGTTGAGGACGTATCTCAAGATAAATCGGGTTGGCTTAGTGGGTGATGCACGCCTGAGCCCTGAACGGACTGGTAAGGTAGGCACGATAGCGCGCCCGGGCAGTGGTGATGCTGTTGGGCGAGCGGCTCCTAACCTCCTGTTAGTCCAGCGTCTCCTCCTAGAGTCATGCCGTCGGGGGACAGCGAGGCAGGTGGCTGGGGGTGAGTAGAGATCGAAAGCGCAGCAGAACATAGGGGAATCGGAGTCTAGGCCGACCCAAAGTCCTAGGATGGGCCGCGGCCCACCGTGGGCACCCTGTAGATCCACACCCCAGTGGCGTACATGCATTTTTGAAACTAAATTAGGAACATTTAGCTGACCAATTAAACGACTCTGTTTTAATAATATCAGATTCGTATTTGAACAACTAAGCTTGTTTAGCTTGATGGGTGGAGCAGTGCTATTATGACACGAAGCACGTAGGCTGATCGTATAGTGATCATAAAAGGGGGGAAACCCTAAGCATGATCAATTAAACCCTATTATGACTGTGCCATGGCAGATTAGAAGCTGCAAACCGCAGAAATGCTATTTAGCAACCATTGTTTGCTTCGAACTAAGAACTAAATTTTAAGAGCTGAAAAGAAAGTACAGTAACCAAGTTACGATCTATTTTCTGGTTGAGATAAAAAAGTTGAGCAGATATGAAGTAGTACCACCTCTCTTGTGGTGGCATGTAGGCATCCGGGTGCGATGGTTGTCGGTGGCATTGAAGCAGATCTGCGATGGTAGATGGGTGCATCGGGGGATAAGTCCTGTTGCGGTGGACGAGAAGGTCATGGGAGCGGCCCCGGCATGGAGGACGATGGTGCCGATGAAGCGAGAGGACGCGATGCAAGGCTCCATCGTCGTGGATGAGAAATGTCCATCTCTAGCAGTGGAAGACGCGATCTTGGTAGACGCTCTGGCATGGTGGAGGACAGCGGCGATGGATGGGGTGGAGGACGGCGGCGATGGATGGGGTGGCGGACTGAGGAGGCTAGTGTGGGGATGGTGTTCTAGCGCGGATGTTGTATGAATGGGAAAATGGAGGGAGAGGTATGGGGAACCATGTTTGTGGGACGCGCCTGTCTGAAATATGGGAAAGTTACGAACTTAGCACCCGTTTAAAATTTGGACGTCTCATCGGTTGGGGATAGGACGGTAATCTCGCATCTCCCCCAATATTTGTCCAGTGCGATTTTGGGCGAGGAGAGGTTTTTAGCTCCCACAGTTGGCGCCCACGGTGTATGAACGGAGCTGACAGGTAGGGCGGTTGTGTCACGTCTGAGTGAAGTTACAAACCTGGCCCTATTAAAAATATTTGCCTACATCGATTTTGGCCGAGTCGAGTTTGTTTTGCCGCCCACCGTGTATGAATGGGGAAATGGAAGGAGAGACAGAGGTCTTTCAGACGAGCTTGAATCAAATGTGTTTTGCCGCCCATGTTTGGCGCCCACTATGTCTGAATGGGCTCAGAGGCGGTCGTGTCACGTCTAATTGAAGTTACTAACCTACCCCTATTGAGAGCAGTGGAAATTGGGCCGATGGATTGTTTGTGTAAGGGGTAGACAGTAATTTCAATCTCGCAAACATTGGCTTCGGGCAGCCGACGTGGGAGTGGATATTTTGCCGCTTCTTTCAAATTTTGGGACAATAAGCATTCACGTTTACCCTGGCAACTAAAGTCGAATCCATTTTGTATTCTTATACGAATCTTTATAAATCATTCTATGCTTTTTTACATATCTTCAAAAGCACAACAAAGATGTATTCCACTATCATATATGAATATGATTTACAAATACCGATACTCGAATTCAGAAGGTAGAATCCAGTTTAAGGTGAATTCGAATATTTGAAACCACTTTATGTCCAACTCAAGTGTAACATGTATGACACACGCAGCATATAGTGTACTCCCATTTAGATATGTACATAAGCGATGTCTCAAGATTCAAAATACCGAGTCAATCAACCAATAATGTACAAAACTAACAGACATATAAACACTTATAGAGTATATGGATCAATAATATCAACTAACATACATAAGCCAGGCCGCTGTACTTTTTTTGCTAGAAGAGCAAAGCTATTACAGCATCTTGGCCCTTTCAGATACGTGCCACTTAAGGACCATCTATACTACTATTATCGCTGAATGCACATTCAGCCTGATTGGTATATTTGTAGGTCTGGCATAGTAATCAAAATGAAATGTCTCAGGGTCTTATCAATTAATACAGACTCGTGCTAAAAAAATTACAAACCAAAAAACAAAAAACAATTATTACATGATCTCTAGAACAAATGGTTTGATCGATTACATGAACAAACAACACAAAGGTTATTCAAAGATGGAAAAAACATTTCACCTATGATTTACCAGGTGGGAATTTTATTTCCTTTTTTCCTTCAGGACCTTAACAATGCGGTCAGTCTCGGCTTGCTTCATTTTGAAATCCACCAAATATTTAATGGTTGTCTTGAGTACTGCTTGTGATTGTGTTGTTTGCTTCCCCAACATGTCAACTTCATCTCTAAGTGCAGAAGCAGAATCTCTTTCTACCAATAGTTTAGCCTCTAGAGCATCAGCAGTTGGCAATTCATGATGCACGATTGGGCCGGTGCCACTGCTGTGGGATGATACAACGTCCATGGGGCTAACCTGTTTTGCCATTAAAGTTCCGATTGGATTCCGAAAAGTTGAAGTTAGCAAAACATCTCAACTAGGAGTTAGAACAGTGAACCAGTTAAACAAATAAGGAATTAAAGAGTTTCGATTGGATGCTGAAAAGTAGTTATTAACATCATTGTAACCAGTTGCAGCTGCAAAGCAGTTAAACAAACAAGTTTTGCAAAAGGTACCTGTTGTGGCATTGGAGTTTCTCTTGGATCCTGAAAAGTTGAGTAGCCAGTAACGTGATTAGAGCAACTGGTTGCAGCAGCAAAGCAGTTAAACAAACAAGTTTTGCAAAAGGAACCTGTTGTGGCATTGGAGTTTCTCTTGGATCCTGAAAAGTTGAGTAGTCAGTAACTTGATTAGAGCAACAAGTTACAGCAGCAAACCTGTTACACAAATATATATTTGAAAATGTACCTACTGTGCAATTGGACTTCCAATTGGATCCTGAAAACTTGAAGTTGGTAAGATGATTACAGCAACAAGTTACAGTAGCAAACCAGGTAAAGAAGGAAGTTTTTGAAAACATACCTGTTGTGCCAATGGAGTTTTAGTTGGATCCTGCAAACTTGAGTGTTAGCAATCATAAATGAAGTGTTGCAAGAGCCATAAGAAACTAATATCAAACTAGTAAAAATAACCAGTTTTGGCAATGCATTTAATTACACATGAACTTGTAAAACTAACAAGTTCTTGGCAATGTATTAAAGTAACAAGTCGGTACCGTTTACCAGCAACACAGACATCTGTAAATATCTTTGATGTAAGCAAATTGATTCCGACACATATATATAAGTTAAAAAGATGTTGTCCCTCATATAAACCTGACAGTTGTCTGTCTATGAACATGCAAACATTACTAGTGCTACAAGTGATAACAACAAACCATTTAAACAAATAGGGTATCAGAACGTAAATTACACATGAATTTTGCTGCACCCTGGAAGTACATATGACCAGCTCTCTACGTGCTTAAGTAGCTATTTAAGTTTAGGCAAACAGGTAATTCTTAACAGTAAATATCAAACACATAGATAGGCGCAGTCTATAATAGGATTAACAGGCTTTGGCATTATGTAGTTAGTAGCAAACTAAATTAAGCCAAGCACCCATTGAAGGGCCTCTGTATTTCACGAAAAAAACGTTCCCCCTGACAGCTGGGACCCACCGGCTTTATCTTTGCATGGAAGGAACTGCCTTCTTACCCCCTAACAGCTGGGACCCACCAGGTTGAAGTGAAGGTAGCGTTATCTGTCTGGCCGCGAACGTGTATGTACATAGCGGTCGATCGGTCTCTCTGCAGCTATGTACCGTGGCCGAGTAAGGAGTGGCACATGTTGAAGTAGAGGCGCCGACGTAGCGTGTCACGCAGTCCCGTCTATATCATGTACACATACGTACATCCACGCTGCAAGATAGTAAATACGGCTACGTACGTACATACGGGCGGGGTCTCTAACGCGTACAGCGACGTCGTCCTGTTCATCGGCAGCCAACCGGCTGGGTCGGAACGGAGTAAACAGCGTCGCGTGTTCATCGGGAGCCAACCGGCTTGGATGGAACAGCCGAAACGAGGTCTGGCGTACCGCAGAATGGAGGAAACGGCCTTCTATTCGACCGCGTACGGTCGATACAGGGTCCTGTTCATCGGGAAGGGTCTGGCGTACCACAAAATGGAGGAAACGGACTTCTGTTCGAGTGCCTACGGTCAAAACGGGGCGCTGTTGATCAGGAGGGGTGTGGCGTACCGCAAAACGGAGGAAACGGACTTGTGTTGGAGCGCCTACGGTCAAAACGGGGTCCTGTTCATCGGGAGGGGTGTGGCATACCGCAAAACAGGACTCCACGGGCTACTGTTCATCCACCATCGACTTCCTCCAGCCTCCACCTACTACTATTCATCCACCGTCGACTTCCTCCTGCCTCCACCAGCTACTGTTCATCCACGGGGTCCTATTCATCTAGCCTCCACCGGCTACTGTTCAACCAGCCCTCCACGGGGTCCTGTTCATCAAGCCTCCACCGGCTACTATTCAATCAGCCCTCCACGGGGTCTTGTTCAACCAGCCCTCCACGGGGTCCTGTTCAACCAGCCCTCCACGGGGTCCCTCCACCAGCTACTGTTCATCCACCCCCACCTCCTCGATCGGGGTCCTGTTCATCCAGCGGCAACGGCCTCTACTACCACGGGATCCTGTTCATCCAACCCCCATCAGGAACTGTTCATCCAACCCCCACCGGGGACTGTTCATCAAGAGGCAGCTTCGATCAGCTTCAGTTAGCAGCAGTAGTGAAGGAATCACTTGGGTTCTGTTAACAGCCAAGGGATCGATCGGGGTTCAGTAACGTAGCTAGTGCAATCGCTCGGGTTCAGTTAGAGCCCAATGCCTCGCTCGAGTTCAGTTAGAGCCCAATGCCTCGCACACACGCGCGTACGTGTATGAGAGAAATGCGTAAACCTCCGTGGATCGCTCGGCGCCGACCACCCACCATAACCAGGAACTCCCCGAAATTTTTCTCGCCCTCGCTTCTACCATGATTTTTTCCATCATGGACGGCCCAAAGAATGTCATGCATGTGCATCTCCGGCCCGCCCAGGATGAAAAGCCCATTTTCTGTCATGATTTTTTGTCATAGAAGTAGGAGCCCACCACATCTATGATGATATCGGGTTTTGTCACAATTATCATCATAGAAGTGTCATAAGCATGATAGAAAAAAATTCGTTCGGCCCAAAATGTCATGGATGTGTCTTTTTTTTGTAGTGCCCCCTCTAGTCGATAACTAGCACTTTCATTTGGTATCAGAGCAAGGTGCTCCCTTGTTTTGTGTGATTTGGTTTAACCACCTGGAGTTTTAGCTATGTCAACTATAGGGATAATCAAGGTCTCCACTACGTGCCCCGTCTTTGATGGCACTGATTACCCCTACTGGAATAATAAGATGTGCATGCATCTTGAAGCCATTGATAACAACCTCTCGTATGTCGTCAGGACTGGCGTTTCCAAAGTCAGTGAAGGTGTCACCGCTGCTGATGTGAAGAGGTTTGCGCAATTGGACTAGACCTCTAAGAACATCATCTATGGTCATCTAACCAAAGGGCAAAATGGCCGTGTGAGTGCTCTGGATTCTGCGAAGCTAGTCTGGGACTGGCTATCCAAGTTTAACGAAGGTGTCTCATCTCAGAGAGACTCAAGAATCAATGTTCTTCGTAATCTCTTCAACCGCTTCAAGAGGCTGGACAATGAAAATGTCCAGCTCACCTTCGACCATCTCACTGATATCACCAATGATCTTCATGCACTCGGCGCCATAGACATTACCAAGCATGAAGTTGTGAAGAAGCTATTGAGATCACTAGACAGTTCCTTTGACACCCTATCATTGATGGTCCAAGAACGTGCAGACTTCAAGCTACTAGATCTTGCTGATATACTCGAGGGGCTCAATACTCATGAACTCCAGCTATTTGAGAAGAGAGATATCTATGGCCCTGACTATGGGAGATCCCGTGCTTTGAAGGCACTTCATCTGAAGACTCTGACTACAGTTCTAGTGGTCGTAAAGACTTTGGCAAATAACTTGCAATGCTTGTGAAGAAGCTCCAGAAGTTCTCTAAGCAAAACCTCTTCGGAAAGTCTTCAAAATACAACTCGAAGAATACTGAGACTTCCACTCGTGACTACAAAAAGAGGAACCTGCCACAAATATAAGAAGCCAGGACACTACATATCACTAGTAGAGGATCGGCCATTAGTCCCGGTTCGTAAGGGCCTTTAGTCCCGGGTTAGCAACCGGGACTAATAAGTCGAGACTAAAGGCCCCCACCCTTTAGTCCCGGTTGGCCACGACCCAGGACTAAATCCCTTCCACGTGGCTGGCAGCGTGCGCCGGGGGCCGGGGACCTTTAGTCCTGGTTGGACACCAACCGGGACTAAAGGTTTAGGGGTTTAGGGTTTATTGTTTATTTTTCCTTTTCATTTTGTGTTTTCCAATTAATTCTTTTTCATTTCAAATATATTTTACGCTACTACATACTTACACGTTATGCATATATAATAGAATTTCTCATAGAACTAATCATATATCATAGAATTTCTCGTACGACCATGCATACACATATATATATATACAATTTCTCCTACAATTTGCAGATCATTACATGCAGGCATTAGGTGAAATGGTATTCTCCTTCGGGAGCTATGACCTGGTCAACAAAAATCCCGCCATTTCCTCTTGAAGTGCTCGTATGCGGTCCGTTGGTAGGCGCTGATCCCGCATCTGTTGCATCTTTAAAGAAGGAGATCAATATGAATATATTAGTTGTGTGTATATATATTAGATGATGATAAAAAAGAACTGTGAATTGTGTTTATGTACCCAAGGATTTCTTACATCTTTGCTCCTTTCGGTCATAAAGCGAATGTTCTCGCAAATGCAGTGTGCACATAAATTATTCCCCGACGCCTGCCTCATGCACTTTACTAGAAAAGAATTCAATTAGATAATAATCAAGCAGGATAATGGTATTAAAACTAGAATTAAAGAGATGCGCGGACGTAGCTAGTACTACTTAATTACCCTGGGTCACCACCATTTCAGCGTTGGTTTCAATGGGTCGACAACCTCTTTGATGAACTTTTTCCAAACCCTGCCCGGCAAAGAAATTGAATAAGGAGTTATTAATTACTTGATATCAGGAAATGAACTAAGTAGGCCGACATAGTGCAATAATGATTGAAATTACCTATCGAGCATCAACTTTAGGCTGGTGTATTCTTTAGGTTCTTTAAGTAGTGAGTCCAGTACTTGAACTTTTCCCTCATCAATTTCAATGATTAGCAGGATCCAGTGGAAACTGCGCACACGTTTGTATAATCGGGTGTTGGGGTACACAAACAGGGGTGCATGTTTTCCCCTGACTTGTGCACGGACAGCAACCCTCCGGTCTGGCAACTCTCAGCATCCAAGACAAGACCAAGTAGAAGAGATCAGCTCTTTGAGAAATCAAAGGGCGGATCAAGAAGACCAAGACCAACCAAAGGAGCAAGATACCACTAAGGAAAAACCTCCCTTGCAGGGCAGGCGAGCCTGGCGGGCACAAGGTTGCCCCGAAGACAAGTCTCAAGATTGCCCCGGCAGGCTTGCCGGGGACGCTGAGGGCGGATTACCCCGCCAAGGTTCCACCGCTCCACCTCACAGCAACGCAGGTCATCGATCGGTGCGGTGTCGAGCCCCCAAGTGGCTAAGTGGCCGTTATTTGGCACGTGGCAGCCACTTCCAGAGGAAATCACCTCCAAATGACACCTGTCCAGGGATGTGTCATGCAGGCAAGCGAGAAGGTGGTCGAACGGCACGACAAGACTTGCCGGGCTACGCTACGATGTGACATTAAGCGGCGCATTTAATGCGCTCTGTCCTGTCTGCATAGTTAGGTATGATAGCACTGTTTGCTATCTAATCAGTACGCAATGACTGATTTGCCATTGTGGCGATCCCTTGATCTATAAAAGGAGGGCCATGAGAACCTTAGAAAGGATCCAGACCCTTGTACACTCATAGGCGCGTAGCTGCTCTCGCCCCGAGGCGACCTTGCCGGGCTAGAGCGCTGCGTCTCCACCACGGTCCTCTCATCAATCCACCACAAAGAGGAGTAGGGTTTTATGCCTCGCGGCGGCCCGAACCTGGGTAAAAACTGCCCGTGTGATCGCTGTCACACTGCTCCGTGCCCTCCGCTCTTTGTGCAATGCGTTCTTCCCCTGCCGAACCACAAATGGCCGATGGCCCCATAGGTGGCCGTGTTTTCCCATGACATCTTTGGCGTGCCAGGTAGGGGGAAGCGCTTGTGCGAACCTAAGAGTGCAAGCAACGCGTCATCTTCATATTCGTTGTCTTCATCGACGGCTTCATCATCCATGACGCCAAAGAAAAGACGGGGCATAGTAGGACGGGAGGGGAGCGGTATTGCTCCCCCGCCCATCCTGTCCAATCTCCGCCGCCTTTTTCCACCGCGGCTGCAGCAGCGACGGGAACAAGGAATGATGGCGGCAAGGTAGCCCCGAACGGTTCAGGCAGCATGGTCACCATGCAAGCCCCGTTCGGAAAAAGGAACAAGGTGTAAGGGTACAAGGTTTCTCTCTCCGCCTCTCTCACTTATCGACAATCGAGCTACTCTGGGTTTAGCATCATCAATGTTGATGAGCCCGCGCGCGATACTCGGTCCAGCATTTACCCTGCCTAGGGAAATCCTGAGTAGAGCGCCAGTGCGAATCCATTGATCGACACCCTGGCAAGTACGCTCCGGCAAGGCCGTCCGCATTAGCGTGACTTTTATGCCAGCTGCCATCAGATTGTTTAAAAAAGTGTGGGGAGGAGAGAAAAATCGGTCATGCCTTGCATCGCGTCCTACCGCCCGCAAGGTACATACGATTCTTGCCGGCACCTGCCGGGAGCCGAAGAGCAATGCGCACGGTGCCATCCTTCCCGAAGCATGCGAACGCGACAAGCCGTCGCGGTTGAAGGGGGAGGAAGGGAGCGAGATTGAAAGCGAAGTCCACGCAATCGTTGCTCCGTTATAGACATAATATTTGCATTTGCTTATCCCTTGGGTACCCAGATGTTCGTATGAGGAAATCTTTCGTGTGATGGCACCTTACCCGTTTTTCATCTGCGCCCCCACTCTGTTCTGAGCCTGCTCGCAGAAAATGGGTGGCTGCGTCAAAAACTACCAAGGAAGAACCTGCCGGGACGTATCTTCGCCAAGCTAACTGCTAAGGGCCCGACCCTTACGACAATCGCGGCAGTATGATACCAGTAGGCAACCAAAATACGCGTAAAGACTAATCGTACGAACACCAACGGGTGAACTCAAAAGGGATAAGACATGCAGTTGATATTAAGTAAAGACATCAGTTCCACGCAAGCGTAAGCAGTACAATATCTAAATACAGGACATGCATCGTGTTTTGTTACAGGACAGCACGATGGCAAGAATAGTTCAAGGCCGTGCCCGGCGACCTCGCGGAGCAGTGGGGATGGCGAGGACCTTGTCGACATAAGGGGATGCCTTCTCCTCGGTAGCAGAAGCATATGCGCTTTCCGGCAGCCTCCTAAAGCCGTCGGCAAGGCCGAGGTCCGAATGGCGGTAGGCGATGTTGCTCAGAACCATGAAGAGGGCATTGCGAGCTAGCTTCCGGGATTCACTCGCGAAGTGACCGGCCCTTCCCTCTTCGTGTGCCTTGAGCTTTTCGATCAACTCATTGAAGAAGAGCCCTAGCTTGACGCTGGGGACTTCATGCATACTGGCCGAGAAGACTGGCCCTTCCATGCCCATCGCTGCAGTTTGGGCAGTGAGACACTCGGCGACGTCGATCAAACTCTTGATCCAGAGGTTGACCTGCTCGGTGTGGTTCGCCAGTTTGTCCTCTGTGTTTTTCCGGAGGAGCCTTGTGGTATCCAGGTCCTTCACCAGCTGCTTCTCGCGAGCGCCACTATACTCGGTCGAGCTCTCCAAGGTGCCAATCCTGGCCTTCAAATCTTCGATGGTGCCGTTGGCGGTCTCAAGGCCTTGGCTCTTGGAGGAGAGCTGCGATTGCACATCCTTCAGAAGGATCTCTACTTTCCGCGCCTCCTCCTTGAGGGTTGTGACCTCCTTGGCGCTCCCGGTAAGCTCTTCAGTCAGTTTGGCCACTTGTTGGTCGAGATCAGTCTTGGCAGTGGATGCAGCGGCAAGGTCATCAGCGAGCTTCTTTAGTTGGATGGCAGAATCAGCAGTAAGGGCGTCTAGGGCTGCCTTATGGATGTCCTCCTGCTCCTTGGTATGTTGCTGCATGAGGGATTCCAGTTTTTCATCTTTGGAATGGAGGGTGGCTTTGAGTTTCTCTTCCTGGGAAGGTATATCCTTCTCCTTGGCATCCAAGAGCGCTGTGCGCTCCGCCAAGCGAGCCTCCCGGGCGATGACATCCTCCCTTGCCATGGAAATCGCCTCCTGCTACCTCATAAGGACCTGAAACTACTTGCTGTGCCAGTCACGCAGCTCCCTACCCTTGTCCCTCAGCTTCTAGTCCACCTTGTTAGCGGACTTGCGCTGCTCCTTGAGCACCTGCCATTTCTGGCTGCGCCAACTCTGCATCTCCTTAATGCCTGCCGCCATGGACACCAGGAAAGACAAGTCCATGGCGATGGTCACGGAGTCGTCTACCTCTTCAACCCCTTGGTACAGTGATGCCAAGATGCGCTGAATCTCTCCGTCAAGTTCCGCGCTCATCTCCGCTGACAAACCGAGGGCTCCGAGCCCAGGCTGCACAAGCACCAGCGCCAGTTGATTCGAAGTTGGCGACGGGGCCCCCGCCGAGGTGCCAAATGAGGGAAGGGGGTGCATAGTTTGGAGGGGGATTTTCTCTTCAACCAATCCCCCCGACCCTGACGTGCTACCGGGGGTTTTCTCTAATTCCTTCGGAAGCTCCTGGATACCCCCGACGGCATGTTCCTGCCCTTCCATAGTAGCAATCCTGGCGGCTTCCTCTGCGGCATCCTTCCCTATGCTGGCCACCTCTTCCAGCAGTTTAGGCTCTTCGATCAGAGGGGCTACAGGCAGAGTCAACAATCAATGATAAGGGTGCAGAATTATTAGCAAGCCAGGGACATGGAGCGAGATGGTAAGAGCAGCAGAACACAAAACGAGTAAATGGATTACCCGGAGATGCTTGCCATGGAGGAGCTTTAGTTTCCCCGGCAACATCGGTTGCCAGGCCAAGATCACCATCCCCTCCCTCGGTAACCATGGCGTCGCCCTGGGCGGACCTTTCCATGGACCCTTGTCGGGGATCCCTCGACTCGATCGGCGGGCGGGGTGAGCCCCTACTGGAAGGACGCGCCCTGAGTAATCTCCTTCCCTCCTCTGGATACGGAGGTGGGGAGCTCTCCTCCATCACTTCTGACGGGAGGAGCCAACCCTGCACTTTCAGGCCGGGGGCTGAGCCGGGGGCTTGGTGTTGGGTCGTTCATGCTGCTTCCTCCCAGGCCCGTGCCTTCCACCATCTTCAGCAGCTCAGCGCGCCTAAGCCGCTTGGTCTGGTGGATGAGGATCTTGCCTTCTTCCACCTCCTTCCTAGCAAAGACAGCAAGCCAAGATCAGTCAGCAAGCAAGAGAATATGCGGAAACTACAGCAAAGAAAGGAGAGTGTTCTTTCTTACTCTTCGCCAATGAGCATGGAGCTCAGCTCGAACTCCATGGGCGGTGAGAGCGCCCTGCTTCTCTTCTGGGGCGGAGGAGAGGAGCTTCCCGGCAACTTCGAGCCTTGCTGAGGCGCAGGGGACTCCGACGAGGACGAGCTATGCGAGGAGCTCGAGCCGGACTGAGAGCTGGAGTCAACTGCCGTGGCTGCCAATTGTTTGGCAGGAGGGGTCCTAGCCCTGGAAAGGCGAGAGGACTGCCGGGGCACCGCATTGATACGTCCATCTTGCATCATGCTTTTATATCAATATTTCTTGCATTATGTGCTGTTATTACATATTCTAGCACAATACTTATGCCTTTTCTCTCTTATTTTACAAGGTTTACATGAAGAGGGAGAATGCCGGCAGCTGGAATTCTGGGCTAGAAAAGGAGCAAATCTGAGAGACCTATTCTACACAACTCCAAAAGTCCTGAAACTTCACGAAGAATTATTTTGGAATATATAAAAAATATTGGGCGAAGAAACCACATCAGGGGACCCACCAGGCAGCCAAAAGGGTGGGGGCGCGCCCTACCCCCAGGGTGCTCCTCCCTGCATTGTGGGCTACCTGGCAGGCCCCCGATGCCCATCTTCTGCTATATGGTGTGTTTTGACCTGGAAAAAAATCAGAAGGAAGCTTTTGGGATGAAGCGCCGCCGTCTCGAGGCGAAACCTGGGCAGAACCAATCTAGGGCTCTGGCAGTGCTGTTCTGCCGGAGAAACTTCCCTCCGGGAGGGGGAAATCGAAGCCATCGTCATCACCAACGATCCTCTCATCGAGAGGGGGTCAATCTCCATCAACATGTTCACCACCACCATCTCCTCTCAAACCCTAGTTCATCTCTTGTATCAGATCTTTTTCTCAAAACCTTAGATTGGTACCTGTGGGTTGCTAGTAGTGTTGATTACTCCTTGTAGTTGATGCTAGTTGGTTTTTTCTGTGGAAGATCATATGTTCAGATCCTTATTGCTATTCAATACCCCTCTGATTATGAACATGAATATGCTTTGTGAGTAGTTACGTTTTTTCCTGAGGACATGGGAGAAGTCTTGTTGTAAGTAATCACGTGAATTTGGTATTCGTTCGATATTTTGATGAGATGTATGTTGTCTTTCCTCTAGTGGTGTTATGTGAACGTCGACTACATGAAAATTCACCATGATTTGGGCCTAGGGGAAGGCATTGGGAAGTAATAAGTAGATGATGGGTTGCTAGAGTGACAGAAGCTTAAACCCTAGTTTATGCATTGCTTTGTAAGGGGCTGATTTGGATCCATATGTTTCATGCTATGGTTAGATTTATCTTAATTCTTCTTTCGTAGTTGCGGATGCTTGCGAGAGTGGTTAATCATAAGTGGGAGGCTTGTGCATGGAAGGGCAGCACCCAAGCACCAGTCCACCCACATATCAAATTATCAAAGTAACGAACGCGAATCATATGAGCATGATGAAAACTAGCTTGACAGTTATTCCCATGTGTCCTCGGGAGCGCTCTGCTTTATATAAGAGTTCGTCCAGGCTTGTCCTTTGCTACAAAAAGGATTGGGCCACCTTGCTGCACTTTAGTTACTTTTGTTACTTGTTACCCGTTACGAATTATCTTATCACACAACTATCTGTTACCGATAATTTCAGTGCTTGCAAAGAATACCTTGCTGAAAACTGCTTGTCATTTCCTTCTGCTCCTCGTTGGGTTCAACACTTTTACTTATCGAAAGGACTACGATAGATCCCTTATACTTGTGGGTCATCAAGACTCTTTTCTGGCACCGTTGCCGGGGAGTGAAGCACCTTTGGTAAGTGGAATTTTGTAAGGAAACATTTATATAGTGTGCTGAAATTTACTGTCACTTGTCACTATGGAAAATAATCCTTTGAGGGGCTTGTTCGGGGTATCTTCATCTTGACCGGAAGAGCAAAGAGTTGCTCCTCAACCTACTGCACCTACTGAAAATATTTATTATGAAATTCCTTCGGGTATGATAGAGAAACTACTAGCTAATCCTTATGCAGGAGATGGAACATTACATCCCGATATGCACCTAATCTATGTGGATGAAGTTTGTGGATTATTTAAGCTTGCAGGTTTTCCCGAGGATGATGTCAAGAAGAAGGTATTCCCTTTATCTTTGAAGGGAAAGGCATTTACATGGTATAGGCTATGTGATGATATTGGATCATGGAACTACAACCAATTGAAATTCGAATTTCATCTGAAGTTTTATCCTATGCATCTGGTTCATCATGATCGGAATTATATTTATAATTTTTGGCCTCGTGAAGGATAAAGTATCTCTCGAGCTTGGGGGAGGCTTAAGTCAATTTTATATTCATGCCCCAATCATGAGGTCTCAAGGGAAATTATTATTCAGAATTTTTATGCTCGGCTTTCTCGTAATGATCAATCCATGCTCGATACTTCTTGTACTGGTTCTTGTATGAAGAAGACTATTGAATTCAAATGGGATTTATTGGAAAGAATTAAATGCAACTCTGAAGATTGGGAACTCGACGAAGGTAATGAGTCAGGTATAAACCTTAAGTTTGATTGTGTTAAATCTTTTATGGATACCGATGCTTTTCGTGAATTTAGCACTAAATATGGACTTGACTCTGAGGTAGTAGCTTCCTTTTGTGAATCATTTGCTACTCATGTTGATCTCCCTAAGGAGAAGTGGTTTAAATATCATCCTCCCATTGAAGTGAAAGTAGTAGAACCTATTAAAGTTGAAGAAGAAACTATTACTTATAATGTTGATCCTATTGTTCCTACTGCTTATATTGAGAAGCCACCTTTCCCTTTTAGAATAAAGGACCATGCTTAAGCTTCAACTGTGGTTTGTAAGAGTAATATTAGAACACCTACACTCCCTGAACAAATTAAAGTTGAACCTAGTATTGCTATGGTTAAAGATCTCTTGGTCGATAATATTGATGAGCATGTTATTTATTTCTGTGGTGAAGCTGCTAGAATTGCTAAACCTGATATTAAAGATAAACATAGACCCGTTGTTGGCATGCCTGTTGTTTCTGTTAAAACAGGAGATCATTGTTATCATGGTTTATGTGATGTGGGTGCTAGTGTTAGTGCAATTCCTTATACCTTATATCAAGAAATTATGAATGATATTGCACCTGCTGAGATAGAAGATATTGATGTTACTATTAAGCTTGCCAATAGAGATACTATATCACCAATTGGGATTGTTAGATATGTTGAAGTCTTGTGTGGGAAAATAAAATATCCTAATGATTTTCTTGTTCTTAGTTCCCCACAAGATGATTTTTATCCCATTATATTTGGTAGACCTTTCTTGAATACTGTTAATGCTAGGATAGACTGTGAGAAAGAAATTGTTACTGTAAGTTTTGGAGATGTGTCTCATGATTTTAATTTCTCTAAATTTCATAGACAACCCCATGATAAAGATTTTCCTAGAAAGGATGAAATCATTGGTCTTGCTTCTATTGTCGTGCCTCCTACTGATCCTTTAGAACAGTATTTGCTAGAACATGAAAATGATATGTTTATGAATGAAAGAAAGGAGTTAGATGAAATATTCTTTAATCAAGGGCCTATTTTGAAACACAATTTGCCTATTGAAATCCTTGGGGATCCTCCTCCACCCAAGGGTGATCCTGTGTTTGAGCTTAAACAATTACCTGATACCTTGAAATATGCTTATCTTGATGAAAAGAAGATATATCCTGTTATTATTAGTGCTAACCTTTCAGAGCATGAAGAAAATAAATTATTGAAAACTCTGAAGAAGCACCGTGCTGCTATTGGATATACTCTTGATGATCTTAAGGGCATTAGTCCCACTCTATGTCAGCACAAAATTAATATGGAGCCTGATGCTAAACCAATTGTTTATCACCAATGATGGTTAAATCCTAAGATGAAGGAAGTGGTAAGAAATGAAATACTAAAGCTTCTGGAGGCAGGTATAATTTATCCTATTGCTGATAGTAGATGGGTAAGTCCTGTTCATTGTGTCCCTTAGAAGGGAGGTATTACTATTGTTCCTAATGATAAGAATGAATTGATCCCACAAAGAATTGTTATAGGTTATAGAATGGTAATTGATTTTTGCAAATTAAACAAAGCTACTAGAAAAGATCATTACCCTCTACCTTTTATTGATCAAATGCTAGAAAGATTATCCAAACATACACATTTTTGCTTTCTAGATGGTTATTCTGGTTTCTCTCAAATACCTGTGTCAAAAGAGGACCAAGAAAAGACCACTTTTACTTGCCCTTTCGGTACCTTTTCTTATAGACGTATGCCTTTTGGTTTATGCAATGCACCTGCTACCTTTCAAAGATGTATGACTGCTATATTCTCTAATTTTTGTGAAAAGATTGTTGAGGTTTTCATGGATGATTTCTCCGTTTACGGAACTTCTTTTGATGATTGCTTAAGCAACCTTGATCGAGTTTTGCAGAGATGTGAAGAAACTAATCTTGTCTTGAATTGGGAGAAGTGCCACTTTATGGTTAATGAAGGTATTGTCTTGGGGCATAAAATTTCTAAAAGAGGTATTGAAGTTGATAAAGCTAAAGTAGATGCTATTGAAAAGATGTCGTGTCCTAAAGATATCAAAGGTATAAGAAGTTTCCTTGGTCATGCCGGTTTCTATAGGAGGTTTATTAAAGACTTCTCTAAAATTTCTAGGCCTCTCACTAATCTCTTGCAAAAAGATGTTCCTTTTGTTTTTTATGATGATTGTGTAGAAGCATTTGAAGTACTTAAGAAAGCCTTGATTTCTGCACCTATAGCTCAACCACCTGATTGGAATTTACCCTTTGAAATTATGTGTGATGCTAGTGATTATGCTGTTGGTGCTGTTCTAGGACAAAGAGTTGATAATTTTTTTGAATGTTATTCATTATGCTAGTAAAACTCCAGACAGTGCCCAGAGAAATTATGCTACTACTGAAAAGGAATTCTTAGCAGTTGTATTTGCTTGTGATAAGTTCAGATCTTATATTGTTGATTCCAAAGTAACTGCTCACACTGATCATGCTGCTATTAAATATCTTATGGAAAAGAAAGATGCTAAACCTAGTCTTATTAGATGGGTTCTCTTACTACAAGAATTTGATTTGCATATTATTGATAGAAAGGGAGCTGAGAACCCCGTTGCAGACAACTTGTCTAGGTTATAGAAAATATGCTTCTCGTAATACTCCATGGTAAGCTGATTATGCTAATTACGTTGTTGCTAAATTTATACCACCTAGTTTCACATACCAGCAAAATAAAAAGTTTTTCTATGATTTAAGACATTACTTTTGGCATGTCCCACACCTTTATAAAGAAGGAGTAGATGGTGTTATTAGATGTTGTGTACCTGAACATGAACAGGAACAGATCCTACGCAAGTGCCACTCCGAAGCTTACGGAGGACACCATGCTAGAGATAGAACTGCACACAAGGTATTGCAATATGGTTTTTATTGGCCTACTCTCTTAAAGGATGCCCGTAAGTTTGTCTTGTCTTGTGATGAATGCCAGAGAATTGGCAATGTTAGTAGACGTCAGGAAATGCCTATGAATTATTCACTTGTTATTGAACCATTTGATGTTTGGGGCTTTGATTATATGGGACATTTTCCTTCCTGTAATGGGTATACACATATTTTAGTTGTTGTTGATTACATTACTAAGTGGGTAGAAGCTATTCCATCTAGTAGCGCTGATCATAACACTTCTATTGAGATGCTTAAAGAAGTTATTTTTCCGAGGGTTGAAGTCCCTAGATATTTAGTGACTGATGGTGGTTCACACTTTATTCATTGTGATTTCCATAAAATGCTTGCTAAATATGATGTCAACCATAGAATTCCATCTCCTTATCACCCTCAGTCTAGTGGTCAAGTAGAATTGAGCAATAGAGAGATTAAATTAATTTTGCAAAAGACTGTTAATAGATCTAGAAAGAATTGGTCTAAGAAACTTGATGATGCATTATGGGCTTATAGAACTGCTTATAAAAACCCTATGGGTATGTCTCCATATAAAATGGTTTATGGAAAAGCATGTCACTTACCTCTTGAACTAGAACATAAAGCTTATTGGGCTATTAAAGAGCTCAACTATGATTCCAAACTTGCCGGTGAAAAGAGGCTATTTGACATAAGATCACTTGATGAATGGAGAACCCAAGCTTACGAGAATGCCAAGTTGTTTAAAGAAAAAGTTAAAAGATGGCATGACAAAAGGATACAAAAGCGTGAGTTTAATGTAGGTGATCATGTTTTGCTATACAACTCTCGCTTAAGATTTTTTGCAGGAAAGCTTCTCTCTAAATGGGAAGGTCCTTACATTATCGAGGAGGTCTATCGTTCCGGTGCCATCAAAATCAACAACGCCGAAGGCACTAACCCGAAGGTGGTAAACGGTCAAAGAATCAAACATTATATTTTAGGTACTCCCATAAATATTGAGACAAATATTATTAATACCGTAACACCGGAGGAGTACATAAGGGATACTTTCCAGAATGTTTCAGACTCCGAAAAGGAATAGGTATGTGGTACGGTAAGTAAACCGACTCCGAAACTATTCTAATTGCAATTTTTCTCCGTTTTGGAATATTTAAAAAAATAGGAAAATTAAAAGTAGTTCAAAAGATGCACGAGGAGACCACAAGGGTGGAGGGCACGCCCTACACCCTTGGCGCGCCCCCTGCCTTGTGGCCACCTCGTGTGCCCTCAGGACTCCGTTTTCTTGCACAATACTTCTTTTGGTCGGTTAAAATTCATTATATAATCTCCCGAAGGTTTTGACCACCGTACCATGGCAATATCTCCTATTCTTGTTTCGAGCTGTTTTTCTGACAGATCCAGACCGCCATGATGTCTCCAAGCGCCCCCAAGGACAAATTTTTCGAGAAGGTCATCAATGCTTACCTCGCAGAGGTGCTGCGACACCCTCAAACCGTTGTGATGCGGGAGGGGGTGCTGCACGTCCGTGATACTGAAGGGCCAAAGAAGACCGGAAGCGTGGAGACAAGACTCGCAGCAGTGGAGCAGCAAGTCTTCGTGTGCCAAGGGATGGTGGAACGCGGACTCAACACCAACCACATGATGATCGTTGAATTTACTAGTGGTCACAAGCTGGATGCCGAGAACATTGGGGAGGCCATCTTCAAGCTTCATGAGAAAATTGAGCATCTCCAAGCCCAGATCTACGACCTGCAAAACCAAAACTGTGAGTAGGAATATAGATTTAAGAGGATGAGTCTGGCTACAGATTTGAGGATCCCGGAGACTCGTTCATCTTTTTACGATGGTGAACCTATGCCTTGGAAGACGGAGGATAAGATTCTTTCATCATCAACAACTCCGTCATCACCACCTCCGAAGAAAGAGACCTAAATACATGGGTATGGGCACTCCCCTTGGCAACTGAGAAGCTTGGGGGAGGTTCCCGGTATCGTATCACCACCACACCTTTACTTTTATCATTTTTCTTAGTTCGATCCTTTTGGTTATATCTTGATCTAGTAGAATAAAGTTTTAGTATGATCTAGCTTTGAGTTTTGTTTTGAGATCTATCTATGTAATCGAGTCCGTGAGTTATATATAATAAAGAGTAGTTTTGAGTTGAGGGCTTTTCTCTCTTGCTATGATCTTGAGGGAATAAATAAAAGAAAGAATAAAAAGAAATAAAATAGATTGTATAATTATCTTATGGAGAGTAATGACTTCACATATAAAGAGTATGATGAATAAAAGTTGTTGAGAGTTGACAAACATAGTTTTGGTCTTTGTTGCAATTAATAGGAAGTAATATAGAAAGAGAGGTTTCACATATAAATATACTATATTTGACATCTTTTGTGATTGTGAGCACTCATTAAAATATGACATGCTAAAAAGTTCATGTTGGACAAGGAAGACAACATAATGGGTTATGTTTTCTTATATCCGGAAAGAAGTTATAGTGTCTTGGATCCTCCAACATGTTGAGCTTGCTTTTCCCTCTTATGCTAGCCAAATCTTTTGCACCAAGTAGAGATACTACTTGTGCATCCAAACCTCCCTTAAACCAGTTTTGCCATGAGAGTCCACCATACCTACCTATGGATTGAGTAAGATCCTTCAAGTAAGTTGTCATCGGTGCAAGCAATAAAAATTGCTCTCTAAATATGTATGATCTATTAGTGTGAAAAAAATAATCTTTATACGAACTTGTGATGTGGAAGAAATAAAAGCGACGGACTGCATAATAAAGTTCTTTATCACAAGCAGCAATATAAAGTGACATTCTTTTGCATTAAGATTTTGTGCATCCATCCATAAAAGCGCATGACAACCTCTGCTTCCCTTATACAAGAGTCATGGTGGTCTTCACCTTTCATTTTTACACATTTTCTTTTGGCAAGCACTATGTGTTGGAGAAGGATCCAGATATATATATCCACTCGGATGTAGGTTATCATAAAGTATTATTATTGACATTACCCTTGAGGTAAAAGGTTGGGAGGCGAAACTATAAGCCCCTATCTTTCTCTGTGTCTGACTGAAGCTTTGAACTCATAAGTATCGCATGAGTGTTAGCAATTGTGAAAGATTAAATGATAGTTGAGTATGTGGACTTGCTGAAAAGCTCTTGAATTGACTCTTTTCCGATGTTATGATAAATTGCAATTGCTTCAATGACTGAGATCATAGTTTGTTAGTTTTCAATGAAGTTTCTGATTCATACTTTACCTTGTGAATGAATTGTTACTTTAGCATAAGAAATTATATGACAATATATGTTGCTGTTCTAAAGATGATCATGATGCCCTCATGTCCATATTTTATTTTATCGACACCTCTATCTCTAAACATATGGACATATTGTTCGATTTCGGCTTTCGCTTGAGGACAAACGAGGTCTAAGCTTGGTGGAGTTGATACGTCCATTTTGCATCATGCTTTTATATCAATATTTATTGCATTATGGGATGTTATTACATATTCTAGCACAATACTTATGCCTTTTCTCTCTTATTTTACAAGGTTTACATGAAGGGGGAGAATGGCGGCAGCTGGAATTCTAGGCTGGAAAAGGAGCAAATCTGAGAGACCTATTCTGCACAACTCCAAAAGTCCTGAAACTTCACGGAGAATTATTTTGGAATATATAAAAAATATTGGGCGAAGAAACCACATCAGGGGACCCACCAGGTAGTCACAAGGGTGGGGCGCGCCCTACCCCCCTAGGCGTGCCTCCCTGCCTTGTGGGCCACCTGGCAGGCCCCCGATGCCCATCTTCTTCTATATGGTGTGTTTTGACCTGGAAAAAATCAGAAGGAAGCTTTCGGGACAAAGCACCGCCATCTCGAGGCGGAACCTGGGCAGAACCAATCTAGGGCTCCGGCGGAGCTGTTCTGCCGGAGTAACTTCCCTCCGGGAGGGGGAAATCGAAGCCATCGTCATCACCAATGATCCTCTCATCGAGCGGGGTCAATCTCTATCTACATCTTCACCAGCACCATCTCCTCTCAAACCCTAGTTCATCTCTTGTATCCGATCTTTGTCTCAAAACCTTAGATTGGTACCTGTGGGTTGCTAGTAGTGTTGATTACTCCTTGTAGTTGATGCTAGTTGGTTTTTTCGGTGGAAGATCATATGTTCAGATCCTTAATGCTATTCAATACCCCTCTAATTATGAACATGAATATGCTTTGTGAGTAGTTATGTTTGTTCCTGAGGACATGGGAGAAGTCTTGTTATAAGTAATCATGTGAATTTGGTATTCGTTCTATATTTTGATGAGATGTATGTTGTCTTTCCTCTAGTGGTGTTATGTGAACATCGACTACATGACACTTCACCATGATTTGGGCCTAGGGGAAGGCATTGGGAAGTAATAAGTAGATGATGGGTTGCTAGAGTGACAGAAGCTTAAACCCTAGTTTATGCGTTGCTTCGTAAGGGGCTGATTTGGATCCATATGTTTCATGCTATGGTTAGATTTATCTTAATTCTTCTTTCGTAGTTGCGAATGCTTGCGAGAGTGGTTAATCATAAGTGGGAGGCTTGTCCAAGGAAGGGTAGCACCCAAGCACCGGTCCACCCACATATCAAATTATCAAAGTAACGAACGCGAATCATATGAGCATGATAAAAACTAGCTTGACAGTAATTCCCATGTGTCCTCGGGAGCGCTTTTCTTTATATAAGAGTTTGTCCAGGCTTGTCCTTTGCTACAAAAAGGATTGGGCCACCTTGTTGCACCTTAGTTACTTTTGTTACTTGTTACCTGTTACGAATTATCTGATCACACAACTATCTGTTACCGATAATTTATGTGCTTGCAGAGAATACCTTGCTAAAAACCGCTTGTCATTTCCTTCTGCTCCTCGTTGGGTTCGACACTCTTACTTATCGAAAGGACTATGATATATCCCCTATACTTGTGGGTCATCACGCATCTGGCTTGCTGCCCTTGGAGGTAGTCTTCTTCACCTTCTTGGTGGCAGGTGCAGGATAAGGAACCACTGCTCCCCGGCTAGCCACCCGCCTACGAGGGCGCTGCTCCAAGATTGGCTCGGGGGCTTGAGGGCCTGCTGCGAGCCAATCCTCCCCGGGCTGCTCTGCCTCCGCGGCCCCCTCTTCCTCCTGGGCCTCTGCTACCGTGACATATAAAGCCTCAATCCCGGCAGGCTCATCCCCGACAGGCTCGTCCCCGGCGGGCTTGCTCCCGGCAGGATCATCCCCGGCAGCCTCCTCTATGGCTTGCGCCTCACTTCTGCCGTGGGAGGAGCCTTCGTCCTTAGCCTCCTCCTCTTCCTCCGCTGCCTTCCCGGCCTTCCCGGCCTTTGCCTTTGCGGCGCTGTGGAGTGCCTTGTCCTCCTCGATCCGCCTCTTGATGAACGCCTCTTCCACCTTGGAGGTGCACTTAAACATATTGGTCTCCACCCTGCTAGCCCTTTCCACCAGGCTGGAGGTCCACGCAAGCTCTTCATTAAGCTCGGGTAACTGCCAGTCATCCAAAACCCCATGAGTGTTGCAATCTGGCATCCATTTCAGAATCTGGTCCCGGGCGGAGTTGATGTTCAGAGGGATGATATTTGCCGGCAACCTGAACGGCCCAAGGCTGCCGAACAGTTGTTCGCACAACCAAGCATGGCCGTAGACTGACAGGTTGTTGGTTAGGCCAGGGTACAACCTCATCCTGTCTGCAGCATCTCCATACTGCCAGGCGAACATGTCTCTCTTCTGGAGTGGCGCTGATGGTCAGCCTAGCAGCCTTTAGACGGGTAATCCTGTTTACTACCGGGCGAAGCCTGTCATCGGTAAGGCCAAACTCCCTCCAGTCATTGCTGCGCACAACGCTCTCTGTCCGTGCCTGGCAGAAATCTGGGGCCTCCTCATCCTGGATCCAGCACCAGTCTGCCCTCCACTCCTCCCATCTGCCGCGCAGCTGCCCGGGGAGGTAATCCCAGTTTTCCCTCACCACCTGGGGCATCCAGCTTATGTTCCTGGAACGGTGGGCTTTGTTCTCCACCCGCGGGATGAAATAGTGCCTGAACAAGTCGACATTGGGGGCAACTCCAACAAAGTTCTCACACAAGTGGGCAAAAATCGCCATGCACGCCATTGCATTTGGCATAAAGTCCAGAAGGTGGAATCCATAGATCACCATCATTGCCTCGAAGAAATCCGAAAAGGAAGGACAGAGGCCATAGATGAAGTATGCGCAGAAGAATCGATATGAATCTGGCAGATCCTTTTTTCCCTCTGCCAAGACCTTGGGTGCGCCATGCCCCTTCGGGACCTCCCTCCCCCACAGATATCCATACCTTTCTTTCAGCACATCGCCATTCAGATTCGCCGGGAAGAAGACCACGTCTCCCCTTCGCTTCTTGTCCAGCTCTACCGCTCTCTTCTTGCTCCCCTCCGCGGCAATCTCCTTCGCGGCGGTCGTCCGCTTTCCCTTGGGGGCGGCAGTTTTCTTTCCCATCTCCTCAGGCTACGGCAGGGGATGGGGGAAGGAAGCTGGATGGGGGTCAGAAGCAAATGCGAGCGAGGAAGGAGAGCAGTTGCTTAGCTTGCGGGAGAAGATGGTGGAGGGGGCAAGGCGAACGGCGAATGAGCAGTGCCCCTTCGTGTTTTTCTCTCTTAAGGGAAAAGACATGGGGGAGGGGTGCGACTCTTCAGAAAGTTGCCATTTTACATTAACTGCTGTAGTCCCACGCCCCCACGACCCGCGGTAATTACGCAGAGTGGACGTTGGATTGACTGGTCATCATGACAAACCGCTGCACGCGCAGCATTCTCTCGCCACATGTCCGTGCACAGTTTGGGGCCTAACCCAACGTGCCCAGCGACACGTATGACTCAGGCCCAGGGCCTTCTGTCGGGGTACACAAACAGGGGTGTATGTTTTCCCCTGACTTGTGGACGGACAGCAACCCTCCGGTCCGGCAACTCTCAGCATCCAAGACAAGACCAAGCAGAAGAGATCAGCTCTTTGAGAAATCAAAGGGTGGATCAAGAAGACCAAGACCAACCAAAGGAGCAAGATACCTCTAAGGAAAAACCTCCCTTGCTGGGCAGGCAAGCCTGGCGGGGATGAGGTTGCCCCAAAGACAAGTCTCAAGATTGCCTCGGCAGGCTTGCCGGGGACGCTGATGGTGGATTACCCCGCCAAGGCTCCACCTCACAGCAACGCAGGTCATCGAACGGTGCGGTGTCGAGCCCCCAAGTGGCTAAGTGGCCGTTGTTTGGCACGTGGCAGCCACTTCCAGAGGAAATCACCTCCAAATGACACCATTCTAGGGACGTGTCACACAGGCAGGCGAGAAGGTGGCCGAACGGCACGGCAAGGCTTGCCGGGCTACGATACGATGTGACACTAAGCGGCGCATTTAATGCGCTCTGTCCTATCTGCAGAGTTAGGTATGATAGCACTGCTGGCTATCTAATTAGTACGCAATGACTGACTTGCCATTGTGGTGACCCCTTGATCTATAAAAGGAGGGCCATGGAAACCTTAGAAAGGATTCGGACCCTTGTACACTCATACACGCGTAGCTGCTCTCGCCCCGAGGCGACCTTGCCGGGCTGGAGCGCTGCGTCTCCACCACGGTCCTCTCATCAATCCACCAAAGCAGGAGTAGGGTTTTACGCCTCGCGGCGGCCCGACCCTGGGTAAAAACTGCCCGTGTGATCGCTGTCACGCTGCTCCGCGCCCTCCGCTCTTTGTGCAATGCATCCTTCCCCCCTGCCAAACCACAAGGGGCCGATGGCCCCATAGGTGGCCGTGTTTTCCCACGACAATGGGCATGTGCATAACTCATCAACTACACTTATTAACATCTAGTAAGCAAAATAGAATTTGTAGTACAAGACAGTAACACTCACCCAAAGTTGTAAGGAAGTAGTATTTCTGGTTTGGTATTTAGTTCCTTCAAAAACGTTAGCAAGCTACTCTCTGTGTCTTTTGTGCTGATTTTTAACACACCTTCATTAACGGTATTTGGGTAAATGAACCCAATGCCATAGACTCCTTCTCTTTTCATTTCATAAATCTTCATTCTACATAATACCACACAAAAGAATATAGTGAGGATAATTATAGGCAATGAACGAGCCCAGCTAGAGACTTAAATTACAGAAAGAAATCACTTACAAACAATGGCAAATGACGAGAGATTTGTCGAGTGCGTCTTGATTGAATAACTGAAACATTTCTTCAAACTCAATCCATAAATATTTTCCATGGAAGTAATGCTCTGGCTTGACTTTCACCATGAGGCTCTATCGCCTGTTCTTTATTTCTCTCAGGAACCAGTCATGCAATCTGCGCATTTGTGTTGATGGAAGCGGGACCTCCTCAGGCCTGACCAGAGGGTTCCTGGGGACATATTTCCATGCTAGTTCCTCCTCTTCAATCATGGGGAGATCCTCGATGCCTAGGAGTTGTTCAACAGTGACATCAACCTCTCTAGCCATCTCTCTAGCAGTGTCAGTTATTACCGGCTTATGGGCGGTACTCACCTTCAGCGGCGGGGGGGGGGGGGGGGGTCGATTGCACTGCCTGTTCTCCCAGCTAGGGAACAGTTTTCCCGCTTTTATTACTACCTGTAAGGCTCGAATCCTTATCTTTTTGTGCACCATATGACTTCTTAATAGAGCGGTCATAGTCTGATTGGCTTTTCTCCACAGCCGGTTTAGCAAGATCCACAAAGTGTTGTATGACTTTCTCAGGTATTTTCTCCTTTGGAGGCAGGGGCGGTTTTCGTGCAAAATGGGCTTTCACTTTGGCAGCCACTTGGGCTTTGTTTTCCTCCTCAGTGATCTCATAAGCCAACTTCTTTTTGGAAGGAGGGTCGGCTTTCTACGTTGGTGCTCTCTTCCGCTTTGGAGAAGGCTAACGCGCCCGAGATCGATATGGCAGACTCGCGCTGGGCTCCATCTCGGGGTGGGGTGGACTCGGCTGACGCGGTGGCAGACTAGCGCTGTGCTCCGTCTCGGGGTGGGGTGGAGTCGGCTGACGCAGCGGACTTGGAGGAGGAGTCGGTGGCCTTGGAAAGACGATGCATTCCTTTCTCCATACGCAGAGACCACGTATAACTTCTCCCAGTGTCTGCTCCGCTTGACCTCTAGGAAAGTCAAGCTCTAGTGAGTCATATCCCGACATCACTTCATCCACCCTGACATGAGCATAGCCAGATGGAATCGGATTGCCATGGAAGGTTGCTTCAGGGGGATTTGATAAAGCATAGCCGTCCGCCACCTTCATGGATATGTTCTTCAATTTCATGTGTAGCTCACAAGTTGTCGTCTCTTCGATATCATCCACAGGGTAGCAAGCCAGCAGTGCATCATCGGTCGGGACCCCCGTGGAACCCACGTTGCTTTTCGGCATAGATGGGACGGTGCTATCCAATGCTGAATCTGCTTGTTGCTGCCGCTGAGATGCCCTTTCCAGGCTAAGTGTGTCCATCTGCTCCTGCTGCCGCATGAAAGCGCGTTCCAACTACGCATGCTTTGATTCTACCTGTTGAAGCCGGTCTACATCCTGCTTCTTCTTGTCTTCCTGCTGCTTCTTCTTTCTCGCATGGCTTCTGTAAGTGACCTTCCACTCCGCAAACCCCTCAACCCATGGAACAACGCCTTTGCCTCGTGTTCGTCCCGGGTGTTCAGGATTCTTGAGGGCGCGTGTAAGCTCGTCGTTCTCTCTCTCGGGCTGGAACACCCCGTTCGAGCCTCTTCTATTGCAACAAGTAAAGCGTCCGAGGCTTCTTTAAGACTTGCCTGCTCAATAATCTCCCCTGTCTTTGGGTCCAACTTTCCCCCATGCGCATAGAACCAAGTCCTGCACCTGTCGCTCCAACCCAATGTTTTTGGAGTGACCCCTGCAACAATCATCTTTTTCTCAGATTCATCCCACTTAGGCCGGCCAGTCTTGTAGCCACCTGGCCCCAAGACATGGTGGTGCTTTTTTTTCTCATCATTGATCTTGTTTTTCCTCGACCGTTCCTTAGCTGCTTCCAATTCCTTGAACTCCACAAATAAGTCCCAGCGATCTTTTGCCTTCGCCAGTGGTCCAGTGAATTCTGGAGTCTGCTTTTCTGCTTTGACGTAGCCGGCCCATAATCTTTTCTTCCAGTTGCAGAATTGTGTGGCCATCTTCTTAAGAGCACTCTTCTTGACTTTCTCCCGTTCTACATCTGTGAAATGCTCTGGTAGGGTGAGATGTGACATGAGCGTATCCCAAAGTAGATCTTTTGCTCTTTCGTTGACAAAACTAACTCCTCGATCTCCCTTTGTCTTATTCCATTCTTGAACGGAGATTGGGATTTGGTCCCTGACAATAACTCTGCATTGACGAGTAAATTTGTCCGCATTCTTTTTAGGAGCAAGCGGTTCGCCATTTGGTTTGATCTCATCGTTGTTGTACTTTATGCTAGCCTGCAACTTTTTGGCTGGGCCTCGTACTACCCTGCTTGTAGAAGATTTGCTCGATCCGGAGGGCTAAAAGAAGAAAGAGACATTAATATATATATATACAAATCAATTAATACATGTAATGATCACTAGAGGCCTTATATATACCTCACCGGTCTTTGTTAATTGAAGAACATTTCCTTTGCCATCATTGTTTGTGGGGCCTTCGTCTCTTGGTTCTTCCTCAAATATTCTCTCACCGGAATTGTTTAGATATTGTGAGCCATCATCTTTAGGTTCATTCTCTGGGCTTGGGGAGCGTATGATGTCGAACATGATCTCGTCCTTATCATGGCCGTCTCTGCCGCTATTGTCCATAGCTTAACTAATCCAGAAGAAAGATAAAACAATTTAGTATTCAAATTAGAATGCATTCAATAAGCAAAAACTGAATCAAAGTAGGTAATATGCATCTCGAATATTATCACTAATACATCTTGAATAATCCAGATAATATGCATCATCGAATATTATCAAATATAATCTCGAATACATCTCGAATATTATCACTAATACATATTGAATATTATCATATAACATCACTAATATAGCTCGAATATTATCGAATAATCTAGTTGACTCGCGGTTCCTGAGGTGCGGGCGGTGGACACCCAAAGAGAAGGAACCGTCACAGGATCATAGCTTGGGTGAGATCCCTGAAGAACCTACCAGGTATTGGAGAACCTGACGTCCAACGCAACCATGTAGCGACGGACGTGCTCGTCCTCCTCCGCGACACGGTGACATACCACCTCCTCGGGGGTCGGCTGCCTCCGCACCGATAGTGGCCCACATGACTGCCACCAAAGAAGCTCCGGGTCAATGACGGGAGCCTGATTCCTCACCAAGCTGCATGCACCGGAAGGTAGCACCTCCCAGTGCCAGCCCGGCGGAGCCCGGTCCCGGACATGGCGCCTCTCAAGCAGGTTGTCGCCGCCGAGTCGACGACGAGGATGCGGGCCGGGCATCGTCGACGTCGAGAACAAATTCTTATGAAAACAAATTCCTATGCAATAATTATCATTTTATTATGCTATACTCATATTTAATAAACTTTTACAAGTATATAGTAGCTAGATGGGAAAATTTGAACAACATTTTATAGCATTGATCCAACCATTTTTTATAGAGAACCCACACTTGAACAAAATTAACATCCACAATACCATTAACATCCACAATACAAAATATTGACCAAGTTTTCATACATCAAAATGAACTCTAAAGAAACTCTAAAGACAAAATATTGACCAAGTTTTCATACATCACAATGAACATCAAAATGAACTCTAAATAAACTGTAAATAAAAACATACATATATCACAATGAACATCAAAATGAACTCTAAATAAACTATAAATAAAAACATACATACATCACAATGAACATCAAAATGAACAAGCAAGCAACATTGCAAACAACAGATTGTATTATTGGTAATATGCTTACAAAAATTTCTATGACTAATTTCTATCACCATTAAGATCACTCCTTCTTTAACATTGATAATATGCTCACTGGAAATCACATTAACAAAATAGCAAAAAGGGGCGGAGAGTCTAGAGCGCAGGCAGCGTCGGCGTCGGGGCGGGCGGCGGTGTCGGGGTGCGGGGGGAAGGAGGAGGAGGGGAACCACGCGGCGGCTCATAGTGTGTTGCAGGGGAGCGAGGGACGGCGTCGGGGTAGGGCTCGGCGACGGTGGCGTCGGGGCTGGGCTCAGCGATGGCGACGTCAGGGTAGGGCGCGGCAACGACGTCAGGGAAGGTCGGGCCAGGGCGCGGCAAGGGCGTCGGCGAGGGCGTCAGCGGGGGGGGGGGGGGGGGGGGGGGGGGGGGGGGGGGGGTGGCTCAGAGGCGACGGCGATCTCCAGCGCAGCAGCCTGGTGGCATCCTCTTGTTCGGTGTCGAGAGAATGGAGAGAGTGGGGGAAAAATTTCTAAGTGCCTGCTTATATACAAAACCCTTTAGTCCCAGTTGGTGGCCCAACCGGGACTAAAGGCCCCCCTTTAGTCCCGGTGTGAGGCACCAACCGGGACTAAAGGTGAATTTCACCAGGCCAAGGGGCGGGAAGCCCAGGCCTTTAGTCCAGGTTGGTGGCTTAAATCGGGACTGAAGGGGGCCTTTAGTCCTGATTCGAGCCACCAACCGGGACTAAAGGGTTGGTCTGGCATGGTGGACGTTTAGTCCCACCTCGCCAAGCGAGAGGCAGTCGCACCTGTCTAGAAGCGCCGCTGCGATATCCATCCCGAACTCCTCTCTAAAGTAGGCAGTACATGCCTAACATTCCTCTCTACCCTGTGGGGCCTACTTGCCCTGTGGGCCTGCATCCTGGCCCATATGTAGTTGGGTTTCTAGTCGTATGCAGGCCGTGCTAGCCTAGTAGGCGGACATTTATTGCTATTTTTTATGTCATTTTTAGCATATGTTATGTTAATTTTTTGACCTTCTTCAAATCACATCCTAATTTTTATACATACTCACTTATGTGTAATACACATGATTATCAAATAATTTCAACAAAATATATGAAATTCTAAAAAATGCAAAACATTAATGTTCTTGCTGTGTTAATAAAAAAGATCATGCATATTTTTGGTTTTAATTCTAATGTTTTCTTTTAAACAGATGCATACATGACTAGTTTTCATTTAATTCTTTTTTCTATTAATGTTTTCAACCTTTTCAAAGTTAATTTGTAGTGCTTTTCAATTTAAGGGTCATTTAGCTCAAAAAAATCATTAAATGCATAAAAATAGCAAATGAAGTCAGAAAGGGTTGAAAATTAATGACATGGCTTTGAATGGTGCATATTGAATGCACAAAAGTCTGGAGTTAAAATAAGTTTTAAGAAATGAAATGCCTTTGTAACAGATGAGTTTTCGTCTGAAACCTTGATACTTCAAAAGAGATTGTCCAGTTTGTAAACGAAGTGCATCCAGTTTTTGCCGTAACCCCCTCAACTTTTTAGCACATGCTATGTGGGTGAAATGATGATACCATGCCAAGTTTCAACCTTTTCAGAGTTCATTTGTAGTGCTTTTCAACTTCAGGGTCATTTAGCTAAAAAAATCATTAAATGCATGAAAAATAGCAAATGAAATCAGAAAGGCTTGAAAATTGATGACGTGGCTTTGAATGGTGCATATTGAACGCACAAAAATTCTGGAGTTTAAATAAGTTAAAAAAATGAAATACCTTTGTAACAGATGAGTTTTCGTCCGAAACCCTGACACTTCGAAAGAGATTGTCCAGTTTGTACACGAAGTGCATCCAGTTTTTCCCGTAACCCCCTCAACTTTTTAGCACATTCTATGTGGGTGAAATGATGATATCATGCCAAGTTTCAACCTTTTCAGAGTTCATTTATAGTGCTTTTCAATTTACAGGTCATTTAGCTCAAAAAATCTTTAAATGCATGAAAAATAGCAAATGAAGTCAGAAAGGGTGTACAATTGATGACATGGCTTTGAATGGTGCATATTGAACGCACAAAAAGTCTGGACTAAAATAAGTTTTAAAAAATGAAATGCCTTTGTAACAGATGAGTTTTCGTCCGAAACACTGATACTTCGAAAGAGATTGTCCAGTTTGTACACGAAGTGCATCCAGTTTTTGCCATAACCCCCTCAACTTTTAGAACATGCTATGTGGGTGAAATGATGGTACCATGCCAAGTTTCAACCTTTTCAGAGTTCATTTGTAGTGCTTTTCAATTTTAGGGTCATTTAGCTCAAAAAAAGCATTAAATGCATGAAAAATAGCAAATGAAGTCAGAAAGGTTTTAAAATTGATGATGTGGCTTTGAATTGTGCATATTGAACGCACAAAAAGTTTGGAGTTATAATAAGTTTAAAAAAATGAAATGCCTTTTGTAACAGTTGAGTTTTCGTTTGAAACCCTGATACTTCGAAAGAGATTGTCCAATTTGTACATGAAGTGCATCCAATTTTTGCCATAACCCTCTCAACTTTTTAGCACATGCTATGTGGGTGAAATTATGATACCATGCCAATTTTCAACCTTTTCATAGTTCATTTGTAGTGCTTTTCCATTTCAGTGTCATTTAGCTTAAAAAAATCGTTAAATGCATGAAAAATAGCAAATGAAGTCATAAAAGGGTTGAAAATTGATGACGTGGCTTTCAATGGTGCATATTGAATGGACAAAAAGTCTGGAGTTAAAATAAGTTTTAAAAAATGAAATGCCTTTGTAACAGATGGGTTTTCGTCCGAAACGCTGATACTTCAAAAGAGATTGTCAAGTTTGTACACAAAGTGCATTCAGTTTTTGCGTTAACCCTCTCAACTTTTTAGCACATGCTATGTGGGTGAAATGATGATACCATGCCAAGTTTCAACCTTTTCAGAGTTCATTTGTAGTGCTTCTCAATTTCAGGGTCATTTAGCTCAAAAAAATCATTAAATGCATGAAAAGTAGCAAATGAAGTCAGAAAGGGTTGAAAATTGATGACGTGGCTTTGAATGGTGCATATTGAAGGCACAAAAAGTCCGGAGTTAAACTAAGTTTAAAAAAATGAGATGCCTTTTGTAACAGATGAGTGTTCGTCCGAAACCCTGATACTTCGAAAGAGATTGTCCAGTTTGTACACGAAGTGCATCCAGTTTTTGCCATAACCCTCTCAACTTTTTATCACATGCTACGTGGGTGAAATGATGATACCATGCCAAGTTTCAACCTTTTCAGAGTTCATTTGTAGTGCTTTTCAATTTCAGGGTCATTTAGCTAAAAAAATCATTAAATGCATGAAAAATAGCAAATGAAGTCAGAAAGGATTGAAAATTGATGACATGGCTTTGAATGGTGCATATTGAGCGCACAAAAAGTCTGGAGTTAAAATAAGTTTAAAAAAATGAAAAGCCTTTGTAACTGATGAGTTTTCGTTTGAAACGCTAATACTTCGAAAGAGATTGTCCTGTTCGTACACGAAGTGCATCCAGTTTTTGCCGTAACCCTCTCAACTTTTTAGCACGTGCTATGTGGGTGAAATGATGATACCATGCCAAGTTTCAACCTTTTCAGAGTTCATTTGTAGTGTTTTTCAATTTCAGGGTCATTTAGCTCAAAAAAATAGCGAATGAAGTCCTACATAATGCATGAAATATTTTGTTTGGGCATAATTGCATTGATTAACTCCTACATAATGTTTTTTCGCGTTTCAAATGCCAAAACACATATATATCCTAACTATTACAAAGATTCCCTCTAGTTTGTCCGAAGTGGGCCTTTCCGGATAAGTCCGGAAACTCACTAGAGAAGGAAGTGATGACGGTGAAGCCGGTCACATCCCAGAGTGGGATCTTGGGGTATAAAACTTTTTCTTCGCGTGTGTTATTTTGCGCCATAACCATGGACAATCTTCATCATTTAACAGGATGCTTGGGTCAGTCTTCACTGTGAATGGAGCAATTTCATGAAACTTTTCATTATCTTCTGACATGTCTGTCTTGTCCTCCACTCCCACGATGTTTCTTTTCCCTAAAAGAACTATGAGGCACTTTGGCTCATCGTATGATGTATTCGCTTCCTTATCTTTTATTTTTCTCGGCTTGGTAGACATGTCCTTCACATAGAAAACCTGTGCCACATCATTGGCTAGGACGAATGGTTCGTCTATGTACCCAAGATTGTTGAGATCCACTGTTGTCATTCCATACTGTGGGTCTTCCTTTACCCCGCCTCCTGTCAGATTGACCCATTTGCACCGAAACAAAGGGACCTTCAAATCACTTCCATAGTCAAGTTCCCATATCTCCTCTATGTAACCATAATATGTGTCCTTTGGCCTATTGGTGTTTGCTGTATCAAAGTGGACACCACTGTTTTGGTTGGTGCTCTTTTTATCTTGGGCGATCGTGTAAAATGTATTCCCATTTATCTCGTACCCTTTGAAAGTCGATATAGTCGAAGATGGTGACTTGGCCAGCAAGTACAACTCATCTCCAACAGTGTCGTCTTGCATGAGACGTGTTTGCAACCAACCACCGAATGACGCCATGTGTGTACGTTTGATCCAGGGCTAAGACTGCTCTGGTTTCTTGGAGCGTACACTATACATGTGTTCCTCGATATACGGAGCCACCAAGGTGGAATTTTGTAGAACTGTGTAGTGTGCTTGCGCCCAAGAATGCCCGTCCATACATATTACTGAATCCTTTCCTAGCATGCCTTTTCCACCCAGTCTGCCCTCATGCCGCGATTCACGAACACCAATCGGCTTAAGGTCAGGAATAAAGTCAACACAAAACTCAATGACCTCCTCTGTTTCATGGCCCATGGAGATGGTTCCTTCTGGCCTAGCACGGTTATGAACATATTTCTTTAAGACGCCCATGAACCTCTCAAAGGGGAACATATTGTGTAGAAATAGAGGACCTAGAATGGCAATCTCGTCGACTAGGTGAACTAGGACGTGTGTCATGATATTGAAGAAGGATGGTGGGAACACCAACTCAAAACTGACAAGACATTGCACCAAATCATTCTGTAACCTTGGTAGGATTTCTGGATCGATTACCTTCTAAGAGATTGCATTGAGGAATGAACATAGCTTCACAATGGCTAATCGAACGTTTTCTGGTAGAAGCCCCCTCAATGCAACCGGAAGCAATTGCTTCATAATCACCTGGCAGTCATGAGACTTTAGGTTCTGGAACTTTTTCTCTGCCATATTTATTATTCCCTTTATATTCGACGAGAAGCCAGACGGGAGCTTCATACTGAGCAGGCATTCAAAGAAGATTTCCCTCTCTTCTGTGGTAAGAGCGTAGCTGGCAGGACCTTGATACTGCATTGGATGCATGCCGTCTTTTTCGTGCATACGTTGCTGGTCCAACCGTGCCTCCGGTGTATATTTTGTCTTCCCATACATGCCCAAGAAGCCTAGCAGGTTCACACAAAGATTCTTCGTCACGTGCATCACGTCGATTGCAGAGCAGACCTCTAGGTCTTTCCAATAGGGTAGGTCAAAAATATAATTTTCTTCTTCCATATGGGTGTGTGTCCGTCAGCGTCATTCGGAACAGATTGTCCGCCAGGACCTTTTCCAAAGATTACTTTTAAATCCTTGACCATATCAAGTATATCATCACCAGTACGGTGGCGAGGCTTCTTCCGTTGATTTGCCTCACCTTTGAAATGCTTGCCTTTCTTTCTTAAGAGATGCTTGATCGGAAGAAATCGACGATGTCCCAGGTACACATTCTTCTTACATTTATCCAAATATACACTTTGGGTATCATCTAAACATTGTGTGCATGTGTGGTATCCCTTGTTTGTCTGTCCTGAAAGGTTACTAAGAGCAGGCCAATCATTGATGGTTACAAACAGCAACGCTCATAGGTCAAATTCCTACTGTTTGTGCTCATCACACATACGTACACCTTTTTTGTCCCATAGCTATAAAAGTTCTTCAACTAATGGCCTAGGTACACATCAATGTCGTTGCCGGGTTGCTTGGGGCCTTGGATGAGCACTGGCATCATAATGAACTTCCGCCTCATGCACAAACAAGGAGGAAGGTTATAGATACATAGAGTCACAGGCCAGGTGCTATGATTGTTGCTCTGCTTCCCAAAAGGATTAATGCCATCTGCACTTAAACTAAACCATACATTCCTTGCGTCATCTACAAAGTCCCGCCACTTTCTCTTGATTTTTCTCCACTGCAACCCGTCAGCAGGTACTCTCAACTTCCCATCTTTCTTACGGTCTTCTTTGTGCCATCACATCAACTTGGCATGCTCTTTGTTTTGGAACAACCGTTTCAACCGTGGTATTATAGGAGCATACCACATCACCTTGGCAGGAATCCTCTTCCTGGGGAGCTCACCCTCAACATCACCAGGGACATCGTGGCTGATCTTATAGGGCAATGCACCGCATACCGGGCATTCAAATTCTCGTACTCCTCACCGCGGTAGAGGATGCAGTCATTAGGGCATGCATGTATCTTCTGCACCTCTAATCCTAGAGGGCAGACAACCTTCTTTGCTTCATACGTACTGTCGCGCAATTTGTTGTCCTTTGGAAGCATCTTCTTTAACATTTTCAGCAACTTTTCAAATCCCTTGTCAGTTACACCATTCTCTGCCTTCCATTGCAGCAATTCCAGTGTACCGAGCTTTTTCTTTTCATCTTCGTAATTTGGGTACAACAATTTCTTGTGATCCTCTAACATGCGCTGCACCTTCAACTTCTCCTTTTCACTTGCACAGTTTCTCTTTGCATCAGCAATGGCCCGACCAAGATTATCAGAAGTCTCATCTGATGCCTCTTCTTCAGCTTCTTCCCCCATTGTAGTACCATCGTATTCAGGGAACCCAACATAGCTATCATCATCCTCTTCTTCTTCATTCTCTTTCATTAGAACCCCTCTTTCTCCATGCTTGGTCCAACAGTTATAGCCGGACATGAAACCAGACGTAAACAGGTGGACGTGAATGACTCTTGAGCTAGAGTAATTGTTATCATTCTTACAGACAGCACATGGACAACACATAAAACCATCATCCCGCTTGTTTGCCTCAGCCGCACGCAAAAAAGTATGCACGCCATCAACGAACTGGGGAGAGCGTCGGTCATCGTATATCCATTGCCGGCTCATCTTCATTACACAACACCGAAAAGACCAAATTAATACAAGTTCATACACACTTATTCTCATAAAACAACATACAAACTTTCTAGCTAAAGCATTTAAATGCAACAACAAATGTGATCAAGATCACAACTGAGGTAACAATTGATCCAACAACATAGTGATACCAAGCCTCTTTATTAATGACATATTTTCTAATCTTTCTAATCTTCAAGCGCATTCCATCGATCTTGATCTTGTGATCATCGACGACATTGGCAACATACAACTCCAATTTCATCTTCTCTTCTTCAATTCTTTTCAATTTTTCTTTCAAATACTCATTTTCTTATCAACTAAATTTAACTTCTCGATAAGAGGGTTAGTTGCAATTTCCAGTTCACATACCTCCTAGGTAAAAATATCTATGTCAACTTGATGGGCATAATTGTCATAAATGCGAAATGCAACAAATAGTTATAAAAGAGAATATACCACATCCGAATCATAAACCGGACGAGGGCCGACGGGGACAGATATCAAGACCATGGCACTATGTATAACAAACAATCATACAAGTAAGAAAATTATACAGGTAACTATCTAAATCACACAAATAAGATTTTTTAATAAAAAGGATAAGAACAAGAGGCTCACCAAGGTGGTGGCGGCGACGGCACGATGCGGGCGATCGATGATGGTTAGGACGGGGACGGGAAGGCACTAAGTAAACCACACCTACACATATGCAAACCAAGAAGCTAATTTGAGCTCAAATTGCATATAAATCAAATAAACTCCCACATAATTACTCCCAAACTAAAACCCACAAATCACTATACTTATAGAGCATTGCACGAGCTAATCTAGCAATGAGAGATGAAAGGACAAAGTTGCTAACCTTTGTGAACACTTGGAGAGATGGGGTGCCTCAAATCTTGACAAATCTTGGCAAAAAATGGAGGATGAGCTTGAGCTAAGGGGAAGAACAGAGAGGGGAAAGGAGAAAATAGAGAAATGGGCTCAAGGTGGATGAAGGGTTTATATAGGGCCATCTTTTGTCCCGGTTGGTTATAAAACCGGGACTACAGGTCTACCACTAGTCCCGGTTTGTGATACAAACCAGGACTAAAGGGGCTCGTGGGGGCCCCAGCCTGACACCAGCCTGCCATCACCCCTTTAGTCCCGGTTTGTATGAAAAACCAAGACTATAGGTCAAAAATGAACCGGGACTAATGATGTCCGTACCACCATCCGCTCCTAGCCGTTGGAAACGGGACTAATGGCCACATTAGTCCCGGGCCAAAACCAGACCAGGAATAAAGGGGTGGACGTAAGGTCTGTTTTCTACTAGTGTATCTGAGTGTCCTCAATAGGAAAAGGAAGCCAAGAAAAAGAAGGAGAGCAAGGAATATGACTCTGACGAAAAGAAGAAAAGGAAGTTCTCAAAGTCTTCTTCAAAGTCCTCATCTCACAAGAAGCGTTCATATGGCAAAGCTTGTGCATTCATCGGCAAGGAAATGGATTCAGAGGAGGAGTCTGCTTCAGAGAAGGTGGAGGTGGGCTCAGAGGAGGAGTTTGATTCAGGCGTGGCAAGCCTGGCTCTAGCTTTGGCATTCATCACCAAGTCCATCTTCAACAATGAAGACAATGGCTACATCACCGACACTGAAGCGAATGATGACGACAACGACTCCGCCCCTACCTACTGGTTCATGGCAAAAGGCGCAAAGGTAACTTCACACGCCGCCTACTTTGAAACCTCAAGTGAAGATGACTCTGAATGTGAATCTAAACCTAGCTATAAGACACTTGCTAAAATTGCAACTGAGCAACAAACTACCATGGAAAGGATTCAAATCCTACTAGATAAAAGCGATGACCTGTTGGATGAGGAAATGAATCAAACTCAATCCTTAATTGAAGATATCAAAAATCTTCTAATTAAGTATGAGGAACTTCAAAGTCATCATGAAACCCTCTCAGCTGATCATGAGAAGCTTTCCTACGATTATCTTCAAAGGAAGCAAGATATAGAGAAACTAAGAGCGTCTCATGATGATCTACAAACTAAAAATGATTCACTACTCGCTCAACGAATCAATTCCGATTAGGAAGAATTTGTGCCTCCTTGCTTAAAATGTCTTGAGCGTGATAATGCTACCTCTTCTGCTGAATGTTCAAATGCTTCTGAGATAGCAATGTCTTCAACTACTAATGTGGTAACTAACCCCACTTCTGAGGAAACCACTACTATTGCTGATGAGAATGCTAGGTTGAAGACATTGCTTGAAACAGGCATGTACAAAATCCTCAAAGGGCATCAGACTCTCTGTGATGTCCTCAAGAAGCAGATTTTGAACCGAAACCCTAGGAAAGAGGGTGTTGGTTTCAAGGGGAAAATGAATGTTGATGGATCTTACTGGAAGCCTGAGCAGTACCCCAAAACCACCTGGGTTGCTACAATGGGCCCTTCAGTGGATCCATCCACATTATCTGGCTTTAACTGTGCTAACCCTATCATCATTGATGAGTCATCTGACTGCAACTAAACTATTCAAAAATCAGAATGGTGAAGTGTTTGCCAGGTTTATTGGAACTAACTACAGGAATGGGTCCCCTATGAAGAAGATCTGGGTTCCTAAATGTCTTCATGAAAAGCTTCCCGTGAATGTCATCATGACACCACCTTGAAAGAAGACAAACCCCAGACCAAAGGCTTCATATGGCCCAAAGTCTTCATACAGGAAGAAGACTTCATATGGTCACCCTAATGCAAATGTTTTGCAGGGAAACTATCATCAGGCTCATGAATACGAGCATAATTATTCGAACCACTATGTTCACAAATCAAAGAACTTTTCTGCTTATTCATTTGAGTATTATTCACCACCCGCGAAACTTTTTGCTAGGGCTTCAAGGCCAAAGTTCTCAAATGCTGCACTTAGACTCATTGCTTCTAAGCCACCGCTTCAAATGTGGGTGGTTAAGAAGAATTAACTTCTCTTGCAAGATCGGGTCTCCAGCCAAAAAGCATTGGGCTCCGAAGACAATGCTGGAGACCTGATGAAACTTGTGGGCGCAAGATTAAATGCCGCAATGGACTTATGCTAAATGTGTCATGGATTCATACCCATTTGATGTTTGGAAGTCTATGACAGTACTTCACATCTGCTATGGACCAAAATGCTAATATTTCATGCAGGAACAGGTCTCCAGCCAATACTCATTGGTTTCTGAAGACAATGCTGGGGACCTGAGAAATCTTGTTGGATGCAAGATACAATGTCAAAATGGTCTTACCATTAATTTTGTCCATGGGTTTCTTGATGATCATCCTATCATATCCTCCACTAAACTTACCTATACTGAACGCCTTTATCGATACATGTTTGTTCTTCACAACAGTCTTGGTGAAGAATATCCTACTAACTAATCTGTAGGGTACATCTCTGAAAGCCACGGAATGGATCCTGGACAGTGGCTGCACTAACCATATGACTGGTGACCGAAGTCTTCTCATGGACTCTACTCTTCGACCATCTTCGCAAAGTCATATCACCTTTGCCGACACTGGGAAAAGCAAGGTATTGGGTCTAGGTAGGGTTGCTATCTCAAAGGATCAACACATGGATAAAGTGATGCTTGTTGAATCCCTTGGATCCAACCTATGTCAGTCTCAATGCTCTGTGATCTTGATATGATTGTCATCTTTGGAAAATATCGCTGTCCTGTACTAATGGCCTTTGACAAAACCAAAGTCTGAAGAAGGTTTTTGAAGAGGTGACTTGTATATGGTTGATTTCTCTGTAGGACCACAACTTGCCACATGTCTTCTAGCAAAAGCTTCAGAGTGCTGGCTTTGGAATCGAAGGCTAGGACATGCAGGCATGAGGAACTTGCACACCCTTGTGAAGAAGAAGCACATCATTGGGATTGAGGGCGTCAAGTTCAATAAGGATCATCTATGTGGTGCATGTGAAGCTGGGAAGATGACTAGGGTGAAAGATCCCTCGAAGACAATGATGACAACTACGCGTCCCTTCGAGCTGCTCCACATGGATTTATTTGGCCCTACTCATTACTCTACCCTTACAACTACTGCACATCTCTATGGCTTCGTGATTGTTGATGTCGGTGCAACAAACCTTCACGTATGTTGCCCAGACTGTACACAGGCTCAAGTGGCAGAAATGCAAACTCCACCAAGCATTCAAGACAGAACCAAGCCAGAGAGAGAGTGCTCTTTGAGGAATCAAGGGGCAGATCAAGAAGACCAAGACAAGCCAAGACAATAAGATATCACCAAGGAAAAGCCTCCCTTGCCAGGCAGGCAAGCCTGGTCAGGTCAAGGCCACCCCGAAGGCAAATCCCAAGACTTCCCCAGCAAGGATTGTCGGGGCCACTGGCGGCCTACTGATACGTCTCCAACGTATCTATAATTTTTGATTGTTCCATGCTATTATATTATCTAATTTGGATGTTTTATATGCATTAATATGCTATTTTATATTATTTTTGGGACTAACCTTATTAACTTAGAGCCCAGTGCTAGTTTCTGTTTTTTTCCTTGTTTTTGAGTTTTACAGAAAGGGATATCAAACGGAGTCCAAACGGAATAAAACTTTGTGATGATTTTTCTTGGACCAGAAGACACATGTAGGACTTGGAGAGGAAGTCGGAAGAGTCCCGAGGGATCCACAAGCCCTCAGGGCGCGCCCTAGGGGGGCGCCCCCTGGCTTGTGGGCCCCACGGGGGTCCTCCAACTGTAATCTTGGGCCTATAAATTCCCAAATATTCCCAAACGACCAGAAGCATCCACCAAAATACTTTTCCGCCACTGTAACCTTCTGTACCCGTGAGATCCCATCTTGGGTCCTTTTCCGGCATCCTGCCGGAGGGGGATTCGATCACGGAGGGCTTCTACATCAACTCTATTTCCCTTCCGATGAAGCGTGAGTCATTTACCTTAGACCTACGGGTCCATAGCTAGTATCTAGATGGCTTATTCTCTCTCTTTGATTCTCAATACCATGCTCTCCTCGATGTTCTTGGAGATCTATCCGATGTAATATTCTTTTGCGGTGTGTTTGTTAAGATCCGATGAATTGTGGATTTATGATCAAATTATCGATGAGTATTATTTGAATCTTCTTTGAATTCTTATATGCATGATTTGATATCTTTGTATTTCTCTTTGAATTATCGATTTGGTTTGGCCAACTAGATTGGTTCTTCTTGCAATGGGAGAGGTGCTTAGTTTTGGGTTCAATCTTGCGGTGTCCTCACCTAGTGACAAAGTAGGGGTAGCGAGGCACGTATTCTATTGTTGCCATCAAGGGTAAAAAGATGGGGGTTTCATCATATTGCTTGAGTTTATCCCTCTACATCATGTCATCTTACTTAAGGTGTTACTCCGTTCTTTATGAACTTAATACTCTAGATGCATGTTGGATAGCGGTCGATGTGTGGAGTAATAGTAGTAGATGCAGAATCGTTTTGGTCTACTTGACACGGACGTGATGCCTATATGCATAATCATTACCTTGGATATCATCATAACATTGCGCTTTTCTATCAATTGCTCGACAGTAATTTGTTCACCCATCGTATTATTTGCCTTCAAGAGAGAAGCCTCTAGTGAAACCTATGGCCCCCGGGTCTTTTTTCCATCATATATTTTCAGATCTATAACCAAAAAAACCCAAAAATACCTTGCTGCAATTTATTTACTTTTATTTTGTTTTACGTTTTAGTAATCTTTTATATCTATCTCTATTAGATCTCACCTTTGCAGGTGACCGTGAAGGGATTGACAACCCCTTTATCGCGTTGGGTGCAAGTGTTTGATTGTTTGTGCAGGTGCATAGATTGGGGACTTGCTTGTATCTCCTACTGGATTGATACCTTGGTTCTTAACTGAGGGAAATACTTATCTCTACTTTGCTGCATCAACCTTTCCTCTTCAACGGAAAAACCAACACAAGCTCAAGAAGTAGCAGGAAGAATTTCTGGCGCCGTTGCCGGGGAGATCTACATCAAGCCTACCAAGTACCCACCATAAACTCTCATCTCTTGCATTACATTATTTTCCATTTGCCTCTCGTTTTCCTCTTCCCCACTTCTAAAATGATTTTCAGAAAAATACAAAAAGATTTTCCTTTTTATTCGCCCTTCTTCCATTCATCTTTTCATTCGCTTTTTGTTTTGCATTTGTTAGATTGCTTGCTTCGTTACGATGTCTCAAGAAAACACCAAGTTGTGTGACTTTTCCAATACTAATAATAGTGATTTTATAATTACTCTGATTGCTCCCGCCACTAATGCGGAATCTTATGAAATTAATGTCGCTTTGCTGAATCTTGTTATGAAAGATCAATTTTCTGGCCTTCCTAGTGAAGATGACGCATCCCATCTAAATACTTTCATTGAATTGTGTGATATGAAAAAGAATAAAGATGTGGATAATGATATTGTTAAATTGAAGCTATTTCTGTTCTCACTACGAGATCGTGCTAAAAATTGGTGTTCATCTTTGCCTAAAAATAGTATTGATTCATGGAATAAGTGTAAAGATGCTTTTATTTCCAAGTATTTTCCTCCCGCTAAGATAATCTCCCTTAGGAATGATATAATGAATTTTAAGCAACTTGATCATGAACATGTTGGACAATCTTGGGAGAGGATGAAATTGATGATAAGAAATTGCCCTACTCATGGTTTAAATTTATGGATGATCATACAAAATTTTTATGTCGGATTGAGTTTTGCATCTAGAAATCTTTTAGATTCGGCCGCGAGAGGTACTTTTATGGAAATCACATTAGGAGAAGCTACTAAACTCCTAGATAATATTATGGCTAATTACTCTCAATGGCATACCGAAAGATCTTCTAGTAGTAAACAGTGCATGCGATTGAAGAAATTAATACTTTGAGTGGAAAGATGGATGACTTATGAAATTGTTTGCTAGTAAGAGTGCTCCTATTGATCCTAATGATATGCCTTTTGTCTACTTTGATTGAGAACAAAAATGAATCTATGGATGTGAATTTTGTTTGTAGGAACAATTTTGGTAATAACGCGTATAGAGGTAACTTCAACCCTAGGCCGTTTCCTAGTAATTCCTCCAATAATTATGGTAATTCCTACAACAATTCTTATGGAAATTATAATTAGATGCCCTCTGATCTTGAGAACAATATTAAATAATTTATTAATTTGCAAAAACTTTTCAATGCTATGGTTGAAGAAAAATTGCTCAAGATTGATGATTTGTCTAGGAACGTTGATAGAATTTCTCTTGAGATTGATTCTTTGAAAATTAGATCTATGCCACCCAAGCATGATATTAATGAATCTCTTAAAGCTATTAAAATTTCTATTGATGAGTGCAAAGAAAGAACCGCTAGGATGCGTGCTAAGCGAGATTGGTTTGTTAAAGCGTGTTCTTCGATTTCTTGCGATAATAATGATGAAGATCTTAAAGTTATTGGTGTGACTCCTATTAAATCTTTGTTTTCTAATATAAATCTTGATAAAGATGGGACTATAGATGAGTCAACTTTAGCTAGAAGGCGTCCCAATGATTCGGAGTTTTTAGATCTTAATGCAAAAATTGATAAAACTGGGATTGGAGAGGTCAAAACTTTAAGTAGCAATGAACCCACTCTTTTGGATTTCAAGGATTTTAATTATGATAATTATTCTTTGATAGATTGTATTTCCTTGTTGTAATCCATGTTGAATTCTCCTCATGCTTATAATCAAAATAAAGCTTTTACTAAACATATCGTTGATGCTATGATGAAATCTTTTGAAGAAAAACTTGAGTTGGAAGTTTCTATCCCTAGAAAGCTTTATGATGAGTGGGAACCTACTATTAATATTAAAATTAAATATTATGAGTGCCATGCTTTGTGTGATTTGGGTGCTAGCGTTTCCATGATTCCAAAAACTTTATGTGATGTGCTAGGTTTTCGTGAATTTGATGATTGTTCTTTAAATTTGCATCTCGCGGATTCCACTATTAAGAAACCTATGGGAAGAATTAATTATGTTCTTATTTTTGCAAATAGGAATTATGTGCCAGTAGATATCATTGTGCTTGATATAGATTGCAATCCTACATGTCCTATTATTCTTGGTAGACCTTTCCTTAGAACGATTGGTGCAATTATTGATATGAAATAAGGAAACATTAGATTTCAATTTCCATTAAGGAAGGGCATGGAACACTTTCCAAGAAAGAAAATTAAGTTACCATATTAATCTATTATGAGAGCTACTTATGGATTTCATACCAAAGATGACAATACCTAGATCTATGTTTTATGCCTAGCTAGGGGCGTTAAACAATAGCGCTTGTTGGGAGGCAACCCAATTTTATTTTTATGTTTTTGGTTCTGTTTTTCAATAAATACACATTATTACCTCTGTAGTAATTGTGTTTTGGTGTCTTAATTAGTGTTTGAGCCAAGTAAGACCTTTGGGATGGCTTACGGTGATAGTTGATTTGATCTTGCTGAAAAACAGAAATTTTTGTGTACAGTAACAGAATTGTTTAAATTCACTGGAGCGTGGAAAATCCATGAATTTTTTACAAAAGATTGATATACAAATTTCCTCTGCTGTCCTAAATTTTTTGCAGACTGTTCTGTTTTTGACAGATTCTGTTTTCTATGTGTTGTTTGCTTATTTTAAAAAATCTATGGGTAGTATCGGGGGGTATGAACCATGGAGAAGTTGGAATACAGTATATATTACACCAATATAAATAAAGAATTAGTTCACAATAGTACAAAAAAGTGGTGATTTATTTTCTAATACTAACGGATCACATGAGTTTTCTGTTGAGTTTTGTGTTGTGAAGTTTTCAAGTTTTGGGTAAAGATTTGATGGACTATGGAATAAGGAGTGGCAAGAGCCTAAGATTGGGGATTCCCAAGGCACCCCAAGGTAATATTCAAGGACAACCAAGCATCTAAGCTTGGGGATGCCCCGGATGGCATCCCCTCTTTCATCTTCGTCTATCGGTAAATTTACTTGAGGCTATATTTTTATTCACCAGGTGATATATATTTTGATTGGAGCGTCTTGTATGATTTGAGTTTTTGCTTTTTAGTTTGCCAAAATCATCCTTGATGTATACACCTTTTGAGAGGGACACGCATGAATCTTGAATTTATTAGAATAATCTATGTGCTTCACTTATATCTTTTGAGCTAGGCAATTTTGCTCTAGTGCTTCACTTATATCTTTTTAGAGCACGGCGGTAGCTTTATTTTATAGAAATTGTTGAACTCTCTTGCTTCACTTATATTATTTTGAGAGTCCCTATAAACAGCATGGTAATTTGCATACGTTATGAATTTAGTCCTAATATGATGGGCATCCAAGAGGGATATAATAAAAACTTTCATATAAAGAGCATTGAATACTATGAGAAGTTTGATTCCTTATGATTGTTTTGAGATATAAAGATGGTGATATTATAGTCATGCTTGTTGGATTCAGGGATCCGCAGACCCAAGAAAGGTTCGAACTCTGGGGCGTGTGCAAAGGACTCAACCTATCCAGCCAACCAGCTCGTGGCTCCACGACCTAGCTCGATGCACACAAACAAGGAAGAAGATGAACACGGCAGTTTACCCAGATTCGGGCCACCTTGCGGTGTAAGTCCCTACTCCTGCTTTGTGGTGGATTGGCCTCACGAGGGTATGAGGATGAACTAGTACAAGGGATGAACAACCTCATGAGGTCTATGGGTGAGGGGATGAGTCGACCAGGGATTGGATCGGGGGGTGGATCCCTTCTATGGTGGTGGCTAACCTATATTTATAGTGGCCTCGGTCCTCTTCCCCCAAAACGTAGGCGGGAAGGGCTCCCACAGTGGCCAATTTGAAAGGGGACAAGTAGTACATCTTATCCTGACAAAAGGTGGTCTTCGCCTGCAAAGCTTCTGGTCGTGACGCAGCGGTGGGCTCGGCGATGACATCCGTCCTGCCGTGCTGGTGGCCTTGGTCTCGTTGGACCAGAATGGAAACCTTTGCCATATTCCTCGGGAACCCATGCTTGTCCTTGCCTCCTTAGCACCAAAGAAGAAACTGCCTTCTCTGCGCCCGCTGGCGCCTACCTGCCTTGGTTGTCATGGCTTGCATCATGGTAGCCTCATGAGGCTGGGTACCTACATAGAAATCTCTGCTCCTCGGGAGGCCGCCTGGGGAGGTCGCTCCCTCAGGAGGTCTTGGGGTCGTCCGCCTCGCGGGGTTTGGCCCCTCGCGAGGGTCTTGTCTTGGCGGTCTTGTAGATGGGCCATACCAGGCCATCGATGGAGCCACGCCGTGGGATGCAGGCAGGCAAGTTCTGGTACCCTGGTTCCCAGAACGCCGACAGTAGCCCCCGGGCCCAAGGTGCGCTCGGACTTGGCTTCGAGGTGAAGCCAAGGGGCAAGGGCGGAGCTCCGCGGGCCCCAATCACCTCGGGCCAGGCGGATGCGTGGCGCTTGATGGGACATGGGCATCTCCGCTTCCCCACACCGCCTCGGCAGCTGCTCGGACTTGACAACTGCCTGGTGCATGCAGCGGGGCCATTATTATTTGGAGCGTGGGAGGCCGCCGGTTGGCCTTCCTTCAGCTATAAATGGGGGGGGGGCAGAGCCCCCAGCCCATCTTCATCTTCTTGCTGCTCGCTCCTTCTTCTTCTTCGCCGCGCCGTCATCTCGCCAAGGCATCCATGGCGCCAGTAGGGAGGTTCTCAGCTGCCGAGAAGGGAAAGGCCCCTAAGGAGGGACCAGGCTCGCCACCGCCCAAGAGGGGCCGCGGCCGTCCCCGCAAGTACACCGCGACGCCGGCGGTGGCTCCCTGAGGGCATGGGCGCACTTCGCTGAAGGCTGGCACCACCTCTCGCAGTCGTGGGGAGGCTCCCTCCCGCGCCGGAAGCTGCCACGGCCGAGGCAGCCTCGGCCAAGGAGGGAGGCACTCGGACACCGCGCCCATGATCCCATTCAGCCGACACGTCCTCGGAGTTCATGGTGTGGGCGGAGAGGCTGGCAGGCGTCTGGTTCTAGCTCCCATGCTTCTTTGCGGGTGCGCTACTGATCAGCGAACCTAGCGGCCTCTGGCTGTAGGTCGATGGTTGCTGCAGCAAGGCCTCGTGGGTGGAGGTCAAGGTCACCCCCGCTGGTAACGTGTTCCTGAACAGCGGGTGGCAGCCGTTCGCCCGCGCGCGTGGCCTGCAGGGGAGGTGTACTCTCCACTTCAGGCATGACGGCGCTGTGACCCTCTACGACAGGGTCTTCGAGGAGGACGGCGGGCGTCGGGGGTGTTGCCCCGAGGGCAATGACGATGTTAATTCCTCCTCCGACTATGGCCGGGGGGACGCCGGTATCCTCGACGGTGAGCTTGCCCTTGGCGATGGCCGCGACGCTTCCAGTAGAGGCAGCTCCTCCTTTGGGGAGAGTAGGAGCGACGGCGACTACGATGAGCCGGCACGCCGCCGAGCTCGGACTGGGGAGGGCGATGAGCCGCCTCGCCATCGCGCTCCGGTGAAGCAGGAGGAGGACTCTGACTGAGTGCGGGCGTTGCTAGAGCCGGGCATCAGGAGCCGCGGTGGTCGCGAGGCTGCTTTTGCTTTTTTTCTTTTCCCTGCATCAAGAAGTAGAAAGCCCTGCCGGGGCATGTAATGAACCATGGCGCTTGCGCCGTTATGTTAACGTTGTATATCGCATCCTGGCATTCGTGTCGCTACTAATTGACGGGTTCTTGCTGATCGTGATTAGGATAACTTAGCTTAGTGTGCTTGCGGCAGACTCCCGTGCTGCGAGGGCATGCTTCCCTGGAGCTTGGATCTCCTGCGCGACCCCCGTTCCAGAGAGGTCCTGCCGGGGGTTTTCTTCTTGAGGATCCAAAGGTTCTCAGGCCTCAGGAGGCACCCAGTTGCCGGGAGGCTGGTCTTTAGCGGGTCGTGAAGATATGGGACCTCCGGAGGGGCCTCATAGGGTGTCGTGCCCCGTGCGAGCCCCCGAGCGAGGGCCGATCGTCGTTGGAATGCTGGATCGTGATGCCCGGCGAGGCCATGAGGTGTGGACTCAGGAGGGCGTGCATGCCCGTTGGCTCGTTTTTAGAGCGTCGCGCGAGGATTAGGACGCCAAAGGTTAGCACACCAAGGCTTTGGCAAGGTGTATTCACGGGCGGGCCCAGGGGCACACATCGTGCCCAGCCCCCACGCGCGAGACGCGCGAGGAAGAGCGACGGGCAACTGCCGCTCTCCCTAAAGCGAGGCTTGAAAGAGCAAGCGTTGCGAGGAGAAAGATTCCCAACCCTTTCAAATAAAGATGCGAGAACTTCGAATTTCATTCCAAGAAGTGGCAAATCAGCTACAGAAAGCAAGCAAAAGAACAGCCGCGGCCGACACCTACACTAGTCTTCTGGTCTTTTCGCCAGCGCGGAGCATGGGGCTTCCACTAGGACATGGGTGGGAGCCCTCGTGAGGCTCAGGGGCAGCACTCAGGAGACTTTGGGACGTGTACAGCCCCACTCATTATTACGTGAGAGTGTCACGAGCGAAGACTTGAGAGGCGCATGGCGCCCGCCTGTTACGGGTAGAACTTCCGGAGGTGCTGGATGTTCCAAGAATTCTAGATGGGGACCCCGTCCTGCGTCTCCAGGCACGCGGTGCCAGGCCTGGAGACACGGGTGATCCTGAACGGGCCCTCCCACATGGGCGAGAGCTTGTGAAGACCCTCCCTGGAGAGCACCCGCCTCAGGACGAGGTCACCCACCTCGAGGGTCCTGGAGCAGACGCTGCGACAGTGATACCGCTGTAGCGCCTGCTGGTACCTCGCGGCACGGAGCGAGGCTTGGCGGCGGGCCTCCTCCCCGAGCACAAGATCTGTCCCCCACGAGGCGTCCAGGCGTTCCTCGTCAAACGCCAAGACCCTCGGGGAGCGATGCTTGACCTCATGGGGGAGGACTGCCTCGGCCCCGTAGACGAGGAAGAACGGGGTCTCATCAATGGGCTTAGTCATGGTGGTGCGGATGGACCACAGCACAGACTGAAGCTCACCGAGCCAACCCCTACCGCAGGCCTCAAGTTTCTTCTTGAAGCTCATCGTCTTGAGGCCCCTTAGGACCTCTGTGTTGGCGTGTTCGGCTTGGCCGTTACTCCATGGGTGCGGCACTGAAGTGTAGCATATCTGTGTTCCAATGTTAGCACAATATGTTTTGAAGAGGTGGCTCATGAACTAGGAGCCATTGTCAGTGATGATACGGTTGGGGACGCCGAAGCGGCTCATGAGGCCCTTGATGAACTTGATGGCTGAGACAGCTGGGATGGTGCGCACGGGTTCCACCTCCGCCCACTTGGTGAATTTGTCGATGGCGACTTACACGTAGCGGTAGCCCCCGACCGCTCGGGGAAACGGGCCCAGGATATCCAGCCCCCAGACCGCGAACGGCCACGAGAGCGGGATGGTCTGAAGGCCCTAAGTGGGCTGGTGGATCTGTTTGGCATGTAATTGACAGGCCTCAAAGGATCGCACCAGCTCGGTGGCGTCGTTGAGCGCCGTGGGCTAGTAGAACCCGCTGCAAAATGCCTTGCCCACAAGGGTGTGCGATGAAGAATGGTGCCCACAATCCCCGCCATGGATGTCAGCCAGCAACTCGCTCCCTTGCTCCTTGGAGATGCATCACAGCGAGACATCGTTTGGGCGCCTTTGGTAGAGCTCGCCGTCCTGCAAGCAATAAGCGGTGGCCTGACGGGCCACGCGTTCTGCATCTTCCTCCTTCTCCAGCAGGGTGCCTCGGAGCAGGTACGCCTTGAACTCTTCGGTCTAGCACCCCTCCTGGGGTTCGAGCGCCAGGAGCAGGCGAGCTCCAGAGGTCGGACCGCAGGCCGGGGCACCCGTGGAGGGGGCCAGGGGTGGCTCCTCCCGAAGCAACGCTGGGCCTGCGGCGGGGGGAGCTGCCGATGGCTTGAAGAGCCGCTCCTCGAAGACACCAGGCTTCTGGGGCTCGCGTCAAGACGCCCTCTTGGCGATGTCGTCCGCCTCCTTGGTCGTGCCACACGGAACATGCTGCAATTCCAAGCCCAACAATCATTTTTCAATCTTGTGTACCTCTTCTAGGTATGACTCCATGTGCTTGTCCTTAGGTTTGTATGCCTTGTTGGAGAAGTTGACGAGGAGCTGAGAATCAACCTTGATGGTGAGACACTTGACCCCCAGGGCCGCCGTGGCCCTGAGGCCAGTGATTAGGCCCTCGTATTCCGTGATGTTGTCGAAGACCTTCTCGCTATGCTGAAAGCAGAGCTGCACGATGTTGTACAGCTTGTCCTGGGTCGGCGAGATGAGTACGGCTCCAGCCCCTGCACCCTGGCGCGCGAACGCGCCATCAAAGTACATGACCCAGCCATCGGGCACCTCATCTCTGGCCGCGAGGGAGTGGTCTTCACCCATCCCCCGGTCAGGGGCGTCAGTCCATTCCGCCACAAAGTCAGCGAGGGCCGCGCCCTTGATGACCCTGGTGGTGCTGAACTCCAGCTGGAACGCCTGCAGCTCGATGTTCCACTCGGCAACCCTCCCCGCGGCATTAGGGCTATGGAGCACCTTCTCCAGGGGTATGCGGAGATGACCTTGATGGGGTAGCCTTGGAAATAGTGTCGCAGTTTCCTAGAGGTGACAAGGAGCGCGAGCAGGAGCTTCTGTGGCATGGGGTAGCGCGCATGTGCATCATGCAACACCGTGCTAACAAAGTACACGGGGTGCTCGACGTGGGAAGAGGTGTCGACGATGTCCAGCCCTGCTTGAGGTGAGGGGACCTTGGGAGCCTTGCCGCCCGATGGGGTAGTCGATGCCTCAGGAGCGCCATCCTGAGGAGGCGATGGCGCGGCTGTACGTGGGGTGCTACGCCGCGCACCCGCCTCTGAGCGCTCTTCCCGGACCGCCACGAGCGATGCGCTAGCGGAGTGGGGTGTGGCGGCTAGGTAAAGCACCAGGGGCTCAAGAGTACGAGGCGCCACCATCACTGGCTGGCTGGTGAGATACCTCTTGAGGTCTTGAAAGGCCGCCTTGGCCTCCGGAGTCCATTCAAAGGGGCCCTTCTTTCTCATCAGCTTGAAGAACGAGAGGGCGCGCTCACCGAGCTTGGAGATGAAACGCCCCAACGAAGTTACGCAGCCCGCGAGCTTCTGCATCTCCTTGAGGATATGCGGCGGGCTCATGCTTTCTATCGCCTTGACCTTCTCCGGGTTAGCCTCGATCCCTCTGTGTGACACCAGGAAACCCAGCAGCTTGCCGGACGGGACACCAAACACACATTTCTCTGGATTGAGCCATAGGTTTACCTTCCGTAGGTTGGCGAATGTTTCTTCCAGATCTTCGACAAGGGTCCTTGCTTCCCGCGACTTGACCACTATGTCGTCGACGTACGCCTCGGCGTTCCTCCCGAGCTGCCGGCCCAGGGCGATGTGCATCAATCGCTAGAAGGTCGCGCCGGCATTCCGCAGCCCAAAGGGCATGCAGGTGTAGCAGTACACCCTGCACAGGGAAAGGAAGGTTGTCTTCTTGACGTCCTGCACCACCGTCTTGATCTGGTGGTAGCCCGAGAAGGCGTCCAGGAAGCATAGCAAGTCGCACTCGGCGGTGGAGTCAATGATTTGATCAATGCGTTAAAGAGGGAACGGGTCCTGAGGGCACGCCTTGTTGAGGCTCGTGAAGTCGACGCACATGCGCTCCTTTCCACCCTTCTTGGGGACAATGACCGGGTTGGCAAGCCAATCCGGGCGTCGTACCTCCCGAATGACGCCAGATTCTTGCAGCTTGCAGACCTCCTGGACGATGAACGATTGCTTCTCCAGGGCTTGCCGCCACGCCTTCTGCTTCACTGGGCACGCACTGGGGCACACCATCAAATGGTGTTCGATCACATCTCGTGGGACATCAACCAAGTCCGTCGCCTCCCATGCAAACACATCCTTGTTCGCATGGAGGAAACCGACCAGCGCCTCTTCCTGATCTGGGGGAGTCCAGCGCCTATGGTGTAGGTGGGGCCTGAGCCCCTGTCGTCGGCAGGCACCTGCTTTGTCTCGGCCCGATCTTGAGAGAACAATTGCTTCTTCTTTGTGGGCACGGCTTCTGGGATCTCTGGAGTGTCCTTAACGCCTGGTTGTGTGGATACTACGGCCTTGAGAGCGAGCTTGAGGGCCAGGAGTGCACCCTTGGTGTCCCCCGCCACAGTGATGATGCCACTACTTCCTGGCATCTTGACAACGTTGTAGCCGGGGTGCGTCGCCGCCATGAACTTGGCAAGGGCCGGATACCCAAGGATGGCGTTGTACGGAAGGCCGATGTGGGCGACGTCAAAGTCAATAAGCTCGGTGCGGTAGTTGTAGCGCATGCCGAAGTTGACAGGGAGGCGGATCTGCCCTATGGGGACGGTGGAGCAGTCGACCACCCCTGAGAAGGGCCTGGTGGGGGCGAGCTGGTTGTAGGGCACTTGAAGCAGATCAAAGACTTCCACGGAGAGGACGTTGAGGCTAGCACCACCGTCGATGAGGGTCCTGGTGTCCACGATGTTGCTGATGGTGGGCGTGCACAACGTCGGGAGGGCGCCGACACCTACCGTGGTCTTGGGGTGATCCCTGGAGTCGAAGGTGATGGCAGTCTCAGGCACAACGCGACCCGGAGGAGCCTCCTGCCGCGGCCGAGCAGCCCCGACCCGACGAAGAAGCTGCTTGACGTGGCGGCCCGAGGGCAGCACCTGTGACCCGCTGAGGATGGCTGCAACTGCATGGGGCGCCGGGGCCGCGATACACGGGATGAGCAGGCCGCACAACTCCTCCCAGGAAGCCACCGAAGACTCCAGCAGGATGAGCAACCGGGAGCACGGCACGCCCGCGAGGGCCATAGGGAACCAGTTCGCCATGACCTTGTCGTCACCACCTGCCGCCCAGATGGCCTGCGCGTACGCTCGGAGGAACTCCGTGGGGTCCGCCACATCATCGTACCGCGGGGGCAACGCCGGCCTGAACTTTGACGGCCACCGCACCTGCCGCAGGGCGGGGGAAAAGGCCCGGAGGCCCGCGATGCCTTCAAAAGCACCTAGTGGCCCGACGGGTGGGGTGGCGCCAGCCATGGGAACCACGCAGCGCGGACGAAGTGCGGCTGGTGAAGAGGCAGAGCTTCGACACGCCCCTACCTGGTGCGTCAAATGTCGGATTCAGGGCTCCGCAGACCCAAGAAAGGTTCGAACTCTGGGGCATGTGCAAAGGACTCAACCTATCCAGCCAACCAGCTCGTCACTCCATGGCCTAGCTCGATGCACACGAACAAGGAACAAGATGAACATGGCAGTTTACCCAGGTTCAGGCCACCTTGTGATGTAAGACCCTACTCCTGCTTTGTGGTGGATTGGCCTCATGAGGGGCTGAGGATGAACTAGTACAAGGGATGAACAACCTCACGAGGTCTATGGGTGAGGGGATGAGTCGACAAGGGATTGGATCATGGGGCAGATCCCTTCTACGGTGATGGCTAACCTATATTTATAGTGGCCTTGGTCCTCTTCCCCCAAAACATAGGCAGGAAGGGATCCCACAGTGGCCAATTTGAAAGGGGACAAGTAGTACATCTTATCCTGATGAAAGGTGGTCTTCGCCTACAAAGCTTCTGGTCGTGACACAGCGGTGGGCTCGGCGATGACATCCGTCCTGCCGTGCTGGTGGCCTTGGTCTTGTTGCACTGGAATGGAAACCTTTGCCAGATTCCTCGGGAACCCACGCCTGTCCTTGCCTCCTTAGCACCAAAGAGGAAAGTGCCTTCTCTGCGCCCGCTGGCGCCCACCTGCCTTGGTCGTCATGGCTTGCGTCATGGTAGCCTCATGAGGCTGGGTACCTGCATAGAAATCTCCGCTCCTCGGGAGGCCGCCTGGGGAGGCCGCTCCCTCGGGAGGTCTTGGTGTCGTCCGCCTCGCGAGGCTTGGCCCCTCGCGAGGGTCTTGTCTTGGCGGTCTTGTAGATGGGCCATTCTAGGCTGTCGATGGAGCCACGTCGTGGGCCACAGCCAGGCAAGTCTGGGTACCCTGGTTCCCAGAACGCCAACAATGTTAGTGAGTAATTATGGATTGGTAGAAATACTTGTGTTAAAGTTTGTGATTCCCGTACCATGCACGTATGGTGAACCATTGTGTGATGAAGTCGGAGCATGATTTATTTATTGATTGTCTTCCTTATGAGTGGTGGCCGGGGACGAGCGATGGTCTTTTCCTATGAATCTATACCCCTAGGAGCATGCGTGTAGTACTTTGTTTCGATAGCAAATAGACTTTTGCAATAAGTATGTGAGTTCTTTATGACTAATGTTGTGTCCATGGATTATACGCACTCTCACCCTTCCACCATTGCTAGCCTCTCTAGTACCGCGCAGCTTTCGCCGGTGCATTACACTCACCATATACGTTTCCTCAAAACAGCCACCATACCTACATATTATGGCATTTCCATAGCCATTCCGAGATATATTGCCATGCAACTTCCACCGTTCCGTTTTATTATGACACACTCCATCATTGTCATATTTCTTTGCATGATCATGTAGTAGACATAGTATTTGTGGCAAGGCCACCATTCATATTTTTCATACATGTCTCTCTTGATCATTGCACATCCCGGTACACCGCCGGAGGCATTCATATAGAGTCATATTTTTGTTCTAAGTATCGAGTTGTAATTCTTGAGTTGTAAGTAAATAAAAGTGTGATGATCTTCATTATTAGAGCATTGTCCCATGTGAGGAAAGGATGATGGAAGCTATGATTCCCTCACAAGTTGGGATGAGTCTCTGGACTTTACAAAAAATAAAAGAGACCAAAGAAGCCCAAATAAAAAAAAGAGAAAAAAAGAAAAAAATTAGAGAAAAGAGAGACGGGGTAATGCTACTATCCTTTTACCACACTTGTGCTTCGAAGTAGCACAATGATCTTCATGATACAGAGTCTCCTATTTTGTCACTTTCATATGCTAGTGGGAATTTTTCATTATAGAACTTGGCTTGTATATTCCAATGATGGGCTTCCTCAAATTGCCCTAGGTCTTTGTGAGCAAGCGAGTTGGATGCACACCCACTTAGTTTCTTTTTGAGCTTTCATAAACTTATAGCTCTAGTGCATCCGTTGCATGGCAATCCCTACTCACTCACATTGATATCTATTGATGGGCATCTCCATAGCCCGTTGATACGCCTAGTTGATGTTAGACTATCTCCTTCTTTTTGTCTTCTCCACAACCACCATATTCTATTCCACCTATAGTGCTATATCCATGGCTCACGCTCATGTATTGCGTGAAAGTTGAAAAAGTTTGAGAACATCAAAAAGTAGGAAACAATTGCTTGGCTTGTCATCGGGGTTGTGCATGATTTAATACATTGTGTGATGAAGATGGAGCATAGCCAGACTATATGATTTTGTAGGGATAACTTTCTTTGGCCATGTTATTTTGAGAAGACATGATTGCTTTATTAGTATGCTTGAAGTATTATTTTTTTTATGTCAATATTAAACTTTTGTTTTGAATCTTATGGATCTGAATATTCATGCCACAATAAAGAAAATTACATGGATAAATATGTTAGGTAGCATTCCACATCAAAAATTCTGTTTTTATCATTTACCTACTCAAGGACGAGCAGGAATTAAGCTTGGAGATGCTTGATACGTCTCCAACGTATCTATAATTTTCGATTGTTCCATGCTATTATATTATCTGTTTTGGATGTTTTATATGCATTAGTATGCTATTTTATATTATTTTTGGGACTTACTTATTAACCTAGAGCCTAGTGCCAGTTTCTGTTTTTCCTTGTTTTTGAAACGTTTTACAGAAAAGGAATATCAAATGGAGTCCAAACGGAATAAAACATTACGATGATTTTTCTTGGACCAGAAGACACACGTAGGACTTGGAGAGGAAGTCAGAACAATCCCGAGGATCCACAAGCCCTTAGGGCGTGCCCTAGGGGGGCACCCTCCTGGCTTGTGGACCCTACGGCAGTTCTCCAACCCACGGCAAATATTCCCAAACGACCAGAAGCGTCCACCAAAATACTTTTCTGCCGCCGTAACCTTCTGTACCCGTGAGATCCCATCTTGGGGCCTTTTTCGGCATCCTGCCGGAGGGGGATTCGATCACGGAGGGCTTCTACATCAACTCTATTGCCCTTCTAATGAAGCGTGAGTAGTTTACCTTAGACCTACGTGTCCATAGCTAGTAGCTAGATGGCTTCTTCTCTCTCTTAGATTCTAAATACCATGTTCTCTTTGACGTTCTTCGAGATCTATCCGATGTAATATTCTTTTGCAGTGTGTTTGTCGAGATCCGATGAATTGTAGATTTATGATCAGATTATCTATGAATGTTATTTGAATCTTCTCTGAATTCTTATATGCATGATTTGATATCTTTGTATTTCTCTTCGAATTATCGGTTTGGTTTGGCCAACTAGATTGGTTCTTCTTGCAATGGGAGAGGTGCTTAGTTTTGGGTTCAATCTTGCGGTGTCCTCGCCCAGTGACAAAGTAGGGGTAGCGAGGCACGTATTGTATTGTTGCCATCAAGGGTAAAAAGATGGGGTTTATCCCTCTACATCATGTCATCTTACTTAAGGCGTTACTCTGTTCTTTATGAACTTAATACTCTAGGTGCATGCTGGATAGCGATCAATGTGTGGAGTAATAGTAGTAGATGCAGAATCATTTCAGTCTACTTGACATGGACGTGATGCCTATATGCATAATCATTGCCTTAAATATTGCAATTTTCTATCAATTGCTCGACAGTAATTTGTTCACCCACCGTATTATTTGCCTTCAAGAGAGAAGCCTCTAGTGAAACCTATGGCCCCCGGGTCTATTTTCCATCATATATTTTGAGATCTATAAACCAGAAAAACCCAAAAATACCTTGCTGCAAGTTATTTACTTTTATTTTGTTGTACGTTTTAGTAATCTTTTATATCTATCTCTATCAGACCTCACCTTTACAAGTGACTATGAAGGGATTGACAACCCCTTTATCGCGTTGGGTGCAAGTGTTTGATTGTTTGTGCAGGTGCATAGATTGGGGACTTGCTTGTGTCTCCTACTGGATTGATACCTTGGTTCTTAACTGAGGGAAATACTTATCTCTACTTTGCTGCATCACCCTTTCCTCTTCAAGGGAAAAACCAACGCAAGCTCAAGAAGTAGCACCTACATCCCCGCCAAGACTCCACCGCTCCACCGCATCGCAACACAAGTCATCCATCAGTGCGGTGTCGAGCCCCCAGATAACTAAGTGGCTGTCATTTGGCACGTGGCGGCCATTTAGGAGGAAGATCACCTCTATATGACACCGGTCCAGAGGCGTGTCAAGTAGACAGGTGGAAGATGACTAAAGCGGCACGACAGGCCTGCCGGGCTGCATCCACAGTGTGACACATGGCAGCGCATTTAATGCGCTTTGTCCTAACTGCCAGAGTTAGGTATGATAGCACTGTTAGCTATCTAATCGCTGGATAATGATCATTTTTCCATTGTGGTAACCCCTTAGCCTATAAAGGAGGACCGTGGCAACCTTAGAAAGGATTCGGACCCTCGTGTACTCATACGCGCGTAGCTGCTCTCCCCAAGGCGACCTTGGCGGGCTCGAGCACCGCGCGTTCTTCACGGTCTCTCCGTCAATCCAGTAAAAAAGGAGTAGGGTTTTACGCTTCTCAGCGGCCCGAACCTGGGTAAAAATCAACAGCATCACCACTGCCGTGCTGTCCCATGGCCTCCGCTCTTTGTGCAATGTGTCCTCCCCCTGCCGAACCACAAAGGGGCCGATGGCCCCGTAGGTGGCCATGTTACACCGTGACATCTTTGGTGCGCCAGGTAGGGGGAGCTCTTGTGCGAACCCGAGGTCGTGAATGGCGCGTCAGTCGTCATCATCATCTTCTTCATCGTTGGCTTCATCATCCATGGCGCCCAAGAAGAAGTCTGGTGCAAATGCTCATCCTTCCACCTCGAAGGCCCCCTCTCATGCAGCCGCCAATGCTACGGGGGCTGTAGCGGCGTCGGGGGACGCGGACGCCATGGGGAACGTGACCAGCGCATGAGGCGCTGTCATCGTTCCGCCTGCGGCCGAAGCAGGAGTAGAAAACGCTGGAGGAGGGCAGCATCAATAGCGTTCTGACGGCCATGCTCCCCAACGCACAGGGGGGAGAATGTTCAGTCTCTGCCCCCACCGTGCCGAAGGGCGCAGCCACAGCGACAACGCTCGCTCCGGTGTGAACCGCGGCCCCCTCGCTGTCCCTGCAATGGGCGCAACGGCGGGGCAAGCACCGCCCCCGGGGCGGGGTAACCAAGACGAAGCGCCGAATGGTGTCGTCAACCACCAGGCGCACCCATCTCGCCACCGTACCACCGTGGCGGCTGGCTCGCGACGACCAGAGCACGGCGCCGCCACCACTGGTACTGGCAGGAGCCGAGCGACATCGCGATCTGTGTCATCGTCTATGCCAAGCACTGCTTTGGAAGCCATGGCGCGAGCCTAACTCCTGCTGAGATTCCCACCAGCGGCCGATCAGATGGATGAGTGGAGAGCCACCATCCAGAGTTTGATGGGTTTTGCTGAAGTAGGAGGATCGCAGCGGGTGGACCCGCCATGGCTCCCGCAAGCGATAGCCACGGCCCGAGCTGCTGACCGTACTGAGGGGGCCACTCCAATGGTACAGTCCCCTTCGGGATAGCCAGTGCAAGGACCATAACCAGAACCACACAACCAGGAGCCCGACGAGGAATCGATGGCTTCATCTGACCCTCGGGCCCGTCGAGATCAGCGGAAGGTCCTGGAAGATCGGCGGAGGAAAGACATGCGCGTCACCATAGAACGACGTCGCCAAACTCGTCGTCAATCTGACAGGCACAATGGCCCAGACGTCGACGAACCTGCGCCCAGTGAAGGCAGATACATACCTTTCGAGGTCGGGTGCCCTGCCTTCACTCGTGAGCTGCGGCAAATCCGTTGGCCATCTGCCCATGTTTTCAAGCCAGAGATACCAGAGAAGTATGATGGAAGGCTGAACCCAGCAGAGTTCTTGAGCATCTACACCATCACTGTTCAAGCTGTCGGAGGAAGAGTTGAGAAGGTGTTCGCCAATTACTTCCCTTTGGCGCTCAAGCCAAATGTGAGGTCATGGCTGATGCACCTTCCGGAGAATTCCATCTCATCATGGGCTGACCTGTGCCATGAGTTTGTTTGCGCCTTCATGGGCGGCCATCAAGAACCAGGACGGTCCAGCGATCTACAGTTCCTTCCACAAAAGGAAGGGGAGAGCTTGCGGAAGTACATGCAGAGGTTTAGCCGGGTGCACAGAAACATTCTAGACATCCACCCGGCAACTGTAATTGCCGCGTTCCAGTCCAACGTGCGCAACAGGAGGATACGTTCCAAGATGAACGTCCGGTTGCCCAAGACTGTGAACGAGATGTACACCCTGGCGAATAAGTGTGCCCGAACAGAGGAAGGCAGGCGGCTCCCTGGAGAAGAGGAAGGCGTCAAAGTCGACTCTGAGGATGATGACGATGCCGCTGACCCGAAGAGGAAGAACAAGAAATGCAGTAAGAAGCGCAAGGAAAAGGCAGTATTGGCTGTTGAGGGCTCTGGCACTCCTAGTACCGGCAAGAAGGCCAAGACCGAAGCCCCCGGCAAGGAAGTTGCCGCATGCACTAATTGCTGGGAAGCTACGGCGGCCGAAAAAGTTGGGAAGGCTGACGGACCATACTGCAAGATCCACCGGACCAAGGGCCATGATCTCCAAGAGTGTCACCAAGTTGAGCAACTTGTCAAGAAGCAGAGAGCTGAGTATGAGAAGCGTGACAAGGAAAGAGACCAAGAAGGTGTTTGTTGGAAGGGCCGAGGCGGCAGAGGAGGCCACCGCAGCAAGGATCCCTAGCATCCAGAGAGGCCGTGGGAAGAAAGAAGGTGAAGACGAAAGTGATGAAGGGGATGAAGAGGAAACCAGTGAGCAAGAGTTCCAGAAAGCCACTGAGGCCCTGTGCATTGACGAAGGCGCATCTTTGCACTCCTCTCACCGCCAGATTAAACAGTGGGTGAGTGAGGTCAATGCCGTAGAGCCAGCAGTAGACTCCCAGAAACCGCTCAAATGGTCCCGCATGCCCATCATCTTTGACGAAGAGGATCACCCTGACAGCACCACCGCGGTAGGGTGCTTGCCGTTGTTGGTTTCACAAAAAATCCGCAACCTCAAGGTCACGAAGATGTTGGTTGACAGTGGGGCTAGGTTGAATCTTATTTCCCCCAAGGTGCTCAGCAAGCTTCAAATATCAGATGAAGAGCTCAAGAGTACTGGCACTTTCCAAGGGATCAACCCCGGTAGGAGTCATCCTAAGGGAAAGCTCACACTGCCGGTGACGTTTGGAGGAGAATTGAACTACCGGACCGGGAAGGTTGTGTTTGATGTGGTTGATCTCCCCCTGCCGTACAATGGAATCCTTGGTCGTCCAGCCCTGGCAAAATTCATGGCGGCATCCCACTATGCCTACAACACACTGAAGATGCCAGGACCAATGGGCACCATTTCCATTCTGTCAGACAAGAAGGACGCAATCGTATGCATGGATAAGATGTATCGAGACGCAGTCACCGCTGAAGCCGCGGAAGCTGCATCTCCCGTCAAGGAAAGTAAGAAAGGGAAGAAAGCTAGCAAGGATACGGGCAAGGAATCCGGGAAGCGAACCTCTTCGAAGTGTGCTGCACCCGTCGATGATCTGCCGGAGAGCTCCACTAGCAAGAAACCCAAGGCTACCTCACCTACGGTAAAGAAGGTCCCGGTAGGGCTGGATGCCGTTGGTGGTACATTCACCATCAGCTCCACCCTTGATGACAAATAGGAAAGCGCGCTCATAGCCTTCTTGCGGGCGAATGTAGATGTGTTTTCCTGGCAACCATCTGACATCCCCGGTGTTCCCAGGGAGGTAATCGAGCACCACCTAGCTGTCTGCGCTCACGCCGGGCCCGTCAAGCAGAGAGTCAGGAAGCAAGCTTTAGAGCAGCAATAGTTCATTGCCGAGGAGATCAAGAAACTTGAAGCAGCTGGTTTGGTCAGAGGAGTGTTGCACCCAACATGGTTGGCGAACCCGGTGGTGGTACGCAAGGCGAACGGGAAATGGAGGCTTTGCATAGACTTCACGGATCTGAATAAGGCATGCCCGAAGGACCCATTCCCCTTGCCGCACATTGACTAGATCGTAGATTCCACTTCCAGGTGTGATCTGCTTTCCTTCTTGGATGCCTACTCTAGATACCATCAGATATTCATATCCAAGGAGGACGATGAGAAGACCGTGTTCATAACCCCGTGTGGCACGTACTACTTCGTGCGGATGCCTTTCGGGTTGAAGAGCACTGGATCCACTTTTGCAAGTGTCAGATTTAGGGCTCCGCAGACCCAAGAAAGGTTCGAACTCTGGGGCGTGTGCGAAGAACTCAACCTATCTAGCCAACCAGCTCGTCGCCCTGCGGCCTAGCTCGAGGAACAAGGAAGAAGATGAACACGGCAGTTTACCCAGGTTCGGGCCACCTTGCGGTGTAATACCCTACTCCTGCTTTGTGGGGGATTTGCCTCACGAGGGGCTAAGGATGAACAAGTACAAGGGATGAACAACCTCGTGAGGTCTGCTCTGGTGAGGGTGGAAAGGATCCGATCCCCTCTACGGTGGTGGCTAACCTATATTTATAGTGACCTTGGTCCTCTTCCCCCAAAACGTAGGCGGGAAGGGATTGCACAATGGGTAATTTGAAAGGGGACAAGTAGTACATCTTATCCTGACAAAAGGTGGTCCTCGCTTGCAAAGCTTCTGGTCGTGACGCAGCGGTGGGCTCAGCGATAACATCCTTCCTACCGTCCTGGCGGTCATGGTCTTGTTGCACTCCAATGGAAACCTTTGCCTAATTCCGCGGGAACCCACACCTGCGCTTGCCCCCTTAGCACCAAAGAGGAAATTGTCTTCTCTGCGCCCGCTGGCGCCCGCCTGGCCTTGGTCGTCATGGCTTGCGTCACCGTACCCTCATGAGGTTGGGCACCTGCATAGGAATCTCCGCTCCTCAGGAGGCAGCCTGGGGAGGCCGCTCCCTCGGGAGGTCTTGGCGTTGTCTGCCTCGCTAGGCTTGACCCCTCGCGAGGGTCTTGTCTTGGTAGTCTTGCAGATGGGCCATACCTGGCCGTTGATGAAGCCACGCCATGGGCCGCAGGCAGGCAAGTCTGGGTACCCTAGTTTGCAGAACGCCGACAGTAGCCCCCGTGCCCAAGGCGCGCTCAGACTTGGCTTTGAGGCAATGCCAAAGGGCAAGGGCGAAGCGCCGCGGGCCCCAATCACCTGCGGACTGAGCCGACGCGTGGCGCTTGACGGGACGTGGGCACCTCCACTTCCACACGTGCCTCGGCAACCACGCGACTTGACCACTGCCCGATGCATGCAGATAGGCCATCATTGCTTGGAGTGTGGGAGGCCGCCGGTTAGCCTCCCTTCGCCTACAAATGGGAGAGGGGGTGGAGCCCCAGTCCATCTTCGTCTTCTTGCTGCCCGCTCCTTCTGCTTCTTCGTCCCGCCATCTTGCTAGAGCATCCATGGCGCTAGTGAGGAGGTTCTCGGCCGCTGAGAAGGGAAAGGCTCCCAAGGAGGGACCAGGCTCGCCGCCGCCCGAGAGGGGCCATGGCCATCCCTGCAAGCACGCCGCGACGCCAGCGGTGGCTCCCCGAGGGCGTGGGCGCACCCCCTCGAAGGCTGGCACTACCTTCGGCAGTCGTGGGGGCGCTCCCTCCCGCGGCGGGGGCTCCTGCGGCCGGGGTGGCCGCGGCCAAGGAGGGAGGCATGCGGTAGCCATTCGGCCACCGTGCCCGCGATCCCATTCGGCCGATGCGTTCTCTGAGTTCGTGGTGTGGGCGGAGAGGCCCGCGCGAGCCCCCGAGCGAGGGCTGCTGGTACGCTGTGTCGCGATGCCCGGAGGCATGGCCTCAGGAGGGCGTACGTGCCCGTTGGCTCATTTGAGGGCGTCGTGTGAGGATTAAGATGCCAAAGGCCAGGACACCAAGGCTTTGGCGAGGTGAGTTCGCGGGCGGGCCCAAGCGTACACACCGTGCCCAGCCCCGACGGGCGAGACACGCGAGGAAGAGCGACAAGCAACTGGCACTCTCCCTAAAACGAGACATGAAGGAGCGAATGCTGCGAGGTGAAAAAATTCCCAACCCTTTCCAATGATGATACGAGAACTTCAAATTTCATTCCAAGAAGTGGCAAATAAGCTACAAAAAGCAAGCAAAAAGAACAGCTGTGTCCGGCACCTACACTAGTCTTCTGGTCTTCCCGCCAGTGCGGAGCATGGGGCTTCCACTAGGACGTGGGTGGGAGCCCCCGTGAGGGCCAGGGGTGGCACTCAGGAGACTCCGGGGCATGTACAACCCCACTCATTATTACATGAGAGTGTCACAGGCGGAGACTTGAGAGGCGCATGGCGCTTGTTGGTCACGGATAGAACTTTCGGAGGTGCTGGATGTTCTAGGCATTCTGGATGGGGACCCCATCCTGTGTATCTAGGCGCGCGGCGCCAGGCCTGGAGACACGGTCGATCCTGAACGGGCCCTCCCACATAGGCGAGAGCTTGTGAAGCCCCTCCCTGGAGAGCACTCGTCTCAGGATGAGGTCACCCACCTCGAGGGTCCTGGAGCGGACGCTACGGCAGTGATACCGCCGCAGCGCCTGCTGGTACCTCGCGGCATGGAGCGAGGCTTGGCAGCAGCCCTCCTCCTCGAGCACGAGGTCCATCCCCCACGAGGCGTCCTGGCGTGCCTCATCAAACGCCAAGACCTGTGGGGAGCGATGTTTGACCTCATGAGGGAGGACCGCCTCAGCCCCGTAGACGAGGAAGAACGGGGTCTCGCCGGTGGGCTTAGTCGTGGTGGTGTGGATGGACCACAGCACGGACTGAAGCTCATCGAGCCACCCCCTGCCGCCAGCCTCGAGTTTCTTCTTGAAGCTCCTCACCTTGAGTCTCATCAGGACCTCCGCGTTGGCATGTTCGGCTTGACCGTTGCTCCGCGGGTGCGCCAGCGAAGCGTAGCATATCTGCGTTGCAAGGTTAGCACAATATGTTTTGAAGAGGTTGCTCGTGAACTGAGAGCCATTGTCAGTGATGATATGGTTGGGGACCCCAAAGTGGCTCACGAGGCCCTTGATGAACTTGATGGCCGAGCCCGCTGGGATGGTGCGCATGGGCTCCACCTCCGCCCACTTGGTGAACTTGTCGATAGCGACGTAGAGGTAGCGGTAGCCCCCGGCCGCTTGGGGAAACGGGCCCAGGATATCCAGCCCCCAGACCGCGAACGGCCATGAGAGTGGAATGGTCTGGAGGCCCTGAGCTGGCTAGTGGATCTGCTTAGCATGGAATTGATAGGCCTCACAGGATCTCACCAGCTCAGTGGCATCATTGAGCGCCATGGGCCAGTAGAAACCGCTGCGGAACGCCTTGCCCATGAGGGTGCGTGACGAAGAGTGATGCCCATAATCCCCGCCATGGATGTCAACCAACAGCTCGCATCCCTGCTCCTTGGAGATGCACCGCAGCGAGATGTCGTTTGGGCGCCTTCGGTAGAGCTCGCCATCCTGCAAGCAGTAAGTAGTGGCCTGACGGGCCACGTGTTCTGCGTGTTCCTCCTTCTCCGGCAAGGTGCCTTGGAGCAGGTATGCCTTGAAATCCTTGGTCCAGCACCCCTCCTGAGGTTCAAGCGCCAGGAGCAGGCGGGCTCCGGAGGTCGGACCGCAGGCTGGAGCACTCGAGGAGGGGGCCGTGGGCAGTTCCTCTCGGAGCAGCGCCGGGCCCGCAATGGAGGGGGCCACCGATGGCTTGAAGAGCCGTTCCTCGAAGATGCCAGGCTTCTGGGGCTCGCGTCGGGACGCTCTCTTGGCTATGTCGTCTGCCTCCTTGTTCATGCCACGCGGGATGTGATGCAACTCCAAAACCAAGAATTGTTTTTAAATTTTGCGTACCCTCTTCCAGGTATGCTTCCATGTGCTCGTCCTTGGGCTTGTACTTCTTATTGGAGAAGTTGAGAATCGCCCTTGATGGTGAGATGCTTGATCCCTAGGGCCGCCGCGGCCCTGAGGCCAGCGATCAGGCCCTCATATTCCATGATGTTGTTGGAGACCTTCTTGCCATGCTGGAAGCAGAGTTGCACGGCATAGTAGAGCTTGTCCTGGGTAGGCGATATGAGTACGGCTCCAGCCCCCGCGCCCCGGCGTGCGAACGCGCCGTCGAAGTACATGACCCGGTCATCGGGCGCCTCATCTCCGAGTGTGAGGGAGCGGTCTTCACCCACCCCACGGTCAGGAGCGTCAGTCCATTCCGCCACAAAGTCAGCGAGGGCCGCACCCTTGATGACCCTGGTGGTGCTGAACTCCAGCTGGAATGCCTGCGGCTCTATGTTCCACTCAGGAACCCTCCCCGCAGCATTGGGGCTGCTGAGCACCTTCTCCAGGGGGTACGCGAAGACAACCTTGATGGGATGGCCTTGGAAGTAGTGTCGTAGTTTCCTAGAGGCGACGAGAAGCGCGAGCAGGAGCTTTTGCGGCATGGGGTAGCACGCGCGTGCATCACGCAGCATCGTGCTGACGAAATACACGGGGTGCTCGACGAGGGAAGAGGTGTCGATGGCGTCCGGCCCTACCTGAGGCGCGTGGGCCTTAGGAGCCTCACCGTCTGGTGGGGTAGTCGAGGCCTCAGGAGCACCGTCCTGAGGTGGCGATGGCGCGGCTGTAGACGGGGCACTGCGCCCTCGCGCTCTTCCCGGACCGCTACGAGTGCCGCGCTAGCCGAGTGGGGTGTGGCGGCTAGGTAAAGCACCAGAGGCTCAAGAGGTCGAGGCGCCACCATCACTGGAGGGCTGGTGAGATACCTCTTGAGGTCTTGAAAGGCCGCCTCAGCCTCCGGAGTCCACTCGAACAGGCCCTTCTTCTTCATTAGCTTGAAAAACGGGAGGGCGCTCTCCCCGAGCTTGGAGATGAAGCGTCCCAACGAAGTCACACAGCCCGCGAGCTTCTGCATTTCCTTGAGGGTCCGCGGCGGGCTCATTCTTTCTATTGCCTTGATCTTCTCTGGGTTAGGCTCGATCCCTCTGTGCCACACCAGGAAACCCAGCAGCTTGCCGGACGGGACGCCAAACACGCACTTCTCCGGATTGAGCCGCAGGTTCACCTTGCGCAGGTTGGTGAACGTTTCCTCCATATCTTTGACAAGGGTTCTTGCTTTCCGCGACTTGACCACTATGTCATTGACGTACGCCTCGGCATTCCTCCTGAGCTGTCAGCCCACGGCGATGTGCATCAATCGCTTGAAGGTCGTGCCGGCATTGTGCAGCCCGAACGGCATGCAGGTGTAGTAGTACACCCCGCACGGGGAAAGGAAGGCTGTTTTCTCGATGTCCTGCACCGCCATCTTGATCTTATGGTAGCCCGAGAAAGCATCCAGGAAGCACAACAAGTCACACTCAATGGTGGAGTCAACGATTTGGTCGATGCGCAGAAGAGGGAAAGGGTCATGAGGGCAAGCTTTGTTGAGGCTCGTGAAGTCGACGCACATGCGCTCCTTTCCCCCCTTTTTGGGAACGATGACCGGGTTGGCCAACCAATCTGGGTGCCGTACTTCCCAGATGACGCTGGCTTCTTGCAGCTTGCGAACCTCCTGGACAATGAATGATTGCTTCTCTGGGGCTTGCCGCCATGCCTTTTGCTTCACCGGGCGCGCACCGGGACACACCATCAAATGGTGCTCAATCACGTCTCGCGGGACGCCAACCAGGTCCATTGCCTCCCATGCAAATACATCTTTGTTCGCGCGGAGGAAACCGACCAGCGCCTCTTCTTGGTCCGGGAGGAGGCCGGCGCCTATGGTGAAGGTGGGGCCTGAGCCCCCATCGTCGACTGGAACCTGCTTCATCTCGGCCCGGTCCTGAGAGAACAGGTGCTTCTTCTTCATAGGCGCGGCCTCCGAGATCTCCGAAGCGTCCTCCACGCCTGGCCGCGCGGCCGCCGCGGCCTTGAAAGTGAGCTTGAGCGCCAGGAGTGCATCCTTGGCATCTCCCACCACAGTAAGGATGCCGCTGCTCCCAGGCATCTTGATGACGTTGTAGCCAGGGTGCGTTGCCGCCATGAACTTGGCCAGGGATGGATACCCAAGGATGGCGTTGTACGGGAGGCCGATGCGGGCGATGTCGAAGTCGATGAGCTCGGTGAAGTAGTTGCAGCGCGTGCCGAAGGTGACAGGGAGGCGAATCTGCCCTATGGGGATGGTGGAGCCATCGGTCACCCCTGAGAAGGGCTTGGTGGGGAGGAGTTGGTCGTGTGGCACCTGGAGCATCTCTAATGTCTCAACGGAGAGAACGTTGGCGCCACCATCAATGAGCGTTTTGGTGACGAGGACGTTGCTGATGGTCGGCGCGCAAAGCATGGGGAGCATGCTAGTGGTGACTGAGCACTTGAGCTGGTCCATGGAGTCGAAGGTGATGGCGTGCTTGGACCATCTGATGGGACACAACGCCTCAAGCTTGGAAAGGGCCGTGTTCACCTAGCGAGCGAACTGCTTGAAGATGCGATGAGAGGCGGGGGCCTGAGCACCGCCAGGATGCAAGCGATCGCGCGTGGCTCCTGGAAGCCCCCAAACGCATCATCTTGGCAGTTATCGTTGTTTCTCCTTGGAGGCGGCGGCAGCGGAGGAAGGCCGGCATTGCCCTGAGGACGGTCCTCATGGGGCTAGTCATGCCAGGAGCCGTCGCGAGGCTGGCCCTGCCAGCGGTCCTCATGAGGCTGATCGCACCAGTCCTAGCGGGGGTCGCGGTTGTCCCAGCGGCCACCACCACGGCTTCATCCGCGGCCGTAGCCGCGATTGCTGCTCTCGGGACGGTGGCCGAAGCGCCCGTCGTGGATTTCCCTAAGCTCCTGGCAGTCGTTGGTGTTGTGGCTGTGGACATTGTGGAAGACGCAGAACGGGCGGCTGCCCCTGGAGGGTTCGCCGTGGTCACAGCCACGCTTCATCTCGAGCTCCGCGGCTAGCATGGCGGGGGCCTTGCGCTTCACTTCCTTAGCCTTGGCCTTCTTGTCTTTAGGAACGACCTCCAGGAGCTCCTGGAGGGAGAGGCGACCTTCCTCTGGCCTCGCGCACCTGGTTGCCATGTTGAACATCTCCAGGGCCGAGCACAGATCCTCGTGCATGGAGAGCTCCTCCTTCATCTTGACATCCCAGACGCCTTCAGAGAACGCCGAAATGATGGCCTCGTCCGACACCTTCAAAATCTTGAGGCGAACATTCGTGAAGCGCTGTATGTACTTGTGCAGGGTCTCGCCCGGCTGCTCCTTTATGCACCGCATGTCGCCTGCTGCAGGAGCGCGGCCGCGAGTGCCTTGGAAGTTGGCGATGAAGCGCTCATGCAGCTCGTCCCAGGAGGAGACCGACCCCACCGGGAGGTTCAGGAGCCAAGAACGCGCGCTGTCCTTGAGGGCCATGGGGAATCAGTTCGCCATGACCTTCCCATCGCTGTTCGCCGCCTCGATGCTTAGCTTGTAGAGCTGGAGGAACTCAGCGGGATCAGGAGTACCATCGTAGCGCGGAGGCAGACCCAGCTTGAACTTGCCAGGCCAGACGACATGGCGCAGCTCCGGGGTGAAAGCACGACTGCCTGCCCCACTCACAGGGGCCGGTCGCATGGGAGGAGCTTGGTCTTGGCGCCCACGCGCCACCGCCTCTGGCGGCACGCGGTCTTGACGCGACGGCACTGGAAGCGCGCTTGCCTCTCCTTGGGGCCGCTGCACCACCTGGCAGCTTTCTTCATCGCGCGCCGGTGCCCTGCGCGGCGGGTCGCGCTGGGGTGCCTCACGCCTGGGATCGGGGTCCACGCCATGCAGAGGTGGAGGAGGAGGCACGCCGTGAGCCACGTCGCCCACCAGGGACGGCGGAGGATGAGGTGAATGGGATGGTGCAGGAGCCTCACCGGTGGCGTTGACAAGCTCGGCGATGCGGCCGAGCCAGTCGTCGTAGAGGTCGTTGGCTGGACGATAGCACAGAAGCTCATGTGCCAATAGTAGCGCAGCCTGCACACTCGCCGGCCCGCGACGAATGTGAGAGGACGACGCCGTGGCCGGAGTGGGTGATGGAATCGTGGTGCGGCCGTCACGATGCATGGACGGTGGCTGCGACGAATCCTACTGTTTGCGGGCAGCAGGGTCGGTGGCGGTGTTAGCCACCGGGGAGGCAGAGTGGCGAGGAGCGCCGTTGCCCACGGGTGTCGTCTGGGCGACACAAGCGGCCCGACACTCGGCATGGACACGGCGAGCGTCGGTCATAGGAATGGCGGAACAGCGGCGGAGCGAACGGTGGAAGAGAGGCTTCGACACGCCCCTACTTGGCACGCCAAATGTCGGATTCAGGGCTCCGTAGACCCAAGGAAGGTTCGAACTCTGGGGCGTGTGCGAAGAACTCAACCTATCTAGCCAACCAGCTCGTCGCCCTATGGCCTAGCTCGAGGAACAAAGAAGAAGATGAACATGGCAGTTTACCCAGGTTCTGGCCACCTTGCGGTGTAATACCCTACTCCTGCTTTGTGGTGGATTTGCCTCACGAGGGGTTGAGGATGAACAAGTACAAGGGATGAACAACCTCACGAGGTCTGCTCTGGTGAGGCTGGAAAGGATCCGATCCCCTCTATGGTGGTGGCTAACCTATATTTATAGTGACCTTGGTCCTCTTCCCGCAAAACGTAGGCGGGAAGGGATTCCACAACGGCCAATTTGAAAGGGGACAAGTAGTACATCTTATCCTGACGAAAGGTGGTCTTCGCCTGCAAAGCTTCTGGTCGTGACGCCGCGGTGGGCTCGGCGATGACAACCTTCCTGCCGTCCTGGCGGTCTTGGTCTTGTTGCACTGGAATGGAAACCTTTGCTTGATTCCTCGGGAACCCATACCTGCGCTTGCCCCCTTAGCACCAAAGAGGAAACTGTCTTCTCTACGCCCGCTGGCGCCCGCCTGGCCTTGGTCGTCATGGCTTGCGTCACCGCAACCTCATGAGGTTGGGCACCTGCATAGGAATCTTCACTCCTCAGGAGGCAGCCTAGGAAGGCCGCTCCCTCGGGAGGTCTTGGCGTCGTCTGCCTCGCGAGGCTTGACCCCTCGCAAGGGTCTTGTCTTGGTAGTCTTGTAGATGGGCCGTACTTGGCCGTTGATGAAGCCACGCTGTTGGCCGCAGGCAGGAAAGTCTGGGTAACCTGGTACCTAGAACGCTGACCACAAGGGCAGTGCAAATTGGTTTTGAGCCTCAATTACACAGGAATATTGAAGCTTACATGGATGACATAGTAGTCAAGACCAAGGACAAATCAACTCTCATTCAGGACATGGAAGAGACCTTTGCAAATTTACGTAAGATCAACTTGAAGTTAAACCCTGAGAAGTGTGTGTTTGGCGTTCCCTCCGGCAAGCTACTTGGTTTCTTTGTATCCCACCGGGGGATAGAGGCCAACCCCGACAAGATCAAGGCGATCGAGCAAATTCAAGCACCCAAGACAGTTTAAGACGTGAGGCACCTGACCGGATGTATTGCCGCACTGAGTAGGTTCATTTCCAAGTCTGCCGAGCGCGCCTTGCCGTTCTTCAAAATTTTGAAGAAGGCAAGGCCAATGAAGTGGACCCCGGAGGCAGAAGCAGCGTTGCAAGACTTGAAGACCTATCTTTCACTGCTCCCACCTTGGTCTCTCCTAAACCACAAGAGCCGTTGCTGCTGTACCTAGCGGCAACCAATCAAGTGGTTAGTGCAGCGTTGGTGGCGCAGTAGGAAGAGGATGAAGGAGCAGCCGCAGCTCCTGTCCCATCCGGAGAGGAATGTGAACCTATCCCGGCAAGGTCCGGTGCAGATCAGGAGAAAGAAGAGCAGGATAACAGAGGCAATTCCAAGACCTTGGCAAATAAGAAGGTGGTGCAGTGACCAGTGTACTTTGTCAGCTCCCTATTGTAGGGGGCTAGATCAAGGTACTCTGGCATGCAAAAGTTGATATTTGGCCTCATCATGGCCTCGAGGAAACTGCGCCACTACTTCCAAGCCCACGAGATCACGGTTGTCACCCGCTTTCCTTTGCAACACATACTGAGGAACCCGGAGGCCACTGGCAGAATAGTTGAATGGGCCTTGGAATTGTCAAGCTTTGGTCTGAAGCAATGTTGGGGATATCGCTTTTCGGGAACTTATCGGTCGACCCATGATAAGGGGTAAATCGGCCAGTTTATCGGCATATCAGCCAATTTATCGCCATATCGGCTGATTTATAGGCACATTTATCTTATCAGTCAGACACCGGTAAGCGATAAATCGGCCGATTAATCGGAATATCGGAAGATATCTTAAATAGTGGTCTGAAGTATGAGAGTACATCAACCATTCAGAGTAGAGCATTGGTGGAGTTCATCGCGGAATGGACACCAACCCCAGATGAAGAAACAACGGAAATAGTTATCCCTGGCAAGGAGGCCCCCCCACAAGTGGATCATGTACTTTGATGGTGTCTTCTCACTGCAAGGTGCAGGGGCTGGCATGCTCCTTGTCACACCCACTGGAGAACACCTCAAGTATGTGGTCCAAATGCATTTCCCCCGGGAGAAAGCTACCAACAACACTGCAGAATATGAAGGACTCCTTGCCGGGCTCAGGATCGCAACAGAATTGGGAATTAAGAAGTTGATCATTCGTGGAGACTAACAGCTTGTGGTGAGACAAGTGAACAAGGATTACCAGAGTCCATTGATGGAGGCAGACGTCGAAGAGGTGAGGAAGTTGGAGGAGCGTTTTGACGGATTGCAAATAGAGCACGTGCCACGTGCAGAAAACAACATTGCTGATCATTTGTCAAAATGCGATGCGCAGAAGCTTCCTGTGGAACCAGGGACTTTTGTTCTCCACCTGACTCAACCCTTAGTATCCCCGACAACAATGGCCAGAAAGAGGAGGAAACTGGACTCCGGCAAGCCTCTCCCGGCAGAGCTTCCCGAATCCCCTGGCAGAGAGGTTGGCGGGAACAGCTCCACTTTGCCTGGTGAGCAGCACCCTCCCGCTGAACTACCAGTTCTTGCGGTTGAGATATGCGCTCCCACGAATGAGGAGGTGCCATTTATCCTTGTTGCTGAGCCTCAGGCTCCAACTTGGGCACGGGACATAGTCCATTACCTTCAAATAGGAGAACTTCCCGAAGAGCAAGAAGACGCTGAAAGAGTAGCCCGGAGCACCAGTATGTATCAGTTTGTCGATAACATGCTATACAGAAGGAGGCCCAATGGTGTGAAATTGAAGAGCATTTGCCGGGAAGAGGGGAAGGAACTGTTGGCAGAGATACACAAAGGCATGTGCGGCTCCCATATTGGATCAAGAGCCTTGGTCGGAAAAGCTTTCTGGCAAGGTTTCTACTGGCCCATGGCCCTCCAAGATGCAATTGAGCTAGTCGCCAGATGTGAAACCTGCCAGTTCCACTCCAAGAATATCCATCAACCTGCTCAAGCTCTCCAGATGCTCCCTTTGTCATGGCCATTTTCGGGCTGGGGGCTCGACATCCTGGGCCCCTTCCCCCATGCTACCGGGGGCTTTGAATTCTTGGCCGAAGGTGGAGCCTGTGAGAAAGGTGACCGCACAGTCAGCTATCAAGTTCTTGAAGGAATTGGTGTGCCGCTTCGGAGTACCCGCCAGACTCATCACTGACAACGGCACCCAATTCACAAGCCGCGCCTTCATGCAATACGTTCAAACCCTCGGAAGCAAGGTTTCATTCGCCTCTGTTGCTCATCCCAGGAGAAATGGACAAGCTGAGAGGATGAACCCTGAAGTGCTACGAGGACTCAAGACAAGAACTTTGGACAAGCTGCGGAAGTGCGGCAGACACTGGATCGACGAGCTACCAGTGGTTCTTTGGTCCCTCCGTACGACACCAAATCGAGCTACCAGCCAGACTCCCTTCTCCCTAGTCTATGGGGCAGAAGCAATGATCACCATAGAACTCATATACGGGTCACCTCGAGTATTTGCCTACGATGAAGTAGAGCAAGAGCAGCACCGGCATGACGATGCCGTGCTCCTTGAAGAGAACTGTCTCCAGGCTGCTACGCATGCTGCACGCTACCAGCAAGCCCCGCGTCGCTATCACAGCCGCAGGGTTCATGCCCGGAGCCTTGAGGAAGGTGACCTTGTCCTTAGGCGTGTTCAGTCTGCCATGGGTGCAAACAAGTTTACGCCAAAGTGGGAAGGCCCTTACCGGGTAGTACGAGTCACCAGACCCAGCGCAGTCCGTCTGGAGACCAAAGATGGCATTCACTTGCAAAACTCATGGAACATTGAGCATCTTCGTAAGTTCTACCCATAAGGCGCGGCTGTCGGGCCCTGCCCGGCAGCCACCCTTTTGTACAAGCCTTAATGATGCGCATGTAACCCTTTGTACAAAGCCAGGCGCAAACCCTGAGCCCAGACAATAAAACAAAGCGCTGGGGGGCCCCAAAAAACTTTCATGCATGCATAGCATAACATGAACATGCCATGGTCATGTAGATGAGATCATATGTTGCCTTGTTTTCCTCTCCACTAACTGCAGGACTCTTGCCGTGGACTCGGTCCCAAAAAGAAGAAACGTAAACAAGCTTACATATTGATCCCCGACAATCCAAACAGATAAGTTCCCTCTTGTCCATACATGTCTCTGTAAGAAAAAAAAACTTGTGCATAGAGAAACCTCATCACCTTCGAAGCATTTGTGCTCCCATCCTTTGACCCGAACGTTGCTTCGGTCAAGATGGTTGTAGTGGCTCTTGGTGGAGAAGGTTCGACGAGGGGCTGGTCTGCTTCCATAGTTTTAAGCCTGGTAGGCCCAGCCCCGCGGCAACAAACGGAAGGCGCCCGGCAGGATAGCTTGCCGGAGAAAACTTGTTTACTTAAAAGTATAGAGGTATTCCTGCTCTGCATGGATATAGTACATGCACAAGTACCCGGCAAGACCGTATTTTTTCATTAATATGCGGATAAATGAGTACAAAGCTTACAGAGTACAAACATGGATAGAAGAGATTACATATTTGAAACTAAAGTTTGGCAAGTGCCTACGTGTTTTAGATTGAAAAAGATAAGTGCCCCGTAATCCCTTTCTTGTCCCTCTCCTCCTAGGAACTAAAGTGGGAGGCGAAGAGGGCAAGAGGAGTGCCTGGGCAGAAGCCTAGCCTGACCCCGTCAAGACCTACTGGACGCAGCCTGACAAGATCGAGAGGGCGTGGACGAAACTGATGGGTGGGGAGAGCGGTTAGGCGATGCCCTGGTCACCGCCACCAGGGCCAGCAGGACACGACAGGGCGGACGAAGCCGGAGTCCACGGGGAAGCCTGTTGGGGTCCAGCTAGAAGACTGCTGGAGGAGCCGGAGACACCATCCACACCCAACGCCCCGGCAAATCGCCTTGCCGGGGAGGAGATGCAGGTGCAGATGGTGGTGCCGCCAGCCTCCCGCTGACGGTGACGGTGCGGCCGGCGTTCAGCCGGATTCGGAGCTGTCGTCCTCCCCATCGGCACTATCGTCATCGCCGTCACGGTCCTCCTCGTCGTTATCGCTCGAGAAGGAGCTTTCGTCATCGGTCGAGCTCTTCGTGCAACACCCCAAGCGAGCACCCGAACGCCCGAAGACCTTGACGGAGAGCAGGGCGGCGTCCATTAACTTCAAATGGAGAACGTGCCCGGCCACCAAGCTGTGAGCACGGGCGAAGGTCTTCCAGCCACACCGGAGAAGCATGACATGAGGAGCAGGGAACTCCACATCCGCCCGCATGCTGCCATTGCAGCAGCCCCTTATGTGCAGCCTCAGCCCTGGCGGCTACTCGACCTCCATCACCCTTGCAAATGGGGTGGGAAGCCGAAGACAGTTGCGCGGGGGCCTACGCAGCTTGATGATAAACTCAAGCGGCTGGTTCCCGATGTGGCCTTCGTTCGGGTCCTGAACGGCCAGAGGAGGTGCGATCAGAACGCCGCCCCGTCCTCCTCGGCCCCGAGCGCCACGACGACCATGATCACGCCCTCTCCCACCTCTTCTCACGGCGGGCTCCGCCCCCGCGTCCCCGACAGGAGGAGGGAGGCGCTGTCGAGTAGAAGCCCTCGTCGCCACCACTGGGGTGCCACTACGCCCTCTCCCCCTCACCATTGTGGAGAGATAATATCAGACGGAAGGAGGAAGAGATGGGTGTGAGCCAACACCTCACCCACGTTCCCTTTTATAGCCGGACGAGGCCGGGGGCTGGCTCCTCGCCTTGGAGGCAACTGCCCCGATCCACCAATCCGACTCCTCTACGTCACTAATGGCACACAGAATCAAGACCGACCTCCTGCACCTATCCATGGCGCCTGGCTTTCTACCTTGGCACTCATTCCCGTGCCCTCCGCATCTGCCACCAACCCTGTGCAATGCATGCGGCATACGTGGCAGAAACGGCGGGGGCGGCGGAGTTAGTGGAATGGCAGTTACCGCCCCGTGAACATGGGACGTGGGCGACCCACGAGTCGTGGCGTAAATCTCCCCCATGATGTCTTGCACGACGCATGGAAAAACCGGGAACTGACGCAAGAACAGTTTAATGAAGAAGCAAGGAAAATATCAAGAAAAAGAGAATATCAGTGCAAGACCCCTGCCTGTGTACCTGATAGGGCCTACCCCAATGATGCTCGGCAGCACGTTTGGGCCAGGCCCGGGGGCTCCTGTCGGTGCAACAAACCTTCATGTATGTTGCCTATACTGTACACAGGCTCAAGTGGCAGAAATGCAAAATCCTCCAAGCATTCAAGACAGAACCAAGCCAGAGAGAGCTCTTTGAGGAATCATGGGGCGGATCAAGAGGACCAAGAGAAGCCAAGACAATAAGATATCACCAAGGAAAAGCCTCCCTTGGCAGGCAGGCGAGCCTGGTCAGGTCGAGGCCACCCCAAAGGCAAATCCCAAGACTTCACTGGCAAGGATTACCGGGGCCACTGGCGGCCTACATCCCCGCCAAGACTCCACCACTCCATCGCTCCACCGCATCGCAACGCAAGTCATCCACCGGTGCGGTGTCGAGCCCCCAGATAACTAAGTGGCTGTCATTTGGCACGTGGCGGCCATTTAGGAGGAAGATCACCTCGATATGACACCCGTCCAGAGGCGTGTCAAGCAGACAGGTGGCAGATGACTAAAGCGGCGCGACAGGCTTGCCGGGCCGCATCCACAGTGTGACACATGGTAGCACATTTAATGCGCTTTGTCCTAACTACCAAAGTTAGGTATGATAGTACTGTTAGCTATCTAATCGCTGGATAATGACTGTTTTGCCATTATGGTAACCCCTTAGCCTATAAAAGGAGGACCGTGGAAACCTTAGAAAGGATTCGGACCCTCGTGTACCCATATGCACGTAGCTGCTCTCCCCAAGGTGACCTTGCCGGGCTCGAGCGACGCGCGTTCTTCACGGTCTCTCCATCAATCCACCAAAGCAGGAGTAGGGTTTTACACTTCTCAGCGGCCCAAACCTGGGTAAAAATCACCAGTGTTTCCACTGCCGTGCTGTCCCATGGCCTCCGCACTTTGCGCAATGCGTCCTCCCCCCTGCCGAACCACAAAGGGGCTGATGGCCCTGTAGGTGGCCGTGTTACACCACGATAGTTGATGATTACTCTAGATACACTTGGGTGCACATTATCATCTAAAATGCTGAAGTGTAGGATGTCCTCAGGCAATTCGCCAATCGTGCCATGACTAACTATGGTATCAAGATCAAGCACATCAGGAGTGACAATGGCACCGAGTTCAAGAACACTGGCTCAAAACTTATCTTGACACTCTTGGCATCACTCATGAGCTGTCTGCTCCATACACACCTCAGGAGAATGGAGTCATGGAGTGCAATAATAGGACTCTCATTGAGATGGCACGCACGATGCTTGATGAATACAAGACACCACGAAAGTGGTGGCCTGAAGCTATTGTCACTTCATGCCACATCATCAACAGAGTTTATCTTCACAAGTTCTTCAAGAAAACATCCTATGAACTGATCACTGGTAAGAAGCCAAATGTAAGTTATTTCAAAGTCTTTGGTGCAAGGTGTTGGATAAGGGATCCACATCCCACTTCCAAATTTGCACCAAAAGCACATGAGGGTTTTATGCTTGGCTATGGAAAGGATTCGCACACCTACAGGGTCTTCAACATCTTTCACTATAAAGTTGTTGAGACTGTAGATGTGTGGTTCGATGAGACTAATGGCTTGCAAAGAGAGCACATGCCAAATGTGCTAGATGAACTACCTTCAAATGAATCTATCTTTACCTACTAATAAAGCACGCATTGCTTCCATCGGGTTCACCATCATTATTATTTTTAGCAAAAGATATCACATTTTATAAATTAACCGATGTGGTACGAGTGAAACAATTTGTTTCTGACTCACGCTCGCTGCATTGGGCCTACTTTAGTCTAGTCCATCCACATGCAAACCGTCACTAATGTCGTGTTAGCCTATATTTGCTACAGTTAAAATAATCCCAAATTGCTCCATTAATACGGATCTCGCTGGTTTATATACGTACGGCCTACATAACCCACAAGCGGCATCGGGAAGGGAACGAACTAAGAAACCCCTGTTGACGCAAGCCAGACGCACAGGAGATGGCGGCATGGTTGCACGACCCATGGCCTCGACAGCATGGCAGCGCGAGGAGGCGAAGAAAAGATGCGAGGGAGGGTGAATGAGGCAGAGAGATGTAGAAGGGGGGCTCCCTAAAGAAACCGAGAGAGAAGAAGGGAGGATGAGCTGGGAGGAGAGAAAGCAGGAGGATGAGTGGCGCGGGTCAGTCAAACCTAGTGGGGCCGCATGGCCGTGCAGGTGGTGGAGGATGTCGGCGTCTGAATCAGGTCGAAGGCGTCACTGCTGGCCGGTTCTCAGGCGCCTGCTCCTCAGAGGCGAGGCTGCTGGCCCGATCCAGAGCAAATGGTTGGGTGGGGGTGGCCAGATCGGGCGGAGGTTGAAGGGCCAACTAGAAACGGGGGAACAAACCCAAAACATGCATCATCTGGGAGAGGGGGAACTAGATCTAACGCGCATAGCAAAGAAACCACCAGAGATGCGCATAGCAGAGAAACCACCATAGAAGATGAGACTGGTGAGTAGATCAAGCATATAGCAATGGGAATTTAGGCAAAAAGAAGAGAAACAAATCCACCAACAAACCATGGAGCAGATCCAAAGAGGACACCAAGAACCAGGACACCCATGGAGCAGTGGGCAGAGAACACCGTCCCACGCCGGCGAGCGCCTCCTGCTAGGCTAGAGGGAGAGGGCGAAGGGACAATGGAGGAAGAAAAGAGGAAGCGGTAGCAGACAACACGAGGAAGGAGAGGTTGGGGCAAAACCAACAATTAATCTGAGCACCACGCTGGCTCCTGCCTTATTTCCTGGTGAGTAGATCAAGCATATAGCAAGGGGAATTTAGGCAAAAAGAAGAGAAACAAATCCACCAACAAACCATGGAGCGGTTCCAAAGAGGACACCAAGAACCAGGACACCCATGGAGCAGCGGGCAGAGAATGCCTTCCCACGCCGGCGAGCGCCTCCTGCTAGGCAAGAGGGAGAGGGGGAAGGGCCAACGGAGGAAGAAAAGAGGAAGCGGCGGCGGACACCACGAGGAAGCAGAGGTCGGGGCAAAACAACAAATTAATCTGAGCACCATGCTGGCTCCTGCCTTATTTCCTGGTTTATCCGGGTCTGCTCGTGGTGTGGGCTGAAGTTCCACAAATATATATATTTCGCCCATGAACGTCTGCATTGTACCCCGAAACAAAGAGGAAATTGTTTTTTTATTGTAATGGGAAACAGAAGAGATGTGTGCGTGCGTCTCTTCAAAGTGCATGTGGTTTTTTAGAGAAAGAGGCTATCATCTATGTGAAATGCTTGTGTTTGGCACAAGTGCAATAACAAAGGAAGAAAATATAATTTTTCAAACAAACAACCAACATTTTCTAGAAAAAAACATAGTAAAAACTTGTTTTCTTTCAAATATTAATAAAAAGTTGCATATAAACAATCCCACTTCAATGCACCACTACTCTTCCATCCAGTGATAGTGCGATGCTGAAGGATGTGTCATCGAAAAACATAAATGTGGCTCCATGAAAAAAATTAATTGCGGACACCAAAAATCCTACAATCATGAATGAGTCACTAAACACTTTTGATTATTTTTTTCCGATGCAATGCATGACACCTTTAATTGCTACATACAAAGGTTAAAGGGAACCTTCTTTTGAGAAAGAGAATACACACGCAAGCGCTCACGAACACGTACATACACTCACCCCTACAAAGATTGAGCTGACGGGTCTTGAGATTGATGAAGTCACCACAAGCGTCTTGCCATCGACGCAGATGTCGTCTCTCATGGAAAGATGCTCAGCCTTCATGAGACATCAAAGCGTCAAACCTCTGTTTCAATTCTTGGTGTTATCAGGGAATCATTGTCCTTCTAACCATCCATCCAAAAGTTGGTTCTCAGGGTTAAAGTGAAACTGACCAATCGATGCCTGGCCATGCATGCATGCATGCACTGCAGTAATGAACATTAAAATAGGATATGCATTTCTTCTATACTTCGGCATGCGCCTTCGTGGCATCGCCGTTCTGCGCTGATGGGTGTTTTGATGGACACATCAATTTTCTCTCCCATTGCAATACAAGTGCATATTTACTATAAAAAAACACTTCAAACCAAACAACCAACTATCTCTATAAAAATCCAACATAGTAAAAATCTATTTGCATTCAAATGTTTTGAACATTTTAGAAAATTGGATTAGTTATTAAACTTTTGAATAGTACACAACAATTCCATTGTCTGTATATCCCACTAAATACACATACACTATTCCATTTGCACCCAGTTTTTGTGCTAAGCTTAAGTTTTTTTTTGAGACAAGTGCTAAGCTTAAGTAGGAGCCATGGGAGCACATCATACGATTTTCTCAACTCAATACTTCATAGTCTAGGTACCAACAATCCTTTTTTAACTGCGGACACTCATCGGGTGTGTTTTTTCAAGATAAAGGGTGTTTCAAATTGTTCTTGCTTTCAAAGAATATTCACATTTTTAAATATGTTCATGCTTTTAAAAAATGACCCAAATTTCCAAACAAATATGTCCCAAAATACATTTAAAATTGTTCACAAAATTAGAAAAAATCATACATTTTTGATAAAAACATGGCTTAAAAAACAATTCGGCTTCAAAACATGTTCGAATTCCAATATAAAAATTCAAAACTTCAAAAAATGTTCAATTTGATAAAAAGAATAAATAAATATTTGTGTTTTCCCAAAAGCAAAATATAAAACTGATTGACAGACTATTCCATGTCCATGCACCCCTACTCTTCCATCAAATGAAGGATGTTACGGTAACCTTATCACCGATGTTGATCTGAATTGAATATAAAAAATGACACGTAATTCACACGAAGCAAGTTTTATGATTTTCTTGCCCGTTGCAACGCACAGACATTTGTACTAGTCAAGCTAATGGGAACTGGAGACATCATTCCCACCAAGGAGCAAGGAGATGAAGAGGTTGTGAATCCTGCTCCTGTTCAGCGTGAAGACAATGCTGAACCTGAAGACCATGCTGAACCTGAAGACAATGCTCAGCAATAGCAAAATCTTTGCCTTGAGTGGCAAATGAAGTCCAGATTGATAAGATACTTGACAACATATATGCCCCAGGTCCGCTCATTCGATCAAGAGCAACGCAACTAGCCAACTTTTGGGGGCATTTTGCATTCGTCTCTGTAACACCCCCAGTGGTTAGCCACAGTAATCCCATTTTGATAATGCCAAGTCAGCATGATTAACACTGCATGATCATCATTTGCATCATATTGCATTTCAACTCCGAAGTCAAAATATTCAAATTAAATAAAAATTGTTCAAACACAGAAACTGAAATGTTCATTAAATAATAAATATTCCAGAGACCATACTAAAATTATAACCAACAATAAATAAATTAATTAGGTGACTCTAACATTACCAAAACAGCAAGGTTTAATACATTTTATTTAATATAAAATTTGTGTGAACTCCGTTTGTCTCCAAAACAATTTTTGGCAGTAGTAAATAATGCCTAACATTTAATGGTGCAACTCACAGTTTTGCTAAAGTCATTTGGTGGCCTAACTATTTACAAAACAGAAAATGTGAGAAAAGAAAAAGGAAAAGGAAATAAAACAAAATACAACAATAAAAGAAAACAACCCCCCTGGCCCAACTGGGCCACGGCCCAGCCAGGCCATCAGGCCGGCCCACCCACTCCCCTTTTAACCCCCCTGGGCTAACCCTAGCCTCCCACCGACACCCCATTTCCCCCCTCCACGATCCCCTTCCCCCCCCCTCGTTCTGGATAGGGATCGACCCCGATCCCGTCCTCTCCGTCGCCAACATTGCTCGCCGCCTCGACCCCGTCGTCGTCCATCGCCGCGCGCCTTCCCCGTCCTCCTCCCCGACCGGCTCCACCGAGCCTTGCCGCCCCACTCCCCTCCAACGCACGTGAGCGCCGCCCCGTGCTTCCTCTCTCCCTCGCCCCGCCGCTGCCGCCCGCTCTGCGCTGCTGCTGCCGTGCCGTGCGCGCTTGCCATGCTCGGGCCTCGCCCGCGCGCGCGTGTGGCTGCTGCTAGCCGCTCGGCCTCCTCTCGCTGTTGCGGCTGCTTCGGCTGTCGCCGTCGCCACCAACCGCGCGCCACCGCTGCCGCTGTTGCTCGCCCCGCCGCTCCCAACCGAGGCCGCCTCCGACCTGCTCCGCCCCATGCGCACCCACTCCCGCGCCGCCCTACCGCTGCCCGGCTGCTGCTGCTACTGCTGGCTGCCGCTGTGGCCGCCCACGGCCACTGCCGCCGCGCTCGGCCGCGCCTAGCCACGCCGGCGCGCGCTAGCTGTCGCCTGTGCACGCGCGCGTGCAGAGCCGCGTGGGCTTGGCCCTATGCCACTGACCACTGGGCCAGTGCCCCCCTGGCCCTATGACATGTGGGGCCTAGCTCCTGAAACATTTTTAAATAAAAGCAAAAAGAAATAAAAAAAGAAGAAAATTATTTAATAATAAATAAAATAAATATTAATTAGTTAATTAATTATATGATTAATTAACTTAATTAATTAATTCTGTTAATTAAACTAATTATCTGATTAAACTAAATAATATGTAATTAACTTAATTAATCTGTATTTAATTTAACTAAACCCTAATTAACCTATACAGAGAATGACAGGTGGGACCCACACGTCAGATTGACCCAGTCAACGCACTATTGACTGCTGACTTCATGCTGACGTCAGCCCGCACTATTCTGGATAATGTTGTTTTAATAATTTAAATAATTTCAGAATATTGTTTAAACTTTGTAAAATCATATAAAATAATCCATAGCTCAGATCGAAAAACTTTGTACATGAAAGTTGCTCAGAATTTCGAGACGAATCCGGATACGCGGTCCGTTCGTCCGTCACACATCTCTAACTACCTGAACATGGGACATTCCCCCCCTTCGGTCGCCTGTCCGACATTTGTCCGGAACCGGGAATGCTTTCCCAGATGAATTCCCCCTTCGCCAGTATCACCCGGCACTGCGTTAGATCACCTCTGTCACCGCGTATTGCCATGTTATGCTTTGTGCTGCACTTGTTTGCTTGTATTTATTGTTTCCTCCCCCTCTTCTCTCTCGTTAGACCCCGACGCAGTTCCCGGTACCGACGCAGCTCCGGAGCCCGGCGCCACCATTGACGACCTTGCCTTTGCCGCAAAGCAACCAGGCAAGCCCCCCCTTGAGCATACCGATATCGCCCATTCTAATTTATCATGCTTGCATTAGCATTGTTGTTGCTGCTGCTTTACCTATTCTGATGCATAGCCTGTTTATTGTAACCTGCTGTTGATAATTACCTGCATAACCTAGACTGCTTAGTATATGCTGGGTAGAGACCTATCAGTGACCCCACTAGTCCCGACTGCCCCGCTGGATGACCAGAAGACCCGATCAATGGGATTGAAGACCAGGCCCCAGCACCGCACTTCACCCCCTTAGTTGGAACGACACTGCAGCGTTACTATCGAGTGCCGAGGGTGATACCTCGTGTAGCACTTCTGATGTTAACTCTGTAGAGTAGCTATTCGGTCGTGGTCATCGAGGGTGATTCCTCCTTCACCACTTCCGATAACGACGCGGTCGTGCAACACATCAAGTGTGAACCCATCGAGGGTGAATCCTCCTACGTTCACCTTGACAGTTACATCGAGTTGGTATCCGTCGAGGGTGATACCTCGGATTCCCTTGATGTTATGGACACACGGCTACTGTGACTTTACCCCTGCACCCTGTTAGAAACGGGTCGGCCCTGAGGGTGACCCGAGGGAGTTACTTTAACTGCAGGACTGGAGGGACAGCCGGTACCGCCTAGTAGAGGTGGACCTGAGTTCCCGACAGTCTTTTGTGAGACGGGTTGACCTGGATGGTGCCCGAGTGAGAATACGAGGCGTGCTCGGGCATTCTTGGCCCTTGCCGCAAGTCCTCGAGACGGGGCGACGGGGTCACATCGGTCATGAGCTCTGCTCGTTACCGCACCCCGAAGGTACTAACGGTTTGGATATTTGATCTGAGTGGGCCTCTTGCCCGATAGCACTAACCACTACGTGGGCATAGTATGGGCGTTCTGCATCGTATGCATCAGCCGAAAGCTCTGTCAGACGTCTAGTTCAGCATGGCGGCACGGACGGAGGAGATTTGTAACACCCCCAGTGGTTAGCCACAGTAATCCCATTTTGATAATGCCTAGTCAGCATGATTAACAGTGCATGATCATCATTTGCATCATATTGCATTTCAACTCCTAAGTCAAAATATTCAAATTAAATAAAAGTTGTTCAAACACAGAAACTGAAATGTTCATTAAATAATAAATATTCCAGAGACCATACTAAAATTATAACCAACAATAAATAAATTAATTAGGTGACTCTAACATTACCAAAACAACAAGGTTTAATACATTTTATTTAATAAAAAATTTGTGTGAACTCTGTTTGTCTTCAAAACAATTTTTGGAAGTAGTAAATAATGCCTAACATTTAATGGTGTAACTCACATGTTTTGCTAAAGTCATTTGGTGGCCTAACTATTTACAAAACAGAAAATGTGAGAAAAGAAAAAGAAAAAGGAAATAAAACAAAATACAAAAATAAAAGAAAACAACCCCCCTGGCCCAACTGGGCCACGGCCCAGCCAGGCCATCAGGCCGGCCCACCCACTCCCCCTTTAACCCCCTAGGCTAACCCTAGCCTCCCACCGACACCCCATTCCCCCCCTCCACGATCCCCTCCCCCCCCCCTCGTTCTGGATCGGGATCGACCCCGATCGCGTCCTCTCCGTCGCCGACGCTGCTCGCCGCCTCGACCCCGTCGTCGTCCATCGCCGTGTGCCTTCCCCGTCCTCCTCCCCGACCGGGTCCACCAAGCCTCGCCGCCCTACTCCCCTCCAACGCACGTGAGCGCCACCCCGTGCTCCCTCTCTCCCTCGCCCCGCCGCTGCAGCCCGCTCTGCGTTGCAACTGCCGCGCCGTGCGCGCTTGCCATGCTCGGGCATCATCCGCGCGCGCGCGTGGCCGCTGCCGGCCGCTCGGCCTCCTCCCGCTGCTGCCGCTGCTTCGGCTGTCGCCGTCGCCACCAACCGCGCGCCACCGCTGCCGCTGTTGCTCGCCCCGCCGCTCCCAACCGAGGCCGCCTCCGACCTGCTCCGCCCCACGCGCACCTGCTCCCGCGCTGCCCTGCCGCTGCCCGGCTACTGCTGCTACTGCCGACTGCCGCTGTGGCCGCCCACGGCCGCTGCCGCCGCGCTCGGCCGCGCCTAGCCACGACGGTGCGTGCCTGCAGTCGCCTGTGCACGTGCGCGTGCACAGCCTCGTGGGCTTGGCCCTATGCCACTGACCACTGGGCCAGTTCCCCCCTGGCCCTATGACATGTGGGGCCTAGCCCCAGAAATGTTTTTAAATAAAAGCAAAAAGAAATCAAAAAAAAGAAGAAAAATATTTAATAATAAATAAAATAAATATTAATTAGTTAATTAATTAAATGATTAATTAAATTAACTTAATTAATTCTGTTAACTAAACTAATTATCTGATTAAACTAAATAATATGTAATTAACTTAATTAATCTGTATTTAATTTAACTAAACCCTAATTAACCTAAACAGAGAATGACAGGTGGGACCCACACGTCAGATTGACCCAGTCAACGCACTGTTGACTGCTGACGTCATGCTGATGTCATGATGATGTCAGCCCGCACTATTCTGGATAATGTTGTTTTAATAATTTAAATAATTTCAGAATATTGTTTAAACTTTGTAAAATCATATAAAATAATCCGTAGCTCAGATCGAAAAACTTTGTACATGAAAATTGCTCAGAATTTCGAGACAAATCCGGATACGCGGTCCGTTCGTCCGTCACATGTCTCTAACTACCTGAACATCGATATCGCCCATTTGAGCAACCAGGCAAGCCCCCCACTTGAGCATATCGATATCGCCCATTCCAATTTCTCATGCTTGCATTAGAATTGCTGCTGCTGCTTTACCTATTCTGATGCATAGCCTGTTTATTGTAACCTGCTGTTGATAATTACCTGCATAACCTAGACTGCTTAGTATATGCTGGGTAGAGACCTATCAATGACCCCACTAGTCCCGACTGCCCCGCTGGATGATCAGAAGACCCGATCAACGGGATTGAAGACCAGGCCCTGGCACCGCACTTCACCCCCTTAGTTGTAACGACACTGCAACGTTACTATCGAGTGCCGAGGGTGAAACCTCATGTAGCACTTCTGAAGTTAACTCTGTAGAGTAGCTATTCGGTCATGGTCATCGAGGGTGATTCCTCCTTCACCACTTCCGATAACGACGCGGTCGTGTAACACATCAAGTGTGAACCCATCGAGGGTGAATCCTCCTACGTTCACCTTGACAGTTACATCGAGTGTGTATCTGTCGAGGGTGATACCTCGGATTCCCTTGATGTTATGGACACACGGCTACTGTGACTTTACCCCTGCACCCTGTTAGAAACGGGTCGGCCCCGAGGGCGACCCGAGGGAGTTACTTTAACTGCAGGACTAGAGGGATAGGCGGTACCGCCCAGTAGAGGTGGACCTGAGTTCCCGACAGTCTTTTGTGAGACGGGTTGACCTGGATGGTGCCCGAGTGAGAATACGAGGCGTGGCCGGGCATTCTTGGCCCTTGCCGCAAGTCCTCGAGACGGGGCGACGGGGTCACATCAATCGTGAGTCTCTGCTCGTTACCGCACCCCCAAGGTACTAACGGTTTGGATATTTGATCTGAGTGGGCCTCTGGCCCGATAGCACTAACCACCACGTGGGCATAGTATGGGTGTTCTGCATCATATGCATCAGCCGAAAGCTCTGTCAGACGTCTAGTTCAGCATGGCGGCACGGACGGACCGGCGCCTTCCTGTAGTGTTGGTGCCTGGCTTCACCATGTGCGCAATGACCCGGAGGGCGAGGGGCGATGGCCAAGACCCCCTTGCGCTTAGGATGTAGACCGGCGGGGACCTCTCTGCTGAGCTGTAGGTAGGGTTGCGGTGTGTCGTTTGGCCGAGGTCTGGCATGACCCGGAAAAGTGTGTCTGGCCGGAGTTAAGCGAGCGTGGTGGGTAATTTGGTGCACCCCTGCAGGGAAGAAAACATCTATCGATAGCCTGTCCTACGGTAACGGACACTCGGAGTTGTATCCCGATTGATACAGCTAGAAGTTGAGATGAGACCTGGATATGAGGCTCTGGGATTGCTTCTCGCCGGGAGTCGAGAAGGGATCTCAGGACGAGGTTGATGACTATATGGCTCTGGGATTGCTTTCTCGCAGGGAGTCGAGAAAGGATCTCTGGGTGAGGTTGAGACTTAATGATACTGCTACATTATATTGATTTGTTCTACTCTCTTCTATTTCTGCAAGACCGCTGAAGATGCTAGTCTTTGATAGGACTAGGCTTTCCCCTCTATTCTGGCATTTCTGCAGCCCAGTCCACATATACAGCCTTCCTTTGATAATGTTGCATACGTAGTGTAGATCCTTGCTTGCTGAGTACTTCTGAGTACTCACGGTTGCTTTGCTTTCTTTTTCTCCCCATATCAGTTTGTCGTGACCAGATGACGGAGCCCCCTGAGACAGCTGCCCCGGTTGATGACTTTAGCTACCACTTCTATCCCGAGGATGGATACTACTACGAGCTTGCCGACGACCAGGAGTAGGATCGGAGGGTCCCAGGCAGGAGGCCTGCGCCTTTCGATCGTAGTGTTTTCTTTTGTCCCGCCTTTCAAAAGGCTTTTCTGTTTCTGTTTCATATCTGTACTCAGATATCTGATGCTTACATTGATGCTTGTACGCAAGCTTATGTATTCGAGCCCTCGAGGCCCCTGGCTTGTAATATAAAGCTTGTATGACTTTATTTATGTTTTAGAGTTGTGTTGTGATATCTTCCCGTGAGTCCATAGGCTTGATCGTGTGCATTTGCGTGTATGATTAGTGCACGATTGAGCCGGGGGCGTCACAAGTTGGTATCAGAGCCGACTGACTGTAGGAACCCCCCTTTTCGATTCCTTGGCCGAAGTTGAGTCTAGTGGTCCAAAAACTGTTTTACTAACATGGTTGTGTGGCTTACGGGCCCACATCGCCAATTGGGTGGTATTAGGATCTTTTACTCCTCGATTTATACTCTGGGACTCTGACCTCTCTTCTATTCAGGTTAAATGAATTTTACTAACGCCGACACTTAGGATCTCGTAAATCTCGTCTACCCGGAGAGCTGGATATCTGTGCTTAATTCCTTACCATTGATCTGAGTAGTCTGATAATCATTTTCCTTTCCATTGTTTTGTTTAACCTTTCTCTCCGAGTTGTATTATACTTCTCATTGTCTTTTGACAACCCTGAATTTCCTCTATTTTAGATGGATCGTTTGTTTCCACCACGCCCTACGACGTAGCTTGTGCTTCGCACTTGGGCTCGTGGTGCCCCTTGTTTTCCCGCTGTCCTGATCACGCTCCTGATCAGGCTGGGCTACTGCTGGTACCCCGAGTACATGGTCTACGAGGATTACCGCGAGTTCAACCAGGAGCAGTACCATGCTGATGTTCGTATCTATGATCAGCGCGATGACTCAGACACTAAGCTGCACCTTTTCCACGGTATCGGCGTGACGAATGAGATGGTAGTACATGATGCCGCCTACTCTGCTGTCGCACGTCTCCGAGGAGAGTTCGGCGATAGCTTGGATGTCTCTGAGTTACGATACATTCCGTATGCACCTGCTGGAGATACTACTGGATACTACACAGCTATCTATGCCCCGTACGAGCCTCGTCGCTACGACCCGCGCGTTCTGATTCATTGCACTTAGGCTCTGGATCGCACTGTTCGGGCTCTCGCCGTCGAGTTGGTTGCCACTCGAGCACGTCTCTACGATGCTATGACGCAGTTGCTACCCGCTGTTAGTGCAGGGATACATCCGGAGCACATCCTTTATCCGAGTAGGACTCAGATGTATGCTGGTATTGATTGGCCTGCTGTGGGAGGTCACGCACCTCCACGTGGACCTCTTCTTACAGCTTGAGACCGGGTTTTGCATCAGAGTGCACATGGAGCACAGGATCCTTCCACGACGAACACTCGTCGTCCGCACGTGCAACTACCCCGTTTCAGTGGATCTTCCCGATGTTGATGTAGCTTTTGCTATATCTCGTGGTGTACTTCCTTACCGTGTGCCTGCACGCCGCCTATCATGTCTAGTTTTTAAATTTGCGTCGTTATGCTATTCGCATGTACCCGACTCTGTGTATGGATCTGTATGTCTTAATTGACTACTGTTTAGTATCTAGTACACTGCTTAATTATTGTCGTGTTACATCATGCTTGTCGCTAAACACCCGCAACCACTTTTACTGAAATACCCCTGTTGAAACTTAGCAGGACGGTTAGACTAGGTGGTCGTGGTCGTGCCCCTGAACGCCCACCACCGCCAGACTATATGGCAGCGATGATGCAACAATTCGAGCTCAACCGTCAGTTCATGACTGGGATTATGGCTCAGTTCCCGCATCTGAACAACCAGAACCAGAACCCTCCTTCAATAACTCTGCCGGAATTTATGCGTCTTAACCCCACTCAGTTCCGCAACTCTGAGAAGCCACTGGATGCTGATGACTGGATTCGCGATATCACTCACGAGATGGAGTCTGCAAATGTCTCCCCTGCCAACTTTGTCGCCTTCGCGTCCTTTTTCTTAAAGGGTCCCGCTGCTCAATGGTGGGACACCCACAAACGTACACTGCCTGCTGGAACAGCCATTACTTGGCCTGAGTTCTAGGCTGCTTTCCGTGCCCGATATATTCCTCAAGGAATCATGGACCGGATGAAAACCCAGTTCCGCAACCTCACTTAGGGTAACAAGACTGTCGAAGCTTATCAGCGGGAATTTCTTGACCTCTCCCGCTATGCTGAAGAAGACATCGCCACAGATGCCCGTAGACAAGAGAAGTTCCGCAATGGACTCCACCCAGACATCGAGCTTGCACTTGCTGCTCAAGACTTCAACGACTTTTCTACTCTTGTGAACAAGGCTATTCTGGTTGAGACCGCTCAAATGAAGCATAAGGACACAAAGAATTCCTGAAATGAAAAGGCTTCAAACCCAGTTCTCTGGATCCCACTCTCTTCACGAAGACATATGACGAAGAATTGTTTGTATGCACAATCTATGTGGATGACATTATCTTCGGAAGCACTAAAAAACATACAGTGACAAGTCTAGTCACAGGATGCAAGAGCAATACCAGATGTCCATGATGGGAGGGCTAAAATTCTTTCTTGGTCTTCAAATCCGTCAACAAAGCAATGTCATCTTCATATCTCAGGAGAAGTATCTCAAGGATTGTCTGAAGAAGTTTGAAATGCAAGATTCCAAGGGCTATAAGACAGCAATGCCAACCAATGGTCACCTGAGCTCTGACGAAAATGGTAAAGATTTTGATCAAAAGGTAAACCGCTCCATGATTGATTCTTTATTGTACTTATGTGCATCTAGGCCATATATAATGCTTAGCATTTGCATGTGTGCCCGATTCCAAGCGACACCAAAGGAGTCGCACCACCTCAAAGTGAAGCGGATATTTTGATATTTGGCTCACACCCCAATGCTAGGATTATGGTATCCAAAGGGCTCAGAGTTTGATCTTGTTGGATTCTTCGATGTTGATTATGCTGGTGACAAGGTGGATCGCAAGTCTACATCAGACACATGCCACATTCTTGTACAATCACTTGTCTGTTGGTCTTCAAAGAAGCAGAACTATGTATCACTCTCTACTGCTGAAGCTGAATAAGTTGCTGCTGGATCTTGCTGCGCTCAGCTTCTTTGGATGAAGCAAACCCTCAAGGACTATGGCAACAGTAGGAAGAGTGTGCCCCTCTTCTGCGACAATGAAAGCACAATCAAGATCACCCACAACCCTCTTCAGCACTCCAAGACGAAGCATATTCAGATTCGACATCATTTTTTAACGATCATGTGCTCAAAGAAGACATTCACATTATTCACGTCAACACTGAAGACCAGTTGGAAGATATCTTCATGAAGCATTTGGATGAGAAGAGATTTTGCAAGTTGCGATGTGAGCTAAATATCTTAGAATCCTCAAATGTCCAGTGAATGGACACACATCCTAATGCTTGTGCATTGTTGACAACCTTGATGTACAACACATAAAGTAAGTGTGAAGATATTAACATGGAATTTTACTTCAGAGTGCCACGATAATTTGTGCTGTGTCTGGGTCTAATACTTCCTATATGGTCGGTAACACCACCAACAAACCTTCTTGAATATTTTCATTTGGTGTCACATCCACCGCATTATCTTCTTAGTTTGAATTGTCTTCAACAATAGTTTTAGCTTTGCACTTTATTTGATCTCACTGCCTAAACTACATATATATATATGTGTGTGTGTGTGTGTGAGAGAGAGAGAGAGAGTTTGTCCTTGAAAGCACAAGTGCTCCCTGGGTGATTTTGGTAATTAATGACAACATATCTTTTGTTGGACTAATAGTTTTATCCAGTACATTTCAGATAAGTCCAACAATGGAGTGGCAAGGACAAGAGGATGTGGAACCCTTTCAAAATGCTAAGGACAAAGATTTGCAAAAGCTCAAGACTCTTCATTTCTATTTAAGTGATCCAAGATCACATTGACTCCATAGGAAAGCCAATACTATTAAAAGGGGATGAGGTGTTGCTTAATGGTCTACTTGCTCAAGTGCTTAGTGATATTACTCAACAACCCTCAGCCACTTCTCCATCCAAATATGTCAAAACCCTAACTCAAAACTCGGCCCCACCGATTCTTTCAACCTAGAGCCACCGAGTTCTCTTGACATAGCCACTGCCAGAAACCCTAATGATTCGGTCACACCAATACGGATCTCGGTCTCACCAAGATGGCCTTGCCAACTTTCTGTTATCTGTTGCAATTATTTCAGTCTCACCGAGAATTGCAATCGGTCTTACCGAGATGGCTTGCCAACTCTCTGTTGCCTTATTGTTTCACTTTGGTCTCACCGAGTTGATGCAATCGGTTCCACCGAGATGATGTTTACCCTAAGCCCTAGCACATTAGTCCCACCGGGTTGTTCCAGTCGGTCCCACCGAGATTCCCAACATTCATATATTTGAACAAATCGGTGCCACCGAGTTTAACTAATCGGTGCCACCGAGATGAGTCAAACATGTCTAACGGTTTGATTTTGAGTGGAGGCTATATATAACCATCCACCCCCATCTCCATTTGTGAGAGAGCCATCAGAACGTGCCTACACTTCCACCATCCATTTTCTGAGAGAGAACCACCTACTCATGTGTTGAGATCAAGAGATTCCATTCCAACCATTTGAACCTTGATTTCTAGCCTTCCCCAAATTGCTTTCCACCCAAATCCCTCTTCCACCATAGCCAAATCTATGAGAGAGAGTTGAGTGTTGGGGAGACTATCATTTGAAGCACAAGAACGAGGAGTTCATCATCTACACACCATCTATTACCTTTTGGTGAGTGGTGTCTCCCAGATTGGTTAGGTGTCGCTTGGGAGCCTCCGTTGTGATGTGGAGTTGAACCAAGAAGTTTGTAAGGGCAAGGAGATCGCCTACTTCGTGAAGTTCTACCCGAGTGAGGCAAGTACTTCGTGGGCGATGGCCATGGTGGGATAGACAAGGTAGCTTCTTCGTGGACCTTTCATGGGTGGAGCCCTTCGTGGACTCGCGCAACCGTTACCCTTCGTGGCTTCAAGTCTCCATCAACGTGGATGTACGATAGCACCACCTATCAGAACCACGCCAAAAATTCTCCGTGTCTCCATTGCGTTTGCACACCCCAATCCCATCTGAGGGAGTTATGGACTAAGGGGTCCTCGGGGCACCGGCCCATTGAATATGGGCCAGACTGGTGAAGCCGTATAGCGTCAGGAGGTCTATGAAGCCGTGGTGTGCCCTCCAAGTCAAGGATAGGAAGGATCTCTTTACCCCTTATTGTAATCTATCTCCGGTAACCCTAACCCTACCGGTGTCTATATAAATCGAGGGTTTTAGTCTTTAGGGCTAGAGCTACATTCATCATCTCATCACCTTAGGGTTTAGCTCATGCTGATCTCGAGGTAGATCTACTCTGTAACCATACTATACATGCAATACAATCAAGCAGGACGTAGGGTATTACCTCTTCAAGAGGGCCCGAACCTGGGTAAACACCGTGTTCATCATCCCTTGTTCCCCATCAATCTCAGATCCACAGCTCGCGACCCCTACCATGAGGTCTGCCGGTTTTGACACCGACATTGGTGCTTTCATTGAGAGTTCCGCTCTGGGGTCACCCAAAGGATTGATGGCTTGCCTGATTGTAGGAGAAGGCATCGGATCCAGGGACTTCTTTGTCCCCAATCAACTCTTCGCGTTCGGTAGCATCGTGCTGCACGCCGACCCGATTGGTCATTTGGATCAGATCAACAACTTCGCTCCTGAACACCGAATTCAATTCGGTAATCTAGAATACGTTGCGGACACGCGGGGCGATTTGGTCTTCATCGGATTCACTGCCCCCTCCCGCACCCTCGCAGGCCTCGGCATGCCCGCTCTGGAGTCCCCTCCGATCCGATCTACAGACCGGCCCCCGCCCTCTAAACAGCTTCAAGCCAGGAGGGCTCCGCTTCAAGTGGGGGCCAGACTCCACCTTCGACCAGATCCATCATGTCTGCGGCGGACCTATCCTTGGCCTTCGAGGCAGAATCAGGAGGCGGAAGCCAAGAGTCAATCTCGGCCGAACCTTTCAGTCACAACGCTCCTTCGGACTTGAGCCCTTACGACGAACCGGCAACCGATGGCCAAGGGTCACCCCCAGCCCAAAGCAGCTCGATCTCGAATCCCGTAGTGGAAAGCACATGCAAAAACCAAGGCCCGTCCTTAGTCTCCAGTGACAATGCGGACCCTCTCAAGGATCCGACATCATACCCCGATCTTAGCTCGGCCTATGGAAACCAAGCACCGGCCAGGGCACTGACTGCCCCCACCCCGTTACAACGGAATTTGGCCTAGAGCCCTCAAACTCGACGACCCTCGCTATGTTAAATGAGGCGCTAGACCGAATCCAGAAAATGACCATCCAAGAGGACCTGCCGTCCGCCCACAATCATCAACCCTTCGAGGCGTACAACAGGGAATTTTACGTCCCACCCACCACCCACTTGGTAGCCACTGTCGAGGATTGAACCGATATGCTAGATTATAATTCGGAAACCCCCCCCCCCCTCGTCACCGGCCACAGTCGAGGATGAGGATAGCGGAGCCACGGCTAGTACCGATGTCGCCCCCCCTCGTCACCGGCCACTGATCAGCCACGTCCACCTACGATATTTACATGGTGGACACCCCGAAGGATGGCTATGGCACTCCCAATCAGGACCGAGACAAGCCCGGAGATGAGCCACCCAAACGCCGAAGACAGCGTCGTCGATCAAAGCCACGTCGAAGCCATGCGAGCAACATGGACTCTGCGGATAACGTCACTGCGAATAATACGGATGACCTCGCCGGAGCTGTAGCTAATGAACATCATAAGGATGACCCCGCAGGACAGGAGGACCCGTTCAACCCAGAAAAGCACGATGACTCCGAAGACAACAACTACCTCCCATCCTCCGAAGAGGAGGCCAGTCTCGAGGATGACGATTTCATCATCCCCGAAGACCTGCTGGAGGAGGAGCGGTTTAAACGGAGGCTTCTAGCCACTGCCCGCAATCTGAAGAAACAAAAACATAGAATCAAGGCCGAACAGGACACCCTCAATGATCGATGGACCAAAGTCCTAGCCGCCGAAGAAGGGTACGGCCGCGAACAGCCAATCAAAAGTTATCCCAAGCGAAGATTGCTGCTGCAATTTGACGACGAGGCCTTAGAGCCCACACGACCGACATACACACACGCCGAAGACCCAGACCGCCCCCCTAGAGGGCGGGATAGAGAAGCTGACGGGGCCGAGCACCCCGCCACCCCACCTCACCGTTACAACAAGGATCAAGTGCGGCCCACCTACGAATACGACCTCCGCCATGACCTAGACGCTCGAGGAGGCCGTACCAGGTCCATCTACGGACCCAGAGAAGATCCGCCCACTCACCGGGAAGGATATTACGATTGGCTGAACCAAAAAAATAGAGTCCGGGAGCAGCAGCGGACTCAGATGGCCGTAGACCTCCGACATGATGTAGCCCGAGTTCGGGGCACCGCACACCCCCTGTGCTTCATAGAGAGGGTAATGCAACACCAATTCCCAGAAGGCTTCAAGCCTGCGAACATCGAGCCATACGACGGAACCATAGACCCAGCCGTATGGATAGAGGATTTCCTCCTCCACATTCACATGGCGTGAGGAGATGACCTCCACGCCATCAAATCTCTGCCACTAAAGCTTAAAGGACCAGCTCGACACTGGTTGAACAGCCTTCCCGAAGACTCTATAGGCTGTTGGGAAGAGCTTGAGGACGCTTTTTGAGCGAACTTTCAGGGTACCTATGTCTGGCCTCCGGACGCGGACGACCTAAACCGCATCACACAACAGCCTGAAGAATCTGCCCGACAATTTTGGAACCGATTACTGACCAAGAAGAACCAGATTGTCGACTGTCCGGATGCCGAAGCCTTGGCTGCTTTCAAGCATAGTGTCAAGGATGAATGGCCCGTAAGATAGCTCGGCCAGGATAAACCAAGAACTATGGTAGCCCATACTTCTCTCATGACCCGCTTTTGCGCGGGCGAAGACAATTGGCTCGCTCGTAAAAACACCAACCCCGACACACCCGGTACCTTCGAGGTTCGGGACGCTAATGGAAAGCCGCGACGTAGCAGGAGTAAACGTCGCCACAATGACAGCGAAGGTGAGGATACAACAGTAAATGCCGGGTTCAGAAACCTGAAGTCTGGACCCCGAAAGAAAGCCCCTAAAGGCAATGGCGACGGCCCATCCAGACTAGACGCAATTCTGGACAGGACTTGCCAGATCCACGGCATGCCAGAGAAGCTCGCCAACCACTCCAACCATAACTGTTGGGTGATAAAGCAGGCCGGCACGCTTACAGCCGAAGACTCGGGCAAAAGCCCACGAAGCGAGGATGATGACGAGCCCCGCAGGCCGAATAGTGGAGGCCAGAAACCCTTCCCTTCCGAGGTCAAGATGGTGAACATGATCTACGCAACCCACATACCAAAGAAGGAGAGGAGGTGAGCGCTGCGAGACGTATATTCCGCCGAGACCGTAGCGCCGAAGTTCAATCCGTGGTCATCCTGCCCGATCACTTTCGATCGCAGGGATCACCCGACCAGCATATGCCACGGAGGATCCGCAGCCTTAGTACTCGACCCCATCATCGATGGATTCCACCTCACTAGAGTCCTAATGGATGGGGCAGTAGCCTCAATCTGATATACGAAGACACACTGAGGAAGATGGGGATCGATCCATCAAGGATCAAACCCAGTAACACCACCTTCAAGGGGGTCATTCCGGGAGTGGAGGCCCGCTGCACAGGCATTGTGATGCTTGAAGTAGTGTTCGGCTCTCCGTACAACTTCCGAAGCGATGACTTGATCTTCAACATTGCACCTTTTCACAGTGGCTATCACGCTCTCCTCGGCCGAATGGCGTTTGCTAAATTAAATGTCGTCCCGCATTACGCGTACCTCAAGTTGAAGATGCCCGGTCCTTCGGGCATCATAACTATCAACGGCAATACAGAACGCTCACTTCGGACCGAAGAGCACACTGCGGCCCTAGCGGCCGAAGACCAAACCGGCCCATACAGGTCCTGTTACCGGCCCGCTGTAAAGGCCGGCGACAACAGTAAACGGGCTCGAACCCGCTCCCCGTCATGGGAACCCGCATGCATTCGCCGCTAATAGGGATGCGCGCCCCACGGCACACCCATATTCTTCATGCTCCATGTGCCTCGTCAGCACAATTTCGCACTCAAAATACCATGGGCAGCCGTGAGGCATATATCAATAAATCTGAAGCATGTGTTCGGCTAACCCGAACTTTGGAATTACCTTGTCTTCGGACGACCCGGGGGCCAATTCCGGACCCCCCCAAGCATAAAGCTTCATCGGTAGGATCCTCGCCACTCAAGGTTTCATCGAAGGTCCCAACCCCCACCTCTCAGAAGAAAAGGCGCAGACGTGTAGCAGGGCACAGTTGAGGCTTCGACTCACGCATCAAGGCCCTGTGTAAACCTTTACTCTGTAAAACTTTTTCCTTTTTACAAATAATGCCATGGCAGTTCGAATTGTACGGTTAGACGTCTTGAGCCTACGAGAAATAATTAAAACGCCCTTTATGGTGCTCAGATATCCGCATCTTGCGATTGTCTCCTATCCTCCCGATTCCCCTCGCTCTTCAAACAGCCCGGCATGAAAACATGATCGGTTAACTAACATAGAGCTTGATTTAACCATCGGCTCCGTACCCCAAGTCTGACACCATGTTTCGCTGAGTGTTCGGTGTCTCGGATATTGCACTATATGCATCAGTTCCGATCTATGTCTTGGGTCAATAGTTGGGTTGCCCGGCTCTTGTGCTTGCCCCTGATGTTCCGCTCATTCGGCTAAGAGGGCAAAGGGAGAACCCCTGCGATTGTACTTCTGGCTAGCCCAGTCAAGTACCTCAGGAGGAGAAAGCCAAAAACTAACCGTCATAGTAAGCGCGAACTGGTCAGCGATCTGATGACGAGGATTGACTCTAAAAATCGTTGGCGATGTCACCATGTCACATGAAGGGTTCGTTTTAACGCAAAACAAGTGATCGGAAAGGGTAGGTATTGACCCCCCAAGTACATCACAAAACTATGGGGGCTAGTCCTTAGCCCCCACCGTCAAGCTCCTAAGGCTAAGTGAAAGCAATAAAACTGAATAGTCTGATTGCCTAGTTTCGCTCATGCACTACCGCCTCCAGGTACCAAGATGTTGGCTAAGGGTAATAGTGTCGAGACAAAACACCCCTCGTGATATTCACCTGGGGGCTGAATCTGACGACTGGCAGCTTTCAGAATAAACATATGGCCGCACAGGAGTCAAAATTAAATCAGGACAAGACAAAATAAGTCAGGTGGACGCATCATAAAACATAGGGTCCAAGTGATAAATACTTAATACTGTCATTCAAGCATTACATCTTTCGAGCACTGGCCCTCTATCGCCCGCGCTCCATTCATCACCTGCGCAAAGTACACAGGGTGGCGGTGTTCCTTCCCTTTGGGCGGAGGGCCAGTAGCCATGTCCATCGGATTAATCTTTGGCCAATGCGCCATGGTCTTTGCAAACGCAAGCCTCGCCCCCTCAAGGCACGCGGAGCGCTTCATGGCGTCAATCCGGAGTGGCGCCTCCCGCAGCTTCTGCACAAGGCCAAACTAGGTGTCCGGATTCGGCTCATCGGGCCACAGATTGACACAGATGTCCTTCACGGCCAGCTCGGACATTTGATGCATCTCAATCAGCTGCTTCATTTGGTTGCTGGGGAGGGGAGGATGCTCGGAGGCCGAAAACTGTGACCAGAAGAGCCATTGCAGGGTGTCCTCGCGAGTGGCATAGTGCTCCGCTACGGCCGCTGCACTCCTCGGAAATTCGGCGAAGAGCCTGTGGAGCGCCAGACCCGCATCAGCAAGGCGAACCTCTTGCCTCTGAACACACTCTGCAGTAAGTATTTCTTACTGTTTGCAATTTGCCCCACTTGGCAGAGCTCCTCTCGGACACCTCGCACTTCGGTCCTCGCCTCCTGGAGTTCTTTCTCCACCTTGGACAGTGCGGAGGACCGCCTCTCCTTCTCCTTCTCAAGGCCCTCCAGCTTTGTGGCAGCATCCTTCAGCTCCACCTGCACTTCATCCACTCGAGCCTTGTGCTTTTGGCTAGAAAGCTTGGCTTCCTCAAGCTCGGCCATCGCCTTTTCGGCGGCCAATTTCTTCGCGGCCGCCTCAGCCTCGGCTTTCTTTAGGGCCTCCTTCAAGCCCTCCACCTCAGCAGCGGCAGCTGAAAAATCCACACATAGAATTATCAACATACAGTCCAGGCGTATAAGTACCCGGTGACGAGCGATCACACACATTAACAAAAAGCATACCTTGCACTTCGTCAAGCCGTTTGTTGACAAGGTTAAGCTCCCCGTTGGAACGTTCGAGCTTCTGGTCCATCTCCTTTAGTGCCACGGCATTAGTAGCCGCAGCCAGGGCAGATTCCTGCGTCAGCAAAAGAAACGTCGACATTATTAATCGGCCTACAAAGTTTGATCCTCTGCAAGCTTCTCCGAAGTCCTTGCAGAGTCTCGGGGGCTCCTATGTACACGGCCTACCCAAACTAAAGATTACAACTGCTTTACAAGACAAGAGCATTACTTGACTTACCTCAAAGCCTGTTAGTAGGCCTTGAACAATGTCGTTCAGTCCAGAATGAATGGACCGAACAGCCTATATAACCGCACCCATAAGAGTGCGGTGCTCATCGACCATGGCAGAGTTGCTCACAAACTCTGCCAGCGCATCTGGCCAGCCCGCTCCCGCCCGAATAGAGGTGTTTGGCATGGGTGTTGGGCCCTCAGCACCTTCCCCACCGAAAGGAGGAATCGGATCCCTCGAGGGCCTTGGGGGCTCGGGAGCCGGATGCTGTAGGGGTTCGGATGATCCGGATCCCCTGCCCGCGTTAGCCAGGAGGGATGCATCCCCCTGGTCTTCAACGACCGAGGCATCGGCCTCGGCCATGGTGGCCTCGACCTCCTCCCCTGAGTTCAGAGGAGGAGGGGTATTTCGTGACAGCACCTCCCCAACCACTTCGGGGATTAGAGGAGGTGCGGAATGTGAGCCACTGTCCACCAGTTCGACGGGCGGGGACTTCCACTCCGAGGTCTCCTTGGCGGGGTGGCCACACGGAGGGCTGCACCACCAAAAAACAATCAATCTACATTCTACCAGGGACTACTAAAGAATAAGGCAATTTAAAATGCCGCGATATGTACTTGGTCGCATGGGCTTGACCCTGGGTTCCCTCTTTGGAACCTTTTCGGATGCTTCAGACTCCTCGTTGGTGTCCGAGCTGTCAGACAGGACCAGCTTAGGCCGGCATTGTCTCTTCGGGGCCTGAGAAGGTTGAACCTCCTCGACGTCGCTGGACGCCGCCCTCTTCTTAGAGTGCGAGGAGGCGCTTTCCTCCTCATCCTCATCCTCGTCCCCTCCTGTGCGGATAGGGCCGCAGTGTCTCCAGACCGGCTGTCCGGACGACCCTCCGAAAGAGGCCCTCCCTGGCTTCCGGCACCTCCGTCTTCTTGCCCTTCTTGTCGGGTGCCTTGTACGGCACCACGACTAATAGCTTCTCTAGCTGTTGGAATCGGGGCCCTTCTGGCAGGTGCCTTACGACCGGCTCGCCCCCACCAGGCCCTTTTCAGGGGTGCTCGACGGCTCCATCGTCCCCCTGGGGCAGATCCGCCTCCCCGTCACCTTCGGCATGCGCTGCAACTACCGCACCGAGCTTATCAACTTCGACGTCACCCGCATCGGCCTCCCATACAACGCCATCCTCTGGTACCCGGCCCTCGCCAAGTTCATGGCGGCGACGCACCCTGGCTACAACGTTATCAAGATGCCTGGGAGCAGCGGCATCCTTACTCTGGTGGGACACACCAAGGATGCCATCCTGGCCCTCAAGCTCGCTTTCAAGGCCACCGCGGCCGCGCGGCCGGACGCGGAGGGTGCTCTGGAGGTCCCGGAGGCCGCGCCCGTGAACAAGAAGCAGCTGTTCTCTCATGACCGGGCTGAGATGAAGTAGGTGCGAGTTGACGACGAGGGCTCAGGCCTCACCTTCACCATAGGTGCTGGCCTCCCGCCAGACCAAGAAGAAGCGCTGATCGGCTTCCTCCGTGCAAACAAGGATGTGTTTCCATGGGAGGCGACGGACCTGGTTGGCGTCCCGCGGGATGTGATTGAGCCCCGGAGAAGCAATCATTCATCGTCTAGGAGGTCCACAAGCTGCAAGAAGCCTGCGTCATCCAAGAAGTGTGGCACCCGGATTGGTTGGCCAACCCAGTCATCGTCCCCAAGAAGGGGGGAAAGGAGCGCATGTGCATCGACTTCACGAGCCTCAACAAAGCTTGCCCTCAAGACCCTTTCCCTCTCCCACGCATCGACCATATCATCGACTCTACCACCGAGTGCAACTTGTTGTGCTTCCTGGATGCCTTCTCGGGCTACCATCAGATCAAAATGGCGATACAAGACATCGAGAAGACAGCCTTCCTTTCCCCGTGCTGGGTGTACTGCTACACCTTCATGCCGTTCGGGTTGCGCAACGCCGGCGCGACCTTCCAGCAATTAATGCACATCGCCCTGGGCAAGCAGCTCGGGAGGAATGCCGAGGCATACGTCAACGACATAGTGGTCAAGTCGCGAGAGGCAAGAACCCTCGTCGATGATCTGGAGGAAACGTTTACTAACTTACGCAAAGTGAACCTATGGCTCAATCCGGAGAAGTGCGTGTTCGGCGTCCCATCCGGCAAGCTGTTGGGTTTCCTGGTATCACACAGGGGAATTGAGGCTAACCCAGAGAAGATCAAGGCGATAGAAAGAATGAGCCCGCCACAGACCCTCAAGGAAATGCAGAAGCTCGCGGGCTGCGTGACCTTGCTACGGCGTTTCATCTCCAAACTCGGTGAGCGCGCTCTCCTGTTTTCCATGTTGATGAAGAAAAAGGGCCCATTCGAATGGACTCCGGAGGCTGACGAAGCCTTTTAAGACATCAAGAGGTATCTCACCAGCCCTCCGGTGATGGTGGCGCCTCGACCCCTTGAGCCCCTAGTGCTTTACCTGGCCGCCACACCCCACTCGGCTAGCGCAGCACTCGTGGCGGTCCGGGAAGAGCGCGCGGGTGCAGGCGTGCGGCGCAGGGCCCCGTCTTCAGCCACATCATCGACACCTCAGGACGGCGCTCCTGAGGCCTCGATCACCCCGACAGAAGGTGAGGCTCCTGAGGCCCCCATGCCTCAGGCAGGGCCGGACTCCATCGACACCTCTTCCCTCGTCGAACACCTGGTGTATTTCGTCAGCACGGTGTTGCGCGACACACGCGCGCGCTACCACATGCCGCAGAAGCTCCTCCTCATGCTCCTCGTCGCCTCCAGGAAGCTGCGCCACTATTTCCAAGGCCACCCCATCAAAGTCATCTCGGCTTACCCCCTGGAGAAGGTGCTTCGGAGCCTTAACGCCGCGGGCAGGGTTGCTGAGTGGAACATCGAGCTACAGGCATTCCAGCTGGAGTTCAGCACCACCAGGGTCATCAAGGGCGTGGCCCTCGCTGACTTCGTGGCAGAATGGACTGACGCCCCTGACCGAGGGGTGGGCGAGCACCGTTCCCTCATGGTCGAGGACGAGGCACCGGATGGCTGGGTCATGTACTTTGACGGCGCATTCGCACGACAGGGCGCGGGGGCTGGAGCCGTGCTCATCTCACCTACTCATGACAAGCTCTACTACGCCGTGCAGCTCTGCTTCCAGCATGGTGAGAAGGTCTCCAACAACATCGCGGAGTACGAGGGCCTGATCGCCAGCCTCAAGGCTGTGGTGGCTCTGGGGATCAGGCGGCTCACCATCAAGGGCGACTCTCAGCTCCTCGTCAGCTTCCCCAACAAGGAGTACAAGCCAAAAGATGAGCACATGGAGGCATATCTAGAGGAGGTACGCAAGATTGAAAAACGATTATTGGGCTTGGAATTGCAGCACATACCACACGGCACGAACAAGGAGGCAGACGGCATCGCCAAGAGGGCGTCCCGGCACCAACCCTAGAAGTCTGGCGTCTTCGAAGAGCAGCTCTTCAAGCCATCGACGGCTCCCCCCACTGCAGGACCAGTGCTGCTTCGGGAGGAGCTGCCCATGGCACCCTCCTCGGGCGCCCCAGCCTGCGGCCCGACCTCGGGGGCCCGCCTGCTCCTCGTGCTTGAATCTCAGGAGGGGTGCTGGACAGAGGAGTTCAAGGCGTACCTGCTTCGAGGCACCTTGCCAGAGAAGGAGGAAGACACAGAACGTGTGGCCCTCCAGGCCACCACGTACTGCATCCAGGATGGCTTGCTCTACCGAAGGCACCCAAATGACGTCTCGCTGTGGTGCATCTCCAAGGAGCAGGGGTGCGAGCTGCTAGCCGACATCAACACCGGGGACTGCGGTCATCATTCCTCGTCGTGCACCCTCGTGGGCAAGGCGTTCCGCAGCGGGTTCTACTGGCCCACGGCACTCAACGACGCCACTGAGCTGGTGAGATCCTACGAGGCATGTCAGTTCCATGCCAAGAAGATCCACCAGCCTGGTCAGGGCCTCCAGACCATCCTGCTCTCATGGCTGGTCGCGGTCTGGGGGCTGGATATCCTGGGCCTGTTTCCCCGAGCAGCCGGGGGCTATCGCTACCTCTACGTCGCCATCAACAAGTTCACCAAGTGGGCGAAGGTGAATCCTGTGTGCACCATCCCAGCTAGCTAGGCCGTCAAGTTCATCATGGGCCTCGCGAGCCACTTTGGGGTCCCCAACCGTATCATCACTGACAATGGCTCTCAGTTCACGAGCAACCTTTTCAAAGCATATTGTGCTAACCTTGGAACGCAGATATGCTACGCTTCGGTGGCACACCCACGGAGCAATGGCCAAGCGGAGCATGCCAACACGGAGGTCCTAAGGGGCCTCAAGGCAAGGAGCTTCAAGAAGAAACTCAAGGCCTACGGCAGGGGTAGGCTCGATGAGCTCCAGTCTGTGCTGTGGTCCATCCGCACCACCGCGACCAAGCCCATGGGCGAGACCCCATTCTTCCTCGTCTACGGGGCTGAGGCGGTCCTCCCTCATGAGGTCAAACATCGCTCCCCGCAGGTCTTGGCGTTTGACGAGGCACGCCAGGACGCCTCGTGGGGGATGGACCTCGTGCTGGGGGAGGAGGGCCGCCAAGCCTCGCTCCATGCCGTGGGGTACCAGCAGGAGCTGTGGCGGTATCACTGGCGTAGCGTCCACTCCAGGACCCTCGAGGAGGGTGACCTCGTCCTCAGGTGGGTGCTCTCCAGGGAGGGGCTTCACAAGCTCTCGCCTATGTGGGAGGGCCCGCTCAGGATCGCCCGTGTCTCCAGGCCTAGCGCCGCGCACCTGGAGACGCAGGACAGGGTCCCCATCCAGAATGCCTAGAACATCCAGCACCTCCAAAATTTCTATCCATGATCAAGGCCATGCACCTCTCAAGTCTCCGCTCGTGACACTCTCACGTAATAATTAGTTGGGGCTATACACACACCGGAGTCTCCTGAGTGCCGCCCTTGGGCCTCACGGGGGCTCCAACCCACGTCCTAGTGGAAGCCCCATGCTCCACGCTGGAGGGAAGACCAGAAGACTAGTGTACGTGCCGGACGCAGCTGTTCTTTTGCTTGCTTTCTGTAGCTGATTTGCAACTTCTTGAAATGAAATTTGGAGCTTTCGCGTCTTTTATTTGAAGGGTTGGGAAATTTTTTCTCCTCGCAGCATTCGCTCTTTCATGTCTTGCCTTAGGGAGAGTGACAGTTGCCCGTTGCTCTTCCTCGCGCATCGCGCACGTGGGGGCTAGGCACGGTGTGTGCGCTGGGATGACCCGCAAGCACACCTCGCAAAGCCTTGGTGCCCCAGCCTTTGGCGTCTTAATCCTCGCGCGACACTCTCAAACGAGCTTACAAGCACACACGCCCCCTTGAGTCCGTGCCTCCAGTCATCGCGACGTGACGTAGTAGCGGTGACCAGCCCACGCTCGGGGGCTCGCACGAGGTGTGGCACCTATAGAGGTTTCCTAACCCTGCAGCCACAGGGTGCCTCCTAAGGCTCGACGACTTTTGAATCTTCAACAAGGAACCCTTGGAGAACTTCCCCGGAACGAGGGGCAGGTAGGAAATCCAAGCCCTAAAGAGGCACGCTCTCGCAGCACGGGAGTCTACCGCAAGCACATTAAGCTAAGTCATCCCAATCACAATCAGCAGCAACATGGATATCACGACGCAATATAAAAATGATAACATAATGGCGCAAGCGCCATGGTTCATTACATGCCCCGACAGGGCTTTCCACCTTTTGATGCAGGAGAAAGAGAGAAGCAAAAGCAGCCGCGCGACTACAGCAGCTCCCGAGACCCGGCTCCAGCAACGCCCGCGGTCAGCCGGAGTCCCCCTCCTGCTTCACTGGGGCACGGTGGCGAGGCGGCTCGTCACCCTCCCTGGTCTGAGCCTGACGGCGTGGCGGCTCCTTGTAGTCGCCGTCGCTCGTGCTCTCCCCAGAATAGGAGCCGCCGCTGCTGGAGGCGGCGCGACCATCGCCAAGGGCAAGCTCACCGCCAGCGATGGTGCCGCCCCTCCGGCCGTCGTCGTCGATGTCGCTCTCTATGCAGTACCCCAGGCACCGGCCATCTTCCCCGAAGACCCTGGAGTAGAGGGTCGCGGCGCTATCATACCTGAAGTAGAGGGTACACTTCCCATGCACGCCGCACGCGGGGGCAAATGGCTGCCACCCGCGGTTCAGGAACACGTTGCCAACGGAGGTGACCTCGGCCTCCACCCACGAGGCCCTGCTGTAGCAGCCATCGGCTTGCAGCCAGAGGCCACCGGGGCCCTCGACTGGCAACGCGCCCGCGAAGAAGCGCGGGAGATGGAACCAGACGCCAGTGGGCCTCTCCACCCACACCACGAACTCCGGGGACATGTCGGCCGTGCGGGAGCGCGGACCCGGCTGCCAGATGGCTGCCACATGCCTCCCCCGTTGCCGGGCCCTCCACGGTCACGGCAACTTCGGTCGCGGGAAGAAGCACCTCCACAGCTACCGGAGGCGGCGCCAGCCTTCGAAGGGGTGCGCCCGCGCCCTCGAGGAGCCACCGCTGGCGTCGCGACGTACTTCCGGCGACGACCGCGGCCTCTCTTGGGCGGCGGCGAGCCCGGCCCTTCCTGGGGAGCCTTTCCTTTCTCAGCGGCAGAGAACCTCCTCACTGGCACCATGGACGCTCTGGCAAGATGGCGGAACGAAGAAGAGGGAGAAGGAGGAGCAAGCGGTGAGAATATGAAGATGGGCTGGGGGCTCCGCCCCCGCCCCATTTATAGCAGTTGGAAGGCTAACCGCCAGCCTCTCACGTTCCGAGCAATTATGGTTTTTCTGCATACATCAGGCAGTTGTCAAGTGGGGCAGTTGCCGAGGCGGCATGTGGAAGTGCAGACGCCCACGTCCCATCAAGCGCCACGCATCGACTCGGTCCACAGGCGATTGGGGGCCGTGGCACTTCCCCCTTGCCCTTTGGCTTCACCTCGAAGCCAAGTCCGAGCGCGCCTTGGGCCCAGGGGCTACTGTCGGTGTTCTCGGAACCAGGGTACCCAGACTTGCCTGCCTGCGGCCCATAGCGTGGCTCCATCGATGGCCTGGTACGGCCCATCTACAACACCTTCAAGATAAGACCCTCGCGAGGGGCCAAGCCTCGCGAGGCGGGCGACATCAAGACCTCCGGAGGGAGCGGCCTCCCTAGGCTGGCTCCTAAGGAGCAGAGATTCCTATGCAGGTGCTCGCCTCATGAGGTTGAGGTGATGCAAGCCATGATGACCAAGGCCAGGCGGGCGCCAGCGGGCGCAGAGGAGCAGGTTTCCTCTTTGGTGCTAAGGAGGCAAGCGCTGGCGCGGGGTCCCGAGGGATCAGCCAAAGGTTTCCATTCCCGTGCAACAAGACCAAGACCGCCAGGACGGCAGGACGGATGTCATCGCCGAGCCCACCGCAGCGTCACGACCAGAAACTTTGCAGGCGAAGACCACCTTTCATCAGGATAAGATGTACTACTTGTCCCCTTTCAAATTGGCCACTGTGGGATCCCTTCCAGCCTTCGTTTTGGAGGAAGAGGACTGATGCCGCTATAAGTATGAGCTAGCCACCACTGTAGAGAGGGACGAAGAACCGAAGGATGACTCACCCTCAACCCAGAGCAGACCTGGCGAGGTTGTTCTTCCCTTGTACTTGTTCATCCTCAGCCCCTCGTGAGGTTAATCCACCACAAAGCAGGAGTAGGGTCTTACACCGCAAGGTGGCCCGAACCTGGGTAAACTGTTGTGTCCATCTTCTTCCTTGATCCGTTGAGCTAGGCTGTCAGGCGGCGCATTTGGTTGGCTGGATAGGTTGAGTTCTTCGCACACGCCCCAGAGTTCGAACCTTCCTTGGGTCTGCGGAGCATTGAATCCGACGGGATATGCTATGTAAGCAGAGAAAAGGGGCGCTGGAGCTCTGAAGATCTGCGTGAGCAGAAGGTGGAAGAAGGCGTGGGATGCTGACTATTATAGCTCCCCCTTTATATGCTGTTGATAAGCCAAGAGTTCCTTTTTTCATGCTGTTGGCTTCTCCACTTCCCGATACGCTCGCAACGTTATGTGCGGGGTGGGGAATCGAAATCATTGATCATATCCCCTAAAAGGCGGGGCACGATCTCCACCTTGAGGAGACGTGCCAAACATGGTGTCAGCCTCGAGCCACGCTTCAAGAAAAACTAACCGCTCGGTGTTATGGCCGGATGCGACTGTTCCAGAAAAAGTTGTCAGATGAAGGCGCCATTTACAATTGAACGATTTTTTGACTTCATGGCTAAGTAAAGCGGTCATTTCGGATTCCGAACATCACTTGAATCCGAACATGAACGAAGCACACTGGAGAACTCGCCTGGCAAATTGAATAATGTTGGGTAAGTAGATGCCGGACACAAGCCTTGGCATTGGAGGCAAGTCCAGGGGCTACTGAGGAAGTTATGGACTAAGGGGTCCTCGGGGCACCGGCCCATCGAATATGGGCCGGACTTGTGAAGCCGTATAATGACATGAGGTCTATGAAGCCATGGTGTGCCCTCCAAGTCATGGATAGGCAGGATCTCTTTACCCCTTATTGTAATCTATCTCCAGTAACCCTAACCCTAACCCTACCGGTGTCTATATAAACCGAGGGTTGTAGTCTTTAGGGCTAGAGCTACATTCATCACCTCATCACCTTAGGGTTTAGCTCATGCTGATCTCGAGGTAGATCTACTCTATAACCATACTATACATCCAATACAATCAAGCAGGATGTAGGGTATTACCTCTTCGAGAGGGCCCAAACCTATGTAAACACCGTGTTCATCGTCCCTTGTTCCCCATCGATCTCAGATCCATAGCTCGGGACTCCTAGCCCGAGGTCTGCCGCTTTTGACACCGACACCATCCCTTTAGATTCTTGCAACTTGCATGCTTTACTCTTTTCGTTGCCTATACTATTGTCATGCTTGCTTGAAATGTATTGTGTATGCCTTAACATGTGCTAAACTCAACCTTAACTTGAAGAAATTAAAAACTGCCATTTTGGCTTGTTAAGGGTCTAATCACCCCCTCTAGACCCCTCTCCTCGATCCTTTCAATTGGTATCAGAGCATTGGTCTCCATTGCTTTGGTTTAATTACCATTGGACGAAGACGGATGAGTCTACGTTCGGGAGTATTAGACATAGAGTGCCTATTCTTGATGGGGAGTTTTATGGTTCATGGAAAAATGAAATGGTTGAGATTTCCAATGAATATAATTTGAACAAATATATTGCCAGCCCTTATGTACCTCCCATTGAACCTTTGCATCCTACCCCCGATGAGTATCTTGACATGGTTCACAATCTTAGGACTATTGATCTTATCATTAGAGGATTGCCTAGAATTTGCTTATTTGCTTGCCAACCTTTGAATGTGCTTATACTATATGGAATTATCTTGAGGAACGCTTTCCAAATTATTCCTTAAAAAATCTCGATGAGATTCTTCATAAATCCATTGCTTTCCATAAAATGAAGCCTAGTGATCCCAAGTTTGATGAATGTCTATTTAAGCTCCGTGATCTTATGCGTGTCAAGTGTAATGTTGGAATCATTAGTAGCATCGTCTCAGAGACAATTAGAATTCATAAACTTGAACATTGTCATGATCATAGATCTATCGAATCACTTGCTCTAGGTAATGATCACACACATGATGATGATGACATTGAGCATGGCTATTATGATGAAGACGAAGAAAGTGATATTGACTATGAGGAGACTATGAGAAATCTTAGTCTCATGGCCAACTTTCGTGGCTACATGGCCGGAGGAAAAGAGTGGATTCTTGATAGTGGATGTACCGATCACATGGCCGGAGATAAAGACATGTTCCGCGAGCTTGCCAAAAATTATGGTCCACGCAAGTATGTCACTTTTGGAGATAACTCCAAGGGTAAGGTACTTGGCCTTGGTAAGGTGGCCATATTCAATTATAGCTCTATTCAAAATGTTATGCTCGTTGAATATCTTGGTTACAATCTTCTTTCCGTATCTAGATTAGCCGACTTTGGTTTCAATGTTCTATTTACCGAAGTAGATTGCCAAGCATTTCATAGAGATAATCATAATATGGTCTTTACCGGCATTCATAGAGGTGATCTATACATTGTTGATTTCACTAAAAGAGCTCAACCTCATACTTGTTTAATTGCTAAATCTTTTAAAGGATGGTTGTGGCATAGAAGGTTAGGTCATGTGGGCATGTGAAATCTTGATAAGCTTATTAAAGGTGATCATATCCTTGATGTTAAAGATGTTATATTTGACAAAGATATACTTTGTAGAGCTTATCAAGCAGGAAAACAAGTTGGAGGAAGTCATCACGTAATGAATGTCATGACCACAAGAAGGCCACTTGAGCTACTTCACATGGATCTCTTCGGTCCCAATGCTTACAAGAGCCTTGGAGGTAACTCTTTCGGTTTGGTCATTGTTGATGATTTTTCAAGATTTACGTGGGTGTTCTTTCTCGATGAAAAATCGCAGGTCCAAAAGATCTTCAAGAACTTCGCCAAGAAGGCCCAAAACCAATTTGAAGTGAAGATCAAGAATGTTCGAAGTGATAACAGAATGGAGTTCAAGAACGCTAATGTGGACACCTTTCTTGATGAAGAAGGGATTTTACATGAGTTCTCGGCTATGTACACACCTCAACAAAATGGATGTCGGATTCAGGGCTCCGCAGACCCAAGATGGTTCGAACTCTGGGGCATGTGCGAAGATCTCAACCTCTCAAGTCTCAAGCTCGTTGCCCTACAGCCTAGCCTCGCCGAACACACGCGAGCGGGGAAGAAGATGAACACGGTAGTTTACCCAGGTTCGAGCCACCTTGCGATGTACAACCCTACTCCTACTTTGTGGTGGATTGGCCTCACGAGGAGGCTAAGGATGAACAAGTACAGTGGATGAATAGACTCGTGAGGGCTTGGTGGTGAGGGTGGAATCGATACCCCCTCCCCTCGATTGTGTCTAACCTATATTTATAGTGGCCTTGACCCTCTTCCCTCAAAACTTAGGAGGGAAGGGATCCCACAATGGCCAATTTGAAAGGGGACAAGAAGTACATCTAATCCTGACGAAAGGTGGTCTTCCCCTACAAAGCTTCTGGTCGTGACGCAGCAGTGGGCTTGGCGATGACATCCGTCCTGCCGAGCTCGTGGTCTTGGTCTTGTTGCACCAGAATGGAAACCTTTGGGAGACTCCTCGGGAACCTACGCCTATCCTTGCTCCCTTAGCACCAAAAGGGAAACTGCCTCCTCTGTGCCCGCTGGCGCCCGCCTCGCCATGGTCTTCATGGCTCACGTCATCGCAGCCTCGTGAGGCTGAGTACCTGCATAGGAATCTCCGCTCCTCGGGAGGCAGCCTGGGGAGGCCGCTCCATTGGAGGTCTTGGTGTTGTCCGCCTTGCGAGGCTCGGAGGCCCTCGTGAGGGTCTTGTCTTGTAGTTGACGCAGCTGGGCCGTACAGGGTCGTCGAGGGAGCCACGCCATGGGCCACAGGCAGGTCTGGGTACCCCCGATCCCAGAACGCCGACAGTAGCCCCCGGGCCCAAGGCGCGCTCGGGCTGGCTTCGAGGCGAAGCCAAAGAGAGAGAGAGAGAGGACGGAGCGTCGCAGGCCCCAATCGCCTGCAGGCCAGGCTTGACGCGTGGCACTCGACGGGACATGGATGCCTCCGCTTCCCCATGTTGCCTCGACAACCGCTCAGAATTGACAGCAGCCTGGTGCATGTAACAGGGCCATCATCACTCGGAACATGGAAGGGCACCGGTTAGCCTTCTTCTGCCTATAAAAGGGGGAGGGGTGGAGCCCCCTAGCCCATCTTCAACTCCTTGCTCCCCCATTCTGCACTCTTGCAGCAGCATCCATGGCGCCGGTGGGGAGGTTCTCTGCTGAAGAGAAAGGCAAGGATCCCCAGGAGGGGCCGGAGGAGCCACCACCTAAGAGGGGGTGCGGCCGTCCCCGCAAGTCCACGGCCGCACCGGCAGCGTCATCACGAGGGCGCGGGCGCCCGCCTCTGGCGGCCCGCACCAGCGCCAGCAACCGGGGAAAGGGCCTCTCCCGCAAGGGCAACTGCGGGGGTCCTAGTAGCCGCGGCCAAGAGGGAAGGCGTGCCGTGGCCATCCGGCCACCGCGCCCACGCGCCCGCTCGAGCAACACGGCCCGCGAGTTCGTCGTGCGGGTGGAGGGCTCTCCTGGCACCTGGCTTCTGCTTCCAACCTCCTTCGCGGAGGAGCTGCCGGCAGTGGGACCCGTTGGGCTGCGGCTGCGGTCTGACGGCTGCTGCAACGGGTCCTCGTGGGCGGAGGTCGAGGTCACCTCCATCAGCCATGTGTTCCTGACCCGCGGATGGCAGTCATTTGCCCGCGCCTGTCACACCCTGATTTTTCGCCCTTTCTTTTTCTCTTGGATTTATTTAATTTTTTTATTTGAATTGCTTTTCTGTGGCTGTGTGGTCCTGAAACCTGGGAAGGGCATCTCTTCTCAGTCTCCCAAGTGGCTTGTCATCCTCAAAACCATCCCAAGGTCATGTCATTTTCATCTTAGCCCAAACTCAAATCCTTTTTCTTGGGAATATTCCTTTTTCTATTAAAGGAATAATCCTTTTAGCCCTAGGTTGTGAAACAACCTATATTTCTGTCACTCCCAAAATTCCCAAATAATTCTCATAAATTGTTTGGGTCATATCTTCCACAGATACATCAAAACCCTTCCTTGACATCATCAAAGATAATTCACAAATATTCCTTTCTCATTTTGCCCTAAGTGGATTTTTGAGAAGGAAGTGCTATTTATCTTTGCTTGATTAACCCCAAACTTTTTGGACACCTTTTTCCTATCCATATCATTGCCTCGTGTCAAAATTCAACTCAATTTGCCAAGTGAATATTCCTGAGCAATTTTTCAAAGTTCCTGTCTGAGGGAAGCCTTGGTGAAGGAAGTACTAACTAGGGTAATCCAAATGAGTTGAAATTTTGCAAGGTCCTTCATATGACCAAATCATCACTCTCCTCAAGATTTTAGCTTATGTCATCACTCTATGTGAGCTCAGCACCAAATCTTGGTTTCTGGTCAGTTTTTCAGGTTGTGAAGCAACTATATTTTATATTGCTTCATTTTTGCTGAAAATTTACCAGGGAAATTTCCTACCCATATAAACCCTCTCCACAAAAGTTGGGATCATTTTATCTAGCCATTTGACCTCTGCAATTTTTTTAAGATTCTGTCCAGAGAGCTACATTGTGAAGAAAGTACCATTTTGGTATTTCCAAATGGAATGAAACTTTTACAGTAACTTCATATGATTATATAACTCATCTCCTCCCAATCTCAGCTAAATCCAATTATCCATGTGAGTGCTACTTCATGCTTTGTGTTTCTGACCAGTGGGGCACATTCTACAGCAAGTGCCATTTATCTTCATCCTTATGAGCTGCAAATTTGCAGAGGTGATCATCTTAGTGTGTGATCACACCATGCCAAAGACCCGAGTCTATCCCCTCTTGGATCTTCCTCACCACAGCACAAACATTTTGTTGTTTCACAACAAATCTGCTGGCTGTGGTCGCCTCAGTGAGCACTATGCTTGGTTCTTTCCTCTTTGGCCTCCTCCTTGGTATGACCAATCCTGCTGACATGGTCGGCTGTCCAGGATGCAACCGCATGCACTAGCTAATGCGGTGAATGCGTGGCTGGCATGCACGCCAGCGCGCTCTGGCAAGCGGAGCCCCTCTCCTCGTCTGTTTCCTCCCCTCCTCAAGCGTTCGCCGTGTCCTGGAGCTCCCCCATGATGCCCTGTGTCGCCCTATGCCACTGCCCCGACCTGTCTCACCATCGTGGAGTCACTTTTGAGCTCGCCCGTGCCACTAACCTCCCCTGCTCCTCCTTGTCCGGTCGGCCGTAGCTTCTCGAGCGCTCCCGAGCTCTCCCTCGGCTATATATAGCCTCCCCGGGGTCCTCCGCACCTCGCCGCTCTCTCCCTTACCCTCCCCGATGACCGGAGTTCCCCCACTACTCCGCCACCACCGAGGCCATCGCCGGAGCTCGTCTCCAATCCGGCCACCCATGCCCCTCCTCCACCGCTAGCCACCACCATCGTCTTCCCCTCACTCCGGCAACTCTCCCCGTGCCCTCAGCCCGCCTCCGGAGCCCCTGTGGCCGCCGTCCCCAAGTCCGGCCACCGCCTCCCTACTTCACTGTTGCCACGAGAGCTCCTTCACCCAGGCCCTCCCTGGTGCTGCTGCTGCGTCAGGTGGACGCGACGCCTTCTCCCGAGACCGTCGGTGGCCTCCCCTTGGCCAGAGGTTGCCGGAGCCGGCCAGGCCATCGCCGGTGCCCTTCCCAGCCTTGCCTCCTCTGTTTCCATCGAGGGCAGGGTGAGGAGGAAGAAGACACCGAGCCAGGTGGGCCCCGCCTCCTTCCCGACCCCACTTGTCATCCCCTCACTGCCTTATCCACTCGGTTAAGTGGAAACGTATTCTCTGAATATGTTTTCCACTGAAGAAGGAGTATTTCCATTCTACTTTGACTCCAAATACGTTTTCTTGTACAGAAGGAGTATTCTCTTGAAAGGTGCTTTCAGTTTTCTCAGCCAGGGGCTTGTTGGTGAATATATTTCATAGATTAGTCCCTGATCTTCTTCAGTCCGTATCTTCCTAATCGTAACTCTGATTCAGGTGAATCCAAAGCCCACGTCTTTGTCTCGTCGAGCCCATTCTGTTGGTATGATTTCCACTATGTGATCACATCCTGGAAATTACCATTATGCCCTTGCCTTTATTCAGCCCCCTCTGAGAGAGAAATACTTCTGGCAAATCTTTCTGCGGCTTCACCACACTTCTTCCCAGAGTATTCTTCATCCCCAGGCAAGCCACGACAGCCACTTGGATGATAGCATTGCAATAGCAAAGGTTTTCAACTTGAATCTTTAATTTGTTTGTGCATGCTATTATTCCGTGAATGATTTATTCATGCTCGTGTTTGCATGCTTATTCTTGTGCTATGACCATTTGCATCTAGTTGAGTAGATGTTTACTTGCTTATGCTCTTGTTATACTTCAGTCAAATAATTATTTTGATGTTAATGATCATGCTATCCTCTTATGTGATCATATTATACTATTTTGGTCATGTTCATCATCATGTCCTGCTCATCGGTATAAATGCTTTACTATTGATGATATGTTGAATGAATATGCTTTCCCATCCATGTTCATATTGTTATCATGGTTAGTTTATCATGTTATATTGTATGACTCAGCATCATTTGCATTCAAGTTTAACCGGACTTTAATTGAACTTGAACACATGTTGGCTGAGTCATCGTGCCATCTAAATCGAGCTGACCAGTGCAGCCACACTTGTCTTATGGGAGGACCTGACTGGGTCTATTGTCATGCCTCTCGCTGGTTCCTCCAACTAGGGAAGGTTATGGGCACGCGCTACCCTGATCATGTAGGCGGACATAATCCTTGTGTGCACGAGTTGTATGGATTCATTGTCCCTGTTTGGGACCATTTTTGTTTTGCCACGACGGTGGCCGTTGGGTGTCACGAGGTGACATTGGGGCCACCCATGACTTAGCCCAAAGGGGAGTTTGTCGGAGTGGCCGGGAGCGTGTCATGCAGTAGATCGGTTTTGTCGAAACACCGTTGGTCCATCCGAATGGGAGCACAAGGCCTTGGGTTCCGTAGTGTGGGTACAGTGTACTAACCTCTGCATAGTGTATAATCTATCGATAGCCGCGCCCGTGGATATGGGCCCAGTTCATAGTAGGTCACAATATGGGTCAACAGTAATAATAACCGGGTTAAATGAACAACCCTGGTTCGATGAGGAAAGAAGTTGGTTGATCTCCATGTGATCGTGAGAGGATCACAGTGGTATCATGGATATCGAAGCTAGTTGATGCTTGTGGTGTTTTGCGGTAATCATGGGTACAGATCAAGCTCCTTGTGGTCATGTAATGATTTCTACAGTATGTTTAATACCAGCTTGATTTGAGCCTGAGGTGATCGTGTGATGTCCATGATGGTAAGTGGTATATGTGGTGGTTACGAGATAACCTCGAACAGAGTAAGTGGATCATGTTAAGTATGTTGCATGCTAATATCATCTTGTGCATATCATGAGTAACATTTCCATGCTCATTTCATGTGATGCTAGATGTGTTATGTTCAACATGTTCATGCAATGCTTATAATGTTCTATTGATATTATGTTCGTCATTACTTTAACCTGTAAATGCCATGCTGTTGTTTGTCTTGATTGCTTTGGTTGCTGTGAGCTTGCAAGTATATTCAATGAACTGCCCTCGCATGTCATGCCAGTTTGCAGGTCATGCCTTGTCTGCTTGCTTGTTTGTCATGGATCCTGAGTTTGCGAGCTAGGATACGCGTTCCAGCCAGTGTCCCTGCGGAGTGGAGTCCATCATTATCGTCGTTCGCTGTGCCGGTGCTAGAAGTTATTCCGCTGCTACGAGTTGTTCGGCTGCTAGCATAGAGCAACCTGAGCAGGCGTAGTGTCGCCGTGCCGATGTAATTCCCTATTATATTGGAACCCGTGTACCCATATAGATTGTAATAAAGAGCTGATTTGTTCTATGCCAAGCGGTGCCGTATTCTAGAAGACTTGATCTCTGGGCTGGAATACGGGATGTTTCGGTCTCTCTGAGCCGGGGTACCACAAGCGTTGGTATCAAAGCGGGTCTGGCTGTAGGACGCCCTAGTCCGCGCGAACGTTAGAAAGCGGTAGTATAAAGTGTTGTCAGTTTGCTGCATTTGACATTTGATTGTTGCATTTGTTTGTCACATAGCATGCATATAGACTCATTATCTTGTCACTAATGGTTAATCTTGTGAGTGTAGGTTGTATCGGTTTCGATCCACTACATGCACCCCTCCAGTTTTGCATACCTGCTCTTCAGTGTTTGGCGTCATCTCTGCCCCACCAAAGCGATGTCGAGGTACCAAGTGTTCCAGACACCATTTGCGGGTATCACATCCTTATCCTTCCGCCAGTCACCCCTATCGTTTTGGTGATAGCCATGTTTCTATCCCGAATCGTGCCTTTTGACTCGCCGCTTTGGCAACTCTTACTGGTCTTTGCTATCAGAAAAGGGCAATGCCAGCAAGCCCAGTTTTCCACCTCTATCCTGCACTGTCACCCAATCTTTGGATGTGTATGGTTTCCTTTCGTCCGCTTGATGATGATGTGGTCGTGACCTTCGTGATCCTCTACATGATCACCAAGTCCGTCCTCACCTCCATGTCCGCGCAGATGCAACCGGCGTTAAGCCAGCGCTTGGTGTAGCTTTGTTTACACCAATCCTTCCACACAAGAATTCACTTTCGTGCACACCGCCATAGCATAATAGATCGCAATACCAGAGTTTCCGCAAGATGTGTGTGCTTAGGTATGCATGCATATTATTGTTGTGCGTAGCAGTAATATGTGATGTTGCTTGGATATAATATTATTTGTATACCTTGTGTGTTTTTGTTTTTGTCGTTTCTTTTGCTTCTTTCTTTGGGCCCTCGGCGTTGCATTATTTCCCCTTATTGAAGTTGCTCATCAACCGACACCGGACCCGAAGAATCAGTGAGGAGTTCAAATATTTGGAAGTTTAGCAAAATAGTATTGAATTCTCAGTCGACTGCATTGTATTGGGAATAACTGGTCTGAATACAAATGATATCCTGGCTTGATTATCATCATCGAGTACACCTCAGTGGGCAATCTTCATAGCAGCAATGATGAAATCAACTGGAAGACAAGTGGTGTGCATGACTAACAGTATATTATCGGTCAACGGTATGCTTCATATGCACGGTTTGATTTTGCAATGAGTTTGATTTTGAAACATGCTATAACCTGGAAGCAAGTCAGAATGTGCTATGAATTCAGTACTCAGCAATGAGGATAATCGAACAACCTTTTTTCATATGAGTAATCGGCAGCAGAAATATTAAAAGGTATATATATGGCATTCAGTCAGCATACCACAGTGAGAAGCTTCTGGTGTAATCAACTCAGTCTTCCCTCGTAAGCTACCCGAGAAGCTTCCAATGCAAGATTCCTCTATCTTCCCGAGTACGATATATGGATGACTTCCAGTGCAAGATACTCAGGCTTCTTCCGTAAGCTACTGCAAAAGCTTCCGGCACAAGGTACCGAGTCTGCCCTAGCAAGTCTTTAAGGGGGGAAGCTTCTAAAGTACAGTACCCAGTCTTCCTCAACAAACTGCCCCGATGAAAGCTTCGAGCACAAGCTATTCAGTCTTCCTCAGCGCGATGGCTTTTAGCACAAGCTTCCTCGGTATGGCACTGGTACAAGGTATTACACAGCGAGCTGATAGCATATGGCAGTGCATCTTAAAAATCAGATCCACAACAGTTTGGTCAGGAACACGAGCGAGTCTGGACACAAGTGTCTCCCTCAGGAACCAAATGCTCAGCTACGCATGCTTTCATTGTGAGCATACAACCAAGGTCTTGCAAGTCACTCAAACGATGATGTGAATAGAATCTGACAACCATATGAGTATTGTTAAAAGAAGGAAGCCAGATATACACCTCAATGTGACAAAGGACTATGAAGATTGACGACAACAGTGAGCTCTGTACAAGTACCTGTGAACCTGGTATATGATCTTGATGAGCCCTTGTCTACTTTTCTCCAGTGATGGCACCACGCCTGTGTTCTGAGCTGTTTCTGGCCGTCCGGGGTGGATGCCGACTTTATATTTCTCTATTCAACAACTGTCACGGGTTCTGAGCTGCTTTCCGACCGTCTCGTATAGCTGTTGAGTTTCTTTTTGTGAAAGTGGCCCTATGCTCTGAGCTGCTTTTCGGTCGTCTTTGGGAACTGCCACTTTCTTCTTATCAACACGATCTCATGCTCTGAGCTGATTTTCGGCCGTCTTGAGCCGTGGTTGAGTTATTTCAGTAATGTCCCAGATTTGGGTTGTAAAGATCGTTCTAGTGGCTACTGATTTATTTGCCGATTTCTTGCAAGGGTTCGAATGATCATTTCCCTATGGTTAAAACTTGAGAGACGATGAACCTGCCATTTAAACGATATTACCATGTCAGGAGATGAGGATAAAAGTACGCCTGACAGAATATTGCACCTGACAGAACCTATGGTCACACGAAGAATGAAGAATATATATATGGCCAAGCCCTCCACCGTCAGTCAAGTCTGCGGATATTATGGTTACAAGGCTGTAACCCTTTATGCTAGTCACGACAGATGACAGTCAAATCTTTGGTACGGATTGGATACTCACGACAGTGGAGCTAGCCAAGATGATTTAGGAATCCCTGCAAGAAGTTAGATTCCGCAAGGAGAACAATATGATTCACAACACTGTGTTGAACCTGGAGGGACATGCAGCTATTTGAGCAACCAAATGCAAGGAGTAAGATATTTGGTGTCCACCAAGAAAGTTGTTCACAACTCCATCGAATGTGGTCAGTGTGACATATCCATTAGAAACAACTCTCGGACTTGTGAGACGGGCATATATTGCAGTCATGATAACCTACCACACCCCGTTAAGCCGACAGATATAAAAGAAATGGGAGTCAAAGTAACATATGAGGTAAGGCATGTCAGCATATGGAGACAGTGAAGCAAACCACCCCAGAGTCAGGCAGTCACTCAGATGAAATTTCATGGGAACATAATATAAAGGAAAAAGGATACCTGAGTTGGCAACGATTTCCTTAAGTCAGAGTATTTATACTTGTTCCCTGAGCAACCAAATCTCGAGGATGAGATTTCTTTAAGGGGGGAAGGTTTGTCACACCTTGATTTTTGGCCCTTTATTTTTCTCTTGGATTTATTTAAAAAAATTATTTGAATTGCTTTTCTGTGGCTGTGTGGTCCTGAAACCTGGGAAGGGCATCTCTTCTCAGTCTCCCAAGTGGCTTGTCATCCTCAAAACCATCCCAAGGTCAGGTCATTTTCATCATAGCCCAAACTCAAATCCTTTTTCTTGGGAATATTCCCTTTTCTATTAAAGGAATAATCCTTTTAGCCCTAGGTTGTGAAACAACCTATATTTTTGTCACTCCCAAAATTCCCAAATAGTTCTCATAAATTGTTTGGGTCATATCTTCCACAGATACGTCAAAACCTTTGCTTGACATCATCAAAGATAATTCACAAATATTCCTTTCTCATTTTGCCCTAAGTGGCTTTTTGAGAAGGAAGTGCTATTTATCTTTGCTTGATTGACCCCAAACTTTTTTGGACACTTTTTTCCTGTCCATACCATTGCCTCCTATCAAAACTCAACTCAATTTGCCTAGTGAATATTCCTAAGCAATTTTTCAAAGTTCCAGTCTGAGGGAAGCCTTTGTGAAGGAAGTACTAACTAGGGTAATCCAAATGAGTTGAAATTTTGCAAGGTCCTTCATATGACCAAATCATCACTCTCCTCAAGATTTTAGCTTATGTCATCACTCTATGTGAGCTCAGCACCAAATCTTGGTTTCTGGTCAGATTTTTAGGTTGTGAAGCAACTATATTTTATGTTGCTTCATTTTTGCTGAAAATTTACCAGGGCATTCTCCTACCCATATAAACCCTCTCCACAAAAGTTCGGATCAGTTTATCTAGCCATTTGACCTCTGCAATTTTTTTAAGATTCTGTCCAGAGAGCTACATTGTGAAGCAAGTACCATTTTGGTCTTTCCAAATGGTATGAAACTTTTACAATAGCTTCATATGATTATATAACTCATCTCCTCCCAATCTCAGCTAAATCCAATTATCCATGTGAGTGCTACTTCATGCTTTGTGTTTCTGACCAGTGGGGCACATTCTACAGCAAGTGCCATTTATCTTCATCCTTATGAGCTGCAAATTTGCAGAGGTGATCATCTTAGTGTGTGATCACACCATGCCAAAGACCCGAGTCTATCCCCTCTTGGATCTTCCTCACCACAGCACAAACACTTTGTTGTTTCACAGCAAATCTGCTAGCTGTGGTCGCCTCAGTGAGCACTATGCTTGGTTCTTTCCTCTTTGGCCTCCTCCTTGGTATGACCAATCCTGCTGACATGGTCGGCTGTCCAGGATGCAACCGCGTGCATTAGCTCACGCGGTGAATGCGTGGCTGGCATGCACGCCGGCGCGCTCTGGCAAGTGGAGCCCCTCTCCTCGTCTGTTTCCTCCCCTTCTCAAGCTTTCGCCGTGTCCTGGAGCTCCCCCATGATGCCCTGCGTGGCCCTGTGCCACTGCCCCGACCTGTCTCACCATCGTGGAGTCGCTTTCGAGCTCGCCCGTGCCACTAACCTCCGCTGCTCCTGCTTGTCCGGTCGGCCGTAGCTTCTCGAGCGCTCCCGAGCTCTCCCTCGGCTATATATAGCCTCCCCGGGGTCCTCCGCACCTCGCCGCTCTCTCCCTTGCCCTCCCCGACAACCGGAGTTGCCCCACTGCTCCGCCACCACCGAGGCCATCACCGGAGCTCGTCTCCAATCCGGCCACCCGTGCCCCTCCTCCACCGCTAGCCACCACCATCGTCTTCCCCTCACTCCGGCAACTCTGCCCGTGCCCTTAGCCCGCCTCCGGAGCCCCTGTGGCCGCCGTCCCCAAGTCCGGCCACTGCCTCCCTGCTTCACTGTGGCCACGAGAGCTCCTTCACCCAGGCCCTACCCGGTGCTGCTGTTGCGTTAGGTGGACGCGACGCCTTCTCCCGAGCCCGCCGGTGGCCTCCCCTTGGCCGGAGGTTGCTGGAGCCGGCCAGGCCATCGCCGGCGCCCTCCCCTGCCTCGCCTCCTCTGTTTCCATCAGGGGCAGGGTGAGGAGGAAGAAGACACCGAGCCAGGTGGGCCCCGCCTCCTTCCCGACCCCACTTGTCATCCCCTCACTGCCTTATCCACTCGGTTAAGTGGAAACGTATTCTCTGAATATGTTTTCCACTGAAGAAGGAGTATTTCCATTCTACTTTGACTCCAAATACATTTTCTGTGTACAGAAGGTGTATTCTCTTGAAAGGTGCTTTCAGTTTTCTCAGCCAGGGGCTTGTTGGTGAATATATTTTCATAGATTAGTCCCTGATCTTCTTCCGTCCGTATCTTCGCAATCGTAACTCTGATTCAGGTGAATCCAAAGCCCACGTCTTCGTCTCGTCGAGCCCATTCTGTTGGTATCATTTCCACTATGTGATCACATCCTAGAAATGACCATTATGCCCTTGCCTTTATTCAGCCCCCTCTGAGAGAGAAATACTTCCGGCAAATCTTTCTGCGGCTTCACCACACTTCTTCCCGGAGTATTCTTCATCCCTAGGCAAGCCACGACAGCCAATTGGATGATAGCATTGCAATAGCAAAGGTTTTCAACTTGAATCTTTAATTTCTTTGTGCATGCTATTATTCCGTGAATGATTTATTCATGCTCGTGTTTGCATGCTTATGCTTGTGCTATGACCATTTGCATCTAGTTGAGTAGATGTTTACTTGCTTATGCTCTTGTTATACTTCAGTCAAATAATTATTTTCATGTTAATGATCATGCTATGCTCTTATGTGATCATGTTATACTATTTTGGTCATGTTCATCATCATGTCCTGCTCATCGGTATAAATGCTTTACTATTGTTGATATGTTGAATGAATATGCTTTTCCATCCATGTTCATATTGTTATCATGGTTAGTTTATCATGTTATATTGTATGACTCAGCATCATTTGCATTCAAGTTTAACCGGACTTTAATTGAACTTGAACACCTGTTGGCTGAGTCATAGTGCCATCGAAATTGAGCTGACCAGTGCAGCCACACTTGTCTTATGGGAGGCCCTGACTGGGTCTATTGTCATGCCTCTCGCCGGTTCCTCCAACTAGGGAAGGTTATGGGCATGCGCTACCCTGATCAGGTAGGCGGACATAATCCTTGTGTGCCCGAGTTGTATGGATCCATTGTCCCCGTTTGGGACCATTTCTGTTTTGCCACGACGATGGCCATTGGGTGTCACGAGGTGACATCTGGGCCACCCATGACTTAGCCCAAAGGGGAGTTTGTCGGAGTGGCCGGGAGTGTGTCATGAAGTAGATCGGTTTTGTCGGAACGCCATTGGTCCACCCGAATGGGAGCACGAGGCCTTGGGTTCCGTAGTGTGGGTACAGTGTACTAACCTCTGCATAGTGTATAATCTATCGATAGCCGCGCCCGCGGATATGGGCCCATTTCATAGTAGGTCACAATATGGGTCAATAGTAATAATAACCTGATTAAATGAACAACCCTGGTTCGATGAGGAAAGAAGTTGGTTGATCTCCATGTGATCATGAGAGGATCACAGTGGTATCGTGGATACCGAAGCTGGTTGATGCTTGTGGTGTTTTGCGGTAATTATGGGTACAGATCAAGCTCCTTGTGGTCATGTAATGATTACTACAGTATGGTTAATACCAAGCTTGATTTGAGCCTGAGGTGATCGTGTGATGTCCATGATGGTAAGTGGTATATGTGGTGGTTACGAGGTAACCTCGAACAGAGTAAGTGGATCATGTTAAGTATGTTGCATGCTAGTATCATCTTGTGCATATCATGAGTAACATTTCCATGCTTATTTCATGTGATGCTAGATGCGTTATGTTCAAAATGTTCATGCAATGCTTATAATGTTCTATTGGTATTATGTTCATCATTGCTTTAACCTGTAAATGCCATGCTGTTGTTTGTCTTGATGGCTTTGGTTGCTGTGAGCATGCAAGTATATTCAATGAACTGCCTCGCGTGTCATGCCAGTTTGCAGGTGATGCCTTGTCTTCTTGCTTGTTTGTCGTGGATCCCAAGTTTGCGAGCTAGGATACGCGTTCCAGCCAGAGTCCCTGCGGAGTTGAGTCCATCGTCGTCGTCGTTCGGTGTGCCGCTGCTAGAAGTTATTGCGCTGCTATGAGTTGTTCGGCTGCTAGCATAGAGCAACCTGAGCAGTCGTAGTGTCGCCGTGCCGGTGTAATTCCCTGTTATATCGGAACCCATGTACCCATATAGATTGTAATAAAGAGCTAATTTATTCTATGCCAAGTAGTGCTGTATTCCAGAAGACTTGATCTCTGGGCTGGAATACGGGATGTTCCGGTCTCTCTGAGCCGGGGTACCGCAAGCATTGGTATCAGAGCAGGTCTGGCTATAGGACGCCCTAGTCCGCACGAACGTTAGAAAGCGGTAGTATAAAGTCTTGTCAGTCTGCTGCATTTGACATTTGATTGTTACATTTGTTTGTCGCATAGCATGCATATAGACTCATTATCTTGTCACTAACGGTTAATCTTGTGAGTGTAGGTGGTATCGGTTTTGATCCACTACATGCACCCCTCCGGTTTTGCATACCTGCTCTTCAATGTTTGGCGTCATCTCTGCCCCACCGGAGTGATGTCGAGGTACCAAGTGTTCCAGACACCATTTGCGGGTATCACATCCTTATCCTTCCGCCAGTCACCCCTATCGTTTCGGTGATAGCCATGTTTCTATCTGAATCGTCCCTTTCGACTCGCCACTTCGGCAACCCTTACTAGTCTTTGCTATCAGAAAAGGGCAATGCCAGCAAGCCCAGTTTTCCACCTCTATCCTACCCTGTCACCCAATCTTTGGACGTGTATGGTTTCCTTCCGTCCGCTTGATGATGATGTGGTCGTGACCTTCGTGTTCCTCTACATGATCACCAAGTCCGTCCTCACCTCCGTGTCCGCCCAGATGCAACCGGTTTTAAGCCAGCGCTTGGTGTAGCTTTGTTTACACCAATCCTTCCACACGAGAATTCACTTTCATGCACACCGCCATAGCATAATAGATCGCAATACCAGAGTTTCCGCGAGATTTGTGTGCTTAGATATGCATGCATATTATTGTTGTGAGTAGCAATAATATGTGATGTTGCTTGAATATAATATTATTTGTATACCTTGTGTGTTTTTGTTTTTGTCGTTTCTTTTGCTTCTTTCTTTGTGCCCTCGCTGTTGCATTATTTCCCCTTATTGAAGCTGCTCATCAACCGACACCGGACCCAAAGAATCAGTGAGGAGTTCAAATATTTGGAAGCTTATCTAAATAGTATGGAATTCTCAGCCGACTGCATTGTATTGGGAATAACCGGTCTAAATACAAATGATATCCTGGCTTGATTATCATCATCAAGTACACCTCAGTGGGCAATCTTCATAGCAGTAATGATGAAATCAACTGGAAGACAAGTGGTGTGCATGACTAACAGTATATTATCGGTCAACGGTATGCTTCATATGCACGGTTTGATTCTGCAATGAGTATGATTTTGAAACATGCTATAACCTAGAAGCAAGTCAGAATGTGCTATGAATTCAGTACTCAGCACGGAGGATAATCGAACAACCTTTTTTCATATGAGTAATCGGCAGCAAAAATATTAAAAGGTATATATATGGCATTCAGTCAGCATACCAAGTGAGAAGCTTCTGGTGTAATCAACTCAGTCTTCCCTCGTAAGCTACCCGAGAAGCTTCCAATGCAAGATTCCTCTATCTTCCTGAGTACGATATATGGATGACTTCCAGTGCAAGATACTCAGGCTTCTTCCATAAGCTACTGCAAAAGCTTCCGGCACAAGGTACCGAGTCTGCCCCAGCAAGTCTTTAAGGGGGGGAAGCTTGTAAAGTACAGTACCCAGTCTTCCTCAACAAACTGCCCCGACGAAAGCTTCGAGCACAAGGTATTCAGTCTTCCTCGGCGCGATGGCTTTTAGCACAAGCTTCCTCAGTATGGCACTGGTACAAGGTATTACACAGCGAGTTGACAGCATATGGCAGTGCATCTTAAAAATCAAATCCACAACAGTTTTGTCAGGAACACGAGCCAGTCTGGACACAAGTGTCTCCCTCAGGAACCAAATGCTCAGCTACACATGCTTTCATTGTGAGCATACAACCAAGGTCTTGCAAGTGACTCGAACGATGATGTGAATAGAATCTGACAACCATATGAGTATTGTTAAAAGAAGGAAGCCAGATATACACCTCAGTGTGACAAAGGACTATGAAGATTGACGACAACAGTGAGCTCTATACAAGTACCTGTGAACCTGGTATATGATCTTGATGAGCCCTTGTCTACTTTTCTCCAGTGATGGCACCACGCTTGTGTTCTAAGCTGTTTTTGGCCATTCGGGGTGGATGCCGACTTTATATTTCTCTATTCAACAACTGTCACGGGTTCTGAGCTCCTTCCCAGCCGTCTCGTATAGCTGTTGAGTTTCTTTTTGTGAAAGTGGCCCTATGCTCTGAGCTGCTTTTCGGCCGTCTTAAAGAACTACCACTTTCTTCTTATCAACACGATCTCATCCTCTGAGCTGCTTTTCGGCCGTCTTGAGCCGTGGTTGAGTTATTTCAGTAATGTCCCAAATCTGGTTGTAAAGACCATTCTGGTGGCTACTGATTTATTTGCCGATTTCTTGCAAGGGTTCGGATGATCATTTCCCTAAGGTTAAAACTTGAGAGACGATGAACCTGCCATTTAAACGATATTACCATGTCAGGAGATGAGGATAAAAGTACGCCTGACGGAATATTGCACCTGACAGAACCTATGGTCACACGAGGAATTAAGAATATATATATATGGCCAAGCCCTCCACCGTCAGTCAAGTTTGCGGATATTATGGTTACAAGGCTGTACCCCTTTATGCTGGTCATGCCAGATGACAGTCAAATCTTTGGTACAGATTGGATACTCACGACAGTGGAGCTAGCCAAGATGATTCAGGAATCCCTACAAGAAGTCAGATTTCGCAAGGAGAATAGTATGATTCACAACAATGTGTTGAAACCGGAGGGACATGCAGCTATTTGAGCAACCAAATGCAAGGAGTAAGATATTTGGTGTCCACCAAGAAAGTTGTTCACAACTCCATGGAATGTGGTCAGTGTGACATATCCATTAGAAACAACTCTTGGACTTGTGAGACGGGTATATATTGCAGTCATGATAATCTACCACACCCCGTTAAGCCGGCAGATATAAAAGAAATGGGAGTCAAAGTAACATATGAGGTAAGGCCTGTCAGCATATCGAGACAGTGAAGCAAACCACCCCAGAGTCAGGTAGTCACTCAGATGAAATTTCATGGGAACATAATATAAAGGAAAAAGGATACCTGAGTTGGAAATGATTTCCTTAAGTCAGAGTATTCATACTTGTTCCCTGAGCAACCAAATCTCGAGGACGAGATTTCTTTAAGGGGGGAAGGTTTGTCACACCCTGATTTTTGGCCCTTTCTTTTTCTCTTGGATTTATTAATTTTTTTTATTTGAATTACTTTTCTGTGGCTGTGTGGTCCTGAAACCTAGGAAGAGCATCTCTTCTCAGTCTCCCAAGTGGCTTGTCCTCCTCAAAACCATCCCAAGGTCAGGTCATTTTCATCTTAGCCCAAACTCAAATCCTTTTTCTTGGGAATATTCCTTTTTCTATTAAAGGAATAATCCTTTTAGCCCTAGGTTGTGAAACAACCTATATTTTTGTCACTCCCAAAATTCCCAAATAGTTCTCATAAATTGTTTGGGTCATATCTTCCACAGATACGTCAAAACCTTTGCTTGACATCATCAAAGATAATTCACAAATATTCCTTTCTCATTTTGCCCTAAGTGGCTTTTTGAGAAGGAAGTGCTATTTATCTTTGCTTGATTGACCCCAAACTTTTTGGACACCTTTTTCCTGTCCATACCATTACCTCCTGTCAAAATTCAACTCAGTTTGCCTAGTGAATATTCCTGAAAAAAATTTCAAAGTTCCTGTCTGAGGGAAGCCTTTGTGAAGGAAGTACTAACTAGGGTAATCCAAATGAGTTGAAATTTTTCAAGGTCCTTCATATGATCAAATCATCACTCTCCTCAAGATTTTAGCTCATGTCATCACTCTATGTGAGCTCAGCACCAAATCTTGGTTTCTTGTCAGATTTTTAGGTTGTGAAGCAACTATATTTTATATTGCTTCATTTTTGCTGACAATTTACCAGGGCATTCTCCTACCCATATAAACCCTCTCCACAAAAGTTGGGATCAGTTTATCTAGCCATTTAACCTCTGCAATTTTTTTAAGATTCTGTCCAGAGAGCTACATTGTGAAGCAAGTACCATTTTTGTAGTTCCAAATGGTATGAAACTTTTACAGTAGCTGCATATGATTATATAACTCATCTCCTCCCAATCTCAGCTTAATCCAATTATCCATGTGAGTGCTACTTCATGCTTTGTCTTTCTGACCAGTGGGGCACATTCTACAGCAAGTGCCATTTATCTTCATCCTTATGAGCTGCAAATTTGCAGAAGTGATCATCTTAGTGTGTGATCACACCATGCCAAAGCCCCGAGTCTATCCCCTCTTGGATCTTCCTCACCACAGCACAAACACTTTGTTGTTTCACAGCAAATCTGCTGGCTGTGGTCGCCTCAGTGAGCACTATGCTTGGTTGTCTCGTCTTTGGCCTCCTCATTGGTATGACCAATCCTGCTGACATGGTCGGCTGTCTAGGATGCAACCGCGTGCACCAGCTCACGCGGTGACTGCATGGCTGGCATGCACGCCGGCGCGCTCTGGCAAGTGGAGCCCCTGTCCTCGTCCGTTGCCTCCCCTTCTCGAGCATGCGCCGTGTCCTGCAGCTCCCCCGTGATGCCTTGCGTCGCCCTGTGCTACTGCCCCGACCTTTCTCGCCGTCGTGGAGTCGCTTTCGAGCTCGCCCATGCCACTAACCTCCCGTGCTCCTCCTTGGTCGGTCGGCCTTAGCTTCTCGAGCGCTCCCGAGCTCTCTCTCGGCTATATATAGCCTCCTCGAGGTCCTCCGCACCTCGCCGCTGTCTCCCTTGCCCTCCCCGACCACAAGAGTCACCCCACTGCTCCTCCACCACCGCGGCCATCGCTGGAGTTCATCTCCAATCCGGCCACCCGAGCCCCTCCTCCACTGCTAGCCACCACCATCGTCTTCCCCTCACTCCGGCAACTCTCCCCATGCCCTCAGCCCACCGTCAGAGCCCCTCTGGCCGCCGTCCCCAAGTCCAGTTGCCGCCTCCCCATGAGAGCTCCATTGCCACAGCCCTCCCCGGTGCTGCTGCGGCGTGAGGTGGACGCGGCGCCATCTCTCGAGCCCGCCGGTGGCCTCCCCTTGGCCGGAGGTGGCCGAAGCTGGCCAGGCCATCGCCGGCGCCCTCCCCTGCCTCGCCTCCTCTGTTTCCATCGGGGGCAGGGCGAGGAGGAAGAAGACACGGAGCCAGGTGGGCCCCGCCTCCTTCCTGACCGCACTTGTCATCCCCTCACTGCCTTATCCACTCGGTTAAGTGGAAACTTATTCTCTGAATATGTTTTCCACTTAAGAAGGCTTATTTCCATTCTACTTCAACTCTAAATACATTTTCTGCGTATAGAAGGCGTATTCTCCCAAAAGGCGCTTTCAGTTTTCTCAGCCAGGGGCTTGTTGGTGAATATATTTTCACAGATTCGTCCCTGATCTTCTTCTGTCTATATCTTCACAACCGTAACTCCGATTCAGGTGAATCCAAAGCCCACGTCTTCATCTCGTCGAGCCAGTTCTCTTGGTATCATTTCCACTATGTGCTCACATCTTGGTAATGACCATTATGCCCTTGCCTTTATTCAGCCCCCTCTGAGAGAGAAATACTTCCGGCAAATCTTTCCGCGGCTTCACCGCACTTCTTCCCGGAGTATTATTCATCCCCAGGCAAGCCACGACAGCCACTTGCATGATAGCATTGCAATAGAAATGGTTTTCAACTTGAATCTTTAATTAGTTTGTGCATGCTATTATTCCGTGAATGATTTATTCATGCTTGTGTTTGCATGCTTATGCTTGTGCTATGACCATTTGCATCTAGTTTAGTAGATGTTTACTTGCTTATGCTCTTGTTATACTTCAGTCAAATAATTATTTTGATGTTAATGATCATGCTATGCTCTTATGTGCTCATGTTATACTATTTTGTTCATGTTCCTGATCATGTCCTGCTCATCGGTATAAATGCTTTAGTATTGTTGATATGTTGAACGAATATGCTTTCCCATCCATGTTCATACTGTTATCATGGTCAGTTCATCATGTTATATTGTATGACTCAGCATCATTTGCATTCAAGTTTAACCGGACTATAATTGAACTTGAACACCTGTTGGCTGAGTCATAGTGCCATCGAAATCGAGATGACCAGTGCAGCCACACTTGTCTTATGGGAGGCCCTAACTTGGTCTATTATCATGCCTCTTGCCGGTTCCTCCAACTAGGGAAGGTTATGGGAGCGCGCTACCCTGATTAGGTAGGTGGACATATGCCTTGTGTGCCTGAGTTGTATGGATCCATTGTCCCCGTTTGGGACCATTTTTGTTTTGCCAACACGGTGGCCATTGGGTGTCACGAGGTGACATCGGGGCCACCCATGACTTAGCCCAAAGGGGAGTTTGTCGGAGTGGCCGGCAGATTGTCATGCAGTAGATCGGTTTTATCGGAACGCCGTTGGTCCACCCGAATGGGAGCTTGAGGCCTTGGGTTCCGTAGTGTGGGTAATGTGTACTAACCTCTGCAGAGTGTATAATCTATTGATAGCCGTGCCCACGAGTATGGGCCCAGTTCGTAGTAGGTCACACTATGGGTCAACAGTAAGCATAACCTGATTAAATGAACAACCCTGGTTCGATGAGGAAAGAAGTTGGTTGATCTTCATGTGATCGTGAGAGGATCACAGTGGTATCGTGGATACGGAAGCTGGTTGATGTTTGTGGTGTTATGCGATAATCATGGGTAAAGATCAAGCTCCTTGTGGTCATGTAATGATTACTACTGTATGGTTAATACCAAGCTTGATTTGAGCCTGAGGTGATCGTGTGATGTCCATGATGGTAAGTGGTATATGTGGTGGTTACGAGGTAACCTCGAATAGAGTAAGTGGATCATGTTAAGTATGCTGCATGCTAGTATCATCTTGTGCGTATCATGAGTAACATTGCCATGCTCATTTCATGTGATGCTAGATGAGTTATGTTCAACATGTTCATGCAATGCTTATAATGTTCTAGTGGTATTATGTTCATCATTGCTTTAACCTGTAAATGCCATGCTGTTGTTTGTCTTGATTGCTTTGGTTGCTGTGAGCTTGCAAGTACATTCAATGTACTGACCTGGCGTGTCATGCCAGTTTGCAGGTCATGCCTTGTCTGCTTGCTTGTTTATCGTGGATCCCGAGTTTGCGAGCTAGGATACGCATTCCAGCCATAGTCCCTGCGGAGTGGAGTCCATCATCGTCGTCGTTCGCTGTGCCGCTGCTAGAAGTTATTCCACTGCTACGAGTTGTTCGGCTGCTAGCATAGAGCAACTTGAGCAGGTGTAGTTTCGCCGTGCCGATGTAATTCCTGGTTATATCGAAACCTATGTACCCATATAGATTGTAATAAAGAGCTAATTTGTTCTATGCCAAGCAGTGCAGTATTCCAGAAGACTTGATCTCTGGGCTGGAATATGGGGTGTTCCGGTCTCTCTGAGCCGGGGTGCCACAGCGCCCGCGGCCTGAATGGGAGGTGCACTCTCCACTTCAGGTACGATGGGGCGACAATGCTCTTTGTCTAGATCTTCGAGGAGGACGGCAGTCGCCTGGGGTGCTGCCTTGAAGGTGATGATGACAACAGCGACTGCCCCACCGACGACGATGGCCAGCGTGCCGGCGGCATCCTCGGCGATGAACTTGCCCTTGGCCGCTGCACCTCCAGCAGCGGTGGCGCCTCCTCCAGGGTAGGCTCGAGCGATGATGACTACGATCAGCCGCCCCGTCACCGTTCCCGGACCCAGGAGGGCGGCAAGCCGCCACACCGCCTTGCCCCTGCTCCGGAGGACGTCGAGCCACCTCACCACCGCGCCCCCGTCAAGCAGGAGGAGGACTTCGACTAACCACGGACGATGGTGTAGCCAGGCCTCAGGAGCAGCGGTCCTTGGGAGGCTGCCTCTTCGTCTTTTTTATCTCTTGCATTAAGAACTATGGAAAAGGCCCCGCGGGGGCGTGTAATGAACTGCAGCGCTTGCGCCCCTATATAAGTATTTCCTATTTGTGTTCCAGCATTTATATCGTTACTGATCAAAACTATTGCGATTAGGATAACTTAGCTTGGTGCGTTCGTGGCCCTTGGCGGGTTCCTGCATCACGGGGGCACATCCCTCTGGAAGGTTTGACCTCATGCAGGTCCCTTCCACTGTTGATGATGCGGTTGGGTGCCGACGCGGCCTAGGGAGCTTGTCGAGGGGCCTTCCTTCTCATGACCCGACAGCTCCGGAGCCTTGAGGGGCATGCTACCCATGAGGCACAAGGTTCCGGAGCTTCCGAGGATGTCTTCACCAAGCAATGAACCCCGCGAGGCGCTGAGACGCAACTTTTGTAGGGTTCCTTGACGATGAGCCAAACCATGGTTGTCGATCATCCTGAATCTGGAGCCCCCAGACGAGGGCCGACCGCTGCTAGCACACCGGGGCGCGATGCCCGGCAAGGCCAGGAAGTGAGCATTTCTGAGTCCGGGGGGCCGATGGCTCGCTGGAGAGCGTTGCGTGAGGACTCGGTCACCAAGGTCTTGGCGAGGTGCGCGCATGGGCGGGCCTGCCGCTGGCAGAGCCCAGGCGTACACACCGTGCCCAGCCCCCGCTCGCGGGATGTGATGGAGGGAGCCATGAGCAGCGGCCACACTCTTAAAGACAGAATTCAAGAGAGGAAGCATTCCAAGGGAAAAAAAAAGAAAATTCCCCCCCTTTTCAAATAAAGACGCGAGAGCTTCAAATTTCATTCCAAGAAGTGGCAAATTGGTTACAAGAGCAAGCAAAAGAATAGCTGCGTCCGGCGCCGACATTTGTCTTCTAGTCTTCCCGCCAGCGCGGAGCATGGGGCCTCCACTAGGCGTGGGCATAGTCGCTGATTGACCATGTCGTCCGCCAGTGTGGAGCATGGGGCTTCCACTTGGGCATGGGTGGGAGCCCCGTGAGGCCGAGGAGCGGCGATCAGGGAGACTCCGGGGTGTGTACAACCCCACTCATTATTACGTGAGAGTGTCACGGGTAGAACTTGCGGAGATGCTAGATGTTCCAAGCATTCTGGATGGGGACCCCGTCCTGCGTCTCCAGGCGTACGGCGCCGGGCCTGGAGATGCGGGCGATCCTAAACAGGCCCTCCCACATGGGTGAGAGCTTGTGAAGGCCCTCCCTGGAGAGGACCCGCCTCGGGACAAGGTCACCCACCTCAAGGGTCCGGGAGTGGATGCTGCAGCAGTGGTAGCGCCACAGCGCCTGGTGGTACCTTTCTGCGTGGAGTGAGGCCCGGCGACGGGCCTCCTCCCCGAGCATAAGATCCGTTCCCCGCGAGGCATCCTGGCGCGCCTCGTCGAATGCCAGGACCCGCGGGGAGTGGTGCTGGACCTTGTGCGGGAAGACCGCCTCAGCCCCGTAGACGAGGAAGAACGGGGTTTCGCTAGTGGGCTTAGTCGCGATGGTGCGGATGGACCATAACACGGACTGAAGCTCATCGAGCCAACCCCTGCCGTAGGCCTCAAGGTCTTGTTGAAGCTCCTTATTTTGAGGCCCCTCAGGACCTCCGCGTTGGCGCACTCAGCATGGCCGTTGCTCCGTGGGTGCGCCACCGAAGCGTAGCATATCTGCGTTCCAAGGTTAGCACAATATGTCCTGAAGAGGTTGCTCATGAATTGGGAGCCATTGTTAGTAATGATACGGTTAGGGACTCTGAAACGACTCACGAGGCCCTTGATGAACATGACGGCCGAGCCGGCAGGGATGGAGCGCACAGGCTCCACTTCTGCCCACTTGGTGAACTTGTTGATGGCGAGTTAGAGGTAGCGGTATCTGCTGGCTACCTGAGGAAACGGGCCCAGAATATCTAGCCCCCAGACCTGGTCACCGAAGGGTCATGAGAGCGAGATAGTCTGGAGACCTTGCACGGGCTGGTGAATCTGCTTGGCGTGGAACTGGCAGGCCTCGCAAGATCACACCAGCTCGGTGGCGTCGTTGAGCACCGTGGGCTAGTAAAACCCGCTGCGGAACACCTTGCCCACGAGGTGCGCGATGAGGAGTAGTGTCCACAATCTCCGCAGTGGATGTCGACCAACAGTTTGTGCCCTTGCTCCTTGGATATGCACTGCAGCGAGACATCGTTGGGGCGTCGTCGGTACAGCTCACCGTCCTGCAAGCAATAAGCGGTGGACGAAACACACGTTCTGCATCTTCCTCCTTTTCTGGCATGGCACCATGGAGTAAGTACGCCCTGAACTCCTCGATCCAGCAGCCTTCCTAAGGCTCCAGTGCCAGGAGCAGGCGGGCTCCTAAGGTCAGACCGTAGGCCGGGGCGCCCGAGGATGGGGCTGGGAGCGGCTCTTCCCGGAGGAGCGCTGGGCCAGCAGTGGCGGGTGCCGCCGACGGCCTGAAGAGCATTTCCTCGAAGACGCCAGGCTTCTAGGGCTCACGGCGGGATGCCCTCTTGGTGATGCCGTCTGCTTGTTTGTTCGTGCCACCCAGGACATGCTGCAACTCTAAGCCCAGGAAACACTTTTCCATTTTATGTACCTCTTCTAGATATGCCTCCATGTGCTCGTCTTTTGGCTTGTATTCTTTGTTGGAGAAGTTGACGAGAAGCTGGGAGTCGCCCTTGATGGTGAGACGCTTGACCCCCAGGGCAGCCGCGACCCTGAGGCCGGCGATCAGGCCCTCGTATTCCATGATGTTGTTGGAGACCTTCTCACCATGCTGAAAGCAAAACTGCACGGCATCGTAGAGCTTGTCCTTAGTCGGTGAGATGAGTATAGCTCCAGCCCCTGCGCCTCGCCGCACGAAGGCACCATCGAAGTGCATGATCTAGCCGTCGGGCGCCTCATCACCGGGTGTGAGGGATTGGCCCTCGTCCAGCCCCCGGTCAGGAGCATCCGTCCATTCCGCCATGAAATCAGTGAGGGCCACGCCCTTGATGACCCTGGTGGTGCTCAACTCCATTTGAAAGGCTTGTATGTCGATGTTCCACTCTGCCACCCTTCCAGCGGCATTGGGGCTACAGAGCACCTTCTCCAAGGGGTACGCAGAGACGACCTTGATGGGGTGGCCTTGGAAATAGTGATGCAACTTCCTAGAGGTGATGAGGAGCGCGAGCAGGAGCTTATGCGGCATGGGGTAGCGCGCGTGTCGCGCATCACAGTGCTGACAAAATACACCGGGTGCTGGACGAGGGGCAAGGCATCAATGATGCCCCAGTCCTCATGTGGCGAGGGGGCCTCGGGAGCCTCGCCATATGGTGAAGTGATGGAAGCCTCGGGAGCGCCACCCTGAGGTAGTGAACCCATCGCGACCCTTCGCGGGGCGCCTTGCTTTGCGCCCGCGCCAGCGTGCTCCTCCCTGACCGCCATGAGCGCTGCACTGACCGAGTGGGGGGTGGCCGCCAAGTAGAGCACCAAAGGCTCAAGAGGACGAGGCACCACCATCACGGGCGGGCTCTTGAGGTACCTCTTGAGGTCTTCAAAAGCTGCTTCAGCCTCCGGAGTCCACTCGAAGGGGCCCTTCCTCTTCATGTGCTTGAAGAAAGGTAGGTTGCACTCCCCGAGCTTGGAGATGAAACGCCCCAGTGAGGTCACGCACCCGGTGAGCTTTTGCATTTCCTTGAGGGTCTGTGGTAGGCGCATCTTTTCAATTGCCATGATCTTCTCGGGGTTAGCCTCGGTCACTCGGTATGATAGGAGGAAACCCAGCAACTTGCCGGACGGGACCCCGAAAACGCACTTTTCTGGGTTGAGTCTCAGGTTCACTTGGCGCAGGTTGGCGAAAGTTTCTTCCAGGTCCTCGATGAGGGTCCTTGCTTCACGTGACTTGACCATGATGTTGTCAACGTATGCCTCTGCATTTTGCCCCAGCTATGGCCCCAACACGATGTGCATCAGCCGCTGGAAGGTTGCACCAGCGTTCCGCAGCCCGAAGGGCATGTAGGTGTAGCAGTACATACCACACGGAGAGATGAAGGCCATCTTCTTAACGTCCTCTGTCGCCATCTTGGTCTGATGATATCCAGAAAAAGTGTCCAAAAAACACAACAGATCGCACTCGGCGGTGGAGTCCACGATCTGGTCGATGCGTGGAAGCGGGAAGGGGTCCTGAGGACAAGCCTTGTTGAGGCTTGTGAAATCGACGTAGATACGTTCCTTCCCCCCCTTTTTGGGGACGGTCACTAGATTGGCCAGCCAATCTGGGTGCCGCACTTCCCGAATAACGTCGGCCTCCTGCAGCTTGCAGACCTCTTGGATGATGAATGCTTGCTTCTCTTGCGCTTGACGTCACACCTTTTGCTTCCCGGGGCGCGCTCCGGGGCATACCCTCAAGTGGTGCTCGATCACCTCCCTTGTGATGTCGACCAGGTCTGACGCCTCCCAAGTGAACACGTCCTTGTTCGCCCAGAGGAAGCCTATCAGGGCCTCCTCCTGCTCTGGGGGAGACCGGCTACTATGGTGAAGGTGGGGTCTGGATTCTCATCATCAACGGGCATCTGCTTCATCTCGGCCCGGTCCTGGGAGAACAACTGCTTTTTTCTTCGTCGGCGCGGCTCTGAGGGCCTCTGGGGTGTCCTCAGCACCTGGTCGAGAGGCCGCCGTAGCCCCGTAGGCGAGCTTGAGAGCCCGGACCACGTCCTTGGTGTGCCCGGCCACCGTGATGATGCTGCCGCTGCCCGGCATCTTGATGACATTGTTGCCCGAATGAGTTACCGCAATGAACTTGGCGAGAGCTAGATACCCCAGGATGACGTTGTACGGGAGGCCAATGCGGGCCACATCGAAGTCAATCATCTCGGTGCGGTAATTGTCATGCTTGCCGAATGTGACAGGAAGGCGCACCTGCCCCACGGAGGTGGCAGAGCCCCTGGTCACTCCCAAGAAGGGTCTGGTGGGTGTGATCTGGTCATGAGGCACCTGGAACAAATTGAAGGTTTCCAGGGAAAGGACGCTGAGGCCGGCGCCACCGTCGATGAGGGTCATGGTGACCATGACGTTGCTGATGGTGGGCGTGCATATCATGGGGAGTGCACCCGCTACGACCGTCGTCTTGGGGTGATCCCTGAAGTCAAAAGTGATGTCGACCTCTGGCCCGGCGCGCCCCCGAGAAGCCTCATGCTGTGGTCGAGCGGCGCCTGGCCGACGGAAGAAATGCTTGATGTGGCAGTTAGAGGCAGGCGCCTGCGACCCGCCAATGATGCATGCGACCGCATGGGGCACCGGAGCCGTGAAGTGCATGATGAACTGGCCGCGGAGCTCCTCCCAGGAGGAGATCGAGGCGTCTGGGAGGCCGCGGAGCGAAGACCAAGGGACCTCCGTGAGGGCCAGGGGGAGCCAATTCTCCATGGCTTTATCGTCGCCGCCCGCCACTTGGATGGCCTGCACGCACAGCTGGAGGAACTCCTCATGGTCCTCAATGCCATCATACAGTGGGGGCAGTGTTGGCCTGAACTGCAGGCCACCACACCCAGCACAGGTCGAGAGTGATGGCCGGGCAGCTCGTAAGTCCCCTATAGGCTTCAGGCGGCCAGACCGGCAGGGCAGCATTCGCCATGGAAATGACCGGGCGAGAGCAGCGCGTGGTTGGTGAAGAGGCGGAGCTTCGACATGCCCGTACTTGGCGCACCAAATGTCGGATTCAGGGCTCCGCAGACCCAAGAAGGTTCGAACTCTGGGGCGTGTGCGAAGATCTCAACCTCTCAAGTCTCAAGCTCGTCACCCTACAGCCTAGCCTCGCCGAACCCACATGAGCAGGGAAGAAGATGAACACGGCAGCTACCCAGGTTCAGACCACCTTGCGGTGTAAAACCCTACTCCTGCTTTGTGGTGGATTGGCCTCGCGAGGAGGCCGAGGATGAATAAGTACAGTGGATCAACAGCCTCGCGAGGGCTTGGTGGTGAGGGTGGAATTGATCCCCCTCCCCTCAGTGGTGGCTAACCTATATTTATAGTGGCCTTGGCCCTCTTCCCTCAAAACTTAGGCGGGAAGGGATCCCAAAATGGCCAATTTTAAAGGGGATACGAAGTACATCTAATCCTGACGAAAGGTGGTCTTCGCCTGCAAAGCTTCTGGTCGTGACGCATCAGAGGGCTCGGCGATGGCACCGTCCTGCCGAGCTCGTGGTGTTGGTCTTGTTGCACCGGTTCATAAACCTTTGGGAGACGCCTCGGTAACCTACGCCTGTCCTTGCTCCCTTAGAACCGAAAGGGAAACTGCCTCCTTTGCGCCCGCTGGCGCCCGCCAGGCCATGGTCGTCATGGCTCACGTCATCGCAGCCTCGTAAGGCTGAGTACCTGCATAGGAATCTTTGCTCCTCAGGAGGCGTCCTAGGAAGGCCGCTCCCTTGGAGGTCTTGGTGTTGTCCGCCTCACAAGGCCAGGAGGCCCTCGCGAGGGTCATGTCTTGGAGTTGACGCAGCTGGGCCGTACAGGGTTGTCGAGGGAGCCACGCCATGGGCCGCAGGCAGGCAGGTCTAGGTACCCCTGATCCCAAAACACCGACAATGGAGTTGTTGAGAGGAAGAACCGGACACTTATCGAGATGGCGAGAATGATGCTTGATGAATACAAGACGCCAAGACACTTTTGGGCGGAAGCGGTTGAGACAGCATGTCATGCTACAAATCGACTATATCTTCACAAGCTTCTCAGTAAAATGGCATACGAGCTACTCACTGGTAACAAACCCCAAGTTGGATACTTTCGAGTATCCGACTCAAAGTGCTACATTCTTGATAAGCATCGTCGTTCGAAATTTGCTGCTAAATCTCATGAAGGTTTCCTACTCGGTTATGGCTCAAACTCTCACACTTACCGTGTCTACACAAATTTCACCCAAAAGGTTGAAGAGACGGTAGATGTGAAGTTTGATGAATCTAACGGCTCGCAATTAGAGCAATTGCCAATTGATGTAGGAGACAAAGATCCCTCGGAAGCAATTCAAGATTTGTCTATTGGCAAAATTCGTCCAACGGAGGTGAAGGAGAGTACCTCGTCCATTCAAGTGGAAGCCTCAACTTCACATCAAGGTTAACCACAAGTTGACTTGGAGGCATCCACAAGTGGAACAAGCCAAGACGAAGGAAATGAGGAAGTACAACAAGATGAACCACCTCAAACTCCTTCTCCACCTCCACAAGAGAATGACAATGCCACAAACAATGAAGAAGAAGAAGATCATGATGAGGATGTTCCACATCAATCCAAGCAAAAGCTCTCATGAGTTAGAGCAAGAGTCTCAACAGATCATCCCGTCGAAAAAATCTTCGATGACATCCAAACCGGGAGAATCACTCGCTCTAAAACTTGTTTGGCTAACTTTTGTGAACACTACTCATTAATTTCTAGTGTTGAACCTATGAAGGTAGAAGAAGCCCTTGAGGATACAGATTGGATAAATGCTGTGCACGAAGAGCTACACAACTTCGAGAGGAATCAAGTATGGACATTGGTTGAAAAGCCCAACGATGATCATAATGTTGTTAGAACCAAATGGGTGTTTTGAAATAAGCAAGATGAAGATGGACAAGTTGTACGCAACAAGGCCCGTCACGTTGCTCAATGCTACACTCAGGTCAAAGGTATGGACTACAGTGAGACATATGCCCCCATTGCTAGACTTGAGTCCATTCGCATTTTACTTGCTTACGCCAATTACCTTGATATCACTCTATACCAAATGGACTTTAAAAGTGCTTTTCTACACTAAAAAAAAGACACATCCGTGACATTTTGGCCCAAACGAAAAAAATTATATCATGCTTATGACACTTCTATGACGATAATTTTGACAAAAGCACGTATCATCATAGATGTGGTGGGCTCCTACTTCTATGACAAAAAACCATGACAGAAAATGGGCTTTTCATCCTGGGCGGGTTGGGGACGCACCTGCATGACATTCTTTGGGCCGTCTATGATGAAAAAAATCATGGTAGAAGCGAGGGCGAGGAAAATTTCGGGGAGTTCCCGGTTACGGTGGGTGGTCGGGGCCAAGCGATGCACAGAGGGGTTGCACATTTCTCTCATACACGTACGCGCGTGTTTGTGGGACGTTGGACTCTAACAGAACCCAAGTGAGGCGTTCGCTTACTGAACCCGAGCGATTGCACTAGCTACGTTACTGAACCCGAGCGATCGATCCCTTGGCTGTTAACTGAACCTGAGCGATTCCTTCGCTACTGCTGCTAACTGAAGCCGATCGAACCTGCTGCTGCCTCTTTATGAACATTGACCGTTGTTGGGGGGTGGATGAATAGTTCCTGGTGGGGGTTGAATGAATAGGACCCCGTGGTAGTAGAGGCCATTACCGCTGGATGAACAGGACCCTGATCGAGAGAAGGCCGCCACACACCACTCGATCGAGCCGGTTAGGGGTGGAAGAACAGGACACCGTGGAGGGTTGGCTGAACAGTAGCCGGTGGAGTCTGGATGAACAGGACCCCGTGGAGGGCTGGTTGAACAGTAGCCGGTGGAGGCTAGATGAACAAGACCCCCGTGGATGAACAGTAGCTGGTGGAGGCTGGAGGAAGTCAACGGTGTATGAACAGTATCCCGTGGAGGCTAGAGTGAGGCAGTAGACGGTGGATGAACAGTAGGTCATGGAGTCCCGTTTTGCGGTACGTCACACCCCTCCCGATGAACAGGACCCTGTTTCGACCGTAGGCACTCCAACACAAGTCTGTTTCCTCTGTTTTGGGGTACGCCACACCCCTCCCGATCAAACGGACCCCGTTTCAACCGTAGGCACTCGAACAGAAGGCCGTTTACTCTGTTCTGCGGTATGCCAGACTCTTCCTGATGAACAGGACCCCATTTCGACCGTACGCAGTCAAATAGAAGGCAGTTTTCCTCCGTTTTACGGTACACCAGACCCCGTTCTGGCTGTTCCGTCCAAGACGGTTGGCTCACATTGAACACGACGCATTCCGACCTAGTATGTTGCCTCCCGATGAACAGGATGTTGTTTCTCCGTTTCGACCCAGCCGGTTGGCTGTCGATGAATAGGACACTGTTGCTGCCGTCCGTTGCCTCTCCATGTACACGAGCCCTGGCCATACGTATGCGCGAGTAGACGTTCGAGACCCCGCCCGTATGTACATATGTGGCCGTATTTTTTGGCCTCTGGCTGTACGTATGTGTACACAGATTTGACTGGAATGCGTGAACTGCTACGTCGGGGGCTCTACTACTACACGTGTCGCTGCTTGCTCGGCCACGGTTCATCGTTGTAGAGAGACCGATCGACCAGCATGTATGTACATGTTCGCGACCAGACAGACAACCCTACATATGGTTCGACCGGGTGGGTCCCAGCTGTCAGGGAGGATAAGGAGGCACTTCCTTGCATACAAAGATATAACTGGTGGGTCCCAGCTGTCAGGGGGAAACATTTTTTTCACAAAATACAGGGGCCCTTCCGGTGGGTCCCCGCTGTCAGGTAGAGGAATAATTATTTTATGCTTAATAAGGAGGCATTTACTTGCTGCAGCCGTGGACCCAGCTGTCAGCCTCTCCACGTATAGTCCTCTTCCGATGGAAGTCGTTCCTTGACCACGTTGACCATGCCACGCCGAGAGCACCAAGGCGGTCGACGACGGCGAGGCCTAGGAAGGGGACGACGCGGAGCTGGGAAGACACGGCAGTGGATGCCCACGCGGAGGGGAATACGAGGGTTAACTAGTTTGGCTGCGGTGTGAGGCTGCCGTCGCCGCAGAATAACAGGGGTTGTGGGTGAGTAGAGGGATGGCCTGGCCAGCGGTTGGAGTAGGAGGGGGAGGTGACGCCTGCGCGGCAGCACAGCCAGCCATTGGAGGCAGGAGCAGGCGGCATGACCCGCGATGGTTTGGCGGCTGGAGCAAGAAGACCAGAGGTTGAAGAAGCACGATGGCAGTTGGATGGACATTGTACGGTCACCGTAGCTAGAATCATTTATATTGACTAAGTTGACAAAACCCTGTGTCTGCGTCAACTTAGTAGGCCCACAAGTCAACCTCCAAATATGGTGGGTCCCACCTAGTAGCGGGGGTATTCATTTTTTGTGTGCGTAATAAGGAGGCACTTCCTTGCGTGCAAAGATATAGCTAGTTTGTCCGAGCTGTCAGCGGGAGAAATTTTCTTTCATGAAATACAGAGGCCCTTCCGGTGGGTCCCCGCTGTCAGGTGGAGGAATCATTATTTTCAACAGAATAAGGAGGCACTTCCCACTCGCAAACAAAAGGAGGCACTTCCTTGTGTGCGCCCGTGGACCCAGCTATCAGCCTCTCCATGTACAGTCCTCTTCCGATGGATGTCGTTCATTGACCACGCCGTGCCAAGAGCACCAAGGCGGTGGACTACCCAGAGCCAAGGAAGACTCGGCAGTTGTTTCCCACGTGGAGTGGGTACGAGGGTTTACTGGTTCGGCTGCAGTGTGAGGCTGCTGTCGCCGAAGAATAACAGGAGGTGTGGGTGGGTAGAGAGATGGCCAGGCCAGGGATGTGAGTAGGGTGGAGCCGTGAGGCCTGCCCGGCAGCACAGCCGGCCACGGGAGGCGGGAGCAGGCGGTTCCACCGGCGCTAGTTTTTGGGCGGCTGGAGCAGGAAGATCAGAGACTGAAGAAGCATGATTGTCGTTGGATTCACATCTAACGGTCGGACGCTGGTAGAGTCGATTGTTGACTAAGTTTCTTTTTTTTTTTGAGAAACCTTGTATACGCATGAACTTTGTAGGCCCACAAGTCAGCCTCCAAATCGATGATTGATGTTGGGGATACACATAATAGGTAGGCCCACGAATGGTCAAAATATCATAAAGCATGGGGTCCACACAGCAGGTGGGTCCAGATAAATCTCATTCAGACATACTATCCACTCGGACACATCGACGTACCATCCACTCAGATGACAGGCAACCACTCGGTTGTATGACTCACTCGGGCATGTGAAGGCCAACAGTCGGCAAGGCAGTTGAAACATCATCTTCATTGTGGAGGTTTCATAGAGGGCTGATATTATGGCATTGATGCTCTAATTTGTAACATAAGAGGTGAGGGGGTGGCGCACTCTATATAAGCCACCCCCACCGCATAGCTCCACAGGTTCTCATTCTTCTCCCTCGACTCTCTCGCCATTAGTCTCAGGACTTAGCCCTGGCATGGGGATCCGTTCTCCTCTCTCTCTCATTGCAATCTCCAGATACATACTAAGATAAAACAAAGCCTCTCCGGAGCACGAGACGTAGGGCTATTTTCTCCACCGCGAGAGGCCCGAACTCGCTAAAACCACCGTGTCACCCATATGCATCTTGATAGATCATGCTCCTTTACCCTATCCCTTATTATTGTCGGAATTGTTCCCACGACAGTTGGTGCCCACCTTGGGGCTTGGCGTCTATCGAGCCATGATGCAGATGGTTTTTTTCATTCATCTATGTTTAGTTTCCTGTTCATATAGTTCATCTCTACAACTAGTACTAAAGCATCGCAGAAAGGAGGAGAAAAGATCTACATCTCTATTCGGTGCCTCCGAGGCACTGGCCTGGCCAGCTGCACAGGGCTCCTCTGCCTGGTCGCCTTGCTCGACAATGGCTTCCACGCTGCAGAGGCACTGGCCTGGCCGGCTGCGTAGGGCTCGTCCGTCCGGTTGCCTGCCCGATGGCGGCTTCCATGCCGTGAGGCTTCCCCAGCCGATCGCGTGCTCGACGGCGACGTCCATGCCGTGGAGGCGCAGGCCCGATCGGTGACGCGAGGCTCCTCCCTTTCCGCTCCCTGGCCGGCAACGCGGAGCTCCGCGGCCCGGTCGTCAACTCGGCAGTGATCTCCATGGTGGAGGCGCCCCTCCCGCCGATGCTGCAGGCGCGATACACTCCTTCCTTCAGTGGCAGCCGCCCGATGCTGCGAGTGCGTGTGGTGGCTCCCCTCTCCGGTGCTGCCGGCTCGATGACGGAGCACCTCCGTCCGGAGTCGACTGCAGAAGCCCGCAGCGTGGCAATAAATCACATGCAGAAAATGATACACGGAAGAAGGAAACTTCCATCACATGCAGAATGGTATGAACTCGTGCTTAATTACCGCTAATTAATGCTTCTTGCATGCAGATCCTGGACGGGAGCAATTCCTTTCTTCAATGCGTTGGTTAGCCAGGCAATCACACCTAATTACTAGGCATTTATTGCTAATTTTGGTCGGTTTTAAAGCGAGAGGCCGTCTCTCTGCTCGGCCTTGATCTACAGGTCACACGCCCGCTGGATCCTATCTGCTTGCAAGCAGGATAGAGCCAACCGCCTCCAGCAAAGGGATCAACACTCGTCCGCTCGTGGGCACATCCACATCGACGTGGCGCGAACGTCGGGGGCTGGCCGGACCTCTGCACATGGCGACTCCTCCTCCCAGCATCGTTCGCCTGGCTATGGTCATTGCGATGAAGCCCAAACTAACCATGCACGGTGTCTGTTGCCCACCGGCAAGCTACCCAGCATGACACAGGGGTTGGCAGCCGGCCAAACCCGCCTCTGATCGGATGACTCACCCTTCGCTTGGGACCAACCGCGCTCCTTCACACCGCCAAGCGCTGGTGCTGGCAATGGGATCCTGCAGACTCCGCAGCATTGGAGCCGCCCGCCTCGACCCATGCCGGGACCACGGCTATGGGCTCTGGTCAATCTGGTGCGAGCCCCGCGTGAGTTTGGAGGTCAACAGAACAGTGGATTCATTCAGACGCGGTATTCAGCACCAGGTTCACTCAAATGGGACTTAGTCACTCGGACGGATTCTTCGGCCGATCTCAGAAGCCGTGGAGGTCTGCACCATTGTCTCGTTGTCCGTCAACCCGCCCTCGAGGCAGCGTGTCGCCATCGACCGCTCTGGCGGCCGCAGCCCGACCGTTCCCGCCAGCGTCGCCGAGTCCGTCACCGTGATGCTTCACGCCAAGCGCACCCTCGGAGACCGCGGAGTCAGCGACATCCCGAGCACCTCTTTAATGCCCCCGAAGGCCTGCTTCCCATCAAGTCAGTTGCCTACCAGGTCTACTCGGATGGGGTTTACTCGGTCGGATGGAGCTCATCACTCGGCCAGCTCACCTATTCTTTTGGGAAGATATTGCACTCGGCCGCCCGCGCGTCGTCGTCACTCGGATGTCCGTCACTTCATCAACCTGTCCGACTCGGCCGCCCCGCGCGTCGCCACTTGGTGGACACATCCACACCTTTCGGTCGCCCCGCCAGTGGTCATTTCGTTGGACACGTCTGTCGGTGTTCTAGGAACGGTGGTACCCAGACTTGCCTGCCTGCGGCCCACGGCGTGGCTCCATCGACGGCCTGGTACGGCCCAGCTTCAGCAACAACAACTCAAGACCCTCATGAGGGGCCGAGCCTCGTGAGGCGGACGACACCAAGACCTCCACGAGAAGCGGCCTCCTCAGGCTGGCTCCCGAGGAGCGGAGATCTCTATGCAAGCCTCACCTCGTGAGGTCCGGATGACGTGAGCCATGACGACCATGGCCAGGCGAGCGCTAGCGGGCACAGTGTACCAGTTTCCTCTTCTGTGCTAAAGTGGCAAGCATAGGTGCGGAGTCCTGAGGAATCAGCCAAAGGTTTCCATTCCCGTGCAACAAGACCAAGACCACCATCATGGCAGGACGGAGGTCATCACCGAGCCCACCACGACGTCACAACCAGTTGCTTTTGCAGGCGAAGACTACTTTTGTCAGGATAGCATGTACTAGCTGTCTCCCTTCGAATTTGGCCGTTGTGGGATCCCTTCCCGCGTTTCATTTGGGAAGAGGACTAAGGCCACTATAAATAGGACCTAGCCACCACCATAGAGAGGGGCGAAGACAGGTTGAGGAGACGACGGATCATCCAGATCACCCGCACTCTACCAGCTCACCTGAGCTCAAGAACACCTCTCCTCCTGAGGCTGTTCGCCACTGTACTAGTTCATCCTCAGCCCCTCGAGGCCAATCCACCACAAAGCAGGAGTAGGGTTTTACACCGCAAGGTGGCCCGAAACTGGGTAAACTGTTGTGTCTCTTTTCCTTACAGTTCGTCGAGCTAGGCTGTGAGATTAGCAAGTAGGCAGACTGGGGAGGACGAGTTCTTCGCACGCACCCCAGAATTTGAACCTCTCAAGGGTTTGTGGAACCCGAAATCCAACATTTGGCACGCCAGGTAGGGGTGCGTCGGAGCCTCTCTTCCACCGGTCGGTCCACCACCGCTCCACCGCTTCCATGGCTGACGCTCGTCGAGCTCGTGCTGAGCGCCGGGCCGCCCTCGCCGCCCGCGTTGCTCAGACGGCGCCGGCGGGTGACAGCTGCCCTCGCCATCCCCCATCTCCAGTGGCAAACGCCGCCACCGGCCCCGCGAGGCACAAGCAGCAAGCTTCGTCGCTGCACCCTTCTGTGCGGCGGGATGGACGCATCGCCACCCCGTTGCTGACTCCGGCTGGTTCGTCATCTCATGCTCGTCGCGGGCCGGCGAACACGCAGGCTGCGTTGCTCATGGCGCGTGAGCTCCTGCGCTACCGCCCCGTCGACGACCTCTACGAAGACTGGCTGGACCGCAACGCCGAGCTTGTCAGCGCCGCCGGGGACTCTCCTGCACCGTCTCGCTCGCTGCCTCACCCGCCGCCTGCTGCGGGTGACGTAGCCCACGGAGCACCTCCTCCACCTCCCTGTCAAGACGTCGCCCTCGTGCCAAGGCGTGAGGCCCCGCAGCGCAGGGCGCCGGCGCATGAAGACGAAAGCTGCCAGGGGGTGCAGCGGCCGCAAGAAGATTCTCGTGCACTCCCAACACCGCAACGTAAAGACCGCGCGCCGCCTACAGCGGTGGCGCGCGAGCGCCAAGACCAGGCTCCACCCCCACGACGGGCTCCCGTGACCACAGCGGGTTGCCGCGCGTTCACTCTGGAGCTTCGCAGCGTCGTCTGGCCGGGGAAGTTCAAGCCCGACCTGCCTTCGCGCTACGACGGCACCCCCGACCCTGCCGAGTTCCTGCAGCTCTACGAGCTGAGCATCGAAGCAGCCAACAGCGACGAGAAGGTTATGGCGAACTGGTTTCCCATGGCCCTCAAGGATGGTGCGCGCTCGTGGCTCCTAAACCTGCCCGCGGGATCGATCTCCTCCTGGGACGAAATGCGAGAGCGTTTCGTCGCCAACTTCCAGGGCACCCGCGACCGTCCACTAGCTGCGGGTGACCTGCGGTGCATCAAACAGCAGCCAGGAGAGACCCTGCACAAGTACATCCAGCGCTTCAACGTCGTCCGCCTCAAGATCCCCAAGGTGTTGGACGAGGCCATCATCTCGGCGTTCACTGATGGCGTCCGCGACGTCAAGATGAAGGAGGAGCTCGCCATACATGAGGACCTGTGCATGGCTCTGGAGATGTTCAACATGGCAACCAAGTGTGCGAGAGCTGAGGAAGGTTGCCTCTCTCTCCTGGAGCTCCCAGGGGTTGACCCGGAAGACAAGAAGGCCAAAGCCAAGGATGTGAAGCGCAAGGGACCGGCCGTGCTCGCGGCCAAGCCAGAGATGAAGCGCGGCTATGACCACCCAAAGTCATCCAAGGGCAGCCGCCCGTTCTGCGTCTTCCACAACATGCACAGCCACAACACCAACGACTGCCAGGAGCTCAAGGCCATCCGTGACGGGCGCCTCGGTCGTCGCCCCAAGCGCAGCGACTGAGGCTATAGCCACGGAGTAGGCCGAGGTGGAGGACGCTGGGACGGACGGAACCCCCGCCAAGAATGGCGCGATCAGCCTCGTGAGGACCGCTGGCAGGGCCCGCCACGCGAGGGCCCTTGAGAGACCAGCCTCATGAGGACCGTCCTCAGGGCAATGCTAGCCTTCCTCCGCTACCGCCACCACCAAGAAGGAACGACGACCACCACCAGGACGAGGGGGCTGGGGGCTTCCAGGAGCCTCGTGCCATCGCCTGCATCCTGGGCGGCGCTCAGGCCCCTGCCTCTCATCGCTTCTTCAAGCAGTTTGCCCGTGAGGTGAATGCGGCCCTCCCCAAGCTCGAGGTGACGCGTCCGCTCAGGTGGTCCAAGTGCACCATCACCTTCAGCCCATCCGATCAGCTCAAGTGGGCGGCAACTGCCGGTGCTCTCCCGATGCTCTGCTCGCCTACCATCAGCAACGTGCTCGTCACCAAGACTCTCATCAATGGCGGTGCGGGGCTCAACGTTCTCTCCATCGAGACATTCGACCGACTCCAGGTGCCCTACGACCAGCTGCAGCCTACCAAGCCTTTCTCAGGAGTGACTGACGGCTCGACCACCCCGATAGGGCAGATCCGCCTCCCTGTCACCTTTGGCAAGCGTGACAACTACCGCACCGAGCTCATCGACTTCGACGTTGCCCACATTCGCCTTCCATACAACGCCATCTTTGGGTATTCAGCCCTGCCAACTTCATGGCGGTGACTCATCATGGTTACAATGTCCTCAAGATGCCAGGGAGCTGCGGTGTCATCACGGTCGCCTGCGAGGAGAAGGACGCGGTGTGCTCTCTCGAGCGCGCCTACCAGGCTGTGGCGGTCGAGAACCCAGACGATGAAGGCGCCGTTTACCCTCCTAAGGCTGTCCCCAAGAAGAAGAAGCAGCTGCTCCGCCAAGGGCCTCAGGAGAGCGGGGTGTCCAGCGGCACCACCTCAGGCCCTGCGCCCACTAACGGGTGCCTCCCTCTCTTGCATAGGAAGGCGTGCCCAGCGCCCCTCTCAGACTGGGCTCGGGGGCTCTCCTCTGGAGGGCCTCTGACCTGGCCAACGTCACGAGGGAGGCGCTCGGGCACCATGTGGAGGCGTGCTTCAGCGCACGCTTACGCCAAGAGGATACAAGGCGCGAGGTACCAGGTGCTCAGGAGTTCATCACCAAGGCAAGCAAGGAGCTTCAGGAGGCAAGAGCTATGAGAGGCGGCCATCACCCACCACCTGGCGCGGCTCCTTGTCCCGGCGAGGACAACAAGCTGCGCGTCTGCTTCAACATCCCAGGGCTCAACAGGGCCGCATCTCAGGAGCGCTTCTGGCCGTCCCACGCTGGTCGATGCGAGGGTCCCCCTCACAGCTATGTTCGCATGCCTTTGGGCTTGCCGAGCGCAGCTGCTGCATTCCAGTGCCACATGCGGGATGTCCTGGTGGCTCATGAGGCCAGAAGCCAGGCGATCCTGTCAGAGGAGGAGATGGATCCTCGTGAGCCTCCTGGGCCCCCAAAGCCTCCCGAGGTTCAGGGCCTGGGCGGCTCATGAGGAGCGACTTCTGTAACACGCGTCTTCAGCTACTCCAACATCTCTTCAGCAATGGTGCCAGGTGACATTTTCTGGTTTGTTCATTTGGGGGCGCCCCTCGGGCTGCATTATCCCCAAGCCGCGTGGGTCCGTCCCTGCGGCATGTATCGCTTTGCATCTATCAGAACTAGCTATACCTTATCCATGAGTTCATTTATGATTATCACTTGCCTGTCCGGTGCTTTGTCACCACGAACGTCGTACGCCCTTGCAAGCCTACCCACGACCGCCTCATGATTAAGGACTGGCACGGCGTCCGTGCTTAGGTCTGTCCCTGCAGCGTCGCTAAACCCAAGTGGCTGAGCTCTGGCTCATGGGCCAGCTCCCGTGCACATCACCTCCCATGGTCCTTGGTGCCTTGTTCTCGCATGAGCTAATCGGGGGCGGGTAAGTTAGGGCGCGTGACCCGGTGCCTCGCCACTGCGGGAGCCGCGTGCCGGTTGTCTTTCTTCAGGACATTTGCATGAGAAGACTGGGCACGGTGTCTGTGCTTGGGTCCGTCCCTGCAGCGTCGACAAACCCAACGGTTGAGCTCTGTCTGGCGAGTCAGACCCGTTCACGTCACCTCCTGGGGTCATTGGTGTTTGGCCTTCTCATGCGATTACCTCAGGAGATTCACTCGGCGCAGGTTGCCTAACCATCTCGCAGGACAATCACATGTGTTACGAATCAAATTCAGGCGCAACCCGCCTTGAGGTAGGGCCTCGTGAGTCCCGCGCTGGCTCACGGGTGCCCATACACACCTCCTCTAGCCCTGTCGTGCAAGCCACGTGTCAGGGCGGGGCTGTACACGCCCCGGGGTCTCCCCTCAGAGGGAGCCCCCACCCACGTACCAGTGGAAGCACCATGCTCCGCGCTGGCAGTCGACACGGTCGAGGAGCGGCTATGCCCGTGCAAGAGCGGTAGCGCCATGCTCCGCGCTGGTGATAAACAACTGGGGGCAGCCTAACGGCTGCACTAACCTCAGGAGAGCCACCAGGCTCGGTGTTCAGCCTCACCATGCTGCTTTCCCCATGGGAGAGTAGCGCGAGGGGGCTGGGCATGGGGGCTACGCTCAGGTCATGCCTGGAGTATGCCACCTTGCCATGTCCCTCGGACCTGGTCTTCGCGCATCCCTCCCGAGCGAAAGCCCGGCGAGGACAGGTATGGGGGTTTTGTTCGTACGTCGAGGGGGACTCCTGAGCATCGCGACTCAGGAGCCTAACTGGCCACGTAGCCCCTCACCCCTTGGTCTCGTCCTAGCGATCCGGATGACCCAACGGCGGCTGAGGTACGCGCAGGGCCGGGCCCTGCTGACGCAAAACGCCAAGACCCACTCTTGCGTCTCCTTCCCGGGGGCTGTTCGTACGTCAAGGGGGACTCCTGAGCATCGCAACTCAGGATCCTAACTGGCCACGTAGCCCCTCACCCCTTGGTCTCGTCCTGGCAATCCGGACGACCCAACGGCGGCTGAGGTATGCGCGGGGCCGGGCCCTGCCGACGCAGAACATCAAAGCAAACGGAAAGGAAACCGCAGAACCTTAGCAAGTTATTACAAAACATAATGTCTCTTAAAGTTCCAAAGCATAAGTTCTTACGCCTCCATAAGGCACGGTACATGTTGCAGGAATAAAACAAGGGGAAAGCGCCACCATCTCCTTCATCCTTGGATGCCACCGTTGCCCACTTGGGGAACCCCGTCATCGACGACGTCACCGCCGTCCTTGCCGTCAGCCGTAGGCACGGGGTCGACGGCGAAGAACTTCCGCAGCAGGGCCTCCACTTGATCCTTCACGGCCTCGGCAGCAGCATCTTGGAGCTCAGGGTCCACGGCCTCGAGCAGGGCACCAAAGTCGAAGCTGGAGTCTCGAAGATGGAGGTGGCTGAAGATGCGCGTTATGGTTGAGGCTGATAGCGCGCGGGCTTCCCCCTCCACCATGGGGCCCACTCCAACGACGATGCCCTCGAGCCACGCGACGAGCTTGGGGAGCAGCCCGGCGGGGCCTTCCTCTGGAGTCACCAGCGGCTCCTTGTACCCGCTCCCGTAGAGATCCTGCAGTGCCTTGTGGGACCTCTGCTTGAGGGAGTCAAAGGCGGCACGCCCCGCGGTGGCCGCCTCCTCAGCCTTGGCAAGGAGTTTCTCCCTGGCCTCTAGCCGAGCCTTCTCGTCGGAGACAAGCTGGGCATGGGACACTTGGGCCGCCTCCACCTCCTCCTTCTACTTCTCCAGGCGGCCGCGCTCTGTGGCTTGCTCCTGGGATTCCTGCTCCAGCTCGGTGTCATGAACGGCAACCGCAGACTCCCACTCCTTTAGCTTTTCCTCCTGCTCCTCGAGCTGGCGGGCGCGGGTGACCTGCTCGTCGCGAAGGGCTTTCAGCTTGGCCTCCGCCGTGCAGCAGCGCTCCTCAGCGTCCTTCGCGTCCTTCAACACCATGTCACGGGCGGCGGTGGCCACGCCGACCACCTTCTGGCCCTCCTCTTTAGCAGCATCGGCCTGGTCCCAGGCCGCCCTAACAGACGAGTCAGCCTGGAGCACCCCAAGACCAGCTCCAGGCGCCCCGACGTCCGGTGCCGGTCAGGGCCCCGAAGATCGTTCCGGAGTTGATCCAACGCGGAGAAGGCCTGCTCCAGAGCACCAGGCGCGGTAGAAGAGCCGCGGCCTGCCAGCGTGGCGGCTAGAAGAGGAGACGGTGATGGCATCAAGACTGGCAAAGCAGCAGCAACAAGGATGGCCGGGGGCTCCGGAGCCCTCGGGTTGTCAGCGGGCGCACTGAACGCAAGCGTCTCTGAAGCCGGCGCGGCCGCAAGGGCGTCCTTCTCTTGAGGTTGGGCCCCTGTGCCTCGTGAGGGCAACCCTGTGGCAGGAGGACACGAGCCAGCCTCGTCCGTCTACCCCAGAACCTCCGGGCCGAGGTGGGCTGCTTGGCCTCAGGAGCCCTCGCCTCCTCCTTCTTTTTCGCCGCCGGCGTTGGCCTGGCCGCGGAGAGGAAAATGTCAGAGCACTACGTCAAGAGCAGGAAGCAAAGACAAGATGGTATGCTTACTGAACCGTGGCGACGTAATCCCTCGTCCTCTTTAGGAGCGCGATGCCCACAGGCTTCGTGGGCGTGAGCCCTGCCACGCTCTCGGGAGCGGATGAGTGCGCGACGGCCAGATCTGCGGCAGCGGTGATTGACGGCGGGGCGGAGGCACCGCTTCGGGGACGCAGTGATGACCTATCCTTCTTCGGGACACCCTGCTTCAGCTTCTTCAGGGGGGTGCCCCTGGACCTTGTGGTGACCCCGGCGGAGCGCGGCGACTCCCTGACTGGGTACTCACCACCGTCGTCGTCCGAAAAGGCGCGGAGCAGCTCGCTCCATCGTGGGGGAGAGGTCTCCCCCACCTCCTCCAAGTTCGCCTCCGAGCTCTCGTTTTCCTCCTCCCCGGAGGGATCGCCGGAGGACACCGGCACCGGGGAGCCCAGGGACAGGGAAGGCTCCAGTGGCACGAGCCCCCGCTCATTGAAGACAGGCATGGCGGTGGCTATCTTCTCCCCATCGGCGCGACGGTACAACAGGAGATGGGCGTCCGAGGGGCCACCTTGGTCCTTCCCGAGGAAGCTTCTCTGCCTTCGGGTCCTCCACCTTCAGGTCGGCCATCATCCTCTCCAGCAACTGCTCCACCCTGGGATCGGTGAGCTTCTCGTGAGCCCATCGATCCAGGGGCTTCGGCAGCGCGGTCGGCAGCTCCAGCCGAGCGTGAGGGCGCTTGGCGTCCATGAAGATCCACTTGTTCCGAAAGTCCTCCACCTTCCCAGCCCGCGAGATCGCGTTGCTGCCGTTGGCCGCGATGAAGCTAGCACACCCAGAGCACTGGCCGCTGCTTATCCGGAGGTAGAAGAAGTGGCAGAACAGCGCGACGGAGGGCGTCACCCCCACGAACGCTTCGTAGTAGAAGGCAAAGATCGGCAGGAGGAGGATGGAGTTGGGATGAAGATGGAGGGCGTGGAGACCATAGTGGTTGAGGACGGCATAGAAGAATCGAGAGAAAGGGGGAACCAGCCCAGCGAAGACGCTGTGTAGGAAGAAGGGGTAGAAGGTGTCACCCAAGGCTTCCGGCAGAGTGGAGCCGACCCGGAGCGCCGTCTCCCCTCCCTCATTATCGGCGCCTACCGTCAGCGGGAGCACGGCGGCAAGGTGCTTCTCCTCGGCGATGGAGGACGCGCTCAAGGCTGGCTCAAACCAGGGAGCCGAGCGCGCGACAGAGGCCGATGACTTCGCCTTGTCGGTGGCCATCGTTGGCGAGTCCGGGGAAAGGATTCAGCAGATCTGGAGGCACACTGAGCAGAAGGAGAAGGGGATCTGGAGCAAGACGGAAGGAAGGCAATGAAGGCTCAGCGGCAAGCGCCAACCTTTTTGTCAGCCAGCGATGGTTGCCGAGGCGGCATGGGGAAGCGGAGACGCCCACGTCCCATCAATCGCCACGCGTCGACCAAGGCCGCAGGCGGTTAGGGCCCGCGACGCTCCGCACTTGCCCCTTGGCTTAGCCTCGAAGCCAGGTGCGAGCGCGCCTTGGGCCCGGGGGCTACTGTCGGCATTCTGGGAATGGGGGTACCCAGACTTGCCTGCCTACGGCCCACGGCGCGGCTCCATCGACGGCCTGGTACGGCCCAGCTTTAGCAACAACAACTCAAGACCCTCGCGAGGGGCCGAGCCTCGCGAGGCAGACGACACCAAGACCTCCACAAGGAGCGGCCTCCTCAGGATGGCTCCCGAGGAGCGGAGATCTCTATGCAAGCCTCACCTCGTGAGGTCCGGATGACGTGAGCCATGACGACCAAGGCCAGCCGGGCGCCAGCGGGCGCAGTGTACCAGTTTCCTCTTCGGTGCTAAAGGGGCAAGCGCAGGCGCGGAGTCCCGAGGAATCAGCCAAAGGTTTCCATTCCCGTGCAACAAGACCAAGACCACCAGGACGGTAGGACAGAGGTCATCACCGAGCCCACCACGGCGTCACAACTAGAGGCTTTTGCTGGCGAAGACTACTTTTGTCAGGATAGCATGTACTAGCTGTCTCCCTTCGAATTTGGCCGTTGTGGGATCCCTTCCCGCCTTTCATTTGGGAAGAGGACCAAGGCCACTATAAATAGGACCTAGCCACCACCATAGAGGGGGGAGAAGATAGGTTGAGGAGACGACGGATCATCCAGATCACCCTCACTCCACCAGCTCACCCGAGCTCAAGAACACCTCTACACCTGAGGCTGTTCGCCACTGTACTAGTTCATCCTCAGCCCCTCGAGGCCAATCCACCACAAAGCAGGAGTAGGGTTTTACACCGAAAGGTGGCCTGAACCTGGGTAAACTGCTGTGTCTCTTTTCCTTACAGTTTGTCGAGCTAGGCTGTGAGATTAGCGAGTATGCAGACTGGGGAGGACGAGTTCTTCACACGCACCCCAGAGTTCGAACCTCTCAAGGGTTTGCAGAACCCGAAATCTGACAACATCCTCATTATTCGGCCGCTCCGTGCATCGCCACCCGGTTGGGCTAGGCCTCACCCAGAATTTCTGTGGTGAATTGATCCGATCGATTGCCCACAGTTCCTTTCCAAAAGGACGTCTGTCAGTCCGACTGACCACCCTTCATGGGGACCCGTGCACTCGGACACGTAAAACACCCGACTGAAGTCAGCTTCAGGATCGCTATGAGATGAGCTTGATGCCCTTCCGCGGGTTAACTTGGCCCTTCTTCTAGGCTCCAAGGCGTCAATCTCATAAACTTGGACTCGGAGATGGCATGTGTTGGGGTTCCCCTGGGATAAAGAGTGGCCTCTCACCAGAGAGTCAGTCCACGCGATAGCCTTGCCACTCGGGTTTCATGGCACGTCCGCATTGGACCACTAGTCTATCTCCTCCGGGAGACATACGAGTGCCACCAAGTTTTCCCTCGTGGTCAACATACCCTGATCAGTCGGGAAGCATGTCCACTCGGACAAATACCCCTTTCATGCAAGGGTGAAAACGACGCTCCTCTACAGATACACTTGGCCCTTCTTCTAGGCCCCAAGGCGCCAGTCTCATAAACTTGGACTCGGAGATGGCCTGCGCTAGCGTTCCCCCGAGATAAAGAGTGGCATCTCTCCGGAGAGTCAGACCACGCGCCGGCGTCGTCACTCGGGTTTTTATGGCATGTCCACACTCGGACCTCAAGTGTATCTCTTCTAAGAGACATATGAATGCCACCATGTTTTGCTCGGCGATCAACAACATCCGATCATTCGGAGAACCTTTTAGTCCTCACCACTCGGTCGCCCCGCGCGTCGCCATCGGTTGGACACGTCATCACCAATCGGCCACCCCGCGCGTCGCCACTCGGTGAGACACATCTACATTAATCAGCCGCCCCGCGCATCACCATCGGTTGAACACATCCTCACCACTCGGCAGCCCTGCGCGTCGCCACTCGGTGAGACACATCTTCACCACTCGGCCACTCGCGCGTCATCAGACAGCTAAGTCATTCTACATGCACTACATTATGTTATTTTCGCGTTCCCGAGTATCCCGTAAATCACACATCACGTTCACTCGGAGGCCACCCCACTGAGTGTGCCTCTACGCTCGGTTGCTTATTTTAACATACTTGCTTAGTACTGGTTATTTGACTCCCGAGTCCAACTTCCATTTTAACGCATACGTCATTCACGAACACCATGTGTTCTTCACTTCGAGGTTGCATCGGTCCTCGGGGGCTGCAACTCAGTCGGAACACTACACTACCTTTTATTAGAGTTCGGCGCTCTAACACATCAAGTGGGATCATTCACTTTGTAAAGTTCGATCAATTCCTTCGCCCTTCTAGACTCTTGTTGGTTCTGAACCATCAAGCCCCTTGCACACCCAGCGGGTGTCTATGGGTGTCACTTACTCAAATCATTTCAGCACATCAAATTTCTTCGAGAAATTATTACGTTGGCTTGTGCTATTTTTCATACATAAGTTACGCGACCACTCGGCGGCTTTGTGCGCCAACTTCATCGCTTCTCAGTGTCGGTCACCGTATCGATCCTAACGCACCGCAACATCGACCTTGCCGCTCTGTTGATTTCAAACACATCCGGCCAACCCCGCCGTGGAGTCCTCTTCATCGTGTCAACAACATAGGCTTCATCGTCTTGTTGAGCATGAGACGGATAAGTCCCTTTTATAATTAAACTACACACTTCACTCCTTTGCGAGTTTGCCTCTTTCGAGCATCACTCGGAAGCTTCTCCTCATCTTTACCCGAGTCCGACTCGATGAGTTACAAATTATCCATTCAAAACTATATTTCTCGTATTCCGACATGTCCGTTGTCGAATCCTGTAGTACGCTCGGGGGCTACGCCGCACTCAAGGGTTGCAGCTCATTCGGAATGACACTCTCCTGAGTGGTCGAGTACTTCATCACCACTCAGATCCTTCACTTCAACAAGTGCATTCGATCTGCCACTTTGACAAGTTACATAATCACTCAGACACTTTGCGCGCCATCTTTGTTCCTACTCTGACTCAGTTGTCGCGCTGGTCTTGTTGTGTCGCAACCACACCACACTGTCGGCGTTCTGGGAACGGGGGTACCCAGACTTGCCTGCCTGCGACCCACGGCGTGGCTCCATCGACGGCATGGTACGGCCCAGCTTTAGCAACAACAACTCAAGACCCTCGCGAGGGGCCAAGCCTCGCGAGGCGGGTGACACCAAGACCTCCACGAGGAGTGGCCTCCTCAGGCTGGCTCCCGAGGAGTGGAGATCTCTATGCAAGCCTCACCTCGTGAGGTCCGGATGACGTGAGCCATGACGACCAAGGCCAGGCGGGTGCTAGCGGGCGTAGTGTACCAGTTTCCTCTTTGGTGCTAAAGAGGCAAGCGCAAGCGCGGAGTCCCGAGGAATCAACCAAAGGTTTCCATTCCCATGCAACAAGACCAAGACCGCCAGGATGGTAGGACGGAGGTCATCACCGAGCCCACAACGGCGTCATGACCAGAGGCTTTTGCAGGCGAACACTACTTTTTTTAGGATAGCATGTACTAGCTGTCTCCCTTCGAATTTGGCCATTGTGGGATCCCTTCCCGCCTTTCATTTGGGAAGAGAACCAAGGCCACTATAAATAGGACTTAGCCACCACCATGGAGAGACAGGTTAGGAAGACAAGTCGAGGACAGATCATTCAGATCTCCCTCACTCCACCAGCTCACCCGAGCTCAAGAACACCTCTCCTCCTGAGGCTGTTCGCCACTGTACTAGTTCATCCTCAGCCCATCGAGGCCAATCCACCACAAAGCAGGAGTAGGGTTTTACACCGCAAGGTGGCCCGAACCTGGGTAAACTGCTGTGTCTCTTTTCCATACAGTTCATCGAGCTAGGCTGGGAGATTAGCGAGTAGGCAGACTGGGGAGGACGAGTTCTTCACACGCACCCCAGAGTTCGAACCTCTCAAGGGTTTGCGGAACTCGAAATCTGACATTTGGCGCGCCAGGTAGGGGCCACGCTCAACGAACTGTAAGGAAAAGAGACACAGTAGTTTACCCAGGTTCAGGCCACCTTGCGGTGTAAAACCCTACTCCTGCTTTGTGGTGGATTGGCGTCGAGGGGCTGAGGATGAGCTAGTACAGTGGCGAACAGCCTCAGGAGGAGAGGTGTTCTTGAGCTCAGGTGAGCTGGTGGAGTGAGGGAGATCCGAATGATCCGTCCTCGACTTGTCTTCCTAAATTGTCTCTCCAAGGTGGTGGCTAAGTCCTATTTATAGTGGCCTTGGTCCTCTTCCCAAATGAAAGGCGGGAAGGGATCCCACAACAGCCAAATTCGAAGGGAGACAGCTAGTACATGCTATCCTGACAAAAGTAGTCTTCGCCTGCAAAAGCCTCTGGTCATGACGCCGTGGTGGGCTCAGTGATAACCTCCATCCTGCCGTCCTGGCGGTCTTGGTCTTGTTGCACGGGAATGGAAACCTTTGGCTGATTCCTCGGGGCTCCGCACCTGCGCTTGCCTCTTTAGCACCAAAGAGGAAACTGGTACACTGCGCCCGCTGGCGCCCGCCTAGCCTTGGTCGTCATGGCTCACGTCATCCGGACCTCACGAGGTGAGGCTTGCATTGAGATCTCTGCTCCTCGGGAGCTAGCCTGAGGAGGCCGCTCCTCGTGGAGGTCTTGTTGTCGTCCGCCTCGCGAGGCTTGGCCCCTCGCGAGGGTCTTGAGATGTTGTTGCTGAAGCTGGGCTGTACCAGGCTCGATGGAGCCACGCCATGGGTCGCAGGCAGGCAAGTCTGGGTACCCCCGTTCCTAGAATGCCGACAGTAGCCCCGGGCCCAAGGCGCGCTCGCACCTAGCTTTGAGGCGAAGCCAAGGGGCAAGTGCGGAGCGCTGCGGGCCCTAACCGCCTGCGGCCTTGGTCGAAGCGTGGCGATTGATGGGACGTGGGCGTCTCCGCTTCCCCACGCCGCCTCGGCAACTGTTCGACTTGACGAGACTCTGCTGCATGCAGAGAAAAACCATCACTGCGTGGGATCTTGGAGGCCGGCGGTTGGCCTCCCTCCGGCTACAAATGAGGGGAGGGGCAGAGCCCCCCTCACTCATCTCCATCTTCTCACTGCTCGCACCTTCTTCTTCTTCTTTGTCTCGCCGTCTTGCAGCAGCATCCATGGCGCCGATCAAGAGGACGGCCGTCGTGCGGGGTGCTGCCCGGAAGACGGCAGCGGCGACGATGAGCTTGGCCTTAACGACCACCTCGACGGCGACGAGGGTGAGCTTGCCCTTGGCGACAGCAGCGCTTCCTTTAGCAGCGGCGGCTCCTCCTCCGGTGAGAGCACCAGCAGCGGCGGCTATGACCAACCACCACGCCGCCGGGCTCGCATCGGGGAAGGCGACGGGTCATCTCGTCGCCGCGCTCTGGTGAAGCGGGAGGAAGACTCAGACTGAGCTCGGGGGCTCCGGAGCCTGGCCTCGGGAGCTGCTGCGGTTGTGCGGGCCACTTTTGTTTAACCTTTCCTTTCTCCTGCACTTGAAAAAAGTAGAGGGCCCCGCTGGGGCGTGTAATGAACCAAGGCACTCACGCCATTATGCTATGTTTGTTATTTTGATATTGTGCCGGGATACCGATATTCCGATCAGGTGCGGTTAGAACAACTTAGCTTGATATGATTGCTGTAGTTTCCCGCCTCGCGAGGGTGCACCTCTCCAGCAACAACTGGCGAAGTTTGCTTCTTAACGACTCAGGAGCCATCGGGCCTCAGGAGGCATTGTATAGCTGTAGAATTATTAGAAAACTTCACAGGGTGTCATGCCCTTCCTTGCGAGAGCCCCTGAGCATGGGTTGGTTATGGCTGGTGCACCGCATCGCGATGCCCGGAGGCACGGACTTGAAAAGGTACGCGTGCCCATGAGCTCGTTTGAGAGCGTCTCGCAAGGATTTAAGGACCGAAGCTCTGGGGCGACAGGGCTTCGGTGAGGTGTGGTCGCGGCGAGCGCCAAGTGCACACACCTGCCTAGCACCCGCGCGCGGGACGCGCGAGGAGGAGCGACGGGCAACTGCCGCTCTTCCTGGGACAAGGCTAGAGAGGCAAACGAACAGAGGACAAGAAAGTTCCAGCTTTGGCAAAAGAGAAACGCGAAAACTCCAAATTCAATTAAAAAGCTGGAAACCAACTACAGAAAGCAAGCAAAAGAACAGCCGCGTCCGGCACCTAGTCTAGTCTTCTCACCAGCGTGGAGCTAAGTGCTGCCACTAGGATGTGGGAGGGTGCCCCCATGAGGCCCGCGGGCGACACTCAGGAGACTCCGGGGCGTGTACAGCCCCACTCATTATTATGTGAGAGTGTCACAAGTGGAGACCTTCACAGGCATGGGACCTTGCTTCATGGGCAGAACTTCCGGAGGTGCTGGATGTTCTATGCGTTCTGGATGGGGATCCCGTCCTGCGTCTCCAGACGCGCAGCGCCAGGCCTGGAGACCCGGGCGATCCTGAACGGGCCCTCCAACATGGGTGAGAGCTTATGCAGCCCCTCCCTGGAGAGGACCCACCTCAGGACGAGATCACCCACCTCGAGCGTCCTGGAGCAGGCGCTGTCGATTCGATCTCCCTCACTCACCAGCTCACTCGAGCTCAAGAACACCTCTCCTCCTGAGGCTATTCGCCACTGTACTAGCTCATCCTTAGCCCCTTGAGGCCAATCCACCACAAAGCAGGAGTAGGGTTTTACACCGCAAGGTGGCCCGAACCTGGGTAAACTACTGTGTCTCTTTTCCTTACAGTTCGTCGAGCAAGGCTGTGAGATTAGCGTGTAGGCAAACTCGGGAGGATGAGTTCTTTGCATGCTCCCTAGAGTTCGAACCTCTCAAGGGTTTGCGGAACCCGAAATTTGACATTTTGTGCGCCAGGTAGGGGTGCGTCGAAGCCTCTCCCCCGCCGGTTGATCCACCGCCGCTCCACCGCTCCCATGGCTGATGCTCGTCGAGCTCGTGCTGAGCGCCGGGCCGCCCTCGCCACCCGCGTCGCTCAGACCGCGCCTGCGGGTGACGGCTGCCCTCGCCATCCCCCGTCTCTAGTGGCAAATGCCGCCACAAGCCCCGCGAGGCACGAGCAGCAAGCTTCATCGCTCAACCTTCTGTGCTGCGGGATGGACGCACCACCACCCCGTCGCTGACTCTGACTGGTTCGTCGTCTCATGCTCGTCATGGGCTGGTGAACACGCAGGCTGCGTTGCTCATGGTGCGCGAGCTCCTGCACTACCGCCCCGTCGACGACCTCTACGAAGACTGGCTGGACTGCATCGCCGAGCTTGTCAGCGCTGTCAGGGACTGTCCTGCACCGTCTCGCTCGCTACCTCACCCACCGCCTGCTATGGGTGACGTAGCCCCCGGAGCACCTCCTCCACCTCCCTGTCAAGAAATCGCCCTCGAGCCAAGGCGCGAGGCCCCACGGCGCAACCCGCCGTGCGGGGTGCCGGCGCATGAAGACGAAAGCTGCCAGGTGGTGCAGCGGCCGCAAAAAGATGCTCGTGCACTCCCAGCACCGCCACGTCAAGACCTCACGCGCCACCTCTGCAGGCGGCGCTCAAGAACTCGTCCTCTACCTGGGACAAAATGCGAGAGCATTTCGTCGCCAACTTCCAGGGCACTCGCGACCGTCCGCTAGCTGTGGGTGACCTGCGGTGCATCGAACAGCAGCGAGGAGAGACCTTGCAGAAGTACATCCAGCGCTTCAACAGCGTCCGCCTCAAGATCCCCAAGGTGTCGGATGAGGGCATCATCTCGGCGTTCACTGATGGCGTCCACGACGTCAAGATGAAGGAGGAGCTCGCCATACATGAGGACCTGTGCACGGCTCTGGAGATGTTCAACATGGTAACCAAGTGTGTGAGAGCTGAGGAAGGTCGCCTCTCTCTCCTGGAGCTCCCAGGGGCTGACCTAGAAGACAAGAAGGCCAAAGCGAAGGACGTGAAGCGCAAGGGACCGGCCGTGCTCGCGGCCGAGCCAGAGATGAAGCGCGGGTTCGACCACCCAGAGTCATCCAAGGGCAGCCGCCCATTCTGCGTCTTCCACAATGTGCACAGCCAGAACACCAACGACTGCCAGGAGCTCAGGGCCATCCGCGACGGGCGCCTCGGTCATCGCCCCGAGCGCAGTGACCGAGGCTATAGCCGCGGAGGAGGCCGAGGTGGAGGACACTGGGACGGCCACGACCCACGCCAAGAATGGCGTGATCAACCTCATGAGGACCGCTGGCAGGGCCAGCCTCGCGAGGGCCCATGGAGGGACCAGCCTCGTGAGGACCGTCCTCAGGGCAACGCTGGCCTTCCCCCACTGCCGCCACCACCAAGAAGGAATGACGACCACCACCAGGACGAGGGGCTGGGGGCTTCCAGGAGCCTCGTGCCATCGCCTGCATCCTGGGCGGCGCTCAGGCCCCTGCCTCTCATCGCATCTTCAATCAGTTTGCCCGTGAGGTGAACGCGGCCCTCCCCAAGCTCGAGGCAACGCGACCGCTCAGGTGGTCCAAGTGCACCATCACCTTCAGCTCATCCGATCAGCTCAAATGCGCGGCGACTGTCGGCGCTCTCCCGATGCTCTTCTTGCCTACCATCAGCAACGTGCTCGTCACCAAGATTCTCATCGATGGCAGTGCGGGGCTCAACGTTCTCTCCATCGAGACATTCGACCGACTCCAGGTGCCCTACGACCAGCTGCAGCCTACCAAGCCTTTCTCAGGAGTGACCGACGGCTCCACCACCCCGATAGGGCAGATCTGCCTCCCTGTCACCTTCGGCAAGCGCGACAAATACTGCACCGAGCTCATCGACTTCGACATCGCCCACATTCGCCTTCCATACAACGCCATCCTTGGGTATCCGGCCCTGGCCAAGTTCATGGCGGTGACTCATCATGGTTACAATGTCCTCAAGATGCCAGGGAGCTGCGGCATCATCGCGGTCGCCTGCAAGGAGAAGGACACGGTGTGCTCTCTCGAGCGCGCCTACCAGGCTGCGGCGGTCGAGAACCCAGACGATGAAGGCGCCGTTTACCCTCCTGAGGCTGTCCCCAAGAAGAAGAAGCAGCTGCCCCGCCAAGGGCCTCAGGAGAGCGGGGTGTCCAGCGGCACCACCTCAGGCCCTGCGCCACTGACGGGGCGCCTCCCTCTCTCGCATAGGAAGGCGCGCCCGGCGCCCCTCTCAGGCTAGGCTCGGGGGCTCTCCTCTGGAAGGTCTTTGACCTGGCGAACGTCACGAGGGAGGCGCTCGGGCACCATGTGGAGGCGTGCTTCAGCGCGCGCTTCCACCAAGAGGATACAAGGCGCGAGGTACCATGTGCTCAGGAGTTCATCACCAAGGCAATCAAGGAGCGTCAGGAGGCAAGAGCTATGCGAGGCGACCATCGCCCACCACCCGGCGCGGCTCCTTGTTCCGGCGAGGACAGCGAGCTGCACGTCTGCGTCAACATCCCAGGGCTCAACAGGGCCGCATCTCAGGAGCGCTTCTGGCCGTCCCGCACTGGCCGATGTGAGGGTCCCCCTCACAGCTATGTTCGCATGCCTTTGGGCTTGCCGAGCGCAGCTGCTGCATTCCCGCGCCACATGCGGGGCGTCCTGGCGGCTCATGAGGACGAAAGCCAGGCGATCCTGTCAGAGGAGGAGATGGATCCTCACGAGCCCCCTGGGCCCCCAGAGCCTCCCGAGGTTCAGGGCCTGGGCGGCTCATGACGAGCGACTTTTGCAGCATGCGTCTTCAGCTACTCCAACATCTCTTCAGCAACAGTGCCAGGTGACATTTTCTGGTTTGTTCAGTTGGGGGCGCCCCTCGGGCTGCATTATCCCCAAGCTGCATGGGTCCGTCCTAGCGGCATGTATCATTTTCCATCTATCTGAACTAGCTCTACCTTATCTATGGGTTGATTTATGTTATCACCTGCTTTCCTGGTGTTCTATCGCCTCCGCAGCCTCCCGCATTACTGACCAGCCTCTTGCTCGTTCCGCAACGGGGGCTACACATGCTGGCACGACGCTTGTGCTCGGATACGTCCCTGCAATGCTGACAAATCTGAGAGATCGAGCTCTGGCTCGCGGCCTACCCCGTGCACGCCACCTCACCAGATCCTCAGTGCCTTCATCTTCTTGCGAAAATATCAGCGGCAGGACAGCAAGCGCGATTATGAGTTATACTCTCCTCTCGGACTAACCCGCAGGAATCCATGGAGTTTAGCCATGGGTGGCCTCGCCGGCCGTCCCTTTTTCACGCAATTCGCTTGCACGTTAAAGGGGGGGCTCCTGAGCATCGCGCCTCAGGAGCTCTTACTGACTCTCCGGCCCTCACCCCCTGGCCTTGACCACGGCATCGCGACCTGGCATACCAGCGGCGGCTGAGCCTCGCTCGAGGGTCGGGACCCAAGGACGTAGAGCACCTAGATGAGCGGGGAGAAGGGGAGGTCGGCGTGAGCCCTACCTGGAAGCATCACTGCCAAGGCACAATCAGGCGCTGCGCAAAGGAATCACTTCAGGCCTACTAAGATAAGTGACCCGTGCATATCAGAGTGAACCTCATCGTCCGGTATTTTGATTCTCGCAATCTCGCATCAGCAATGCCGCTTCCCTTTTCGGCCTCCAGGGAGCTGCTTGCACGCCAAAGGGGACCTCTTGAGCATCGCTCCTCAGGAGCTCTTATCGGACCACATGCCGCTCACCTCCTGTCCTTGACCACGGCATCGCGACCTAGCATACCAGCGACGGCTGAAGCCTGCCTGGGGACCGAGACCTGCCGGCGTAGAGCACTAAGCTACCGCAAGAACGAAAAGGAGGAACCATGCCGAAGCAAGATACGTGGCTGCAACATTGTACTAGGAATAATAAACATTGGAGCAAAAGCATTACAGTTTTTTACATACCCCCATGGGGTTTGTCACAATTCCGTGCAGGGAAACAAAAGAAGGAAACGTCAAGGGACCCCAGCTGCTGGGCATCACCGACGACGCCAAGCGGACACCGCTGCCGCGCTCCGGGCACGGCGAGAGCTCGGCGGCACGTAGCTGTCGTCACTGGACTCCGGAGAATCGCTGGGCTCGGGAGAGTCGCTGGATTCCCTGGAGTCGACGCTGCTGCTGGAGGAGCTGCCGGCAAGGCCGAAGTCGGGCTCGATGTTCGCGGCCGCGCCACACGGACTGCTTTCCCCGGGGCAGCACTCCAGACGCCGACCCTCCTCATCGAAGACCTTGAAGAACAACGTAGAGGCGCCATCATACTCAAAGTGGATGGCGAGGGCCCCCTCTGGACGGCGGGCGTGGGTGACCTCGCCCCATCCTCGGGTCATGAAGATGTCGCCCGGGGGCACGACCTCGACCTCCACCCCCGTGGCCAGGCCGCAGCACCCGGCGTGCTGCAGCCCCAGCTCAAGTGACCCCCTCGGCGGCATCTCATCAGCGAAGAACCTCGGGAGCCGGATCCACGTGCGTGGCAGCATTGCCGCCCACACCACGAACTCCCGCGAGGTCCCCTTGCCAGGTAGCAGGCTCCACTATCTGGACTCTTCTTCAGCGGAAGTGGCCCCGGCTACTCCCGAGGGGTTTTTCCCTTCTCCGCTGAAGAGAGTCTTCTGATCGGTGCCATGGATGCTGCTACAAGACGGCGAGACAAAGAAGAAGAAGGAGCAGGCAGCAAGAAGATGGAGATGAGTGAGAGGGGCTCTGCCCCTCCCCTCATTTATAGCCGAAGGGAGGCCAACCGCCGGCCTCCACGATCCCGCGCAATGATGGTCCTTCTCTGCATGCAGCGGAGTCTCGTCAAGTCGAACGGTTGCCGAGGCAGCGCGAGGAAGTGGAGGCGCCCATTTCCCATCAAGCTCCACGCGTCGACCGGGCCCGCAAGCAGTGGGGGGCCCGTGGCGCTCCGCACTTGCCCCTTGGCTTCGCCTTGAAGCCAGGTGCGAGCGCGCCTTGGGCCCGGGGTCTACTGTCGGTGTTCTGGCAACGGAGGTACCCAGACTAGCCTGCCTGTAGCCCAAGGCGTCGCCCCATCAACGGCCTGGTACGGCGCAGTGTACCAGTTTCCTCTTCGGTACTAAAGAGGCGAGCGCAGGCACGGAGTCCCGAGGAATCAGCCAAAGGTTTCCATTCCCGTGCAACAAGACCAAGACCACCAGGACGGCAGGATGGAGGTCATCACCGAGCCCACCACGGCGTCACAACCAGAAGCTTTTGCAGGTGAAGACTACTTTTGTCAGGATAGCATGTACTAGCTGTCTCCCTTCAAATTTGGCCGTTGTGGGATCCCTTCCCGCCTTTCATTTGGAAAGAGGACCAAGGCCACTATAAATAGGACTTAGCCACCACCGTCGGACGGGATGGAATCGACGGATCATTCAGATCACCCTCACTCCACCAGCTCACTCGGGCTCAAGAACACCTCTCCTCCTGAGGCTGTTCGCCACTGTACTAGCTCATCCTCAGCCCCTCGAGGCCAATCCACCACAAAGCAGGTGTAGGGTTTTACACCGCAAGGTGGCCCGAACCTGGGTAAACTGTTGTGTCTCTTTTCCTTACAGTTCGTCGAGCTAGGCTGTGAGATTAGCGAGTAGGCGGACTGGGGAGGACGAGTTCTTCGCACGCACCCCAGAGTTCGAACCTCTCAAGGGTTTGCGGAACCCGAAATCCAACATACACCGACCTCGTCGCTATATCAGCTTCGAAAGCATATGGCTAACTCCTTCGAGGACCATTTTTGCCATTTGGCTAGACACGTAGTCCTTCACTCGACCACCTCGCACGTTATCGCTTGGCCGCCCCACGCGTCGCCACTCGGTTGTGCACGTCTTCACCATTCGGTCGCCCCACGCATCGCCACTTGGCTGGACACATAGTCCTTCACTCAGCCGCCCCGCGCTTCGCCACTCGGTGGTGCACGTATTCACCACTCGATCGCCCCGCACATGGCCACTCGGTTGTGCACGTCTTCACCACTTGGCCGCCCTGCGCGTCGCCACTTGGCTGGACACGTAGTCTTTCACTCGGCCGTCCCGCGCGTCGCCACTCGGTTGTGCACGTATTCACCACTCGGTCGCCCCGCGCGTTGCCACTCGGTTGTGCACGTCTTCACCACTCGGCCACCCCGCGCGTCGCCACTCGGTTGTGCATGTCTTCACCAGTCGGCCGCCCCAAGCGTCGCCACTCGGTTGTGCACGTTTCCACCCCTCGGCCGCCCCGCGCGTCGCCACTCGGTTGTGCAGTCATCACAACTCGTCCGCTCTGCGCGTCGCCACTCGGTTGTGCACGTCTACACCACTCGGCCGCTCCGCGCGTCGCCACTCAGTTGTGCACATCTACACGACTCGGCCGCGCCGCGCGTCGCCACTCGGTTGTGGACGTCTTCACCACTCGGCCGCCCTGCGCGTCGTCACTCGGTTGTACACATCCTCGCCCCTCAGCCGCCCCGTGCGTCACCATCAGTTGGACATGTCTTCACCACTACACCCCAACATGAGAACAACTAAGTAACTCTTATGATCAAACCTCATATCGCACTCTGTAGCAAGATTACCATGGGAGCGCCATCAGTCGGCATGTTCCTCACTCAGCTTTCTACTTTTTCATAAAATATGCTCAATACCTAACACTCATTCTTCATCTCAAACCCGGTCCCAACCCGACCGTTTGGCTGGCAAGAGCAAAAGCTAATGGTCAATGTAAGAAGTACTACTGGAACGATTACTCCCTGGAGTGTCCAGCTTTATTCTACAGTCGGCAGTTTCGAGGCTGAGTTCATTCATCGTGCCGAAGGCACGAAGATTCGCCTGCTTGACCCAGCTCCAGGATGAATTTATTTACCATGCCGAGTGCACGAAGATTAGTCCGACTGATTCAGCTCCATGCTGAGCTTATTTGCCGTGCCAAGTACATGAAGATCCATCCGATTGACTCAATTTCAGGCTAAAAGATATTTACCGTGCCGACTACATGGAGGTTGACCAGAAACTTAAACCCTCTGCCTAACTCATCTAGTCCGACAGAGGCTCGGGGACTACACCCAGTGGGTGCACTAAGCGTGCCCCCACTGGAAGAGAAGCCAAAAAGAAACATTCTGCTCGGTTAAGTCCAGCACCAACATTCAAGTACAACAAACCCTATAGACTCCAACCAACTACCGAGTCGAGGCGGAACAAGCTTGACCAATACCAGATCCTCAAGTACTACTCGACCTCCAAGTCGGAGATGAACAAGTTCGATCAGTACCAGCTAAGAAGATTTTTAGTTCTCTCAGACCCCCGCCAACTGCCCGCAGTTGACGGCGGTCTTGAGGACTACACCAAGTGGGTGAACTCAGCGTGCCCCCACTGGAGTAATCTCCACTCGGTACAGCCTGACCGGTCCGAGTGAAGAACAACAAACAAACAAGTTCTAAGACTCCCATCGACTACCAAAAAAATTCCTATAAGGTGAGTTTAACGCTCCTCCGTGGACCTGTTTTGAGCCTTCTTCTAGGACTCAAAGCGTGAAACTCACAAGTTTGGATCTAGAACCGACTCATATTGATGTTCCTCTGGGATAAGATTGGAATCTCTCCAAGAGAGCAGTCCATGCATCAATCTTGTTGCCCAGATTTAATGACACACCCATACTCAGATCACGAGTTACCCTCTTCCAAGAGATGAACGAATGTCACCAAGTTGCTCCTCACGGGCACTTATCCCAGATTAGTCGGGAAGCATAGTGCCAGAATCCATTGAGATTTTGTTCAAACCTTGGTTGTTTGAAAGCACGATGACAGGTACCGAGTATTTCCGTAATCACTCGGGCCAAATTGTGTCTTTCACAAACTCGTTTTGCAAAATATCAACCGATTCGGGGGCTAATGTTGGGGATACACATAACAGGTAGGCCCACGAAGGGTCAAAATATCGTAAAGCATGGGGTCCATACAGCAGGTGGGTGCAGATAAATCTCATTCAGACATACTATCCACTCGGATGCATCGATGTACCATCCACTCGGACGCCAGGCAACCACTCGGCTGTATGACTCACTCGGCCGTGTGAAGACCAACAGTCGGCAAGGTAGTTGAAACGTCATCTTCATAGTGGAGGTTTCATAGAGGGCTGATATTATGGCATTGATGTTCTAATTTGTAACATAAGAGGTGAGGGGTGGCGCATTCTATATAAGCCACCCCCACTGCATTGCTCGATAGGTTATCATTCTTCTCCCTCGACTCTCTCGCCATTAGTCTCAGGACTTAGCCCTGGCATGGCGATCCGTTCTCCTCTCTCTCTCATTGTAATCTTCGGATACATACTCAGATAAAACAAAGCTTCTCCGGAGCACGAGATGTAGGGCTGTTATCTCCACCGCGAGAGGCCCGAACTCGCTAAAACCACCGTGTCACCTATATGCATCTCGATAGATCATGCTCCTTTACCCTATCCCTTATTATTGTCGGAATCGTTCCCATGACAGTAGACAACATAGAGCCCATTTGCTATTTTTTAATAATTTGCAGCCCATTTGCTAATTCTTAAGGAATTTATTACATCCCATTTTCTGCCCAGGACCACGGTCAAAAAGTTCAACCTAATTTTGCATATTTTGGTGGAGTCCGAACTATTTTAATCTAGAAATGATAAACATTTATTTTTTAAGAACTTATTGATTTGCCAAAAAAATATTGTTTTATTTTTGTAAGCTAATAAGACGTGGGACAATTGAGTTGGTTTTAGGGAAAACCAGTGGTAAAAAAATCAGCGTTGGGAGGGAAAATAAAAAAAAAGAATGTAAAGATGAAAAGGGAACTGTACGTATTTTCAATATAATAATACATGTATATGAACTAGTAAAACTATAGGTAGAGATCAGAAAACAGAAGTTGGACATGGTGTTTCAAGAGGAAAATAGAACTGGGCTGTGTGTTTTCTTCAGTAAAAAAAACTGCCTGCAGATGTTCTAAGAGAAAATATAACTAAGGCTGGCGGGCCAGAGGCCAGTTGATACCTGCTGGATCTTTGTGCCCCATTGTCGTCATGGGCTAGGCCTGTTAAAAGCAAAACCAAGCCTGGGCAGTCTACAGCCCAGTTGAAACTTGCTTGACCTGAAAAAACAATATACCTGCTGGATCCCTGTTATCAGTCTGTACTTGCAGAATTCTCTCGTTTATTGACTACGTTGAAAATTTCATGGGTGTCTCAGACATCAACATTATTTTTCCATCGTGATAATAAGTGCATGCACTTGCTTGCGAACGGCCATGGACCAGCTGGTTCCGTGCGGTTAGGCTCTATATGGACAGCCGTCTTGTGGTTCCACATATGAATTTCATGCAAATCGGATGGTTTTCAGTGAAACCGGACTAAATTCATTGCATTTTACATATTTCTTTTTATTATGGAATATTTTACAGATTTCAACTAATAATAACCGACTAGTCCTTTTTTTAGTCCATGGGGGAGGCGCTTCACGCGATCGAGGTCGCGACACTTAACTGTTCTGGAAGGCCCAAATCCATCGCTCCTCTCTTTTAACAATTTGCAGCTGGGCTTGGCATGCCACAACCCAGTTCCGAAGTGCTGCGTCCAACTATCAGCCTGTGAAACCGGATGGATCCCGTGCATACTTAGAAGATGTAAAAAATTTGGAGAACTGGGAATTCGAACGAAACGTGCTTATGCTACCCATCAAATAAAAATCAGGTGCCTGAAAATTCATTTTGAAAAAAATGATTCAGCTTTATATCCACGTCAACCCTCGACATGATGGTTGGAAGCAAATGCAAGTTCATACCGAAAGATCCTTAACAACAATACCAACTTGCAGACGACCAGGTAGTACAAGTATACCAATACCAAACTAACTTATAATCTTTTTAGTCCTGGCCCGAGTGTCGGTCTTGTAAAAAATCTTGCAGACGACCAGCTCCCACTCCTTCTCTTGCTCCAGGTCCCCGAGGTGTTGGTCCTCTGCTGGTCGAAGTTCTTGTTGGTGTGCAACACCAGAACCTTTTTGCTGCCCGTTTGGTGTCTCACCTGGAAGTTTCTCAGGATGGGTGTAACATATGCCGTGCTCGCTGTCAATCGTTGGTATGAACAAATCAATGAGAGGGTGAGATCTCGCGCTGTTAGCACCACTCACTTTGGCCTCATGGTCCTCGATCAGCTCCTGATCCGTGGGATCGAACTTGACGCCAGCCGGTAGCATCGGCCAATCCTTCTTGGACTTGCATCGGTTAATTCCAGTTAAATGGTACTCAATGTATGATCAATCAATTGTTTTAAGTAAATAATGAAAGATTTCGACAGATAAGTGGTACTCCAAATCTGAAGGCCACAATACCGAAACAAACTGGGGTCTCAGCTTCATTACTACATGCAGACTCTAAAGACTTGAAAACCCCCATAAAGATCAAAATCATCATACAGGGCGACGGGACAAATACTCACAGGAGCGGCCTCACTGGTTCCCTCCATCATCCAGCTACCGTGAAGAGCATCCTTGTTGAGATCAATTTTTTCAGCGTCTTCCTTTTGACTACTTGCAATGAAGTATAGCAGCTCCAGTAGCTCATCAGTCATCATACCAAATGGATCGAAACAAGGCGGCGGCTGGGAGGTGGAGAGACCGGGAGAGAATGGGAGAGTGATTTTGTAGAGAATGGGAGAGTGTTGTTGTACTACGAGAGGGGTGAGGCTCACTTTGGTGAACCGAAGATGCCGCCGGGACTCTTGTGTCACCTCACGCGCAGTGTGTTGTCATGTCAATTCAATGTGAGGACATGATGAATAATATGACCGACGTATACTAGTACTACTGTACTACCTACTAGTCGTGTTAAGTGTCACCTTTTAACCATAGGTTTAACTAACAAAATGTCAATGCATGTCACCAAAAATTATACCATTGGAAACTATGTTGAAATACGAATCCAATGATATAATTTTTTATGACATGCATTAACATTTAGTTAGTTAAATTTATGGTCAAAATTTGACATAAATTACAAAGGGGACCAATAAACCAGTAGGTAGATAGTAGTACGAGTAGCGCAATATATGGTATATAGGACTACTATTACTAGTACAAATTTAGAAATGGAGTACGAAGTTACAAGGTTGTGTGACAGACTTTGTAGGCTACATGAGTAATACAAAATATAATTCCCATTGGACAACACTTTCACCAACAAGTACGCACTTGAAGCCTAATTGATATATATGGCTTCTGCACAACATCTCCATCATCATTATCCGTACATGCTACGTAGGTGAGTTAGGATGCACTTGATCCCAGAAAAGTATCTATCCTTCAAACTAACAATAGTACATAATATCCAACAAAAGAGGGTCAAGCTACAACAGCTGGATACATGGCTCAGTCTAGATATCACTAAAAATCAAGTTGTGCATATTTGCTGTTGGCATGAACCACATCACCGCATGTCGGGTTTGCAAAAGCCATTCATCGCTTGGAAGCTTCATGCCTTTCACACACTGAAGATCATCTGGCAACAAGCTGTGTCGATGAATCTCTAGATATGGTGATTCATGAAACCCATGGTACGATGTGTAAACACAGTTCCCCCTGGCGAATGGAAGTTGCATAGCACGGTAATCCTTGCCAGTGATATGATATATGATTGGTTGGATGATTGGATAATTGAGCCCGAGGAACATGGAGTGGTTGCCAAGGCTGTAAACCCGCCTCCAGTTGAATACGCCTGGCCCAATGGAGCTGGGATCTTTCTCAAACACGAAGCAGCCATAGCCATCACAGTCACGAACGCCCCAGGCATTGTACTGCATGTTGGTTAATTTGGTACGTGCGAATGAGCTTCAAATGACCACCGTCAGGTCAATGAGCGATAAACCACCACCCATTGACGTGTATATTTCCAGGTCCTGGAATTATGAAGGCCAGCGCATTTGCGTCTGCTGCAACAAATCAAATTGGAGACCAAAAGGACAAAAATATACAATCATGTTCAGAGTATGTGTGGAATTAAGATTATTATAACAGTGACATAGATCATAGCCAGAGAATTGCAATTCCGTGGTCATAATCATACCCCAAGTTAAAAAAATAAGCCAATAGCTTTCATATTCTAGCAATATGTCATGGTTCAAACATCATGTAAAAATGAGAGGAAAACAGCTATGCCAGGGCCTACTCATATTCTACCATAGCAGTTACTACTGTTCTCATATCAACTCTAACAATAACATGTGTGGTTATAAAAATCTTGGAAATGAGAGTAACATATAGCAATTATGAGGTTATACTCATAATATCTATTCTAACAATCATTAGATGCCAATTGTTCTCATATCAACTCTAACAATAACATGTGTGGTCATAAAAATCTAGGAAATGAGAGGAACATATAGCAATGATGTGGTTATAGACATACTATCTATTCTAAATTTCTAACAATCAACAGACGGTCGTATTCATATGGTAAATATGACATGAGATAGAACAATTACATGATGATAGATTCCACCAGTATATGCAGCCAATCTGTGCGTCGACCGCGTAAATGATACCATCATGCACTATAGCATCTGACAGAAATGGAGGGTCAACAGGATTGATGATGAGCCATAACCATGTATGGCGACCGGATTCCAGATAGACTAGTCCCATGTCGAATAAGGTAATGAGCTTGTAATCCATGTAGTCTTCTAATGGTGTGGGCACTTCGCAGATTACAACCTTCAGCAAACGGAGGTTGTACCGAAAGCTTGACACGTCTCGTGCGAAGTAGGCAGGAGTGTCCGGCGGGCCATGAGGCTTGATGCCGGTGGTATCCAATGATGGAAGGGTGATCTCTCGCTGGGTGTAGATATCCACGAGACACCACGGACTACTGCATTGGTGGATGAGGACGATCCAGTTGGCCTTCATGCCCGCCCAGTAGTGAGCGGGGGGGATATGGTACACGCGAGCTACCGAGGAAGATGGCGCGGGCGGGCGAGCAATGAGCGGGGAGGAATGGTGTGCGACCGACGATGGGGAAGAGAGGAGGAAGAAGAAGAGAGGAGGAAGAAGAGAGAAAGACGGGCAAGAAAGTACACTAAATCTCAATTCTACTAGTAGTACTACCAGGATATACCGTCCTTCCGAGTGTAAATAATTAAGACGATGACATGTGGGTCTAACCCAAGAGGGCCCATATGTCAGTTAATGGAAGAGAGAGGTCCGTAGGCGTATTTGCGGAAGCGTGCTCCACTAGCAAACATGATGGCAGTACAGGGTAAGGCTTATTTAGTAACACGAACATGCTGGCTCAGCTTATTAATTAAGTGTCCCATCTGCTACAGCGTGTATCGTCACTTCTCTGTGAAGACTAGTTGAATAGTTCTCTCTGACTGAGATGGGGAATAATGGATCGCCAAGACTTCCTATCTACAGTATCCCAATGCCTCTACTCTCATCCTGTCCAACAACAAGAAACATTGGCCAAGGCACCCGGCGCCAATAATGTAGGAGTACTAGTACTAGTATTTTGTGTCAAACTTTGACCATCTATTTAACTAATAAAATGTTAATGCATGTCACCAAAAATCATATCACTGGATTCGTATTTGAACATAGTTTTTAATCGTATAGTTTTTTATGACATGCATTGACACTTTGTTAGTTAAATTTACGGTCGAAATTTTACACTAAATACGAAGGGGGCCAATAAACCAGGACGGAGCTTTATATACAAGTCAATAAAGAAATCATCAACCAAGGTAGTAGTAAATGATGAGTGCCTGAAGATTTTTTTCCAAAAGAACTCAATAATGAGCTTGTTTTCCTCAAGAAAATTGTGTTTACGAACGTATTAATTAGAATGCATGTGTGAAGAACAAAAGACCAGAACTTTTAGACGCATTGGTGAGTTTTCTCTTAATTCTTGCATGCAGCATTTTAATGAAGCTTGAAATATGAACATGTCAATGGGAGGGAGTAGAAGCCTCATGCATGCATGCAACACTCACACGTACACATGCACGCACGCAACACTCACGCATCCATGCGGCACACAGCACACGACGCAACACACATGCTCACGCTCAAGTGCTCAACCTACTCCGTCCATCCATGAAAGACTATACATATAGAGATTTACACATTGACAAAGAGGAACCGGAACTTCATGGCATAATTAATGCCCAAAAGTAGCAGACTTATGTGTGCATGCGACCATTGAGAGAAGAAGATTAAATGAACGTTGTTACATGCTGTAACTGAGGATTGACATGCAGCCTATAGCTAGAGCACAAGTTGGTGCATTAGTCAATCAATACCGATTAGATTAAAGGCTAAGTGCATTGGAAGTGTAAGATGTACACTCTTTGTTGGAAAATTTTCTAAGGTTGGTTGTGATAGGAGTATCATAAGTGGTACTATCATGCATGCCAACTAGACTTTTTGGATGATGTGGCATACAATTAAATGAGGAAAGAGAGGTTGTGGTATCATATCATGATATCGTATAATAATAAATGTTGTACTCCCTCCGTTCCTAAATATCTGTCTTTCTAGAGATTTCAACAAGTGACTACATATGGAGCAAAATGAGTGAATCTACACTCTAAAATATGTCTATATACATCCGTATGTGGTAGTCCATTTGAAATCTCTAAAAAGACAAATATTTAGGAACGGAGGGAGTACTACTTTGTGTCATGCATGGCAAATTAATAAGGCAACCTAAGATACTACTTATGATACTAGGCATTACAGAAGTAGTATCATACACTAGTATCATATGCATGATACTAGTATATGATACTCTCCAATATGTATAGTTTTTCACGGACCGAGGGAGTACATGTGCATGCACTCACATACACAGCCAAGGTGGTTCTTTGCTCTGCCAACTGACAGGTGGGACCCAGAAACCAGGTGTCAATTTAACCAGTCAACAAAGTGCCACATCTTCTATGTGGCCGGTCAGCAGGGTGCAATACGGTGCTCTACGTGAGCTAGTGACCGTATAATCACCGCAAAACTATATAGTGACCGTAATGAGCGTATTGTTACATACGTTGACTGCCAGTGTATTTTTCTTGTTTCGAATTACTCTGTAAGCCATATTTACCGGAAAGGACGCAGTATGGACTAGTACTACTTTGATGTGTCCTGTCAACTCGCAGAACGAGGAGAAGCTTGCTTACTACACCCTCTCCCTCGCCCACGCGTGGTGGCTCATAGGACGAGGAGAAGCTTGCTTACTATGTATGCCTATGCCCTCTTCCTCGCCCACGTGTGAAGTGGCTCGCAGGACGAGGAGAGGGTTTTGACTACAGTGCCCTCTCCCTCTCCCTCTCCCTCACCCTCGCCCTCACGGTGGATGTGCAATAGTTCATTCGGTGTCAGATTGCCAGAAGCATATTGTACTGACATTGTTGCACCTTCTGAAGAGGCGAAGAGCCAAGTGCAAGGTTCACAGGAGTACGAACTGTTGAACCTCCCAAAGAGGCGAAGAGCCAAGCGCAAGGTGTATAGGAGTTGTCGTCCTAGTACTACAACTATAGCGAATGATCGCTAATGTATGATGCCACCACGTCACCTATAGCCAAAGCTGTGCCACCTTTTTTTCTCATAGAGCGTGTTGGAGCCCGTGCAACAACCACACAAGTTGCACGTACACATAACACATTTACTAGTAATAAATTCTAACGGACAAATGCCACCATGCCACACAAGTTCATCTCCACTTCATGTGATAAAATTTTGCACGACTACTCTACATATATTTACAGCGCTACCATTAACAATTTACCATACTCCACTTACATGTAGATGAGCTCCATGTCCTCCTCCAGGTTCTAGTCCCAGGTGTTCTTCATAGATGGCACGATCCATAGCGGTAGGCAACGGGAATCATTGTCGCAACTTTCTAGTCCGGTTCCACATGATGGAGACTCATCCAAGCTGAAGCGGCATAAATCAGGGATAGCGTGTCCCAGCATGTCGTTCATCTAGCGGTGCGCACTAAAGACACAACCATGCTTCATGAACGGCAGACCTTCGGTGTCGTGCACAGAAGGTGGCATCTGCTTCACAATGGGGTAGCTCTCCCCAATGAAAAGCAAGTACTCTCCAAGAGTGTTCCTCGGCACCCACATAGTATCACGGGGGCCGAACTCGGCGCCGTTCATCTGGTACATGCGGCATCTCAGATCTGGACACATGGTGACATACATGGTCAAGGTCCATGCATAATAATTTTGTGCTCAAATATGGCGGTCAGTAATATTGTGCAGCAAATAGTACTACTCCAGTATGGAGGAAGTAAAATAACCGACTTATTACATATAGCCACTCTTGGCTACATGGATGAGATAGTAAGACATGGAAAAACAAAAATGGTGGGAGCTAGTGGGTTCAAGTCTTCAAGGGCCTAGCTAGCTATACACATCCTCCAAGGTAAAAAGTACTAGTACTAGTAAGTAGTACTACTCCATACTACTTAGTACTACAATGAAAGAGAAGGCAAGAGGGTTAAAGAAATCTATTACTAAATTGTAGTACTGGTACCGTAAACATGTCCCAGTCAAGAAAAGAAAAGAACTAAGAGCATGGTTAATACAGTAGTATAGCCGGATGCTGGCTATATGATCTTGCCACACCATATATAGCCTATCTTATAGCCCGCAAGTACAATGGTCACAAAGAAATATGTACTACTTTGTTGAAACATGGCCCACCTTCCTCTCTCACATAGTGTCTAGGAGCACGTGCTACAGCCGTCTGTTAATCAGTAGCCTGCTTCTCTTCTCTCTGCTCTTCTTTCTTATCCAACAAATCAAAAATATGTTATTTAAAGCCTTATAGCCCGCCTACATCATCCTATTGTACTTGCTCTAACAAGTACTACTACTCTAACACACAACAATGACAAAATGGAATACCTGGGTAGATGGTGACGGTCCGATCGTGGTAGATCATGTGACCATGTTGCACATCAGTGGTGCCATGCGTAACGACTGCTAAGATAGTTGATCCCAATATGCCAAAGTCAGCTGCAAGGTTCCAGGTTAGACCGAATCACAGATGCAAATGCACATCCAGTATCGGCGATCTTATTTTGATCGGGGGATGACTGGTCCCTGCAAAATAATGGAGTACCGTTAGCGATGCAAATGATGGTTTGTGCATTCCGTTTGTAATCTCCCGTACCGTAGGATGGCAACCAGATGAAACAAGTCCCCTGGCTTGTCACCACGAAGATGCAGCCTACATGGCACATGGCATCTTCGAACGTGTAGGGGTACAAATCTGACGCGACCAACATGTGCCAGCCTCTGCCATTACGGCCTTTTGTATTGATGGCAATCCTTATGTCAAACACCGCGATGAGATAGTCATCGTCGTAGTTGCGTCGCATTGTCAGCGGGTCCGTGATTGCTATCTTCTTCAATCTCATGTAGGCATCATCATACGTATTCAAGCCCAGCCAGTCCGGAAGGCCGATCCCAATGGTGGAGAAGGGGTCTAGGGGAACGGCCGCACTACTATGGATGTTTTTCCAAAATGATGGTGGTATCCAGCCGGAGGTATGCAAGCCAATCTCCGTTGGCACCAACTCAGACCTATATATAAGACGGTGGACAGCGGAGAAATTACGGGATGGAATAACTAAGTACTATATTTAGAATATACACTACATGATCAAACTCCATGACTGGCCTTCTCATCAGACAAAATCTGACTATCTCTCAACGTCAGCAACTCTAGCGGAGTCAACGTGCAACCACGGCCAGGTAGTGGTGGAATGTTCGATGGATTGTCCCATAGAATAACCTTCTGCTCGAGAACGCATGGAAGACCAACAAGCATGGCCTTTTCCCAAGCCTGTTTACATACCGTCTTAAAATAGTTGGTGCAAGAAACACTACAAAAAAAAGACACATCCGTGACATTTTGGGCCGAACAATTTTTTTTTCTGTCATGCTTATGACACTTCTATGACGATAATTATGACAAAACCCGGTATCATCATAGATGTGGTGGGCTCCTACTTCTATGACAAAAAATCATGACAGAAAATGGGCTTTTCGTCCTGGGAGGGCCGGAGACGCACCTGCATGAAATTCTTTGGGCCGTCCATCATGGAAAGAATCGTGGTAGAAGCGAGGGCGAGGAAAATTTTGGGGAGTTCCCGGTTACGGTGGGCGGTCGGGGCCATGCGATGCACGGAGGGATTGCGCGTTTCTCTCGTACGTGTGTGTGCGAGGCGTTGGGCTCTAACTGAACCCGAGCGAGGTGTTTGCTTACTGAACCCGAGCAATTGCACTAGCTACGTTACTGAACCCGAGCGATCGATCCCTGGCTGTTAACTGAATCCGAGCGATTCCTTCACTACTGCTGCTAACTAAAGCGGATCGAAGCTGCCTCTTGATGAATAGTCCCCGGTGGCGGTTGGATGAACAGTTCCCGGTGGGGGTTGAATGAATAGGATCCCATGGTAGTAGAGGCCGTTGCCACTGGATGAACAGGACCCCGATCGAGAAGGTGGGGGTGGATGAACAGTAGCCGATGGAGGGACCCCGTGGAGGGCTGGTTGAATAGGACCCCATGTGGAGGGCTGGTTGAACAGGAGCCGGTGGAGGCTGGATGAACAGGACCCCGTGGAGGGCTGGTTGAACAGTAGATGGTGGAGGCTGGATGAACAGGACCCCATGGATGAACAGTAGTTGGTGGAGGCAGGAGGAAGTCGATGGTGGATGAACAGTAGCAGGTGGAGGCTGGAGGAAGTCGACGGTGGATGAACAGTAGCCCGTGGAGGCTGGAGCGACGCAGTAGATGGTGGATGAACAGTAGGTCGTGGAGTCCCGTTTTGCGGTACGCCACACCCCTCCCGATGAACAGGACCCCGTTTTGACCGTAGGCGCTCCAACACAAGTCTGTTTCCTCCGTTTTGCGGTACGCCACACCCCTCCCGATCAACAGCACCCCGTTTCGACCGTAGGAGCTCGAACACAAGTCTGTTTCCTCCATTTTGCGTTACACCAGACCCCATTTCGGCTGTTCCGTCCAAGACGGTTGGCTCCCAATGAACACGACGCATTCCGACCCAGTCTGTTGCCTCCCGATGAACACGACGTTGTTTCTCCGTTCCGACCCAATCGGTTGGCTGCCGATGAACAGGACGCCGCCGCTGTACGTGTTCGAGACCCCGCCTGTATGTACGTATGTAGCCGTATTTACTTTCTTGCAGCGTGGCTGTACGTACATGTACATGATAAAGACGGGACTACCTGAACTGCTACCACTCCTTACTGGGCCACGGTTCATCGTGGCTGAAAGACCGATGGACCAGTATGTACATACATGTTTGCGACCAGAATGACAACGCTACGTATGCTTCGACCAGGTGGGTCCCGGCTGTCAGGGAGGATAAGGAGGCAATTCCTTGCGTGCGAAGATATTGATGGTGGGTCCGAGCTGATAGGGGGAGGATTCTTTTTTTTGCACGTAATAAGGAGGCACTTCCTTGCGTGCGAAGATGCAGCTGGTGGGTCCATCTGTCAGCCTCACCACGTACAGTCCTCTTCCAATGGCTGTCATTCGTTGACCACATTGACCATGCCGCGTGGACAGCACTAGGCGATGGACGATGGTGAGGCAGGGAATGATGTGGAGCCTGGGAACACGTGGAGGGTGGTACGAGGGTTGACTGGTTTGGCTGCGGTGTGAGGCTGCCGTCACCGCAGAATAACAGGGGGTGTGGGTGAGTAGAGGGATGGCCTGGCCAGCGGTGGGAGTAGTAGGGGTGGTGAGGCCTGCGCGGTAGCACAGCTGGCCACGGGAGGCAGGAGCACGCGGTGGTTTGGACAACTGGAGCAAGAAAATCAGAGGTTGAAGAAGCAGGACGACCGTTGGATGTTAACAATCCAACGATCACTGGTGATAGAATCGTTTGTTGACTAAGTTGAGAAAGCCCTGCGAACGCGTCAACTTAGTAGGGCCACAAGCCAGCCTCCATATCTGGTGGGCCCCAGCTGTCATGGGGAGCACTTGTTATTTTTCGCTTAATAAGGAGGCACTTCCTTCCATGCCAAGATATAGCTGGTGGGTCCCAGCTGTCATTGGGAGGATTCATTCGTTTTGGCATAATAAGGAGGTACTTGCTTGCGTGTGGCCATGGACCATGTGGGTCCCAACTATCAGCCTCTTGTCGGGGCCGGATTTACAAGGACATGAAATCCCAGCAAATGACCCTCATGTCATCACCAGCCCCAGGATTTCTGTTGCTGGTGGACACCTTCTTGATACAGAATTCAAGGCAATTACAAGAAATTAAGTACAAGACCATAAAGGTCCAATGAATATAACAGGGATCTCTACTGCTAGATGACGGCAGCGACTCGTGGATCTCCAACGCTGATGGGACACCATTCCCACAGGAACAGCTGACTTGGATAACTCCTATCCCGCGTGGCTGCTATCTCCAATTCCTAGGTTGCGGGGGCTTCATGGTGCTCCTCTCTGAAACATGATCTGGCCAAGACAATAGCCAGGGACAAGCCTGTGAGTACGTTTGAATGTACTCGCAAACATAATAAACAAAAGATATAACGAATGCATATGCTCATGCTGGATCCTACGAAATGCTCATGCTGAATAAAATCATAGACATGACATGATAATAACCAAAATGATACGGAAGTAAATATAGCATGTCAGTCATAATCAAGCTTAATGAAAATAGAAGCTAATGAATGTCACGGGTAGTCTAGCCAGCCCAGGTGACATTCAGAAAATAAGAGAAATGCCAACCGGGTGTCTAAAAGGAGAATCGGGCGAGACAGGACCGCCTGAGAATCCAAGCGATGCCACGAGAGGTCTTGAAAAGAAATGCTAGTCGGGTGTCAAAGTGACGCCACGGTCGGTCTTGAAGAGAAATGCCAATCGGGTATCCACAAGAGTAGTGGCGTGATAGACCGCCTGTGAACTCGAGGGACGCCACGAAGAGGTCTTGAAAATAAAACCGAATGCCCGGGGTAGTCTAGCCAGCCCCTGAGACACTCAGGAAAATAAAATAAGAGAAACGGGTTAGTCCACAATAAAATACATAACCATAATAATATTGATAAGCATAGCAAGATATTCATGGTAGCATCAGGGTGTCAAAATTATCCTGCAAAATATTTCAGGCATATTATAATTATTTCCTCCGAAGATCGACACTGGGACCGAGACTTGACCCACCCAGCTAACGCCCTTGACCGTGGACAACGGCTATTCGAATAGGTTTAAACTCTGCAGAGGGTGTACTCTTTACCCACATGTGTGGGATTTCCTTAGTCAGTACCGTGACACTGACTAATTCCCATTACGGTCTTTGGGTTGAAAACACACCTGACCAGCACACACCAGAATAACGGTCCGGATGCCAGGAATCACCCCAAGCATCGTTCCAGAAAAACTCTAAGTCGGGGAGACAACAATCTCGAGTAGCATGGGATCACTATTAATACGCACGGATTCCAAGGGGGAGCCCCTCTCGGCTAAGACCGGTAACACCCATGCCCCCTGACCCGATGACAGGATTTAGTCCATGGCCATGGAAACCCTCATCGTGGCCCTCTATGTGGTGTGTAACTGGACAGGGGTTAACAACTTACTAAGCCGTACCTTCCTTGCGGAAGGACTCGTGGCAGCACGGTATCCAGCTAGGTGTAACGGAACATGACTCGATCTAGGCCGACTCAGGAGGTGTTACTTATTGTCACCGGTGTATTCCACATATGTCACGTGACACAACCGTGTCAAAACAAGGCCCATGCCCACCGGCACGTCCAAGGCAGGAGTACACTCCTGGTTTCTCACAATCTTCCTGCATGTCAAAACTTGAGTGGAATGCATGCGAGAGAAAATATACAAGACCGTGCATGCATGCACTTGCGGTATGCTTTTCATATAGTGCAAACTCAAAACTAGTGCAGTCATGCAAATGCAATCATCATATCCCAGGTTCAACATGCTTGCCTTGTCCAAAGTAGTCCGGGGAAAACACCTTCGAAATTCCCGACAAAGTTCCCCACTTCTTTTTCTGAAAAATTCAAATTCAAACTCAAATAAAAATTTCATCACAGTACAAAAACTTGTATTAAAATATTTTTAAATAAATACTAAAAAAACTACAGAGAAAAATAAAAATTTCAAAAAAAGATTCAACTCAAACAGAGTTGTGGTTTAAAAGTTATTAAATTTTCAAAACCAGTGGTTTTTCTGCAAAAATCCAGTCCCTGTGCGCTTATAAAACGTTGACGGGTGGGGTCCACCCGTCAGGTTTAAATTCAAACGCGCTCACGCGCGAGACAGAGAGATGGCGGTGGTCACCGGCGACGATCACCGGGGTTCCAGTGGGCGGCGAAGGTCGGAACGTGACCGGGGTGGAGTGCCGCGTCGGTGGGTGGTGGTGGTCGCCGGCGAGCACCTGAACGCCGGCGAGGTCGACGGCGGCGGACGGCGTTTTGGTAGGTGTGGGATCTCGCCGGAGAGAGCTCGAGGAGCAGAATTAGGGTGCGGGATCGATCTCTTGGTGGATAAGAAGGTTGCTGGCAAGGTTTTGGAGGTGGTGGTGGGTTAACGGCGTCGAGCCGATCGGGGAATGTGGCGGCGGGACGGTGACCAGAGAGGTAGAATAAGAGCTTCTCGGGGTCGGGTGAGTGTGCGGGGGAGCGATTGGAGGTAAGGGTGAGCAATGAGGTGAATGCACGGAGCTCGGGGCCCTTTATATAGGCGATCCCGAGGTGGTCAGAGGCTTGCGGGTGACGCCGAAGTAAATTCCGGCCGTCGTGGTAGGTTTGGGCGGTGGCGAGGTGCGGTGCATGCTTAGGGGTGAAGGAGGAGCTCTCCAGAAGCCTTATCATGGACGGATTCGGGCTCGAGTGCCTCATCCACGGTGAGGTGGCTCGTATGGGTGCGGCGGTGGCGCCAGCTCCAGCGACTGCCAGGCGGGGTCCACACGGCGTGGGGAAGGTGCGGAGGGGTTGTCGCGTGGAGCAGGTAGGTGAGAAGAGCAGCAGCAGTGAAGGAGGTGGGCGTGATGCTGATCCCCTCGGCTCGCCGCTGTTGAGGACGGCAGCCGTTGCACCGGCCACCTCCTGTGCGGTCGGTGGTGGCTAGCTGACGAGAGGGCCCAAGGGCGGCGCATTGATTGTTTGGAGTGAAGCAGCGATGAAGAGGAGGAGTGGAAGGCACGGCACTGCGGTCCCGATTCCCTCCCCTGAACTTTCTAAATTTTCTGAAATTTTCGACAGTGACCAACAGTGCACATGAGGTGTTTGAGGAAATTCCAGAGAGCTCTAGGCATTTTATGAATTTGTGTGAATTTTTGTGGTAAGGTGTTGATGCTCAAAAATGAGTTTGGCAAAGTTTCCGAATTTTTGGAGCATTTAAAAATAGGTTTGGATCAGAAATATTGAATCTGGTCCAAATTTGAATTGAATAGCATTTGAAAATTTTGAACTGTGGAGCCCAATGTTTTTGGTGAAATGGGTTGTGGGTACTATCTAGTTGCTGGGATAATTTTGGTGGGAGCAGGAGAATTATAGAAAATATAGTTCCTTTGTAATTCAAAGAAACCAAGAATATTGTAAATTCCAACTTTGAAATTTATCTAAAATATGAGAAATATTTTTTTGGGGTGGAAAGGGGTTGGATACTGTCCTAGAAGGTGTGAATGACTTGCGGGATAATTAAGGGGTGGTAGAAAAATTATTGGATGAATTTTGGAAGTGCTAGAGAGAAAAGGAAAGGGCATATTCTTGAAATAATTTTAATTCTTCAAAAAATTTCTAAATGAAAATTATTTTTGATCCCATAAAAATAATTACCCAATCAATAATTCACCCAAAATAGAACCATTCAAAAAATTTGAAACCTAGTTGAAAATTAAAATAATTTTCAGAACAGAGGAACTAGAAAGAGAATAAGACCAAAAATAATTCAAAGTATTTTATTTTAAGGAAAAGATTTTGAAAAATCCAAAAGAAATATTTTTGGGGTGTTACAGCACCTACCCCCCTTAAGAAAAATCTCGTCCTCGAGATTTGTTAAGGGCCGAGGTACTAAATGCATATCACATCAAACAATCATATGCAGAATGCAAACCTAGCAATGCACTTATGTCATACGCCCTAAAATACAATACAAAGGTTGCATTATGCAAACTAGCACCAGATACTATAACAAACATACTCGCTGTCATCTATGACACGAGGGTGGGATCTAAAGGGCAACAGGATTACAGGGGACTCGATGACCACTCTAGTGGACTCAGTCCACTTCGTTGACATCTAGCCGGGCACGTCTTGCAGATGTCGAGGCTTCTTCGTGGGCTTCAATGTCGGAGTTGTCTGGAGTGGAATGAGGAGCTGCAGGGTTGGGGTAGCGATGATGACCCACGCGGGGTGTAGTGGCTACAGTCCCATTGGAGAAAATCCCCAAGAGACGTCGGAGTTCATCCGGGGAAACGAATGCATTGCCCGGGTGGACGACAGGGGCAGACCTTGGGGGCTCAACTGGCCTCCCAAGCAGCACTATCGATGTGTCGGTGTCGGGTGCAGCTTCACTTCTTGCCGGGGTCAGGAGAGCGAGCGTCCTGTGGGTCTCAATCAGGTCAAAAGTGACCTGATCGAACAGTGCCTCTTGCGCTCTCAGGTAGCGCACCAGATGCACCAGAGCAGGATCCTACTCTTCGTCTCCATTGGCGACTTGGGTCGGTCTACCATAGCCTTCACGGCTAGGGTAGTAGTAGAAAGGGCGGCAGTTAACCCTCGGTGACAGATGCCGAAGATGAACTACAGCCTCTCGGGCTGCAAGTTGGATGGCTTGGGGCTCGTCGGAGGTCGTTCTCCTGGTGAACTGGTAGGGATGCTCCGATGTGATGCTCCTCTTGTAGATGTGCACCGTGGTCCAGAAGTGATAGATGGAATCACTCGTGTGCTCCTGGTACACGACATACTCCGGCGTCTCTTCCATGCCAAAAGCTCGCCGAGTGAGATTGGTGAGGATGGCTACAAAGCCTTCAAGCTTGACTGCGGTGGTCTCGTGGTGCACGATGGGGCCGGGCATCTTGGGGTGTTGGATATTGAACTGAGAGTGAGGCTGTGATGTGCTGAGTCGAGGCAAGGCTTCTCTTTTAAGCCAGCGGAGTCTTCCATCGCAGCTTGTGGATGGGACAACTTAGGTGTCGGCCACAGGCATACAACCTATGGGCTAGGTTGATAGGTTGGGCACCGACTATCAAGATGTCGGCTCGCCACTGTGTAGTTATCGGATAGGACGGGCTTGACTGTGGACAGGAAAGGATGTGGATGGTGTGGAAACCTAGAGATAGCGACCAGGCTAAGATAGGATTAGCCAATGGTCAGCCTGGCTCTGATACCAAGTCTGTCGGGGCCGGATTTACCAGGACATGAAATCCCAGCAAATGACCCTCGTGTCATCAACAGCCCCAGGATTTCTGTTGCTGGTGGACACCTTCTTGATACAGAATTCCAGGCAATTACAAGAAATTAAGTACAAGACCATAAAGGTCCAATGAATATAACAGGGATCTCTACTGCTGGATGACGGAAGCGACTCGTGGATCTCCAACGCTGATGGGACACCATTCCCACAGGAACAGCTGATTTGGATAACTCCTATTTTGCATGGCTGCTATATCCAATCCTAGGTTGCGGGGGCTTCATGGTGCTCCTCTCTGAAACATGATCTGGCCAAGACAATAGCCAGGGACAAGCCTGTGAGTACGTTTGAATGTACTCGCAAACATAATGAACAAAAGATATAACGAATGCATATGCTCATGCTGGATCCTATGAAATGCTCATGCTAAATAAAATCATAGACATGACATGATAATAACCAAAATGATACGGAAGTAAATATAGCATGTCAGTCATAATCAAGCTTAATAAAAATAGAAGCTAACAAATGTCACGGGTAGTCTAGCCAGCCCAGGTGACATTCAGAAAATAAGAGAAATGCCAACCGGGTGTTTAAAAGGAGAATCGGGCGAGACAGGACCGCCCGAGAATCCAAGCGACGCCACGAGAGGTCTTGAAAAGAAATGCCAGTCGGGTGTCAAAGTGACGCCACGGTCGGTCTTGAAGAGAAATGCCAATCGGTATCCACAAGAGTAGTGGCGTGATAGACCGCCTGTGAACTCGAGGGATGCCACGAAGAGGTCTTGAAAATAAAACCGAATGCCCGGGGTAGTCTAGCCAGCCCGTGAGACACTCAGGAAAATAAAATAAGAGAAACGGGTTAGTCCACAATAAAATGCACAACCATAATAATATTGATAAGCATAGCAAGATATTCATGGTAGCATCAGGGTGTCAAAATTATCCTGCAAAATATTTCATGCATATTATAATTATTTCCTCCGGAGACCGACACTGGGACCGACACTTGACCCACCCAGCTAACGCCTTTGACCGTGGACAACGGCTATTCGAATAGGTTTAAACTCTGTAGAGGGTGTACTCTTGATCCATGTGTATGGGATTTCCTTAGTCAGTACCGTGACACTGACTAATTCCCATTAAGGTCTTTGGGTTGAAAACACACCTGACCAGCACACACCAGAATAACCGTCCGGATGCCAGGAATCACCCCAAGCATCGTTCCAGAAAAACTCTAAGTCGGGGCGAAAACAATCTCGAGTAGCATGGGATCACTATTAATACGCGTGGATTCCAAGGGGAGACCCCCTCTTGGCTAAGACCGGTAACACCCATGCCCCCTGTCCCGATGATAGGATTTAGTCCATGGCCATGGAAACCCTCATCGTGGCCCTCTATGTGGTGTGTACCTAGACAGGGGTTAGCAACTTACTAAGCCGTACCTTCCTTGCAGAAGGACTCGTGGCAGCACGGTATCCAGCTAGGTGTAACGGAACAAGACTCGATCTAGGCCGACTCAGGAGGTGTTACTTACTATCACCGGTGTATTCCACATATGTCACGTGACACCACCGTGTCAAAACAAGGCCCGTGCCCACCGGCACGTCCAAGGCAGGAGTACACTCCTGGTTTCTCACAATCTTCCTGCATGTCAAAACTTGAGTGGAATGCATGCGAGAGAAAATATACAACACCGTGCATGCATGCACTTGCAGTATGCTTTCCATATGGTGCAAACTCAAAACTAGTGCAGTCATGCAAATGCAATCATCATATCCCGGGTTCAACATGCTTGCCTTGTCCAAAGTAGTCAGGGGAAAACCCCTTCGAAATTCCCGGCAAAGTTCCCCTCTTCTTTTTCTGAAAAATTCAAATTCAAACACAAATAAAAATTTCATCATAGTACAAAAACTTGTATTAAAATATTTTTAAATAAATACTAAAAAAACTAGAGAGAAGAATAAAAATTTCAAAAAAAGATTCAACTCAAACAGAGCTGTGGTTTAAAAGTTATTAAATTTTCAAAACCAGGGGTTTTTCTGCAAAAATCCAGTCCGTGTGCGTTTATTAAGAAAACGCTTCGGGCACAACTACGCTTTTCAGCATGGAAAGCGTAAACAGCGGAATACACCTTCTGTTTTAAAGAAAAAGAAAAAAATGCTGACGGGTGGGGTCCACCTGTCAGGTTTAAATTCAAACGCGCTCGCACGCGAGACAGAGAGATGGCGGCGGTTACCGGCGATGATCGCCGGGGTTCCAGTGGGCGGCGATGGTCGAAACATGACCGGGGTGGAGTGCCGCGTCGGAGGGTGGTGGTGGTGGTGGTCGCCGGTGAGCACCTGAACGCCGGCGAGGTCGACGGCGGCGGACGGCGTTTCGGGAGGTGTGGGATCTCGCCGGAGAGAGCTCGATGAGCAGAATTGGGGTGCGGGATCGATCTCTTGGTGGATAAGATGGTTGCTGGCAAGGTTTTGGAGGTGGTGGTGGGGTAACGGCGTCGAGCTGATCGGGGAATGTGGCGGCGGGACGGTGACCAGAGAGGTAGAAGAAGAGCTTCTCGGGGTCGGGTGAGTGTGTGGGGGAGCGGTTGGAGGTAAGGGTGAGCGGTGAGGTGAATGCATGGAGCTCGAGGCCCTTTATATAGGTGATCCCGAGGTGGTCAGAGGCTTGCGGGCGACGCCGGAGTAAATTCCGGCCGCCGTGGTAGGTTTGGGCGGTGGCGAGGTGCGGTGCATGCTTAGGGGTGAAGGTGGAGCTCTCCAGAAGCCTTATCATGGACAGAGTCGGGCTCGAGTGCCTCATCCGTGGTGAGGTGACCCGTATGGGTGCGGTGGTGGTGCCAGCTCCGGCGGCTGCCAAGCGGGGTCCAGACGGCGTGGTCGGTGTGGAGAAGGTGCGGAGGGGGTGTCGTGTGGAGTGGGTAGGTGAGAAGAGCAGCAGCAGTGAAGGAGGTGGGCGTGATGCTGATCCCCTCGGCTCACCGCTACCGAGGACGGCAGCCGTTTCACCGGCCACCTCCTGTGTTGTCGGTGGTGGCCAGCTGACGAGAGGGCCCAAGGGCGGTGCATTGATTGTTTGGAGTGAAGCAGCGACGAAGAGGAGGAGTGGAAGGCACGGCACTGCGTTCCTGATTCCCTCCCCTGAACTTTCTGAATTTTCTGAAATTTTCGACAGTGACCAACAGTGCACATGACGTGTTTGAGGAAATGCCAGAGAGCTCTAGGCATTTTATGAATTTGTGTGAATTTTTGTGGTAAGGTGTTGATGCTCAAAAATGAGTTTGGCAAAGTTTCAGAATTTTTGGTGCATTTAAAAATAGATTTGGATTAGAAATATTGAATCTGGTCCAAATTTGAATTGAATAGCATTTGAAAATTTTGAACTGTGGATCCCAATGTTTTTGGTGAAATGGGTTGTGGGTACTATCTAGTTGCTGGGATAATTTTGGTGGGAGCGGGAGAATTATAGAAAATATAGTTCCTTTGTAATTCAAAGAAACCAAGAATATTGTAAATTCCAACTTTGGAATTTATCTAAAATATGAGAAATATTTTTGTGGGGTGGAAAGGGGTTGGATACTGTCCTCGAAGGTGTGAATGACTTGTGGGATAATTGAGGGGTGGTAGAAAAATTATTGGATGAATTTTGGAAGTGCTAGAGAGAAAAGGAAAGGCCATATTCTTGAAATAATTTTAATTCTTCAAAACTTTTCTAAAAGAAAAATATTTTTGATCCCTCAAAAATAATTACCCAATCAATAATTCACCCAAAATAGAACCATTCAAAAAATTTGAAACCCAGTTGAAAGTTAAAATAATTTTCAGAACAAAGGAACTAGAAAGAGAATAAGACCAAAAATAATTCAAAGTATTTTATTTTAAGGAAAAGATTTCAAAAAATCCAAAAGAAATATTTTTGGGGTGTTACACCTCTCCATGTACATCCCTCTTCCGATGTTCTCGTTTGTTGACAACGTTGACCACGCCGTGCCAAGAACACCAACGCGATGGACGACGGCGAAACCCAGGAAGGGAATGACCCGAAGGCGGCGAAGCCACAACAGTGGAGGGATGTGGGTGAGTAGAGGGATGGCCTGGCCAGTGGTGGGAGTAGTAGGGAGCGGTGAGGCCTGCGCGGCAGCACAGTCGGCCACGGGAGGCGGGAGCAGGCGGTCCCGCCGGCGCTGGATTTGGCGGCTGGAGCAAGAAGATCAGAGATTGAAGAAGCACGACGGCCGTTGGATTGACATCCAACGGTCACGTCTGCTAGAATCGTTTGTTGACATATATAATAAGTAAAAAAAAATTGCATATGTGTCAACTTAATAGGCCCACAAGTCAGACCATTCCCTATTTTTTTTAATAATTTACAGCTCATTGCAACTTCTTATGCAATTTATTGCTGTCGGTTTTTTTGTTGTTGGCCTGGGCCAGGGTTAAAAATTTAAACGAAATTTCGCATATTTCGGTGGTGTACAAACTATTTTTAATACCGAAATGTCGAGCCAGATTTAAAGTACTTTGAAGATATATTTAAATTAGGTTAAAGCCAGTGAAATTGGAATCTCAAAATGTGAAAAAATTCAGAAATTTGAAAGTAATTGCCAATTTATCGTCTGTTTTTTATATTTACAGCCCATTTCATATTACTTTCAAGATTTGCAGCCATCTTGAAAGAGTTGCAGCCCAGCAGGGCGTAGAAAAATAAGTAGGCCTGGATTGGGTATTCTTCAGAAAAAATAAACTGGGCTCATTTTCACAAAGAAAAAATAGCTGGGCTGGTCATGTGGTGAACGTAAAATAGAAGCCTGGGCTAGACGGGCCACAGCCCAGTTGAAAGCCTGCTCCGTCTCAACAATAACAAAAAAAATACTGCTCGGGCAGCTACGTCCCAGATGTCAGCCGATCTTGTGTTGTTCTCTTGTCTATTGACTATACGATGACAATGTCATGGGTCCCAGATGTCAGCAAACCACTAGGAGGAAGCATTTTCTTTTTCTATACGCTGACAATGGAGTATATAACAAAAAATGAGGAACTTGCTTGCATACGGCCATGGACATGGTGGGCCCCTACTGTCTTCCTCTCCACGTACAGTCCTCTCCCGATTCCTCTTGTTTGTTGACCATGTTGAGAACGTGAGAGGGCGGCGCCACGGCGAGCGCACCAAAGCGCGCGGAGGATGACGACGAGGCCTCGGACGTCAGCGTTAATGATTGAGGAGACGGTGGAGCGGCGATGCGTGCACTGAGGCGCAGCCAGTCGTGGGAGGCAGAAGCAGGCGGCCCTGCCGGCGCTGGTTTGGTTTTGGCGGCTGGAGGAAGACAGGACTGAAGAAACACGATAGACTGTAAAAGCAGCAGGAGTACTTAACAACCTTAACTGAAACCAGCAGGGGCACTTAACAACCATAGCTGAAAGCAGTATGAGTACTTATACAGGTTCAACCATACAAAGCACGCCTCGAACAATGCTACTTTGCCTACAGTTAACCAATGGTGAGGCCACCAAGCCACAGGACAAGGCCCAGGCGCTACCCCGCGCATCCACAACCTTCTAAAAGCGGCTTCATCTCACAATGTGGTCAATAAACAGGATATTCGCTTTAGAGCCATGGAAAAGCATGAGCATAACCTTCTGTCCTATTCTCCAAGTTGGATGGGCCTTCATTATTTGAGACCACCCATGAATAAGTATCTTTTCACCTCCAAGGGAAATGGAGTAGGTCGACATAAACATCATGTTGTGACCAAGCGCAAGTCTGACCCGACCATGGTCAGGCATCTGTATAGGAACAATAGAACTGGGCAGTTTCTATTTCAAGAAGATCACAGCTGTAAAACTGTGTATAAGCAAGAGTTTATGCACAACATATATAACAGAAAAACAGCTCATACCATAAGTTTCTCGACACAGTTGGACCTGTTCAACGTGTGCAGCAGTGGCACATATATCCCACGTGGCCTTCCACCATTCAAACGCCCCACAAGGACCTCAAGACGATCAATAAAGTGTATGAACTAGTGGATGTCGTCCCAGTCAACTTCAGTGCCATCATTAATAGTCGAGTTCTTATAGAATAACAAACGAGTAGCGTGCTTAACTTTGAAATAACCTACACGTGCCACCAATTATAAGAAATATTAGTTAGAAGTAGCATTTCGTGAGAGAAGGGAATCACAAATCATTGCTACTTCTAAAGTTAAATTGTGATTAGTTAGACATAATAGGTGGATTAAGAAGTAATCGAGGCAACATGCAAGAACCAGATACAAAACTAACATGGATGAACTACTGGAATGACGTTGGGGTGGAAGATCACAGCGAAGATGAGACCAGGTTCTGCTATTTCCATCAACATTCATGCGCCAACTTTCATTCCGTAACCATAAAAAAAGCAGCAATCTTCTTGGTTCATGAACCCAACTCGGAACTTATATCCATGGCTTGTCTTCAATGTGACCATTAAACTGGTGTATTCAGTTATGGCAAGGCCGACCATCTTGAGTACATGTGTTCTGGCAGAGCAAGGAATGCACTGCAGGAAAAATAATATGAGAACACAATGTATTCGCTATCCAAATCTAGAAATAATTTCCTCCTTCATGTCAGTGTTGACCATGGTACTAGTACCTTTTATCCAAATATAGCAATCCAAATTTCCAAATTGGTCGACGGCATGTTCAAAAAACCCCACCCTCCCGGATAGAAAAGAGGATTCTAGGAACATACTGTGCGCGTTTTAAAATCCTGTGTTAGGATGAGAAGGAATAAGTGTGGCGTCTCGCCGAGGGCGCAGAAACCTGTAGAGTCCTCGCACTTTGGGCACTACAAATGAAACACACTAGATTCAGTAGGAAGAAAAATGCATCAACGGCGGAGGCTGCCATCCTAGGATTACCCGCGACCAAGGGATTTGGATTTATCGGGGATGGATGAAAAATTCGTACCTGGCTCTCCATGAGAAAACCCTATGCAATCACTGAGAGGGGGTTTTCTCTGAACAAGTAGACGAGGGAGAAGGGGATTCAGGCCCAGTGAAATATTGTTGCTTCGTCCGTCCAGCTTACTGCTAAAGCTGGAAAGGTGGGTTTTTTCGTGATTTGACGGCTCATTGGGCATTACTGCGGCGCTACGACCGGGGTGAGCCTACCATGCAGTTGTGCACTCTAATTTGGTGCATGGCACATGGACCCCGTTGCCGGATGCCCCACATATCATCGAAAGGAAATAGAAAGGCAGGAGTAACTAGTTACACATAAATATATTTTTGACAGAGAGATACTCCCTCTGTAAAGAAATAAAAAAATCTTTTATATCACAACTTTATACATAAGAAAAATCAAGGGGAATATATATAACATAATATGGGGGTTCAGCTGAGAATATAATACTTCGACAGGCTCATGGTTCTGGACTTTGGGCCACAGGCCGGTGGGCCTGCATGTTTGGGGGCCCATGTGTTCTAACTCAGCGCATTTCATATTGCAAGTGATCGGTACGGCGCTGGTTTTAGATGTTGTCGCAAGGTGAATACAGAAAATTAAATAAAGCATGGTAGCTGTTAGAATGAAATTGAACGACAGTTCCTAACCAACAATCAGAGTTGCAATTCTTTCACGATATCCTACGTGATAAATAATACTGTCGTACAACTTATACACACAGGACACTTGTTTCACCGTGCCATATTATTACATCAAAAGCTCTCGGAGGATAGATCAATTCGGCAGTTGCGTGTTGCTACTGAAGAATTTCAAAGTTGATTTGGACCAACTCTCCTTGCCGCGAAAGTTCGATTTTGACATCATCCCCTACCGCAAGATTTGATAGAGTTTTGAACCTTGACCATCCTTTAGCATCAATCATCATGCGACCATCCTTTGTACTTACGGTATATTGAGCAGGTTCATTCACACCAAGGCTGCGCATGGTAAGAGAAACTTGGCCATGATCGCCCAGATTATTGAACGACTCCCTTGTTGCTCTAGGAATTCTCTGTTTGCAAACAAGAAGACATACACAAATAGTTAGATCAACACAGTGAATCATGTGAAACAACATGGAAAGAAAAAAGAACGAAGCACTTGGGTAGCCAATGCTTACCAAGAAGGTGGAGATGTCGGTTTTTGTAAGGACTTTGGTATATGCAGTGCGAACTGTAGCCCAGTCTGTTGCCGGTGCAACTGCTGGTTCCGTTGCCGCTGCACGGGCCGGAGTAGATGCAAGTGTAACTTCAAGTGTTGGTGTAGGTGCCGGAGCCATTGCTGGTGCCCGTGCTGGAGCGACTGGTAGTGCCGCTGCTGCTGCCGGAGATGGTGCTCCTTGTGGAGCTGGTGCTGGTGTCGGAGCAGGTGCCCGTGTCGGTGCCCGATCCTCCGGTAGATCAGCCTGATCCGCTGATGCGGTCGGTGCCCAACACTCTGGTGGATCAGAATGAGCTGCTACCGCTGTCAGTGCTAGAGCCAGTGCCATCTGAGAAGGTGCTGGTGCTCGATCTGATGCTGAAGGTGGTACCGATGTGCGAGACAGTAGCGACCGTCTCTGGTCTGCTATGATTTCATACTTCAGCTTTCTAACTTGACTAGGCTCCGTGACCTTGATCCAGTCTTTTTCTTCATTTCTTTTAAACACGAGAAGGACTAATTGTGGTGTGTTTGTTAAACCAAACTGCAGTTCATCATAGGGCTTCAGATTGTACTCAGACAACAGACTAATCCAATTGTGTCCAGTAATATAAGTGATGGACAGTGCCTTCATTACTAACACGACATAAGAAGTGAAACCTGCAAAAATAACAATCATAGAGCAAACCAAACGGTTTATTCTGTAATGAATGTCACATGGCAAAACCTACATCGTAAAATTGCAGCAAAAGTAATAAAACATGACATTAAATCAATAAGATTTAGACAGTAAATCAATAAGATTTGCTTGATGTGACACGAGTGAATCCTTACCAGGAAATCACTATGTTCAAGTTCTAAACAAAAGGTTGATCGTCCAATTATGGGTGGCATGCAGGGCCCCTGCTTACTCCCACAAGCAGGACAGTCCAAAGGTCATGACAAATCGTATGGACCGAACATCCATTGGACTGGAAATCCTGGTGGGTGCGATAAACCCTGCAATGCATACAGATATTGTAGTGTAACCATAATTGATAAACCGTCCTCACAAAAAAGATGATCTGGATACTTCAAAATATACAGACTGAATTGAGTGGACAAACATTAACATAGACTGTTCTCATGACTCACCACACAACAAAAAGCGGCAGTACTAAACAATACAGGGTTCACACACACAAATCAAGTACTGAACAATAGTACTTACTACAGACAAGCAAAGTTGCACTAATTAAACTCTGCAGACTATTTCTTGCCACCGACCTACGGGATGTACCCCACATAACTGACTAGGCCATGGACTTCATGAGAGATGTCTACCAGCACCATCGCCATCTCGTCAACCTTGGAGAACCTAACAGAGTGGTCTTTCCACTCATAAACATGACGATGAAGACAGTCCGCATCAGATTTGTCGGGATGCTTTAAGAGAACCACACCCTTCATAATCGAAGGCACAGCTAGGAAATTGTTGTGGTGAAGTACACCCTCGAGAACACGCCTGACAACAATGCTACAGGAAAACACTAGTTCACGACACATGGCGACAAGGACACAGCAGCTGGATAGTTTAGTAGTATTCATCCTCAGGTCTTCCAGTTCACACGGCATGACTTTGAGAACTTCATCTCCACCGCGGACCAGGTTCTAATTCAAACATAAACCAAATATTTTATTACTACCTCCGTTCAGAAATATAAGATGATTTTCGATATTTTACTCCATATAAGACTACATATACGCACAAAAATGAGTGAACAAAGACACTAGAACATGCCTTCAAAGGCATGAGAGCAGAGGGATTACTTGCAATATCCATAACACAAGTTACTGAGGCTAATATACTCTCTTCAAAGGCATCAGAGCTAAAATCTTGCATTTCCTATAGCTAGCATTGATGTTCATAAAGTAGTTGAAAGTAATCTATAAGAAATCAGTGTCAACCTCTAGCATGTTTTGGTCAAAAGAGCAATTTAGAACCGTCATTTGGCACACAAAAATCACATGCAAGATCACCCAGAAAGTTGTACTACTAGTACTAGTACTGCGTGTTAGATGAAAAAACATGATCAAGATCGTCAAGAAGAGATATTACCTGGACTTGCTTAATGAGGGATCTTGGAGAGGGGGGCTTGGACAGGGCGATGGCCTTGAGCTTGTCTGTGGTAGTCTTGGCAGGGTGCTTGAGCTTCTTCGTACCCTGAGCCTCGACGGTTTTGACCAGAGCCATAGACATCACTTCGGCCTGTGCTCCAGGGTCCATCAAGAAATTGTCAAATAGAAATAAAAGAAAAGAAACCATAATCACAAACCCAAAAGAAGAACAGAGAGGGAGTTATAGGATCAGTCTCAGGGTTGCAAGACCGGGCCTTGGCCAGAATCAACACCGTTGATGCACTCACCTTTCCTTCTTTGGGAGAGAAGAACAATGGCAGAAGCGCGTCGGGGTTTTCTTGAAGAAATGAGGAACAAGATGAGGGAGAAGTGAGTTGGGGTTTTCTTCAAGAGAGGAAGCTGAGGGAGAAGAGTGAAATGATGGTTGCTTCGTCTGTCCAACTTACTGCTGGAAAGGTTGGGGTTTTGTGATTTGATGGCTCATTGGGCATTACTGCGGCGCTTCGACCGGGGTAGTCTACCGTGCAGTTGTGCACTCTAGTATGGAGTAATTTCATGCATGGCAAGTGGACCCCGATGCTGGCTATCCCACACATCGACGAAAGTGAGTAGCAAGGTTCCCGACGACCGTCGAGGAGGATCCGCACGGTAGAGCGTGTCCACTGTTTCTGAAGAAAAAAAATGATTACATCAAGCATTTTCACTCTTACGACGGAGGAGTGCGAAACACGGCAACCACTTGAACTTACATAGTACTCCTACTACTAGGCATGTGTAGTGGTTCATACGTCAGTACTACATAATCTTGTTGCTAGTGTAGTAAGATATGACGATAACAAATGATGTTGTGCGCATGTCAACTATACGAACAGTAATGTAACATACCCCTTTTTTGATTGTCTGGTCGAGAATGAACGGTGAGATCAATGTTAACAGAACTAGGTCTACAGCGCACGGAGAGTACGGTGCTACAGTACTCCATGCAACATGAACCATATGAAGCACGAATCAGTGTTAGGCAGGGTGTATGAAGGGTGCATGGGATGGGAGCAAAAGTTCCCTTCTCGACCCACTTTTGGGTGTTTGGCAGAGTGCATGAAGGGTGCATGAGTCCACACTAGTAGGTTAACACAAATACACTAGGAGCATGCATGAAGAGGGGTGCTGAGATGAGCATGCACGAAGAGGGAACAACTATATTGAGATGAGAATACAACCAAACACACCCACACACTTTGTGCTACAGTGATTGATCTGCTCCGTCTGAGTTTGATCCAATGGTCATGTTGCGCCGAAACATGGACATGCCCATGCAGATGACGCCTAAACACCACCGAAGTCCCTTTGCTTCTTGAGGCGCACGATGTTGGTGATGCAGGGTGCCACCGCCCGCAGAGCCCGCTCCCGGTCGACGGGAGCCAGCTCGTCAAAGACGGCGTCCAATGGCACGAATGGATTCCGATGACGAAGCCCTGAGAGGATTCGCGTGGCAACGGTGACGGCAGCCCGCAACCCCTCCTTCTCCAGCTCCGCCCCAACCATCGCGCGGAGACGGCTTAGCTCCTCGGAGATATAGGTGAAGAAGGAGACCATGTCAGGAAGCCACAGCTCATTGAAGTCGACGGGTTGGTCGAACGGGTTTAGCCTGACGGCCGGCATGGTCGCGCTTGCACGACGGTAGGCATCGTGCAGCCGCAACATGTGCGTGGCAACATGGTCCACCAAGTGGTTGAGGCGATCCTGGACCTCATCACAATCGGCCCACTCGCGCTCCATCCGGCTCGCCTGACCGCCTATTGTATCTCCGGCTTTCTGTAGCAACGTCGCCGACGCCTCGAGCATCTTTGTGGTGGACGCCTGCCACTTTTGAAGCTCCGTGAACTCCCGCACATAATGGAGGAGAATGGCACTCCTCTCCTCCTTGAGCTCACGGAGCTCCACGTCCTTGGCCCTGAGCTCCGCATCCTTGGCTGGAGCTCCTGTGTCAGGCGCCTCACCTCAGACTCCATGATCTGGTGCGCCGCCATGGAACCAGGTAGAAGCAATGGGGAGAGGAAGCAAAGGGGGCGAAACGGCTAAAAGGCAATGCAATCTATGGGAAGGCGGAGGGAGCCAGCCGAGAAGCAGGGTGAATCTTTTGGTTTTCACCATGGGAAAACACCAGTCGACGACTTTTCACATCCGGGAGTAGTGGGTTTCACAGGCGGAGTCATCATGACTAATTGCTGCCGCGCCTGCCGCACCCAAAGACCAGAGCAACGCCGCGGTGGATATTTAAATTTACCTGCCGGTAAGGAGAGAAAAAAGGGGTGAAAAAACAAATGTGGCCGTGGCCTAGCTAATCGGCCGCACTAGCCCAACTAGCTAGCCACTGTGCTTCACTGATGTACTCGGCGGGAAAGGTGGGCTTTTGTGATTTGATGACTCATTTACTTGCTTCGGCACTACGACCGAGGAGGACCTAGAAAACGTGCGGTAGGGCGTCCCACTTCTTGGCAAGGAAGAAAATATGCGTGCACCACTCGGGAGGACCCAGAAACCACGCAGTAGGGTGTGCCACGTCTCGGCACGGAGGAAAAATGTGCGTGTAAAAATATACTGTATCAGACGTACTACCTATGGTTCGACCTCGGGACCCAGCCAGTCGGTCGAAAATACCCCACTAGCCACACAGCTTCATCATGCTAACGTGGCACGGAGGATAGGTGTGGTTAGCTCCATCTCAACCAGCCACAACGTCTCTTGTTCGAGGCGATTCTTCTATTTCCAAGCATTTTTTTAGTTACTGGAGCAAACTTGAAAGAAAACACTCTTGTTTTGATATACATATATACCACTAAAAATATATTACTTTTCACTCAAAATATATTTCTCAGGCTGTTTTGATGAGGTGAGGGAGGGATGTGGTTGCTTATAAGATAATAAGGGGTTTTCTGCAAATTGGAGCAGAGAAGTGGGCTATTGTTGCAAAAATGCCACAACTTACCTCACAGCCGTTAGAGGCAGATCTAATGGTCAGAAATGACGGATGGCAGACACACCATCATCACCAACTGAGTCTTTTATAGGAGTAGAGAAATATATTTCTCAGGCTGTTTTGATGAGGTGAGGGAGGGATGTGGTTGCTTATAAGATAATAAGGGGTTTTCTGCAAATTGGAGCAGATAAGTGGGCTATTGTTGCAAAAATGCCACAACTTACCTCACAGTCGTTAGATGCAGATCTAATGGTCAGAAATGACGGATGGTAGACACACCATCATCACCAACTGAGCCTTTTATAGGAGTAGAGATAGAGATAATAACACCACGGCAAGCTCGCGCTGCTCTTCGTGTGTGCCCATGCATCTAAAGGTTATACGATGGAGAGGAGAGAGAGATCATAGACATGGGACCCACTAGTAAGTAAGTCAACGGTCATGCACGTGTTGACGATCCACTCCCTCTACACTACTCAATGTAATACTGTATAAAATCAAGTTATGCGACAAAGCCAACAACCATTGCTGTTTCAGGCTATCGACTTACGCTTTGTAGTCCAGGTTGCCAATTCGAATCTCGTCTTTCAGATTTGTTAGTTTTAGGTCCAAATTTGATCAATGACAAGTGGGACCCCTGTGTGTTGTTCCGATATTTCAGTGTAGGATGGTTTTTTTGCACAAACACTTTGTGCGGTTAGACAAGTAATGGCACCAGTTACGCATATTTTGCAAGTTTAGGAACAAAAATGACAGTGGCATAGAATATCACATCCACCCCGCAGCTTAGATGCTATGGTGATACGAGTTTTTACGTCGTTGGATCTAAGATCCAATGGCTTGGGAGTAGTCTTTGTAATTATGCGCAATTTCCAAACTCTCCAAGGTTGTTTTTGCAATTAAAACATTTAGGCCTCATGTGTGCCGCTGCATCTTGGATCCAATGGCTCCCAGTAGCTCATATTAGGTGCTCCCAGTAGCTTAATTAGCCGCTATGGTGACACAAGCATCTAGGTCGTATGATCTGTGATCAGATGCCACATGCGTAGTATTTGTACTTTCTGCGCAATTCCCAAACTCTTTGAGGCCTATATTGCAAAAACATTCAAACCTCCTACTGTGAGCCGTTAGATCTCCCGGGAACTCGTATCACCATAGAAACTACGGTGCGGGAGCACCTCATATTCTCCCATTCGAGAAAACATCAGGTGCTCTCGCAGCTTGGATGCTATGGTGATACGAGCTTTGAGGTCATTCGATGTGAGATCTAATGGCATCTGAGCAGTCTTTGTGCATGTAAGCAGTGGCCGAATTCTTTGGGGGCTTTTCTGCAAAAAAAACATTCGAACCACCAAGGAGTTGTTGGATCACAGATCCAACAGCTCCGAAGAGCTTGTATCACCAAAGCATCTAAGGTGTGGTAGCACATGATATTCTTACATACAGGAGAATATGAGGTCCTCCTTCATCTTAGATGCTACGGTGATACGAGCTTCGAGGTCATTGGATATGGGATCCAAGGGCATCTGAGTAGTTTTTTGTACAAACTGTGTGCAATTCTCAAACTCATTAAGGTTTCCTGTAAAAATATTAAGACATCCTGTGAGCTGCTATATCTCAGATCTACAAGCTCCAAGGAACTCATATCAGCATATAGCATCTAAGGTGTGGGGGCACCTGATATTCTCCCGGGGAGGGGGGGTGCACAACCAATCGGTGTTTGGGAGGGTGGGGACAAATATAATGTTCAAAAAATTATAATCTAATCAATCCTAAACAGAGCTTCGCAATTTTATCTAAGGTCAAGGGGTAACCCCCGACAATCTACATAGCTCCGCCTATGCAAGAGGTGTAGTGCGAGTGTCTATGTGTGAGAGAGACGACGCGAAAAAGTGTGGTCAATCGAGTCATTTATAGAGGGAGAGATCAAGGGAGTGCGGCCTAGCGTACACTCGAATGTTAAAGACGATACACCGAGATATTGTGCGGCAAAGCTGTGGTGAGGTCTGGAGGTAGATAGTTACTGAGAGAGTGGCCTAGATAGACTTTGTGTGTTAGCGCACGGTGAAGGTGTTTTACAAAGGCAACACATGTGTCTTGAGAGAGAGAGGGAGCGTTTGTCATGGAGGGCACGACGAGGTTGTGTGTGAGAAATACATTTGTTGAGAGTGTGAGGGTGGGAATGACATAAATAGAGATCGAAACATGAAGAGCAATAATGAGCACGCGTGTGTCGGATACCAATAGCTCTATTAACAAAGAAATGAACATCAATCGATACATGAAGTATGTGTGTGTGTGGGGGGGGGGGGGGGGTGGGGGGTCGATGGGGAGACCTAAACACAACATTCGCATGTATGTAGGCCTAGACTTAATATTCATGTTTTAGTTTCCTGTTAATTTTAAATATTGAATTGAGGACCATGCATGGCTTACATTTTACTCCCTTCGTTCATAAATATTTGTCTTTTTAGAGATTTCAAATGGACTGCCACATACGGATGTATATAGACATATTTTAGAGTGTAGATTCACTCATTTTGCTCCGTATGTAGTCACTTGTTGAAATCTCTAAAAGACAAATATTTAGGAACAGAGGGAGTATTTTCGAATTCGTGTCATTCATGCATGGTTTGGAAAAATATATGTACTGTACTTACTGGATTGTTGTTGTATTCGTGTGTGTGTGTGGTCATATGCTTGATATATACAAAGTTTTCTCACAACCATACCGTTTGTCTTTTAAATTTGAATTTGCAATGAAAAACTTACTGGGGATACCATGAAATGTGAAATCCACGTTGAGATCACTATATCACAAACTCACTCTAATTCAAGAACTCGTCATAAATCAATTACCGTGCCTTTTGGAATGACCAGTAATTTGCAAGGAAAATATGGGCATTGTAATACATATAGATTCGTTCGGCAATTTAAAAGATTCATTTTGTATTCTCGAATGGTAGCACCCAATGGCGTACCAGCCAGACCCGGACCCGTGTTGATCCTAAAAAAAAACCGGGCTCGTGTCCTTCTGGTGGCGTGCGTGGTACGCACATTAGCCAACCCCAACCACTCGAGCCTCCATGTTTTGAGTCGAAATATCTGGCGGCCAGAATTCCTGCCCTAGGAAATTCCCCTCATGTCGCTGGTCCATAATGACTATCGATGAACAATGGAGGGATGCTTTAGTAACTAGACAACGTTACCTACCGTGCCGAGCACGGTTCAATTCCCTCGGTCGCCGCTACCCAAGGTCACCCGTCAACTCCATTGCCTAGTACTAATAGGAGTACTACACCAGGATGAGCACAGAATTGAGCCCCGTTTGTTCGTGCCTAGTACTTGAGTTAATATATCAGGCAATGCACTAGTACGGAGGGATTATCCTTTTACTCTGCATATTTAACTTGTCTGAAGTCTAACTAAGCAAAATGTTTGACCAAATCCTTTCATAAGAAATATTAACATCTACAACAGTAAAGTTGTATCGCTTGAAAATTTATTGCCTGATGCAGGTTATGATATTGTTTCGAATCCTGGATTTTAAATTTCAGAAAATCCAAAAGTGACCTGAAATTCATGAAACTGAGCATGGTCTCGTGATATGGCACAAATATGCTGTCGTAATTTTTTTGTTCAATTTGAGACAAGCTGCTTATGAAAAGTTGCACAAATGAAGAGCCAAGGTATTTTGGAACAAAGACCTGTCACGTTAACGCGAATGCTTTCACTATTCAAACCGTGGGCGTTTACATGCCGCCACGAGTCCCGCTTCTCATCAGCAGGTGCCGTCTGAGCAAGCGTGTGAGTCGACGGGAGGCGTGCGAGCAGACCGCTGCGCTGGCTGACCGGGAGGCGTGCGAGCAGGCCGCTGCGCAGGCTCACCGGGAGGCGAGCCCTTTGACAAGGCTCCGCCGCCACCTTCGTCCCAATTGCCCCCACTTTTAATGGTGTCGGCACCGCAGTTTAAAATTACCCCCACACTACCCGGTATCGCTACAATCTTCTCTCTTCCTCTCCGATTCTCCTATCGTCTACCTCCAACCAGCTTGACCTAACTGTACGCCATGCCGCATCACAATCGTCTGCCCTTAGTCTTCTAGTTTCCTGAGGAAGACACCCAGCCGGAGTCTCAAGAACATAAGGCGCTTTGGGACGAGCTTGAACTAGGCTTGCGGGAAGACGCCGCGCCTGTCCCCGCTCCCGTTTCGGCTCCCATCGCCCCAACTGTGCCAGCGCCCATCCCCGTGGCATTGATGTGCTGGGAGCCGCAGATTGTCACCGAGCTTGATGCCACGGGGTTCCATGAGGTCCCCACTGACTTTCATGCGCCCGTGCACCTGCCAGCGCATGCACCTGCGCGTGCACTGATGCGCGTGCCCGTGCCCGTGCCCGTGCACCTGCCAGCACATGCGCCTGCGTGCGCACTGATGCGCACGCCCGTGCCAGTGCCCATGCACACGAATGTCTCCGCCGTGCCGTTGCTAGCACATGTCCCCGCGCGGGTGCCAGTGCCCCCCTCAGCGGCATGGATCGCCGCCGTCGACCGCTTCCTTGCACCAACACCAGTCGCCTCCTCCCGCCAGTTGACTCGCTCCTGGAGACTGAAGTCCAGAACATTCTGGCCTTCCTTGAAGCTAGGGCCAACGTCCAGGAGTACGCCAACAACGGCGCAAGACACCGCCATCGCCGTCGGTCAGTGGCCTGACGGCACATAGAGCACAGCAGAGGAGCCGCTTCCCACCGCAAGACGCCCCCGCCACCGCCGCGTAATCTAAATTTGCCATGAAAAACGTTCAGATTGCCATGCTTAAAATCCGAACGTTTGGGATTTATCATTTCCGTTTATTTTAGTTCGATCGTCGTATGAATGTAAAGTCGGAGTCAGACTGAATGAAATCTATGGTTTGATCGATTGAATGTTCTGCTAGAGCCGTATCAAATTAAATATAAAACGTCATCAAGCCACATATATTCCTTCTCATCGCAAACATTTCATATTAAATACCACGTCAATTCCAAATATTTTTTTAGGGAAGTCAATTCCAAATACTTGTACGGCGCGACCAGTCCCCTTGTTCGAGCACTAGGTGATACATCTCTTTATCCACGCATTTAATTATGACGGAGTAGTAGATAAATATTACTACAACTAGCCTAAGTTGTCCGTCACGGTCACTTTTGTTCCTAAACTTTTTACATGTATAATACTACTAGTACGTGAAACTGGTGTCGTAACTTGTGAACGTGTCTAGATATGGTCAACGGCAACATCGCCCGCGCGTTCTTCGTGTTTGCCTATGCGTCTAAACGTAGAAGGGGAGGAGAGAGAGAGAGAGAGCAGACATGGAACCCACCAGTAAGTGAAGGCAAATAGTATGTGCTAACGAGCCGGTCCCACTAATGTACTAAAATTAATATTAAAACATGTTATCCATTAAATAGGTTGTGGTAATATAAAAAAATTATATCAACAAAGGGGGGCACAACAAACGTTGCTACTATGTTGCCTATTGACGTGCGGCTTGAAGGCCCTGGTCGCATGTTCGATCCTCATTCTTTTTCATTTTTAATTTATATATGGGTCCAAATTTGTTCCATGACAGGTGGGCCCCTCGGTGTGTAGTTTGTAGCACCTTAATTTGTTGGTCGAAATTTGTTCCATTACAGGTGGACTATCGGTGTGTAGTTTGTAGCTTATTTGTAATAATTAAAGAGAACAACAGAGTTTTTTGCAAAAATACCATGGTGCGACGTGGAAGGTGAGAAAGGACATGCGAGAGAGCGGTGACCGAGCTAGAGGGAAATCAATTGGGGGAGGTGCGGGGGTTGCAACAGTGTTTGGAGTAGTTGTGGGCCGAATGCTACGAAAATATAATCTAAACCCACCGGAATAAATGCCTTCGCAAATTAATCCAAGGTTGGAGTCCCCCTCGCAATGTAAATAGCTCCGGCTCTACGAGGGATGGAGAGGTAGCTTCAATGTGTGGAAGATACAGCATGAGAAAGCGAGGTCAATCGAGACACATATAGATAGAGAGACAAAGTGAATGTGGTCTGACATTCATTGAAAAGATATATATATATATATATATATATATATATATATATATATATATATATATATATATATATATATATGCTCTGAAGAGATATTGTCCGGTTGAGCTTTTGGGAAGGGTGAGGGCTATAAGATAGAGCTTGAGAGATGATCCAGTCACAGACATGTAGATATATTTTGTGCGTGGGAGGAAGCAAGGTCAATCGATACATAGATAAAGGGAGAGAGATTGAACAAGTGTGGGTCGTCATGCGATCGAAAGAGTGAGACGGGTTGGAGAGAGTGACCTAGATAGACAATGTGCGTGAGAGAGTATACAATATGAATATGTCGAATTGAGCTCAAACATGGAGATATATCATTTGTGTCTGAGAAAGAGTGAGGTCAATCGAGACATACATACATAGAGAGAGAGAGATTGAGCGAGAGTGGCCCGCCATGAGGTCGAAAGAGTGTGGGCGGCTTGGATGGACTGACCTAGATAGACAATCAGCATGAGAAAGTATAGAGTGTGTCGATCGAGGCCCGAACAGGGAGATATATCATTTGTGTGTGAGAGAAAGCGAGGTTAATCAAGACTTAGATAAAGAGAGCGAGATTGAGCGAGTGTGGGCCGCCGTGCGGAAGAAAGAGTGAGACAGTCTCGAGAGAGTGACCTAGATAGACAATATGCATGCGTGCGCATGAGAGGGGGGGTCTAGATAGGCAATGCATGTATCCAACGAGAGAGGGTGGGAGGGAGTGAGAGAGAGAGAGATCTCGGCATGGACTGCAATGGCGGGTGTGTGAGAGAGATACATTTGGTAACAGAGTGGAAAAAGGGGGCTGTGTAGTTGAGAGAGTTAGAGATTGAAATATGGAGATAAAGAATGAACGTGTGTCGGAAACCGATAGCTTTCTAAGGTGGTTAGGAGAGGAAGATTGATCGATACAGAAAGTATGTAGCGTGTGTGCCGAGGGGGGGTGGGGCTAAAAACAACATTTGAATGTAGATAGTACGAGACTTAATATCAACGTTTCAATTTAGTGTACATTGTAAGATTTGAATTGAGGACCATGCATATGGCTTCCGTAATTATTTCGAATTCGTGCCATACTAGGTTTGGAAAAGTTGACATTGACTCGATTGTTGTGCTATTTTGTAGGTCATATGTTTGAATCCATCCAAAGTTTTCTCACTGCCATGGTGTTCATCTTATACATATGAATTTGTATTAAAAAAGTAGCATGGATACCATGAAATGTGAAATCCACGTTAGAATTGGAGATCGCAATGTGACACACACTCTAATTCAAATAACTCATCATTAATTAATTTATAGTATCTCGTTTCGAATGACTAATTATTTGCAAGGAAAACACGAGCATGGTAATACATACAGATTCTTTTGCAAATGAAAGAAGATTCGTTTGCATTCTCAAATGTAGGCGCACCAGGCAGACCAGGGTCATGTCGTGGTGGTCGCGTGTGTCGTACGGACGCTAGCACCCAGCCACCCACCCCCTCTGTCCCTCCCCCCCCCACCCCCGACGACAAAAAAAGTTTGCGCTTCCACGTTTCGGATTGAAATATCTGGCGGCCCAATTTCAGCCCTGCAAAATCTCCCTTCTCCACCATCCCCTTCCACGCCCAGAACGCTCAAATCCCTAATTCACCGCCAACCCAAGCAAAGTTCGAATCGCCCCTCGTCTCGTCTCTTTCCCCACCTCTGTGCCAGACGACCACGATGAAGATGACGGTCGCGCTCCACCACCACACCGGAGCTACCTCATCTACGCCCTCGTCCATCGCACCGGGTGGTCCACCGACAACGTCGGCCGCCGCAACCGACGTGCATCACAGACACCGACTTCCACCGCATCAGGTGCGCTTCACCGACACCGTCTCCCACCTCACCGAGGCTACTTCATCGAGCACATCATCGCACCTCCACCCCCCGAGGCCGTTGGGGCTTCACCAATGGTCTCGTCCACCGCATCATAGCGCTCCGCTGCTGCTCAAGATCTGCATCCGTGCGTGGCCAGCCAACGCCAGCGCATCACCCTCAACGGCTCTGAAGTGACCCACACTCTAGCTAGGCGAGCATGCCCAAACGCCGGCCCGAACTAGGTATCCACATATCACTCCCTTGTGCACTGTTCCAACGATGTTTGGATATCCTTTACTACTCTCTTAGCTTACACGCCTATGCAACTCTGACTTTAACTCTTATTTCTTCTGGAGATATCATCTGAAACAAGCAAAACCACTTCTTAGCGAAGCATGACGGCGCTACAGGATCTGGTACCCATCCTGCACACCGGTATAACCTTGTAAGTACCTATCCTCCGGTACAACAACAAGGTCAATTCCTCTTATTTGATCAACCATTCGCCGTGTCAAAAATGCAGAGGGGGATGCAAGCAGCACAAGGCATGCACATCCAAGCAAGTGGTAAGATGGACTTGTACATGGAACATCCCAGGCGCAAGCAGAGCTGCAGTGAGCCTGTACAATGAGCTAGCGTAAGTCCCTACATTTCATTTAATTCATACTAGCGTGCGTGTATGATTTGTGTGCAGTGGCGGATCCACAAATTCAAGTTACCAGGGGCGAAAAATTAACTTAAAAAATACGAAGGCACTTGCACTCCAGAAATCAACATAAGTTGAGAAATGTGAAGCTACATGCACTTTGAAAACGAGCTAATGATCCAAAGTAGTTCCAGATTATAAAACACTAAATGATGTAAGCACCAAAAAACACAAAATGCAACATGGTGTACAAGGACTACTAACATGGTTGTACCTGCTTGAATTATTCGTTCTCTGGCTGAAAATATCGAAGTGTAATTGCACCTATAACCAGTGCGCAAACTGCATATCAATATATCTATCCTCCACAAGTATGCAAATAGTTTCAAACAACAGATTAGAAAAGTACTTATGCTACGTTGTCATGATACGGGGACTTGCTGGTAGATGGCCTCGACGTTTCCTCAAGCCATGAAAATGTACTATAATTTGCTTGTCATCAATTCCTGCAAATCTCTCTCTCTCTCTCAACATAGAAGATCATCATTAGACACTAAATCCTTCAATGGGAGCTTGCAAAATGCTTGCATTAGATCCCTCATTAGACACTATATGTTCATCACCAGGAGCATGTAAAATGTTTGCATCAAATCCTTCATTAGCAGTCTGTTCATTAGACACTTCAGGATCAAGAACAACATGAGCTTGTATGTTTGCACCAGACACTTGATTAGACACATCAGGTTCAGTCAGTTCAGTATTGATTGGGGGAGTTATAAAATAAGCAGAAATTGGTTTCATTTTCTTATAGATTCCCTACATACAAGCAGTTTTACAACACCGTCAGGTTTAACTATTGGCCAGGAATTGAACAGTTGAATTAGATATAATCAGGGATGTGATGTACCTGCTCGTTGCGCGTGCTGCTCTTGCAAGCTGCGACTGTCCGTTTGCACAAGCTCGATGCCATGCCCATGCTTCCACCGCTGCCTCTCACGCAGGCTACACCCAGGGTTGGATCTTCATTTTCTTGTCCTTCCATTTGCTTGAAGCCCGGCGACCGGCGTCCAACGAGGGCGCGAGGAAGTGCTGTGTCGGTCTGTCCAGCGATGGCTAGGTCAGGAGCGAACCAAACTGGAGGCTGGAGCGAATGAATTGGGATATTTCCTGCTGTCAATCGATATGGGAGGCGCTCGTTTGGGCCGCGAGCCTGCTATAGGGCCTGCCTTGCACTTACATTATTGGCCCATCCAAATTGAAACATTTTTCTTCATTTTTTACATTGCCTGCTCGTGCGCTGGGACGAACAAAACTAGCCTGGGCCAACCTGGACGAGTCAAACTAGGTGCACACTTTCTAGCCACCCGAGGCGGCAGCCCATACCAGCCCCTACGGTGGCGTTGCCCCTTTTTGTGTGTATGAATGGGGTAGTGAAAAATATTCCAGTGGCGCTTTTGATTTACCCAAAGAATGGTTGAATTGCTTGTTTCTATGAACTGAGTTCGCCAATAATGTGAAGGATGCCAGTCTTTTCATCCTATTGTAGATTGCTTAGATCTCGATATGCCAAATGTAATCGCAAGAAATATACAGTAAAAGCCAGTGTGATGTGTGTTGCTACAACTAGTCTGACAACCCGTCCTCATATAACATATCAAGGACGCACCATCTTATCAGATTAACCATTCTACTTACCAATGCAGTGTGCGAAGAAAGAAGTATTGGGACTACGTATCCAAGAAATTAATGCCATGGACTCCTTCATAGAACCTTGTAAGCGAAAAAGAAGTTGAAGTGTGCCTGTACAAAGAGCTAGCATAAGTTCAGTTACCTGCTTCTCGGAATTTTAGTTAGCCACTTATTGCAAAATTGTTCAATTATGTTGCTTGGCTTAATTTAGTTTGCTACTGATTACATAATGCCATAGCCTGTTAATCCTATTATAGACTGCGCCTATCTATGTGTTTGATACTTACTGTTAAGAATTACCTGTTTGCCTAAACTTAAATAGCTACTTAAGCACGTAGATAACTGGTCATATGTACTTCTAGGGTGCAGCAAAATTCATGTGTAATTTACGTTCTGATACCCTGTTTGTTTAAATGGTTTGTTGTTATCACTTGTAGCACTAGTAATGTTTGCATGTTCATAGATAGAAAACTGTCAAGTTTATATGAGGGACACCGTCTTTTTAACTTATACATATGTGTCGGAATCATTTTGCTTACATCAAAGAAATTTACAGATGTCTGTGTTGCTGGTAAATGGTACCGACTTGTTACTTTAATACATTGCCAAGAACTTGTTAGTTTTACTAGTTCATGTGTAATTAAATACATTGCCAAAACTAGTTAGTTTTACTAGTTTGATGTTAGTTTCTTATGGCTCTTGCAAGACTTTATTGATGATTGCTAATATTCAAGTTTGCAGGATCCAACTGAAACTCTGTTGGCACAACAGGTATGTTCTCAGAAACTTCCTTGTTTACCTGGTTTGCTGCTGTAACTTGTTGCTTTAATCATCTTACCAACTTCATGTTTTTAGGATCCAATTGGAAGTCCAATTGCATAGCAGGTACATTTTCATAAATATATTTGTGTAACAGGTTTGCTGCTGTAACTTGTTACTCTAATCAAGTTACTGACTACTCAACTTTTCAGGATCCAAGAGAAACTCCAATGCCACAACAGGTTCCTTTTGCAAAACTTGTTTGTTTATCTGCTTTGCTGCTGTAACCGGTTGCTCTAATCACGTTACTGGCTACTCAACTTTTCAGGATCCAAGAGAAACTCCAATGCCACAACAGTTTCCTTTTTCAAAACTTGTTTGTTTATCTTCTTTGCTGCTACAACTGGTTGCTCTAATCATGTTACTGGCTACTCAACTTTTCAGGATCCAAGAGAAACTCCAATGCCACAACAGGTACCTTTTGCAAAACTTGTTTGTTTAACTGCTTTGCTGCTGCAACCGGTTACAATGATGTTAATAACTACTTTTCAGCATCCAATTGAAACTCTTTAATTCCTTGTTTGTTTAACTAGTTTGCTATTCTAACTCCCAGTTGAGATGTTTTGCTAACTTCAACTTTTCAGAATCCAATCAGAACTTTAATGGCAAAACAGGTTAGCCCAAGATCAAAGAGCGAGGTCCCCATGGACGTTGTATCATCCCACAACAGTGGCACCGACCCAATCGTGCATCATGAATTGCCAACTGCTGATGCTCTAGAGGCTAAACTATTGGTACAAAGAGATTCCGCTTCTGCACTTAGAGATGAAGTTGACATGTTGAGGAAGCAAACAACACAATCACAAGCAGTACTCAAGACAACCATTAAATATTTGGTGGATTTCAAAACGAAGCAAGATGAGACTGACCGCATTGTTAAGGTCCTCAAGGAAAAAAGGAAATAAAATTCCCACTTGGTAAATCATAGGTGAAATATTTTTTCCATCGTTGAATAACCTTTGTGTTGTTTGTTCATGTAATCGATCAAACCATTTGTTTTAGAGATCATGTAATAATTGTTTTTTATTTTTTGGTTTGTAATTTTTTTTAGCACGAGTCTGTATTAATTGATAAGACTCTGAGACATTTCATTTTGACTGCTGTGCCAGACCTACAAATATGCCAATCGGGCTGAATGTGCATTCAGCAATAATAGTAGTATAGATGGTCCTTAAGTGGCACGCATCTGAAAGGGCAAAGATGCTGTACTAGCCTCACTAAAAAAATGATGCTCTTCTAGCAAAAAAAGTACAGCGGCCTGGCTTATGTATGTTAGTTGATATTATTGATCCATATACTCTATAAGTGTTTATATGTCTATTAGTTTTGTACATTATTGGTTGATTGACTCAGTATTTTGAATCTTGAGACATCGCTTGTGTACATATCTAAATGGGAGTACACATTATGCTGCGTGTGACACTTGAGTTGGACATAAAGTGGTTTCAAATATTCGAGTTCACCTTAAACTGGATTCTAGCTTCTGAATTTGAGTATCGGCATTTGTAAATCATATTCATATATGACAGTGGAATACATCTTTGTTGTGCTTTTGAAGATATATAAAAACAGATAGAAAGATTTATAAAGATTCGTATAAGAATACAAAATGGATTCGAATTTAGTTGCCAGGGTAAACGTGGATGCTTATTGTCCCAAAATTTGAAAGAAGCGGCAAAATATCCACTCCCACGTAGGCTGCCCGAAGCCAGTGTTTGCGAGATGGAAATTACTGTCTACCCCTTGCACGGACAATCCATTGGCCCGATTTCCAGTGGTCTCAATAGGGGGTAGGTTAGTAACTTCAATTAGACGTGACACAACCGCCTCTGAGCCCATTCAGACATGGTGGGTGCCAAATGTGGGCGGCAAAACACATTTGATTCAAGCTCGTCCAAAAGACCTCTGTCTCTCCCTCCATTTCCCCATTCATACACAGTGGGCGGCAAAACAAACTCGACTTGGCCGAAATTGATGTAGGCAAATATTTTCAATAGGGGCATGTTTGTAACTTCACTCAGACATGACACAATCGCCCTACTTGTCAGCCCCGTTCATACACCGTGGGCGCCAACCGTGGGCACCAAAACACCCTCTCGTCGCTTGAAATCACTCTGGCCAAATATTGGGGAGATGCGAGATTACCGTCCTATCCCCAACCGACGAGACGTCCAAATTTTAAACGGGGGCGAAGTTCATAACTTTCCCATATTTCAGACAGGCGCGTCCCAAAAACATGGTTCCCCGTACCTCTCCCTCCATTTTCCCATTCATATACCGTCCGTGCTAGAACACCATCCCCACACCAGCCTCCTCCGTCCGCCACCCCATCCATCGCCGCCGTCCTCCACCCCATCCATCGCCGCCGTCCTCCACCATGCCAGAGCGCCTACCAAGACTGCGTCCTCCACTGCTAGAGATGGACGTTTCTCATCCACGGTGACGGACCAGGAGCCTTGCATCGCGTCCTCTCGCTTCATTGGTGCCATCGTCCTCCTTGCTGGGGCCGCTCCCACGACCTTCTCGTCTACCGCAACGGGACTTATCCCCCGATGCACCTGTCTACCGTTGCAGATTTGCTTCAACGCCACCGACAGCCATTGCACCCCCGATGCCTACCCGGCGCCGCAAGAGAGGTGGTACTACTTCATATCTACTCAACTTTTTGATCTCAACCAGAAAATAGATCGTAACTTGGTTACTGTACTTTCTTTTCAGCTCTTAGAATTTAATTCTTAGTTCAAAGCAAACAATGGTTGCTAAATAGCATTTCTGCGGTTTGTAGCTTCAAATCTGCCATGGCACAGTCATAATAGGGTTTAATTGATCATGCTTAGGGTTTCCCCCCTTTTATGATCACTATACGATCAGCATACGTGCTTCATGTCATAATAGCACTGCTCCACCCATCAAGCTAAACAAGCTTACTTGTTCAAATATGAATCTAATATTATTAAAACATAGTCATTTAATTGGTCAGCTAAATGTTCCTAATTTAGTTTAATGCGTGTACGCTGCTCGGGTGTGGATCTACAGGGTGCCCACGATGGGTCGCGGCCCACCCTGGGATTTTGCGTCGACCCAGGCCCCAATTCCCCTCTGTTCTGCTGCGCTTCCGATCTCTACTCGCCCCCGGGCGTGCTGCCATGCCTACCTTCCCAGTCCGTTTAGGGCTCAGGCATGCAACATCCACTAAGCCAACCCGATTTATCCTAAGATACGTCCTCAACACTCAGCAGCCACTCCTCATCACCCATTTTCTAATTGATTCATTACTCATTAGGCAGGATTGTCATTAGGGTTTGTTGTGTATTGATTGCTACCTACACTTAATGGTTCAGATGTATTTCAGTAATTTTTAGTACCTGTAAAGGTCACAGGGTTTCAAAATTCCGGCCCTAGGAACAGACACTAGTCATTTTGGATTGTTGGTCATAGTGACATTGACCCAGATTACTACTTCAGGCCATGTTTGTTGACAATTTTACTTGTCTTTCTTACTCATTCAATATGATATCCAATTATTCATGTCGATTAGATGCAAACAATAAGTGGTAGACCAACTTCTTGATTCATATTTTGGACGGTCTCTTACTGCAGTTACAATTCTGCATACTTGTCCTAGTAAGCTCACAAGTAATGATTGATTCACTACCTCTATGCTTGCCTTGTCTTATTTGTTGTCAATATTCTTTTAGGGTGGACCACCCTGTTTCAAAATACTGGAACCGCAGACATGAGTGAATAGTATTTCTCTGTGTGATCTCTTCCATCATGTGTGGGCAACGAACATTGCATTGTATAGAAAGAAAGTGTCATTTCCACCTTTTACATAGACTACGATCTTTTACATGGAATACAATCTGCCTACTTGCTTTGTGTTGCACTACCAGCACTCCACCCTTGAAGCTAAACATTATGCCACTCATAATTCCTTAGTTTATTTGTTCAAATACGAATTTGATATGATTCTAATGTTCCTACTTCAGTTTTGAAATGTGTGTCTGCTTGTTATAGAGACATAAGAGGTTTGTATTTCTGTGTGTGTTCTGGTCAACACGGTTGGGGGGTGAACTTTGCATACACAGGGGTTTATAGGGAGACACTCTTTGAGTTGAATCCGCAATGCATTCCATAGATAATCTCACTACTTTTTATGTTTTCATGAATCTCAGATACTGAACAGCATCATAATGATTATGAGCTTGCGCGCATGAAAAGAATAAAGCAAAACAATGCCATGGCTGTCAAACTTGGCATTAAGGGACTAAAATCAAGTCTGGATGCAATGCAATACAAATGCTCTCCACCTACAGATTCATGCTCAGAATATGATCCTAATAGTGATTCTGAGCTAGAGGGAGACCTAAGTCAATGTAGCTCCCTAGTGGAGGAGTCAGAGGCAGATGCCCTATCTTATTCACCCATCAAGGTGCTTGCTCTAACTTTCCAAGGTTATATTGGTCGCACATATCTTGTAACTGATGCTTTGCATTGCTTCTACTTTGTTGCACCCATTAGCTTAGTTTACACATTGTGTATGTGAATACGCCCTGCCTATCCATTTTCAGTACATATTCCATCTGTCATCATACCATATTTATCCATTCAAATGTTGTTCTTGTGTATCAGACGTTCAAAAGGAAGAGGGCGATTGCTGATCGCGGAGGAGCACGAACAAAGTATTTGTAAAAGGTAGTGACACCTGATAAATCAAATAGCCCATTAGGTGTAGTTGCAATATCACCAGACCCAGAAAACACGGCCACAACTCTAGCAGACTCTAGCCCTACTACACTGGCCATCTTTGATGCCCCAACTCAGCAGACCCAACTGCCGCAAATAGTATGATGATGCCAGTTGACATAGCACCAGCTCTACTACGCAAAACCCCCATTCCAGTAAAGAGTACACCAAATCCAGTTGCCAAATACCTTTTCGAACGAGAGAGAGCCCCAATTCCAGCATATAGGACTCCTATTCCACTTCTTCCTAGTTTACAAGACAAAGCTTATATTGTTGTTAGGAACTTTGTGCGCATCTTTCCTTCATGGAAAGATTATACCACAGACAAAGAACAATTTCCAATCTTCCTCCGCAACTTACGTGTAAGTAATGTACTAATGTTATTCATGGTAATTACTGCATATTTTTCTGCTGACAGAAGACACAAGATTTCATTCTTTTAAAAAGGCGAGGACCAAACTGGATAGTCAAGACGAGCAAGGGTTGGTTGCACTTTTCAAGCACTCATTAATGAAGTATCGTTCCTACCTAAGGCAAGCGCACTTCAATGGCAAGCCTCTAAACAAAATTTTTGTAAAGCCTCTGGTGCTACATTTATCAGACAGTGACTGGAATAATCTTGTTACACATTGGTCTCGTCTGTAGCGTAAGGTACTGTCTATGATATCACATCACAATTTGAACTACATTTCTGCATGCGCCTTAACGTCTCACTTGTACAAAAATTGTTTGCAGAAGAACATTCATTCTCAAGGGACCATAGAATCTCGCAACTATACTGCACACTGCATTGCTCTTGTGAGTACCTCTTGCCCTGTATGACCATACTTACTTTCATAGCTGGTTGATTATGTAGCATCACTGCACATGTTAGCCTTCTTATTCTCCATTTGGTGGATATTATAAGATCCATATCGACTCTTACATAAATTTAGAATCAACCCAATGCTTTTGAAGAGGTTTAGCTCTGCAGTCCTCTTGTAAGGACTGAATGTCGTCTATCACTGTACTTACATTATTAGCTACTTCCTCCGTCCCATAATATAAGAGCGTTTTGTACAGTACACCGGTGTTCAAAACACTCTTATATTATGGGAAGAGGGATTGGTTCATTGTGTAGCATTCTGCATCTTATCTCCCTCGCCCACTGCAACTTCTTGAGCTTGCGTTGGTTTTTCCCTTGAAGAGGAAAGGGTGATGCAGCAAAGTAGAGATAAGTATTTCCCTCAGTTTGAGAACCAAGGTATCAATCCAGTAGGAGACAATGCACAAATCACCGAATACCTACACAAACAATCAAACAACTTGCGGGGTTGTCAATCCCTTTAGGGTTATTTGCAAAAGTGAGATCTGATAGAGATAGATAAACGATAAAGTAAATATTTTTGGTATTTTTGTTTTATAGATCGGAAAGTAAAAGATTGCAAAATAGTAGATCGGAAACTTGTATGATGAAAAGTAGAAGATTATATGATGGAAAATAAACCCGGGGACCATAGGTTTCACTAGAGGCTTCTCTCAAGATAGAAAATAATACGGTGGGTGAACAAATTACTGCCGAGCAATTGATAGAAAAGCGCAAAGTTATGACGATATCTAAGGCAATGATCATGAATATAGGCATCACGTCCATGTCAAGTAGACCGAAACGATTCTGCATCTACTACTATTACTCCACACATCGACCGCTATCCAGCATGCATCTAGAGTATTAAGTTCATAAAGAACGGAGTAATGCATTAAGTAAGATGACATGATGTAGAGGAATTAACTCAAGCAATATGATGAAAACCCCATCTTTTTATCCTCGATGGAAACAATACAATACGTGCCTTGCTGCCAATACTGTCACTGTGAAAGGACACCGCAAGATTGAACCCAAAGCTAAGCACTTCTCCCATTTCAAGAAAAACCAATCTAGTTGGCCAAACCAAGCCGATAGTTCGAAGAGAAATACAAAGATATCAAATCATGCATATAAGAATTCAGAGAAGATTCAAATATTATTCATAGATAAGCTGATCATAAATCCACAATTCATCGGATCTCGGCAAACACACCGCAAAAAAGTATCACATCGAATAGATCTCTAAGAACATCGAGGAGAACGTGGTATTGAGAATCAAAGAGAGAGAAGAAGCCATCTAGCTACTAGCTATGGACCCGTAGGTCTGTGGTAAACTACTCACACTTCATCGGAAGGGCAATGTTGTTGATGTAGAAGCCCTCTGTGATCGAATCTCCCTCCGGCAGGGTGCCGGAAAAGGTCCCTAGATGGGATCTCGCGGGTACAGAAGGTTGCGGCGGTGGAAAAGTCTTTTCGTGGATGCCCCTGTTGGTTTGGGGATATTTGGGTATATATAGGCGAAAGAATTAGGTTAGGAGGTGCACGAGGGGCCCACAAGGGTGGGGGGCACGCCCTACCCCCCTAGGCGCGCCCTTCGTCCTTGTGGCCGCCTCGTGGCTCCTCCGACTTCATCTACAAGTCTCCTGGTTTCCTTCTGGTCCAAGAAAAATCATCGCGAAATATTTATTCCGTTCGGACTCCGTTTGGTATTCCTTTTCTGCGAAACTCAAAAACAAGGAAAAACTGAAATTGGCACTGGGCTCTAGGTTAATAGGTTAGTCCCAAAAATAATATAAAATAGCATATTAATGCATATAAAACATCCAAAACAGATAAGATAATAACATGGAACAATCAAAAATTATAGATACGTTGGAGACGTATCAAGCATCCCCAAGCTTAATTCCTGCTCGTCCTTGAGTCGGTAAATGATAAAAACAGAATTTTTGATGTGGAATGTACCTAACATATTCATCCATGTAATTTTCTTTATTGTGGCATGAATGTCCAGATCCATAAGATTCAAAACAAAAGTTTAATATTGACATAAAAACAATAATACTTCAAGCATACTAACAAGGCAATTATGTCTTCTCAAAATAACATGGCCAAAGAAAGCTTATCCCTACGAAAACATATAGTCTGGCTATGCTCCATCTTCATCCCACAAAATACTCAAATCATGCACAACCCCGATGACAAGCCAAGCAATTGTTTCATACTTTTGACGTTCTCAAACCTTTTCAACTTTCACGCAATACATGAGCGTGAGCCATGGACATAACACTATAGGTGAAATAGAATATGGTGGTTGTGGAGAAGACAAAAAGAGGGAGATAGTCTCACATCAACTAGGCGTATCAACGGGCTATGGAGATGCCCATCAATAGGTATCAATGTGAGTGAGTAGGGATTGCCATGCAACGGATGCACTAGAGCTATAAGTGTATGAAAGCTCAAAAAGAAAACTAAGTGGGTGTGCATCCAACTTGCTTGCTCATGAAGACCTAGGAAAATTTGAGGAAGCCCATCGTTGGAATATACAAGCCAAGTTCTATAATGAAAAATTCCCACTAGTATATGAAAGTGACAACATAGGAGACTCTCTATCATGAAGATCGTGGTGCTACTTTGAAGCACAAGTATGGAAAAAGGATAGTAACATTGCCCCTTCTCTCTTTTTCTCTCATTTTTTTTCTTTTTTCTCTTTTTTTCTTTCTTCTTTTTTTCCACTTTTTTTTCTTTCTCTTTTTTTTTCTTTGGCTTCTTTGGCCTCTTTTTTTTTATTTCCTCACATGGGACAATGCTCTAATAATGAAGATCATCATACTTCTATTTACTTACAATTCAAAAAAATTACAACTCGATACTAGAACAAAATATGACTCTATATGAATGCCTCCGGCAGTGTACCGGGATGTGCAATGAATCAAGAGTGACATGTATGAAAAAATTATGAACGGTGGCTTTGCCACAAATACGATGTCAACTACATGATCATGCAAAGCAATATGACAATGATGATGCGTGTCATAGTAAACGGAATGGTGGAAAGTTGCATGGCAATATATCTCGGAATGGCTATGAAAATGCCATAATAGGTAGGTATGGTGGCTGTTTTGAGGAAGGTATATGGTGGGTGTATGGTACCGGCAAAAGTTGCGCGGTACAAGAGAGGCTAGCAATGCTGGAAGGGTGAGAGTGCGTATAATCCATGGACTCAACATTAGTCATAAAGAACTCACATACTTATTGCAAAAATCTATTAGTCATTGAAACAAAGTACTACGTGCATGCTACTAGGCGAATAGATTGGTAGGAAAAGACCATCGCTCGTCCCCGACCGCCACTCATAAGGAAGACAATCAAAAAATATCTCATGCTCCAACTTCGTTACATAACGGTTCACCATACGTGCATGCTACGGGACTCACAAAACTTAACACAAGTATTTCTCAAATTCACAATTACTCACTAGCATGACTCTAATATCACCATCTTTATATCTCAAAACAATCATAAGGAATCAAACTTCTCATAGTATTCAATGCACTTTATATGAAAGTTTTTATTATATCCCTCTTGGATGCCTATCATATTAGGACTAAGTTTATAACCAAAGCAAATTACCATGCTGTTTAAAGACTCTCAAAATAATATAAGTGAAGCATGAGAGTTCAATAATTTCTATAAAATAAAGCCACCGCTGTGCTCTAAAAAGATATAAGTGAAGCACTAGAGCAAAATTGCCTAGCTCAAAAGATATAAGTGAAGCACAAAGAGTATTCTAATAAATCACGATTCATGCGTGTCCCTCTCAAAAGGTGTGTACAGCAAGGATTATTGTGGAAAACTAAAAAGCAAAGACTCAAATTATACAAGACGCTCCAAGCAAAACACATATCATGTGGTGAATAAAAATATAGCCTCAAGTAAAGTTACTGATAGACGAAGACGAAAGAGGGGATGCCTTCCGGGGCATCCCCAAGCTTAGGTTCTTGGTTGTCCTTGAATATTACCTTGGGGTGCCTTGGGCATCCCCAAGCTTAGGCTCTTGCCACTCCTTATTCCATAGTCCATCAGATCCTTACCCAAAACTTGAAAACTTCACAACACAAAACTCAACAGAAAATCTCATAAGCTCTGTTAGTATAAGAAAATAAATCACCACTTTGGTACTGTTGTGAACTCATTATTTATTTATATTGGTGTAATATATACTGTATTCCAACTTTTCCATGGTTCATACTCCCCGATACTACCCATAGATTCGTCAAAATAAGCAAACAACACAAAGAAAACGGAATCTGTAAAAAACAGAACAGTCTGCCAAGATCCGAATTGTTCTAATATTTCTGTAACTCCAAAAATTCTGAAAAATTAGGACAAGAGAGGAAATTTGTATACAAATCGCGTATAAAAAACTCAGGGTTTTTAAACCCAACAGTGAATTATTAAAATTCTGAGACTGGACTCAAAAGTTTCTATTTTTCAGCAAGATCAAATCAACTATCACCGTAAGCCATCCCAAAGGTCTTACTTGGCACAAACACTAATTAAAACATAAAATCACATCTAACCAGAGGCTAGATGAATTATTTATTGCAAAACATAACCAAAAAACAAAAAAAACAAAAAAATTGGGTTGCCTCCCAACAAGCGCTATTGTTTAACGCCCTTAGCTAGGCATAAAAACACGAATAGATCTAGGTATTGTCATCTTTGGTATGCAATCCATAAGTAGCTCCCATAATAGATTCATATGGCAATTTAATTTTCTTTCTACGAAAGTGCTCCATGCCCTTCCTTAACATGAATTGAAATCTAATGTTTCCTTCTTTCATATCAATAATTGCACCAATCGTTCTAAGGAAAGGTCTACCAAGAATAATAGGACATGTAGGATTGCAATCTATATCAAGAACAATAAAATCTACGGGCACGTAATTCCTATTTGCAACAATAATAACATCATTAATCCTTCCCATAGGTTTCTTAATAGTGGAATCCGCGAGATGCAAATTTAAAGAACAATAATCAAATTCACGGAAACCTAACACATCACATAAAGTTTTGGGAATCGTGGAAACACTAGCACCCAAATCACACAAAGCATAACACTCATAATCTTTAATCTTAATATTAATAGTAGGTTCCCACTCCTCATAAAGTTTTCTAGGGATAGAAACTTCCAATTCAAGCTTTTCGTCAAAAGATTGCATCATAGCATCAACGATATGTTTAGTAAACGCTTTGTTTTGATTATAAGCATGAGGAGAATTCAACATGGATTGCAACAAGGAAATACAATATATTAAAGAATAATTATCATAATTAAATTCCTTGAAATCCAAAAGAGTGGGTTCATTGCTACTTAAAGTTTTGCCCTCTCCAATCCCACTTTTATCAATTTTTGCATCAAGATCTAAAAACTCCGAAACATTGGGACGCCTTTTAAATAAAGTTGACTCATCTCCAGTCCCATCTTTATCAATATTTATATTGGAAAACAAAGATTCAATAGGAGTCACATCAATCACTTTAAAATCTTCATCATTATTTTCACGGAAACTAGAAGAACATGTTTTTACAAACCAATCCTTTTTAGCATGCATCTTAGCGGTTCTTTCTTTGCACTCATCAATGGAAATTCTCATAGCTTTGAGAGACTAATTGATATCATGCTTGGGTGGGATAGATCTAAGTTTCAAAGTGTCAACATCAAGAGAAATTCTATCCACATTCCTAGCCAAATCATCAATCTTAAGCAATTTTTCTTCAATCAAAGCATTGAAATTCTTTTGCGAACTCATAAATTCTTTAACACTATTCTCAAAATCAGAGGGCATCTTATTATAATTTCCATAAGAATTGTTGTAGGAATTACCATAATTATTAGAGGAATTACTAGGGAACGGCCTAGGATTAAAATTACCTCTATACGGGTTATTACCAAAATTGTTCCTACCAACAAAATTCACATCCATAGATTCGTTATTATTTTCAATCAAAGTGGACAAAGGCATATCATTAGGATCCAAAGAAGCACTCTTGCTAGCAAATAATTTCATAAGTTCATCCATCTTTCCACTCAAAACATTAATCTCTTCAATTGCATGCACTTTTTTACTAGTGGAAGATCTTTCGGTATGCCATTGAGAATAATTAACCATAATATTATCTAGAAGTTTAGTAGCTTCTCCTAGAGTAATTTCCATAAAAGTGCCTCCCGCGGCCGAATCTAAAAGATTTCTAGAAGAAAAATTCAATCCGGCATAATTTTTTTTTATAATCATCCACAAATTCAAACCATGAGTAGGGCAATTTCGTATCATCAATTTCATTCTCTCCCAAGATTGCGCAACATGTTCATGATCAAGTTGCTTAAAATTCATAATCTCTTTCCTAAGGGAGATGATCTTAGCGGGATTAAAATACTTGGAAATAAAAGCATCTTTACACTTATTCCATGAATCAATACTATTTTTAGGCAAAGATGAAAACCAAGTTTTAGCACGATCTCGAAGTGAGAACGGAAATAGCTTCAATTTAACAATATCATTATCCACAACTTTTTTCTTTTGCATATCACACAAATCAACGAAATTGTTTAGATGGGATGCGGCATCTTCACTAGGAAGGCCAGAAAATTGATCTTTCATAACAAGATTCAGCAAAGCGGCATTAATTTCACAAGATTCCGCACTAGTGGCGGGAGCAATCGGAGTACTAATAAAATCATTGTTATTGGTGTTGGAAAAGTCACATAATTTGGTATTCTCTTGAGCCATCGTGACAAACTAAGCAATCCAACACACAAGCACACAAAAAACAAATGAAGAAGACAAACGGAAGAGGGACGAAGAAAAGGCAAAGAGAGGGGCAAAGAAAAAGGCAAATATTTTCGAAAATCGTTTTAAAAGTGGGGGAGAGGAAAACGAGAGCCGAATGGCGAATAATGTAATGCAAGAGATGAGAGTTTATGATGGGTACATGGTATGTCTTGACTTGGCGTAGATCTCCCTAGCAACGGCGCTAGAAATTCTTCCTGCTACTTCTTGATCTTGCATTAGTTTTTCCCTTGAAGAGGAAAGGGTGATGCAGCAAAGTAGAGATAAGTATTTCCCTCAGTTTGAGAACCAAGGTACCAATCCAGTAGGAGACAACGCACAAATCACCGAATACCTACACAACCAATCAAACAACTTGCACCCAACGCAATAAAGGGGTTGTCAAATCCTTCATGGTTATTTGCAAAAGTGAGATCTGATATAGATAGATAAATGATAAAGTAAATATTTTTGGTATTTTCGTTTTATAGATCGAAAAGTAAAAGATTGCAAAATAGTAGATCAGAAACTTGTATGATGAAAAGTAGAAGATTATATGATGTAAAATAGACCCGGGGGCCATAGGTTTCACTAGAGGCTTCTCTCAAGATAGAAAATAATATGGTGGGTGAACAAATTACTGCCGAGCAATTGATAGAAAAGCGCAAAGTTATGACGATATCTAAGGCAATGATCATGAATATAGGCATCATGTCCGTGTCAAGTAGACCGAAATGATTCTACATCTACTACTATTACTCCATACATCGACCGCTATCCAGCATACATCTAGAGTATTAAGTTCATCAAGAACGGAGTAATGCATTAAGTAAGATGACATGATGTAGAGGAATTAACTCAAGCAATATGATGAAAACCCCATCTTTTTATCCTCGATGGCAACAATACAATACGTGCCTTGCTGCCCCTACTGTCACTAGGAAAGGACACCGCAAGATTGAACCCAAAGCTAAGCACTTCTCCCATTGCAAGAAAAACCAATCTAGTTGGCCAAACCAAACCGATAGTTCGAAGAGAATTACAAAGATATCAAATCATGCATATAAGAATTCAGAGAAGATTCAAATAATATTCATAGATAAGTTGATCATAAATCCACAATTCATCGGATCTCGGCAAACACACCGCAAAAAAGTATTACATCGAATAGATCTCCAAGAACATCGAGGAGAACATGGTATTGAGAACCAAAGAGAGAGAGAAGAAGCCATCTAGCTACTAGCTATGGACCCGTAGGTCTATGGTAAACTACTCACGCTTCATCGAAAGGGCAATGGTGTTGATGTAGAAGCCCTCCGTGATCGAATCGCCCTCCGGCAGGGTGCCAGAAAAGGTCCCTAGATGGGATCTCACGGGTACAGAAGGTTGCGGCGGTGGAAAAGTCTTTTCGTGGATGCTCCTGTTGGTTTGGGGATATATGGGTATATATAGGTGAAAGAATTAGGTCAGGAGGTGCACGAGAAGCCCACAAGGGTGGGGGGCGCGCCCTCCGTCCTTGTGGCCACCTCGTGGCTCCTCCGACTTCATCTCCAAGTCTCCTGGTTTCCTTCTGGTCCAAGAAAAATCATCGCGAAAGTTTTATTCTGTTTGCTCTGTTTGGTATTCCTTTTCTGCGAAACTCAAAAACAAGGAAAAAACAGAAACTAGCACTGGGATCTAGGTTAATAGGTTAGTCCCAAAAATAATATAAAATAGCATATTAATGCATATAAAACATCCAAAACAGATAAGATAATAGCATGGAACAATAAAAAATTATAGATACGTTGGAGATGTATCACCCACCATTTACTAAAAAATATCAGATCTATATTTAATCTTACCAAAAAGTTGAATACACAGACAATGCCAGTGCAGAAGTGTAGCCCATTGCTCTTGCCAGTACATTTTGTCCTGTAACGCTTGTACTTCCAGGGATCGGTAGTTGATTATGTAGCATCAATCTACATCTTATCTTCATTATCCCCTATCCCTTCCAGTATTATCATATCTATAATTACTCTCTCAAAATGTAGAGTATGGGCAATGCTTATGAAGAAGATTCTGTGCTGAAATTCTTGAGTTATCCTTCCCTTGACATGGAGAAGGGCATTATAAAGCCGGTGTTAACTGTTAATGTAAGTCAGTCCTTCTAAAGCCTTTATCCTCAACTGCTATTTAAGTTGCTCACACTCCCTATCATTAACTGCTGTTTAGTTTGTTGTTTCTATCAAAATGCATGTTGGCAACAACTGTAGGTTCTAAGTTTTACTTGTAAAACCAAATTCCTTATTCATACCAGGCACATTACTCAATACTCCCTATATGTATGCTTGTTTTTTGGATCTATAATCCAGTGTGTGGTGAAGCAGCCCACGTTTGCACCTTGTCATCTCCTATTTTATCTTACTGATGTGCCTGATGATATGAACAACATGCCATGCACATTAACCAAAATAGATACAATGATTGCCTTTTCCCTTCATCTATGCTTGTTTTGTTGACATGGTAATCCAGTAGTGTGGTGAAGCTCCCCGCATTATGAACAATGCCAAATTATGCTATTGATATTTTGAACTTACTCTTTATTTTCTAATTTGAAATTGGATGGAATTGATAGCACAGTTATCATCTTTGTTTATACACGTGCAAAACCTGTCATCTCTTTGCTTGTTTTAGGGTGATATGCCTGATGGCATGCACAAGTCTGCTGAAGGCTGTGAGACAAACCCAACATATATTGTAGAAAAGAAGGCAAAACATCTTGAAAATAGCGAGACAACCCCAAAGTCTTGACTTGATGCAGTGTTCAAGTTACTAGAGACTAGCAGTCAGACAAGCTCACAGAATTCGCTGTCTGAATCAGTTCAACTTCTTCAGTCCCAAGTTCTAGCAAAAAGGCATTCTGCAACTCAACTTCGACTTGAAGTCCTATCTCTAAGAAAGATTGCGGAGAACACCAATGAGAACCTCATTGCTAAACAGCTACACCTGGAAGCTATGACCGACATGCTAGGCCGGTCTCACAGCCTTGCTCAGCAGCTTGTGCAGCAGTTCCCGTGCAAGGCTAACCTTTCTTAAACTTTCTTGGAAGTGGTCTTGGTTTAGTATTATTTTGTTACGCTGCAATGGCGCCCAGTTTTTGTAATCTGCTTCTTCGTTGCACTTTATGATCACTGGTGGCGAACTTCGATGCCCAGTGGATGTAATATACCATAAATCCTTTATTGTATAGTGTAGGTTTATTCTAAGTTACTATGCTGTAATTTCTTTATTGTATAGAGTAGGTTTGTTCTTAATTCCTAGTAGTTACCGTATATGCCATCATTCGCTATCTAAAAAAAGGCGAAAATCTGATGTAGTCGACCGGGCCGAAACATTCACCTATAACAGGCCTGCATTTTAGCGGGCCACAATTCGGCCGGCCTACAACTTTCTTGGGCCTGAAAGGCCATTGGGGCCTTCACACTTTGCGCCAGGCCCACAACTTACACGGGCCTATATTCGTCCCAAAGTTTAGTTGGGACTTTAGTGGACCTAGCGCTTAGTTGGGCCCATGTAGCTTCGGGCCATTAAAAGGCTGAATATTCTGCTGGCCTGTTACAGCCCAGAAGAAACCATGGGCCTTTAGCAGGTCGAAATGCATGTTGGGCCTCAATTTTCACTAGTCGTCGATGGGCCTTCAGCAGGCTGAAATGTAGACCGGGCCATTATTGGCCCAGTTATATGATGGGCCATTACCAGGCCGAAACATATCTCGGGCCTTAGTTGGCCCACTGATATCATGGGCCTTTAAGAGGCCGAAAGCTTAGTAGAGGCATCAACGGGCCAAATTATACGATAGGCCTTTAACAGGCCCAAAGTCACGTCGGATCATATATGGCCCATGGGCAGCACGGGCCATTCCCAGGCCGAAAGACACACCGGGCTGAAATGGGCAAATGTCTACATCGGGCCACTAATAGGCCGAAATGTCACGGGGCCGTAATTGGGCCCAATTATTCGGCGAACAATTAACGGGCCAGATCTGGCTTCGGGCCGTAAATGGGCCATGTTTAAACAGGCCGTTAGTGGGCTGGCTCACTAGTACCTGAGTAAATACTACAGGCCTTTCATTGGGCCGGCCTTTTTAACCTATATGGGCCTCTGTTGGGCCCTGCCACATGTCGACATTTCATAGGCACGTCTCCTCCATTGGACGGGCGACATCTGGCCCACCGAGGAGCCGACACGTGTTTCCTCCAGCCAATGATAATTTTACACATGGAAAATTCCCATTGGTCCGAGTTGTTAACGGGTTATCGGATCCAAACCGGAACCCGATAGCTTGACGGTGACTCGTTATGGTGGATGCCATGTGTCGGTTACCCTTGACGAAAGCACTTCCATGACGCGCCATTTATCAGCATGGAAGTGGACACTTCCGTGATGATAATTTTGGTATTGTCATGGAACACTTCTACGACAGCACAGGTATGACTATCTTGATTCTGTCATAAAATTGTCATGGATGTACATGCATGAGAAAAAACGTGACCTACTGTGACAAACACATATCATCACGGAAGTGGTTTTTTTTGTAGTGAAGCACCGAGTCTTGCGGCGGTGGTGACGTCGGAGCGGCGTGCGATCTCTCCCAGAGGATCGTCGTCCAAGGTCTCCCAGCCCCGATGAGGAGGAGAACCGCCTGGCGAATCCATTGCAGCAGCGACAAACTGCCTTGGTCTCTTCGGGGGGAGTGGAACTGGTGAGGAGGAGATAAGAGCGTAACCGTAGGGCCTCGTCCCTTCGTTAAGGAAGTTATGCGGGAACGTATAGTGGTAGTGCGATGGTGCGGTTATTATTTACAACGGAGTACTGTACTTCTATAGTGCACCAGTTTTGAACTCTAGAAACTCAAGGCCAAGAAGCTACAGTTGCAAGTGGAGGGTACTACTGTTCTCTAGAACCATCGCTGTACTATCAATGCAGGGAAAGTACACCTGCGTACTCTCCGTCCTCTATTCAAGCGCGTAGCTGGCCTTGAGATAATGGAGTGAAGTCCATGCATGCAACGCCACAAGCTCCAGAGTATAACACTTTACGTACAGAGCCATATTGCATAGTTCCCAATGCCGCGCCAGGTTTTTCTGGCTCCTCGGGCTTAATTGGGAGGCGCTGGTTTTTGTACCCCTAGTAAAGATGGTAGCTGATGAGGAAGCAACAAGCGAGGTGCGGCTAGGGCGAGCACGCAGGCGAGAAACATTGCACAGTGTGAATTGATACTATACTAGCAAGATGCCCATGCGTTGCATGGAACATCAAGATGCATTTGTATGAGTATTTTATCTTGTGGGAGAACAGGATGAACGAGGGAATGCCTTATTTGCAAATGTGGAGAGGGGTGTGGGTATCTTTTTGCAAAATTGCCATAGTTTCCTTCCTATCCGTCAGATATAAATCGGACGGCCTATATTGCAGGATGGCAGGCACACCATCATCACCAACTCTGTTTTTTATAAGAGTAGAGATATAGGAGTACTACTAGTAGTACTACTCTAGTACGTGAGCCACGAGATGATGGGAGGTAAAACCCGTTCACGTGGCTGGGCTATCCACTGCATCCAGATTGTGGTGCAACACGTTCGTTCGATTTCAAAAGTCATACTACCAGTGTACAATATTGGCTCGCAGCGAAGTTAATATTTTTTAAAAAGGCCGCCGTGCGTTCGGCCGGGATCGAACCCACAAAACGAGCTATACACTCCCGCGACCACTAGTAGTACAACACAACCTAGAATCGCCTTTTGTCGCTAGTACATTGTTCCTTACAAGAAACCACTACCAAGAAACTAGGTACCACTTTCCAACCAGCCCAACCAAGAAACCGCTACAATAATCTCCAAAAGTTAGCAAAAACATACCTAAATTTTCTTAATTCGTCACAATAAACTACCAAGTGCTGTTATAGCCATGTTTCAACCCATGTCGCCCCTTAAGTCAACGTCGTCTATTTGACCGGCAAGCTAGGCGTTATGACTTGTGGGACCGACATGTCAGTCTGGACAAAAATCCCCGAGTGACCTCCTACCTCCGGCCCGTCCACCTAGTCATCCTCGGCCATGGGACGCAGCTACCGCCGCCAGCAGAAGGCAAGGTCAAAACTGCCGGTGGCGCGAAGCCCATATTGTGGCAGCCCGGATGCTAACTCCGTTTGGCGCTCGCGGCCGTTTGCTAGCCAAGCTAGCACACACCCTGCTGGATGCATCCACCTGCTTGTCTGCAATGTTTGCTGGCTAGGTTGGCAGTGCGGCGGCTTGCTCGCGTGCACCGCGCTAAGGCTAGCCATCTGGTTGGAGTGAAGGCCAGCGCGGCGGCTTGCTTGCATGTGAGCCACGCTCGGGCCAGCCAGCCAGCCATCCCGTGCGGAGGCCAGCGCGGTGTCCGGCCCGTCCGGCGGAGCGGCGTCCAGCTCGCTCATCACCGGTGCCACCGACGAACATGCATATGAACTGTTTGAAGTAGTAATGTTCAGGAAAAAATAATGATTGGAGGAGGAAGAAGAGGATAGAAGCTCATATGTGGGTCCCTCGTGTCTTAACGGTCAACACAACGGTCAAACAAACGGTGTTGGTTTAAGGTGCCTCATCAGCACGGACGTGTGGGCCAACCCTGTCATAAACGGGTTTAAACGAGCCTAATCGGCACTAGGTAGTAGCTTTTTGGCGCGGATTAAGAAATTTTGGGTATGTTTTTGCTACTTTTTGTACAGTAGTTTCTTCCTAGGGCTGGTTGAAAGTGGTAGTTTTTTAAATACTCTACATACTGTAAGTAGGAGTGAAAGTTAATCTTTGGAAGCCAATAAGCACGGCTAGTTACATAGTGCCTATGTGTACGTAATTCAAACTAAATATCGACCATGAGTGACTAATATCTTGATGGAAAACTCGAAACTATGGAACTACTAGCCATTTTTTTGCATGGTTGGAAATACTAGCAATGTGCACTTGCGTTGCAACGGATCATAAGTAGAATAATACTTATTCACAAACTTGATAGAAAACACTCTAATTTTGATATACATATATCACTAAAAATATATTATATTTCAATCAGAATATATTCCTTGAATTGTTGTGATGAGGTGAAGGAAGGATCTAGTTGGTTTTAATATACTAAGGGGTTTTCTGCAAATTGAGTAGACAAGTGGGATGTTGTTGCGACAAGGCAACAACTTACCTCACAGTCGTTAGATGTAGATCTAATGGTCACAAATGACGGATGGCAGACACACCATCATCACCAACTAAGTCTTCTGTAGGAGTACTAGCAAGATGCCCGTGCATTGCATGGAACATCAAGATGCATTTCTCTAGTCTTATAAAAAACAGAGTTGGTGATGATGGTGTGCCTGCCATCCTGCAATATAGGCCGTCTGATTTATATCTGACGGATAGGAAGGAAACTATGGCAATTTTGCAAAAAGATACCCACACCCCTCTCCACATTTGCAAATAAGGCCTTCCCTTGTTCATCCTTTTCTCCCACAAGATAAACTACAAATACAAATGCATCTTGATGTTCCGTGCAATGCATGGGCATCTTGCTAGTTTTTTTATAAAACACCTGTTGTGGTTGACCCATGCGGGAGTAATCCCATGTGTAAAAACTAATGATATCTCGAGAAATAGGAGAGATAAGTTGAGGAGGAGTGGGGCGTGGTGGTGATTGGTGGTCAAACTGGGCGGAGGCATGGGGATGGACGACGCCGGCAGCGGCCACCATGCCAGATTGTTCCAGAGGCTTCCTTTTTTAATTGCTCAACAATGAGGTTGTGGGAGATAAGGATGAATGAGGGAAGGCCTTACCTGGAAATGTGGAGAGAGTTGCGGGTATCTTCTTGCAAAATTGCCATAGTTTGCTTTCTATCCGTCAGATATAGATCGGACAGTCTATATTGCAAGATGGCAGGCATACAATCATCACCAACTCGGTTTTTTATAAGAGAGAAGAGATATAAGTATGGAGATACAAACATATTGTCGATACTTGTGTCCATAAACTTGTATCTATGTTATATTCAATGGCTGAGCATGTGGGGCCTTAGCACGATGACTTCCTGACTGTGTAAAACAAAGGTTTTCCCATCGCCGATAAGGAGGGGGTGACGGCAGCGCGCTTTCGGCTCGCTCTAGTCCTAGTAGTCATACTAGGTAGTCTACGGACGTGTAGATTTACTCATTTTCACGTCTCTTGTTCGTCATACTGCCACGACTGTTGATGAATAGATGGTAAGTTATTCACGAGAAAACCTTGGTTGAGCGTGTGTGTGAGAGAGATAGCGCGCGTGTGTGTGATATGTAGAGACTGAGGCTATGATAAGAGTTTCTTTGTGTGTCTCTGTGTGTGGAGGATAGAGAGAGACATGTGCATGGGGCTTTGTGTTGTGTAACATGGAGACACATAGACATATCCAGAGAGTGTGTGTGTGAGATACACATGCGGACATGGGGAGAGATGTGTGAGTTAGAGAGACGGAGAATTTTGGCGTGCATGTGAGCTAGAGAGAGAGAGGGGGGATATATACTCGAGAGAATATGCAAGGGTGTGTGTCTTAAAATAAGGATCTAGATATATGGGTGTTGTGCGTGTCTAAGTGTGTTTGTGCGCGCGCATGTGTGTGAGAGGGAGTGTGTGTATGTGGAGAGGAGAGACCACTAATGATGTAAACCTAGTAGGGAAGGGGAAGGGTGTGACATGTGTGTCCAAGAGAGAGAAAGGCATGTGTAGTAGCGGGATAGCATGGGTGCGGGCGGGGAGCAGACTATTTGGAAGAGACATCGAGTGTGTGTGGGAGAGGGGTGTGAGAGTGAGAGAGAGAGCGAGCAAGGGAGAGAGAGAGGAAGAGAGGGGGAGAGAGAGGGGTCGTTTGTGTGCGGAAGTGGCATATAGATAGGGAGACAAGGTTGATGTTGTTCGAAAGTGGCCTATGTACGGAGATGCAAGGAAAGTGAGTCATCGTGTGTGTGATAGAGACTTCATGAGAGATCTAGAATAGATGGTGTAGAGAACAACGTGTGAGATTGAGAACGATGATACGCTAGGAAGCTATGGAAAGAGTCACGACATATATGTATATAGGGAAGGAGCTGGGTCGGGTCCGCATGTGGGAGAGATAGAAAGAGGAGAGTGGTGCACAAGGAGACAAAGGGTGCTTGTTTTGTAGTGGGGGTGGTGAGTGAGGTGTGTATCAATTAATGCGAGAGAGAGACAGAGAGATGGTGGAGAGTGTGCGAGAACCACATAACTAGGGAGATAGACGTTTGGGGGCGACGTTTTGTGTGTATGGGAAAGATACACTGCTATATAGTGCGTGTGCTTGGGAAAGACAGATGCCGGGAGACCTAGAGAGTGGGGGAAGAGATGTTTGCATGCCCGAGAGACAAAGTGATAGAGACCTATATTGGGGCCCGGACTTAGAAGAGAGAAGGGGGTTAATGTGCTCCTGTGTTCATGTCCGGGGGAGAGAAAGGCTTATGGGGTGGGGGGGAGGAGTGGGGACGGGGTGGTGTGCTTCAGATAAAGAGTGAGGTGTCTATATTTGAGAGACTTAAGCATAATTGAGATATATATGGTCAATAGTGTGTGCACTCATGGTTGATCAATTTGTTTCACAGTTTGGACTATGAGATAACAGTACTTTTGAACATGCGTGATATACTTTGAAGTACCAGAATTACAAACCTAAGATTGGAATTTTGGTATTCGACTCCATTATTAGCTTTTGTAATTCATTTAAATGGGGGTACATTTTTTAATCTGGGATTTCGTGATTTCAAATTCATATATCAAACCTAGAGATATACACATACTGTCATGTTCAAACCTTATAATCATCCACTTTTTTCATACGCATACACATTTTTTTTTGTCATCATATTTAGGATAAACACATTTGGAATTTCATTTGAATTGGACCATATGATGGTATTTGCTTCCGCTAGCTCAATGATCCATATTTGAATTGAATGGACAGTCTAAGTTTTGAGTTGGAGACATTGATTTTCGAAACTTGCACTTTTTTTGCGTGCACAACAAATAAATTCTCGGCAATGATATCATAGTTGGCCGTACAAGAGCAGAACACTTAATTTCAGCCGCCAAAAGCTTTCGAACTTCTCGCTCACATCGAAATATCTCGCGCCCGAAAGTTTAGCCCTGCGATATTCCTGTTTTACCCTTACCACATGAACGGAAAAGGTCTGCTTTGGTAACTCCATTGTTTTCCCCTCTTTGCCCCAAACATTCTTCCCTAGAGCCCCTCCCCTTCCCCTCCCCGCCTCCTCCCCCCAACGATGCCAAGCCGTCGAATCTAGTCCTCCGCCGCAGCGGTGGATCTCACACCCCGCTGGATCTACCTTCTGCACCTTGGAACCCCCAACTGCCAACTCACCACTTCACCGGAGCCGCTTCAGCGACTGGCTTGTCCACCGCTCAAAATCTCCTTGACCTCCATCATGGTCCACCGCACCGGATCTGCTTCACCGGCGCCCTCGTCCACCATAGTGTAGGCCCTTCACCGACTCCCTCGTCTGCCACATCACTGGCCCTTCATACAAGCCCTCATCCACCACAACAGATCCGCCTCATCGAAAGCACTATACACCGCACCGGATGTGCTTCGCCGACGCCTTCATCCACTGCACCGGACTCACTCGACGGATGCCATATTCAACTCCACCGGCCCTGCTTTACTGACGCCGCACCCTCATCAGGTTATTTCGATTGGTACTCCTTCGGTTTTTCCCTTCTTTATCATGGAACTGTTCACTTACCACAGATGAGCTTTCTTGTATGTCGACAAGGACCGCAACCGAAGCACCGGAGCCGCTTCAGCAACGGCGAAAGCCGGCCCAAAGTCAACTGCAACACGAGCACCATCGACGATCCTTAGCTTTCCCGTATGACAATGATACCCATATGCCGCCAAGAATCAGGTACTATTATCCAACGGCCGGCGCCTACGTTCACTTTCTTAGCATAAGCACCGCACCTTCGAATTTCTTCAGGGCATCATTCAATTTTTCATCAGACGCGTTCTTCTGCTTGCACCTGTAGGGCCATACGTGTGGCAGTGAACAGGTTACATGTGCTAAATTACAAACCAGTGCACATATAGTTACAATGCTTTTGTTTTGTCCTAAGTATTACTGTACTTCCTAGATATCACTGCCTACTATTTTACTTCTTGCATGCTATATTTATGATAATGGTGTTGTTCTGATGCCACCTGTTAGTTACGTTAGACTGCTTCTATGGCCCTATTTGGATACTTTAACTTAGCTAGAGGTTAGAGTTAGTTTCTAGCTCATGACTCACCCTGAACTAACTCTAGCCAAAGAGTGTTTGGATGACAGGGTTAGATTGACAATAAATGCACTAGGAGAACTAGCTCCAATTAGCACCTCTTGGGTGGGATAAGTTTTTTTGGGTGGGTTAGATGCAACTAGCTCAAACTAGCCCTCATGTTTGGATACTTTAGGGCTATTTGAGCCCAAACTAGCTCTAACCCATGGATCCAAACAGGGCCTATGTTCTCTATGCTTAATTACACATCAGCAAACTAGCTTGTGGTTCCACTGCTTTTTGTTTGTTTTACCCCACATTTTTTTATGCTAGCTATTACATCACTGCTCCGAGCCTATGTTCATTACTTTTTTGTGCGTTCTTGATCTTCCCAAGTTGCATGACTAATTTGATGCTTCTATTCATTATGGAGCTGCCAACCCCATCAAGAAAAATATTTGTTCTTTTGGGGCTGGCACCTCGAACAAGCATAAAAATAGAGTGAAGCACATATATTGTCGTGTAAGCACACACCCTTCTTTCATTAGTTTAGATTAACCATTTATGATCAATTCGAACTAGTGCATGTGATTAAAATTAATTTTACCTAAATAGAGGTGGAAGAATAAACAACATCAACTAGATTTGCAACCACAGGATGCTTACGATATCTTCAAAGAACATTGCAATAGCAGCGAGGCTTCACAACAACATATGGTAAGCCAGTGTGTTTTAGTACATGTGAAATGTAATGCGTGTGGGCTGCTTTCTTGGCTTGTGCCCTCAACTTGTAATCCTACAGAATTACAAATAGTTTAGTTGTCTGCTTTGCTATATTGCTTGATTCGAATGCTTGTTTGTTACTTGTTATTCTATACCTAAGTTGGCCAATATGTCAGCAGTGCCTGCTATACTATTGTAAAGAAATGCATGCCTAATTCATTTGACTCCTTAACTTTTCCTATGAACTTCATCACAAGACTGTCTTTGTAGTTTATATGTGGCCACACTGTTTAAGTGCTTTCTCAGATTATTTCAACTGCTTATATGGCTGGGCAACTTAAATATAGCGGTGGTACACTGCCTTTCATCTTACCATTTTAATTTGTTTTCTGCTGATGCTGCTTCGAACCATTTAAATATAGCTTGCCATGCTTGGTAATAATTTGTATGCCGTTTACCATGTAAGCTTACTACCTGGATCATGCGATAACTATCTCTTACTTATGTCCAGCGGAAACCCTTTAGGATGCCGTTCCCACTAGGACACAATATACAACCCCATAATCTATTTGTGGAAGCAGTGCACCATCCATGTTACCAGATGGTAGCAGTTCAGAGGCAACACCGTTGGAGAGCAGTCTGAGCATAGATATTACAGTTCTTGAGGCTCTACTAGAGGTAGAAAGAGATGGTGTGGCTGCCATGAATGAGGTAATCTTGATTTTGAGGCTGGAAATTATGCAATTAGCTGCACGCATTATGGAAGCAAGCCAAGAATTGGAGGAAGTAAGAATGTTGCATTTGAAAACTGTAGGAACGAAGTATGTCTACCAGAGGGGGGTGAATGGGAGTTTTAAATTTTCTTTGGAAAACTTAAATCTCTCAGAACCCAGCAGCGGAATAAAGGATAAACAAGCTAAGAAGAACTACAGCGAAGTACTGAAGGGAAACTAAAGCTTGCATTGAAGTAAATTACATGAATGGAATGCATCGAAAGTAAACATGAGAGACAGAGGTAACCGAAAATGCTCGACGGTGACAAGATATTTGTTAAACCAGTTCGTCCTTCTGCACAAGGACTACGTCTGGTTGGAGGGGCTGTGACTTAACATAGAAGATAAACTCTCTTCACCCTATTCTCCTCGATAATCGATTTGTCAACTGATGCCGATCACTCGTGGTAGATCCTTGAAGGCGATCTCCAAACCTTTACAGACTGCTTCTTCGAGAACCATAATCACTCTTGGTCTCTGAAGAAATTGACACCTAACCGTCTAGAGAGTTTGCAGCTCTCAAGAGTAATAGGCGGAGCGTACTAAACTTAGATTCTAGTGATGCTGAACCACTATCTAATTCTTCGGCTCTAGGGTTTTTCTCTTGGTGGATTTTAAACTCAAATCGCTCAGAGAGGGGGTTGCTCAACAATCTTCTCAGAATCAAACAGAGCAGCCACCAGACAAAGCCAGTGTAGGGTGGCTATTTATAGCCGCAGCCTTCCCATATGGGAACTGACCATTTTGGACACGAGATCCGGCCAATGGCCAACCGACACGTTCAAAACGGTCGGATTTTGGAGCAATGGTAACATTACTTGAGAAACAAGTAATGCTAACTCCTCGGTCCAAGGCAAATCTCTCGCAGCAACGAAGATCATAGTCTCTTGCTTGCAAGTATTTGCTCAGAGCACAAAGAGATTTCTCTCACCGCTTTCATAGGATTTGGGTTTAGCATAAGAGAATCAAAGCTTCAAAACACTACACCCCTCTTAATAGTACGGTGGTCCTATGACTCAATGAAAGAAGAAGAACAACGAAATAAATGCTACGTCTTCACTTTGTCTTCATTCTTCCTCGAGCGCAGTCATTTGCTTTGAACATGCACCGAACCAATTGCTTAAACTTCAGCAATTTTTAGGGTTCACTCTTGATAGCTTTTTCTTCGGTGATAACCTTCTCTGCTGCGCAGGGAGATTATCTTCATCGTTTGCATCAAACTCCTTGATACATCAGGGACCTGTTACTCTGTGTGCACTAGCAAACACATAAGTCCCATACTGTTTATGTCAACAAACTCCAAAACATAAGGGGCCTATCATTGCACCAACAATCTCCCCCTTTTTGGGCCGTTGTTGACAAAACAGATAATCATCGAAGTGAAGATAGATAAGTAAATTGTAAATCAAACAAGAGTGAACTTACGTTACTTGACGCGATGATGAAATATACTCCTCCTGGATGTATGCAGGGTCAATTGATATACAATGAAATTCCTTGCAATTCATTCAAGTGTGTGGAGGATTTTCAATCATATGAGATAATGATTCGCACTGATGATAGATAATTCAGCGAGAATAAAGTGCACCATTCATAACTTCTGTTAATAATTCCACCTGCAAAACAATAAGCTTCGAGAGAGAGTAGTGCAGCAGGCGGGGTTATTAATATTACAACCCATAATAGAAGTTTTACATCAGAGCGCAAGGAATGGCATAATTGTTTCAAAAGATAGAGCGAGAAAACACAAACACCAAATCTAACAAAGCAAATCTATCAAACTCTCGATGTTATTCTCCCCCTTTTTGTCAACTAGTGTCAAAAAGGTGACAAAAAACACGGGTGCTAGAAAACGGTGAATATGATTCACTCTGAGGCATCGCCTGATGAACTTCCCGAAGAAGTTTCTGATTCGGAAGTGTCTGGAACATCTTCATCTTCAACGGCAGCAGTAGCTGATCCTTCGAGACTGACTTGGGTCTTGGAAGAGGAAGGCACATTAGGATCAGCTTTGAGAGTCTTGCGAGACAGAGGATTTGCTTTAGCAGGTTTTTCAGTAGGCGATGTTGCTTCTGATTCGTCGAGTAATTTGTGCAGCTGAATCCGAAGTAAATTCGTTTTTGGTTCACGAGCTGGCAAAGGTGGAGTGGAGCGATCTTGATAATCTTCAGCAGTAAACCCTTGGTCAATGTACTGATAGAGTTCTTGGAGGTGAGAATTGCTGAGTTGCTTCTTGGAGAAAAATTTCCGAAGCAATTTCCATAAGCGCTTCTTGTTTTCTACTGTAATCATATGCACAACTTTTGTTGGTTGTGAATAGCATTAAGTTCGGCAGCCAGATGTTCTTTTTCTTGATGATCTTAGGCCATATGCTTAAATAGCAATTGTTGGGTGTGCATGCTCACTTCAAGATGTGAAGGAGGTTGAGTGTTTGGCAGACGATCATGCTGAGGTAGCTTGGGTCCATTGAAGGTAGTATGATAATCAGGACTTGTCACTGGAGTTTTTCCCGAAGAGAAATCTTCCATCATTTTCAGCGTATGACGCACAGGAGGAATAAAGCTTTTATGGCTAACTTTGGCAAGATATTCAGTCTTCATTGCATAGTCAATCACCTTCTGAATCCAGGGCACATACACCTTGATGGTTTTTGGACACTGAGCTGAATCCATCAGTATGCGCAAAAACATGTCTTCAACATCAAAGATATACCCTTGTGAGATGGCATGGATGGTGTTCCGAAGAACATCAGATATGGCATTATCAGTATTCATTCTGCTAGCGGACAGAGAGTGTATGTGAGAATGTGATATAACGTTTGATTGTCTAATGTCAAGTGCTCAGGCAGAGGACCACTGTAGTCACGAATTTTTTCTTCATCCATTGTGCAATGAAAATCTTCATCAGTGATTGCATCAATGTTATGAACCTGAATCTCAATTTTGCCATATTCAAACCGAGGGAAATGAAAGTGAGATATGAAGTCCATGGCAGAGCATTTTATTCGCTTTTCTTCTGTCATCCATTCCATAATCCATTTTGTGCTATCTAACTCATCTCCGGAGATATACAATGTTGTATAAAACTGAAGGATAATCTCCCTATTCCATGGATGCTTGTCGTGGTTCGACACGATCACCTATGGGGCCATCGGCCCATTTGTGGTTCGGCAAGGAGGAAGGGCACGTTGAACAAAGAGCGGAGACTATAGAACAGCACGGCAAAGGTGACTCGGGTGGTTTTTACCCAGGTTCGGGCTGCCACGAGGCGTAAAACCCTACTCCTGCTTTGGTGGATTGGGTGGAAGACCATGACGAACGCGCAGCGCTCAAGCCCGGCAAGGTTGCCTCGGGGAGAGCAGCTACGCATGTATGAGTGTACAAGGGTCCGAATCCTTTCTAAGGTTGCCTCGGCCCTCCTTTTATAGGTAAAGGGGTTACCACAGTGGCAAAACAGTCATTATCAAGTGATTAGATAGCCACAGTGCTATCATACCTAACTCTGCAGACATGACAAGGTGCATTAAATGTACCGCTTAGTGTCACATCATGGAAGTAGCACGGCAAGCCTTGTCGTGCCATTCAACCACCTTCTCGCCTGTCTGCGTGACACGCCGCTGGATGGGTGTTATTTAGGGGTGATCTTCCTCAGAAATGGCTGCCACATGCTGAATGATAGCCACTTAATCAGTTTGGGGCTCGACACCGCACCGATAAGTGACCGGTGTTGCTGTGAGGTTGAGCGGTGGAGCCTTGGCGGGGAAGCAGGCCGTCGGCGCCCCGGCAATCCTTGCCGGGGAGGTCTCGAGACTTGCCCTTGGGGTGGCCTCGACCTGACCAGGCTCACCTGCCCGGCAAGGGAGGCTTTTCCCTTAGTGATATCTTGTTCCTTCGGCTTGTATTGGTCTGCTTGATCCGCCCTTTGATTTCTCAAAGAGCTATTTCTTCTGCTTGGCCTTGTCTTATCGCTGTAACCTTGCCCTTGAGCCTGTGTACAGTCCGGGCAACATACAACAGGGTTTGTTGCACCGACAGGAGCCCCCGGGCCTGGCCCGAACGCGTTGCCGAGGGTCGTCGGGGTAGGCCCTATCAGGTACACAGGCAGAGGTGTTGTGGCAGCTCATCCTTTCATATTTTCTTTGCTTATTCATTAACCTGTGCTTGAGTCAGTTTTTGGTTTTTCCGGGCGTTGTGCAAGATGCTAAACATGGTGGGGCGGTCTCTGCACCGGCCCGTGAACGACTTTAATTCACGGGGAGGTAACTGCCATTCCACTCTTCCCACCGCGCTCGCTTTTTCTGCCACGTACGCCGCATGCATTGCGCAGGGTAGGTGATGGATGGCACGGGGGAGGGCGCCGTGGCTAAAACCCGACTGCTTCGGATTGGTGCGAGAGGGCGGTGAACAAGCCCGGTCATGGCCACCAACACGAGCGGGTCGGGCCCGAAGGAGCCCCCAGCTCCGGGCTTCTGCTTGTCTATAAAAGGGAGCGTGAGGGTGAATGGAGGAACTCATCCCCGCTCTCTCTCCTTCTTCTTGTTTGCTATCTTCATGCCTAAGAAGAGAGGCCAGGGGTCGACCCCGTGGTTCCGTTCAGGGGTGATGATCTTGGATGTCCGTGTAGATACCCGGGGAGTGAGCTTGGCCCGCGGTTGTAGGAGACGTGGCGACTGTCGTTGGAGCCGCCATAGTTGGTGGCAACGCACCCACGGCGGTCGCACCGATCTCGGTGTGAGGGGCGCTGTGTCTTTCCTTGGTGGCGGAGCGCTCGTATCTTTCATGCAAGTTATTCGTCCGGGGCATCTGGCGCCCGTCCGTGGGGTTGCGCCCGGGATCCTTGATGATCTCGTCTTGCTCTATCTGTCGAGGCGAGGGGCGACGCCGGAGGTGGTGGTGCCCTTCTGCCCGCTGAAGTGGGGGACGGTGCTGTTAGCATCATCAGTAGTCTCTCCGGGGGAGGCGTCGAGCAAGGGGCCCAATGCCTCCTTGGAGCGATAGTGATGAGGAGGAAAACGGCGAAGACAACGAAGGCGGGTGGCAGGCCGTCAGGTCAGAGTACGATGGCATAGACGCCTTCGTCTCGTATTGTTGGCCTGCCTCTCCATTTTTCGTCTCTTCCCGTACCCCGGCACCATCATCACTAGCCTCTTCCAGATGGTTGCCGGGGGAGACTCTCTTGGTGCCTTCTGCCGGGCGCACCCCGCAGTCCCGGTGGTGGCAAGGGCCCCGCCTGGCCGCTCTATTCGTCGCCGCCTTCGCAACCTCGCCATTCCTAGTCTTGCCAGGCTGGGCTTCTGCTCAGGAACTCCTCTTGCCCTCTTCGCCTTCCCCTGTAGTTCCTAGGAGGAGAGGGACAAGAAAGGGATTATGGGGCATTTATATTTTTTTAGCCTAAAATATGTAGGCACTTGCCAAAAATTAGTCTTAAATATGTAATCTTCTTTATCCATGTTTGTGCTCTGTAAGATCCGTACTTGTTTATCCGCATATTAATGATAAAGACAAGCCTTGCCGGATATTTGTGCATGTATTCTGTCCATGCAGAGGTGGAATGCCTCTATATGTTTGAGTAAACAAGTTTCCACGGCAAGCTATCCTGCTGGTGCCTTCCATTTGTTGCCGCGGCTTGGCCTGCCGGGCTCGAAACTAGGAAAAGGGACCAGCCCCCCATCGAGCCCTGCCCATCAAAGGCCACTACAACCACCTTGACCAAAGCAATGTTTGAGTCAAAGGATGGGAGCATCCATGCTTCTAAGGCGACGGTGTTTCTTTATGCACCAGTTTGCTCCTTACACAACATGTATGGATAAGAAGAAACTTATCTGTTTGGCTTGTCGGGGACCGATATGTAGGCTTGTTTCCGTTTCTTCTTTTCGAGACCGTGTCCGTGGCAAGAGCCTTGCAGTTTAGTGCAGAGGAAAACAAAGCTAGATATGACCTTATCTACATGATCATGCCATGCTCATGTTATGCTATGCATGCATGCAAGTTTTTGAGGCACCCAGCGCATCGTTTATTTATCTGCTGCTCAGGGTCTGCGCCTGGCTTTGTACAAAGGGTTACATGCAGCATCAGCAAGGCTTGTACAAAAGGGTGGCTGTCGGGCAGGGCCCGACAGCCACGCCTTGCGGGTAGAACTTGCGAAGATGCTCAATGTTCCATGAGTTTTGCAATTGAATGCCATCTTCGGTCTCCAGACGGACTGCTCCGGGTCTGGAGACTCGTACTACCCGGTAAGGGCCTTCCCAGTTCAGCGTCAACTTGTTTGCACCCTTGGCAGACTGAACACGCCTAAGGACAAGGTCGCCTTGCTCAAGGCTCCGGGCGTGAACCATGCGACTGTGGTAGCGCCGCAGGGCTTGCTGATAGCATGCAGCACGCGTAGCAGCTCGGAGACAGTTCTCCTCAAGGAGCACGGCGTCGTCATGCCGGTGCTGCTCTTGCTCTACTTCATTGTAGGCAAATACTCGAGGTGACCCATATATGAGTTCCATGGGGATTACTGCTTCTGCCCCATAGACTAGGGAGAAGGGAGTTTGGCTGGTAGCTCAATTTAGTGTCATACGGAGGGACCAAAGAACCACCAGCAGTTCATCAATCCAGCGTCTGCCGCACTTTCGCAGCCTATCAAATGTTCTTGTCTTGAGTCCTCACAGCACTTCAGCGTTCGCCCTCTCAGCTTGTCCATTGCTTCTGGGATGGGCAATAGAGGTGAATGAAACTTTGCTTCCCAGGGTTTGAACGTATTGCATGAAGGCGCGGCTTGTGAATTGGGTGCCATTGTCAGTGATGACTCTGGCGGGTATCCCGAAGTGGCACACCAATCCTTTCAAGAACTTGATAGCTGATTGTGCAGTTACCTTCCTCACGGGCTCCACTTCCGGCCACTTTCTAAACTTGTCGATGGCAACATACAAGAATTCAAAGCCCCCGGTAGCACGTTGGAAGGGCCCCAAGATGTCGAGCCCCCAGACCGAAAATGGCCATGACAAAGGAATCGTCTGGAGAGCTGGAGCAGGCTGATGGATATTCTTGGAGTGGAACTGGCAGGCTTCACATCTGGTGACTAGCACAATCGCATCTTGGAGGGTCGTGGGCTAGTAGAAACCTTGCCGGAAAGCTTTTCCAACCAAGGCTCTTGATTCAATATGGGAGGCGCACATGCCCCTGTGTATTTCTGCCAGTAGTTCCTTCCCCTCTTCCCAGCAAATGCACTTCAATTTCACACCGTTGGGCCTCCTTCTGTATAGCATGTTATCGATGAACTGATACATACTGGCCCTCCGGGCCGCTCTTTCAGCTTCTTCTTGCTCTTCTGGAAGTTCTCATGTTTGGAGGTAACGGACTATGTGCCATGCCCAAGTTGGAGCCTGAGGCTCGACAATAAGGACCAGCGGCACCTCCTCGTTCGTGGGAGCGCATGCCTCAACCACAAGGACTGGTAGTTCGGCGGGAGGGTGCTGCTCACCAAGCGAAGTGGACTTGTTTCCGCCAACCTCTCTACCGGGAGCTTCGGGAAGCTCTACCGGGAGAGGCTTGCCAGAGTCCAGTTTCCTCCTCTTTCTGGCCATTGTTGCCGGGGATACGGAGGGCTGAGTCAAGTGGAGAACAAAAGTCCATAGTTCCACAGGAAGCTTTTGCGCAGTGCACTTTGACAGATGGTCAGCAATGTTGTTTTCCGCACGTGGCACGTGCTCTGTTTGCCATCCATCAAAGTGCTCCTCCAACTTTCTCACTTCCTCCACGTATGCCTCCATCAATGGACTCTGATAATGCTTGTTCACTTGCCTCACCATGAGTTGTGAGTCTCCTTGAATGATTAACTTCTTAATTCCCAACTCTGTCGTGATTCTGAGCCCGACAAGGAGTCCTTCATATTCCGTAGTGTTGTTGGTAGCCTTCTCCCGGGAATATGCATCTGGACCACATACTTGAGGTGCTCTCCAGTGGGTGCAATGAGGAGCATGCCAGCTCCTGCACCTTGAAGTGAGAAGGCACCATCAAAGTACATGATCCATTCTTGGGGCGCTTCCTTGCCGGGGATAACTGTTTCCAGTGCCTCTTCATCTGGGGTACGTGTCCACTCTGCAATAAACTCCGCCAGTGCTCTGCTTTGAATGGTTGACGTGCTCTCAAACTTCAAACCAAGGCTTGATAGCTCCAAAGCCCATTCCACTATTCTACCAGTGGCCTCCGGGTTCCTCAGTATACGTTGCAAAGGGAATCGGGTGACAACTGTGATCTCGGGGGCTTGGAAGTAGTTGCGCAGTTTCCTTGAGGCCATGACAAGGCCAAAGATCAACTTTTGCATGCCAGAGTACCTTGACCTAGCCCCCTACAATAGGGAGCTGACAAAGTAAACTGGCCGCTGCACCACTTTCTTCCTTGCCGCAGTCTTGGGGTTGCCTTCGCTTCTCTACTCTTCCTTCTCTTGATCTGCGCTCAGCCTTGTTGGGACTGGTTCACTTCCTTCTCTGGGGAGGACAGTAGCTGCAGCTACTCCTTCTTCCACTTCCTGTTGTGCCACCAGTGCTGCGCTAACCACTTGATTGGTTGCCGCCAAATACAGCAGCAATGGCTCTTGTGGTTTAGGAGCGACCAGGGTGGGAACAGAGGAAAGGTAAGTTCTTAAGTCCCGCAGTGCTGCTTCCACCTCCGGGGTCCACTTCACGGGTCCTGCCTTTAAGATTTTGAAGAATGGAAGAGCACGCTCGGCGGACTTGGAAATGAACCTACTTAACGCGGAAACACATCAAGTTAAATGCCTCACGTCCTTGACTGACTTGGGTGATTGGATCTGTTCGATTGCCCTGATCTTGTCAGGGTTGGCCTCTATCCCCCGGTGAGACACAAAGAAGCCAAGTAGCTTGCCGGAGGGAATGCCAAACACGCACTTCTCTGGGTTCAGCTTCAAGTTGATCTTGCGTAGGTTTGCAAAGGTTTCTTCCAAGTCCTAAATAAGCGCCGATCTATCCTTGGTCTTGACCACTATGTCATCCATGTAAGCTTCAATATTCATGTGCAGCTGGGACTCAAACCCCATTTGCACTACTCTTGCAAAAGTGGACCCAGCGCTCTTTAACCCAAAGGGCATCCGTACGAAGCAGTATGTGCCACATGGGGTTATGAATGCTGTCTTCTCCTCGTCTTCTTTGGACATGAATATCTGGTGGTACCTAGAATAGGCATCCAAGAAAGAAAGTAGATCACACCCGGAGGTGGAATCCACGATCTGGTCGATGCGCGGCAAGGGGAATGGGTCCTTTGGGCATGCTTTATTCAGATCTGTGAAGTCTATGCAAAGCCTCCATTTCCCATTTGCCTTGCGCACTACCATTGGATTTGCCAACCATGTTGGGTGCAATACTCCTCTGACCAAACCAGCTGCCTCAAGTTTCTTGATCTCTTCGGCAATGAACTGTTGCCGCTCCAAGGCTTGCTTCCGGACCTTCTGCTTGTCGGGCCGGGCATGAGGGAAGACAGCAAGGTGGTGCTCGATTACCTCCCTGGGAACACCGGGGATGTCATATGGTTGCCAAGCAAACACATCGACATTCGCCCGCAGGAAGGCAACAAGCGCGCTTTCCTATTTGTCATCAAGGGTGGAGCTGATAGTGAATGTACCATCAGCGCCAACCAGCCCTGCCGGGACCTTCTTCATAGTGGGTGCAGCAACCTTGGATCTCTTGCTAGTAGAACTCTCCGGCAAATCATCAACGGGTGCAGCGTACTCCGGAGAGGTGCGCTTCTCGGATTCCTTGCCGGCATCCTTGCTAGCCTTTCTCCCTTGTTTGTTTTCCTTGGCAGGGACTGCGGCTTCCGCGGCCTCGGCAGCAACCGCATCTCGGTACATCTTGTCCACGCATATAATTGCATCCTTCTTGTTTGATGGGATAGAAATGACGCCCATCAGTCCTAGCATCTTCAGGGTATTGTAGGCATAGTGGGATGCCGCCATGAACTTTGCCAGGGCAGGTCGTCCAAGTATCCCATTATATGGCAATGGAAGCTCAACCACATCGAACACAATGTTCTCAGTCCGATAGTTCAATTCTCCTCCAAATGTTACCGGCAGCGTAATCTTCCCCTTTGGACGACTCCTGCCGGGATTGATTACTTGAAACATGTCGGTAACCTTGAGCTCTTCATCTGTTATCTGCAGCTTGTTGATTACCTTGGGGGAAATCAGGTTCAACCCGGCCCCGCCGTCAACCAACATCTTTGCGACCTTGAGGTTGCGGATCGTTGGTGATACCAACAATGGCAAGCACCCTACCGCGGTGGTGCGGTCAGGGTGATCCTCTTCGTCAAAGATGATGGGCGTGTGACACCATTTGAGTCATTTCCGAGAATCTACCGCTGGCTCCACAGCATTGACCTCACGCGCCCATTGTTTCAGCTGGCGGTGAGAGGAGTGCAAGGATGCGCCCCCATCAATGCACAGGGCATCAGTGGCTTTTTGAAACTCTTGCTTGCTGGTTTCCTCTTCTTCCCCTTCATCGCTTTCATCACCACATTCCTTCTTCTCATGGCCTTTAGCAGGTTTCCCCTGATATTGGGGGACCTTGCCGGGGCGGCCGCCTCGACCCTTCCCGCCAATGCCATCTTGGTCTCTCTCCATATCACGCTTCTCATACTCAGCCTTCTGCTTCTTGACGAGTTGCTCAACTTAGTGACATTCTTGGAGATCATGGCCTTTGGTTCGATGGATCTTGCAGTACGGCCCGTCAGCCTTCCCAGCCTTCTCGACTGCCGCAGCCTCCCGATAGTCGGCGCACGTGGCAACCTCCTTGCCGGGGGCTTCGGTCTTGGCCTTTTTGCTGGTACTAGGGGTGCCTGACCTCTCGACCGCCAGCACTGCTTTCTCCTTGCGCTTCTTGTTGCGTTTCTTGTTCTTCTTCTTCTGGTTGGCGGCAGCATCATCGTCTTCTGAGTCAACATCGACGCCATCCTCTTCTCCGAGGAGACGCCTCCCCTCCTCCGTATGGGCACACTTATCCACCAAGGTGTAAAGCTCGTTCACAGTCTTGGGCAACCAAACGTTCATCTTGTAACATATCCTACGGTTGCGTACATTGGACTGGAACACGACAATCACAGCTGCCGGGTGGATATCTGGAATGTTCCTGTGCACCCGGCTGAACCTCCACATGTACTTCCGCAAACTCACCCCTTCCTTTTATGGAAGGAGCTACAAATCGCTGGGCCGCCCTGGTTCTTGATGACCGCCCGTGAAGGCACCAACAAACTCATGGCACAGATCAGCCCAAGTCGAGATGGAGTTATCCGGCAAGTGCATCAGCCAGGACCTCACATTTGGCTTGAGCGCTGATACGTCTCCAACGTATCTATAATTTTTGATTGTTCCATGCTATTATATTATTTGTTTTGGATGTTTTATATGCATTAATATGTTATTTTATATTATTTTTGGGACTAACCTATTAACATAGAGCCCAGTGCCAGTTTCTGTTTTTTCCCTGATTATGAGTATCGCAGAAAAGGAATACCAAACGGAGTCCAAACGGAATAAAACTTTCGTGATGATTTTTCTTGGACCAGAAGGAAACCAGGAGACTTGGAGATGAAGTCGGAGGAGCCACAAGGACGGAGGGCGCGCCCAGGGGGGTAGGGCGCGCCCCCCACCCTTGTGGGCCCTTCCTGCACCTCCTGGCCAAATTCTTTCACCTATATATTCCCAAATATCCCCAAACCAACAGAGGCATCCACGAAAAGACTATTCCACTGCCGCAACGTTCTATACCCTTGTGGACCTTTTTCGGCACCCTGCCGGAGGGGGATTCGATCACGGAGGGCTTCTACATCAACACCATTGCCCTTCCGATGAAGCGTGAGTAGTTTACCATAGACCTACGGGTCCATAGCTAGTAGCTAGATGGCTTCTTCATCTCTCTTTGATTCTCAATACCATATTCTCCTCGATGTTCTTGGAGATCTATTCGATGTAATAATTTTTTGTGGTGTGTTTGCCGAGATCCGATGAATTGTGGATTTATGGTCAGCTTATCTATGAATATTATTTGAATCTTCTCTGAATTCTTATATGCATGATTTGATATCTCTGTAATTCTCTTCGAACTATCGGTTTGGTTTGGCCAACTAGATTGGTTTTTCTTGCAATGGGAGAAGTGCTTAGCTTTGGGTTCAATCTTGCGGTGTCCTTTCCCAGTGACAGTAGGGGCAGCAAGGCACGTATTGTATTGTTGCCATCGAGGATAAAAAGATAGGGTTTTCATCATATTGCTTGAGTTAATTCCACTACATCATGTCATCTTACTTAATGCATTACTTCGTTCTTTATGAACTTAATACTCTAGATGCATGCTAGATAGCGGTCGATGTGTGGAGTAATAGTAGTAGATGCAGAATTTTTTTGGTCTACTTGACACGGACGTGATGCCTATATTCATGATCATTGCCTTAGATATCGTCATAACTTTGCGCTTTTCTATCAATTGCTCGGCAGTAATTTGTTCACCCACCGTATTATTTTCTATCTTGAGAGAAGCCTCTAGTGAAACCTATGGCCCCCGGGTCTATTTTCCATCATATAATCTTCTACTTTTCATCATACAAGTTTCCGATCTACTATTTTGCAATCTTTTACTTTCCGATCTATAAGACAAAAATGCCAAAAATATTTACTTTATCGTTTATCTATCTCTATCAGATCTCACTTTTGCAAATAACCGTGAAGGGATTAACAACCCCTTTATCGCGTTGGGTGCAAGTTGTTTGATTGTTGTGCAGGTATTCGGTGATTTGTGCGTTGTCTCCTACTGGATTGATACCTTGGTTCTCAAACTGAGGGAAATACTTATCTCTACTTTGCTGCATCACCCTTTCCTCTTCAAGGGAAAAACCAACGCAAGCTCAAGAAGTAGCAGGAAGAATTTCTGGCGTCGTTGCCGGGGAGATCTACGCCAAGTCAAGACATACCAAGTACCCATCATAAAACTCTCATCTCTTGCGTTACATTATTCGCCATTTGCCTCTCATTTTCCTCTCCCCCACTTCTAAAACGATTTTTGAAAAGATTCGCCCTTCTCTTTGCCTTTTCTTCGCCCCTTGTTTCGTTCGATCTTTTGTTTGCTTGTGTTACCATGTGCCTTCTTTTTGCTTGCATCTTCGCTTGCTAAAGGTTTATGGATCCTCATCCACTTGCTAATCTTTTTAAAAGATCCAATTATGATGAACCAATTTCTAGTGATTTGAGTGCACTAGATTATCTTTATGAAGTTTTGCTTGAAATTCGTGAATCTGAAAATTGTGATGAAGTGTTAAAAGAAGAAATCTATGAAGTGATTCACAATAGCTCCTTGGATGAAAAGCATGATTGCAATGGTTCTACTATAAATTCTATTAATGTCAGTTGTGCTAATGATATGCAAAACCCTAAGATTGGGGATGCTAGTTTTGCTAGGTCCACTACTTGTTGCAATGATCATGATTGGGGTGATTCTTCTTATGATCTTGAAAATTTATTTAAGCCCCATGATGAATATGAGGTTGATAATAATGTTTGCTATAATATTGAAAGTGGGATTGGAAGAGTGTCAACCTTAGATCCCACATATTTGAAGAATGTTCAATCTTATGAATTTTTTGATAAAAGTGGGTTTGGAGAGGTCATGACTTTAGTTAATGTTAATCCCACTATTTTGGAAGAGTGTCAACTTCGCATGCATGTGGATCGTGTTGAGAATATGTTATGTGATAGCTATATTGTTGAATTTGCTTATGATCCTACATGTAATTATTATGAGAGAGGAAAATATGGTAGTGAAAATTTTCATGTTACTAAATTACCTCTCTTCATGTTGAGATTGCTATTGTTTCTTTCTTCTTCCTTGCATATGCTAGATCTTGCTTGTCTTGCTAATTTGTTTTCCTATAAAATGCCTATGCATAGGAAGTATGTTAGACTTAGATGTGTTTTTCACATGTTTTACAATGCTCTCTTTGTGCCTCAATTCTTTCCTTTCATATGAGCACCATCAAAATTACCAATGCCTAGCTAAAAGGCTTTAAAGGAAAGCGCTGGCTGAGAGACAACCCAATATTTTTCCTTGCTGTTTTTTAATAAATAATTCATCTAGCCTCTGGTTAGATGTAATTTTGTGTTTTAATTAGTGTTTGTGCCAAGTAAGACCTTTGGGATGGCTTACGGTGATAGTTGATTTGATCTTGCTGAAAAACAGAAACTTTTGTGTCCAGTCAAAGAATTTTATTAATTCACTGGAGAATTGAAAAAACCTGAATATTTTATACGAGATTTATATACAAATTGCCTCTGTTGTCCTAATTATTCAGCATTTTTGGAGTTACATAAGTATTAGAACAATTCGGATCTTCGCAGACTGTTCTGTTTTTGATAGATTCTGTTTTCTTTGTGTTGTTTGCTTATTTTGATGAATCTATGGGTTGTATCGGGGGGTATGAACCATGGAAAAGTTGGAATACAGTATATATTACACCAATATAAATAAAGAATGAGTTCACAACAGTACCAAAGTGGTGATTTATTTTCTTATACTAACGGAGCTTATGAGATTTTCAGTTGAGTTTTGTGTTGTGAAGTTTTCAAGTTTTGGGTAAGGATTTGATGGACTGTGGAATAAGAAGTGGCAAGATCCTAAGCTTGGGGATGCCCAAGGCACCCCAAGGTAATATTCAAGGACAACCAAGAGCCTAAGCTTGGGGATGCCCCGGAAGGCATCCCCTCTTTCGTCTTCGTCTATCGGTAACTTTACTTGAGGCTATATTTTTATTCACCACATAATATGTGTTTTGCTTGGAGCGTCTTTTATGATTTGAGTATTTGCTTTTTAGTTTGCCACAATCATCCTTGCTGTACACACCTTTTGAGAGAGACACGCATGAATCGTGATTTATTAGAATACTCTATGTGCTTCACTTATATCTTTTGAGCTAGGCAATTTTGCTCTAGTGCTTCACTTATATCTTTTTAGAGCACGGCGGTGGCTATATTTTATAGAAATTGTTGAACTCTCATGCTTCACTTATATTATTTTGAGAGTCTTTAAACAGCATGGTAATTTTCTTTGGTTATAAACTTAGTCCTAATATGATAGGCATCCAAGAGGGATATAATAAAAACTTTCATATAAAGTGCATTGAATACTACGAGAAGTTTGATTCCTTATGATTGTTTTGAGATATAAAAATGGTGATATTAGAGTCATGCTATTGAGTAATTGTGGATTTGAGAAATACTTGTGTTAAGGTTTGTGATTCCCGTAGCATGCACGTATGGTGAACCGTTATGTGATGAAGTCGGAGCATGATTTATTTATTGATTGTCTTCCTTATGAGTGGCGGTCGGGGTCGAGCGATGGTCTTTTCCTACCAATCTATCCTCCTAGGAGCATGTGTGTAGTACTTTGTTTCAATAACTAATAGATTTTTGCAATAAGTATGTGTGTTCTTTATGACTAATGTTGAGTCCATGGATTATACGCACTCTCACCCTTCCACCATTGCTAGCCTCTTTTGTGCCGTGCAACTTTCGCCGGTACCATACACCCACCGTATACCTTCCTCAAAACAGCCACCATACATACCTATTATGGCATTTCCATAGCCATTCCGAGATATAATGCCATGCAACTTTCCACCGTTCCGTTTTATTATGACACGCACCATCATTGTCATATTGCTTTGCATGATCATGTAGTTGACATCGTATTTGTGGCAAAGCCACCGTTCATAATTCTTTCATACATGTCACTCTTGATTCATTGCACATCCCGGTACACCGCCAAAGGCATTCATATAGAGTCATATTTTGTTCTAAGAATCGAGTTGTAATTCTTGAGTTGTAAGTAAATAAAAGTGTGATGATCTTCATTATTAGAGCATTGTCCCATATGAGGAAAGGATGATGGAGACTATGATTCCCCCACAAGTCGGGATGAGACTCCGGACGAAAAAAAAAGGCCAAAAAAAATAGACAAGGCCCAAACAAAAAAAAGAAAAAGAGAGAGAAAAGAGAGAAGGGGCAATGTTACAATACTTTTACCACACTTGTGCTTCAAAGTAGCACCGTGATCTTCATGATAGAGAGTCTCCTATGTTGTCACTTTCATTTACTAGTGGGAATTTTTCATTATAGAACTTGGCTAGTATATTCCAATGATGGGCTTCCTCAAATTGCCCTAGGTCTTCGTGAGCAAGCGAGTTGGATGCGCACCCACTTAGTTTCTTTTTGAGCTTTCCTAAACTTATAGCTCTAGTGCATCTGTTGCATGGCAATCCCTACTCACTCACATTGATATCTATTGATGGGCATCTCCATAGCCCGTTGATACGCCTAGTTGATGTGAGACTATCTCCCTCTTTTTGTCTTCTCCACAACCACCCTCTATTCCACCCATAGTGCTATGTCCATGGCTCACGCTCATGTATTGCGTGAAAGTTGAAAAAGTTTGAGAACATCAAAAGTATGAAACAATTGCTTGGCTTGTCATCGGGGTTGTGCATGATTTGAATATTTTGTGTGATGAAGATGGAGCATAGCCAAACTATATGATTTTGTAGGGATAAGCTTTCTTTGGCCATGTTATTTTGAGAAGACATAATTGCCTTGTTAGTATGCTTGAAGTATTATTGTTTTTATGTCAATATTAAACTTTTCTTTTGAATCTTACGGATCTGAAAATTCATGCCACAATAAAGAAAATTACATGGATAAATATGTTAGGTAGCATTCCACATCAAAAATTCTGTTTTTATCATTTACCTACTCGAGGACGAGCAGGAATTAAGCTTGGGGATGCTTGATACGTCTCCAACGTATCTATAATTTTTGATTGTTCCATGCTATTATATTATCTATTTTGGATGTTTTATATGCATTAATATGCTATTTTATATTATTTTTGGGACTAACCTATTAACCTAGAGCCCAGTGCCAGTTTCTGTTTTTTCCTTGTTTTTTAGTATCACAGAAAAGGAATACCAAACGGAATAAAACTTTCGCGATGATTTTTCTTGGACCAGAAGGAAACCAGGAGACTTGGAGATGAAGTCGAAGGAGCCACGAGGCGCCCACAAGGACGGAGGGCGCGCCCAAGGGGGTAGGGCGCGCCCCCCACCCTTGTGGGCCCCTCGTGCACCTCCTCACCTAATTCTTTCGCCTATATATTCCCAAATATCCCCAAACCAATAGAGGCATCCACGAAAAGACTTTTCCACCGCCGCAACCTTCTGTACCCGTGAGATCCCGTCTAGGGACCTTTTCCGGCACCCTGCCGGATGGGGATTCGATCACGGAGGGCTTCTACATCAACACCATTGCCCTTCCGATGAAGCGTGAGTTGTTTACCACAAACCTATGAGTCCATAGCTAGTAGCTAGATGGCTTCTTCTCTCTCTTTGATTCTCAATACCATGTTCTCCTCGATGTTCTTGGAGATCTATTCAATGTAATACTTTTTTGCGGTGTGTTTGCCGAGATCCGATGAATTGTGGATTTATGATCAGCTTATCTATGAATATTATTTGAATCTTCTCTGAATTCTTATATGCATGATTTGATATCTTTGTAATTCTCTTCAAACTATCAGTTTGGTTTGGCCAACTAGATTGGTTTTTCTTGCAATGGGAGATGTGCTTAGCTTTGGGTTCAATCTTGCGGTGTCCTTTCCCAGTGACAGTAGGGGCAGGAAGGCACGTATTGTATTGTTGCCATCAAGGATAAAAAGATGGGGTTTTCATCATATTGCTTGAGTTAATTCCTCTACATCATGTCATCTTACTTAATCCATTACTCTGTTCTTTGTGAATTTAATACTCTAGATGCATGCTGGATAGCGGTCGATGTGTGGAGTAATAGTAGTAGATGCAGAATCGTTTCGGTCTACTTGACACGGACGTGATGCCTATATTCATGATCATTGCCTTAGATATCGTCATAACTTTGCACTTTTCTATCAACTGCTCGGCAGTAATTTGTTCACCCACCGTATTATTTTCTATCTTGAGAGAAGCATCTAGTGAAACCTATGGCCCCCGGGTCTATTTTCCATCATATAATCTTCTACTTTTCATCATACAAGTTTCTGATCTACTATTTTGCAATCTTTTACATTCCGATCTATAAAACGAAAATACCAAAAATATTTACTTTATCGTTTATCTATCGCTATCAGATCTCACTTTTGCAAATAACGGTGAAGGGATTGACAACCCCTTTATCGCATTGAGTGCAAGTTGTTTGATTGTTTGTGCAGGTATTCGGTGATTTGTGCGTTGTCTCCTACTGGATTGATACCTTGGTTCTCAAACTAAGGGAAATACTTATCTCTACTTTGCTGCATCACCGTTTTCTCTTCAAGGGAAAAACCAATGCAAGCTTAAGAAGTAGCAAGCACCAAAGGGAAGTAGTTGGCGAATACCTTTTCATCTCTTCCTCCGGCGGCTTGAATAGCGATGGTGTAGATGCTCAAGAACTCTGCCGGGTTCAGTCTTCCATCATATTTTTTTGGTATCTCTGGCTTGAACGTACGAGCAGATGGCCAACGGACTTGCCGCAGCTCGCGAGTGAAGGAAGGACACCCAACCTTGAAAGGCAGGTATCCGTCTCCACCGGACGCGGGCTCGTCAACATCGGGGCCATTGCGCCTGTCAGACTGGCGGTGGGTTTCGCGGCGCCATTCTATGGTGACGCGCGTCTTCCCGTTGCCTGTCCTCCAGGACCTACCGCTAATCTCGACGGTCTTGAGGATCAGATGAAGCCATCGACACCTTGTCGTGTTCTTGGTTGCGTGGCTCTGGCTGCGGCCCCTGCGCTGGCTGTCATGGGAGGACTGCACCATAAGGTTGGCCCCTTCAGCACGGCCAACGGCTCGGGCCGCTGTCGCTGCCTGCAGATGTCGTGGCCAGCCCGTTCATTGTGATCCCCCTGCTTCAGCGAAACCGATCAAACTTTGAATGGTGGCTCTCCATTCATCCATTTGGTCGGCCGCTGGTGGGATCTCAACAGGAGCTGGGCTCGCGCCATGGCTTCCGAAGCAGTACTAGCATGGACGATGACGTAGATCGCGACGTCGCCCGACTCCTGACGATACCGGTAGTGGCGGCATCGTGAGCCAGTCGCGAGGGCAATGTGACGACGAGAAGGACAGGCTTGGGGGTTGATGACCCCGTTTGGCACTTCGCCTTGATTGCCTTGCCTTGGGGAAGGCGTGTGCCTCTAGCTGCACCCGCAGCAGGGGCTGCTAGGAGGTCGCGATTCGCGCCGGAGCGGGCGCCATTGCTGCGGCTACGTTCTCAAGTGAGGTGGAGAGGAGGAGATTGGATGTTCTACCCTCCCGCATCTTGTGGAGTGTGGCCGCTAGGATGATGTTGATGCTGTCCTCCTTCGGCGCCTCCTACTCCCACCTCAGCCGCGGGGGGAACGATGATGGCGCCGCCTATGCCAGTCACGTTCCCTGTGGCGTATGCGTCCTCCGACGCCACCGCAGCCCCCATGGGATCAGTGGATGCATGCGAGGGGGCCTTCGAGGTGGAAGGATGGGCTGTTGCGCTGGACTTTTTCTTAGGCGCCATGGATGATGATGCCATCGTCGAAGAAGAATGGCGATGAAGATTGACGCGCTGTTTACGTCCTCGAGTTCGCACAAGCGCTTCCCCCTACCTGGCATGCCAAAGATGTCAAGGTTCAACACGATCACCTACGGGGCCATCGGCCCCTTTGTGGTTCGGCAAGGGGGAAGGGCATGTTGCACAAAGAGCGGAGACCGTAGAACAGCACGACAATGGTGACACAGGTGGTTTTTACCTAGGTTCGGGCTGCCGCTCAGCGTAAAACTCTACTCCTGCTTTGGTGGATTGGGTGGAAGACCGTGACGAACGTGCAGCGCTCAAGCCCGGCAAGGTTGCCTCGGGGAGAGCAGCTACGCACGTATGAGTGTAGAAAGGTCCGAATCCTTTCTAAGGTTGCCTCGGCCCTCCTTTTATAGGTAAATGCGTTACCACAGTGGCAAAACAGTAATTATCCAGTGATTAGAAAGCCATAGTGCTATCATACCTAACTCTACAGACAGGACAAGGTGCATTAAATGCATCGCTTAGTGTCACATCATGGAAGTGGCCCGGCAAGCCTTGCCGTGCCATTCAACCACCTTCTCTCCTGTCTGCATGACACGCCCCTGGACAGGTGTCATTTAGGGGTGATCTTCCTCAGAAATGGCTGCCACGTGCTGAATGACAGCCACTTAATCACTTGGGGGCTCGACACCGCACCGATAAGTGACCGGCATTGCTGTGAGGTGGAGCGGTGGAGCCTTGGCGGGGAAGCAGGCCGTCGGCGCCCCGGCAATCCTTGCCGGGGAGATCTCCAGACTTGCCCTTGGGGTGGCCTCGACCTGACCAGGCTCACCTGCCAGGCAAGGGAGGCTTTTCCCTTAGTGATATCTTGTTCCTTTGTCTTGTCTTGGTCTTCTTGATCTGCCCTTTGATTTCTCAAAGAGCTATTTCTTTTGCTTGGCCTTGTCTTGTCGCTGTAACCTTGCCCTTGAGCCTGTGTACAGTCCGGGCAACATACACTAGGGTCTGTTGCACCGACAATGCTTATAGCCTAGGACATGCATGAGACCAAAGTCTTCAAAGTCTTGCAGAATTTGATTGAAACAGCCAATGTTCTGCATAGCAGTAAAGTCTGGGAACTCACGAGGGAAAATCTTCAGGCTATCATAAAGAATACGAGAATAGTAGATAGCCTGTTCCTGAGTCCAGAACCGAGGACATTCAGACATTCTGTGCTTGCTGTATGGACTTTCTCGAAACAAAACTAGATGAGTATTTCTGTTGAATAAAGGCCCTTTGACTCCAACGCCGATGGAAATCAATGGTAGTCGCTCGCGAGGATAGTGGTACTTGAGTTCATCTTCAATAGAAAGCACTTCATCGCCATAGATGATGGAATCTAAATGATGAGCTGATCGGGACTTTGCTGCAGAAGGATCAACATCTGAGGTTCTTCGAGCAGTGACGAGTGAAATCCTCAAGTGAGAGGAATTTGACACTTGTGCAGGAGCGGAGTTAGGCACCGAATCTTTATCAGTCATTTGGGGCTGTTGTGGAATTGCTTCAGAAGTGAGAGGAGCAGAGGGAGGAACTGAATCTTTAGGTTCATCGAGGACAGAAGAATCTTGTCGTTTAGACTGAGGAATTTCACCTTCTTCGGACACTTGGTGCTGAGAAGGATTTGCTTCATGAGCTAGAGAAACCACGGGCACTGCTTCAGTTGGCCTTGGTGAAGATGACTCGTTTGCAACTAGTTCATGAGGAGCCGAAGGACTAGCTTGTACAGGAGAATTTTCTCTCTGTGTGTTAGAATCTGGAGGAGGAGGAGCATTCTTCTTCGTAATCTTCATGTTCTTCTTCTTCGAAGGATCAATGTGCCCTTTGACTAGATCAATGTAACCAGTCACTTTGTGGTGATCAAGGCAAATCTTGCGAACAATTTGATCTAGATCCGAATGAAATCCCAATCTTCTGTGACGAAGAACTTTCAGCTCCTTATTAATATCATCATAAGATTCTTCAAGTTGCCTGATGACAAACTTGGAATTGGTATTTTTCATATGGTTGTCAAGCTCCTTGAGTTGACCAATGAGGTCATTGTTCTCAACTGAATCATTTCTCATATCTTGGATCAGAGTAGACGCTTGAGAAATAACTTCAGAGGGAATAGGCAAAGATGCCACTTCTCCATCAAACAAATCATCGACAAATCTGTCTAGCTGCTCCATGATGAATTGATGATCAAAAGAATGTGGTGCAGCAGAGTCATTTGCAATCTATGGAGTAGATGGAGCAGAGGGAGCAAACTGAGCCACATTTTGCTCGATCGGAGGCATACAAGCCAGAGGTTGAGTCAGTTTCGAAGCAAATTGTGCAGCTTTTTCTTTCACAGCATCAGAACTCGGAACCTTCTGCTTAGCATCTGGCCCTTTGATTTGCTTCACCTTATCTTTTGGAAGCTTTTCTCCTGGCTTAGCTGTGCTAACGGGGGTTTCAACCACTAAATCTTGCAAGTTAATTGCATCAGGATGAGGTTCTGTGTTCACTTTGTCAACCATGGTGACAATGGTTGCTGGGGTCTTCCTCTTCAACTGGTTCTTCTTTGGAGGTGCAACAGGGACTGCACTTACTCGAAGATCAGGTAGAACAGTGGATGTTGTGACATTCACTTGTTCGGAGAGAGTAGCATCAATTTCCTCTCAGGTGAGCGGAGGATCATCTTGATCAGATGAATCACTTTTAGGTTCAGCTGGCTTCGTAGGCCTTTTCCTCGGGGCGCTCTTTTTCTTCAGAGTAGCAGATTTTGGATTCTTCATTCTGCGTTCATCTTTTCCTTCAGCCTTTTTCTCTTCTCAATGTCTGATTTGATAAGACGGCGATTTTCCTCTTTCTATGCCTGATCTTTTGCGGCCTTTTTGGCACGCTTCTCAGCATTTTTGAGGTGCTTGGCCTTTTCTTCAGGATAAGATTCTGGAGTCTTGGTGGATGACTCATGAGCGTCAGGAGGTGGTGGAGGCTTTTGCTGGGGTTCACCTGCCCGTATGAGCCCAATCTCACGATAGTCACCCCAAGGGGGATGGAAAGCAAAGTTCTTGGCGTATCGAGGATGAACCATCTTGTAGTTAAACCACTTCCTTACCTAGTGACGCCGAATATTTTGCACACGTCCTTTTCTCTGATTGGAATCTTCTCCTGGAACTGTGTTGTACTCATCATGAGAGACAAGCTCAGCTATATTCTTGAGTGGTTGCCTGCCACCTCTCCTCTTCTTCGGTGCATCTTCTTCTTGTTCCTTTGCATTTTGTTCGGCTCGTTTTCTTTTGCTAGTGGATGGGCCTACCATTGGGCCCTTTGGCGCTTTAGATTCATCAACTGTTCCCATGAAAGCCTCTTCATCATCAGCCATACTGTGTATCTTAGCAGAATCTTCAATAGACTGCATTGACATGTGAAAGAGAATAGGTACGAGGGAAAATGGGGACAGGGTCACAAATGCTCATAGCGAAAGATTTTCTCGAACAAAAACATTTTGAGGAGGAATCAGATGCAAATTTTGAGAGATGTTTCGAAAGAATGAAACATATAGATTGAGCTAGTAGGTCTGAAGAAGAATACTAGACAGCGAGCTAGGCATTTCATTCGAGCGAAGCATAACCCAAACCATAGATCTGACGGATTCGGATGCGAGGAATAACTACAAACCACATCCGCACTAGAGAAGTAAAAACCTAGATCTAAGATATGCGGTAAAATCGATGAAAATTAACCACAGACGAACTCGAATCAGAGGAAAGGAAGTCCGAGTACGAACTACACGTACCCTTGCTCGGTGACGTGCATTAACTACGGCGGCGCGAGGAAGAAGATGTCCCGCGGCGGCGTGGAATGACTCCGGTGACCTCTTTCCGGCAGCTAAGCAGTGAAGGGACGTCGACGTCGAGCTCAAGGAGGAGCACTACTATGAGGGTTTCGGTGCAGAGAGAGCGAGGCAAAAGAAAGTAAAGGAGGACGAATGGTGCGGTGCGGTTTATATATATAGGCGAAGAGAATAACCGCACGCCGAGGTTTTTGATCGGACGGTCTCTAGCCATAGACGATTGCAATTCAATGGATAGGATGAACTGGCAGTTGATGTGTTGCATGTGGCAACCTTCAGAGATCGTGGTCCTGACTTGGGCAGGAAATCCCAAATTTTGGACAGCTTTCGCCAAAATAGATTGATGTTCGGACCGAATCATAATTGTGGTCAAGGACACCAGTTTAAGTTTTGTTCCAGATAAAATTGAGCATTTGTAACAGATCAACATGGACTGAAAGAGATAGATTAGAGGGAAAACCAGGGTCCTAGGCATTTCACTCAGCAGAGAACACAAGCAAACGAGCAAATAGTTATGAGAGGAATGCATTCGGACAGAAATCAAATCCATCGAATCGAAGAGAAATTCAACGAAAGAAAATTGCGGTGGCCTAACCCACCGTATAAGAACTATATGACCCTGAGCGTCGAACAATTATCGTGGCACCCGGTTAGTCTAGTTCTTCGTTTATGCATTCACTCTCAGAAAGAAACTTTCACTTTGTCGAAAGTTTCAGACTCTTCGAGTATTATTTACCCATTCCTTCAAAGATGTGAAAGTGTTAGCACGGGTGCCAAGTCCAGCTTACTGCGTGTTTGCGAGGTCTAGGATATTTAGCTCACACCATAACACACAGAATCTTTTCTCGTCGAGAGGCTTAGTGAAAATATCAGCGAGATTATCTTTGGTCTTGACGTGATTGATGACAATATCCTCTCGGGCCACATGATCATGAATAAAGTGATGTCTAATGGCTATGTGCTTCGTGCGAGAGTGCTGCACAGGATTGTGTGCAATTTTGATGGCACTCTCATTATCACAATATAGAGGGATATGCTTGACCTTCATGCCATAATCCTTCAGTGTCTGCTTCATCCACAATAGCTGAGTGCAACAAGAGCCAGCAACAATATATTCGGTCTCAGCTGTAGACAATGATATGCAATTTTGCTTCCTTGAAGACCAATAGACCAATGATCTACCGAGGAAATGACATGTCCCCGAAGTAGATTTCCTATCAACCAAGTCACCAGCCCAATCTGAGTCTGAATATCCAGCAAGATCAAACTGTGCTCCCTTAGGATACCATAAACCTAAGGTGGGGGTGTGAGCCAAATATCTCAGAATGCGCTTGACCGCTTGGTGATGCGATTCTTTCGGTGCAGCTTGATAGCGGGCACACATGCAAACACTCAACATAATATCAGGTCAGGATGCACATAGGTAAAGAAGAGATCCAATCATCAAACGATAGGCTTTCTGATTATAATCCTTACCGTACACATCTGCATCTAGCTTACCATTCATGGGCATTGGAGTTTTATAGCCCTTCATTTTGGAATCTTGCATTTTGAACTTCTTCAGGCACTCCTTCAGATATTTTTCTTGAGAAATGAAGATACCATTTGCTTGTTGACGAGTTTGTAGTCCGAGAAAGAATTTGAGTTCACCAATCATGGACATTTGATATTTATCGGACATCATTTTCCCGAATTCTAAACTGCAAGCATTGTTAGTACAGCTGAAGATAACATCATCCACATAGATTTGACAGACGAATAAATCATTGTCAACTGCACGAGTGAAAAGTGTGGGATCTGTGGATCCTGGTTTGAACCCCTTGTCGAGAAAAATATTCTTCAGGGTGTCATACAAAGCTCGAGGGGCTTGCTTTAGCCCATATAAATATTTCTTCAACCTGAAAACTTTGTTAGGATACTCAGGGTATTCAAACCCAGGTGGCTACCTAACAGAAACTTCCTCATCAATTTCACCATTAAGGAAAGCACTTTTCACATCCATTTGGTATAGCAAGATATCATTGTAGTTTGCATAAGCAAGAAGAATGCGAATTGCCTCAAGGCGTACAACAGGAGCATATGTTTCACCGAAATCAATACCTTCTACCTGTGTGTACCCTTGAGCAACAAGTCGTGCTTTGTTTCTTACCACAATATCATTTTCATCTTGCTTATTGCGGAAGATCCATTTTGTGCGGATGATATTGTGCTTCTTGGGATTCGGTTTATCAACCAGTTCCCACACATCATTCAATTTGAATTGTACCAACTCCTCTTGCGTGGCATTCATCCAATCCGGATCATTCATGGATTCTTCATATTTGGTAGGTTCTGCCAGTGAAACAAAGGAGAAACTGCCACAGTAGTTAGCCAAGCGAGTGGGCGAATGAGTTGTAGATCGATAACCTGGATTCTCAATTTCATCGAGAATTAGTGATGGATCAACTCGATTTGCCACATGAGGATGAGCATTTTCTTCGTGATGGTCATTGTCATCAGTATCAGCATTTGTGTCATCATTCCCTTCAGGATTGCCATTTTGATCGGCATTTGTTTTTTCATTTCCATTTCCATTCGGAGGAGCATTTTTTTCGGCAGTGGTTTGATGCGTTCTGCTTCGGGTCATAGGAGCGTCATCATCAGATGATTCAGGTGCATTTCCTTGAACAGGCTTGACGCTCCCAATGGCCATTTGCTGAATAGCATCCGATATCAGCGGTTCATCTACCTCATTTGGCAAGTGCTCTTTTTGAGAGCCGTTAGATTCATCAAACCGCACATTTACCGTTTCCATAATTTTCATGTGGTGAGAGTTATAGACTCGATAGGTATGCGAGTTTGAGCCATAACCAAGAAGAAAACCTTCATGTGCCTTAGGTGCAAACTTAGAAGAATGATTCATATCAAGAATGTAACAAGGTGCACCAAAAACACGTAGATAAGAAACATTTGGTTTCTTGCCAGTGATAAGCTCATATGAAGTTTTCTTGAGGAACTTGTGAAGATAAATATGATTGATAACATGACAAGCAGTGTTAATGGCATCAGCCCAGAAGCGAATGGGAGTTTTATACTCACTGAGCATTGTCATTTCCATTTCAATGAGAGTTCTATTCTTTCGTTCAACAACTCCATTCTGTTGAGGAGTATAAGCAGCAAAGAACTCATGAGTGATACCATGATCATCGAGAAATTCAGCAATGTGAGTATTTTTTAACTCAGTTCCATTATCACTTCTGACATGCTTAATTCGCACATCATATTCATTCTGGGCCTTCTTGGTGAAGCTTTTGAAGATATCTTGAGTATAGGTCTTGTCTTCGAGAAAGAATACCCAAGTGTATCGAGAGAAATCATCAGCAATAACCAGACCATAGTGACTACCATCGAAGCTTGCATAATTCTGAGGACCGAATAAATCCATGTGAAGAATTTCCAGTGGTCTTGTTGTGGTCATGACTGCCTTTGATGAATGATGCTTCTTAGCCAATTTACCAGCTTCACAAGTAGCACAGAGACGATTCTTGTCGAATTTTACATCAGGAATGCCACGGAGATGATTTTTCTTCACCAGAGTCTGCAAATTTCTCATACCTGCATGACCAAGTCTGTGGTGCCACAGCCATCCTTCGGTCGCTTTTGCAAGCAAACAAGTTTGGACTGAGGGACCCTTAGAGAAATCCACAATATAAAGATCACCCTTTCTAATTCCCTCAAAGACGTAGGAATGGTCAGAGGCCATGAAGATAATGCATTTGGATATAGAGAATAAGACTAGCATGACTAAGTCACATAGCTTGCCAACAGACATGAGATTGAATCCAAGGGATTGAACAAGCAACACATCATCAATAGAATTATCCTTGGAGATAGCAATTTTACCTAGCCAAATTACCTTTCCTTTGTTGTTGTCGCCAAAAGTGATATACTTCAGAGGAGAAGCAGTTAAGTTGGGGTCGACAAAGAACGACTTGTCTCCGATCATATGACTAGTCCATCCACTGTCCATAATCCATTCAGTACACCCGGAGACATAGTCCTGCAGAAGAATTAGGCTTTCTTAATGTCAGTGTACTAAGTATTGGGCCACTAGTACCCCTTACTTGTGCACGGGCAGTTGTAGCCGTCCTCGCGGCAAGCCTTGCCGGGATCAGCTCGAGGTCGATTTAAGTCATCAAGGAAATCATCAAGTCAGAGATCTGAGGATCAGCAGATAAGCAAAGCTGGGAATCGAAGGCCAGCTTCCCCGGCAAGATCCTTGCCGGGATGGCCCGTGGAGCCCGGCAAGCCTCGGCGCCCAGCAAGGCTTGGTTCCCAGCAAAGCTCGGTGCCCGGCAGGCCCTGGCGCCCGGCAAGGATCGGTGCCCGGCAAGATTCTGCCACTGTGCCACCGCTTCGGCACAGTAACGAGTCTGACATTCTGGCTCCTTCCATGGATGCGTGGCGGCATGCCAGTGGAGGAGAGCTTAAGCGGTGCTGATGGGATGGCCCCTTTTTCCATCCCCAAGAAAGTGAGGACACCTAAACAGACACCTCACGGTGCATTAAATGCGCTCGTCCTAATCCGTCAGGGGTTAGGTATGAAACCCTGTAGCTACTTTCCACCTCAATGTATGTACATTTTGCCACTGTGGAGACCCCTTTGAGCATATAAAAGGAGGCCCAAGGCAACTGCGACAGGGGAAGAGAACTTCTGGCCCATTCTGCATGCGTAGCTGCTCTTTGAATGTACTGTTCATTGCGAGCGCTCCTGAAGGCTAGGCTCAAGAACACAAAGCAGGAGTAGGGTTTTACGCTGATCAGCGGCCCGAACCTGGGTAAAAACTTCCCGCGTCGATCACTGGTTCTGCTCTTTGCGTATACCTCTCCCCCCGCCGAATCGTAAAGGGATCTCTCGGGATCCCATAGGTGTCGTGCCCCGACACTTAACCACCCACATCTTTGCAGGTGGCTTCGAAACAAATGAATGAGCAGGATAGGTTTTCTTTCGATAAGCATAGTTGTTACTCGATGAGGAGCGAGTATAATTGAAAGAGTAAGCGTTGAAATTCTTTCCAGATGAATCAACATAATGATTGTATCATGTATGCATATATTCATTCTGTCGAATCCTTTGTGCCGGCAAGATTAGTCGAGTAGAAACAGGCAGAGCATCAACAGTTTTCTTCGGCACCCAAATAGCTTTCTTTGGGGAACCATTTCTGCAGTTTGGTCCAATATAGCGAGCAACAGTCTCATCATGTTGATCCTTGAACAACTTATAGTTGTTCAGGGAATCATCATCTGGATATTCAGGCATGGGAGAGTTATATCCCGAAAGTAATGCTGGGTCGAGCATTTTGCTCTTTGCTGGAACCCACACAGTTTGAGGATATTGATGTGGTTCCCAGTAAGTGTCATTTTCATTCAGTTTCCTTTCGAAATAGATGCCTTCCTTTCTAGGATTTTTGTGAAGAATAGATTTCTTTAGAAGATCGCAAAGGGTTTGGTGTCCTTTGAGAGATTTGAACATTCCTGTCTGAAGAAGATCCTTCAACCTAGCATTTTCATCAGAAACATAATTGATTTCCTGGATCTAGGTGTTAGCGTTCACGGATGATTCAGCATTATTTTGTTTAATGCATTTTAAACATGCTGGCTCAAACGCTTCAGGTTTCTCTTTAAGTTGTTGGGTGAGAAGAGAATTTTCTTTCATCAAATCCTCATGAGCCTCTCTCAGCGCCTTGAGTTCGTATTTCCTTTTCAGGTAATCATAGGTCAATCTTTCATGGTCTGCTGAGTGAAAATCATGACGAGTTGTGAGTTCATCCATTAGTGACATGAGAGTGGAATACTCTTCGGTTAGCGAATGGTTTTTCTCCATATCCTCAACCAACAACCCTTCAGATTTCCAAAGGGTTTTCTCAATTTTCTCAAGAGAATTTTGTTGTATATTGGCAATTTTGATCAACTTAGCATGGTCATCCTCATCAGAAGAATATTGATCACTGGAGTGAGTCTTGTGATGTTTGGAGGATACCTTTTCTTTCAAAGACTTGTCCATGAAGTAGTATGTAGGAGATTCATCGTCACTTGAAGGATTCCCGAAGAAGTTTGTCGTAGCAGAGGAGGCACACGCTATGCCAGCCATGTCAGAGACGGAATCTTCATCGAATTCTTCTTCTTCTTCGGAACCTGACGATTCTTCTTCTTCAGAATCGATTTCCGTGCCGATTGTCGTGGTAAACCACGGCCACCTACGGGGCCATGAGCCCCTTGTGGTTCAGCAGGGGGGATGAGCACATTGCACAAAGAGTGGAGAACGTTGCGTAGCACGACAGAGATCACACGGGCAATTTTACCCAGGTTCGGGCCGCTGTGAGGCATAAAACCCTACTCCTGCTTTGGTGGATTGATGGTCGATTGTGGTGGAGGCACAGCGTTCTTGCCCGGCAGGGTTACCTCGGGGCGAGAGCGGGTACGCGCGTACGGGTGTACAAGGGTCCGAATCCTTTCTATGGTTGCCATGGGCCCCCTTTTATAGATTAAGGGGTCACCACAGTGGCAAATCAGTCATTGTGTACTGATTAGATAGCAAATAGTGCTATCATACCTAACTCTGTAGACAGGGCAGAGCGCATTAAATGCGCCGCTTAGTTTCACATCATGGCCTGCCCGGCACGCCTTGCCGGGCTGTTCGGCCACCTTCTCTCCTGTCTGCATGACACGTCGCTGGACGGGTGTCATTTGGAGGTGATTTCTGTAGGAAGTGGCTGCCATGTGGCAAAGAACAGCCACTTAGTCACTTTGGGGCTTGACACCGCACCGATTGATGACTTGCGCCGCTGTGAGGTGGTGCGGTGGAGTCTTGACGGAGTGTTTTTGCCTTCGTAGGCCCCGGTAGGCCTGCCGGGGCGGTCTTGAGGCTTGCTTCCGGGGCAACCTTGACCTTGCCAGGCTCTCCTGCCCAGGTAAGGGAGGTTTTCCCTTAGCGGTGTCTTGCTCCTTTGGCTTGACTTGGTCTTCTTGATCTGCACTCTGATTCTTCAAAGAGTTGTTCTCTTGTGCTTGGTCCGATCTTGGATGTTGCAATCTTGAACTTGGGCCTGTGCATAGTCTGGGCAATGGACCCAGGGTTTGTTGCACCGACAGGAGCCCTCGGGCCTGGCCTGAATGCACTGCCAGGCGTCATCGGGGTAGGCCCTAATGAGTGCACATGCGAGAGGGTAGAAGTTGTTTATCCCTTGAGATCTTCTTTGCTTCTTCATTAACCTGAGCCCAGGTCAGTTTCCGGTTCTCCGAGGCGTTGCGTAACTCCAATTGTGGTAGGGCCACTTTTGTAATGGCCCGTGAATGACTTTAACGCACGGGCGAGTAACTACCAATTCACTCTTCCCACCACACCCTTATCCTTAGCCACGTATGCCGCATGCATTGAGTGGGGTAGCTAACGGAGGCGCGTGGTGCGGGAGAGCATCAAGGCAGGGGCCCGGTCTTCTCAGATTGGTGGAGGAGGATGGCGGTTACCCGCTGAGGGGTCAGCTCCCAGCCTCAGCCTGCCTATAAAAGAAGAGGTGGAGGGAGGGGGTGGGAGTATCCATCCACACACCCCTCCTCCTCCATTTTCTGCTTTCTCCTGAGGTATGCTGAAAAGGGGAGCCCGGGGCCAGGCCCCTGGTCCTAGCTTGGGGTTGATGATGTCGAACACTCAGGGAGTAGACGAAAGGTGCAATTACGCCTTTGCTGGGGTAGGATCCCCCTCTTGTCTTCATGCAGGCCTCCAGGGGGTGTGCGGGCGGTGCGGTGGTAGCACCAGAGGTAGTGACTCCGGTGTGCTCGTTGTCGTGCTGCCCGTAGCTTCAATCTTAGTGAGGGGCGACGCAAGCGACACCACGCCGGAGCTCATAATGAGCGCAAGGCGTGGTAGTCGATCGTGGCCTATTCCCCCTTCCCTTGTGATGCCGAAGGGAGGCCGCAAAAGTGGTTCATCATTGGTAACGGCAAATCCCTCTCTTTAGGGTACTGTCTGTCCGGCGCACGGGCGGGCTCTTTGTCCCCACGCATGCTTCTTCAAAGGGTGGCAACCTCCTATCTCCGGGTCGTTGGAGATGACCATGCTCTCTCTGGAGCCACCTAGAGCGCCTGGTATCCGCCCTGGCCACCGTGGGGGAAGCTTTAGGCTGCAGCGGTAAGGAAGGTGGCGGCAACCCACGACACGTCAAGAGCGAGGACGACCGCTCCAACGAGGAATGCTTGCCGGCAGCACCATCATCACCGGCTGGGCCTCCGGCAGTGTCACCATCCGCACCTGCCCTCCGATTTCTTCCTCCCAGCTCGAGAGGGGCGCCATCCTGGTCCTGGGGAGGCGCCAAATCCCAGCTGGGCCTTCCCTTAGTCTCCTTTGTCTCCCTTTCGTAGCTTCAAAGGGGAGAAAAGCGGAGCAAAGGCATTACGGGGCACTTATCTTTTTTCAATCTAAAACATGTAGGCACTTGCCAAACTTTAGTTCAAATAATGTAATCTCTTTTATCCATGTTTGTGTTTTGTAAGATCTGTACTTGTTGATCAGCATATTAATGAAAAAGGTAAACCTTGCCGGGCACTTGTGCATGTATCATGTCCATGCAGAGGTAGAATGCCTCTATACACTAAAGTAAATAAGTTTTCCCCGGCAGGCTATCCTGCCGGTACCCACAGTTTGCTGCCGCAGAGCTAAGCCTGCCGAGCACAAACCGTAAAGAGGTCCCAGCCCCCCGCCAAACCTTCTCACCAAAGGACACTACAACCACCCAGACCGAAGCAACGTTCGAGTCAAGGGATGGGAGCACCTAAGTTTCAAAAGCGACGAGGTTTTCCTATGCACAAGTTTTTACTTACAGGACATGTATGGATAAGAGAGAGAACTTATCTGTTTGGCCTTGCCGGGGATCGCAATGTAGGCCTGTCTTCACTTCTCCTCTTTGGGACCGAATCCATGGTAGGAGCCTGCAATTTTGGTGCAGATGAAAATGATGCCACATGCGACCTTATCTATATGAACATGCTATGCTCATGATATGCTTATGCATGCATGCAATTTGTCGGGGGCCCCCCAGCGCTTCATTTATTTCTGTTGCTCTGGGTCTGTGCCTGGCTTTGTACAAGGGGTTACACGCAACCGAGGCAAGGCCTGTACAAAAGGGTGGCTGCCGGGCAGGGCCCGACAGCCGCGCCTTACGGGTATAACTTGTGGAGATGCTCAATGTTCCATGAGTTTTGCAACTTAATGCCATTTCCGGTCTCCAGACGGTCTGCGCCAGGTCTGGTGACTCGTACCACCCGGTAAGGGCCTTCCCACTTTGGCGTCAACTTGTTTGCACCCTTGGCGGACTGAACGCGCCTAAGGACAAGGTCGCCTTCCTCAAAACTCCGGGCATGAACCCTGCGACTGTGATAGCGACGCAGGGCTTGCTGGTAGCGTGCAACACGTGTAGCAGCCCGGAGACGGTTCTCCTCGAGTAGCACAGCATCATCATGCCGGTGCTGTTCCTACGCTACTTCATCGTAGGTAAGTACTCGAGGTGACCTGTAAATGAGTTCCGTGCGGATAATTGCTTCTGCCCCATAGACTAGGGAGAAGGGAGTCTTCCCGATAGCTCGATTTGGTGTCGTTCTGAGGGACCAAAGAACCACCGGCAGCTCGTCGATCCACCGCCTTCCGCACTTCTGCAGCTTATCAAATGTTCTCGTCTTGAGTCCTCGCAGCACTTCAGTGTTCGCCCTCTCAGCTTGCCCGTTGCTCCTTGGATGAGCAACAGAGGCGAATGAGATCTTGCTTCCGAGGGCATGAACGTATTGCATGAAGGCGTGGCTCGTGAATTGGGTGCCGTTGTCAGTGATGATTCGAGCAGGGACTCCAAAGCGGCACACCAATCCTTTCAAGAACTTGATAGCTAACTGAGCAGTCACCTTTCTCACGAGCTCTACTTTCGGCCACTTTGTAAACTTGTCGATTGCAACGAACAAGAATTCAAAGCCCCCAGTAGCATGGGGGAAAGGGCCCAAGATATCGAGCCCCCAGACCGAAAACGGCCATGACAAAGGGATTGTCTGAAGAGCTTGGGCAGGTAGGTGGATATTCTTGGAATGGAACTGGCAAGCTTCACATTTGGTGACTAACTCAACTGCATCTTGGAGGGCTTTGGGCGAGTAAAATCCTTGCCGGAAAGCCTTCCCAACCAGAGCCCTCGATCCGATGTGTGAGCCGCACATACCCTTGTGTATCTCTGCCAGTAGTTCCTTTCCTCCTTCCCGACAAATGCACTTCAATTTCACGTCGTTGGGCCTCCTTCTGTACAGCATGCCATCAACAAACTGATACATACTAGCCCTTCGGGCTACTCTTTTGGCTTCTTCTTGCTCTTCGGGAAGTTCTCCAGTTTGGAGGAAATGGACTATGTGCCGCGCCCAAGTTGGAGCCTGAGGCTCGGCAACGAGGACTAGCGGCACCTCCTCGTTCACGGGAGTGCATTCCTCGACCGCGGGGACCAGTGGCCTAGTGGGAGGATGCAACTCAGCGACCGAAGGGGAGTTGTTCCCGACAAGTTCTCTGCCGGGAGCCTCAGAAGGTTCTACCGGGAGAGGCTTGCCGGAGTCCTGTTTCCTCCTTTTTCTGGCCATTGTTGCCGGAGATACGGAGGTCTGAGTCAGATGGAGAACAAAATTCCCTGGTTCCACAGGAAGCTTTTGCGCAGCACACTTCGACAGATGATCAGCAATGCTGTTTTCCGCACGGGGTACGTGCTCTGTTTGCAATCCATCAAAGTGCACCTCCAACTTTCTCACTTCCTCAAGGTATGCCTCCATCAATGGACTTTGGTAATCCTTGTTGACTTGTCTCACCACAAGTTGCAAGTCTCCGTGGATGATCATCTTCTTGATCCCCAGTTCTGTTGCAATCCTGAGCTCGGCAAGGAGCCCTTCGTACTCTGCAGTATTGTTGGTGGCCTCCTCCCGGGGAAAATGCATCTGGATGACATACTTCAGGTGTTCTCCTGTGGGAGCAATGAGAAGCACGCCAGTCCCTGCACCTTGTAGGGAGAAGGCACCATCGAAATACATGATCCATTCTTGGGGCACTTCCTTGCCGGGGATAATTGTCTCCAACATTTCTTCATCATGAGTTGGCGTCCATTCTACAATAAACTTTGCCAATGCTCTGCTCTGAAAACTTGATGTGCTCTCAAACTTCAAACCAAAGCTGGATAACTCCAAAGCCCACTCCGCTATCCTGCTGGTAGCCTCAGGGTTTCGGAGTATCCGTTGCAAAGGGAAGCGGGTGGCAACCGTGATCTTGTGGGCTTGGAAGTAGTCGCGCAGTTTCCTTGAGGCCATGACAAGGCCAAAAATCAACTTTTGCACCCCAGAGTACCTAGATCTAGCCCCCTGCAACAGGGAGCTGACGAAGTAAACTGGGCACTGCACCACTTTCTTCTTTCCCGCATCCTTGGGATTGTTTCCGCTGCCTTGCTCTTCTCTGTCTTGATCTGCATCTGACCTTACCAGTCTGTGCTCACTTTCCTCCCTGGAGGGGACACTGGCTGTGGCTGCCGCTTCATCCACTTCCCGCTGCGCCACTAGTGCTGCGCTAACCACTTGATTAGTTTTCGCCAAGTATAGCAGCAATGGCTCTTGTGGTTTGGGAGCGACCAAGGTGAGCACAGAGGAAAGGTAGGCCTTCATATCTTGTAGTGCAGCATCAGCCTCTGGGGTCCACTCCACGGGTCCTGCCTTCTTCAAGATTTTGAAGAACGGCAAGGCACGCTCGGCAGACTTGGAAATGAATCTGCTATGCGTGGCAACACATCCAGTCAAACGCCTCACATCCTTAACTGTCTTGGGTGCTTGAATCTGCTCGATAGCCTTGATCTTGTCGGGGTTGGCCTCTATCCCCCGGTGGGACACAAAGAAGCCAAGTAGTTTGCCGGAAGGGACGCCAAACACACATTTCTCCGGGTTCAACTTCGAGTTGATCTTGCACAGATTAGCAAATGTCTCTTCCAAATCCTGAATGAGGGTTGATCTGTCTTTGGTCTTGACCACAATATCATCCATGTAAGCTTCAATGTTTCTGTGCAACTGTGACTCAAAACCAATCTGAACTGCCCTTGCAAAAGTGGACCCGGCGCTCTTCAACCCGAAGGGCATCCGTACAAAGCAGTATGTACCACACGGGGTGATGAACGCAGTCTTCTCTTCGTCTTCCTTGGACATAAAGATCTGATGATATCGAGAGTAGGCATCCAGGAAGGAGAGCATGTCACATCCGGAGGTGGAATCCACAATCTGGTCGATGCGCGGGAAGGAAAATGGGTCCTTCGGGCATGCCTTGTTCAGATCCGTAAAATCTATGCACAACCTCCATTTCCCGTTGGCCTTGCGTACCACCACAGGATTCGCTAACCATGTCGAATGCAATACTCCTCTGACCAGACCAGCTGCCTCAAGTTTCTTGATCTCCTCGGCAATGAACTGCTACCGCTCCAAGGCTTGCTTTCGGACCTTCTGCTTGACGGGTCGGGCATGTGGGCAGACAGCAAGGTGGTGCTCGATTACCTCCCTGGAACACCAGGGATATCAGATGGTTGCCAGGCAAACACAACGATATTCACCCAGAGGAAGGCAATGAGCGTGCTTTCCTATTTGTCATTGAGGGTGGCACTGATAGTGAAAGTACCATCAGTGCCAGCAAGCCCTGCCGGGACTTTTTCACAGTGGGTGCAGCAGCCTTGGATCTCTTGCTATTGGAACTCTCGGGCAAGTCATCAATAGGCGCAGTGTACTCCGAAGAGGTACGCTTCCCGGATTCCTTGCTGGTGTCCTTGTTAGCTTTCTTCTTTCCTTTACTTTCCTTGGCGGGAACAACGGCTTCAGCGGCCTCTGCCGCGACTGCCTCCCGGTACATCTTGTCCACGCAAATGATTGCGTCCTTCTTATCTGACGAAATGGAAATGACGCCCATCGGTCCTGGCATCTTCATGGTGCTGTAGGCATAGTGGGATGCTGCCATGAATTTGGCCAGAGCTGGGCGACCAAGGATTCCATTGTACGGTAGGGGGAGGTCGACCACATCAAATACGATCTTCTCAGTCCGGTAATTCAACTCTCCCCGAATGTCACCGGCAACGTGATCTTCCCCTTAGGACGATTCCTGCCGGCGTTGATTCCTTGAAACGTACCAGTAACCTTGAGCTCTTCCTCTGCTATCTGAAGTTTGCTGATGACCTTTGGAGAAATCAGACTCAACCCGGCCCCGCCGTCAACCAACATCTTTGTGACTTTGAGGTTTCGGATTGTTTGTGAGACCAACAACGGCAAGCACCCTACCGCGGTGGTGCGGTCAGGGTGGTCCTCTTCGTCGAAGATGATGGGCGTGCGGGACCACTTGAGCGGCCTTCGAGAATCTGCCGCTGGCTCCACGGCATTGACTTCACGTGCCCACTGTTTAAGTTGGCGGTGAGAGGAGTGCATGGATGCACCCCGTCAATGCATAGTGTGTTAGTGGCTTTCTGGAATTCCTGCTCGATGGTTTCCTCTTCATCTCCTCCATCACTCTCATCATTGCAATCCTCCTTCTCACCGCCTCTGGCGGGTTTTCCTTGATTCTGAGGAGCCTTGCCGGGGCGGCTTGCTCCGCCGCCTCTGCCCTTCCCGCCAACGCCATTCTGACCTTTTTCCTTATCACGCTTCTCATATTCAGCCCTCTGCTTTTTGACGAGCTGCTCAACCTGATGACACTCCTGGAGATTGTGGACCTTGGTTCGATGGATCTTTCAGTACGGCCCATCACCTTTCCCAGCCTTCTCGGCAGCCGCGGCTTCCCGGCAGTCAGTGCACGCGGCAACTTCCTTGCCGGGTGCCTCAGTCTTTGCCTTCTTGCCGGTACTAGGCGTGCTCGATCCCTCAACGGTCATCACTGCCTTATCCTTGCGCCTTTTATTACGCTTCTTGTTCTTCTTCTTCTGACTGGTGGCCTCGTCATCATCCTCTGAGTCGATGTCGATGCCATCCTCTTCTCCTGGGAGCCTCCTCCCCTCCTCTACCCGAGCACACTTATCCACTAGAGTGTAAAGCTCCTTCACAGTCTTGGGCAATCAAACTTTCATTTTGGAACGTATCCGACGATTGCGCATGTTGGACTGGAACGCAGCTATCACAGCTGCCGAGTGGATGTCTGGAATATTTTTGTGGACTCGGCTGAACCTCTGCATGTATTTCCGCAGAGTCTCTCCTTCTTTCTGCGGAAGGAGCTGCAAGTCGCTAGGCCGTCCTGGTTCTTGATGGCCGCCCGTGAAGGCGCCAATGAACTCATGGCATAGGTCAGCCCAGGTTGAAATGGAGTTCTCCGGCAAGTGCATCAGCCAAGACCTCACATTTGGCTTGAGTGCCAAAGGGAAGTAGCTGGCGAACACCTTCTCATCTCTTCCTCTGGCAGCTTGAACAGCGATGGTGTAGATGCTCAAGAACTCTACCGGGTTCAGTCTCCCATCATACTTCTCTGGTATCTCTGGCTTGAACGTGCGAGTGGATGGCCAACGGACTTGCCGCAACTCATGGGTGAAGGCAGGGCACCCAGCCTCGAAAGGCAGGTATCCTCCTTCGGCGAGTGCGGGCTCGTCGATGTCGGGGCCATCACGCCTGTTGGACGGGCGATGGGCGTCGCGGCGTCGCTCGATGTTGACGCGCGCGCCTTCTGCTTGCCCGTCCTCCAGGACCCATCGTTGGCCTTGGCGTGCTTGAGGGTCGGATGAAGCCATCGAGACATTGTCGGGTTCTTGGTCGCGCGGCTCCCGCGCTGGCTGCCGTGGAGGGGACTGCATCGTGGGGGTGGCCCCTCCTGCATGACCAGCTGTGTGAGTCGTTGTCGTCGCCTGGGGAGGCTGTGGCGGACCAGCTCGCTGCGATCCTCCCGCCTCGGGAAAGCCAATCAGGCTCTGAATGGTGGCTCTCCACGCATCCATCTGATCGGCTGCTGGGGGAAATCTCAATAGCAGCTGGGCCCGCGCCATCGCTTCCGAAGCGGAGCTTGGCATGGATGTCGATGAAGATCGTAACATCGCCCGGCTCCTCATGGTGCCGGCAGTGGTTGGCCGTGCTCTCATCGTCGCGAGCCAGTCGCCAAGATGGCGTGGTGACAAGGTGAAGTTGCTTGTGGACCAGTAGTTCCGTTTGGTGCACCGACTGGGTCAGCTTGCTCCGGGGGTGGTGCATGCCCTATGGTCGCGCCCGCAGCGGGGGCGGCCGGAAGGTTGCGATTCGCCACAGAGCGGATGCCACCGCTGTGGTTGTGTCCTTCGGCCGGGCAGAGAGGTGCAGATGGAATTATATCTCTACCCATACCTCGTAGGGTGTGTCCCCTGGGATGTTGTTGGTGTTGTCCTTCTCCGGTGCCTCCCGCTCCTGTTTCGGCCACAGGGGAGGTGGTTACGACGCCGCCTATGTCGACCACGTCCCCCACAGCGTCCACATCCCCAGGCGTCCCCGTAGCCCCCACGGCATCGATGGTCGTGTGCGGCAGGGCCTTCGAGGAGGATGGCTGGGCAGCAGCACCGGGTTTCTTCTTGGGCGCCATGGATGATGGAGCCGTTGATGAAGAGAACAATGATGAAGATGACGCGCTACGTACGCTTCTCGGGTTCGCACAAGCGCATCCCCCTACCTGGCGCGCCAAAGATGTCGTGGGAAACCACAACCACCTATGGGGCCATGAGCCCCTTATGGTTCGGCAGGGGGGATGAGCACATTGCACAAAGAGCGGAGATCGTCGCGCAGCACGGCAGAGATCACACGGGCAATTTTACCCAGGTTCGGGCCGCCGTGAGGTGTAAAACCATACTCCTGCTTTGGTGGATTGATGGTGGATTGTGGTGGAGGCGCAGCGTTCTTGCCCGGCAGGGTTGCCTCGGGGCGATAGCGGCTACGCGCGTACGGGTGTACAAGGGTCTGAATCCTTTCTATGGTTGCCATGGGCCTCCTTTTATAGATTAAGGGGTCACCACAGTGGCAAATCAGTCATTGTGTACTGATTAGATGGCAAACAGTGCTATCATACCTAACTCTACAGACAGGGCAGAGCGCATTAAATGCGCCGCTTAGTGTCACATCATGGCCTGCCCAGCACGCCTTGCCGGGCTGTTCGGCCACCTTCTCTCCTGTCTGCATGACACGTCGCTGGACGGGTGCCATTTGGAGGTGATTTCTGTAGGAAGTGGCTGCCATGTGGCAAAGAACAGCCACTTAGTCACTTTGGGGCTTGACACTACACCGATTGATGACTTGCGTCACTGTGAGGTGGTGCGGTGGTGTCTTGGCGGGGTGTTTTTGCCTTCGTAGGCCCCGGCAGGCTTGTCGGGGCGGTCTTGAGGCTTGCTTTCGGGGCAACCTTGACCTTGCCAGGCTCTCCTTCCCAGCAAGGGAGGTTTTCCCTTAGTGGTGTCTTGCTCCTTTGGCTTGACTTGGTCTTCTTAATCTGCACTCTGATTCTTCAAAGAGCTGATCTCTTGTGCTTGGTCTGATCTTGGATGTTGCAATCTTGAACTTGGGCATGTGCATAGTCTGGGCAACGGACCCAGGTTTTGTTGCACCGACACCGATGTAAGCCTTGGCCTTGGGAGCAGTATTCTTGCGGTTGGAGGAGGACTTGGAAGGATTCTTTGGGGAAGATCTTGACGATGATTTTGAGGTGGAGCTGTCCTTCTTCTTGAAGAACTTCTTTGTTTTCTTCTCATCATCGGAGTCGTAGTTCTTGCTCTTGCCTTTGCTTTGATGGTTGCTCAAATCATATCTCCCTCTAGCACGGATTTCAGCTTCCCAGAGAGGGCAGTCTAAAATAAAGTGTCCAGGCTTTTTGCACTTGAAATAGGTGTATTCTCCGGCAGGTTTTGAGGATTTTGAACCCCCAGAGTTGCTTGAACTTCTTTTCTAGAACTGGCCTTTCTTGTGGAAACATTGGAATCATTTCGTGATCAGTGCAAGATCTTGGCTGAGTCCTTCTGGATCATCTGAATCTTTTTCAGCATTTCCATCGGAGGAGGAATCAGCCACAGCTTTGAGTGCATGATTTTTGCGTTGAGTTGAGCCATACAGATCTCTCTTCTCTTCCTCTTGTTCTTCGTCAGTATTCAGTCTTTCTATGACATCAGCAGAGTTGAGGCTTTTGAAATCAGGACGCTCTCGAATCATTAGAACAAGCGTGTTAAATGAGGGGTCAAGTGATCGAAGCAGTTTCTTCACAACTTCATAGTCAGTGATATCTTTGGCGCCGAGTCCTTGAAGTTCATTTGCTATGTCACTGAGGTGATTGAAGGTTTGCTGACAGCTTTCATTTTCAATTCGCTTGAAGTGATTGAACTTCGCCCGAAGAGTATCAATCTGGGCTTCTTTCTGAGATGAAACTCCTTCATTGATATTTTCGAGGACATCGCATAGCTCCTTTGCAGTCTGACACTGGCGATACCGAAGGAATTGAGCACAAGAGAGATGGCCACCAATTTCATCTTTGGCTTGAGCATCTAGTTGAATGAGCTTCTTTTCTTCATTGGTAGGAGCTTGAGGAATAACAACAGAGAATACGATGTGCACCACGTTCCACATATCATCATATATTGCTCAAAGACGGATCTTCATCCTCTCCTTCCAGAAGGGATAGTTCGTCCCATCGAATATGGGAATCTTGACATGCGACTTGTAGTTTACTAAAGACATACTTAAACTCCAAAGTCGTTAGACTAAAATGAGCAGAGTCAAGGAGTACCTTGCTCTGATACTAATTGTAGGAACGAAGTAGGTCTACCAGAGGGGGGGGTGAATGGGAGTTTTAAATTTTCTTCGAAAAACTTAAATCTCTCAGAACCCAGCAGCGGAATAAAGGATAAACAAACTAAGAAGAACTACAATGAAGTACCGAAGGGAAACTAAAGCATGCATCAAAGTAAATTACATGAATGGAATGCATCGAAGTAAACATGAGTGACAAAGGTAACCGAAGATGCTCGATGGCGATAAAATATTTGTTTGACCAGTTCGTCCTTCTGCACAAGGACTACGTCTGGTTGGAGGGGCTGTGACTTAACACGGAAGATAAACTCTCTTCACCATATTCTCCTCGACAATTAATGTATCAACCGATGCCGATCACTCGTGGTAGATACTTGAAGGCGATTTCCAAACCTTTACAGACTTCTTCTTCGAGAACCACAATCACTCTTGGTCTCTGAAGAAATTGACACCTAACCGTCTAGAGAGTTTGCAGCTCTCAAGACTAATAGACGGAGCGTACTAAACTTAGATTCCAGTGATGTTGAACCACTATCTAATTCTTCGGCTCTAGGGTTTTTCTCTCGGTGGATTTTAACTCAAATCGCTCACAGAGGGGTTTGCTCAACAATCTTCTCAGAATCAAACAGAGCAGCCACCAGACAAAGCCGACGCGGGGTGGCTATTTATAGCTGCAGCCTTCCCAGATGGGAAATGACCATTTTGGACATGAGATCTAGCCAATGGCCAACCGACACGTTCACAACGGTCGGATTTTGGAGCAATGGTAACATTACTTGAGAAACAAGTAATGCTAACTCCTCTGTCCGAGGCAAATCTCTCGCAGCAAAGAAGATCACAGTCTCTTGCTAGCAAGTATTTGCTCAGAGCACAGAGAGATTTCTCTCACAGGTTTCATAGGATTTGGGTTTAGCATTAGAGAATCAAAGCTTCGAAATGCTATACCCCTCTTAATAGTACGGTGGTCCTATGACTCAATGAAAGAAGAAGAACAACGAAATAAATGCTACGTCTTCACTTCGTCTTCATTCTTCCTCGAGCGTAGTCATTTGCTTTGAACATGCACCAAACCAATTGCTTAAACTTCAGCAATTTTTAGGGGTCACTCTTGATAGCTTTATCTTCGGTGATAACCTTCACTACTGCGCAGGGAGATTATCTTCATTGTTTGCATCGAACTCCTCGATACATTCAGGACATGTTACTCTGTGTGCACTAGCAAACACATAAGTACCATACTGTTACTGTCAACAAACTCCAAAACATAAGGGGCCTATCATTGCACCAACAAAGATGGAGGATGTCCTGCTGCTTTTGCTATCTGAAGCCCAGGGTAATCCCAGTTCTTCTTTTCATACCAGTTGAAACTGTCATTAGATTAGTATACTTGCATATTGTGTCATGTCTCTGAATGGATTATGTTGTAAGACCCCTTTGTTGTCCATGTGTTGTAATGATCTGAATTTTTTAGGCGAGGTAATCGTCAGTACTTGTATGATTGACATAAGGTGAACTGTTTTTCGTGTGAGCAGATTGTATTGCATGAAATAACTGTTTGACTCAAAGTGTATCCAACCTACTGAATTCGAAGATCAAGGCATTTCTAAATCATATTCATATATAAAGGTGGAATAAATACTTGTCGTGGTTTTGAAGAAATAAATAACAAAACATAGAATGATGTATGGATATTCGTAATCAAATACAAATTGGATTTGAATTTAGTTGCTAGGGCCCAGGGTAAACATGAATGCTAATTCTCCCAAATTTTGAACGAAGCGGCAAAACACCCACTATCATTGGTCGGCTGCCCGAAGCCAGTGTTTGCGAGATGGAAATTACTGTCTACCCTTGACACTTCACATCCTAATCAGCCTGATTTACACTGATGTCGATAGGGGTAGGTTAGTAACTTCAATCAGACGTGACACGACCGCCTGTCTCCCCATTCAGACACGGTGGGCGCCAAACATGGGCGGGAAACACACATTTGATTCAAACTCGTCCGAAAGACCTCTCTCTCCCCCTCCATTTTCCAATTCATACACATGGGCGGCAAAACAAACTCTCCTCGTCCGAAATCGATGTAGGCAAATATTTTAAATAGGGGCAGGTGTGTAACTTCCCTCAGACATGACACAACCGCCATAGCTGTCAGCCCCGTTCAAACACCATGGGCGCCAACCGTGGGTGGCAAAACACCCTCTCCTCGCCCGAAATCGCTATTGGAAAATATTGGGGAGATGCGAGATTACCGTCCTATCCACAACCGATGAGATGTCCAAAATTTTAAACGGGGGCTAAGTTCGTAACATTCCCACATTTCAGACAAGCGCGTCCCAAAGTTTGAGATCCCCTCCGCCCCCTCCATTTCCCCATTCATACACCGTCGACACCACAACAACCTCCCCACACCGGCCAGCCTCCTCCGTCCGCCACCACATCCTCCACCTTGCCGGAGCCGCTACCCCTACCCTGTCGTCCACTGCAAGAGATGGACGTCTCTCATCCACGGCGTCGGACCAGGATACTTTCATTGCGTCCTCTCACTTCATCGGCGCTGTCATCCACCTTGCCGTTGCCGCTCCGACGACCGCCTCGTCCACGGCAGCAGAACTTATCCCCCGACCCAGCCGTCTGCCATCTCAACTCTTCTTCCACGCCGCCGACAGCCATTGCACCCGCAGCACCCTCAACGTATCAGCAGGGGCCTACATGGCATCGCAAGAGAGGTGGTACTCTTTCATATCTGCTTAAGTTATTGATCTCACACGAAAAGTAGATCGTAACTTGTTTACTGTACTTTTCTTGTCCATACCAAATCGTAGTGGCTAGTTGAAAGCAAACATTGGTTGCGAAGTAGCCTTTGTCCGGTTTGCACCTTCAGATTTGCCATGGCATGGTCACTATACTCGTAAAGATTATGGTTTTCCCCCTTTATATTCACAACCATCATCGTAGGTGCTTCGTGTCGTGCTAGCACTGCTCCTCAAGACCTCAACACATCAAGCGAAACAACATGCCTCTCATAATTCCAAAGCTTAGTTGTTCAAATACGAATCTGATATGATGCTCATATTACTAAAATGGAGAACGGCCAATTGGTCAGCTAATGTTCCTATATTCGTTTCGAAAAGCCTGTGCGCCACACATAGAGAGGCAGCAGGGATTTGCATTTCTCTGTGCGCTCTGGTTCATCATGGGTGGGCAACACACATTGTATTATCTAAAATCTGCTTGCTCTTTGTTATCATGTTCCTCTTCTGTTTTTCTTAATAAGTATATTACTTCCTCCGTTCCTAAACTACCTTGGGTGCGTGCGTGTGTTGTGGTGGCGTGCGTTTGTACCGGGTGTTGTTCATCGTTGCTTTATTTATAAAGCGAGGCTTTGGTAAAACATAAGTCTTTTTAGATATTCCAATAAGAACTACATACGGATGTATATAGACATATTTTAGAGTGTACATTCACTCATCTTGCTCTATATGCAGTCCACATTCGAATCTCTAAGAGATTTATATTTAAGAATGGAGGGAGTAGTACAATATGTTCCTTGTCGGATAGTGAAGCAGGGACATTTGTAGTCGACAGGTCTATTGGGTCGCTTCAGATGGATGCTTTCAACGATTCTAGATGGTCTACCATAATATCCAGGAAATGCTGGGAGCTATGTCGTCTTTGATAGTCTAGACTGATAGTAATAGTATTGTGCCTTCAGTTGAATAGAGCTGCCCCTTTTGGGGCCGAAGCCTTTCCGAACCCTTTCTTGTCGTACCGGCAATACAAGCCCATATGGTCCAGCTAGTTCCACTTTCCTAATTTTACTCTTGATGCTTAGGGTTTTCACCTTTTATCTACCCTACTATGATCTGCGTAGGTGCTTCCTGTCGTACTAGCAGTACTCCACCCTTCAAGCTAAACAACACAACACTCACAATTCCAAAGCTTAGTTGTTTAAATATGATTGTGATATGATACTGATATTAGTTAACAGACACATTTAATTGGTAAGCTAAAGGTCCCACTTGAGTTTCCAAATGCATGTCACTGCATATAGAGAGACAGTAGGAATTGCATTTCTTTGTCACTTGTTGACTGTACTTTCTTGTCCATACCAAATCTTAGTTGTTATTTCAAAGCAAACATCTGTTGTTAAGTACCCTTTGTGCGATTTGCAGCTTCAGATCTGCCATGACAATGGCACGGTCAACACTATACTCATCATGCTTACAGTTTCCCCATTTTATGATGACCATGATCAGCCTACGTGGTTCGTGTCGTAATAGCATTGCTCCACCCATCAAGCTAAACAAGCTTAGTTGTACAAATTTGTATCTGATATGATGCTGATATTAGTAATACTAAGACAGGTTTAATTGGTAAGCTAAATGTTCCTACTTTAGTTTCAAAATGCATGTGAGGCACATATGGAGAGACCGGAAGGAATAGTATTTCTCTGTGCGCTCTGGTTCATCATGGGTGGGCAACACACATTGCATTATGTAAAATCTGCTTGCTCTTTGTTATCATGTTCTTCTTCTGTTCTTCTTAATAAGTATATTACTTCCTCCGTCCCTAAACTGCCTTGGGTGCGTGCGTGTGTTGTGGTGGCGTGCGTTTGGGCCGGGTGTTGTTCATCGTTGCTTTATTTATAAAGCAGGGCGAAAGGCTTTTTAGGTAAAACATAATTCTTTTTAGATATTCCAATAGGAACTACATACAGATGTATATAGAAATATTTTAGAGTATTCATTCACTCATTTTGCTCTGTATGTTGTCCACATTCAAATCTCTAAGAGACTTATATTTAGGAACGGAGGGAATAGTACAGTATGTTCCTTGTCGGTAAGTGGAGCAGGGACATTTGCAGTCGATAGGTCTCTTGGGTCACTTCAGATGGATGCTTTCAACTATTCTAGATGGTCTGCCATAATATCCGGGAAATGCTGGGAGCTATGTCGTCTTTGATGTAGAAAATATAGAATCTATAATATGCGTTGTATTGATCTAACCCTTGTGTAGGGTATATATAGATGTACATGTGAGAGAGAGAGACACGGAGTAGAGGGCAAGTCATCCATGATTTAATATATTCTATCTATAACTCCTATCTCTATCTTAATCACAATATACTTCTAACATTTGAGAGTCTAGACTGATAGTAATAGTATTGTGCCTTCAGTTAAATAGAGCTACCCCTTTTGGGGCCAAAGCCTTTCCGAACCCTTTCTAGCCGTACCGGCAATACACGCCCATATGTTCCAGCTAGTTCCACTTTCCTGATTTTACTCGTGATGCTTAGGGTTTTCCCCTTTTATCTACACTACTATGATCAACGTAGGTGCTTTCTGTCGTACTAGCACTACTCCACCCTCCAAGCTAAACAACACAGCACTCATAATTCCAAAGCTTAGTTGTTCAAATATGATTGTGATATGATACTGATATTAGTTAACAGACACATTTAATTGGTTAGCTAGAGGTCCCACTTGAGTTTCCAAATGCATGTTGCGACATATAGAGAGGCAGCAGGAATTGCATTTCTTTGTCACTTGTTGACTGTACTTTCTTGTCCATACCAAATCTTAGTTGTTATTTCAAAGCAAACATCGGTTGCTAAGTACCCTTTGCGCGGTTTGCAGCTTCATATCTGCCATGCCACTGCCACGGTCAACACTATACTCATCATGCCTACGTTTCCCCATTTTATGATGACCACGATCAGCCTACGTGATTCATGTCGTAATAGCACTGCTCCACCCATCAAGCTAAACAAGCTTAGTTGTACAAATTCGAATCTGATATTATATACGCTGATATTAGTAAAACTAAGACATGTTTAATTGGTCAGCTAAATGTTCCTACTTTAGTTTCAAAATGCATGTGAGCCACATATGGAGAGACCGGAAGGAATAGTATTTCTCTGTGCGCTCTAGTTCATCATGGGTGGGCAACACACATTGTATATAAAGACTTGTAATATCTTCAATCTACTTGCTCTTCTACTCTTCTTTAACATGGTCCTCTTCTCTTCTTCTTTAATAAGTATGTTCCTTGTTGGGAAGAGTAGCAGAGACATTTGCGGTCGACAGGTCAGGTCGAGTTGTTCTCCCTTAGTCTATTTTGAATCTGTCAAGTCAGGTCGAGTTGTTCTTCTTTACTATATGTTGAAGCTGTCATCTGTGAAGTATCATCACTTCTGCAGCTCTCATATTTTGAGTAGTAGGCCACATTATATTAATGCACACACCAAATTACAGCATGCATGGCATCTCTCAGAAGAATTGCAGAGATAGCACAAAGGGGTTTACAGGGAGGCAGTATTGGATTAGAATCACTTCTGCATTACAAAGATAATCTCACTTATTTTTATGTTTTCAGGCATGTCAGGTATTGAACATCATCAAAATGAATATGAGAATGGGCGCATGAGAGGAATATTGCGAAACAATCCACTGGCTAACAAACATGGCATGGTGGAGGATGGCATATCTTATTCACCCATCAAGGTTCTTGCTCTAACTTGGCAAGGTTGTATTGGTCGCACATATCTTGCATATGACCTCTTGCGTTACTTCTACTTTGTTAGACCACCATCTGCTTAGTTTAAGCATCATATATGAGTATATGCCATACATATCCATTTTATGTACCTATTCCATGTGTCATCATACTATGTTTTTCTAGTCAAATGTTGTTTTTTCGTAATAGATGTCCAAAAGGAAGAGGGTTAGTGCAGATCCTCAAGGAGTACAAACTAGGTATTTGGAAAAGGCAGTGATAGCTGTTAAATCAGATAGATCAGTAGCCACAGAAAACACAGACCCAACTGTACCACACTTTACCCCTACTCCACTGGCCAAACCCCTATTAGAACTGTAGAGAGCCCAGCGTCAGGTACTGTCTATGATATCAATTCAAAATTTGAACTCCTACATTTCTGCATGTGCCTTACCTTCTCGCTTGTATGAAAACTAATTTCAGATGAATATCATTTCTCAAAGGATCATAGGATCTCACAACAATACTGGGCACTGCATTGCTCTTGCCAGTACCTCTTGCCCTTTGTCAGCATACTTACACTCATTGCTGTTTGATTATGTAGCATCACTATAAATGTTTGCTTCCTTATCCTTCCTTTGCTCGAAATTATAAGATATATATTTACTCTTAGATAAATGTAGAATTAACACAATGGTTATGAAGTTCTATATTGCTCATGTAAGTACCTGTTGTCATGTACTCCCTCCGTATCGAATTAATTGTTGCTCAATTGGATGTATTTAGAACTTAATAGTGCTAGATACATCCATTTGAGTGACAAGTAGTAACGGACGGTGGTAGTATTATTGTACTTGAATTGCGAGATAGTTGACTGTCTAGCATTACTCTGCATCTTATCTGCCCTGCCCTCCACTTTCTCCAAATTATCATATCTACATTTACTCTTACCAAAATGTTGAATAAAGCCAATGCCACTGCACACGTTGATGTCTGCATTCCTCTTGTCAGTACCTTTTGCCTTGTAATGTTGTACTTAATTAATAGCTATTTGATTATGTATCATCACTCTGCACCTGAGCTTCATTATCCTCTATTTCTTCGAATATTATTTGATCTATATTTACTCTTTACAAAATGTAGAATAAAGGCAATGCTTATAAAGAAGTTTCTGTGGGGAATTTCTTGAATTATCCTTCCATTGACATGGAGAAGGGCTTTGTCCAGCCCGTGTTAACATGTAATGTAAGTTCATCCATCTCAAGCCTTCAAACTTTGTTCTAGTACAGATTTGGATAGGCATCATTTCCTCCACTGCTGTTTACTTTGGTGTTTACATCTGATTGGATGTTTGCAACAACTACCAGTTTTAAATTGTAGTTGTAAAAACATGTTCCTTATGCAGAACAGATCCATTTATTTGCTTATGTATTTGTGAAACCTGTTACGTGTCTCCTTGTTTCTCTTTCAGAGTCATATCTCTTATGCCAGGCAGAACTTTAGGGAAGATAGTGAGCCAAACCATCTTGAAGAGAGCGAGATGATCCCAAGGTCATGTCTTGATGAAGACAGTGAGTTGATGCTACTCACCAGCAGCTATGAGACAACCTCTGTGCAGTTGCTGCCTCAATCAGTTTGACTTCTTCAGTCTCAACTTAAAGTGGAAAGGCTTGCTTCAGCTCAGCTCCAACTTGATGTCAATGATGTAAAGAAGACCTCAGAGGACACCCATGCATGCTTTCTTGCTACGCAACTAGCGTTAGAGCATGTATCGTTGACACAACTGAGGTCTCATCAGCTTGTTCAGCTGCTTTTGGTGCACGTCCAGGGCAGGCCTAATGCCTTCTGAAGTGCTCTCAGTTTTGTATATTCTTTTGTCTGCGCGTGTGTATGCACTGTTGGCGACCTTTGATGCCTAGTGTATGTAATCCGCGGTCTCGTTGCGCTTTATTATCACCGGTGGCGAACTTTGATGCCCAGTGGATGTAATATGTTGTAGTTTCTTTCTTGTATAGTCTAGGTTTATTCTTGGTCGGTATGCTGTAATTTAGGCTGGAAGCTTCAACGGATCTCAATGTTGTCGGTCTTCAGATCGGCCCGTAACTCACTATATATGGGCCAAAACGTGGGCCTATAATCATCTTGGGCCATTAGCAGGTCTAAACGTATAGTAGTTTTCCGCCTTTAACAGGCCGAGTAAAGTTCTGGCTAGCTGGGCCAGAGAATACCATGGGTTTTTAATTGGCTAAAACCTAGATTGGGCTAGAGCCGAAAAATTCACGGGCCAACACAGGCCGAAACTGCCATAGGCCCATGTTTGGCCCAAATAGAAAACGAGCCGTTAACTGGCCAAAATGTATCTCGGGCCCTGTTTGGCCCAATAAATTATGAGCTTTAAGCAGGCCGGTATCAACGCGGGCCGTAGGCCCAACTCTGTCACGGGCCATTAACAGATGGGCTGTAAGCAGGCCGGATTCAACACGGGTTGTAATTAGGCCCAGCTGTTACACGGGCCATTAACAGGCCGATAGTCTACGGACCGTTAAGAGGCCTAACGTCACTTCGGACAATAAATAGCCCAGTTGTAACATGGGCCGTTAAATGGCCTAAAGTGAAACCGGGCCGACAACGGCCCAGATGCACCATGGGCCACTAACAAGCAGAAACTATTATAGGGCTGAACTTGTAAACAGGCATTTACCAAGCTGAAATACAAACCCGGCTTAGAATGGGCCCAAAAGAACAGTGGCCTGTTAACGGGCCTGATCTAATTTGGGTCGTAATTTAGCCCAGAACAAGACAGGCTGTGAACGGGCCAGATCTGATATGGGCCTTAATTTGACCCAAAACATGGCAGACTGTTAACGGGCCAGCCCACTAGTGTCTCAAAAAATATGGTGGGCCTTTAGCTGGGCTGGCCTTTTTACCTTAAATGGGCCACTGTTGGGCTGCGCCACGTGTCAACATATCATAGGCGTCTTTCGTCCATTGTAGGGATGACATCTGTCCCAACAATGAGCTGACACGTGGATCATCCGGCGAATGAGAATTTTACACGTGGAAAATCCCCATTGGTCGGGGCTGTTAACGGGTTATCGGATCCAAACCGGAACCTGATAGCTTAACAGCGACCCGTTATGGTGGATGCCACGTGTCGGTTACCCTTGACGAAAACACTTCCATGACGCACCATTTATCGTCGTGGAAGTGGACACTTCCGTGATGATAATTTTGGTATTGTCATGGAACACTTCTACGACAGGACAGGTATGACTATCTTGATTCTATCATAAAATCGTCATGGATGTACACGCATGACAGAAAACATGACCTACTATGACAAACACGTATCGTCACAGAAGTGTATTTTATTGTATTGCTAAATGGTGAAATTGAGGAGGAAGCTTATGTTAAACAACCTCCCGGCTTTGTTAATCCTAAGAAACCCAATCATGTTTACAAACTTCACAAAGCTCTTTATGGTCTTAAACAAGCCCCTAGAGCTTGGTATAAATGCTTGACTAAGTTTCTTATTGAAAAATGCTTTGAAATTGGGAAAATTGATTCTACTCTTTTTACTGAAAGGGTTAATGGATAACTATTTGTGTGCCAAATTTATGTGGATGATATCATATTCAGTTCTACTAACCCCCATTTTACTGAAAAGTTTGGAAGGCTAATGTCGGAGAAGTTTGAGATGTCTATGATGAGTGAACTCAAATTTTTCCTTGGATTGCAAATCAAGCAAACTAAGGAAGGTACCTTTGTCTCACAAACAAAGTATACCAAGGATCTTTTCAAGAAGTTCAATATGCAAGAAATCAAAGGTATGAAAACACCCATGCCTACTAATGGACATCTTGACTTGACTAAGGATGGCAACCTGGTTGACCAAAGGGTTTACTGATCTATGATTGGTTCATTATTATATCTTTGTGACTCCCGTCCCAATATTATGCTAAGTGCGTGCATGTGTGCGCAATATCAAGCGGTCCCTAAAGAATGTCATCTTAAGGCCATGAAAAGGATAGTGAGATACTTAATTCATACACCAAACTTTGGCATTTGGTATCCTAAGAGGTCATCTTTTGATCTTCTTGGCTATTCTGACTCGGACTATGCCGGTGACAAGGTTGATAGAAAGTCCATGTCGGGTACATGTCATTTTATTGGTAGATCCCTTGTCTCTTGGTCCTCCAGGAAACAAAATTCGGTATCCTTATCCACCGCCGAAGAGGAATACATTGCCGCCGGATCATGTTGTGCTCAATTACTTTGGATGACCCAAACTCTTAAAGATTATGGGATACATGTGAAACATGTTCCATTGCTTTGTGACAATGAGAGTGCTATTAAGATTGCTCACAATCCCGTGCAACATTCTTGAACTAAGCATATTGAAGTTCTTCATCATTTCATTCATGATAATGTTGCTAAAGGAGATATCAATCTTAAACATATTCGTACCTACAAGCAATTGGCGGATATCTTCACTAAACCGCTTGATGAAAAGATATGTTGCTGTTTGAGAGGTGAATTTAATATCATTGATGCCTCAAACTTGGAATAGAGATTCCATTTGGATACATGCAAGGGATGAGCCTATGTGAAAAATACTTGATGTTTCTCTTATGATGATGACCATTTATCTTGGATATATTTGCACCCTTGTATGTTATATAACCCTTGTAGGTACTTGGATGAGCCTCAATATGTGAGATTGCAAAACACTCACATCTTGAGCAATCTATACATCACCAAGTATCTATGCTTTGGTTGTTGAAATCAAGGAAGCATGAACTCACTCAACATATCCTTTGACAATATCTATATGATGAATCTCACTCTTGTCAATTTGGATACACAAGTGCTATTCTTGCAAGACTAACCCATGTAGAAAGATGGGCTTCAAATCCAAAGGATGCTCCCAACTCTTGATGGACTACATCAACCTTGAGCATCCAACACAAGTTCAACTACATGATCAAGATCAACACCACAACCCAAGGTATGTCATTCCATCTTAGAAAAGCTTTACTCCAAGTCATGAGTTAAAGTAACTCAACAAGTTGTGAATACATCAAGATGCTTAAATGAAAAATGGCAACCCCATTTTGAGCTTAAACGATGAGTATGACCTATGATCGAGTGATTTCACTTGACTCCTAAGTCAATATACTCTAACATAGGTGACTTTGTCGCCAACCACCTCTAGATGAAGTTCTCTAGTGTTCTTTTTGTACACTGCATTCCTTTTGCGTGTCTTCTTGCTATTGTGTTTGCTTTCTCAAATAATCAAAAAAACTTCATCTAGATCTCTTGTGTTTTCTGTTTTGTTTGTCTTCAAATCAAAATTTTAATTCATTGCAAATCTTATAAAAAAATTCCTTGAAAATCTTTGTGAAATTTCATTTGCAAAGTGAGCTGAGTTGACAAAACTTTTTCTCTACATTGTACTCGGCGTCACCGATTTCAGCCTATCGGATAGACCGAAATACAAGTTCTACCTATATGCAGTTGTCGGATTTAGGGCTCCGTAGACCCAAGAAGGTTCGAACTCTGGGGCGTGTGCGAAGATCTCAACCCCTCAAGCCTGCCAACTCGTCGCCCCACAACCTAGCCTAGCCGGACTTGCATGAACAAGGAAGAAGATGAACACAACAGCTTACCCTTGTTCGGGCCACCTTGCGGTGTAAAACCCTACTCCTGCTTTGTGGTGGATTGGCCTCACGAGGGGATGAGGATGAACTAGTACAGAGGATGAACAACCTCACAAGGGCTTGGGGGTGAGAATCAGTCGCCCCCTTCTATGGTGGTGGCTAACCTATATTTATAGTGGCCTTGGTCCTCTTCCCTCGAAACTCAGGCGGGAAGGGATCCCACAACGACCAATTTGAAAAGGGACAAGTAGTACATCTAATCCTAATGAAAGGTGGTCTTCGCCTGCAAAGCTTCTGGTCGTGACGCAGCGGTGGGCTCAGTGATGACCTCCACCTTGCCGAGCATGTGGTCTTGGTCTTGTAGCACCGGAAGGGAAGCCTTTGGGAGATTCCTCGGGAACCCACACCTGTCCTTGCCTCCTTAGCACCAAAGGGGAAACTGCCTCCTCTGCGCCTGCTGGCGCCCGCTAGCCTTGGTCATCACGGCTCATGTCATCGCAGCCTCATGAGGCTGGGTACCTGCATAGAAATCTCCGCTCCTCAGGAGGCCGCCTGGGGAGGCCGCTCCCTCGGGAGGTCTTGGTGTCATCCTCCTCTCGAGGCCTGGCCCCTCGCAAGGGTCTTGTCTTGGTGGTCCTGGAGGTGGGCCGTACCAGGCCATTGAGGGAGCCACGCCGTAGGACGCAGGCAGGCAAGTCTGGGTACCCTGGTTCCCAGAACGCCCACAGTAGCCCCTGGCCCCAAGGCGCTCTCGGGCTGGCTTCGAGGCGAAGCCAAGGGGCAAGGGTGAAGCACTGCGGGCCCCAACCACCTGCGGGCTAGGTTGACGCGTGGCGCTTGACGGGACGCGGACGCCTTCCGCCTCCCCACGTCGCCTCGGCAACTATCCGGACTGACAAAAAGGCTGGCTCACACCACCAGGCCATCATTACTCCTCCTCGCCTTGCCTCAAATCCCCTTTCCTCCTCCAAGGACCTCTCCAGATCCGATCGAGCTTGGCTTCCCCTTTTTCTTCCCCAACTCCGGCACTGGTGACCTCGCAGATGGCCCCCAAGAAGTCGAAGCCCGCGTGAAAGTGCAACTAATCCCCGGGTGGTTTTGGTAATTCATAACAACATATAGCTCATTGAACTAATATCCATTCAAGTTAAATATTTCAGAAAGTTCAATGATTGGCATGGCATGGACTAGAGATGTGGACCCCTCAAAATGCTAAGGACAAAGATTGGCAAAAGCTCAAGACTCTTCATTTCTATTTTAGTGATCCAAGATCACATTGAGTCCATAGGAAAGCCAATACTATTAAAAGGATGAGGTGTTGCTTAATGGTCTACTTGCTCAAAGTGCTTAGTGATATTGCTCCAAAACCCTCAGCCACTTTCTCATTTCCAAATATGTCCAAAACTCAAAGTCAAACTCGGCCCCACCGAACCATTCTATCCGGCGCCACCGAGTTCAATTGACATAGTCACTGCCAGAAACCCTAGCAATTCAGTCACACCAGTATGGATCTCGGTCTCACCGAGATGGCCCTGCAAACTCTCTATTGCCTGTTGTAATTATTTCGGTCTCACCGAAATGTGCAATCGGTCCGACCGAGTTTGCTTGACCAACTCTCTGTTTGCTCTTTGCTGAAATCGGTCTCGCCGAGTTCAAGCAATCGATCTCACCGAGATGAGGTTTTGCCCTAGCCCTAGCACATCGGTCCCAACGAGTTGTTCCAGTCGGTCCCACCAAGATTCCTAACGTTCACATTTTGAACTGAATCGGTCTCACCGAGTTCTTCTATTCGGTCTGACCGAGTTGGGTCAAATGTGTGTAACGGTTGGATTTTGTGTGGAGGCTATATATACCCCTCCACCCGCTTATCCATTTGTGAGGCTCCATCAGAATGTGCCTACACTTCCACTACTCATTTTCTGAGAGAGAACCACCTACTCATGTGTTGAGACCAAGATATTCCAATCCTACCACAAGAATCTTGATCTCTAGCCTTTCCCAAGTTGCTTTCTACTCAAATCATCTTTCCACCATAGCCAAACCTGTGAGAGAGAATTGAGTGTTGGGGAGACTATCATTTGAAGCACAAGAGCAAGGAGTTCATCATCAACACACCATCTATTACGTTTTGGAGAGTGGTGTCTCCTAGATTGGTTAGGTGTTGCTTGGGAGCCTCCGACAAGATTGTGGAGTTGAACCAAGAAGTTTGTAAGGGCAAGGAGATCGCCTACTTCGTGAAGATCTACCCGAGTGAGGCAAGTCCTTCGTGGGCGATGGCCATGGTGGGATAGACAAGGTTGCTTCTTCGTGGACCCTTCATCGGTGGAGCCCTCCGTGGACTCGCGCAACCATTACCCTTCGTGGGTTGAAGTCTCCATCAACATGGACGTACGATAGCACCACCTATCAGAACCACGCCAAAAATCTCCGTGTCTACATTGCATTTTCCTTCTCCAAACCCTTCCCTTTACCTTCATATGCAATGTTTTACTTTCCGCTGCTACACTCTTAGAAGTGCATGTGTAGGTTGATTGCTTGACTTGTACTAGTTGCTAAAATCTGCCAAGACTTAAAATTGGGAAAAGGTTAGATTTTTATTTGGTTATGTAGTCTAATCCCCCCCTCTAGACCTACTTTCGATCCTACACCACGGCGCAAGCCGCAAGCTCTTCTCCCTCTCCTGCACCGGCACTCAACGCGTCCTCCATCACCAAGGAGGGGCACCTCGCCCTCGTGCTCCCGTACACGGCGAGCGACAAGAATGAGTGGAAGGAGACCATGATCCTGGCCGGCTCCGCCGAGCAGCGGACTCTAGCTCAGACGGTTTACCCCTTCTTCCTCCACAGCATCTTCGCGGGGCTCATCCCCCCTCTCTCCGAGTTCTTCACCACCGTCCTCAATCACAACCAGATCCAGGCCCTGCATTTTCAGCCCAACTCCATCCTCCTCCTGTCCATATTTGCCTTCTACTGCGAGGCATTCGTGGGCGTGAGGCCCTCCGTGCCACTCCTCCGGCACTTCTTCTCCCTGCGGCTGCACGATCTGACCCAGCGCTCCGGCTACATGTCCTTTGTCGCGGTCCACAAGAACAACATGCTCATGAGGGCCGGGAAGAAGGTGGAAAGCTTCCGGCGCCGCTGGGTCTTCATGGACACCAAGGGCCTCAACGAGCGGCTGGAGCTGCCGACTACGCTACACGATCGGCTCGAGAGGTGGAGCCACGAGAAGTTCTCCGACCCCCGTGTGGCGCCTGTCCTGAGGAAGATGACCTCGGACATGGTTGCCCGGGCGCTGACGGGGGGCATGCTCGTGAAGGAGTTCCTGATGCAGCGTCTTGCTCCGCTCCAATCGCACACTCACCCCATGTGGGAATTCTAGGGCGCGGCGGACGACATCAGGCTACGCTCGGGGAGCTAGACGGGCCATGAACACCCTGCTCGAGGGTGAGCCGAGTGACCTTCCGAAGGCCTACACCCCGCTATACCGCCATGCTGACAGGGAGGCGTTGGTCGCTGCCATGCCCGTCTTCAACGAGCTGCGGCTCACGTCGCCTGAGCGCCCCAGCTCCCCGGTGCCGGTGTCCTCCGGCGCCAGTGTCGGCGATGAGGGCGAGGAGGACTCGGAGGCAACTGAGGATGATGTGGCGGAGATCTCCCCCCGTCTCAGAGCAAGCTCCTTCGCAGCTTTCCAGACGACGATGCCGACGCCGACGAGCCCCCGACCGTGGAATCCCCACACTCCACTGGGGTCCTCATGAGGTCCGGAGCCACTCCCCGGACCCTACGAAGGTCAAGACAGGTGACCCCGAAGAAGAGCGGGGTGGCACTCCCTCCAAGGGGCACCCCTCCAGCCGCCAGAGTGGGCGCGGTCCTGGAGGTCGTGTCCCCTCAGGGCGACACCTCCGCCTTGCCGGGCGGCAGCGCCGCGCCGGGGCTGGCCGAAGAGCACCCCACCAACTCCCCAAGCCCGATCAAGGCCGCGCCAAGGAAAAGCGGGGTGTCCCAGCCCCGGCCAAGAAGGAGAAGAAGAGGGCGTGGATCGCTCCCGACGAGTAAGTACCTTACCTTGCTTCTGTTTATCATAGATTGGCACCATGCCCATAGTACTCCCTTCCTGATGACCAGGATGGGCGTCGTGATGAAGAGGAAGAAGGAGGGAGCCGGGGCTTAGGAGGCGCCACCTCTCACCGCAGCCGTAACGACTCCGGCACGGGTGGAAGAGGCCGCCTCGCGTCCCCTCGTGACTGAGCAGCCCCCCAAGACGTGGTGGTGCGGCCTCAGGAGGAGCCGGCTCCCACGCGCCAGCAACCCGCGGAGCCGTCCGCCCTTGCTATGCCCGAGGGGGGCTCAGAGCCTCCGGTGCCCCAAGCCATCCTCGCCATCGCTTCCCTGGTGATGGCGCCAGCCGACGCGCCAGTGCCGCCTCCTCCCCAAGCCCTTGCGCTGGCGGACTACAGCCCTCTCATCAGGCCAGGCGCCCTGGACGAAGCCTACGCCATGCTGGGTCAGCTCCGAGCCGACCTCCATGATGCGGACAAGTGCCTCGTGAGGGAGCGCCTGGGGCTTATCTCAGGGTGGCTCCAGGCTGACATGTCTACCAAGATGGCCTGGGGCTAGGCCGAGGCCGCCACCGCAGAAGGCATGAAGGAGGCCGCCGAAGCCAAGGAGGCTCGTGATGCAGCGTTGGCCAACGCTGCGTCCGCCGAGGAGCGCCGCGCCTCTAGATCTATAAACTCCGAATCATTGGGACGCCTTTTAACTAAAGTTGACTCATCTCCAGTCCCATATTTATCAAGATTTATATTGGAAAATAAAGATTCAATAGGAGTCACATCAATCACTTTAAGATCTTCATCATTATTTTCACAAAAACTAGAAGAACATGATTTTACAAACCAATCTCGTTTAGCACGCATCTTAACTGTTCTTTCTTTGCACTCATCAATGGAGATTCTCATAGCCTTTAGAGATTCATTGATATCATGCTTGGGTGGAATAGATCTAATTTTCAAAGAATCAACATCAATAGAAATTCTATCCACGTTCCTAGCCAAATCATCCATCTTAAGCAATTTTTCTTCAACCAAAGCATTAAAATTCTTTTGCGAACTCATAAATTCTTTAACACTATTCTCAAAATCAGAGGGCATCTTATTATAATTTCCATAAGAATTGTTGTAGGAATTACCATAATTATTAGAGGAATTACTAGGAAACGGCAAGGATTAAAATTACCTATATACGTGTTATTACCAAAATTGTTCCTACCAACAAAATTCACATCCATAGATTCATTATTATTCTCAATCAAAGTAGACAAAGGCATATCATTAGGTTCAATAGGAGCACTCTTGCTAGCAAATAATTTCATAAGTTCATCCATCTTTCCACTCAAAACATTAATCTCTTCAATCGCATGCACTTTTTTACTAGTGGAAGATCTTTCGGTATGCCATTGAGAATAATTAACCATAATATTATCTAGGAGTTTAGTAGCTTCTCCTAGAGTAATTTCCATAAAAGTACCTCCCGCGGCCAAATCTAAAAGATTTATAGAAGCAAAATTCAATCCGGCATAAATTTTTTGTATGATCATCCATAAATTTAAACCATGAGTAGGGCAATTTCGTATCATCAATTTCATCCTCTTCAAGATTGTGCAACATGTTCATGATCAAGTTGCTTAAAATTCATGATATCGTTCCTAAGGGAGATGATCTTAGCGGGAGGAAAATACTTGGAAATAAAAGCATCTTTACACTTATTCCATGAATCAATACTATTTTTAGGCAAAGATGAAAACCAAGTTTTAGCACGATCTCGAAGTGAAAACAGAAATAGCTTCAACTTAACAATATCATTGTCCACATCTTTTTTCTTTTGCATGTCACACAACTCAATGAAACTATTCAGATGGGATGCGGCATCTTCACTAGGAAGGCCGGAAAATTGATCTTTCATAACAAGATTCAGCAAAGCGGCATTAATTTCATAAGATTCCACACTAGTGGCAGGAGCAATCGAAGTACTAATGAAATCATTGTTATTAGTGTTGGAAAATTCACACAATTTGGTATTCTCTTGAGTCATCATGACAAAGAAAGCAATCTAACACACGAGCAAACAAAAGGCAAATGAAAAAGACGAACGGAAGAAGGGCGAATAAAAAGGCAAATCTTTTCGACAATCGTTTTAGAAGTGGGGGAGAGGAAAACGAGAGGCAAATGGCGAATAATGTAATGCAAGAGATGAGAGTTTATGATGGGTACTTGGTATGTCTTGACTTGGCATAGATCTCCTCGGCAATGGCGCTAGAAATTCTTCCTGCTACTTCTTGAGCTTGCGTTGGTTTTTCCCTTGAAGAGGAAAGGGTGATGCAGCAAAGTAGAGATAAGTATTTCCCTCAGTTAGAGAACCAAGGTATCAATCCAGTAGGAGACAATGCACAAATCACCAATACCTGCACAAACAATCAAACACTTGCACCCAACGCGATAAAGGGGTTGTCAATCCCTTCATGGTCACTTGCAAAAGTGAGATCTGATAGAGATAGATAAAACTAAACAAAAGATAAAGTAAATATTTTTAGGGTTTTTGGTTTATAGATCTGAAAATAAAATATTGCAAAATAGTAGATCGGAAAGTAATATGATGGAAAATAGACCCGGGGGCCATAGGTTTCACTAGAGGCTTCTCTCAAGTTAGCAAATAATACGGTGGGTGAACAAATTACTGTCGAGCAATTGATAGAAAAGCGCAAAGTTATAACGATATCCAAGGCAATGATTATGAAATATAGGCATCACATCCTTGTCAAGTAGACCGACTCTTGCCTGCATCTACTACTATTACTCCACACATCGACAGACTCCTGCCTGCATCTAGAGTATTAAGTTCATGATGAACAGAGTAATGCTTTAAGTAAGATGACATGATGTAGAGGAATAAACTCAAGCAATATGATGTAAACCCCATCTTTTTATCCTCGATGGCAACAATACAATACGTGCCTCGCTGCCCCTACTGTTACTGGGAGAGGACACCGCAAGATTGAACCCAAAGCCAAGCACTTCTCCCATTGCAGGAAAAACCAATCTAGTTGGCCAAACCGAACCGATAGTTCAAAGAGAATTACAAGGATATCAAATCATGCATAAAAGAATTCAGAGAAGATTCAAATAATATTCATAGATAACTTGATCATAAATCCACAATTCATCGGATCTTGACAAACACACCGCAAAAGAAGATTACATCGGATAGATCTCCAAGAATATCAAGGAGAACGTTGTATTGAGAATCAAAGAGAGAGAAGAAGCCATCTAGCTACTAGCTATGGACTCGTAGGTCTGAGGTAAACTACTCATGCTTCATCGGAAGGGAAATAGAGTTGATGTAGAAGCCCTCCGTGATCGAATCCCCCTCCGGGAGGATGCCGAAAAAGGCCCCAAGATGGGATCTCACGGGAACAGAAGGTTGCGACGGTGGAAAAGTATTTTCGTGGATGCTTCTGGTGGTTTTGGAATATATGTGAATATATAGGAGGAAGATCTAGGTCAGGGGGTCACCGAGGGGCCCACAAGGCAGGGGCCGCGCCCTACCCCCTGGGCGTGCCCTCCCCCCTTGTGGCCGCCTCGTGGCTCTTCTGACTTGCACTCCAAGTCTCCTGGGTGTCTTCTGGTCCATGAAAAATCATCGCGAACGTTTTATTCCGTTTGGTATTCATTTTCTGCGAAGCTCAAAAACAAGGAAAAAATAGAAACTGGCACTGGGCTCTAGGTTAATTAGTTAGTCCCAAAATTAATATAAAATAGCATATTAATGCATATAAAACATCCAAAACAGATAATATAATAACATGGAACAATCAAAAATTATAGATACGTTGGAGACGTATCAATAAACACCATGAACATAAATATCATAGAGGCTATGTTGGTTTTGATTCAACTACATGCGTGAACATGTGCCAAGTCAAGCCACTTGAAACATTCAGAGGAGGATACCATATGATCATACTACATCACAATCATTTTAATGCATGTTGACACCCAAGATAAATCATTATCCACTCCTAGCTACTTAAGCATGGCATGGGCAACTATAATCCCTAATTGTCATTGCAAGCATGTTTAATCATAATATATTGAATCATGGATACTGAGTTAAACATATTTACAAAAACAAAAACAAGTTGAGTTCTTACCCGCTTTTCCGCCACAATCACTTCATCATATCTCGTCATTATTGCCTTTTACTTGCACGACCGAATGATGTGAAAATAATAATAGTGCAAGAGTGATATGGACTAAGCTGGAATCTGCAACATTTTATTCAGAGGAGAAGACAAAATAATATGGGCGCTTTGTTAGATCAACAATAATTCATATGAGAGCCACTCAACATTTTCATCGTGGTCTTCTCCTTGGTACGACTCAACAAAAAGAAAAGAATTTCAGAGAAACACACTAAATTATTTTTGGAGTTTTTAGTTTTTCTTTACAGGAAGCAAAAGAAAGGAAATAAAAAAGATAAAAACTATTTACATGGGAAAGCTGCCAACAAGCAAAAGAAGAAATGGGAAATATTTCTGGGTTTTCTTTTTAATACTACAACTAAACTAAACTAGAAAGAAAAACCAAAAAGAAATGAGAAATATTTTTGGATTTTCTCAAAGTTTTTCAAACACACAAGAAGAAAGCGAGAAAATAAAACTGACATGGATAATACAATGAAAATGTATTAACACCGACAACTGAAATGAAATGCGTGAACATGAATGTAATGTCGGTGGAAATACGTACTCCCCCAAGCTTAGGCTTTTGGCCTAGCTTGGTAATCACCATCCACGGCCTAGATAATAATCAGAGTGATAACTCACGAAGGCTCTTGGTGCGGCCTCCTCAGCCTGTCGGGCAGCCTCGACTGCCGCGTTGTACTCGCGCGCCTCGCTCTCATAAATGTAGTATCTTCCTTTACTGTGATAATCAAAGAGAGCAGGGGCATGCAAAATAACAGGTATAATGTTTTTTTCTTGAACATCAGGTTGTAATTATAGTTAGTGGATGTAGCCTTAATGAACTTATGACGTTTCATGGCCTCAAAGTCTAGGTACTGTGTAGGTAAAATGGGATCATTGAGCCAAGGTGACACACCCAGCTCATTAGCTAAATCGGATGCATAAATCCCTCCATATAAGTGACAACTATCGGCATTGCGTTGCAACCTTCGAGTAACAATTGCTCCAAGGTTATAGCATTTAATTCCTATCAGAGCAGTGTGTATGAGGCTCAAGTTTGGGGCACAGAGGGTACTGCAATCTTGTTTTCCCATGATGCATTTGCCATTCAAGAGTGCAAAGTAATGAATTGATGGAAAATGTAAACTTTTTATTCTAGCTTGTGGCACTCCCCTATCCTCACCATAACGGAGACTAGTTAAAAATGACTCATAATCAGATTTTGGTGGTTCATCAAGTAAACTCCAATATGGAATTTTGCAGGCAACACAGAATTGTTCTAGAGGCATAGTAAAGGCTCTATCATAAAGGCTAAATGAAACTCTAGAATCACGCGAATGATATTTAAATTTCTTAGTTAATGTCTGTGTGAGGTTGAGATGCTGGATGTACTTATCTGCGATGTAGGGAGCAAGCTCGGTGTTGTGAACGTATTGCTCAAATTCTTCCTTTATCCCTGCTCCTATCATGAACTCGTCACACGGCCATAAGCATGATTTGGTATTGGCATCCTGCATTGAGCTTTCACTAGGCTCAACATAGGATTGTCGTATCAAGCTCTCGCTTGATGATGCTCCCAAGGACCTCCTCCTCGAAGAACTCCTAAAGAGGTGCATTTTATTCGCGAACAAATTTCTGTAATTTTTGGGCCACAAAATCTTGTCAACAAAACTTCATAATATTGATAGCAACTACTCATAAGGATGCCTTGAGGCTAAATCAAGCATTCAACCTACTTGGAACTCAAAGAATTCAACATGCAAGCTCATTTACATCATCACCAAGAGTAGCTAAATACTCAAAATATAAACCACTAGAACTAAAACTAATTAGAGAATGGAGGAGTCACATAACAAGTAGCAATCCCCCAAAATAGTTTCGGAAATGGAGCTTCGAGATAAGAGATCAAAATCCGCGGGTTTGAGAGCAAGAATACGAGAGAGAGAGAGAGAGAGAGCATGAGTGATTTTTTCTGGAGGTAGGTGATGACTTAGACTAAAGGGATAAGTGAGGCCCTGGCGCACCCTGGTGCCTTGTGGGCGCCAAGGGCACCCCCTGTATTGTTATTTGTATCATAAATTCTTTAATATTCAAAAAAAAATCATGTAAAAATTTCAAGTCATTCTGAGCACTTTTATTTTTGGCCACATTTCATTGCACGGAAAAATTCAGAAAATAGGATAAACATGGCATTTTATTTTATTTAACCAAGAATAACAGAAAACAAAAAGTAGGGACAGAAGGTTGTGCTTACTAAATTCATCAACCACATGCCTCTCGAAAACAATCCATTAATAAGGTTGATCATGTCTTATTAACAATCACTTCCGATTAGCATGAGCTCGAAGAACTTTCATAAAACACTAAGTTACCTCAACAGGAATATGCATATCCCCAACAAGAAGTATTTCATATTTCTTTTTGGCAGTAGTTAAAGGGAGTTGAAAACTTCCAATAGTAATTGTCGGAGTTTTTTCAGTAACATTTATACCATTCACTTGAAATTGTTTCTTCGGCAAGTGCACCATACGCTCATTACCATTGATATGAAAGGTGACTTTTCTTTTATTGCAATCAATAATAGCCCCTGCAGTATTCAAAAAGGGCATCTCAAGTATAACAAAGTCTGTTAAGATAGTATTATTTGCAACAATAACAACGGGCACATCCTGACTAATACCGATAGGTATGGCAGTTGATTTGTCAGCCATTTCCAATGATATTTCAGTAGGTGTGAGTTTATTCAAATCAAATCTTTTATATAAAGAGAAAGGCATAACACTAACTCCAGCTCCTAAATCACATAAAGCAGTTTTGACATACTTTCTTTTAATGGAGCATGGTATAGTTGGTAATCCTGGATCTCCTAGTTTTTTAGGTACTCCATCCTTAAAAGAATAATTAGCAAGCATGGTGGAGATTTTAGCTTCAGGTATTTTTCTTTTATTAGTGACAATTTCTTTCATGTATTTAGCATAAAGGGCCATCTTTAAAATATCAGTCAGGCGGGTACGCAAAAAAGACTGGCCTAAGCATTTCAGCAAAGCGTTCAAATTCTTCATCATCTTTTTTATTAGAAGGATTAGGTGGAAAGGGCATGGGTTTCTGAACCCATGGCTCTCTTTCTTTACCATGTTTTCTAGAAACAAAGTCTCTTTTATCATAACATTTATTTTTAGGTTGTGGGTTATCAAGTTCAACACCAGGTTCTATCTCAACATCATTATCTGGTTCTTTGTCATTGTGTGGTAGAGTATCTTCATGAACATCATCATTATCATTTTAATTATCACTAGGTGAATGTTCATTACCAGATTGAGTTTCAGCATCAGAGATAGACATCATTGTTATCTTCAGAAGGTTTTTCTACCTCCGATTCACTAGAAGTATGCAAAGTCCTATCATTTTTCTTTTTCTTCTTCCTTTTAGAAGGACTAGGTGCATCAATATTAATTCTTTGAGAATCTTGTTCAATTCTTTTAGGGTGTCCCTCCGGATTAAGTGGTTCCTGAGTCATTTTACCTCCTCTAGTTGCTACTCTAACCGCATAATCATTCATATTATTGTTCATTTCACTAAGCAATTATCTTTGAGATTTAGCAACTTGTTCTAGCTAGGTTTGAACCATAGAGGCATATTTTCCTACACCTCTAACATCATTAGTGATTCTAAATAACAAGTCACTCAAGTGAGAAATCATATCAGAATTTTGTTTTAGTTGTTTCATAACATAGGCATTGAAGTGATCTTGTTTCATGATATAATTGTTAAATTCATATAAGCATTGACTAGGATATCTATTGTAAGGGATATCACCTTCATCAAACTCAAAAATGGAATTTACCTCTACCACCCATGGTGGTGGTGTGTCAAGTCCATGTTTTTCTTCAATAGGCGGTAAATTCCTAAAATCCTCAGCTTTAATACCTTTTTCCTTCTTACATTTCTTTGCCTCTTGCATATCTTCAGGACTAAGGAAGAAGATACCCCTCTTCTTTGGAGTGGGTTTAGTCGGTGGTTCAGGAAGTGTCCAATCATCATAATTCTTCAATATATTATTCAATAATTCCTCAGCTTGTTCAACAGTTTGTTCCCTGAAAACACAACCAGCACAATTATCTAGGAAGCCCCTAGAAGCATCGGTTAGTCCATTATAGAAGATATCAAGTATTTCATTTTTCTTAAGAGGATGATCAGGAAAAAGCATTAAGTAATTGGAGAAGCCTCCCCCAAGCTTGTGGGAGACTCTCTTCTTCAATTTGCACAAAGTTAAATATTTCATGTAAGGCAGCTAGTTTCTTATGAGCAGGAAAATATTTTTTAGAGAAGTAATAAATCATATCCTAGGGACTATGCACACAACCAGGAGAAAGAGTATTGTACCATATATTAGCATCACCCTTTAATGTGAATGGAAACAACTTGAGGATATAGTAATAGCAAATTTTCTCGTCATGAGCAAATAGGGAGGCTATATCATTTAATTTAGTAAGATGTGCCACTACAGTTTCAGTTTCATAGCAATGGAAAGGATCAGATTCAACCAAAGTAATTAACTCTGGGTCGACAAAGAATTCATAATCATTATGAGTAACAAAGATAGGTGAAGTAGCAAACTTAGGATCACATTTTCGTTCTAGCATTCAAAGTTTTTTCTTTCAACTTGACTAGTAGTTTCTTTAGATCATCTCTATCCTTACATGCAAGAAAGTCTCTAGCTACCTCTTCATCTGTAACATAACCCTAATGTATCTTAGGCATTTCAAATCTAGGAGAGCTAGGTCTAATATGTGTTTCATAGTTTTCAGTGTCAAAGACTTCATCAGTTTCAGCATTCTCAATATCTTTATGTCTAGCAAGTTGTTTATCAAGAAATTCATCTAGTGTCACATTATCATCAAGCAAGGTAGTAGCATCATCATAAGCATCATTCATAGCAGAAGTAGCATCATCAATAACTTGCGACATATCAGGATTAATAGGATGTGGTGGTGTTGCAAGTTTACTCAAAATAGAAGGCGAATTAAGTGCAAAGTGTGATGGCAATTCCTTACCTCCCCTCATCTTAGAGGGAACAATCTTGGTTCTGGTATCTTTCAGATTCTTCATAGTGATAAATAGATATAAATCTTAAGTGACTCAACAAATATAGCTATGCTCCCCGGCAACAGCGCCAAAAAAGGTCTGGATAACCCACAAGTATAGGGGATCGCAACAGTTTTCGAGGGGAGAGTATTAAACCCAAATTTATAGATTCGACACAAGGGTAGCCAAAGAATATTTGTAAGTATTTGCAATTGAGTTGTCAATTCAACCACAAGTGGATATTAAATATCTGCAGCAAGGTGATCAGTAGCACAGTAATATGATAGTTAGATAGTAGTACTAACGATAGCAGTGGTAACGGTAACAGCAGTAACAATTTTGTAGTAGTTGACACAGTAGCAATAGCAATAGTAACTTAGCAAGAACAATATGTGGAAAATTCGTAGGCATTGGATCAGTGATTACGTAGGATAATATTCATCATATAATAGTCATAACCTAGGGCGACACTGAACTAGCTCCAGTTCATAAATATAATGTAGGCATGTATTCCGTAAATAGTCATACGTGCTTATGGAAAAGAACTTGCATGACATCTTTTGTCCTACCCTCCCGTAGAACCAGGGTCCATAAGGAAACTAAGGGATATTAAGGCCTCCTTTTAATAGAGAACCGGAACAAAGCTTTAACACATAGTGAATACATGAACTCCTCAAACTACGGTCATCATCGGAAAGTATCCCAATTATTGTCACCTTGGGGTTTACAGATCATAACACGTAACAGGTGCATATAACTTGCAAGATTGTTTCACGAACATAGATATAATGGTGCAAACATAAACGGTTCAGATCTGAAATCATGGTACTTAGGCCCTAGTGACAAGCATTAAGAATAGCAAAGTCATAGCAACACCCATCTCAGAACATAGTGGATACTAGGGATCAAGCTCTAACAAAACTAACTCGATTACATTATGAATCTCATCCAACTCCTCACCGGCCAATGAGCCTACAAAGGAATTACTCACTCCCGATGGAGAGCATCATGAAATTGGTGATGGAGGATGGTTGGTGATGACGAAGACTGAAGATCCCCCTCTCCGGAGCCCCGAACGGGCTCCAGATCTGGCCTCCCGATGAAGAACAGGAGGTAGCGGCGGCTCTATATCGTAAAACGCGATGAAACTTCCTCTCCTATTTTTTCTCCAAAAATAGGATTCTATAGCATCGGAATTAGGGTCAGCGGAGCCACGTGGGCCCCACTACCCACTAAAGCATGCCAGGGGGGTGGCGTGCCCTAGTGGCTTGTGGGCAGCTGGTGTAACACCCCCAGTGGTTGACTACAGTAATCCCCTTTTGATTATGCCATGTCATCATGATTATCAGTGCCTAATCATCATATTGCATTTCAGACTCCAAATTCAAACTTCAAATGAATTCAAAGTGGAAAATAAAAGTTGCTTAAATCAGAAACTAAAATGTTCATTAAATGACTAATAATCCAGAGACAATTCTAAAATTATATTCAACATATAATAAATAAATTATGTGACTCTAACAACCACAAAACAGAGTTATTTAATACCTTTTTATTAAAATAAAATCCATATGAAAACATTTGGCCCCAAAGCTATTTTCTACCAGGGTTGGATATTGCACTGATATTATATGGGCAAGTGCCACATTTTACAAAAGTCATTTGGAGTAAAAACAAAAGACAAAACAGAAAAGAAAGGAGAAAACAGAAAAGGAAAGGAAGAAAAAGAAAAAGGCCTAGTCTACTGTGCACATGGGCCCTAGTCACTACAGGCGCCGGCCCAGCCCAATCTCCCCCTCTCCTTCTACCTCTCTCCTGCTGTCGCCCGCGCAGCACCCGCGCACACTGGCCCCCCCTCCTCGCAGCTCGACACCGCGCCCCGCCGCTCGCCCCGGTGGTTAAGGCCCCCCCCATCCCCTGCGGCAAACCCTAGCCTCACTGGTCACTCTCTTCGCCCCTCTTTCCCCTCGCACGAGCTCGCTCGAGCTCAGCCGTTGACACGCCGCCGTCGATTTCGCGCACCGGAGCCACCTTGAGCCACGCCAGCATGCCCAGCAGCTCTGTCACCCTCCCCTACCTCATCTGCGCCACTGGATCGGAGCCGTGGGGCATCACCGTCGTCGCCTGCGCCGTTTCCCTCCGTCGGCATCCGCGACGAGCCGCCGCATCGATCTGCTCGCTCCGACCGCCCCAGCTCCCCTGAGCCCCTCCGCGAGCCTCACAGTGAGCTCGCCTTTCTCCCCGACCTCTTAGTGCTTTCCCCGTGCCTCGTAGCCGCCGTTTTCCTTCGAACCCGAAAGCTCTCACCGCCGGCCATGGCTCCGCCGTGACCACCATACGCTAAGCTCGAAACCGAGCTTTGCCCCGAGTTCCTGGAGCTCCCCGGCGCCGAACGCGCCCACCAACTCCTCCCCTCGTGCCCTGTGTGCAAAAACCAAGCTCACCCGAATTCCGGCAGCCGCCGCGAGCTCAGTTCCGGCGAGTCCTGGCCACCACTCACCCAGCCACTTGCTCCCCTGGATCGGCACGAGCGCGGGCTGCCTTCTGGTGGTCTTTGCGCGTCCAGCCGCTGTCCGTAGCGAAGTCCGGCGAGTCCGCCGCCGCTGCTTTGGTCGTCGCCGGCCGAGCTCCGGCGAGTGCCAGCATGGCACTGTCATTAGGCCTAATCACCGCTAATTAGATCCCCCTACAGCCACTGACAGCGGGCCCTACCGCAGGGTCAAACCCCGGTCAGCGTCAGGTTTGACCGGGATTAGCCCCTGAGCCGCTGACGTGTAGGCCCCACCACTTAATTAGTTAAAATGTTAGTTAAATCGGTTAATTAATTTAATTAGTTAATTAGACACTGACTAGTGGACCCCACACCCCTAATTGATCAGTAATTAGTTCAATTAATCCTAATAAACTAACAAAGGCTGACATGTGGGCCCGACACGTCAGGTTTGACCTGGTCAGCTGCACTGTTGACTGCTGACATCACCTCTACGTCATGATGACGTCATCTTTTACTGTTTTGGATAATTCGAATTTTAATAATTAAATAAATTCCAGAAAATCATATCTTTTAATTCGTAACTCCGATGAAAATAATTAATATATGAAAACTGATCAGAAAAATGAGACGAATCCGAATACGCTACCCACATACCTGTTAGATGCCTCTAACTAACCGAGCATGCAACTTTTTGCCTGTTTCAGATAGATGAATAGTGCATGACTCTAATAAAATAAATCCAAACAAATTCCTAAAATAACTAAATAACTTGGACATGTCTTCAGGCAACCCTGCACTACATGTTAGCATAGCCTGCTCCGTGTTACTTATGTTTGCTCTATATTTATACTGTTTTCTCCCCCTCTTCTCTCTCGTTAGACCTCGACGCAGTTCCCGATACCGCCGTAGCTCCGAAGACCGAAGACACCATTGATGACCTTGCCCTTGCCGCCGAGCAACCAGGCAAGCCCCCCCTTTGATCATCCCGATATCGCCCATTCTATTTTCTCGTGCTTGCATTAGAATTGCTACTGCTACTGCTTCACCTATTCTGATGCATAGCCTGTTTATTGTAACCTGCTGTTGATAATTACCTGCATATCCTAAACTGCTTAGTATAGGCTGGGTAGAGACCTATCAGTGACCCCACTAGTCCCGACCGCCCCGCTGGATTATCCGAAGACCCGATCAATGGGATTGAAGACCAGGCCCCGACACCGCACATCACCCCCCTTAGTTGTAATGACACTGCAGCGTTACTATCGAGTGCCGAGGGTGATACCTCATGTAGCACTTCTGATGTTAACTCTGTAGAGTAGCTATTTGGTCGTGGTCATCGAGGGTGATTCCTCCTTCACCACTTCCGATAACGATGCCGTCGTACAACACATCAAGTGTGAACCCAGCGAGGGTGATTCCTCCGAGTTCACCTTGACGGATACATCGAGTAGGAATCCAATGAGGGTGATACCTCGGATTCCCCTGATGTTATGGACACACGGATACTTGGATTTTACACTGTTACTTGGAAAGGCGGGTCGACCCTGAGGGGTACCCGCGTGCGCCTAAGTGGCGAGTGTTGTGAAGACGGGTTGCATGTATGGTGCCCGAGTGATGAATATGAGGCGCGGCCGGGCATTCTTAACCCTTGCAGCAAGTCCTCGAGACGGGGCAACGAGGTCACATCTTTCGTGAGTCTCTGCTCGTTACCGCAAGCCCTAGTCCACTAACAATTTGGATATTTGATCTGAGCAGGCCTCTGGTCTGATAGCACTAACCATCACGTGGGCATAGTATGGGCGTTCTACATCGTAGCATCAGCCGAAAGCTTTGTCAGACGTCCAGTTCAGCATTGTGGCCGGGTCGGATCATGCCGTTGGCGCTGGTATCCACCCTGCTCGCAACGACCCAAAGTGCATAGGGCGACGGCCCAAGACCCCTGAGCGCTTAGGATGTAGACCGGCGGGGACCTCTCTGCTGAGCTATAGGTAGGGTTGTGATGTATCGTTTGGCCGAGGCCAGGCATGACCCAGGAAAGTGTGTCCGGCCGGAGTTAATCGAGCGTGTTGGGTAAGTTGGTGCACCCATGCAGGGAAGAAAACTTCTATCGATAGCCGGTCCTACGGTAAAGGACACTCGGAGTTGTATCCTGATTGATACAATTAGAACTGGATACTTGGATACTATGGCTCTGGGATTGCTTCCCGCAGGGAGTCGAGAAGGGATCTCAGGACGAGGTTGATGACTGTATGGCTCTGGGATTGCTTTCTCGTAGGGAGTCGAGAAAGGATCTCTGGGTGAGGTTGATATCATTACTGCTACATTATATTGTACTGTGCTACTCTCTTCTATTGCTGCAAGACCGCTGAAGATGCTAGTCTTCGATAGGACTAGGCCTTCTCTCTATTCTGGCATTTCTGCAGCCCAGTCCACATATACGGCCTTCCTTTGATAATGATGCATATGTAGTGTAGATCCTTGCTTGCTGAGTACTTTTGAGTACTCACGGTTGCTTTGTTTTCCTTTTCTCCCCAAATCAGTTTGTCGTGACCAGGATGACGGAGCCCCTGAGACAGCTGTCCCCGCCGACGATTGCTACTACTACCCCGAGGGTGGATACTACTACGAGTTGACTGACGACCAGGAGTAGGTTCGGAGGGTCCCAAGCGGGAGGCCTGCGCCTTTCGATCGTAGTGTTTTATTTTGCCCTGCCTTTCTAAAGGCCTTTTTGTTTCTCTTTTAATATCTGTACTCAGATATCTGATGCTTCCGCTGACGCTTGTTCGCAAGCTTATGTATTCGAGCCCTCGAGGCCCCTGGCTTGTAATATAAAGCTTGTATGACTTTATTTATGTTTTCGAGTTGTGTTGTGATATCTTCCCGTGAGTCCTTAGGCTTGATCATGTGCATTTGCATGTATGATTGGTGCACGATTGAGCCGGGGGCGTCACAAGTTGGTATCAGAGCCGACTGCCTATAGGAACCCCCTTTCCAACTCCTTGGCCGAAGTTGAGTCTAGTGGACCAAAACTGTTTTGCTAACTTGGCTGTGTGGCTTACGGGCCCACGTCGCCAGTTGGGTGGTATTAGTATCTTTTATTCCTCGTCTATACTCTGGGACTCTGACCTCTCTTCTATTTGGGTTAAAATTTTACTAACTCCAACATTAGGTTCTCGTGATCACATCCACCCGGTGTTCTGAAAATTTCCCCCCTTCCTTCAAGATTGCGGGCCAGGTTCTGTTCGCAGGATCCTCTTATCGAGGGCACCCTGTTTTGTCACTTGCAGATTCCTCGCTCCAATAGTTTTCTCCGACGTTGATGTAGCCTTTGCTATGTCTCGTTGTGGACTTCCTTGCCACGTGCCTGCGCGCCGCCTAGTTGTCTAGCCTTCCCCTTTCAGCTGTCGTATTGCCGGATTGTAATCGAGGCTATGTGTGGATTTGAATGTCTGGTGCGGATATGATGAAGTATCTATTGCACTTCCTTCTGTTGTGCGTGTTGCTTCATGAATCATTCCATACACATGCAGTTTTACTTGCTAAACTGTCCCTGTTGTTTTGGCAGGATGGCTGACGATCCTCCACCTCCACCCTATATCGCCGCCATGATGCAGCAGTTTATGACCGGACTATTGGCTCAGTTCCCAAATCAGAATGCTCATCAACAGCCTACACCAATAACTCTGCCAGAATTCGTGCGCCTCAATCCATCCACCTTTCGCAACTCCACCAATCCTATGGATGCTGATGATTGGCTTCGTGACATCCTGTTTGAGATGGAGTCAGCTAATGTTGCCCCTGACAGTTACGTCACCTTTGCGACATTCCACTTGAAGGGTCCCGCTGCTCAATGGTGGGAAAGCCACAAGGGTATGTTGCCTGTAGAGACTGTAACCCCTTGGCCGGAATTTCAGTCAGCTTTTCGTGCACGGTACATTCCTCAAGGTCAGATGGACCAGAAGAAGCAGGAGTTCCGCAAACTCTCATAGGGCACAATGACTGTGGATGAATATCAGAGGAAATTTCTTGAATTATCCCGCTATGCTGAAGATGATGTCTGCACTTACGCCCGCAAGCAGGAGAAATTCCGTGAAGGACTGCGTACGGATATAAACCTCGCACTTGCTGCCCTTGATTTTGCAGACTTCGCAACGCTTGTCAGCAAATCTTTCCAAGTTGAAACAGCTCTGACTGAGTACCAGGAGTCGCTCAAGCGCACTCATGATGTTGGTTCATCTTCGGTCGACCTGTTCAGAAACGTCAAGTCTGGATTCCCCACAATGTTTACCATCGACCTGCTCCAACACCAAGACCGTCTTATGTTGCACCTCGTCTGCCTTCACCGCCGAGACAGCTAATGGTTCATGATGGACCGCCTGATGCTATGGCTTCTCCTCAAGTTGCGCCACGTCCTCCTAATGGTCATAAGAAGAATTGTCGAAACCGCCGACTCAGAAACCGTAATGTCATACCATCTACTGTTGTACTTGGCCATGCCAATCACGTCAATGCTGAAAAGGCTCAGAAGGAACTGACTATCGTGCTGGGAACACTCTCTGTGAATTCAGTGCCAGCTTCTGTTTTGTTTGATTCAGGTGCATCACATTCCTTCGTGTCCCAGCAATTTGCACAACTGCATGGGTTAGCTATGAGCTCATTACCCACTCCCTTAGAAATCATCACTCCCCGTTCCAGGTGGCAAACCAAAATGATAAGTCACAACAATCAGATCAGAATTGAAGGGTTGATGTTCTCTGCTTCCCTTATTGCTCTTGGACCTTCCGACATAGACATCATTCTCGGTATGGACTGGTTGACCGCCCACAATGCTTTGATTGACTGTGCTGCTAAGAAAGTCCAACTTACCCATTCTTCTGGCTAGACAGTCAAATACTCAGCCAGAATGGTTCAGAATGCCGAGACTCAGATATATGTTCTGAATGCATTGAATGCTTCACCTCTTGAAGGCATCGAGAACGTTCCAGTTGTTCGTGATTTTCAAGATGTCTTTTCGGAAGAACTTCCAGGAATACCGCCTGCTAGAGCTGTCGAGTTTGTCATCGACTTGAAACCTGGCACAACTCCTATTGCGAAGCATCCTTATAAAATGCCTCCGCATCATCTTCTCGAGCTTAAGGAAGAAATTGACACGTCACTTAAGAAAGGTTTCATCCGCCCCAGTTCCTCTGCTTGGGGAGCATCTTCACTGTTCATTAAGAAGAAAGATGGAACTAACCGATTGGTTCAGGATCATCGGCCCATTAACCAAGCAACAATTCAAAACAAATATCTGCTTCCTCGGATCAATGATTTGTATGATCAGCTTGCTGGATCATCGGTGTTTTCTAAACTCGACTTGAGGTTGGGTTATCATCAGATCCGAGTCCGCGAAGAGGATATTCCCAAGACAGCATTCGTTACTCGCTATGGTTCTTATGAGTACACTGTCATGTCATTTGGCTTAACAAATGCTCCAGCCACATTCTCCCGTCTGATGAATTACATCTTCATGGATTACCTCGACAAATTCGTCATGGTTTATCTAGATGATATCCTGGTTTATTCGAAGAATAAAGAAGAACATGCTGAACACCTCCGTCTTTTACTGGAAAGGCTCCGAGAACACTAGTTGTATGCCAAATACTCCAAATGTGAATTCTGGCTTTCTGAAGTAACTTACCTTGGTCATGTGATTTCCAAGGATGGCATTGTTGTTAACCCAGAACGAGTTCAAGCTATTCTTGACTGGACTCCTCCGAAGAACGTCAAGCAAGTGAGAAGTTTTCTCGGCCTTGCAAGCTATTGCCGTCGGTTTGTTGAGAATTTTTCTAAAATTGCTAAGCCCCTGACTGATCTGCTTCACAAGGGCGTTAAGTTTGAATGGACAGACAAATGTCAGGAAAGTTTTCAAACACTCAAGGACAAGCTAACATCTGCCCCAGTACTATCTCCTCCAGATACCCGCAAAGACTTTGTGATTTATTGTGATGCATCCCGTAAAGGGTTAGGCTGTGTCCTAATGCAAGAGCGTAAAGTGATTGCTTATGGCTCTCGTCAGTTGCGCCCACATGAAGAGAATTATCCGGTACATGATCTAGCACTAGCTGCCGTCATCTATGCACTGCAGTTGTGGCGACATTACCTCCTCGGTAATCATTGCGAGATCTACACGGATCATAAAAGTCTGAAGTACTTGTTCACTCAGCCATCTCTAAACCTCCATCAGCAAAGATGGATGGAGGCCATTGCGGACTATGATTTGGGTATTTCCTATACCCCTGGCAAGGCTAACGTGATGGCTGATGCCTTAAGCCGCAAGTCCTATTGCGACAACCTCATGGTTAGGCGAGCTCAACCTCGTCTTTTTGAAGAACTGTGCAAGCTGAATCTGCATATTGTTCCACAGGGCTCTCTAAATAACCTTGTGATACAACCAGATCTTGAGAAAGCTGTTAAGAATGCGCAAGCTAAAGATGCTGAAATTGATCTAATGAAGAAAAATCTTCACCTTGAAAAGTACAGGGATTTCTCGCTGTCTGAAGATGGAACCTTGTATTTCAGAAACCGCATTGTCGTACCTCGCTTCGAGCTTATGACCGACAAGGTCATGAAGGAGGCACATGATACCCCGCTCTCTATTCATCCGGGTAGCACCAAGATGTATCGTGATCTCCGTCAAAGGTACTGGTGGTCTAAAATGAAGCAGGATATTGCTCGATATGTTGCTGAATGTGATGTGTGTCGTCGCGTTAAAGCAGAACATCAGAAGCCTACTGGAATTCTGCAACCACTTCCTATTCCTCTATGGAAATGGGATAAGGTTCAGATGGATTTCATTACTGGCCTTCCCAGGTCACAGAAGGGTCACGATGCTATTCTTGTAGTCGTCGACCAACTCTCTAAGGTTGCACACTTTCTGCCTGTCAAAGAGACGATCACTGCTAGTCAGTTAGCAGAGTTATATATCTCCAGAATTGTTTCACTCCACAGTATTCCAAAGGAGATTAGTTCGGACCGTGGCGGCCTTTTCACTTCAAAGTTCTGGGAAAGTTTCCAAGAAGCTATGGGAACTCATATTACCTGGAGTTTAGCTTATCACCCTCAATCCCAAGGCCAAGTCGAACGAGTCAATCAAGTGCTTGAAGACATGCTTCGGGCTTGTGTTATTTCTTTCGGCAAGAAGTGGGAAGAATCTCTCCCGTATGCTGAGTTCTCATATAACAACAGCTAACAAGCCAGCTTGAAAATGGCCCCCTTCGAAGTACTCTATGGACGTAAGTGTCGAACCCCTCTGAATTGGTCAGAAACTGGGGAACGACCGCTCGTGGGTCCGGATATTATTCAACACGCCGAAGAACAAGTCCGTATTGTCCAGGAAAATCTCAAGGCGGCTCAGGACCGCCAGAAGAGCAACTATGATCGCAAATGATGGGGTCTGACTTATCAACCAGGTGATCAAGCTTATCTGCGTGTCACTCCTATGAAGGGCACTCACCGTTTTGGAATCAAGGGCAAGCTAGCTCCACGCTACATTGGTCCTTTCCGCATAATTGCTAGACGTGGTCAAGTGGCGTATAAATTGGAGTTGCCGCCGTAATTCTCTCATATCCATGACGTCTTCCATGTGTCGCAACTTCGTAAATGCTTCAAGGAATCTCCGCACTGTGAAGTGGATCACGAGATGCTCGAATTGCAAGATGATCTATCTTATAAGGAACAACTGATCCGCATCCTCGATGAAGCTGAACGTCGGACCCGTCAGAAGGTTACCAAGTTCCTCAAAGTGTAGTGGTCAAATCATACTGAAGATGAAGCCACATGGGAACGCGAGGATAATCTTCGTGCTGAATACCCCGAACTTTTCCCTTCTACCTCTTAATTCTCGGGACGAGAATTCTTGTTAGTGGAGGAGACTTGTAACACCCCCAGTGGTTGACTACAGTAATCCCCTTTTGATTATGCCATGTCATCATGATTATCAGTGCCTAATCATCATATTGCATTTCAGACTCCAAATTCAAACTTCAAATGAATTCAAAGTGGAAAATAAAAGTTGCTTAAATCAAAAAATAAAATGTTCATTAAATGACTAATAATCCAGAGACAATTCTAAAATTATATTCAACATATAATAAATAAATTATGTGACTCTAACAACCACAAAACAGAGTTATTTAATACCTTTTTATTAAAATAAAATCCATATGAAAACATTTGGCCCCAAAGCTATTTTCTACCAGGGTTGGATATTGCACTGATATTATATGGGCAAGTGCCACATTTTACAAAAGTCATTTGGAGTAAAAACAAAAGACAAAACAGAAAAGAAAGGAGAAAACAGAAAAGGAAAGGAAGAAAAAGAAAAAGGCCTAATCTACTGTGCACATGGGCCCTAGTCACTACAGGCGCCGGCCCAGCCCAATCTCCCCCTCTCCTTCTACCTCTCTCCTGCTGTCGCCCGCGCAGCACCCGCGCACACTGGCCCCCCCTCCTCGTAGCTCGACACCGCGCCCCGCCGATCGCCCCGGTGGTTAAGGCCCCCCATCCCCTGCGGCAAACCCTAGCCTCACTGGTCACTCTCTTCGCCCCTCTTTCCCCTCACACGAGCTCGCTCGAGCTCGGCCGTTGACACGCCGCCGTCAATTTCACGCACCGGAGCCACCTCGAGCCACGCCAGCATGCCCAGCAGCTCTGTTGCCCTCCCCTACCTCATCTGCGCCGCTGGATCAGAGCCGTGGGGCATCACCATCGTCGCCTGCGCCATTTCCCTCCGTCGGCATCCGCGACGAGCCACCGCATCGATCTGCTCGCTCCGACCGCCCCAGCTCCCCTGAGCCCCTCCGCGAGCCTCACAGTGAGCTTGCCTTTCTCCCCGACCTCTTAGTGCTTTCCCCGTGCCTTGTAGCCGTCGTTTTCCTTCGAACCCAAAAGCTCTCATCGCCGGCCATGGCTCCGTCGTGACCACCGTACGCTAAGCTCGAAACCGAGCTTTGCCCCGAGTTCCTGGAGCTCCTCGGCGCCGAACGCGCCCACTAACTCCTCCCCTCGTGCCCTGTGTGCAAAAACCAAGCTCACCCGAATTCCGGCAGCCACCGCGAGCTCAGTTCCGGCGAGCACCGGCCACCACTCACCCAGCCACTTGTTCCCCTGGATCGGCACAAGCGCGGGCTGCCTTCTGGTGGTCTTTGCGCGTCCAGGCGCTGTCCGTAGCGAAGTCCGGCGAGTCCGCCGCCGCTGCTTTGGTCGTCGCCGGCCGAGCTCCGGCGAGTGCCAGTGTGGCACTGTCATTAGGCCTAATCACCGCTAATTAGATCCCCCTACAGCCACTGACAGCGAGCCCTACCACAGGGTCAAACCCGGTCAGCGTCAGGTTTGACCGGGATTAGCCCCTGAGCCGCTGACGTGTAGGCCCCACCACTTAATTAGTTAAAACATTAGTTAAATCGGTTAATTAATTTAATTAGTTAATTAGACACTGACCAGTGGACCCCGCACCCCTAATTGATCAGTAATTAGTTCAATTAATCCTAATAAACTAACAGAGGCTGACATGTGGGCCCCACACGTCAGGTTTGACCTGGTCAGCTGCACTGTTGACTGCTGACGTCACCTGTACGTCATGATGACATCATCTTTTACTGTTTTGGATAATTCGAATTTTAATAATTAAATAAATTCCAGAAAATCAATAAAACTTTAGAAAATCATATCTTTTAATCCTAAAATAACCAAATAACTTGGACATGTCTTCACGCAACCCTGCACTGCACGTTAGCATAGCCTGCTTCGTGTTACTTATGTTTGCTCTATATTTATACTGTTTCCTCCCCCTCTTCTCTCTCGTTAGACCCCGACGAAGTTCCCGGTACCACCGCAGCTCCGGAGACCGAAGACACCATTGACGACCTTGCCGTTGCCACCGAGCAACCAGGCAAGCCCCCCCTTTGATCATCTCGATATCGCCCATTCTATTTTCTCATGCTTGCATTAGAATTGCTACTGCTACTGCTTTACCTATTCTGATGCATAGCCTGTTTATTGTAACCTGCTGTTGAGAATTTAGTAAGCACAACTTTCTGTCCCTACCTTTTGTTTTCTGTTACTTTTTAGTTAATTACAATAAAATGCCATGTTTTTCCTGTTTTCTGAAAAAAAATTCATGCAATAAAAAAGTGCCCAAAAATAAAAGTGCTCAGAATGACCTGAAATTTTGACACAATTTTTTTCTGAATATTTAAGATTTTTTATGCAAATAACACCAAAGGGCGGTGCCCCTGGTGCCCTCAAGGCACCAGGGTGCGCCAGCTACCCCAGGCACGCCCTGGTGGGTAGTGGGCCCCACGAGGCCCCCCTCACTTACCTCTTTAGCCCAAGTCATCACCTACCTATAGAAAAATCACTCTTGCTCTCTCTCACGTGTTCTTGCTCTCAAACCCGCGGATTTCGATCTCTTTGCTCGAAGCTCCGTCTCCAAAACTGTTTTGGGGGATTGCTACTTGGTATGTGACTCCTCCATCGCTCCAATTACTTTTTGTTCTAGTAGTTTATATTTTGAGTAACTAGCTACTTTTTGTGCTGCTGTAAATGTGCTTGCATGTTGAATTCTTGGAGTTCCAAGTAGTTTGAATGCTTGATATAGCCTCTAGACATCCATATGAGTAGTTGCTATCAATCTTATGAAGTTTTGTTGATATCATTTTGTAGCCCAAAATTTTTCAGAAATTTATTCTTAGGAAAATGGATTTCTTTCGAAGGAGTTCATCTAAGAAGAATGCCAAGGGAGTCACCGGTGAATCATCTTATGGTGATATCAACACTCCGCGATGGACGGAGGTCCGGCCGTGTGAATGGCCGCACATTGCTTTTATGGATGAAGCCGGATTCCGCCAAGAGTTCATGCAATTCATTACAAATGCTGGGCTTATCGATTTCCTCGCAGATGAATGTGACCAACACCATGTCCTTACAAATTCCTTTGTGCAAAATTTCCATTTCTTAAATAGGAATAATCCTCCTGATGTGCGGTTTAATTTATACTCTGAAACTCGGCAAATACCGCTTACTGAATTTTGTGAGATATGCTTAATTCCCTCTGATGGGGAGTTAAGGGAACCTAGACCAGCGGAGTTTTACGGTTTCCTCCACACCCTAACTATGGGTGAGGAGAGGGGTGTGTCGAAAGCCACCGCCACCAGCTTGCAGTTTCCTTCTGTGCGTTATTTTGCTCTATTTATAGCCAAATGATTGACTGCTCGAGAGAAGGGCAGTATACTCAATGCACCCGACCTTGCCATTTCACACTGTGCACTTCATAGTGATCACACTTTTAGCCTAGGGGCTATTGTTGCACGTCGTCTGCACACTAATAGAACTAAGGGTAAAATTCATGGTGGTATTTATGCAACTCACTTTGCGAGACGCTTTAACATTCCGCTATACCAACATGATTATTTGTTGCCTAGATATTATCTGGACCGCCAGTCGATGGTGGACCATCAGTTCCTTGACAAACCAAGCTACTTGACTCTCTCTGCTATAACTTGGTTTTCAGTGAGAATACCCGTGATATTATCCCGTTGCCTGCACCTGCTTTGTTTGATTCTATTGCCAGGAACGGATACAGGGTGATGCCAGCAGACATTATCGCCTACCGAAACGCCCACGCAGCGTCAAAGCAGGAGCCCCAGGAGTGGGATGCTCAGGTGCCGCCGCCGCAACACTTTTCCATTGGATCGGACGGCTACTATGAGTGGTGATTACCAAGCTAGGCCAAAAGCCTAAGTTTGGGGGAGTACGTATTTCCACCGACATCATATTCATGTTCACACATTTCATTCCAGTTGTCGGTGTCCATACTTTTTCATTGAATTATCCATGTTAGTTTTATTTTCTCGCTTTCTTCTTGTGTGTTTTAAAAACTTTGAGAAAATCCAAAAATATTTCTCTCTTCTTTCCGGTCTTTCTTTCTAGTTTAATTAGTTGTAGTATTAAACGAAAGCCCAAAAAGATTTCTCATTTCCTCTTTTGTTTGTTGGGAGCTTTCCCGTGTAAAATGTTTTTCTTGTTTTTCTTTTCTTTTCTTTAATTTGCTTCTTCTCAGAAAAACTAAAAACTCCAAAAATATTTCAGTGTGTTTCTCTGAAATTCTTTTCTTTTCTTTTGTTGAGTTGTACCAAGGAGAAGACCACGATGAAAATGTTGAGTGGCTCTCATATGCTTTATAGTTTATCTAACGAAGAGCCCAAATTATTTTGTCTTCTCCTCTGAATAAAATGTTGCAGATTCCAGCTTAGTCCACGGCACTCTTGCACTATTATTATTTTCATATCATTCGGTCGTGCAAGGGACCGGCAATAAGGACGATATATGATGAAGTGACCGTGGCAGGGAAGAGCGGGTATGAACTCAACTTGTTTTTGTTTTTGAAAATATGTTTAACTTAGTATCCATGATTCAGCATATTATGATTAAACATGCTTGTCGGTGTACTAAGTATTGGGCCATTAGTACCCCGTACTTGTGCATGGGCAGTTGTAGCCATACTCGCGGCAAGGCTTGTCGGGGAACAGTTCGAGGTTGACTCAGGCCACCAAGGAAATTCTCAAGTCAAAGATCTGAGGATCAGCAGATAAGAAGAAGCTGGAATCCGCAGGCCAGCTTCCCCGGCAAGATCTTGCCGGGGTGGCCTGCGAAGCCCGGCAAGGTTCGGCACCCGGCAAGGCTCGGCGCCCGGCAAGGTTCAGCACCCGGCAAGTTTTTGTTGCTGTGCCACCGCTCTGGCACAGCAACAAACCCGACATTCTGGGTACTTCTTTGGATGCGTGGCGACGTGCCAGTGGAGAAGAGCTTAAGCAGTGCTGATGGGATGGCCCCTTTTTCCATCCCCAAGAAAGTGAGGACACCTAAACGGACACCTCACGGTGCATTAAATGCGTTCGTCCTAATCCGTCAGGGGTTAGGTATGATGACCCTGTAGCTACTTTACACCTCAATGTATGTACATTTTGCCACTGTGGTGGCCCCTTTGAGTGTATAAAAGGAGGCCCAAGGCAACTGCTACAGGGGAGGAAGATCTTCTGGCCCATTCTGCATGCGTAGCTGCTCTTTGAATGTACTGTTCACTGCGAGCGCTCCTGGAGCCTGGGCTCAAGAACATCGATAATAAAACAAGGCAGGAGTAGGGTTTTACGCTGATCAGCGGCCCGAACCTGGGTAAAATCGCCCCGCGTCGATCGTTGGTTCTGCTCTTTGCGCATACCTCTCCCCTTGCCGAATCGTAAAGGGGTCCCTGAGGATCCCATAGGTGTCGCACGCCGACATCTATGGCGTGAAATCGAGAAGATGGAAGCCGTATGTGTACATAATGTCGTTGAAGAAGTCAGAAAATGGAGGACAGAGCCCGCAATAGAAGTATGCGACAAAAAAGGGGTATCTGTCTGACCCACTCTTGGAGCAAGAACCTGGAATCACGCGAGTGGCGGGGTGAGCCTGCGTCTCCCTCGCCCACATGCACTGGTACCGCCTCTTCAAAGCTTCCGCATCGAGCGACGGGGCGAAAATGACATATTTCTTCCGCATCTTCACCAGCTCGCTCTCCGGGACATCGGCTTTCGTCTCCTTGCCCTTGCCTTTGCTGGTCTTGGGCGGCATGGCGACTGCAAGGGTGGAAGCCGGGGATGAAGCGGGCATGGAGGCGACGAGCGGATGAGAGAAAGTTTTGCTCTGAGCTCGAGAGAAGGAAAGCAATGGCGACGGCCAGATTGAGAAGAAAAGGGGGGTAAATAGGCTTGTGCCTCTGCGGTTTCTCCTTTTTATGGGGAAGGAGCAGGGCCGCCTCTTTTACTCCCCAATGTGAATGCGCCTCTGCGGGCGCGTTGCAGTTGCAGCTTTTGAGGCATGCTTCCCACGTCGCGTGTTCGGCGCGCGTAGTGGGGGGCACAGTAAACGGGATATTTACGAACAGTTAATCCCCTGCCACGTGTGCGCGTGCACTGTTTGGGCCTAGCCCAACAACGCCTCGCACTCGTGTGTGGCCTAGGCCCGGGGGCTCCTGTCGGTGTACTAAGTATTGGGCCATTAGTACCCCGTACTTGTGCACGGGCAGTTGTAGCCATACTCGTGGCAAGGCTTGTCGGGGAACAGTTCGAGGTTAACTCAGGCCACCAAGGAAATTCTCAAGTCAAAGATCTGAGGATCAGTAGATAAGAAGAAGCTAGAATCTGCAGGCCAGCTTCCCCGGCAAGATCTTGCTGGGGTGGCCTGCGAAGCCCGGCAAGGTTCGGCGCCCTGCAAGGCTCGGTGCCCGGCAAGGTTCAGCACCCGGCAAGTTTTTGTTGCTGTGCCACCGCTCTGGCACAGCAACAAACCCGACATTCTGGGTCCTTCTTTGGATGTGTGGCGACGCGCCAGTGGAGGAGAGCTTAAGCGGTGCTGATGGGATGGCCCCTTTTTCCATCCCCAAGAAAGTGAGGACACCTAAACGGACACCTCACGGTGCATTAAATGCGTTCGTCCTAATCCGTCAGGGGTTAGGTATGATGACCCTGTAGCTACTTTACACCTCAATGTATGTACATTTTGCCACTATGGTGACCCCTTTGAGTGTATAAAAGGAGGCCCAAGGCAACTGCTACAGGGGAGGAAGATCTTCTGGCCCATTCTGCATGCGTAGCTGCTCTTTGAACGTACTGTTCACTGCGAGCGCTCCTGGAACCTGGGCTCAAGAACATCGATAATAAAACAAGGCAGGAGTAGGGTTTTACGCTGATCAGCGGCCCGAACCTGGGTAAAATCGCCCCACGTCGATCGTTGGTTCTGCTCTTTGCGCATACCTCTCCCCTTGCCGAATCGTAAAGGGGTCCCTGAGGATCCCATAGGTGTCGCACGCCGACAATGCTTGTAATGACAATTAGAGATTATAGTTGCTCATGCCATGCTTAAGTAGCTAGGAGTGGATAATTATTTATCTTGAGTGTCAACATCATTAAAATGATTGTGATGTAGTATGATGATATGGTATCCTCCTCTGAATGTTTCAAGTGGCTTGACTTGGCACATGTTCACACATGTAGTTGAATCAAAACCAACATAGCCTCCACGATATTTATGTTCATGGTGTTTATATCCTACTCTAGTTAGTCGCTTCTCAACCTAATTGCTAGCCTTCGCCTGTACTAAGCAGGAATACTGCTTGTGCATCAAAACCCTTAAACCAAAGTTATTCCAGATGAGTCCACTATATCTACCTATATGCGGTATTACCCTGCCATTCTAAGTAAATTTGCATGTGCCACCTCTAAATATTCAAATGAACATCTATTTTGTGTGCCTGGACCGCTCATGGAGCGACAGGGGGTGGTCAGTATCTTCCATGCTAAGCGGGTTATTCTCATGATGAGTGTTTATTCACTCATCCTTGCACGAGAGGGGCCGGTATAGGGATGCCTAGTACCGAAATCAAAAATTACAAATAATTAAACAAAACTCCCCCGGACTGTTGTTGGTATGGAGGGCACCTATGGATTCAGCTAGCCATGGCTTGTGTTTGTTGGTGGATGTCGGTGTACTAAGTATTGGGCCACTAGTACCCCGTACTTGTGCACGGGCAGTTGTAGCCATCCTTGCGGCAAGGCTTGCCGGGATTAGCTCGAGGTCAATTCAAGCCATCAAGGGAATCATCAAGTCAGAGATCTAAGGATCAGCAGATAAGCAGGACTGAAATCCGAAGACCAGCCTCCCCGGCAAGATCCTTGCCGGGATGGCCTTTGGGGCCCGGCAAGGCTTGGCGCCCGGCAAGGCTTGGCGTCCGGCAAGGCTCGGCGCCCGGCAAGGTTCAGCGCTTGGCGAGATCCTGCCACTGTGCCACCGCTTCGGCACAATAACAAACCTGACATTCTGGGTCCTTCTCTGGATGCGTGGCAACGCGCCAGTGGAGGAGAGCTTAAGCGGTGCTGATGGGATGGCCCCTTTTTCCATCCCCAAGAAAGTGAGGACACCTAAACGGACACCTCACGGTGCATTAAATGTGCTTGTCCTAATCCGTCAGGGGTTAGGTATGATACCCTGTAGCTACTTTACACCTTAATGTATGTACATTTTGCCACTGTGGAGACCCCTTTGAGCATATAAAAGGAGGCCCAAGGCAGCTGCTACAGGGGAGGAGATTTTTTGGCCCATTCTGCATGCGTAGCTGCTCTTTGAACGTACTGTTCATTGCGAGCGCTCCTGAAGGCTGGGCTCAAGAACATCAATAAGAACACAAAGCAGGAGTAGGGTTTTACGCTGATCAGTGGCCCGAACCTGGGTAAAAACTTCCCGCGTCGATCACTGGTTCTGCTCTTTACGTGTACCTCTCCCCCCGTCGAATCGTAAAGGGGTCTCTCGGGATCCCATAGGTGTCATGCCCCGACATCTTTGGCGCGCCAGGTAGGGGGATTGAAGGTTGCGTGAACCTGATCTGGTGGTCAGTGCCCTAGTTTTTTTTCATCATCTTCATCATCATGCCGCCCAAGAAGAAGAGCGCTGCAACAGCGCAACCGTCCGGGTCCGTTTTGCCTGCGCCTTCGCAAACAGGCGACGGTGTGGGTGCAGAAGGCAGAGGACTAGAACCCCCGCGGCGTTCTGGTGACCCAAGCCAAGCGAGCGGTATCGTTCGCAGTGGCAGTGGTAACTTGCGCGCCGCTAGATCTAGAGATGGTGTTGTGTTGCCTACGGGTGGCACAACTAACTCTAGGGATCGAAGGGCGCCTGCTGGAGCTCCCGCGCCGGCGCAAGCCTCGCAACCCACTCAGGTCGTGCGAGATGAGCGACATCATGGCGCTGGTGGTTCGGGGCGTCCCCACAAAAAGGTTTCTGCGCATAGATCCCAAGATGCGTGGGACCAGCATGCACACCAAGCTGCCGGCGGAGGTGGTGCGTGGTCGCGTGACCGTGGCGGTGCTCCTTCTAACTTGGTTAGGAGTCAGAGCACCTCACGTACCTCGCACTTGTCGCCGCCACCTACGCCAGCGGAAGCCTTGGCACGTGCACAGCTGCTCCTTGATTTTCCTCCCGCCCCGGAGAAGATGGTGGAGTGGCGAGCTACTATCCAGAGCCTTATCGGCTTCGCCAACAAGGATGGACCGCAAGAGGCAGGGCCCTCGCAGCGGAGACCCATCGATCCGGCGCGAGCCGGTGCAGAGAAAACCAGAGGTGGTGCAACTACAGTGCACTCCCCTCCGCGGCATCAGCGGCGGCCGACAACTCAGCAAGTCCACCGCCATGAAGAAGTTTCCACGGCGTCGTCCGATCCACGGATGCGCCGTGATCAGCGTCTGGTTCTCCAGGAACGAGGCAAAGAGGACGCTCGAACAACCATCGAGCGGCGACGGGAAGCGCGCTATCACTCTGATAAGCGCGCGGGGCCGGCTGTCGATGAGCCTGCGCCAGGGAACGTAGGAGACTTGCCTTATGAGGTAGGGACTCCGGCGTTTACCCGTGAGCTGCGACAAGTCCGGTGGCCCAATTCCCGAACCTTTAAGCCAGAAGTTCCGGAGAAGTACGATGGAAAGACCCATCCCTCGGAGTTCCTGAGCATCTACACCATTGCGGTGCAGGCTGCCAGGGGCCGAGATGACAAGATACTTGCCAACTACTTCCCGTTGGTGCTCAAGCCCAACGTCAGGTCGTGGTTGATGCATCTGCCGGAGAATTCTATTTCTTCCTGGTCAGATCTATGCCATCAGTTTGTTGGCGCCTTCGTTGGAGGCCACCAAGCTCATGGCCAAGAGAGCAATTTGCACATCATCCCTCAGAAGGAGGGCGAGTCCCTGCGCAAGTTTATGCAGAGGTTCAGCCGAGTGCAGTAAAACATTCCCGACGTTCATCCTGCCGCTGTCATTAGCACGTTCCACCAGAACGTGCGTAACTGCAGAATGCGGGAAGAGCTGGTGATGAACAAAGTCAGGAGTATTGCCAAGCTTTATGCTCTGGCCGACAAGTGCGCTCGAGCTGAAGAGGGGAGGAAACTCCCCGGTGAGGCTGTTGGCGTGGCAGGCGACTCCGAGGATGAAGATGCCGCGGCCCCATCAAGGAAAGGCCAGCGGCGGAACAGGAAGCGCGGAGGCAAGGCCGTGCTTGCTGTCGAGGAATCCGACAACCCCGGCGCCACCAAGAAGGCCAAGGTTGGTGACCCCGGCAAGGATCTTGCCGGGTGCCCTTCCTGTCAGGCCTTGGCGGCTGCCGACAAGTCAGAGAACTCCGGCAAGCAGTATTGCAAGATCCATCGCACTAAGGGCCACGATCTCCAGAACTGCCGGCAAGTTGAGCAGCTTGCCGAGAAGCAGAGGGCCGAATACGAGAGGCGAGAGGCAATCCTCATCCCTTTCGACAGCACATGCAGTTCCGGTTGTGATTTTATTTATATCGACAAATTGCATGTTAAATTAAGAAAATGTCTTAAATATAGCAAACGATACCTGGAATGCGTTAGAAAATCAAACCCGTGGTATAATGGTGATTGCGTACCATGGAAATTTTTATGAGGCCAAACGATGAAGTCACCGGCCACTGGAGTTTGAATTGACATGTCTCCTTTTGGAAACCATGGTCCTTCATGTGAGATGCTCCGGTTTGGAAGGAGCGGTCATCAAAACTTGTGCCAAACTCTACCAATTTTTTCCCTGGGGTCGTGAGAGCACGCCACGGGCACACACCGATTTTGATGATGTTTGGACTCCATCTGAATTCCCTGTAATTAAAATACCAACTAGGCCTACGCCGGTGGCCGCACCTCGCGGCCGAAATGTTTGAAACTTCTCCCCGTTTCTCAGACAATGGATGAAAACTCGCAAAGCGACACACAAATGATTTGTACACCTTCTTTGCTAACTAACACCCAGATGTAGTTGTAGAACGGTTTTGAATTTATGTGCACTAAATGCAAGGTAAGTGCAAAAAAATGACTTAAATATAGCAGACGAGACCTGAAATGGGCAAAAAATCAAACCTAGGGTATATACATGATTGTTTACTGTGAAAAAAATTCAAGGCGGAATGATGTAGTCACTGATGATTGGAGTCCAAAGTGTCGCGTCTCCTTTTGGAAACTATGATCCTTCTTGTGAGATGCTCCGATTTGGAAGGTGTGAGCATCAAAACTTGTGCCAAACTTTACCAAAAAATTTCCCTGGGATCCTGAGAGCACACCATGGTGACACACCAATTTTCATTATTTCCGGACTCTATATGCATTTCCTGTACTTAGAATACCAACAAGGCCTACGCCTCTGCCGCACCCTGCGGCCAAACTGTTTGAATTTCTTTCCCGTTTCTCGAACAATGAATGAAAACTCCCAAAGTGACACACAAATGATCTTGCTAGCTAGCACCCACGTGTAGTTGCGACTATAGCAAATGACTCAAATATAGCAAACGATACCTCAAATGCACCAGAAAATCGAACCATAGGGTACAATGGTGATTTCTTACCGTGGAAAACAATTTGGAGGTGAAACAATGAACTCCTGTTTTCATTCAAACGAAAATATGTTGTTAGTTCATGTAAATGTTTTCAAATAGCACACGGTTCACTCATGAAAGCCGTGTGCCTACCAAACCATGGCCGATGCCCCCCCCCCCTTGTTGCACGCGCGATCTGAGTCGTTCGTTCTGATTGGCCAGAACCCAAACCCCACGGATCGTACGTCTGCACTGTTGGATGCTCCCAGATCGAACGACAATCCTCATCCCTTTCTACAGCAAATGCAGTCCAGCTAGGATTTGATTTATATGCCAAAATGCACGATAAATGCCAAAAAATGTCTTAAATATTGCACACGAGACTTGAAATGCGCCAGCAAATCAAACCCGTGGTATAATGGTGATTGCTTAATGTGGGAAAAATTTAGAGGCGAAACGATGAACTCACGTCTTCATTTCAAAATTAGTACGTCTTCATTTCAAACGAAATTATTCTCTTTGTGCACACGAGCGCTTAGAGGCAACTATTTGCATAGGCCTTTCCGCGTGGCGACCGGGGATATTTTTTCACCCTTTTCACCTAGGCCGCCAACACCCCCCACCGCCCCCCCGCGGTTCACTCAACTAGTCCACCCAATCTCCATCGCCAGCTCCCCCCTCCCCCAGATCCACAGCAGAACCCTCTCCGACGCCGGCGTGCTCAGCCCGTCCGTGTGCCCGCTCTTCGGCGTCAACCCTACCTCCACTGCCGTTCCCAACACGCGGCTGCCCGCGCCTCGCCGTCTTCGTTTGCTCGCCATCCACCCTCAAGCATATCGATCATGTAACCCTTGCCTCTCCTGTGGTCCGGCCGGGTTTGCATTAAGAAACCTATTAGTTACTGCTCTCCATCACGGTGAGGCATATTTCCTCGCAATCCCTCTTCCTATTTCGTTCTGTATGTTCCCAAATTGGCTATAAAATAATGGAGAGTGTATATATGTTCATTATCTACCTTCCTAACTAGTACATATAAGCTATATTTGTTCCAATAAGTTACTGCCAATTTACAGATCGCGAGCGCCCAAGTCACACAAACTTAACAAATAAGCTGTACATTTCCTAAGTTATTGCATGACATGTTTAGACAGCTTGATACCAAGTTGTTAGTTTTATGCTTATCCTCCTTTCTTGAGTTTCACATGTGTTCTCTGTAGATGTCAAGTAGCAGCGACATCACTCATGCTTCAGGCGATGTATCTTCATCTGATTCCGACAACCCTAGGTCTTCAGCAGATGGTGAGGGATCAAGTAGTCTTGAACGGGATAGAGCTGCAGTAATTACCCTTCCGGTCAGGACACGGAGGAATGCTCCAAGGAAGCCCACACACCAGCCTAAAGGTGTATATGAATTAACCGAGATCGATTTAAAGTCTTGGGCTCCAACTAAACCAGATAAAGCACGCACAAGGTTCAGGAGTGTGTGTGGATTTGTTGGCAGGGCAAGGCTCAACATTAATCTGCTAGGGTTTCGGAAGGCTGACACAGAAACACGGCAAAGGATAGTCCGGGAGATCATGGATCACTTCAATGTTCCAAAGCAGTGGAGAATGCAGGTGGAACACGCTGCACTGAAGAAGGCTAGGGATGCTTGGAGAAACTGGAAGCACGTGCTGTACAAGAAGTACTTGAGTGAAGGCAAGGACCCAATCCCCGCATACCCCCAAATTACAAAGGCAGACTGGGCAGAATTCAAAAGGGTCAGGGCAACTACAGAGCTTGCTGAGAAGAGTGCCAAGCAATCGAAACTTCTGAAGAGGAACACACACCTCCACCGTATGGGTGTGGCAGGATACTACGGCATGAAACCGATATGGGACCAGGAGGACAAAGAAGCAGTAGCGGCGGGTGGGAAACCGACCTTTAGTGAAATCAGGGGCGAACGCGCTAGAGACTACTTGCGGGCACGTGCAAGGAGGCGTGATGACATAACTTATTACTTTGAGAACTCACATGACGAAGAACTGTATTGCATGATGTTAAAGGCTTCCAAGATCCCTGGAAGGTTCTACAGGAACTCAGGGCCATGTGACATTTTGTCCGATGCTCTAGAAACAAGAGAGTCCCCTGGCCATGCAAGGGGTATAGGTGTTAATGTCCCACACAAGAGGGCTTTCACACTCAGCAAAGAAGAGAGGCTCAGCATGAAAAAAGCGAGGAGTGAAATGAAGCAGAATGAATTGTATGAAAGGTTGAGGAAGGACATGTATCCGGCTGTTCGAAAGGATATTGAGAAGTCAATGATGATGCAGAAGACTCTAACACTGACAGATAGCTAGCAGATGGGAGGGGAGGTGGGCATGGAGGATGCTGGTTATTGCGTGACAACACCGCACAAGAGTTGTTGTGCATCAACTAACCCCAGCGACACTGAGACTGTAGCTGCTCATGATGATGCTATATCTGATCTATCTGGAATGAAAGATAGACTGAAGGGCTTGCTTACGCATTATGAAGGTACATTAAAATGTGCAACAACCTGGGTTTGTCCACCCTTCTTGGAAGAGGGCCACTTGTTGGACAATGTGCCATTGAAGCCGGGCTATGTGAAGTGCTACGTGACTGAAGTAAAGCCTGGATTCAATGAATTTGCCCTGAAGAATGTCCTAGGAGACTTTGATGAGCAAAGGACCTTGGGAGAAACACTTTTACATCACATCCAGTGGCCACGAAAAGAAATAGAGTTCATGGATGAGATCCCTGAAGCCCCGCCAAGAGCAACCAATGTCGCCCCTCAACCGGTGATGCTCTCCTTGCCATAGCAGCTCTCGCGTGCTTCCCCCAAAGAACCTAATACTCGTAATCCAACGGTTGATGCATCAACCTGGGATCAGCCAGCCCCACATTGTGCCGTATAGGCCATGTCATCGTCCGCCCCAGAGCAGCCAGTGGCAAGGCCTACAACTGTTGAAGACGCACCACCGGTTCAGATGCCGGCCGCTGAAGCAGCGGGGGGAGACCCAGCTGCAGCACATGCTCAGCAAACCAACCTAGTGGAATGGACTGCTAAGCAGTTTGATGCTTCGGAACCGCTTGCTAAGTAGTTTGTAGGTCCAGAACCGACTGCTTATTAGTCCGTCGGTCCGCAGCCGCATGATCAGCATACCAATGCGTCAGCACTTACTGCTCAGTAAACCAACGCGTTGGCACGGCCTCCTCAGCACACCGACAAGTTGGCACCACCTATGCAGAAACTCGACATAGCTTCAATGCATGATCAGCAGTCCGATGCCTATGCTCCTACAGCCCAGCAGTCTGTCACAGCAGCACCGCCAGCTCAGTAGTCCGGCATAGCTAAACCGTCTGCTAAGCAGTCCGTCGAAGCTTCACCGTCTGCTCGGCAGTCTACCTTTCAGCCAACCAGACGTTCTACCAAAAATGCTTCAAGTACCAAGAAGGAAGCGGCCAAAAAGGCTGCACCCGCGAGGAAGCGCGCCGGGAGAGTGAAGAGGAAAGAGAACGATTGCCTCTTACTTAAAGCACTCATCGCCCAGAACCAAATTAACAGTAGGTTGTTCGAATCGGGGAGTAATATTATTTCTGACGGCATGGATGATGAAGAAATAGCTTTGCGGCTTGCTAAAAATAAAGCAGACGTACTTGAAGCACGCAATTACGTCCATGGCCAGCCATTTCTTGTTGGCAAATACTTTCATGAGTGCACCTCCAGTTGCCATGAGTTACATAAATATTTCATGGATCAAATGTCAGCAGGTCATCATGTTCTGCTAGTCCACTACAACAGAGATCATTTCCGACACGATGCTGGTTCCATTAGTGTGGGTTTCAAGGACTTACATCTCTTCTTCAACTTCAACGAGCTCGATGCCACTCTTGTTAGATGCCTGATTTTGTAAGTACTTAACAAACTCTGATCAACTTCTCCATACAAGGTGGTAAATGATAAACAACTAACTGCATTTTATTCCTCTCAGGTGATTGAACACGTAGAGAAAAAAAGGGAGAGTGTGTATTTCATAGATCCTGCATTAGCAAATGGCACAACATTAGATGGTAAGGACCTACGGGACTGGGCCATTAACACGGTCGTCCGTATCTTTGAAAACACGTCCCATGGAGAATCATTTCTCTGGCCATATCATGAAAGGTAAGTCAAGTAAACAACCACGCATACACTGATTGTCTTTCAGATTTTGACATAATTCGTAAGTTCATGTCTTTCTTAATATGTAGCAATCACTGGATATTGGTATTCATTGTTCCAAACAAGAACACGGTTTACTACATGGATTCTCTCAGAGAGTCAACAAACACTCAGGATCTGACGCATCTTCAGCAATTTATGGATAGGTATTGAATTCTATGATGTTGAAATTAATTTGCATTCATATCTGGTTCAATAATTGATGTTGTCAAAATTCATCTTCATTTGCAATGTGTTCGCATTATGGAAAACTAAACCAGGGAACCTGTTCAAGAGGGAACTACCTCTGCAACACGAGATCGTTTCTCCGGTAACACACCGAAATCCGTTATTTTCAGAAAATTTATCCAATAGTCTGCGAATACCTTTTCTTACGATAGTCAAATGTTCAAGCTTCTAAATAAACCTCTTTCTATTTCTGTCCAAAGAAAAAAAAATACATCTAACACCGATTAGGTTGTTCCTAATAGGACAAATACATGACTAATTCTGTACAGAAAAATTCAGTGTCCTCAGCAACAAGCAGGGACCAACCTTTGTGGATACTATGTTTGCAGACACGTGATCTCCATCTGCAGAGGACCCCTGAACCGCTCCCCACTGGTGAATTGCTGATGGTTCGGAGATTTATCAGCGACTTCTTCCTGAATCACTACATCAATCCCACTGGTGATAATGAAGATTTCAGCATGCCTTCTCCTGAAACATTGAGTAAGAGTTAGCCGCTAAACATATATACATGGATCCATTGTTTTCGATCTGATGAGGTCTTCGTATTTCGTACACTATGATTAATTATGTAATGCATATATGTGTCAACAAATCATTGGAATTTAGCTACCATATGTTCAATTGCAATTGTTGCGAAATCTGATGAATGTTCTTCCTGTGGACACTATTTGTTCAATTGAATATTGTGGCGAATTTGCTTTTTGCATGCCGATTCAAAATGGAATATTTTTGTTTTAACCTGGCAATTGCTCCGCACACGGTTCAACTAAATGAGTGTGTGCGATCCACTTCGGAAAGCATACATCAATCATAGCGGAACCATCGGTGACACACAGCAGATCGCAAATGATTTGCAGCACTACTACGTGTGCGTAGGGGCTCCGGAACCATTTGTGATATCACGTTATCACACACGAGAGCTCGGAGTAAACCGTGCCCAATGTAAAATACAATCCCAGTCTAAATTTCTCAGGAAACGTGTGGGATCCCAAACGAAAAGCACACGTCACTCTTGCCGCAACCATCGGTGATACACAACAAATCACAAACGGTCTGCAGCACTTGTATGTGTGTGAAGGGCCTCCTGAACTGTTTGTGATAGAACATTATCGCACACGGTAATTGTTGGGAAACATGTGTGATGGTGTCTTGCATGGTAGACGGGTTCCACAGAAAACTCATGTGCGATGGGGCACATATCACACACAGTTCATATGTTGGCCCGTGTGCCTTACATACTGTTTCCCAAACGGTTCATTACGACACACCGTTTGGTTTCACTGCATCATTAGAAACGTTTAATCACCGATCCCACACGTGCGAAAGAATTTAGTGTGTGCTACATCGCACACGATTACATTTTGCAAGGCCTCTGGATCATGGTTCCATATCCTCGATGGTTTCTGGGTCGTGTGGGAAGGACCCCCTATCGCAGTCACTCACTTGGCGATGGTTCCAAATGCCGTCGCAGAAAGGGGTTAAAAACCATTTGTATAGCACCTCGCTGTACCAGTGGATGGGGAACAATGCCTCTACGCGTATCCTGTCGAATAACAACAACCACTGGCCAAGGCTCTGGGCGCCAATCACGTACCTACTCCCTCCTTTCAGAAATACTTTTTTGTACTACTCCTACTACTTTGCAAAAGTACTCAATTCATGGGCTTGGTTTCCTCAAGAAATTGTCTTTACCAACGTATTAATATTTGGCAATGCATGCATGCATGCGTGAACAATGAATGATTAAACTTGCATGCAATGTTTTAACAAAGCTTTGACATGTGAACATGTGAATGTGAGGGACTACAACCATCATGCATGCATGCAACAGTCACACATACACATGCACACAAAAACACGCGTGACACCCTAATGCATGCAACATGCAAACATACACATGCACGCACTCATGCATGTGTACAGCACACGACGGAACACACACGCTCACGCTCAAGTGCTCAACCTACATGTGCATGCACACACATACACAGCCAGGGTGAGCTAGTGACCGTATAAACACCGGAAAATGTATATATTGACCGCAATGAGCATATTATGAAGTCCACTGACTGTATTTTTATAAATATACAGTGACTGCCAGTGTATTTATCTCGTTTTAAATTAAGCCATATTAACCGGAAAGGAGGCAGTATGGGCTAGTACAACTTGTTGTGTCTCGTCAACTCGTAGAACGAGGAGAAGCTTGCAGGACAAGGTGAAACTTGCTTACTACGCCCTCTCCATCTACCACACACGTGGTGGCCCGCAGCACGAGGAGAAGCTTTTGACTAATGCAACCTCTCCCTCGCCCAGGTGGTGGACATGCAGCAGTTCATTCGGTGTCAGATTGCCAGAAGCATACACTATAGTACCATCATTGTTCGACTTCCCGAAGAGGCGAAGAGCCAAGCACAAGGTTTAGTAGTACGAGTAGTACTAGTATACAGGTACTAGGAACCGCATGGTGGAGTGTATGCACTCTTATTTTATTTTATTCTGTGATAAAGTACACATTTACTATGGAGAAGTGCGGAAAACGGCAGCCCAATGAAGTGGTACTATTCAAAAACATCGAACATATATAGATGACATCGATCAACCATGCTCTAATATTTCTTGGCCTCCGTGCGACACCTAGCCTGTCTGTATTATTGCTCCTCGTCTCTTTCAAGAGCCCGTTTGTGTTCTCGCTCCCCGTCTCTCTCAAGGAGCGGCGGGTTGGCCATTTTGCCGTCAATTGAGATGGCGTTGCTCACACTCTGGTCCCACATGTCAGTGATATGCCAAGAGGAAGCGTGTTGACCGACAGGCCATACACGCACTTGGTTTTGCACCTTCATATTAGTAGGAGCAGATTCAAAGAAGAGTGTATTGATGGTTGCTTCGTCCGAGCAACTTACTGTGGGAAAGGTGGGGCTTATGATTTGACTGCTCATTACTTACTATTACTACGGCAGAATGACTAGGCTGAGTCTACCATGCGGTTGTGCACTCTAATTTGGTGCATGACACATGGACCCGGATGTTGAATGGCTTCTGGCAATGCTATCAAGCTTCCAGCATTTGTTTAAATAATTAATGTACACATAATATTCCAGCGCCGTGAAATTGTACAATACTCTGAAGCTTTCAGCTTTTGTTTCATGTGTGTTGCCAGCTGGAAGGTTGTCTCGTTACAACATCAATCAAATAGAAAGGAAACTAACATATGTGCTCTTTCGCAAATAAAATACTAACTTCCTTGCTAATGCATCTCAATGATTAGCAGATCAGAGCCAATATTTACATCACAACTGAAGACAAAGTTGTGAGAAGGTGTTATAAATAAAAAATTAAAATTGATCCATGCTTTCATTGCCAGAAACTTTCCTGCAGCTTTGTCTAAATCAACAAGACATGTTGGGAAAAAAGTAGCTATCAGGAGCATGGAACATTTCAATCATTTTGTACAGTTCCACTAAAATAGAGCTAAGCGCCCCTGTTCCAGATATATTGAGTAAGTGTGATTACAATAATAGAGGATTGTTGATGAAACAATAAACACATAAATAGAAGCCGGACACCTTTGCAGTCTCTCTTAAGAGTAACTAGTTGGAGAAGATTAAGCAAATAGTTGGAGCAGATTAGGCTCCGAGTTGGATGAGGAGGATAGAGCAAAACAAATCTCCATTTGTGCAGTCCCACTAAAATGTAGAAATGTTGCCTGTGTGACATTTCAGCAAAACTGCACAAAACACTCTTAAGAAAAAAGTGATTTGTGCAGTTCACCAAAAGGTCGCAATAGCAATGACGTGAAATGGATAGCCCTGTTTGCAAAAAGAGGTAGAAAGGAAACAATTACTGGCCAATAAAGGTTGATGACACCTACGCTGACAAAAAAGAAGCATATTCCTTGTCCTAAGGGAAGATAGCAGCATGGTTGTTTATCTAAAACAGTGTGAGTACGAGATTGCAACATGGAAAGTACATTGGCCGAGCTACATTTTAGGCAAAGAACTAGGGAAGATCCACAGGCAGGATTTTACACATGCAGTGATGTGGGAAGATGGGCAGTGGAGCAAGGCCGAAGGGAAGGAAGTTGTACCTCGGGGTCGTCGGGATGTAACTAGGAGGGCGTCGGCGGGCGGGATCTGCCCTACCACGCCGGAGCTTGGTCAGAGAGAACGGCGGGTACCGTAGATCGGGATGTGCTACATCGACATCGTCGAACAGAGCAACGATGCACGTCCTCCCTTTCCGCCGGCGGATGGGATCGGGTCGGATCAGTGACCAGCGGTGAGAGAGAGAGAGGCCACCACCGTCTTGTGTGAGAGACTATGAAGACAGACCAACCCCAGTAGTCAAGCTCCATTGTATATTGTGGAGCGAATTACTTTTTTCTCGATAACAATCCTTTTATATTATGTACGTGCCATTGAGCAATATAACTTTATTTAGAAATAATGCGCCAACGCGTCAAGTCGAACTTTGTTTTGCGCACGCGTGGTACACGACCCTCCGTCAAGTAAACAACTGCTACACGCTCACAAATGAGCACGTGGGCTGCCTTTTCGTACAGAAATGAGCTCCATGATACGTCTCCAACGTATCTATAATTTTTTATTGTTCCATGTTGTTATATTATCAATCTTGGATGTTTTATATTCATTTACTAGCAACTTTATATCATTTTTTGGGACTAACCTATTGACATAGTGCCCATTGCCAGTTGTTGTTTTTTGCTTGTTTTTTACTTCGTAGAATATCAATACCAAATGGAGTCCAAATTCCACAAAAAAATTTGGAGATTTTTTCTGCTTAGAAGACACCCAGGGAGCCAAAGAAGCACACGAGAGGAGGCCCGTGGGTCCCACTAGGCACCAGGGTGCGCCCTAGTGGGTAGTTGAGCCCACGGGAAGCTTCTCCACCGACCTTCACCTCTATAAATACTCTAAAATCCCAAAAGCCCTAGGGGATTCGAGAGAATATGGTTTCCACCGCCGCAAGTTCTAGAACCATGAGATCCAATCTAGAGGCCTTTTCCGGCACTCTGCCGGAGGGGGCAACGATCACAGAGGGGTTCTTCATCATCCTTGTTGCCTCTCCGATGATGCGTGAGTAGTTTACCATAGACATATGGGTCCGTAGCTAGTAGCTAGATGGCTTCTTCTCTCTTTTTGATCTTCAATACATTGTTCTCCTCGATGTTCTTGGAGATCTATTTGATGTAATGACTTTTTGCGGTGTGTTTGTTGGGATCCGGTGAATTGTGGGTTTATGATCAGTTCTATCCATGAATATTATTTGAGTCTTTGTTGAACTCTTTTATGCATGATTGTTATAGCCTCATATTTCTTCTCCGAAATTTTGGTTCGGTTTGGCCAACTAGATTAATTTTTCTTGCCATGGGAAGAGTTGCTTTGTGATGGGTTCGATCTTGTGGTGCTCAATCTTAGTGACAGAAAGAGACATGACATGCATGTATCGTTGCTATTAAGGATAAAAAGATGGGGTCTAATCCTACATGAAAAGATCTTGTCTACATCATGTCATCGTTCTTATTGCATTACTTCGTTTTTTCATGAACTTAATGCACTAGATGCATGCTGGATAGCGGTCGATGTGTGGAGTAATAGTAGTGGATGCAGAATCGTTTCAGTCTACTAATCTTGGACGTGATGCCTATATACATGATCATTGCCTTAGATATCATCATGATTATTCACTTTTATATCAATTGCCCAACAGTAATTTGTTTACCCACCGTATGCTATTTTCTCGAGAGAAGCCTCTAGTGAAAACTACGGCCCCTGGGTCTATTTTCCTATCATATAAAACCAAAAATACCTTGGTGCATTTTTCCTTTATTTATTTTATTTTGTGTTTTAGTTAGATCTATTTATCAATTCTTATACAATTTAATCTATCTCAATACCGAGGAGGGATTGACAACCCCTCTTACGCGTTGGGTTGCAAGTATTTGCTATTTGTGTGCATGTGTTGTTTACATAGTGTTGCTTGGTTCTCCTACTGGATTGATAACCTTGGTTTCATAACTGAGGGAAATACTAACCTTTGTTGTGCTGCATCATCCTATCCTCTTCGGGGAAATACCAACGTAGATACAAGCAATCACTCCACCATGTACCCGTGTGGGTGTGGCTGGGAACGACACGTGAGTACGTGCATCGTGCATGCACCTATTCTCGTCGTGTACGTACACCACCTACGTGGGTGGGTGTGTGTGAGAGAGATACAAACCTACAGAGAGATGGTGTGTGGGTTCGTGAGTGTTTTTTGGGGGGGTGCATGAGAGATAGATAGGGAATATGTGTCGATGATTGTCAGCGTGGAGCCAGCGATCTATGGGACAGGGCTGCCCCTTTGCTGGTTCGGCGAGGGGGTGCACACGACGCAAAGAGCAAGACGTCAAAAGACACGATGGTTTTACCCAGGTTCGGGCCACCGAGAAGCGTAAAACCCTACTCCTGCCACTACAAAAAAAGACACATCCGTGACATTTTGGCCCGAACGAATTTTTTTTCTGTCATGCTTATGACACTTCTATGACGATAATTGTGAAAAAACCCGGTATCATCATAGATGTGGTGGGCTCCTACTTCTATGACAAAAAATGGGCTTTTCATCCTGGGCGGGCCGGGGACGCACCTGCATGACATTCTTTGGGTCGTCCATGACGGAAAAAATCATGGTAGAAGCGAGGGCGAGGAAAATTTTGGGGAGTTCCCGGTTACGGTGGGTGGTCGGGGCCGAGCGATGCGCATTTCTCTCGTATACGTACGCACGTGTGTGCGAGGCATTGGGCTCTAACTAAACCCGAGCGAGGCGTTTGCTTACTGAACCCGAGCGATTGCACTAGCTACGTTACTGAACCCGAGCGATCGATCCCTTGGCTGTTAACTGAACCGGAGCGATTCCTTCGCTACTGCTGCTAACTGAACCCGATCGGTCGATCGCTGCTGCTGCTGCTGCTTACTGAAGCCGATCGAACCTGCTGCCTCTTGATGAATAGTGAATGTGGGGGTTGGTTGAACGAGTCGAGACGTACGTGGTTGGGGTTGGATGAACAGTTCCTGGTGGGGGTTGGATGAACAGGCCCCCGTGGTAGTAGGCCATTGCCACTGGATGAACAAGACCCCCGAGAGGAGGCCGCCACAGCCGAGCTGGTTGGGGGTGGATGAACAGGACCCATTGGAGGGCTGGTTGAACAGTAGCTGGTGGAGGGTTGGATGAACAGTACCCCATTGATGAACAGTAGCTTGTGGAGGCAGGAGGAAGACGCGGTGGATGAACAGTGCAGGTGGAGGCTGAAGGAAGTCGACGGTGGGTGAACAGTAGCTCGTGGAGTCCCGTTTTGCGGTACGCCACACCCCTCCTGATGAACAGGACAACCGTTTCGACCGTAGCGCTCCAACACAAGTCCGTTTCCTCTGTTTTGCGGTACGCCACACCCCTCCCGATGAACAGGATGTCGTTTCGGCCGTAGCCTGTCGAACAGAAGGCCGTTTCCTCCATACTACGGTACACCAGACCCCGTTTTGGCTGTTTCGTCCAAGCCGGTTGGCTCCGGTTGAACAGGACGCATTCCGAGCCAGTCTATTGCCTCCCGATGAACAGGACGCTGTTTCTCCGTTCCGACCCAGCCGGTTGGCTGCCCGATGAAGAGGACGCCGTTGCTATCGTCCATTGCCTCTCCATGTACACGAGCCCTGGTCGTACGTATGCACGAGTAGGCGTTCGAGACCCCACCCGTATGTACGTATGTGGTCGTATTTTTTGGCATCTGGCTGTACGTACGTGTACACGGTTTAAAAGGGACTGCCTGAACTGCTACGTTGGGGGCTCTACTACTACATGTGTCGCTGCTTGCTCGGCCACGGTTCATCGTTGCAGAGAGACCGATCGACCAGTATGTACGTACACGTTCACGACCAGAATGACAACGCTATGTATGCTTCGACCGGGTGGGTCCCCGCTGTCAGGGAGGATAAGGAGGCACTTCCTTGCGTGTGAAGTTATCGATGGTGGGTCCGAGCTGTCAGGGGGAGGATTCATTTTTTTCGTGCCTAATATGGAGGCACTTCCTTGTGTCCGAAGATATAGCTAGTGGGTCCCAACCGTCAGGGGGAAATGTTTTTTTGGCAAAATATAGAGGCCCTTCCGGTAGGTCCCTGCTGTCAGGTGGAGGAATCATTATTTTGCGCGTAATAAGGAGGCACTTACTTGCTGCGGCCGTGGACCCAGTTGTTAGCCTCTCCATGTACAGTCCTCTTCGGATGTAAGTCGTTTGTTGACCATGTTGACCACGCCGCGGTGAGAGCACCAAGGTGATGGACGATGGCGAGGCCTAGGAAGGGAATGACCCGGAGCCGGGGAAGACTCGGCAGTTGTTTCCCACATGGAGGGGAGTACGAGGGTTTACTGGTTGGGCTGCAGTGTGAGGCTGCCGTCGCCGAAGAATAACAGGAGGTTTGGGTGAGTACAGGGATGGCCAGGCCAGCGATGGGAGTAGGGTGGGGCGGTGAGGACTGCGCGGCAGCAGAGCCGGCCACGGGAGGCAGGCGCAGGCGGCACGACTGGCGCTGGTTTGGGCGGCTGGAGCAAGAAGACCAGAGGTTGAAGAAGCACTACGGCCGTTGGATGGATATTGTACGGTCACTAGAGCAAGAATCGTTCATATTGACTAAGTTGACAAAGCCCTCCATCCGCGTCAACTTAGTAGGCCCACAAGTCAGCCTCCAACTATGGTGGGTCCCAGCTAGCAGGGGGAGTATTCATTTTTTTGTGCGTAATAAGGAGGCACTTCCTTGCGTGCGAAGATATAGCTGGTGGGTCCGAGCTGTCAGCGGGAGGAACATTTTTCTTATGAAATACAGAGGCCCTTCCGATGGGTCCCTGCTGTCAGGTGGAGGAATCATTATTTTGCGCGTAATAAGGAGTGACTTCCTTGCGTGCGACCGTGGACCCAGCTGTTAGCCTCTCCACATACAGTCCTCTTCCGATGGATCTCGTTTGTTGACCACATTGACCGCGCTGCGCCGAGAGCACCAGGGCGGTGGACGACGGCGAGGCCTAGGAAGGGAACGACGCGGAGCCAGGGAAGACGAGGCAGGTGGATGCCCACATGGAGGGGAGTTCGAGGGTTCACTGGTTCGGCTGCGGTGTGAGGCTGCCGTCGCCGGAGAATAACAGGAGGTGTTGGTGAGTAGATGAATGGCCTGGACGGCGATGGGAGTAGGGTGGGCCGGTGAGTCCTGCGTGGCAGCACAGCCAGCCACGAGAGGCAGTAGCAGGCGGTACCGCCGGTGGTTGTTTCGGCGGCTGAAGCAAGAATATCCGAGATTGAAGAAGAAACACGACATCCATTGGATGGACATCCAACGGCCACTGCTACTAGAATCGTATGTTGACTATAAGTTTACAAAGCCTTGTGTACGCGTTAACTTAGTAGGCCCACTGTGGCAGAGAACATATAGCCCATTTGCGATTTGTTATAATGTACAGCCTGTTTTTTAATTCTAATGGAATTTACTCAACCCATTTACTGTTTGTTAAAATTACAGCCCATTTTTTATCCAAGACAACTGTTAATAATTTCAACCAACCGCTCAAAAAAATTCAACAAAATTTCCCACATTTTGATGGGATCCAAAATATTTTTAACCCAAAATTTTGAGTTAGATTAAATATAATTTCAAAATAAATTTGTATTAGGTAAAAATCCAACGAAATTTTGCGCGCGCAACAAGTAATGAAATTAAAAAAATTACCTGTTCGGTGCATTTTTTATATTTACAGCCAATTTTTTTTAATTAGAGCCCATTTATTGTTTCTTAAAGCCCATTTTCTTGGCAAGTCTAATGCGGGGCGGAGAATAACAAGTTGACCTGGGTTGGGTATTCCGCAAAAAAAGTATAGCTGGGCTAGCCATTTTCATATTGAAAAATTAATATCTGGGTTGGATATTTGGTCGACATAAAATAATAGTCTGGGCCAGACGGGCCACGGACCGCCCAGTTGATACCCTGCTCCTCTGAACAACAACAAAAACATCGCTCAAGAAAAACTCTGCTCACACCTCAAAAAACAAATACTGCTCGAGCTGCTGGGTCCCAGCTGTGGGCCGCTCCTTGTGCAATTCTCTCGTTTATTGACTATATAGGTTGACAATGATGTGGGACCGTGATGTCAGGAAACCAGGAGTAATAAGGAGGCACTTGCGTACATATGGCTATGGCCCTGGTGGGTCCCTACTGTCATCCTCTCCAAGTAAAGTCATCTCCTGATTCCTCATGTTCGTTGACCATGTTGACAACGCGAGATGGCGGCGCCACGGCGAGCGCAACAACTCGAAGGACGACGAAGAGGGCCTCGCAGGCCCTACAGATGGTCTGATACAGCGCCCGCTGGTCGTTCAGGAAGCCAGGATCATCAGACCCCTATGAGCACCTTTGAGAGACTGAGCCGGCATGAAACGGTAAGGCCGCTCTTCGGAGCTCTGAATTGTTTCACACCTGTATTAAGGATACAAGTGTAATTTACTCGTCACTGGAAACAACGCGTAAAATGCAGGCGTAATGAAATCGATGGCCCGAGGTCTGTAAGGAAAACCGGCGAGTTACGCGTGTAATCTGAGAAACCAGTGTATATTTTACCAGTCGAAAACGACCAACCAAGCGCTTTGCCCAAGACCATCTGCTTTTATTTACAAGCGTCAGTTTTACAAGCAGTTTTGGTTGGAAAAAGACGATCCAATCACGGCCTAATACGATGAGTTGGTCAGAAGATCATATCGTTTCACCTCTAACCTACCCGAGTTGTCGTATAGGCTATGGATGAAAGTATGAAACATAAGACGATGAACTTCTTAAGCGCAGAAACAACAGAAGAGGATGATCTTCTTAACATGCAAATCATTGGCATTAGATCAACGTGCAAAACAATACGAAGCATTATTCTCAAGAAGCACGGTGAACAGCTCGTGATGCCACATGCCACAACATTCCAAGCTCAATTTTGCAATCAAACTCACAAGGCCTGGCATTTCATAGACAACATTCAGAACAAACACTTAAAATACCTTACATAAGTCAACATTCATGACTATGCATCTCATCAGAGTAAATATTTACTTCTGAACTGAACACACAAATAGGAAAAAACGATCGACGCTGCTCACAACAAAGGGCGATGCCCTAATGCATGCATGTCCGAGCACACGACGGAACACACACGGTCACGCTCAAGTGCTCAACCTACACGTGCATGCACACACATACTCAGCCAGGGTGAGCTAGTGACCGTATAAACATCGGAAAATGTATATATTGACTGCAATGAGCGTATTATGAAGTCCAATGGCCGTATTTTTACAAATATACAGTGACAGACAGTGTATTTATCTCGTTTCAAATTAAGCCATATTAACCGAAAAGGAGGCAGTATGGACTAGCATTACTTTGTTGTGTCCCGTCAACTTGCAGAACGAGGAGAAGCTAGCAGGACGGGAGAAGCTTGCGCGCAGTGGCTTGCAGGACAAGGAGAAACTTTTGACTAATGCAAGCTCTCCCTCGCTCAGGCGGTGGATGTGCAATAGTTAATTCAGTGTCAGATTGCTAGAACCATACACTGTACTAGTACCATTATTGTTCGACTTCCCGAAGAGGCGAACAACCAAGCGCAAAGTTTACTACAGTAGTACTCCGAGTACTAGTATTACGTAGTGGTACTTACTACTAGTACTACTATACAGGTAGTACTACTAGGAACCGCATGGTGGAGCGTCTGCACTCTTATTTTATTTTAATCTGTGATAAAGCAATCTTCAACACATTTGCTTCTCTTCGAGGGTTCTCGCATGTGATAATGGAAGTTGATTGCATGGAACACTCACCACAATTCTCGCTTAATTCTGGCTCCTATCCTGTTAGAAATAGGAGCGCTCAGTAATATTTTCTATTTTTTTGTTATTCAGCATGTAAAGCGGTCAGCAAACCTTGCGGCGCATCTTTGTGCGAACCATGCTTGCTACACTTTGAATGTGACAGAGAGCTGACTTGATGAAACACCTTGCTTCCTTTTTTTGCGGGGTACCTCGCTTCCTAGTGACTAGTCTCTTGGTTGATTGTCCAAAGAATGCTTATATATGAATAAAGCTCTCTCATTTACCCGCAGAAAATATTAAGCCATATTAACCGGAAAGGAGGGAGTATGGACTAGCAATGCTTTTTGGTGTGTCCCGTCAACTCGCAGAATGAGGAGAAGCTTGCAGGACAAGGTGAAGCTCGCTTACGCCCTCTCCGTCTACCTCAAGCTCGGTGGCTCGCAGGACGAGGAGAAGCTTTTGACTGGTGCAACCTACCCTCACCCAAGCAGTGGACGTGCAGCAGTTCATTTGGTGTCAGATTGCCAGAGGCATACACTGTAGTACCATCATTGTTCGACTTCCCGAAGAGGCGAAGAGCCAAGTGCAAGGTTTAGTAGTACGAGTCCTACTTACTAGTATACAGGTACTAGGAACCGCATGGTGGAGCGTCTGTACTCTAATTTTATTTTAATCTCTGATAAAGTACACATTTATTCGGGAGAAGTGCAGAAAACGGCAGCCCAATAGTACTGGAGTATTAAAAAACACCGAACATGTAATGATGATATCGATCAACCATGCTCGAATATATCTTGGCCTCCGTGCGAGCCCGTCTGTGTGTTCTCGCTCCTCGTCTCTCTCAAGGAGCGGCGGGTTGGCCATTTTGCCGTTAATTTAGATCGGTTTGCTCACACTCCGGTCCCACATGTCAGTGATATGCCAAGAGGAAGCGCGTTGACCGACAGGCCATACGCGTACTTGGTTTTACACCTTCATACTACTCCCTCCGTCACAGTTTATAGGGCGCACTTCATTCTCATGCATTTCCACCACCAGAGAGGTTTTAGACGCGTTTGGTTTAATGCTCAATTAATTAGGGTGTGGTAACCACAATCAAGTCCACAATTTTCTCTCAATGTAGGTGTGTATGCGGAGTGGAGTAAGTGCATGCATGTGTGTACCCGGGGTGGAAGCACTGCATGCATGTGTGTACGCATTATTTCCTCTATAATAGACGCTGTGCTATAACTACCAATGCTATTTTTCAGGCCGATCGCTAGTCGCCTTGGTCCCAGAGATTGTTGAAGCGCGCTCTATAAACTCTGACGGAGGGAGTAATATGAGCGGATTCAAAGAAGAGCGTAATGATGGTTGCTTCTTCCGAGCAACTTACAGTGGGAAAGGTGGGGCTTATGATTTGACTGCTCATTACTCACTATTAGTGCGGCACAACGACCGGGCTGAGTCTCCCATGCGGTTGTGCACTATAATTTGGTGCATGGCACATGACCCGGATGCTGAAGAGGCTTCTGGCAATGCTATCAAACTTCTAGCTTTTGTTTACATAATTGACGTACTATACAAATAATTTTCCAGCGACATGAAATTATACAATGCTCTGAAGCTTTCAGCTTTTGTTTCGTGTGTCTTGCCATCCATGCTCTTTCGGAAAAAATAAAAAACTAACTTCCTTGCTAATGCATCTCAATAATTAGCATATCAGAGCTAATATTTACATCACAACTAAAGACAAAGTTGTGAGAAGGTGTTAAATTAAAATTGATCCCTGCTTTCTTTGGCAGCAACTTCCCCCCAGCTCTGTCTAAATCAACAAGGTATGTTGGGAAAAAAAGTAGCTGTCAGGAGCATGCAATATTTTGATCATTTTGTGCAGTTCCACTAAAATAGAGCTAAGCGTCCCTGTTCCAAAGATATTAAGTGTGATTACAATAATAGAGGACTGTTGATGAAACAATAAACACACAAATAGAAGCCGGTCACCTTTGCAGTCTCTCTTAAGACTAACTAGTTGGAGAAGATTAAGCAAATAGTTGGAGAAGATTAGGCTCGGAGTTGGATGAGGAGGATAAAGCAAAACCAATCTCCCTTTGTGCAGTCGCACTAAAATGTAGAGACGTTGCCCGTGTGATATTTTAGTAGAACTGCACAAAACACTCTTAAGAAAAAAGTGATTTGTGCAGTTCACCAAAAGGTCGCAATAGCAACGAGGTGAAATGGATAGCCCTGTTTGCAAAAAAGAGGTAGAAAGGAAACAATTAATGGCCAATAACAGTTGATGACACATACGACGACAAAAAAGAAGCATATTCCTTGTCCTAAGGGAAGATAACAGCAGGGTTGTTTATCTAAAACGGTGTGAGGACGAGATTGCAATATGGAAAGTACGCCGGACGAGCTATGTTTTGGGCAAAGAACTAGGGAAGATCCACATGCAAGATTTTCCACATGCAGCAACGTGGGAAGAAGGGCAGGAGCAAGGCCGAAGGAAGCTATACCTGAGGGTCATCAGCATGTAACTAGGAGGGCGCCGGAGGCCGGGATCTGCCCATACTGCGGCAGCGAGCAAGTGGCGAAGGCCCTGCCACATCGGAGCTTGGTCAGAGAGAACGGCGGGTACCGCAGATCAGGACGTGCTGCCTCGACGCCGTCGAAGGGAGAAATGATGCACATCCTCCCTTTCCGTCGGCGGACGGGATGCGGCCAGATCAGTGACCAAAGGTGAGAGAGAGAGAGGCCACCGCCGCCTTGTGTGAGATAGTGTGACGAGAGACAAACCCCGGCAGGCAGGCTCCATTGTATATAGTGGAGCGGATTTCTTTTTTCTCGATGACAATCGTTTTATATTCTGTACGTGCCATTGAGGAATATAACTTTATTTAATACTAACGCGTCAAGTCAAACTTTGTTCCGTGTACGCGTGGTACATGACCCTCCTTCGAGTAAACAACCGCTACACATGTCAAATTATCACGTGGGCTGCCTTTTCGTACAGAAATGAACTCCACCGTGTACCCACGCGGGTGTGGCCGGGAACGAGACATGAGTACATGAGTCGTGCGTGCACCTCTTCTTTATGTGCAGGTACGCATGTGGGTGGGTGTGAGAGAGATGGTTTGTGCGAAACAGAGGCAATGTGTCGATGATATCTCAAACAAAAAAATGTAACATATGCAATGTGTGTGAAACAGAGTCATGGATAAATCATATATAGAGGGAGCGTTCCACGAGAAGAGAGTGGAGGGATCATCGGTGTGAGATATCGATAAAATCGAAAACAGGGATGAAGTGTGTGGGTGCGCGATCGATAAAGAGTGCCATCGAATTTGTGTTTGCCCACATCAAAGATACAGGGCGGCTGGCCTACTGGAATGTGAGAGGGCAGAGGTGCAGTTTGTCTTTGTGGCATGGATACCTACCTACAACGTTCGACTATCGGTGTGGGGGGGCGAGGGGGCAGAGACCTAACTATAAAGAGGTAGATCGACTGGTATATGTGTGGAGAAGGAGAGAGACCTAGCTATGTATTGAGGGAGATCGATCGGCATCCATGCATATGTGTAGCAGAGGAATAAGGTTGGGAGAGAGATAAAGGTAGAGTGTCGGAGGGTTAGTGGTGGAGTTGCTTCCCACAAATGGTGGGAGAGGCCTGCTAGACAAACAAAGGGTATGACTGCAATATCAATAAGAGAGGGGATGTCTACCTGTCTATGCACGTGCGTGTGAGAGACGGGTCGGGAGGTATGCAAGGATGATGAGGGGGGACGATATTGTTGTGGTAAGCAGACGTAACTACATAGGAAGATCAATCGTCGTGTGTTGAAGAAAGGGAGAGACATAACTAGTGAGGTACGTCGATCGGTGCGTGGGGAAAAAGACTTATAGTTGACCTAACTATATGTAGGGAGATCAGTAGGTATACATGCATGCATGTGTTAGAAGCAAATAAGGTTCGGAGAGACGGACAGGGGGAGAGGGATGCGGCTAGGAGGTGGTGCGAGAGGCCTACTATATCGAGGGGGGAGGAGTGTGCGAGTATGAGATCGATGCAAAGAGGGGCGGGAGTGTGCACGTGCATGGAACCGTATTGGACATAGGGGGCATGGACGGTGAGAAGAGAAGAGGGATAGTGTGTGTTTGTGGTAGGCACACTTGGCTAGAGGGGTATATCGTCCGGTGTGTGCCGGAAAGAAGGAGCCGGGGGGCCTACACACACCGTGGGTGAACGACCTAAAGAGAAATAATGAATGTGTGTGATGGAGGGGACGCTGAGGGAGGGTGAGAGGGGGGCGGGCATGTGCATGCACGAGAGAAAGTTAGCGCTAGCTACAAAGAGAAGAGGATTGTGTGGGTGTACAAGATGAACAGAGATCATAATTCATTATAAAAAGTGGATTCGGATATTTGAAGAAGATATTATAGTGTTTTAAACCGACGCATGCATGAATATATATAATGGTGATACGCATGGTGTGGTTATGAACATGTTATACTACATATAATATATAGAACATTTATTTGAATTCGTGATAATGTGTGGCTTTTGTAGCTCAGAGCTAAATACTTATCATAATGTAGGGGCGGGGCACTATACTTTGTGTGCTAAACACAGTGTACATATGAAACATGGTTTAGATTATGAAGATCTAGTTAGTACATCAAATGTACTATTATTTGGAATCAACATCAAGTGTATTCAAAATTTTGAATTCGAGTTCATATAGTACACATAGTTCATATCTATCTCTATAGTAATCATGTGGTGTGTTGTTAAGATAATATACGAATGATGGTTTAAGTTGGCAATAATCATGATTGTAGATTCTTATTCAAATAGAGAAATGAATTCAAATTTAGTTCGAATTGTAGCGGTAGTATAGAAATTTGGAATGCACTAAAATGTTCATATGAGTAGGTTACATGCATTATACAGCCAGCGAAATTTTTTAATTGGACATAACATGGATTCATAGCTTTGCATAGCATTTGTACAGTAAAACGGGACAAGACTCTCTCTTTGTGTGGTGCGAATAGTTTTATTTTTTTCATTTTTTCGTTGAGGGAAGTGCAAATTGATTTGGTACATACATTATTACACGTTAGGCTTGTCCCTAAAATTCAACCCGCGCCTTGTTATCCCAAAAATCCAAATATCGTGCTCCCAAAATTCGCGCCTTCACAACCCGCGCCTTGCTATCCCGAAATTACAACGCGTGCGAAAACTCCCTCCAGCTGCCAAATCCCGACACGTGAAATCCCCCTTCTAACCCTGAGCCGAAAGGGACGCTAGTTCAAATCAGTGGGGGTACTTTTGTAACACACCCTACATTTTGGACAAGAGCGTCCCTAAGTCATGGTTCCCCCCCCCCTCCCATCACCTCCTTTTCGCCATTTGAAATCCCAGGCCGCCATAACCTCTCTGCTCCAGCCGTGAAACCCCACCCTCCGCCGTCCGCCACCCCACCGCTGCCTAGCCGGAGCCTCTTCCCCGACGACGTCGTCCACCGCAACAGCTCGACGTCCCTTATCCACCTCCTCGGATGAGGATCCGTCGTCGATCTCGTTGTCCCGCTGGTTCAGCCACCCCGTCCTCCACCTCCAAGGAGCTGCTCCGACGATCGCCTCGTCTATCGCGGCTGCTCCATCCCCACAGCACCGCCTTAACCTGCTCCACCGGAACCGCAGCATCCTCACCGACTCCTCGAACGAAGCCGAGGCCTACTCGGCGCCACCAAAGAGGTTGTACACTCATCGCATCGCACCTTCTCCTTAACTTGACCTCCCGGCGCCGTCGGTGCTCGATCCGGTCCCCCATGGCATGGCTACCTCGTAGTCGGCGCCACCGATGACATCTCCACGGTGGCTCCCTCCAATGCGAGGCTCCCTCGGTGGCGGCGTCCATACCAGCCAGAGCTGCTGCTGCTGCTCCGGCTCTCGCTCGCTCATGTTGCTGCTCTGCTGCTGCTCCGGCTCTCGCTCGCTCATGTTGCTGCTCTTCTCTTCCCCTCGCTCGTGCTGCCGCTCTGCTCTTGCTCTCGCTCGCGCTGCTGATGCTACTACATGGGCTGCTGCAGCTACACGAGTTGCTGCTCTAGCTCTAGTTCGCACTGCTGCTCCAGGCGCTGCTGCTCTGGCTGCTATCTGCTATTGTGTTCCCTGTCGGTCGCCTGCTGATTTAGATCACTTTTCTCTACTACTAGTGCTCGAACGGCCTAAACTACATGTGAAGTGCATCTCTGCTACCAGTGCGTTCAGTTTCGACAGTAACATTCAGATTCCACGGTAAATTTTAGTTTCGACAGTTAAGTTCAGAGTCAACAGTTTTTACCTCATCTGTTGTAGTCAGGTGTTGTTTGGTGATGTACATTTTATATCTACCACTTTTTGGTAATGTATTTTACATCATCTATTGGAGATGCTATTAGAATCCCACTTGAGATTAACGATGTCTGTCTTGTGCTGCTTCAGCCTCGACGTCTTACGGCTCGCCGGAGCTGCCCCAATGACGGAACCATCCATCACAACAAAGCAGTACCCTCGACGCCGTCTACAGACGCCTCAGATCTTCCACCACACCTCCGACAGCCACCTTTGCCGCAACTTCTTCAGCGACCAACCCAATGATGCTAAGGTCGACACGGCTACGCCAAAGAGGTTTTACACCTGTCGCATCACTTATTACTCTACATTCATGTTGATCCATTAGGGCTATTTTGGTTCAAAGGAAAAAGTGAAGGAAAAACATAGTAATAGGAAATTTTCCTATGGAACTCTACTATTCAATTATTCATGCATTTGGTTGAAAGGAATGGAGCAAAACATCCACCTATGAAAACAAGACTAAGTGCATTAGTGGCAGAATAACATTCTAACTGTACACACTTTCAAATTGTTTCACTTTAATTTGGCCATGTTTCTTTGCATTCCTCTGCTCTTCCAATTCCTGTGAACCAAACACCCAAGTTGACAGATATCCTGTGTTTACAAATGCTCTGTTCCCCACGTCCATTCCAATCCTATTCCGGTGTTTTTACTATCCCTGCGTTTTTAGAATCCTACAAGCCAAAGGAGCCCTTATAGAATTACTTCAGTTACAGATAGGTGTCGAAGAAAACTTTGTGTGGTTTGTCCTGCTCCTGCCATGACGCCGTCCAACTCACCTGAGCTGCTCCATCGACAGAAGCATCCACCATACCGGACATCATGACTCCCGACCGTCTTTCACTGCCTCAGATCTCCTTCCCTGCCACCGGCACCCACTGCAACTGCATCACCATCATCGACTCAGCAGATGAACCTGAGGAGTACATGGGTCCACAAGAGGTCGCACTCTTTCGTTTCTGCTTATGTTATGCATTGCTTAATATTACCTGCTACTTTATCATCCTGTTCACCTCTCCGACTCCAAGTCAGGTCTGAATTAATGTTCAAACTTGAGTTTTAAATGCTTATGGGGCACATATCGAGGCGGCAATGAATAGTATCTCTGTCTATTATCTGGTTCACCTAGGGTATGTCTATGTTGTTCATCTTGGGTGGGAAACAAATAGTAAAGAAATCATCATATGTCTTTTTATTAAAGTAAAGCTATCATCAGCCTGCTATCATTATTTTTGGATCTATCACCTGGTTGTTACCATCACTCTAGATTTCTGCATGCTCTCCTTACATAATCTCACTATATTTTTTTCGTATGCATGTCAGATATTGTACACATTCATGCTGAACATGTAAAGAAAAAGAGAAGAGTTTTGCGCGGCAATACAATGTCATGCAGACATCGCTCCATGGTGGGTGCAATGGGAAACCCTCCCCCCCCTCCAGATTGTAATCCAGAGGAAGATACCTGTTCTGAGGCGGATTCATACGGAGCTGACCACTCCTATTTACCCCCGAGGTGTTTGCTCTAACTTGGCATGATGATGTTGGTCATATCATGCATATGTTGCCTTGCTGTGCCTACTTTCGACATCATATATGACATCTGCTTAGTTTAGACATGTTCTGTAATGCCACCTGTTTAGTTTCTATAAATTATGCAATCTCATCTTTTTTTAGCCAGCCATAATATATGTGAAATATGCAATGCCATCCTGTTTAACCAGGCATCATATATTTGAAATATATCTTGCCAATCCTTTTCTTCATTACATTTCGATTTGTCGACAATGTTTGTACATTCAACTACTCTTCCTGTGAATCAACCATTTGAGTGGGTGATGGAAAAATCTAGAGTGAAAACAAGGTCTTCAGAGCAGACAGTGCTACCTGTCGAAGCAGATCTCTTGCTGGGTCCTGATATGTCTCCAACATATCTATAATTTTTTATTGTTCCATGCTGTTATATTATCATTCTTGGATGTTTTACAATCATTTTATAGCAACTTTATATCATTTTTTGGGACTAACCTATTGACATAGTGCCCAGTGCCAGTTGTTGTTTTTTGCTTGTTTTTTACTTCGCAGAAAATCAATACCAAACGGAGTCCAAACGCAGCGAATCTTTTTGGAGATTTTTTCTGGACCAGAAGACACAAGTTGGGCCAAGGAAGTACCAGAGGGGGGCTCCGAGGGGAGCACAACCCACCTGGGCGCGCCTGGGGGCCCAAGCGCGCCCTGGTGGGTTGTGCCCACCTCGGCCGCCTCCCGCACCGCCTCTTTGCTCTATAAATACCCTGAAAATCCAAAAACCCTAGGGGAGTCGACGAAACACAATTCCAGCCGCCGCAAGTTCCAGAAACCACAGATCCAATCTAGACACCATCACGGAGGGGTAAATCATCCTCATTGGTGCCTCTCCGATGATGCGTGAGTAGTTCATTGTAGACCTACGGGTCCGTAGTTAGTAGCTAGATGGCTTCCTCTCTCTCTTTTGATTCTCAATACAATGGTCTCTTGGAGATCTATTTGATGTAACTCTTTTTGCGGTGTGTTTATTAGGATCCGATAAACTTTGAGTTTATGATCAGATCTATTTTATCCATGAAAGTTATTTGAGTTTCTTTGATCTCTTATATGCATGATTACTTATAGCCTCGTATTTCTTCTTTGAATCTTTGGTTTAGTTAGGCCGACTAGATCGATTTTTCTTGCCATGGGAAGAGGTGCTTTGTGATGGGTTCGATCTTACAGTGCTCAATCCCAGTGACAGAAGGGGAAATGACACGTATGTATCGTTGCTATTAAGGATAACAAGATGGGGTCTATTCCTACATGAATAGATCTTGTCTACATCATGTCATTGTTCTTATTGCATTACTCCATTTCTCCATGAACATAATACACTAGATGCATGCTGGATAGCAGTCGATGTGTGGAGTAATAGTAGTAGATGCAGACAGGAGTCGGTCTACTAATCTTGGACATGATGCCTACATAATGATCATTGCCTGGATATCGTCATAATTATTTGAAGATCTATCAATTACCCAACAGTAATTTGTTTACCCACCGTATGCTATTTTTCTCGAGAGAAGCCACTAGTGAAATCTACGGCCCCCGGGTCTCTTCTTTATCATATTTGCCTTCGAGATCTATTTTTATTTGCTTTTATTTTCAGATCTATATTTCTAAAAACCCAAAAATACCTTGCTGCATTTTTTTATTATTATTTTATTTCACGTTTCCGCGAGATCTATTTATCCAATCTACTGCAATTTTATCTATCTTTTTACCCGGGAGGGATTGACAACCCCTCTTACACGTCGGGTTGCAAGTATTTGTTCTTTGTGTGCAGGTACCGTTTACATAGTGTTGCTTAGGTTCCCCTACTGGTTTGATAACCTTGGTCTCATCACTGAGGGAAATACCTACCATAGTTGTGCTGCATCATCCCTTCCTCTTTGGGGAAATACCGACGTAGTTCAAGCCACATCAGGTCCCGATAGCTCCTCAGAGATGGATTCAGAGACAGATGACCAGTCCTATTCCCCCACTGAGGTGTATGCTCTAACTTGGCACGGTTATACTGCTCATATCATGCATATGGTGTGTTGCATTGCATAGTTTAGACATCATATACACAATATTCAACACCATTTTCTTAGTTCAGACATCATATATGCAAATGCCCTCTGCTTAGTATATAAATCACACCTGTGAATTATATCATGTGATCCCGATTACTTAGATAACATGTATGTGAATTATGTCATGCCAACCTATTTACTAAAGACATGATATAATTATCTCATGCCATCCTGTTTAGTTAGTCATCATATCTTTGAATTATGTAATGCTATGCTATCCAGTTTAGATAGACATCAAATTTGTGAAATTACATCATTCTATCCTTTTTAGTTAAACAATATACATGTGAACTATTTCATGCCCTCTTTTTCCACACTATCTATTGCATCTGTCTCTCATACAAGGTCTGTACATTCAACTACTTTTCTTGTTTATCAACCATTTGAATTGGAGGGGGTGATGGCAGTATCTAGCGGAGTAAAAACACGGTCTTCAAATAAAACAGTGCTACCTCTTGGTGGAGATAGCACCACGGTTGTACATGCACGAGAACCAGCCCTACCACACATAACCCAGACTCTCGCAGATTGTACCCCTACTCTGGTGGACAGAGAACCAGCTTCACCCAATCTAACCCCAACCACAGCTGATAGTAACCCAGTTCCAGTTGACACAGCACCATCTCCAGCACAGAGCTCCCAAACAAGAGCAGTTAGTATGGCAGCTCCAGTGCCAAAAGCGCCAGTACTACCACGGCGAACCCCAACTCCACCAGTTAGTACACCTATTCCTGTGGACGAAGCACAACCAGCCATTCATAGTTTAGCATCTATCGCATTTGATGTTGTTAAATCCTATGTGCGTATCTTCCCATCATGGAAATATTATACTGAAGATGAAGGAAAAAGCTAGTTGCAGGTGTTCATCCAGGAGTTATGTGTAAGTAATGTTATTTATGGCAGATACTTTGCTTTGTCCCGTACATTGTACCTCCATGCTGGTTTTAATACAGCAAATGTTCCCATTTTTCTCTATAGAGAAGGACCGATTTGGAAACTCAGGATGAGGTAACCTGTGCTAACACCTCTGCTATCTTCAAGAATGCTTGGTGGTAGTATCGGAATTACCTGAAGAAAACGTACTTCACTGGCAAAGAAACTCATCAAATTCCCTTACTTTCTCCTGAGACACATTTATGGCACGATGACTGGGAACACCTTGTTCTGTACTGGTCTCGAACCAAGAATGTGGTAAGGTCTATGAGCTCATTTTTTATTTTGAGGTTCTATATGCCTGCGTCTTACTATACTATGTTCGTGTAGAACAAGTGCTTAAACCTGAAGAAGAACTGTTCTCATTTAAGATTCCATTGCTATGGTGCATACTGCTTTGCTCTTGTATCACTGTATTTACTCATACAAACTTATTTTTAAATTGAAGGATCCAATCGAAACTCCAATGGCACAACAGGTATGTTTAAACATGTTTCTTTAACAGGTTTGCTCTTCTAAATTTCTCTGTTGATTTCAATTTCAATTGTGTATACAGTTGACTTCTCATATCATGCACATTACTAGCATCACAACAGAGCCAATAGTGTTGTTGTACATGTATAACCGTGTTACCCATCTAAAATCTTGTTGTGCCGTGTAGTTTCCCACACTTGTATTCTTTCAATGCTACTTTTTCTTGAACTGATATGATTTGAACCGTGTCTCTATTTTGATTTGGCAAGACAATGCAGTGACCATAGGACATAGATATATGTTTGTTTGATGCTTTTATTATGTACTTACTACTTGGCAATAGAAGAATTGGTAATTTAATCCTGTCCACCTTACTACTGAACTGGTTCACCGAAATGAGTTTCATATACTACATGCTAAACCTGTTATGTGTCTGCTTGTTTCTTCTTTTAGAATGTTGACGGAATATATGGAAGAGTACCTTATTAAGCAATGGTAAAGGAAGTAATGCAGATAAGGTTCAGGATAGTGAGACATCCTTGTTAGTCTCCAACAAAGCTGATAAAATAGCTAAGGAAAACTATCTTGAAGACAGCGAGACAACCCCAAAGTCTTGTCTTGATGTAGTGTTCGAGTTACTGGCCACTACCGCTAGCACAAGCTCTTTGAACTCACTGTCTGAATCAGTTTGGTTTCTTGAGTCTCAACTACAAGCTGAAAGACATCGATCAGCTGTGCTGCGACAAGAAGCCGAAGGACTGAGGAAGTCCCTGGAGAATTCAGATGCATACTTTCTGGTGCAACAGCAAGCGTTGGAGGATTTTAGCGCCAAATAGGAGAAAGCTAATAAGCTTGCTAAGCTTATTGCCAGCATGGTGGATACCCAGGATAACGTTTCTTGAGATCTTGTGAAGTTGTTTCAGTTATGGACTTGTTTTGCCGCCGCTTGTTTATTTGCACTGGTGGCCAATTAAGACGCCCAGTGTATGTAATATGCTGCTTTGTACCCTATATTTGCACTGGTGGCAAACTTTGATGCCCAGTGGATGTAATATGTGTAATAGCCATAATAGCCTAGCGTAAGTTGCTTGCTTATTTATTTCCTTATTGTATTGTTTATTTGTTTGGTTGCAGTCACTGCAGTTCTTTTTTCACGGTTTGCTAGTGCCAACAATAAAATATATTTTTAAACTAGGCTGTAATAACCATGGACCGTTATGTAGTGACCATGGGCCTCCTACGGGCTGTAGGATCTATGGCCCTCCTACGGGCCGTAGGATCAATGGGCCTTGTGCGGGGGCGTTAGAATCAATGGGTGTTCTACGGGCCGTACTATTCATGGACCAATAAAGGACCGCAATATGGGCCGTAAATGGGCTAGAGTGGAAATTGTCTGTTTATGGCCCGATCATAACAGGCCGTTAATAGCCGATATGTATAACAGGCTTAAACGGGCCGTATTTGATGACGCTAAGAAAACAGCCCAACAGATTAATGGGCCGACTGTAACCACGGGCTGAATTTGGCACGCAAGCGGAACAGGCCAGTAACGGACCGGAAGTAATTGAATGCTGGAAGTGAGCCCAAGAATAAATGGGCCCTTAGAAGGCCTAAAGATCACATGGGCTGGAAAGGGCCCAATGGAATAATGGGCCGTTAATGGGTATAAATTAATACACTATTCATTATGGGCCAGTTTCACCATGGGCCGTTAATGGGCCAAGAGTTACATAGGGCCTCATATGGGCCGAAAGACGTCATGGGCCATACATGGGCTGGAAGTTACAACGGGCTGGAATCATATTGGACGGCCCAGATGCCGGTACTGGGCCTAATTCGGATAGGCCATAACGGGCCGTGAGTTAGCGGGCTGTAAATGGGCTATATGCGAACAGGCCGTCAATAGTCTTTCCGTGGGCCGGCCCGCTACCTTTTGACCAAGTCAAATGAGCCGGCCTTTTCACCTGAATGGGCCACTGTTGGGCCGTGCCACGTGTCGATGTATCTTAGGTGCCTCCCGTCCAATGAGTGGACGACATCTGTCCCAACGCTGAGCTGACACGTGGATACTCCGGCGAATCAGAATTTTACACGTGGAAATTCCCATAGGTCCGGGCTGTTAACGGGTTATCGGATCCAAACCGAAACCCGATAGCTTAACGGCGACCATTATGGTGGATGCCACGTGTCGGTTACCTTTGACGAAAGGACTTCCATGACGCGCAATTTATCGTCATGGAACTGGACACTTCCGTGATGATAATTTTGGTATTGTCATGGAACACTTCTATGACAGCACAGGTATGACTATCTTGATTCTGTCATAAAATCGTCATGGATGTACATGCATGACAGAAAACGTGACCTACTGTGACAAACACGTATCATCACGGAAGTGTTTTTTTTTTGTAGTGTGCCTTGGTTTATCGATGGGCGTATACAAAGGTACACGAAGCGCTCTTCCCCGGCAAGTCGCAAGGGAAGGCAGCTGCACAAATATGTATGTGTGGGGTTGTGAAGGCTTCCAACCCCTGTAAGGGTTGCCCTGGCCCTCCTTTTATAGCTCAAGGGGTTACCACAGTGGAAAAAGGGTCATTACAGGGTGATTAGATAGATACATGACGATCATACCTAACCCTGGTAGTTAGGACAAAATGCAATAAACGCATCGCTAGGTGTCATGAGGAGGAGGAGCCCTGGCAAGGTTGCCGCCCCGCTTGCTCATCTACCTCTTATTATCTTGACATGCCATTAGGATGAGTGTCGATAAAGGTAATTTTCCCTCCAGCGGGCCTCCACATGCCTGACAAGCTTCACCTAACCGCCTTCAAGCTCGACACCTCACCGATGGGTGACTACCTGCTCGGTGAGGTGGAGCGCTGGAGTTTAGGTGTTGGCTTGCCGGGTTTAGCGCCTGCCGGGCCTTCCTCTTGCCGGGCTTGCCTTGCCGGCAAGAGCTAGCTTCAACTTTGTGGTTTGTCTTGGTCTTGTTGATGCGCTCCTTGATCTCACGAAGAGCTGCTCTTTTTGACTTGGAGGCCTCTACTAGGGTTTCAACTTGGCGGGGGAGCTACCATTTGTCTGTGCATAAGTTGGGGTATTACACGCCAATGTTTAATACATCGACAATGATATCTCAAACAAAAAATGTAACATATGCAATGTGTGTGAAACAGAGGCCTGGATATATCATATATAGAGGGGGCGATCCACGAGAAGAGAGTGGAGAGATCATCGGCGTGAGATATCGATAGAATCGAAGAGAGGGATGAAGTGTATGGGTGCGTGATCGATAAAGAGAGCCAGCGAAATTGTGTGTGCCCATGTCAAAGATATAGGGCAGCTGGCCTACTAGAACGTGAGAGGGGAGAGTTGCAGTTTGTGTGTGTGGCATGGATACATACCTACAACGTTCGACTATCGGTGTGGGGGGGCAGAGACCTAACTATAGAGAGGTAGATCAACCGGTATATGTGTGGAGAGGGAGAGAGACCTAGGTATGTATTGAGGGAGATCGATCGACATCCATGCATATGTGTAGGAGAGGAACAAGGTTGGGAGAGAGATAGAGCTAGAGTGTTAGAGGGTTGGTGGTGGAGTTGCTTCTCAGAGAGGGTGGGAGAGGCCTACTAGACAAACGGAGGGTACGACTGCAATACCAATAAGATAGGGGATGTGTGTTTGTGTGTGCACGTGCATGTGACAGACGGATCAGGAGGCATGCATGGATGATGAGGGGGGGACGATATGTCTGTCATAAGCAGACCTAACTAGATAGGTAAATCAATCGTCATGTGTCGGAGAAAGTGAGAGACATAACTAGTGAGGTACATCGATCGATGCGCGGGGAAAAAGAATTACAGTCGACCTAGCTATATGTAGGAAGATCGATCGGTATGCATGCATGTGTTAGAGGCAAATAAGGCTCGGAGAGACGGATAGAGAGAGAGAGGTATGCGGCTAGGAGGTGGTGCAAGAGGCCTACTATGTCGAGAGGGGAAGGAGTGTGCGAGTGCGAGATCGATTAAAAGAGGGGCGAGAGTGTGCATGTGTGAGGGACCGTATTAGACACAGGGAGGCATGGATGGTGAGAAGAGAAGAGGGAAAGAGTGTGTTTGTGGTAGGCAGACCTGGCTAGAGAGGTATAACGATCAGTGTGTGCTGGAAAGAAGAGGCTGGGGAGACGGACTAATGAAAGGATCGAGAAGACGGGTCTAGAGGGGGGATTAGACCCTTCACAAGTAAAAGTGGCAGTTTTTAATTTCTTCAAGTTAAGGTTGAGTTTATCACAATTCAAAGGCATACAATACATTCAACACAAGCATAACAAGAGTATGAGCAGCGGAAAGAGTAAATCATGCAAGTGCAAGAATGTAAAGGGATGGGATTGGAGTGTGCAAATGCAATTGAGACGAGGCGAATTTTTGGCGTGGTTCCGATAGGTGGTGCTATCGTACGTCCATGTTGATGGAGACTTCAACCCACGAAGGGTAATGGTTGCGCGAGTCCATGAAGGGCTCCACACACGAAGGGTCCATGAAGAAGCAACCTTGTCTATCCCACCATGGCCATTGCACACTGCTACTTCTTGAGCTTGCGTTGGTTTTTCCCTTGAAGAGGAAAGGGTGATGCAGCAAAGTAGAGATAAGTATTTCCTTCAGTTAGAGAACCAAGGTATCAATCCAGTAGGAGGTACAAGCAAGTCTCTAATCTATGCACCTACACAAACAATCAAACACTTGCACCCAACGCGATAAAGGGGTTGTCAATCCCTTCACGATAAATTGCAATGGTGAGATCTGATAGAGATAGGTATCAAAGATTGCTAAAAGGTAAAACAAAATAAAAGTAAATAAAGTGCAGCAAGGTATTTTTGGTATTTTTGATATATAGATCTGAAAATATATGATGGAAAATAGACCCGGGGCCATAGGTTTCACTACAGGCTTCTCTCTTGAAGGCAAAAAATACGGTGGGTGAACAAATTACTGTCGAGCAATTGATAGAAAAGCACAAAGTTATGACGATATCCAAGGCAATGATTATGCATATAGGCATCACGTCCGTGTCAAGTAGACCGACTCCTGCCTGCATCTACTACTATTACTCCACACATCGACCGCTATCCAGCATGCATCTAGAGTATTAAGTTCATAAAGAACGGAGTAACGCCTTAAGTAAGATGACATGATGTAGAGGGATAAACTCAAGCAATATGATGAAAACCCCATCTTTTTATCCTTGATGGCAACAATACAATACGTGCCTCGCTACCCCTACTCTGTCATTGGGTGAGGACACCGCAAGATTGAACCCAAAACTAAGCACCTCTCCCATTGCAAGAAATACCAATCTAGTTGGCCAAACCAAACCGATAATTCGAAGAGAAATACAAAGATATCAAATCATGCATATAAGCATTCAGAGGAGATTCAAATAATATTCATAGATAATCTAATCATAAATCCACAATTCATCGGATCTTGACAAACACACCGCAAAAGAATATTACATCGGATAGAACTCCAAGAACATCAAGGAGAACATGGTATTGAAGATCAAAGAGAGAGAAGAAGCCATCTAGCTACTAGCTATGGACCCGTAGGTCTGAGGTAAACTACTCCCGCCTCATCGGAAGGGTAATAGGGTTGATGTAGATGCTCTCCGTGATTGAATCCCCCTCCGACAGATCACCGGAAAAGGCCCCAAGATGGGATCTCACGGGAACAAAAGGTTGCGGTGGCGGAAAAGTATTTTCGTGGCTCTTTTTGTTGATAATGGAATATTTGAGGATTTATAGAACTCAGAGGGAGGTCGGTGGACCCCCGAGGGGCCCACAAGCCAGGGGACGCCCCCCCTAGGGCGCGCCCTGGAGGCTTGTGGAGTCCTCGGGACTCTTCTGACTTGGCCTCCAAGCTCCGTGGGTGTCTTCTGGTCCAAGAAAAACCATCGTAAAGTTTTATTCCGTTTGGAATCCGTTTGATATGCCTTTTCTGTGAAACTCAAAAACAAGGAAAAAACAGAAACAGGCACTGGGCTCTAGGTTAATAGGTTAGTCCCAAAAATAATATAAAATAGCATATTAATGCATATAAAACATCCAAAACTGATAATATAATAGCATGGAACAATAAAAAATTATAGATACGTTGGAGACGTATCAAGCATCCCCAAGTTTAATTCCTGCTCGTCCTCGAGTAGGTAAATGATAAAAATAGAATTTTTGATGTGGAATGCTACCTAACATGTTTATCCATGTAATTTTCTTTATTGTGGCATGAATGTTCAGATCCATAAGATTCAAAACAAAAGTTTAATATTGACATAAAAACAATAATACTTCAAACATATTAATAAAGCAATCATGTCTTCTCAAAATAACATGGCCAAAGAAAGTTATCCCTACAAAATCATATAGTCTGGCTATGCTCCATCTTCATCACACAAAGTATTAAATCATGCACGACCCCAATGACAAGCCAAGCAATTGTTTCATACTTTTGATGTTCTCAAACCTTTTCAACTTTCACGCAATACATGAGCGTGAGCCATGGATATAGCACTATAGGTGGAATAGAATATGGTGGTTGTGGAGAAGACAAAAAGAAGGAGATAGTCTCACATCAACTAGGTGTATCAACGGGCTATGGAGATGCCCATCAATAGATATCAATGTGAGTGAGTAGGGATTGCCATGCAACGGATGCACTATAGCTATAAGTGTATGAAAGCTCAAAAAGAAACTAAGTGGGTGTGCATCCAACTCGCTTGCTCACGAAGACCTAGGGCAATTTGAGGAAGCCCATCGTTGGAATATACAAGCCAAGTTATATAACGAAAAATTCCCACTAGTATATGAAAGTGACAAAATAGGAGACTCTCTGTCATGAAGATCATGGAGCTACTTTGAAGCACAAGTGTGTAAAAAGGATAGTAGCATTGCCCCTTCTCTCTTTTCTTTCATTTTTTTTATTTTGGGCTCTTTGGCCTCTCTTTTTTTATTTATTTTTTTCTTTTCTCTTTTTTTTTCGTCCGGAGTCTCATCCCGACTTGTGGGGAATCATAGTCTCCATCATCCTTACCTCACATGGGACAATGCTCTAATAATGATGATCATCACACTTTTATTTACTTACAACTCAAGAATTACAACTCGATACTTAGAACAAAAATATGACCCTATATGAATGCCTCCGGCGGTGTACCGGGATGTGCAATGATCAAGAGAGACATGTATAAAAAATATGAACGGTGGCCTTGCCACAAATACTATGTCCACTACATGATCATGCAAAGCAATATGACAATGATGAAGCGTGTCATAGTAAATGGAACGGTGGAAGTTGCATGGCAATATATCTTGGAGTGGCTATGGAAATGCCATAATAGGTAGGTATGGTGGCTGTTTTGAGGAAGGGTATATGGTGGGTGTAGTGCACCAGCGAAAGTTGCGCGGTACTAGAGAGGCTAGCAATGGTGGAAGGGTGAGAGTGCGTATAGTCCATGGACTCAACATTAGTCATAAAGAACTCACATACTTATTGCAAAAGTCTATTAGCTATCGAAACAAAGTACTACACGCATGCTCCTAGGGGGATAGATTGGTAGGAAAAGACCATCGCTCGTCCCCGACCGCCACTCATAAGGAAGACAATCAATAAATAAATCATGCTCCGACTTCATCACATAACGGTTCACCATACGTGCATGGTACGGGAATCACAAACGTTAACACAAGTATTTCTACCAATCCACAATTACTCACTAGCATGACTCTAATATCACCATCTTTATATCTCAAAACAATCATAAGGAATCAAACTTCACATAGTATTTAATGCACTTAATATGAAAGTTTTTATTATATCCCTCTTGGATGCCATCATATTAGGACTAAATTCATAACCTAAGAAAATTACCATGCTGTTTAGAGACTCTCAAAATAATATAAGTAAAGCAAGAGAGTTCAACAATTTCTATAAAATAAAACCACCGCCGTGCTCTAAAAAGATATAAGTGAAGCACTAGAGCATATTGCCTAGCTCAAAAGATATAAGTGAAGCACATAGAGTATTCTAATAAATTCACGAATCATGCATGTCCCTCTCAAAAGGTGTGTATAGCAAGGATGATTGTGGCAAACTAAAAAGCAAATACTCATATCATACAAGACACTCCAAGCAAAACACATATCATGTGGTGAATAAAAATATAGCCTCAAGTAAATTTACCGATGGACGAAGACGAAAGAGGGGATGCCTTCCGGGGCATCCCCAAGCTTAGGCTCTTGGTTGTCCTTGAATATTACCTTGGTGTGACTTGGGTATCCCCAAGCTTAGGCTCTTGCCACTCCTTATTCCATAGTCCATCAAATCTTTACCCAAAACTTGAAAACTTCACAACACAAAACTCAACATAAAACTCATGAGATCCGTTAGTATAAGAAAATAAATCACCACTTTTTGGTACTGTTGTGAACTCATTATTTATTTATATTGGTGTAATATCTACTGTATTCCAACTTCTCCATAGTTCATACTACCCGATACTACCCATAGATTCATCAAAATAAGCAAACAACACATAGAAAATAGAATCTGACAAAAACAGAACAGTCTGCGAAGATCTGAATTGTTCTAATACTTATTTATTCCAAAAATTCTGAAAAAATCAGGACAACAGAGGTAATTTGTATATCAGTCTTTTGTAAAACTTTCAGGGTTTTTCCACGCTCTAGTGAATTTAAACAATTCTGTTACTGGACGCAAAATTTTCTGGTTTTCAGCAAGATCAAATCAACTATCACCGTAAGCCATCCCAAAGGTCTTACTTGGCTCGAACACTAATTAAAACACCAAAACACAATTAATACAGAGGTAATAATGTGTATTTTATTCAAGAACAGAAGCAAAACAAAAAACACAAAAATAAAATTGGGTTGCCTCCCAACAAACGCTATTGTTTAACGCCCTTAGCTAGGCATATTGCAATAGATCTAGGTATTGTAATAGAAGTGAGGGAGATCGTCCATGCTCATCTCATATTCCCTCCTCTCGGCAGCAAGCTTTCTTTGTGGAAAACAAAAATAATCAAAAGGGCTAAATTTGATAGGGTACGGATCTATAAGATCAAGTTTGGGAGGAATTGGTTCCTCCTTTGGCCCTTTGTAATTGATAGTTATTTCTTCATTGTAACCGTTACTTTGATTAAAAGCCCTAAGTTTATCCCTAAGCACAAACCCTAATCCATTTATTTGTATAGCAAAATTATCGTTCAGCTCAGAAATTTTATCAATCAAAACATCGGTAGGAACTTTCTTTCTTAGGTTTTCATTGTAAGCAGCATAATCCGGAGATTGCAATCTCCTAGTTTCTTCTTGATTAAAAAGGATATTTTCTATAGGGGGAAAACCACCATTAATATTGTAATGAGCAAATATTTCACCGGCCTCTTTCAAGATAAACCTAAACTCATGAGCTAGAAATATAGTGGTGACATGCTTAACAGAAGGATCATGAATATTGGAATATTCTAGTAAAAGCCTTTGTATGCATGGATGCATGTGAACAAATTGTCTTTCCAATTCAACTATAAGCAAAGATACCGCATCCGCAAGACTAATTGTTTTATTCAGAATTGACCCTCCAAGCATAGGAAAAGTATCGGCACAAGTAAAGAAATCTTGAATAACCCCTTTTCCAATAATGTTACCACTACCTACACGGAGTTTTTTAGTATGAATAATAGTGGGTTCTTCTCCATGAGGATCATTGTTGGCAACATCATTAAAACTTCCATCAAGATTATTGCTATCTTTTTCAATGATAAACTCCCCAGATTCAAACTTGGTGCCAACAAACCGATCTAGCAAACGAGCAACCAAAAAGCAAACGAAAAGACGAACGGAAAAAGGGCGAATAAAAAGGCAAATCTTATTGTATTTTTCTGAAAATTGTTTTAGAAGTGGGGGAGAGGAAAATGAGAGGCAAATGGCAAATAATGTAATGCAAGAGATGAGAGTTTATGATGGGTACTTGGTAGGCTTGATGTAGACCTCCCCAGCAACGGCGCCAGAAATTCTTCCTGCTACTTCTTGAGCTTGCGTTGGTTTTTCCCTTGAAGAGGAAAGGGTGATGCAGCAAAGTAGAGATAAGTATTTCCCTCAGTTAGAGAACCAAGGTATCAATCCAGTAGGAGGTACAAGAAAGTCTCCAATCTATGCACCTGCACAAACAATCAAACACTTGCACCCAACGCGATAAAGGGGTTGTCAATCCCTTCACGGTCAATTGCAATGGTGAGATCTGATAGAGATAGGTATAAAAGATTGCTAAAACATAAAACAAAATAAAAGTAAATAAATTGCAGCAAGGTATTTTTGGTATTTTTGATATATAGATCTGAAAATATATGATGGAAAATAGACCCGGGGGCCACAGGTTTCACTAGAGGCTTCTCTCTTGAAGGCAAATAATACGGTGGGTGAACAAATTACTGTCGAGAAATTGATAGAAAAGCGCAAAGTTATGACGATATCCAAGGCAATGATTATGCATATAGGCATCACGTCCGTGTCAAGTAGACCGAATCCTGCCTGCATCTACTACTATTACTCCACACATCGACCGCTATCCAGCATGCATCTAGAGTATTAAGTTCATAAAGAATGGAGTAATGCCTTAAGTAAGATGACATGATGTAGAGGGATAAACTCAAGCAATATGATGAAAACCCCATCTTTTTATCCTTGATGGAAACAATACAATATGTGCCTCGCTACCCCTACTATGTCACTGGGTGAGGACACCGCAAGATTGAACCCAAAACTAAGCACCTCTCCCATTGCAAGAAATACCAATCTAGTTGGACAAACCAAACTGATAATTCGAAGAGAAATACAAAGATATCAAATCATGCATATAAGAATTCAGAGGAGATTCAAATAAACTCATAGATAATCTGATCATAAATCCACAATTCATCGGATCTCGACAAACACGCCGCAAAAGAATATTACATCGGATAGAACTCCAAGAACAACAAGGAGAACATGGTATTGAAGATCAAAGAGAGAGAAGAAGCCATCTAGCTACTAGCTATGGACCTGTAGGTCTTAGGTAAACTACTCACGCTTCATCGGAAGGGCAATAGGGTTGATGTAGATGACCTCCGTGATCGAATCCCCCTCTGGCAGATCGCCGGAAAAGGCCCCAAGATGGGATCCCACGAGAACAGAAGGTTGCGGCGGCGGAAAAGTATTTTCGTGGCTCTTTTTGTTGATAATGGAATATTTGAGGATTTATATAACTCAGAGGGAGGTCGGTGGACTCTAGAGGGGCCCACAAGGTAGGGGGTGCCCCCCCCCCCAGGGCGCGCCCTGGAGGCTTGTGGAGTCCTCGGGACTCTTCTGACTTGGCCTCCAAGCTCTGTGGTTGTCTTCTGGTCCAAGAAAAATCATCGTAAAGTTTTATACCGTTTGGACTCCGTTTGATATACCTTTTCTGCGAAACTCAAAAACAAGGAAAAAAAACAAAAACTGGCACTGGGCTCTAGGTTAATAGGTTAGTCCCAAAATAATATAAAATAGCATATTATTGCATATAAAACATCCAAAACAGATAATATAATAGCATGGAACAATAAAAAATTATAGATACGTTGAAGATGTATCACCCACGAAGGACTTGCCTCACTCAGGTAGATCTTCACGAAGTAGGCGATCTCCTTGCCCTTACAAACTTGTTGGTTCAACTCCACATCACAACGGAGGCTCCCAAGCGACACCTAACCAATCTAGGAGACACCACTCTTCAAAAGGTAATAGACGGTGTGTCGATGATGAACTCCTTGCTCTTGTGCTTCAAATGATAGTCTCCCCAACACTCAACTCTCTCACACAGATTTGGCTATGGCGAAAGAGGGATTTGAGTGGAAAGCAACTTGGGGAAGGCTAGAAATCAAGGTTCAAAAGGTTGGAATGGAATCTCTTGATCTCAACACATGAGTAGGTGGTTCTCTCTCAGAAAATGTATGGTGGAAGTGTAGGCATGTTCTGATGGCTCTCTCATAAATGGAGATGGGGGTGGAGGGGTATATATAGCCTCCACACAAAATCCAACCGTTACACACATTTGACTCATCTCGGTGGCACCGATTAGTTTAACTCGGTGGCACCGATCTGTTCAAAAATATGAACGTTGGGAATCTTGGTGGGACCGGCTGGAACAACTCGGTGGGACCGATGTGCTAGGGCTTAGGGTAAACCTCGTCTCGGTGGCTCCGATCGCATCAACTTGGTGAGACCAAAGTGAAGCAATAAGGCAACAAAGAGTTGGCAAGCCATCTCAGTGAGACCGAAATAGTTGCAAAAGGTAACAGAGAGTTGGCAAGGCCATCTCGGTGGGACCGAGATCCATATCGGTGAGACCGAATCGTTAGGGTTTCTGGCAGTGGCTATGTCAAATGAACTCGGTGGCTCCGGGTAGAAAGAATCGATGGGGCCGAGTTTGGAATTAGGGTTTGGACATGTATGGATGGAGAAAGTGGCTGAGGGTTTTGTCGGAATCGGGGCTCCACGAACCCAAACAAGGTTCGAACTCTGGGGCGTGTGCGAAGATCTAACCTAGCTATAGCCTCAAGCCCATTGCCCCATGGCTTGGCGTCGGGCTCCCTCGCCGAGCACGAGGTCGGTCCCTCGTGCGGCATCCTAGCGTGCCTCATCGAATGCCAAGACCCGTGGGGAGCCATACTTGATCTCAAGTGGAAGGACCGTTTCGGCCCCATAGACGAGGAAGAACGGGGTCTCGCCGATGGCTTAGTCGCGATGGTGCGGATAGACCACAACACGGACTGTAGCTTGTTCGGCCAACCCCTGCCGCGAGCCTCAAGCCTCCGCTTGAAGCTTCTAGTCTTGGGGCCCCTGAGGACCTCCATGTTGGCGCACTCAGCCTGGCCGTTGCTTCGTGGGTGTGCCACCAGAGCGTAGTATATCTGCGTTCCAAGGTTAGCACAATATGACCGGAAGAGGTTGCTTGCAAACTGGGAACCGTTGTTGGTGATGATGTGGTTAGGGACGCCAAACCAGCTTGCGAGGCCCTTGATGAATTTGACCGTCGAGCCCGCTGGGATGGTGCGTACGGGTTCCACCTCCGCCCACTAGGTGAATTTGTCGACAACTACATGGAGGTAGTGATGACCTCCGGCCGCCCTAGGAAAAGGCCCCAGTATGTCTAGCCCCCAGACCGCAAAGGGCGACGGGGGCGGGATTGTCTGGAGCCCCTGCGCCGGTTGGTGAATTTGCTTGGCATGGAACTGGCAGGCCTCGCAGGACCGAACCAATTCGGCACCGTCGTGCAGTGTCGCGGGCCAGTAGAACCCGCTGCGGGACATCTTGCCCACGAGAGCGCGCGACGAAGAATGGTGCCCGCAATCTCCCCCATGGGTATCCGCCAGCAGCTCGCATCCTTGATCTTCTGAAATGCACCATAGCGAGACGTCGTCAGGGCTCATGCGGTACTGCTTGCCATTCTACAAGCAGTAAGCGGTGGCCTGGCGGGCCACGCTCTGCGTCCTCCTCCTTCTTAGGCAGGGTGTCATGGAGCAGGTATGCCTCGAACTCCTGGGTCCAACGGCCTTCCTGAGGCGTCGGTGCCAGGAGCAGGCGGGCTCCTGAAGCCGGGCCACAGGCCGAGGCGTCTGCGGGTGGTGCGGGAGGCAGCTCCTCCTGAGGCAGCATAGTTCCTGATGTCGAGGGCGCGGCTGATGGCCTAAAGAGCCTTTCTTCAAAAGATACCAGGGCTTTGGGGCTCGCCCGCTTGGCGATATCATCTGCTTCTTTGCTCACGCCCCTTGGGACGTGCCACAATTCCAAGCCCGAGCATTGCCTTCCGATTTTACGTACCTCCTCCAGGTATGCCGCCATGTGCTCATCCTTTGGCTTGTACTCCCTGTTGGAAAGTTGACGAGGAGCCGTTTGGAGTGGCGACTGCGGGCCGGCGCCTGAGATCAGCCCCCGGATCCATCGTCTTGCTGACCATCGCCGCCCCTGCTGGACCGCGACGGCCAAGAGTTGGCCCGCCGTGGCAGCTTTCGCGGGGGGTTACCATGGCTTACCCTGATTGGAGCCTGGGAAGGCGCCTCCTGGGCCGGAGGAGGAGCCCTGCTCCTAGCCTCGCCGATGCAGGGCCCTCTAGGTCCGCCTCGGAAGGACGAGCAGACACAGTAGGGCCAAGCACGGAGCCACGGCGAGGGCCGCGACACAAGCGGAAAGCGAAAGGGATCCATGCCCCCACAAGCGGCGTCGAGAAGCTCGGCGATACGATCGAGCCAGGCATCATAGTCATCGTTGGCGGGACGGTAGCGCAGCAACTCACACGCCATGAGGAGCGCAGCTTGCGTGTCTGCCAGCCCACGACTAGCGTGGGAGGAGGACGTCGTGGCGGGGGTGAAGGAAGGCATGGCGGTGTGGCCGTCGTGCTGTACGGGCAGTGATGAGTCCTGTCGCTCGTGAGCAGCAGGGTCGGTGGCAGCGCTAGCTGCGGGAGAAGCGGAACGGTGTGGAACACCATGACCCACGGGCGCCGTCTGGGTGACGGGAGCAGCCCGGCGCTCGGCGCGAACTCGGCGGGCGTCGGCCATGGGAGCAATGAAGCAAAGACGAAACGAAGCGGAAGGGAGAGCTTCGACACGCCCCTTCCTGGTGCGCCAAATGTCGGAATCGGGGCTCCGCGGACCCAAACAAGGTTCGAACTCTGGGGCATGTGCGAAGATCTAACCTAGCTACAGCCTCATGGCTTGGCCTCATCGAGTTCGTGCGAGCGGGGAAAAGGGGGGACGCAGCAGTTTACCCAGGTTCGGGCCACCTTGCGGTGTAAAACCCTACTCCTGCTTTGTGGTGGATTGCCTCGCGAGGAGGATGAGGATGAACTAGTACAGTGGGTGAGCTGCCTCGCGGGGCTCAGAGGGTGAGAATTGATCGACCCCCCTCTACGGTGGAGGCTAGCCTATACTTATACTAGGCCCGGTTCTCTTCCCTCATAACTTAGGTGGGAAGGAATACCACGGTGGCCAATTTTGAAGGGGGACAAGAGTATGTCTTATCCTGACGAAAGGTGGTCTTCGCCTGCAAAGCTTCTGGCCATGATGCAACTATGGGCTTCGTGATGACCTCCGTCCTGTCGAGCTTGTGGTCTTGGTCTCGTTGCACCGGAATGAAAACCTTTGGGGATTCCTTGGGAACCCGCGTACGTCCTTGCCTCCTTAGCACCAAAGAGGAAATGGTCCTCCAATTCACCCCCTGGTGCCCGCCTGGCCTTGGTCGTCATGGCTCACGTCATCGCAAGCCTCATGAGGCAGGGTACCTGCATAGAGATCTCTGCTCCTCAGGAGGCAGGCTCTGGGAGCTGCTCCTCGGGAGGTCTTGGCTCGCATAGTCTTGTAGCTGGGCCGGGCCAAGCCGTTGGTGAAGCCATGCGCTGGGCCACAGGCAGGCAGGTCTGGGTACCCCTGATCCTAGAACATCGACAGGTTTTGTAGCAATATCACTAAGCACTTGAGCAAGTAGACCATTAAGCAACACCTCGTCCTCTTTTAATTGTATTGGCTTTCCTATGGACTCAATGTGATCTTGGATAACTAAAATATAAATGAAGAGTCTTGAGCTTTTGCCAATCTTTGTCCTTATCATTTTGAAGGGGTTCCACATCCTCTTGTCCTTGCCACTCCACTGTTGAACTTATCTGAAACATGCTAGATAAAACTATTAGTCCAACAAGAGATATGTTGACATTAATTACCAAAATCACCCAGGGAGCACTTGTGCTTTCAATCTCCCCCTTTTTGGTAATTGATGACAACATACATGAAAGCTTGAAGTAAATGATATGAAGAGTAATAAGTAAAGCTTTGGAAGAGCATGTTGAAAGTGCAACTAATCCCTGAGTGGTTTTGGTAATTCTTGACAACATATAGCTCATTGAACTAATACTCTTTCAAGATGATCATTTCAGAAAGTTCAATGATTGGCATGGCATGGACTAGAGATGTGGACCCCTCAAAATGCTAAGGACATATATTGGCAAAAGCTCAAGACTCTACATTTTCTTTTTAGTGATCCAAGATCACATTGAGTCCATAGGAAAAGCCAATACTATTAAAAGGGGATGAGGTGTTGCTTTATGGCTTGCTTGCTCAAAATGCTTAGTGATATGCTCCAAAAGCCCTCAACCACTTTCTCATTTCCACATATGTCCTAAACCTAAAGTCAAACTCGGCCCCACCGATTTGATCTATCCGGCGCCACCGAGTTCACTTGACATAGCCATAGCCAGAAACCCTAATCAATTTGGTCTCACCGATACGGATCTCGGTCTCACCGAGATGGGATTGCAAACTCTCTGTTTCCCTTCATAATGTTTCGGTCTAACCGAAATGAGCGATCGGTCCCACCGAGTTCGCAATGCAAACTCTCTGTTTCCTTTTCATAACATTTCGGTCTAACCAAAATGAGCGATCGGTCCCACCGAGTTTACCTGACCAACTCTCTATTTGCCTATCACTGAAATCGGTCCCACCAAGTTCATGTGATCGGTCTCACCGAGATCAAGTTATGCCCTAACCCTAGCACATCGGTCCCACCGAGTTGATCAAGTCGGTCCAACCGAAAATCCTAACGTTCACATTTTGAACTGAATCGGTTTGACCGAGTTTCACTACTCGGTCCCACCGAGTTTGGTAAATTGCGTGTAATGGTTAGATTTTGTGTGGAGGCTATAAATACCCCTCCACCCCTTTCTCCATTTGTGAGAGAGCCATCAGAACGTGCCTACACTTCCACTACTCATTTTCTGAGAGAGAACCACCTACTCATGTGTTGAGACCAAGACATTCCAATCCAACCACTAGAATCTTGATCTCTAGCCTTCCCCAAGTTGCTTTCCACTCAAATCATCTTTCCACCATATCCAAATCTGTGAGAGAGAGTTGAGTGTTGGGGAGACTATCATTTGAAGCACAAGAGCAAGGAGTTCATCATCAACACACCATCTATTACCTTTTGGAGAGTGGTGTCTCCTAGATTGGTTAGGTGTCACTTGGGAGCCTCCGTCAAGATTGTGGAGTTGAACCAAGGAGTTTGTAAGGGCAAGGAGATCGCCTACTTCGTGAAGATCTACCCAAGTGAGGAAAGTCCTTCGTGGGCGATGGCCATGGTGGGATAGACAAGGTTGCTTCTTCGTGGACCCTTCGTGGGTGGAGCCCTTCGTGGACTCGCGCAATAGTTACCCTTTGTGGGTTGAAGTCTCCATCAACGTGGATGTACGATAGCACCACCTATCGAATCCACGCCAAAAATCTCCGTGTCTACATTGCGTTTGCTCCCTCCAAACTCCTTCCCTTTACCTTCATATGCAATGATTTACATTCCGCTGCTATACTCTTAGAATTGTATGTGTAGGTTGATTGCTTGACTTGTGCTAAGTTGCTAAAATCTGCCAAGACTTAAAATTGGGAAAAGGCTAGATTTTTATTTGGTCAAGTAGTCTAATCAACCCCCACTCTAGACATACTTTCGATCCTACAAGTGGTATCAGAGCTTTGGTCTCCATTTGCCTTGATTTCCATAGCTTTGGTGATCATAGCCTTGGTTTCACAACATAGGAGAGTATGGCGTCTAGCGAGGGAAATTACCACCGTAGAGGTCCTTACTTTGATGGTACTAATTTTGCTAGTTAGAAGCATAAGATGAAAATGCATATTCTTGGACATAACCCCGCCGTTTGGGCTATTGTGTGCATTGGTTTGCAAGGTGAATTCTTCTATGGGAGAGAACCGAACCGTGAAGCTACCGCTGAAGAATTGAAGATGTTGCGATACAACGCTCAAGCCTGCGATATCCTCTTCAATGGATTGTGCCCTGGAGAATTCAACAAAATCAGCCGTCTTGAGAATGCAAAGGAAATTTGGGATACTTTGATTGATATGCACAAAGGTACCGACTCCGTCAAGGAATCCAAATTGGATGTGCTTCAAAGTCAGCTTGACAAGTTCAAAATGAAGGATGGTGAAGGTGTCGCTGAAATGTACTCTAGGCTTGCTCTCATCACAAATGAGATTGCCGGCTTAGGAAGTGAAGAGATGACCGATAGATTCATCATCAAGAAGATCCTAAGAGCCTTGGATGGAAAATATGATACCGTGTGCACTTTGATCCAAATGATGCCCAATTACAAAGATCTCAAACCAACCAAAGTCATTGGAAGAATTGTTGCTCATGAGATGTCACTTAAGGATAAAGAGGAGCTTCACAACAAGTCTAGTGGTGCTTACAAAGCCTCATGTGATGCTCCTACATCATCAAGTGAGAAACAAGCCTTCAATGAAGAATTGAGCCTAATGGTGAAGAACTTCAACAAGTTCTACAAGAGTAGAAGCAAAGAAAGAAGTTCCAAGTCAAGCTCCTAAAATGACAAAAGATCTTCTAGTCGTGAGCGAAATTGCTATAATTGTGGAAGACCCGGACACTACTCCAATGAGTGTACGGCCCCACACAAAAGAAGGGAAGACTCACCTAAGAGAAGAAGTAGAAGATAAGAATCACCTCCAAGAGAGAGAAGGAGTAGAGATGATCGTTATGAACGAAGACCCTCTCGCAGAAGCAAGGACCCGGAAAGGAAGGACAAGTCATCAAAGAGCTACACAAGACGAAGACATCAAGCTCATGTTGGTGAATGGGTATCCGGTTCTGACTCCGACCACTACTCCGAGAGAAGTTATCACTCCGACTCTGAATATACTCAAGATGAAGGTGTTGCCGGTCTAGCACTTGTGTCAACCAACTCCTATGGCATATTTGATTCACCAAATGAAGGAATTGGAAGATGCTTCATGGCTAAAGGCCAAAAGGTATCACACCCCAAGTATGTTGATTTCAATAGTGATGAAGATGATTTGCTAGGAGATGATGATTTACTTGTTGACAACTCTAGTGATGAAAACTATGATGAACTTGCTATTAATCATGCTAATCAAGATAAAACGAATGACAATGATAAGGAGGAGATTGAGCGTCTAACTAAAGAACTAAACACTCTTAAGTTAGCTCATGAAACTACTTTAGAAGATCATCGAGAACTTTTAAAGACTCATGAGAAGCTACGCTTTGAAAAGCTCAATCTAGAGCAAGAGCATGAGTTCTTAAAAGCCATCAATGATGATCTTCGAAAGAAAAGTTCTTCTTACATTGCCAAGCGTTTACTCTTGTCTACTTACATGCCACAAGTAAAATCTAGCAACAAGAGTAAGAAAGATTCTTCTTCTAGTAGTAACAATAATCATGCTAAATCCAATATTGTTGCTTCTAGTAGTTCTCTTGATTCCACTAATGATTCTCTTAGCCAAGTTACACTTGAGCAAGAAAATAGCTTATTGAAGGGAATTATAGAGAAAGGTGTTTACAAGAGCCTTGCCGGAAGTAAGCAATTTGAGGAAATTGTACGCAAGCAAGGAAGGCACCGGAAGAATCAAGGTGTTGGTTTTGAACGAAAGTTCAATGCCAATGGAGTTGAGTGGGAAGAAGATCAATACCCCAAGACGAAGTTTGTTCCTCAACAAGAGAAGTATGATCCTACTTCCTTCGAGGGGACACAAGCTCAAGATGATCTTCCACCACAAGACCACAAGCTAAAAGGCAAGGACAAGCTTCAAGAAGAGATTGATGCATTTGAAGAAGCTCCAAAGGCCTTGGTCAAGTGGGTTCCCAAGACTACATCAAGTTCTACTTCATCAAGTTCATCTACAACCCCAAGGATTCCCATCAAGATGGTGTGGATCCCGAAGAAGAAGAACTAGAGCATTCTTGAGGGTGACTCCGCCAACATACTTCACTCACATTCACATTGGCAAGGACAAGTGCAATCAACTTCCACATCTTGCACTAGTTCAAGGAGTCACAAACCCTCTTGTTGGTAAGTCAAGGGACAAGGTAACCTAATGCTTTCATGGACATCATCTTGTGTGTACTTCACTCTATGTCTATGGATATCCTTGCTTGTTCCTTGTGGGACTAACCCATGTAGGTATTGAAAGTGCAACTCACTCCAATGGATTGCTCCAAATGATCTACATCAACATTGAGCATCCACATCTTCAACATCTACATGAAGTCATCATCGACAAAACCCAAGGTTAGTTCATCCCTCTTAGGGGGGACATCACATCTAGGGGGAGCTTTACTCTAAGAATTGAGCTAAAGCAACTCTAATGGTGAGAACACAACAATGCTTTATGTAAAAGTGGTAACCCCACTTGTGCTTAAACGATGAGTATGACCTATGATCAAATGTTCTCATTTGACTCCTAAGTCAATATACTCATATATAGATGACCTAGTCATCGCCAAATGCTTGATAGATGCTAGAGTGTTTTTGCATGCTTCGCCACATATTTCATTTGCTATCTTATTGTGTGAGCATGTTGATTGCATATTTTTTATTATTCGAGGACATCCATTTGTTGCTTTGATTGTTTGGCTCTTTTTCTTTTGCCAAATGGATGGACAAGAATGCCTAAGAACTTCCTCTAGCTATCTATGTTTTTCTCGTCTCAAACTGTATTCTTGCTACATCACAAAGTTTGACCAAGTCAGATTCAAACCCTCTGGGTGAGGTGCATTCGGAGCCACCGATTCATCATAGACTTAAACTTCCAAAACCTCTCACTGTATTTCGGTCTGACCGATTCATTCCATTCTGTCATATCGAGTTCATTGAGTTGATCTAGGTTTTCAATCTCGGTGCAACCGATTTGAGCAATTCGGTCACACCGAGTTGCAGTAACCGCTTGCGACTCTACATCTCGGTGCCACCGAGTCGTTCCACTCGGTCACACCGACAGGATCAGGATATATATACCCACGAGTCGAATTTTGGAAATTTCTCCAAAAACCCTTCGCCTGCGCGTATCCTGCTCTGCCGACTCGAGTCTCCAGATCGTCTCCTCATCGCCAGTGACCTCCTACCACTGGTCTCCGCTGCCGTCAACGGGAATCTTCGCCGCCGTTGCCGCCGTAGCGAGTTCACCGCCAAGTTAGGGCATGAACTCGACCCCTATGTGCAATCTTTACCTCTGATTCCTGCACTTATGTCAATGCCATGATTCTTACCACGTATGAGATTACTCTATCCAGCAAAAACTTCCTTTAGATTAGTTTTGATTCGAAAATTTAGGGTTAGGTTTCCGCCGAACTCATCTTGGACCGACCGAGTTGTAGAAATCGGTCTCACCGATTTGGCCTAGGCCATTGCACTTGTAATTTTCGGTCTGACCAAAACTTACGAATCGGTGCGACCGAGTTCAACTCTCAGTGAAACCCTAGCAATCTCGGAGTCACCGAACCGTGTCTCGGTCTGACCGATTCCACTAGTTTAGACTCTTATGTTGCTTCGGTGTCACCGAGTTTAACAAATCGGTAGATCCGAAATGCTTTCTGTAGAAAACTAAAACTAAGTTTTTGACTCAATTGTTTTGCAAAATCTCTGTACTTTGTGATGCTCATCCACTCTATCCAAACTACATCTATTCACAGGGTTAGCTTTCAGGGTCAGTTTGCAATGTCAGCTATGTCAGATCAAAGTGACAGCCAGAACAAGTCTGAGGAGCAAGTTAGCATGAGTGAGGGCACTAGTCCCTCTGGCAGCTATGATAAGGGTAGCAGAAGCACCCCAAGCAACTTGCCCAAAACAGCTACCAGGACAAGGAGAAAGAGAAACTCAGATTCTGAGGATGAAGATTATGTTGCTGTTGAGGAGGAGGTCAGCTCAAAGAAGAAAGTTGTCAAGAAAGAATTTGGCACTATAGCTTCAACCAAGCCTGGTGTGCACAAGAAAGCTCCTGCCAAGAGAGTGCCCATGTCTAAGGCCAGAGCCTCAACTCTTGAAGCCTCCAAATCAACTGTTGAAGAGGCTGCTGGTGAGGGCAAGAAGAGAAAGGAAAGGGTCAAGAAGACCATGGACAGAGTGATTGGCAAACCCTCTATGATGAGAGATCCAGCTGAGGATGAAGAAGAAGATGAAGAAGAGGATGCTGCACCAGCACCCAAAGCTCAGAAGCTGATGGGGGATGCCATCAAGTCTGGGGCTGCTCCATCAAAGCCCAAGACTGCCCCCAAAGCTACTGCTCAAGCCTCTAAGACTGCACCAAAGAGAAGCACCAGAAACATACCTGCTGCAGAAAAGAACAAGGCCCTAGTGCCTGAAATGGAAGAAGAAGAGGAAGCCCAAGTGCTCAGAAAGTTGAAGCCAAAGATCCCTGATCATGATGATAATCATCCAGTGGCTGAAAACATGAAGGAAAGAAAGGATGCAGGTCTCAGATTGTGGAGACAATTAGACCCCTATGCTGCAAGGATAAAAACTGTTGTGGACTACAGATTTCACACCAAGGAACAGTAGGACTTTTATGAGACAATTCTATTGGATAAGAAGCCCATAGTCAGTGACATGAGATGGGTTGATTGGGAATACATTGATAAAAATGAAGACCACTTCCCTGGAGTACATGAGAGCTTCAGACTCAATGGAGTTGACACCTTTGTGGGTCAGAAATTGACCAAGTGGAATGATGAGCTTATCATGCAGTTTTATTCAACAGCTCACTTCTACCCAGATGGAAGAATTGTTTGGATGTCTGAGGGTACAAGGTACCAGTCAACTGTTGTAGAATGGGCCAAGCTTATCAACGCCCCTGAAGAGCAAGAGGATGACACTGATGTCTATGCAAAGCGCAAGAAAGATCACAACTCCATGGCTAACATGTACAAGGAGATACCTGACAAGGCCTTGGAAACTCACAAGCTAGGCTCAGTGTACTCTCTGTTGTCTAGACTGGCCACCATAAACACCATTTTGAGGCACACCCTATTGCCCAAATCAGGAGATCACAGGATGATCAGAGGCCACTCCATCAACTTGCTTCATTTGTTTGATGTGCCACAAAAATTCAAGGTGATGAGCTTGATAGTTGAAACCATCAAGAGAACTGCAGCAGACCAAAAGAGATCATGTGGGTATGCTCCACACATTCAGATGCTCATCAACTCCAAGATGGGCAAAGGCATATATCTGTTGGACAAAGAGCACCTTCCCTTGAGGCCTGATTTTGAGGACAACACAGTTGTCATGGATGCTACAGATCCTACTTCAGTAGAGGCTCAAGAGAAGAGAGAAAAAGCAAAAGCAGAGAAGGCAGCCAAGATGCCAAGTGTTGAAGAGGCATCCCAAGTTTTTCTCAAGTCTAAACAAGATCGACTTAGCTATCTCATTCAAGCTACTTTGAGGATTGAGAAAGGATTGGCCACCCTGACTCAGAATCAAGAGAGTCTTGAGAGAACTTTTGAGACAAAACTTCATGACTTGGATGTCAAGGTGACAGAGATTCAGACTTCTGTGGAGAAGATCCAAGAAGAGCTTGAGGATAGGAGTGACAAGACCACCACTGATGCTTATCAAAGGGTGCCCAAAAGACAGAGGTCTGCAGCAGTGCCAGTGACAGACACTAGAGCTACAACTTCAGCTCCTGCAGCCACAACTTCAGTTGCCCCTCCAGTTGCAACTCCACCAGCTCCTACAACCTCTTCAGATGTATTTGTTGCAGGACTCCTCTCCACGCCACCTCCCGAAGATCAAGCTTAGAGAGCCGCATAGCACTATGCATTTTCAAGCTTTTTGGTAACTTGTTGCCAAAGGGGGAGAAAGTGTATAGATCATAGGCTTCGAGAGAGGGAGCTTTGCTTCTTTTTGCCTCTTTTGCTACTTATTTGTTTGCCTGCTTGGATGATACTCTTTGGTTGTGCGTGTGAGATACTTGTATGGTCATGTGCTTGATCATATCATACTTTAATGCTTGTGCTTGGATGATGATATTCTCTATCTCTCATGTATGATCATTCACTTTGTCTTGGTGATGAGTGTATATTTCATATTCTATCATTTTGAGCGCTCCACCAAGATGTATGTGACATGGAAGAGTAACCCATGATCCTAATCGATTGTGCATTTACATTCACAAGCAAATTTTTAAATAATGCACAAATTTAGGGGGAGCTCTTGCTTATCACATACTTCTCAAAGTGACGATGTATTTCATTCTTATTATCATTTGTCGAAGCTTTGATCTATATGTTGTCATCAATTACCAAAAAGGGGGAGATTGAAAGTGCAACTAATTCCTGGGTGGTTTTGGTAATTCTTAACAACATATAGCTCATTGAACTAATACTCTTTAAAGATGATCATTTCAGAAAGTTCAATGATTGGCATGGCATGGACTAGAGATGTGGACCCCTCAAAATGCTAAGGACATATATTGGCAAAAGCTCAAGACTCTACATTTTCTTTTTAGTGATCCAAGATCACATTGAGTCCATAGGAAAAGCCAATACTATTAAAAGGGGATGAGGTGTTGCTTTATGGCTTGCTTGCTCAAAATGCTTAGTGATATGCTCCAAAAGCCCTCAACCACTTTCTCATTTCCACATATGTCCTAAACCTAAAGTCAAACTCGGCCCCACCGATTTGATCTATCCGGCGCCACCGAGTTCACTTGACATAGCCATAGCCAGAAACCCTAATCAATTCGGTCTCACCGAGATGGGATTGCAAACTCTCTGTTTCCCTTCGTAACGTTTCAGTCTAACCGAAATGAGCAATCGGTCCCACCGAGTTCGCAATGCAAACTCTCTGTTTCCTTTTCGTAATGTTTCGGTCTAACCGAAATGAGCGATCGGTCCCACCGAGTTTACCTGACCAACTCTCTGTTTGCCTATCACTGAAATCAGTCCCACCGAGTTCATGTGATCGGTCTCACCGAGATCAAGTTATGCCCTAACCCTAGCACATCGGTCCCATCGAGTTGATCACGTCGGTCCCACCGAAAATCCTAACGTTCACATTTTGAACTGAATTGGTTTGACCAAGTTTCACTATTCGGTCCCACCGAGTTTGCTAAATTGTGTGTAACGGTTAGATTTTGTGTGGAGGCTATAAATACCCCTCCACCCCTTCTCCATTTGTGAGAGAGCCATCAGAACGTGCCTACACTTCCACTACTCATTTTCTGAGAGAGAACCACCTACTCATGTGTTGAGACCAAGACATTCCAATCCAACCACTAGAATCTTGATCTCTAGCCTTCCCCAAGTTGCTTTCCACTCAAATCATCTTTCCACCATATCCAAATCTGTGAGAGAGAGTTGAGTGTTGGGGAGACTATCATTTGAAGCACAAGAGCAAGGAGTTCATCATCAACACACCATCTATTACCTTTTGGAGAGTGGTGTCTCCTAGATTGGTTAGGTGTCACTTGGGAGCCTCCGTCAAGATTGTGGAGTTGAACCAAGGAGTTTGTAAGGGCAAGGAGATCGCCTACTTCGTGAAGATCTACCCAAGTGAGGCAAGTCCTTCATGGGCGATGGCCATGGTGGGATAGACAAGGTTGCTTCTTCGTGGACCCTTCTTGGGTGGAGCCCTCCGTGGACTCGCGCAACCGTTACCCTTTGTGGGTTGAAGTCTCCATCAACGTGGATGTACGATAGCACCACCTATTGGAACCACGCCAAAAATCTCCGTGTCTACATTGCGTTTGCTCCCTCCAAACTCCTCCCCTTTACCTTCATATGCAATGATTTACATTCCGCTGCTATACTCTTAGAGTTGCATGTGTAGGTTGATTGCTTGACTTGTGCTAAGTTGCTAAAATCTGCCAAGACTTAAAATTGGGAAAAGGCTAGATTTTTATTTGGTCAAGTAGTCTAATCACCCCCCTCTAGACATACTTTCGATCCTACACATGTAACATGCATAAGCTCGCCCTACATGTATGCAATCATGTGATGATAAAATCTAAAGACATATGAATGCATAGCATGACAGAGTAAGTAATGAGTTACATGTATCTTGGTCATATGCATCAGAGCAAAAACAAGTGTTGATAGGTTGTACCTTCATGCTTTATGAATCCCTCTTGCAAACAATATGTGCAAAAGCAAGAAATCATCATGCACATGAGTGTGATGCATATACTTACCTTGTCGTTCTTGACCTGACTCTTGGAGGTAGTAAACTTGAGAAAACAAGGTTAAGTAACACAACAGAACTCCAAACAAGAAATATTCCAAGACCCACAAGAATACCAAGACTGGGATGACATGTAATAGGTGAGTACCACAGAGTGAGTACTTCATGCAGATATAGACATGTTCCCAAAGATTTAAGGATTTGCAATAAGTACTAAGGATATTTCTCCCCTTAAACATGGACTCTTTCTCCCCATTAATCTAAAATTGGATAATGGGAGAAGGTAGGGTGAGATAAAATCAGAGCAGAAATAGATGAATCAATCAGAGCAGAAATGGATAAGATCCAAAGATATCTCAAAACAAATACTAACATGTCTTTCCCCTCTTGAAGACATGTGACATCTCTCCTCCTATGGTGTTGCATCTCTCTTCCTTTCTTAGAAGAGTTTTGTGATAATAGGCTTTGATGTGCTCTCTCTCCCCCTTTGACATCAATTTCCAAGAAGGGTGTTTTCATGGATAGGAGTCAAGTGAGTATGATCCTTGCGAGACTCAAGAAAGCATAATGTAGCTCAAGATGCAGACAGAGGAAAAGAATCATTGAGTGGAGCTGAAGAGAATAGGCAATATAAGATGGCAGAAAGTTTTCTCAGTAGTGAAATTGGTGACGCCGATCTATTTCAATCGGTGACTCCGAGATAGCAGAGCCACTGAAGATGCTCATCGGTGAGACCGATTTAGTCCATGTCGGTGGAACCAATGAACTGTGTATAAGGAAACCTTATGCTTCGGTCTAGCCGATGGGCTTGGATCGGTGGAACCGAGTTCAACACAGAAGAAAAGTTTTGTCAACTCAGCTCACTTTGCAAATGAAATTTCACAAGGATTTTCAAGGAATTTTCATAAGGATTTGCAATGAATTAAACTTAGATACAGAGATAAATAAAACAGAAATCAAAAGAGATCTAGATGAAGTTTTTTTTGATTTAGAAGGGAAACACAATTGCACAAAGAGATAAATGTAATGAACAAGGAAAACATTAGAGAACTTCATCTAGTGATGGTCGGCGACATAGTCACCTATGTTAGAGTATATTGACTTCGAAGTCAAGTGAGATCACTTGATCATAGGTCATACTCATCGTTTAAGCTCAAAATGGGGTTGCCATTTTTCATTTAAGCATCTTGATGTATTCACATATTATTGAGTTGCTTTAACTCATGACTTGGAGTAAAGCTTCTCTAAGATAGAATGACATACCTTGGGTTGTGGTATTGATCTTGATCATGTAGTTGAACTTATGTTAGATGCTCAAGGTTGATGTAGACCACCAAGAGTTGGGAGCATCCTTTGGAGGTGAAGTTCATCTTCCTACATGGTTTAGTCTTGCAAGGAATAGCACTTGTGTATCCAAATTGACAAGAGTGAAATTCATCATATAGATATTGTCAAAGGATATGTTGAGTAAGTTCATGCTTCCTCGGTTTCAACAACCAATACATAGATACTTGGTGATGTAGAGATTGCTCAAGATGTGAGTGATTTGCAATCTCATAGATTGAGACTCATCAAAGCACCTACAAGGGTTAGATAACATACAAGTGTGCAAATATATCCAAAATAAATGGTCATTATCATAAGAGAAACATCAAGGATTAGTCACATAGGCTCATGCCTTGCATGTATCCAAATGGAATCTCTATTCCAAGTTTGAGGCATCAATGATGTTCAATTCACCTCTCAAATGACAAAATATATTTTCATCAAGCGGTTTAGTGAAGATATCCACCAATTGCTTGTCGGTACGAACATGCTAGAGATTGATATCTCCTTTAGCAACATGATCACGAATGAAATGATGACAACCTTCAATATGCTTACTTCGAGAATATTGCACGGGATTGTGAGCAATCTTAATAGCACTCCCATTGTCACAAAGCAATGGAACATGTTTCACATGTATCCCATAATCTTTAAGAGTTTGGGTCATCCAAAGTAATTGAGCACAACATGATCTGGCGGCAATGTATTCCGCTTCGGCGGTGGATAATGATACCGAATTTTGTTTCTTGGAGGACCAAGAGACATGGGATCTACCAAGAAATTGACATGTACCCGAAGTGGACTTTCTATCAACCTTGTCACCGGCATAGTTCGAGTCGGAATAGCCAAAAAGATCAAAAGATGACCTCTTAGGGTACCAAATGCCAAAATTTGGTGTATGTATTAAATATCTCACTATCCTCTTCACGGCCTTAAGATGGCATTCTTTAGGAGCCGCTTGATATCGTGCACACATGCACACACTTAGCATAATATTGGGACAGGAGGCACAAAGATACAATAATGAACGAATCATAGATCGGTAAACCTTTTGGTCAACTGGGTTGCCATCCTTTGTCAAGTCAAGATGTCCACTAGTAGGCATGGGTGTTTTCATACCTTTGCTTTCTTGCATGTTGAACTTCTTGAAAAGATCCTTAGTATACTTTGTTTGTGAGACAAAGGTACCTTCCTTAGTTTGCTTGATTTGCAAACCAAGGAAAAATTTGAGTTCACTCATCATAGACATCTCAAACTTCTCCGACATTTTCCTTCCAAACTTTTCACTAAAATGAGGGTTAGTAGAACCAAATATGATATCATCCACATAAATTTGGCATACAAATAATTCTCCATTAACCCTTTTAGTAAAAAGAGTAGAATCAATTTTCCCAATTTCAAAGCCTTTTTCAATAAGAAACTTAGTCAAGCATTTGTACCAAGCTCTAGGAGCTTGTTTAAGACCATAAAGAGCTTTGTGAAGTTTGTAGACATGATTAGGTTTCTTGGGATTAACAAAGTCGGGAGGTTGTTTAACATAAACTTCCTCCTCAATTTCACCATTTAGAAGAGCACTTTTAATGTCCATTTGGTACAAAGTGATATCATGGTGATTGGCATAAGCAAGTAAAATGTGAATGGACTCAAGTCTAGAAACGGGGGCATATGTCTCACCATAGTCCATACATTCGACTTGAGTGTAACCTTGAGCAATGAGACGGGCCTTGTGGCGTACAACTTGTCCATCCTTATCTTGATTATTCCGAAACACCCATTTGGTTCCAATGACACTATGATTATCGTTGGGCTTTTCAACCAATGTCCATACTTGATTCCTCTCAAAGTTGTGTAGCTCATCGTGCATACCATTTATCCAATACGGATCCTCAAGGGCTTCTTCTACCTTCATAGGTTCAACACTAGAAATGAATGAGTAGTGTTCGCAAAAGTTAGCCAAACGAGTTTTAGAGCGAGTGATTCTCCTGGTTTGGATGTCATCGAAGATTTGTTCAACGGGATGATATCTTGAGACTCTTGCTCTAACTCGTGAGAGCTTTTGCTTGGGTTGGGGTGGAACATCCTCATAATCATCATCATATTCTTCTTCATTGTTGGTGCCGTTGTCGTTCGCTTGTGGAGGTGGAGAAGGAGGTCGAGGTGGTTCATCTTGTTGTACTTTCTCATTTCCTTCGTCTTGACGTGTTCCACTTATGGATGTCTCCAAGTCAACTTGGGGTTCACCTTGATGTGAAGTTGAGGCTTCCACTTGAATAGACCAAGTACTCTCCTTCAACTCTGTTGGGCGAATTTTGCCAATAGACAAATCTTGAATTACTTCTGATGGGTCTTTGTCTCCTACATCAATTGGCAATTGCTCTACTTGTGAGCCGTTAGATTTATCAAACTTCACATCTACCGTCTCTTCAACCTTTCGGGTGAAATTGTTGTAGACACGGTAAGTGTGAGAGTTTAAGCCGTAACCTAGTAGGAAACCTTCATGAGATTTAGGAGCAAATTTAGAATGATGATGCTTATAAAGAATGTAGCACTTTGAGCCAAATACTCAAAAGTATCCAACTTGGGGTTTGTTACCGGTGAGTAGCTCGTATGCCGTTTTGCCGAGAAGCTTGTGAAGATATAGTCGATTCGTAGCATGACAAGCTGTCTCAACTGCTTCCGCCCAAAAGTGTCTTGGCATTTTGTATTCATCAAGCATCGTTCTCGCCATCTCGATAAGTGTCTGGTTCTTCCTCTCAACAACTCCATTTTGTTGAGGTGTGTACGTAGCCGAGAACTCATGTGCAATCCCTTCTTCGTCAAGAAAGGTGTCCACATTTGCATTCTTCAACCCCGTTCCGTTATCACTTCGAACCTTCTTGATCTTCACTTCAAATTGATTTTGGGCCTTCTTGGCAAAGTTCTTGAAGATCTTTTGGACCTGCGATTTGTCATCAAGAAAAAACACCCATGTAAATCTTGAAAAATCATCAACAATGACCAAACCGAAAGAGTTACCACCAAGGCTCTTATAAGCATTGGGACCGAAGAGATCCATGTGTAGTAGCTCAAGTGGTCTTCTCGTGGTCATGATGTTCTTCACGGGATGACTTCCTCCAACTTGTTTTCCTGCTTGACAAGCACTAAAAAGTCTATCCTTGTCAAATATAACATCTTTAACACCGAGGATATGATCACCTTTAATAAGCTTATCAAGATTTTGCATGCCCACATGACCTAACCTTCTATGCCATAACCATCCGTTAGAAGATTTAGCAATTAAACAAGTACGAGGTTGGGCTCTTTTAGTGAAATCAACAATGTATAGGTCACCTCTACGAATGTCGGTAAAGACCATATTATGATTATCTCTACAAAACACTTGGCAATCTACTTCGGTAAATAGAACATTGAAACCAAAGTTGGCTAGTCTAGATACGGAAAGAAGATTGTAACCAAGAGATTCGACGAGCATAACATTTTGAATGGAGCTATCATTGGATATGGCCACCTTACCAAGGCCAAGTACCTTACCCTTGGAGTTGTCTCCAAAAGTGACATACTTGCGTGGACCATCATTTTTGGCAAGCTCGCGGAACATGTCTTTATCTCTGGTCATGTGATCGGTACATCCACTATCAAGAATCCACTCTTTTCCTCCGGCCATGTAGCCACAAAAATTGGCCATGAGACTAAGATTTCTCATAGTCTTCTCATAGTCAATATCACTTTCTTCATCTTCATCATAATAGCCATGCTCAATGTCATCATCATCATGTGTGTGATCATCACCTAGAGCAAGTGATTTATTAGATCTATGATCATGATAATGTTCAAGTTTATGAATTTAATTGTCTCCGAGATGATGCTACTAATGATTCCAACATCACCCATGGCACACATAAGATCACGGAGCTCAAATAGACATTCATCAAACTTGGGATCACTAGGCTTCATTTTATGGAAAGCAATGGATTTATGAAGAATCTCATCTAGATTTTTTAAGGAATAATTTGGAAAGCGTTCCTCAAGATAATTCCATATAGTACATGCGCATTCAAAGGTTGGCAAGCAAACAAGCAAGTTTCTAGGCAATCCTCTAATGATAAGATCAATAGTCCTAAGATTGCGAACCATGTCAAGATACACATCGCGGGTAGAATGCAAAGGATCAATAGGAGACACATAAGGGCTAAGAATATACTTGTTCAAATTATATTCATTGAAAATCTCAAGCATCTCATTTTTCCATGAACCATAAAACTCCCCATCAATAATAGGCACTCTATGTCTAATACTCCCGAACGTAGACTCATCCATCTTCCTCCAATGGTGATTAAACCAAATCAATGGAGACCAATGCTCTGGTACCAATTGAAAGGATCGAGAAGAGGGGTCTAGAGGGGGGATTAGACCCTTCACAAGTAAAAGTGGCAGCTTTTAATTTCTTCAAGTTAAGGTTGAGTTTATCACAATTCAAAGGCATACAATACATTCAACGCAAGCATAACAAGAGTATGGGCAGCAAAAAGAGTAAAGCATGCAAGTGCAAGAATGTAAAGGGATGGGATTGGAGTGTGCAAACGCAATGGAGACGCGAAGAATTTTTGGCGTGGTTCCGATAGGTGGTGCTATCATACGTCCATGTTGATGGAGACTTCAACCCACGAAGGGTAACGGTTGCGTGAGTCCATGGAGGGCTCCACCCACGAAGGGTCCACGAAGAAGCAACCTTGTCTATCCCACCATGGCCATCGCCCATGAAGGACTTGCCTCACTCGGGTAGATCTTCACGAAGTAGGCGATCTCCTTGCCCTTACAAACTTCTTTGTTCAACTCCACATCACAACAGAGGCTCCCAAGCGACACCTAACCAATCTAGGAGACACCACTCTCCAAAAGGTAATAGATGGTGTGTTGATGATGAACTCCTTGCTCTTGTGCTTCAAATGATAGTCTCCCCAACACTCAACTCTCTCTCTCTCACATATTTGGCTGTGGTGGAAGAGGGATTTGAGTGGAAAGCAACTTGGGGAAGGCTAGAAATCAAGGTTTAAAAGGTTGGAATGGAATCTCTTGATCTTAACACATGAGTAGGTGGTTCTCTCTCAGAAAATGTATGGTGGAAGTGTAGCCACGTTCTGATGGCTCTCTCATAAATGGAGATGGGGGTGGAGGGTATATATAGCCTCCACACAAAATCCAACCATTACACACATTTGACTCATCTCGGTGGCACCGATTAGTTTAACTCAGTGGCACCGATCTGTTCAAAAATATGAACATTGGGAATCTCGGTGGGACAGGCTGGAACAACTCGGTGGGACCGGTGTGCTAGGGCTTAGGGCAAACCTCGTCTCGGTGGCTCCGATCGCATCAACTCAGTGAGACCGATTGCAATTCTCGGTGAGACCAAAATAATTGCAACAAGTAATAGAGAGTTGGCAAGGCCATCTTGGTGGGACCGAGATCCGTATCAGTGAGACCGAATCATTAGGGTTTCTGGTAGTGGCTATGTCAAATGAACTCGGTGGCTCCGGGTAGAAAGAATCGGTGGGGCCGAGTTTGGAATTAGGGTTTGGACATATATGGATGGATAAAGTGGCTGAGGGTTTTGGAGCAATATCACTAAGCACTTGAGCAAGTAGACCATTAAGCAGCACCACATCCCCTTTTAATAGTATTGGCTTTCCTATGGACTCAATGTGATCTTGGATCACTAAAATAGAAATGAAGAGTCTTGAGCTTTTGCCAATCTTTGTCCTTAGCATTTTGAAGGGGTTCCACATCCTCTTGTCCTTGCCACTCCACTATTGAACTTATCTGAAACATCCTAGATAAAACTATTAGTCCAACAAGAGATATGTTGACATTAATTACCAAAATCACCCAGGGAGCACTTGTGCTTTCAGCAAACACCGTGGGAGAACAACCTAAAGAAAAATAACGAATGTGCGCGATGGAGAGAACGCTAAGGGAGGGTGACGGCGAGGCGGGCGTGTACATGGATCATAATTTTTATAAAAGTGGATTCGGATATTTGAATAAGAGATCATAGTGTTTTAAACCCACAAATGCATGAATATAATGGTGATACGCATGGTGTGGCTATGAACATGTTATACTATATAACATTTTATTTGAATTTGTTATAATGTGTCGCTTTTGTAGCTCACGGCTAAATACTTGTCATAATGTAGGGGGCGGGGCACTATACATTATGTGACAAACACAATATACATATGAAACATGGTTTAGATTACGAATATCTAGCTAGCACTTCAAATGTGCTATTATTTGGAATCAACATCAAGTGGATTCAAAATTTTGAACTTGAGTTCATATAGTACACATAGTTCATATCTAACTCTACAGTAATCATGTGGTGTGTTGTTAAGATAATATACAGATGATGGTTTAACTTGGCAACAATCATGATCGTAGATTCTTATTCAAATAGAGAAACGAATTCAAATTTAGTTTGAATTGCAGTGGTAGTATAAAAATTTGGAATGCACTAAAATGTTCGTATGAGTAGGTTACATGCATTATACAACTAGCGAAAAAATTTAATTGGACATAACATGGATTCATAGTTTTGAATAGCATTTGTACAGTAAAACGGGACAAGACTCTCTCTTTGTGTGGCGCAAATAGTTTATTTTTTTGTTTTTTTTCGTTGAGGGAAGTGCGAATTGATTTGGTACATTATTACACATTATGCTTGTCCCGAAATTTCAACCTGCGCCGTGTTATCCTGAAAATTCGGATATCGCTTTGTCTCTTTGTGCTCTAAAAACTCGCTCCTTCTCAACACGCGCCTTGCTATCCCGAAATTACAATGCGCACGAAAACTCCCTCCAGCTGCCAAATCCCGACACGCTAAAACCCCATTCTAACCCTGAGCCGAAAGGGCCGCTAGTTCAAATCGGTGGGGGTACTTTTGTAACACACCCTATATTATGGACAAGCGCGTCCCTAAGTCATGATTCCCCCTTCCCATCACCTCCTTTCCGCCATTCAAAAACCCAGGCCGCCATAACCTCTCTGCTCTAGCCGTGAAACCCCACCCTCCTCCGTCCGCCACCCCATCACTGCCAGCTGGAGCCTCTTCCCCAACGACGTCGTGCACCGCAACAGCTCGACGTCCCTCATCCACCATCCCGGATGAGAATCCATTGTCGATCTTGTCGTCCCACCGGTTCAGCCGCCCCATCCTCCACCTCCAAGGAGCTGCTCCGATGATAGCCTCGTCTATCGCGGCTACTCCATCCCCACAGCGCCGCCTTAACCTGTTCCACCGAAATCGCAACATCCTCACTGACTCCTCGGACGAAGCCGAGGCCTACTCGGTGCTACCAAAGAGGTTGTACACTCATCGCATTACACCTTCTCCTTAACTCGACCTCCCGGCGCTGCTGGTGCTCGATCCCACTCCCCCATGGCACGGCTACCTCAACGCCGGCGCCGCCGGCGACATCTCCATGGCGTCTCTCCCCCAATGTAAGGCTCCCTCGGCGGCGGCGGCCATACTAGCCGGAGCTGTTGCTGCTACTCCAGCTCGCGTTGCAGCTCTGCTCTTCCTCTTGCTCGCTCGCTCGCGTTGCTGCTCTGCTCTTCCTCTCGCTCGTGATGTTGCTCTGCTCTTGCTCTCGCTTGCACTGCTGATGCTGGTACATGGGCTGCTGCAGCTACACGAGTTGCTGCTCTGGCTCTAGTTTGCACTACTACTCTAGGCACTGCTGCTCCGGCTGCTATCTGCTAGTGTGTTCCCTGTCGATCGCCTGCCGATTTAGATCATTGTTTCTCTACTACTAGTTCTCGAGCGGCCTACACTACATGTGAAGTGATTCTCTGCTACTAGTGCGTTCAGTTTCGACAGGAACATTCAGATTCGACAGTAAATTTTAGTTTCGACAGTTAAGTTCAGAGTCAACAGTTTTTACCTCATCTGTTGGAGTCAGGTGTTTTTCGTGATGTAAATTTTACATCTACCACTTTTTGGTAATGTATTTTACATCATCTATTGGAGATGCTATTAGAATCCCACTTGACATTAATGATGTCTGTCTTGTACTGCTTCAGCCTCAACGTCTTACAGCTCGCCGGAGCTGCTCCCATGAAGGAACCATCCATCACAACAGAGCAGTACCCTCGACGCCGTCTACAGACGCCTCAGATCTTCTTCCACACCTCCGACAGCCACCTCTGCCGCAACTTCTTCAGCGACCAACCCAATGATGCTGAGGTCGACACGGCTACGCGAAAGAGGTTGTACACTTGTCGCATCACTTATTACTCTAAATTCATGTCGATCCATTAGGGCTATTTTGGTTCAAAGGAAAAGGTGAAGGAAAAACATAGCAATAGGAAATTTTCCTACGGTACTCTACTATTTAATTATTCATGCATTTGGTTGAAAGGAATGGAGCAAAACATCCACCTAGACCTACTTTTCAAAATCCAATGATTGAAAACAAGACTAAGTGCATTAGTGACAGAATAACATTCTAACTGTACACATTTTCATATGGTTTCACTTTAATTTGGCCATGTTTCTTTGCATTCCTCTACTCTTCCAATTCCTATGAACCAAACACCCAAGTTGACAGATACCATGTGTTTACAAATGCTCTATTTTCCACATGCATTCCTATCCTATTCTGGTGTTTTTCCTATCCCTACATTTTTAGAATCCTGCAAGGCAAAGGAGCCCTTACATAAATACTTCAGTTACAGATAGGTGTCGAAGAAATCTTTGTGTGGTTTGTCCTGCTCCTGTCGCAACATTGTCAACCCTACCTGAGCTGCTCCATCGACAGAAGCGTCCACCGTACCAGATATCACAACTCATGGTCGTCTTTCGCCGCCTCAGATCTCCTTCCTTGCTGCCAGCACCCACTGTAACTGCATCACCATCATCGACTCAGGAGATGAACCAGAGGAGTACACGGGTCCGCAAGAGAGGTCGCACTCTTTTGTTTCTGCTTATGTTATGCATTTCTTAATATTACCTGCTACTTTATCGTCCTGTTCACCTCTTAGACTCCAAGTCACGTCCAAATTAATTTTCAAACTTGAGTTTTAAAATGCTTGTGGGGCGCATATCGAGGCAGCAATGAATAGTATCTCTCTCTATTATCTGGTTCACCTAGGGTATTGATGACCCACAAGTATAGGGGATCAATCGTAGTCCTTTCAATAAGTAAGAGTGTCGAACCCAACAAGGAGCAGAAGGAAATGACGTGGTTTTTAGCAAGGTATTTTATGCAAGCACTGAAATAGTAGGTAACAAGTAGTTCAATAGCAAGATAATTTGTAACGAGCAAGTAACGGTAACGGTAAATAAAGTGCAGCAAGGTAGCCTGATATGTCTCCAACGTATATATAATTTTTGATTGTTCCATGCTATTATATTATCTGTTTGGATGTTTTATATGCATTAATATGCTATTTTATATTATTTTTGGGACTAACCTATTAACCTAGAGCCTAGTGCCAGTTTTTTCCTTGTTGATGTGAGACTTTCTCCTTCTTTTTTGTCTTCTCCACAACCACCATATTCTATTCCACCCATAGTGCTATATCCATGGCTCACGCTCATGTATTGTGTGAAAGTTGAAAAAGTTTGAGAACACCAAAAGTATGAAACAATTGCTTGGCTTGTCATCGGGGTTGTGCATGATGAAATACTTTATGTGGTGAAGATGGAGCATAGCTAGACTATATGATTTTGTAGGGATAACTGAAAGAACATGTGGTGCCCCCATGTGTGGTTTTGGTAATTGATGACATTCTCTATGGACTAATGGTTGCATTGAGTTATACTTGAAGGATTTGTCCATAGGCATTTCTTGAAGTCCATGTGTTGGTTTCAAGGAGTTTATGAGTTGACCAAGGTGCTACTAAGGAATTATCCAAAGATTGGTCTTGTGAGTGTTGAGCTTATTGCAAGCATGTCTTGAAGAAGAATACTGTGTGATCATTCATGTTTACCTTCAAGACATCATCCAAATGAAGAGAGTTGGAAAGATTCAAGGTTGATCAAGACTAAGTACAGAGAGTGATTCAAGTTGATCAACACACAAAGCATAGAAGATGTACCGAGAGGGATCAAGTGATCCCATGGTATGGTAAGCATTATCCATTATGCTTTGTGTACTAACCCATGGTCTATGTGAGAGTTCTATGTGGGGTTAGGTATGTGTCCATGGGCTTGCGTCAAGAGGAAGATATCATACAACCCATGGAGAGGATAACATTAAGTGGTGATCGTCATCAAGATTACTGTGTGCAAGTTCAAGTGGAGCATCACGAAGAGATCAAGTGCTTGAAGCTTGCCGTCCATTGTGGTGACAATGGACTTGTGAAGATGTGTGGAAGAGTGGCTCACCCATACTGGTTTATGGGGGAGCAATTAACTGGTCTTCATCGACCCAACGCAATCAAGAAAAGTGGTCCATCTTGAGGAGGACAAGATCGTCATCATCTAGCTCAAGTGGATTATGCGCAAGGCAAAGGTTTGCCCTTGATAGGTTTATGTTTTACCGGTCTCATGGTGGTAGTTGAGAGACCGGGTTATAGGATCAGTTATCGTAATATCAAGGGGGGATCTCGATGAGTAGCTTGACCGTATCGCTCGTAGAGAGCTCAAACCATTGCATCCTTGCATCATCTTTCTTGGTTCTTGTTTGGTGTTTCTCTTTGTGAGTTTTAGAGCTTGGTCATCTTCATGACAATCTCGAGTTCATCAAAAACGGAGTTCACATGCATCTTCTATGATGTTTTCGATGTTGGAGGTTATGCCGGTTCTTCTCTGTTGGAGGGTTGACTCCTCTATATGTTTTGATGCTACTTGTCATCTTCTATCCAACAAGCTTGAGTTTGCTCAATTCGGAGCTCATTTGCAGAAGTTGTGGCGGTTCTGGTTTTCCTTGGAGTATTCTTGTTTTCGTGGAAGTGGCATAAGGGAGGCGCCAGCGGTAGTACCACGGCCCTGGAGCGGCAGTACCGCTGAAAGGCATAAGCGGTAGTGCCGCTGTTTCATAGCGGTAGTACCGCCCACGGCCACAGGTGGTAGTACGGCTCCGGTTCCATGCTAGTACCGCCTCGACTCGAGACCTGCGTGTCTTGTGTCGGGTTCAACAGCAGTAGCAGCGGCAGTAGGAGCGGTAGTACCGCTTGTAAGCGGTAGTACCGCCCCTACTACCGCTACTAGTGCTGCTCAACAACCCTCCTCTCTGTTCCTTCTCCCTTAGGCGCTGTGTGAGGTCCCAGCGGTAGTACCACTGGGCCGAGCGGCAGTACCGATGCGGCCAGCGGTAGTACCGCTCCCTTGAGCGGTAGTACCGCCCGCTGCGGGCTGTGAATGGGGATAACAGTTGGATTTTCCCCCTCCTATAAAAGGGGGTCTTCTTCCCCTTTGAACCTTATCCCTTTAGCTCGAGTTCTTCCCCCATTGTTGACCTTCTTCGAGCTTGCTATATCTCAATCCCTCCATGGATTCTTGCTAGTTTTGGGGGGAAAAGAGAGAGGAGATCTAGATCCACATTTCCACCAATCACTTTCTTCTCTATGTGAGGGGAACCCCTTGGATCTAGATCTTGGAGTTCTTGGTGTTCTCCTTCTTGTTCTTCCTCTCATTTTCCTCCCTAGCATTAGTTGCTTTGGTGGGACTTGGGAGAGAAGGACTTGGGCACTCCGTGTGCCCTTGCCATTGCATTTGGTGCATCGGTTTGAGTTCTCCACGGTGACACGTGGAAGTGAAGTTGAGTAGCTTATTACTCTTTGGTGCTTGGTACCCTTGAGCTTGTTCCTCTTGGGTGCTTGGGCGCCCTAGACGGTTGGTGGTGTTTGGAGCTCAATCATTGTGGTGTAAAGCTTCGGGCAAGCGTCGGGGTCTCCAATTAGGTTGTGGAGATTGCCCCGAGCAATTTGACGGGTACCGGTGACCGCCCCAAGGGTTGCCAAAGTGTACGGGTTCGATGAACGCCCCCAAGGGTTGCCAATTGTACGGGTTTGGTGACCGCCCTCAAGGGTCCCTTAGTGGAATCATGGCATCTTGCATTGTGCGAGGGCGTGAGGAGATTACGGTGGCCCTAGTGGCTTCTTGGGGAGCATTGTGCCTCCACACCGCTCCAAACAGAGATTAGCATCCGCAAGGGTGTGAACTTCGGGATACATCGTCGTCTCCGCGTGCCTCGGTTATCTCTTACCTGAGCCCTTTACTTATGCACTTTACTTTGTGATAGCCATATTGTTTCTTGCCATATATCTAGCTATCACTTAGTTGTTTATCTTCCTTAGCATAAGTTGTTGGTGCACATAGGTGAGCCTAGTTGTTGTAGGTTTTGTGCTTGACAAATTAACCGCTAGGTTTATTCCGCATTTGTTCAAGCCTAAACCGTAATTATTTTAAAGCGCCTATTCACCCCCCCCCCCCTCTAGGCGACATCACGATCTTTCCATAACTTTCTTTGGCCATGTTATTTTGAGAAGACATGATTGCTTTATTAGTATGCTTGAAGTATTATTGTTTTTATGTCAATATTAAATTTTTGTTTTGAATCTTATGGATCTGAATATTCATGCCACAATAAATAAGATTACATTGATAAATATGTTAGGTAGCATTCCACATCAAAAATTTTGTTTTCATCATTTACCTACTCGAGGACGAGCAGGAATTAAGCTTGGGGATGCTTGATACGTCTCCAACGTATCTATAATTTTTTATTGTTTCATGCTATTACATTATCTATTTTGGATGTTTTATATGCATTAATATACAATTTTATATTATTTTGGGGACTAACCTATTAACCTAGAGCCCAGTGCCAGTTTCTGTTTTTTCTTGTTTTTGAGTTTTACAGAAAAGGAATATCAAACGGAGTCCAAATGGAATAAAACTTTACGATGATTTTTCTTGGACCAGAAGACATCCATGGAGCTTGGAGAGGGGGCCAGAAGATGCCCGAGGAGGCCACAAGCCTGCCTGGCACGCCCCAGGGGGGTGTGCCATGAGGGCTCGTGGGCCCCTCGGGAGTCCTCCAACCATAATCTTTGCACTATAAATTCCCAAATATTCTCAAACCACCAGAAGCGTCCACCAAAATACTTTTCCGCTGCTGCAAGCCTCTGTTCCTGTGAGATCCCATCTTGGGGCCTTTTCTGGCGATCTGCCGGAGGGGGATTCGATCACGGAGGGCCTCTACATCAACCTTGCTGCCCTCCGATGATGTGTGAGTAGTTTACCACAGACCTACGGGTCCATAGCTAGTAGCTACATGGCTTCTTCTCTCTCTTTGATCTTCAATACAATGTTCTCCTCGATGTTCTTGGAGATCTATTCGATGTAATACTTTTTTGCGGTGTGTTTGTTGAGATCCGATGAATTGTGGATTTATGATCAGATTATCTATGAATATTATTTGAGTCTTCTCTGAACTCTTTTATGCATGATTAAGATATCTTTGTATTTCTCTTCGAACTATCGGTTTGGTTTGGCCAACTAGATTGGTTTTTCTTGCAATGGGAGAGGTGCTTAGTTTTGGGTTCAATCTTGCGGTGTCCTCACCTAGTGACAGAAGGGGTAGCGACGCACGTATTGTATTGTTGCCATCAAGGACAAAAAGAAAGGGTTTATATCATATTGCTTGAGTTTATCCCTCTACATCATGTCATCTTGCTGCAAGCGTTGCTCTATTCTTATGAACTTAATACTCTAGATGCAGGCAGGAGTCGGTCAATGTGTGGAGTAATAGTAGTAGATGCAGAATCGTTTCGGTCTACTTGTCATGGACGTGATGCCTATATTCATGATCATTGCCTTAGATATCGTCATAACTTTGCGCTTTTCTATCAATTGTTCAACAGTAATTTGTTCACCCACTGTATGCTATCTTCAAGAGAGAAGCCTCTAGTGAAACCTATGGCCCCCGTGTCTATTTTCCAGCATATATTTTCAGATCTATAAACCAAAAAACCCAAAAATACCTTGTTGTGATTTATTTAGATTTATTTTAGTTTGCCTTTTTATTTATCTTTTATACCTATCTCTATTAGATCTCACTCTTGTTCGAGACCGTGAAGGGATTGACAACCCCTTTCCTCTTCAAGGGAAAAATCAACGCAAGCTCAAGAAGTAGCTGGAAGAATTTCTGGCGCCGTTGCCGGGGAGGTTCTACATCAAGCCTACCAAGTACCCATCATAAACTCTCATCTCTTGCATTACATTATTTTCCTTTTGCCTCTCATTTTCCTCTCCCCCACTTCTAAAACGTTTTCAGAAAAACACAAAAATATTTGCCTTTTTATTCGCCCTTCTTTTGCTCGATCCTTTTTGTTTGCTTGAACTCATCATCATGAGTGACTTCGGTATGGCAGAAACAGATGATGGCCTAACTCCTAAAATTGGATGATTCGGCAATCTGGATGCTAAAACTTTCATTTTGGGGCAAGGGAATGTTATGGGAAAAGAACATATCCAAGAATTTTCAATTGTGTCAGCAACTTGCCTTTTGATGATGCTCCTATACTTAAAAGAAATAAGACTTATGTGGAGGCTATTTCAGCACTAGTTCTGAAATTTGAAAATAGATTTATGCGTACTCATCCTACCTTGCAAAGAATGTTTTATGAGCTTCCCGTTATAAAAGATCCCAAAGCTAAAAAGATAGCTACTCGTGTTCTTATGAATGAATTTGATCACATAGTGTGGGAAGCTAGGGAATTTTTTTATTTTTATGGTATGAGCCGTGAAAACCCAGTGATAGATGAGATCCTTTACAATAGTGACTATACGTTGAGACATTTACTTGGAAATAATCAAAAAATTTATGAGAACCTTAAAAACAAAATCCCCGTTTTAGATGTGATCCAACAAGTTTTCAATGATGTTAATCAACAATATTCTTGGATTGTGGCTGGAAATCAAAGGGGATACTTAGATGGGCAACTTGATAATGCCAAAATTTCTATGGATAATGTGTTCCAAGTTATCTTTGCAAAACCTCCTGACGAGAACACACCTATGGAAAAAATACCAAAGATGGCCATACCTAGATCTATGTTTTATGCCTAGCTAGGGGCGTTAAACAATAGCGCTTGTTGGGAGGCAACCCAATTTTATTTTTATGCTTTTTGATTTTGGTTATGTTTTTCAATAAATACACATTATTACCTCTGTAGTAATTGTGTTTTGGTGTTTAAATTAGTGTTTGAGCCAAGTAAGACCTTTGGGATGGTCTACGGTGATAGTTGATTTGATCTTGCTGAAAAACAGAAACTTTTGCGATCATTGCCAGAAATTTAAAAAATCACAAAAATGTGCTTTTGATCTGGAATTTTTACACAAGATTTATATACAAATTGCCTAAATTTTCCTAATTTTTTAGAATTTTTGGATTTACATAAGTATACAAAATTTCCAGATTACTATAGACTGTTCTGTTTTTGATAGATTCTGTTTTCTATGTGTTGTTTGCTTATTTTGATGAATCTATGGGTAGTATCGGGGGGGTATGAACCATGGAGAAGTTGGAATACAGTAGGTATAACACCAATATAAATTAAGAATGAGTTCACAACAGTACCTAAAGTGGTGATTTATTTTATTATACTAACGGATCTTATGAGTTTTCTGTTGAGTTTTGTGTTGTGAAGTTTTCAAGTTTTGGGTAAAGATTTGATGGACAACGGAATAAGGAGTGGCAAGAGCCTAAGCTTGGGGATGCCCAAGGCACCCCAAGGTAATATTCAAGGACAACCAAGCATCTAAGCTTGGGGATGCCCCGGATGGCATCCCCTCTTTTGTCTTCAATCCATCGGAAAATTTACTTGAGGCTATATTTTTATTCACCTCATGATATGTGTTTTGCTTGGAGCGTCTTGTATGATATGAGTCTTTGCTTTTTAGTTTGCCACAATCATCCTTGCTGTACACACCTTTTTAGAGGGACAGGCATTAATCATGAATTGATTAGAATACTCTATGTGCTTGACTTATGTCTTTTGAGCTAGGTAGTTTGCTCTAGTGCTTCACTTATATCTTTTTAGAGCACGGCGGTGGCTTTATTTTATAGAAATTGATGAACTATCATGCTTCACTTATATTATTTTGAGAGTCTTAAACAGCATGGTAATTTGCTTAGGTTATGAATTTAGTCCTAATATGATGGGCATCCAAGAGGGATATAATAAAAACTTTCATATAAAGAGCATTGAATAGATGAGAAGTTTGATTCCTTGCATTTGTTTTGAGATATAAAGATGGTGATATTAGATTCATGCTAGTGAGTAATTGTGGATTGGTATAAATACTTGTGTTAAAGTTTTCGATTCCCGTAGCATGCATGTATGGTGAACCGTTATGTCATGAAGTCAGAGCATGATTTATTTTTTGATTGTCTTCCTTATGAGTGGCGGTCTGGGACGAGCGATGGTCTTTTCCTACCAATCTATCCCCCTAGGAGCATGCATGTAGTACTTTGTTTCAATAGCTAATAAATTTTTGCAATAAGTATGTGAGTTCTTTATGACTAATGTTGAGTCCATGGATTATACGCACTCTCACCCTTCCACCATTGCTAGCCTCTCTAGTACCGCGCAACTTTCGCCAGTGCATTTAACCCACCATATACCTTTCCTCAAAACAGCCACCATACCTACCTATTATGGCATTTCCATAGCCATTCCGAGATATATTGCCATGTAACTTCCACCATTCCGTTTTATTATGACACGCATCATCATTGTCATATTGCTTTGCATGATCATGTAGTTGGCATAGTATTTGTGGCAAGGCCACCGTTCATATTTTTTATACATGTCACTATTGGTCATAGCACATCCCGGTACACCGCCGGAGGCATTCATATAGAGTCATATCTTGTTCTAGTATCGAGTTGTAATTTTTGAGTTGTAAGTAAATAAAAGTGTGATGATCATCATTATTAGAGCATTGTCCCATGTGAGGAAAGGATGATGGAAGCTATGATTCCCTCAAAAGTTGGGATGAGTCTCCGGACTTTACAAAAAACTAAAAGAGGCCAAATAAGCCCAAACAAAAAAAGAAGAAAAAAATGAGAGAAAAGAGAGAAGGGACAATGTTACTATCCTTTTTCCACACTTGTGCTTCAAAGTAGCACCATGATCTTCATGATAGAGAGTCTCCTATTTTGTCACTTTCATATACTAGTGGGAATTTTTCATTCTAGAACTTGGCTTGTATATTCCAATGATGGGCTTCCTCAAATTGCCCTAGGTCTTCATGAGCAAGCATGTTACACCCACATAGTTTCTTTTTGAGCTTTCATACACTTATAGCTCTAGTGCATCCGTTGCATGGCAATCCCTACTCACTTGCATCGATATCAATTGATGGGCATCTCCATAGCCCATTAATTTGCCTAGTTGATGTGAGACTTTCTCCTTCTTTTTGTCTTCTCCACAACCACAATATTCTATTCCACCCATAGTGTTATATCCATGGCTCACACTCATGTATTGCATGAAAGTTGAAAAAGTTTGAGAACACCAAAAGTATGATACAATTGCTTGGCTTGTCATCGGGGTTGTGCATGATGAAATACTTTGTAGGGATAACTTTCTTTGGCCATGTTATTTTGAGAAGACATGATTGCTTTATTAGTATGCTTGAAGTATTATTGTTTTCATGTCAATATTAAACTTTTGTTTTGAATCTTATGGATCTGAATATTCATGCCTAAATAAAGAAGATTACATTAATAAATATGTTATGTAGCATTCCACATCAAAAATTTTGTTTTTATCATTTACCTACTCGAGGACGAGCAGGAATTAAGCTTGGGGATGCTTGATACGTCTCCAACGTATCTATAATTTTTTATTGTTCCATGCTATTATATTATCTGTTTTGGATGTTTTATATGCATTAATATGCAATTTTATATTATTTTTGGGACTAACCTATTAACCTAGAGCCCAGTGCCAGTTTATGTTTTTTCCTTGTTTTTGAGTTTTACAGAAAAGGAATATCAAACGGAGTCCAAACGGAATAAAACTTTATGATGATTTTTCTTGGACCAGAGGACATCCATGGAGCTTGGAGAGGGGGCCAGAAGATGCCCGAGGAGGCCACAAGCCTACCAGGCGCACCCCAGGGGGGGCGCCCTGAGGGCTTGTGGGCCCCTCAGGAGTCCTCCAACCATAATATTTGCACTATAAATTCCCAAACCACCAGAAGCATCCACCAAAATACTTTTCCACCGCCACAAGCCTCTGTTCCCGTGAGATCCCATCTTGGGGCCTTTTTCGACGATCTGCCGGAGAGGGATTCGATCACGGAGGGCCTCTACATCAACCTTGTTGCCCTTCCGATGATGCGTGAGTAGTTTACCACAGACCTACAGGACCATAGCTAGTAGCTAGATGGCTTCTTCTCTCTCTTTGATCTTCAATACAATGTTCTTGGAGATCTATTTGATGTAATACTTTTTTGCGGTGTGTTTGTTGAGATCCGATGAATTGTGGATTTATGATCAAATTATCTATGAATATTATTTGAGTCTTCTCTGAACTCTTTAATGCATGATTAAGATATCATTGTATTTCTCTTTGAACTATCGGTTTGGTTTGGCCAACTAGATTGGTTTTTCTTGCAATGGGAGAGGTGCTTAGTTTTGGGTTCAATCTTGCGGTGTCCTCACCCAGTGATAGAAGGGGTAGCGAGGCACGTATTGTATTGTTGCCATCAAGGATAAAAAGATGGGGTTTATATCATATTGCTTGAGTTTATCCCTCTACATCATGTCATCTTGCTTAAAGCGTTGCTCTATTCTTATGAACTTAATACTCTAGATGCAGGCAGGAGTCGGTCGATGTGTGGAGTAATAGTAGTAGATGCAGAATCATTTCGGTCTACTTGTCACAGACGTGATGCCTATATTCATGATCATTGCCTTAGATATCGTCATAACTTTGCGCTTTTCTATCAATTGCTCAACAGTAATTTGTTCACCCACCGTATGCTATCTTCAAGAGAGAAGCCTCTAGTGAAACCTATGGCCCCTGGGTCTATTTTCTAGCATATATTTTCAGATCTATAAACCAAAAATACCTTTCTGCAATTTATTTAGATTTATTTTAGTTTGCCTTTTTATTTATCTTTTATACCTATCTCTATTAGATCTCACTCTTGTTCGAGACCGTGAAGGGATTGACAACCCCTTTTTCGCATTGAGTGCAAGTGTTTGTTAGTTTGTGCAGGTGCATAGATTGGAGACTTGCTTGTGCCTCCTACTGGATCGATACCTTGGTTCTTAACTGAGGGAAATACTTATCTCTACTTTGCTGCATCACCCTTTCCTCTTCAAGGGAAAAATCAACGCAAGCTCAAGAAGTAGCATAGCCCAATCCTTTTGTGGCAAAGGACAGGCCAAAACAGTCTCTTATGATAAGCAAAGCGTTCTTGAGGGTACACGGGAATTTCACCATGTCACTTTCAACAAGTTGGTTTGATTTGTGTTCACTACTTTGATAATTCGATATGTGTGTGGACCGGTGCTTAGGTGATGTTCTTACTTGAACAAACCTCCTACTTATGATTAAGCCCCTCGCAAGCATCCGCAACTACGAGAAAAGTATTAAGATAAAATCTAACCATAGCATTAAAATTTTGGATCCAAATCGGTACCTTACGAAGTAGCGCATAAACTAGAGTTTAAGCTTCTGTCACTCTAGCAACCCATCATCTAATAACTACTCCACAATGCATTTCCTTAGGCCCAAATATGGTGAAGTGCCATGTAGTCGACGTTCACATGACACCACTAAGGGAATCACAACATACATATCATCAAAATATCGAACACATATCAAGTTCACATGATTACTTGCAACATGACTTCTCCCGTGACCTCAAGAACAAAAGTAACTACTCACAAATAATAATAATGCTCAAGATTAGAGGGGTATTAAATAGCATAATGGATCTGAACATATAATCTTCCACCAAATAAACCATATAGTAATCAACTACAAGATGTAATCAACACTACTAGTCACCCACAGGTACCAATCTGAGGTTCTGGTACAAAGATTGAACACAAGAGATGAACTAGGGTTTGAGAGGAGATGGTGTTGTTGAAAATGTTGATGGAGATTAGCCTCCCAAAGATGAGAGGGTTGTTGGTGATGACGATGGCGATGATTTCCCCCTCCGGGAGGGAAGTTCCCCCGGCGGAATCGCTCCGCCGCAGGGCAAAAGTGCTCCTGCCCAAGTTCCTCCTCAAGATAGCGGCGCTTCATCCCGAAGGTCTCCCCGTGATTTTTTCTAGGTCAAAATGACCTATATACCAGAAGATGGGCACCGGAGGTGGGCCGTGCTAGGCACAACCCACCAGGGCGCGCCTGGGCCCCCAGGCGCGCCCTGGTGTCTTGTGCTCACCAAAAAGCATTATTATGCATAAAAAACATTATAAATAACAGTAAGAAAACATGATTCAAAATGGACGTATCAACTCCCCCAAGCTTAGACCTCGCTTGTCCTCAAGCGAAAAAACGAAATCGAAAAACATGCCCACATGCTTAGAGAGAGAGGTGTCAATAAAAACAAAATACGGACATAGAAGCATCATGCTTATTATTATAACAGCAAAGAACTTCAACATAAAACTTTATCACACAACTTTTATCAATTAAATTCTCATGAACAAGTAACAATTCGTCACAACAGTGAAGTATAAAGCATAAATCTTATTGAAAACCAACAAACTATGTTCTCAGTCAACTTTGCAACTACAATTCATCGTATTTTCAGGAAGGGTCATGTATCGGAGCCTTTAGGCAAGTCCACATACTCAACCATCGTTTAACCTTCTATGATTGCTAACACTCATAGCATACCCATGAACAAAAAGTTTCAACCGGACACATAGAAAGATAGGGGCTTATAGTTTCGCCTCCCAACGTATTCACCTCAAGGATGATGTCAACAATAATAACTCATGCTTACTCATATCCAACTGGATATATGTTCCTAGATCTTTCCTCACCACATGATGCTTGCAAAAAGAGAAAATAAAAAGGAACAGGGAAGAATACTTTGACTCTTACATAAAAGTAAAAGATAGGCCCTTCGCAGAGGGAAGCAGAGGTTGCCATGCACTTTTTGTTTGTATGCCAAATCCCTTAATGCAAAAGAACATCATGTTATATTGCCCCTTATGATAGCAACCTTTATTATGCAGTCCGTCGCTTTTTTACTTTGCCATCACAAGTTCGTACAACGCTCAATTTTCTGTTACACTAAATGATCCAACACATTTAGAAGCAATTTTTATTGCCTTATTGCACCGATGACAACTTACTTGAAGGATCTTACTCAATCCATAGGTAGGTATGGTGGACTCTCAAAATAAGATTTTGGGTTTAAGGGTTTTTGGATGTACAAGTAGTATCTCTACTTAGTGCGGAGTTTTTGGCTAGCAAAGATATTGAGCAAACACCACATGTTGAAGGATCTATGACAATATAACTTCTATGTGAATATGAACAAACATAAATCATTACGTTGTCTTCCTTGTCCAACGTCAACAATTCTGACACATAATATTTAATGGGGGCTCACAATCATAAAAGATATCCAAGATAGTGTATTTGCATGTGAATCTTCTCTTCCCTTATTAATTGTTTCATGAATTGCATCATTGACCAATGATATGTTTGTCAATCTCCAATAAATTTTACCACTTATACTTTTCCTTATGTGATGTCATTACTTACCATAAGATTAGCATATGATCTTTTTCATTTATTTTCCTTTCTTTTTATTGGAACATAAGAATAAAGAAACAAAACTCAAACTACTCTTTATTATATATCTCGCACACGGTTACATAGATAGATAGATCACTAAGCAAGCACTCGAAAAGAAAGGATCGAACTAAAATTTTATTCAACTAAATCATAGGATAACTAAAGATCGAACTAAAATAGATAAAGGCAAAGATAGTGGTGGTGATACGATACTGGGGCACCTCCCCAAAGCTTGGCACAAGCCAAGGGGAGTGCCCATACCATGAATTCAAGTATCCTTTGGTGGGGAAGATGATGATGGTGTTGGTGATGAAGTATGAGTGTTCCTCTTCCTCAGCTTATGCTTGAGGACGGAATTTTCCTCCCTCAAGTCAGCGATCTCCTGCTCAAGCTTTAATATCTTTTTGCATAATTCCTGCTTGTTTTCCTGCAAGAGACGAAAAGGGATAAACTGGATCTTAGGTTTCTTTGCTTTGTTAGGGGGACTTGACTTCTTGAATTCCACGTGCATGTCCCCAGGTTGGGGTAATGGAACTTCATCTTCATCTAAGCTTGTCTCTTCTTTCCCTTTCGGATCATAGTTTTCTTCTTCCTCCGTGGTCCAACCATAATGTTCCACATCTCCGTAAACCTTGGGGTTTGCAATGTAATCAGCAACGTAGCTCTCACCCTCCGAGTTTTGAGACGACATATTTTCAGTTTTGCCAGAAAAACAGCACGAAAGAAGAACAGAAGATTTCTCCGTGATACGATGGTCAATATGTTCGGGGGGTATATAAAGATTTTTTATCTTGGGAAACAAGCAAACGAGAGGAAAACGGAGTCGGGAAGGTTCCCTGGGTGGGCACAACCCACCTGGGCGCGCCAGGCACGCCCTGGTGTCTTGTGCCCTCCTTGGTTGCCTTCCTGGTTGTTTCTTATTTTCCTAATTTTTGTAATATTCCAAAACTGACAAAAAATATTTTTGCGGATTTTTTGGAGTCCATTTACTTACCATATCATGTACCTCCTTTTTTTTAGTATTCTGGAGTGTTTCGGAAGGTTTCTTTTATGTGTTCCTCCGGTGTCATGGTTTGAATAATATTGCTTTCAACATTAATAGGTGTACCTGAGATATAGTGTTTAATTCTTTGCCCATTAACCACCTCTGGTGTCATGGTTAGTACCTTTGGCATTATTAATTTTGATAGCTCCAGAGCGATAAACCTCCTCGATAATATATGGTCCTTCCCATTTAGAGAGAAGTTTTCCTGCAAAGAATCTAAAACGAGAGTTGTACAAAAGAACATATTCTCCAACTTTGAATTCCCGCTTTTGGATTCTTTTGTCATGCCATCTTTTAACTCTTTCTTTAAATAATTTGGCATTTTCATAAGCTTGGGTTCTCCATTCATCTAATGAGCTAATATCAAATAACCTCTTTTCACCGGCAAGTTTGAAATCATAGTTGAGTTCTTTAATTGCCCAATATGCTTTGTGTTCTAACTCAAGAGGCAAATGACAAGCTTTTGCATAAACCATTTTATAAGGAGACATACCCATAGGATTTTTATATGTTGTTCTGTAGGCCCAAAGTGCATCATCCAATTTCTTAGACCAATTCTTTCGTGACCTATTGACAGTTTTTTGTAATATTAGTTTTATTTCTCTATTGCTAAGTTCAAGTTGACCACTAGTTCTTTAACTCAAGAGGCAATTGACAAGCTTTTCCATAAACCATTTTATAAGGAAACATACCCATAGAATTTTTATATGCTGTTCTGTAGGCCCAAAGTGCATCATCCAATTTCTTAGACCAATTCTTTCGTGACCTATTGACAGTTTTTTGTAATATTAGTTTTATTTCTCTATTGCTAAGTTCAACTTGACCACTAGATTGAGGATGATAGGGTGATGCAATTCTACGGTTAACATCATATTTAGCAAGCATTTTACGAAAAGCACCATGAATAAAGTGTGAACCACCATCAGTCATTAAATATCTAGGGACTCCAAACCTTGGGAAAATAACTTCTTTAAGCATTTTAATGGAAGTGTTATGATCAACACTACTAGTTGGAATAGCTTCTACCCACTTAGTAACCTTATCAATAGCAACCAAAATATGTGTATACCCATTGGAGGAAGGAAAAGGTCTCATATAATAAAAACCCCAAACATCAAATGGTTCAACAGCAAGTGAATAATTTATAGGCATTTCTTGACGCTTACCAATATTACCAATTCTTTGACATTCATCACAAGACAAAACAAACTTACGGGCATCCTTGAAGAGAGTAGGCTAATAAAAACCAGATTGCAATACCTTATGAGCAGTTCTATCTCCCGCATGATGCCGTCCATATGCTTCAGAGTGACACTTCCGTAGGATTTGTTCCTGTTCATGCTCAGGTACACAATGTCTAATAATACCATCTACGCTTTCTTTATAAAGATGTGGGTCATCCCAAAAGTAATGTCTTAAATCATAGAAGAATTTTTTTCTTTTGTTGGTATGTGAAACTAGGTGGTATGTATTTTACAACAATATAATTAGCATAGTCAGCATACCAGGGAGTATTATGAGAAACATTTATTGCAGCTAGTTGTTTATCAGGAAAGCTATCATCAATAGGTAGTGGGCCATCAAGAATATTCTCTAACCTAGACAAGTTATCAGCTACGGGGTTCTCAACTCCCTTTCTATCAATAATATGTAAATCAAATTCTTGTAGCAAAAGAACCCACCTAATGAGTCTAGGTTTAGCATCTTTCTTTTCCATAAGATATTTAATAGCAGCATGATTAGTGTGAACAGTTACTTTGGAATCAACAATATAAGATCGAATTTGTCACAAGCATACACAACTGCTAAAAATTCCTTTTCAGTAGTAGCATAATTTCTTTGGGCACTGTCTAGAGTTTTGCTAGCATAATGGATAACATTTAATTTCTTATCAGCTCTTTGTCCTAGAACAGCACCAACAGCATAATCACTAGCATCACACATAATTTCAAAAGGCAAGTTCCAATCAGGTGGTTAAACAATAGGTGTAGAAGTTAAGACTTTCTTAAGTGTTTCAAAGGCTTCTACACGGTCATCATAAAAAACAAATGGAACATCCTTTTGTAAAAGATTTGTAAGAGGCCTAGAAATTTTAGAGCAGTCTTTAATAAACCTCCTATAGAAACCAGCATGACCAAGGAAACTATGAATACCTTTAATATCTTTAGGACATGGCATTTTCTCAATTGCATCAACTTTAGCTTCATCCACCTCAATACCTCGTTTAGAAATTTTATGCCCCAAGACAACACCTTCATTAACAATAAAGTGACACTTCTCCCAATTCAAGACAAGATTAGTTTGCTCACATCTCTACAAAACTCGATCAAGGTTGCTCAAGCAATTATCAAAAGAAGTTCCATCAATAGAAAAATCATCCATGAAAACCTCAACAATCTTTTCACAAAAATAAGAGAATATAGCAGTCATACATCTTTGAAAGGTAGCAGGTGCATTGCATAAACCAAAAGGCATACGTCTATAAGCATAGGTTCCAAAAGGGCAAGTAAAGGTCGTTTTCTCTTGATCAGGTTGTGACACGGGTATTTGAGAAAAACCAGAATATCCATCCAGAAAACAAAAGTGTGTGTGCTTAGATAATCTTTCCAACATTTGATCAATAAAAAGCAAATGGTAATGATCTTTTCTAGTTGCTTTATTTAATTTTCTAAAATCAATTACCATTCTATAGCCAGTAACAATTTTTTGTGAAATAAGTTCATTTTTATCATTAGGAACAGCAGTAATGCCTCCCTTCTTGGGGACACAATGAACGGGACTTACCCATCTACTATCAGCTATGGGATAGATTATACCTGCTTCCAGAAGCTTTAATATTTCAGTTCTTACCACTTCTTTCATCTTAGGATTCAAACGTCGTTGATGATCAACAACGGGTTTAGCATCAGGTTCCATATTAATCTTGTGCTGACAGAGAGCGGAATTAATGCCCCTAAGATCATCAAGAGTATATCCAATAGCAGCACGGTGCTTCTTCAGAATTTTCAATAATCTTTCTTCTTCATGTTCTGAAAGGTTAGCACTAATAATAACAGGATATATCTTTTTCTCATCAAGATAAGCATATTTCAAAGTGTCAGGCAATTGCTTTAATTCAAACACAGGATCACCTTTAGGTGGAGGAGGACCTCCTAAAGTTTCAATAGGAAAATTATGTTTGAGCAGAGGTCGTTGTTCAAAGAAAATTTTATCTATTTCATTTCTTTCATGCATATGCATATCATTTTCATGGTCTAGCAAATATTGTTCCAGTGGATCAGTAGGAGGCACGGCAATAGAAGCAAGACCAATTATTTCATCCTTACTAGGTAATTCTTTCTTATGTGGTTGTCTACTAAACTTGGAGAAATTAAACTCATGAGACTCATTACCAAAGCTAACACCGACAGTTTGTTTTTCACAATCTATTTTAGCATTCACGGTGTTCAAGAAAGGTCTACCAAAGATAATGGGACAAAAATCATATTGTGGGGAACCAAGAACTAGAAAATTAGTAGGGTATTTTATTTTCCCACACAAGACTTCAACATCTCTAACAATCCCAAGTGGTGTGATGGTGTATCTATTAGCAAGTTTAATAGTAACATCTATGTCTTCTATTTCAGCGGGTGCTATGTCATTCATAATTTCTTGGTATAAGGTAAAAGGAATAGCACTCACACTAGCACCTAAATCACATAAACCATGATAACAATGATCTCCTATTTTAACTGAGACAAGAGACAGGCCACCAATAGGTCTATGTTTATCTTTTTCATCGGGTTTGGCAATTCTAGCAGCATCATCGCAGAAGTAGATAACATGCCCATCAATATTTTCTACCAAGAGATCTTTAACCATAGCAACACTAGGTTCTACTTTAATTTGTTCAGCGGGTTTAGGTGCTCTAATATTACTTTTGCGAACCACAGTTGAAACCTTAGCATGTTCCTTTATCCTAACAGGGAAAGGTGGTTTTTCAATATAAGCAGTAGGCACAACTGGATCAACATTGTAAATAATAGTTTCATCTTTAGCTATGACCGGTTCTTTAATTTCTTCTTTAATAGGGGGGTGATATTTAAACCACTTCTCCTTAGGGAGATCAACATGAGTAGCAAAAGATTCACAAAAAGAGGCTACTATCTCAGAGTCAAGTCCATATTTAGTGCTAAACTTGTGAAATGCATCGGTATTCATAAAAGATTTAACACAATCAAACTCAAGCTTAATACCTAACTCTTTACCTTCGTCGAGTTCCGAATCTTCAGAGTTGCATTTAATTCTTTCTAAAAGATCCTGCCTGAGTTCAATAGTCTTCTTCATAAAAGAACCAGTACAAGAAGTATCTAGCATGGATCGATCATCATGAGAAAGCCGAGCATAAAAATTCTGAATAATAATTTCTCTAGAGAGCTCATGATTGGGGCATGAATATAACATTGACTTAAGCCTCCCGCAAGCTAGAGAGATACTTTCTCCTTCACGAGGCCAAAAATTATATATATAATTCCGATCACGATGTACTAGATGCATAGGATAATTTTTTTTGGTGAAATTCCAATTTCAATCGATTCCAGTTCCAAGATCCAATATCATCGCATAGCCTATACCATGTCAATGCTTTTCCCTATAAAGATAAAGGGAATACCTTCTTCTTAGCTTCATCTCCAGATAAATCTGCAAGCTTAAATAATCCATAAATTTCATCCACAAATATCAAGTGCATATCAGGATGTTCAGTTCCATCTCCTGCATAAGGATTAGATAGAAGTTGTTCTATCGTAACCGAAGGAATTTCATAACCAATATTTTCAGTAGGTGCAGTAGGTTGAGGGGCAACTAATTGTACTTCCGGTCGAGGTGAAGATACCCCGAACAAACCCCTCAAAGGATGGTTCTCCATAGTAACAAGTGACAATAAATTTCAGCACATAGTAATAATTTTTCCTTACCAAGAGCGCTTCACTCCCCGACAACGGCGCCAAAAAAGAGTCTTGATGACCCACAAGTATAGGGGATCAATCGTATTCCTTTCGATAAATAAGAATGTCGAACCCAATGAGGAGCAGAAGGAAATGACAAGTGGTTTTCAGCAAGGTATTTTCTGCAAGCACTGAAATAGTAGGTAACAAGTAGTTCGATAGCAAGATAATTTGTAACAAGCAAGTAACGGTAACGGTAAATAAAGTGCAGCAAGCTAGCCCAATCCTTTTGTGGTAAAGGACAGGCCAAAACGGTCTCTTATGATAAGCAAAGCGTTCTTGAGGGTACACGGGAATTTCACCATGTCACTTTCATCATGTTGGTTTGATTTGTGTTCACTACTTTGATAATTTGATATGTGGGTGGACCGGTGCTTAGGTGTTGTTCTTACTTGAACAAACCTCCTACTTATGATTAATCCCCTCGCAAGCATCCGCAACTACGAGAAAAGTATTAAGATAAAATCTAACCATAGCATTAAACTTTTGGATCCAATTCGGTCCCTTACGAAGTAGCGCATAAACTAGGTTTTAAGCTTCTGTCACTCTAGCAACCCATCATCTAATAACTACTCCACAATGCATTCCCTTAGGCCCAAATATGGTGAAGTTCCATGTAGTCGACGTTCACATGACACCACTAAGGGAATCACAACATATATATCATCAAAATATCGAACGCATATCAAGTTCACATGATTACTTGCAACATGACTTCTCCCGTGACCTCAAGAACAAAAGTAACTACTCACAAATAATAATCATGCTCAAGATCAGAGGGGTATTAAATAGCATAATGGATCTGAACATATAATCTTCCACCAAATAAACCATATAGTAATCAACTACAAGATGTAATCAACACTACTAGTCACCCACAGGTACCAATCTGAGGTTCCGGTACAAAGATTGAACACAAGAGATGAACTAGGGTTTGAGAGGAGATGGTGTTGTTGAAGATGTTGATGGAGATTGGCCTCCCAAAGATGATAGGGTTGTTGGTGATGACGATGGCGATGATTTCCCCCTCCGAGAGGGAAGTTCCCCCGGTGGAATCGCTCCGCCAAAGGGTAAAAGTGCTCCTGCCCAAGTTCCAGCTCGAGACGGCGGCGCTTCATCCCGAAGGTTCCCCCGTGATTTTTTTCTAGTTCAAAATGACCTATATACCAGAAGATGGGCACCGGAGATGGGCCGTGCTGGGCACAACCCACCAGGGCGCGCCTGGGGGCCCAGGCTCGCCCTGGTGTCTTGTGCTCACCAGGGTGGCCCCCTCCGATAGTTATTTGCTCCAGTATTTTTTATATATTCCAAAATAATTCTCCGTAAATTTTCATCTCATTTGGAGATGTGCAGAATAGGTAACTCTGACGTAGCTTTTTCATGTCCAGAATTCCAGTTGCCGGCATTCCCCCTCTTTGTGTAAACCTTGCATATTATGAGAGAAAAGGCATTAGAATTACTCCAAAAAGCATTCTTATGCATAAAAACATTATAAATAACAGTAAGAAAGCATGATGCAAAATGGACGTATCAGGTATGTCTTTGTTGTTCATCTTGGGTGGGAAACAAACAGTACAACAATCATTATCTGTCTTTTTATTAAATTAAAGCTATCATCAACCTGCTATCATTATTTTTGGATCTATCCACTGGTTGTTACCATCACTCTAGATTTTTGCATACTCTCCTTACATAATCTCACTATATTTTTTGCGTATGCATGTCAGATATTGTACATAGTCATGTTGAACATGTAGAGAAAAGGAGAAGAGTTTTGCGCTGCAATACAATGCCATGCAGACATCGCTCCATGGTGGGTGCAATGGCAAACCCTCCTCCCCTCCTCCAGATTGTAATCCAGAGGAACATATCTATTCGGAGGCGGATTCAGATGGAACTGACCACTCCTATTTACCCCCCGAGGTGTTTGCTCTAACTTGGCATGATGATGTTGGTCATATCATGCATATGTTGCCTTGCAGTGCTTACTTTCAACATCATATATGTCATCTGCTTAGTTTATACATGTTCTGTAATGCCACATGTTTAGTTTCTATATCATATATGTGAATTATGCAATCTCATCTTTTTTTAGCCAGCCATAATATATGTGAAATATGCAATGCCATCCTGTTTAGCCAGGCATCATATATTTGAATTATATCTTGTCATTCCTTTTTTTCATTACATTTCCATTTGTCGACAATGTTTGTACATTCAACTACTCTTCCTGTGAATCAGCCATTTGAGTGGGTGATGGAAAAATCTGGAGTGGAAACAAGGTCTTCAGAGCAGACAGTGCTACCTGTCGAAGCAGGTCTCTTGCTAGGTGTAGATAGCTCCTTAGAGATGGATTTAGAGACAGATGGCCAGTCCTATTCCCCCACCAAGTTGTATGCTCTAACTTGGCACGGTTATACTGCTCATATCATGCATATGGTGTCTTGCATTGCATAGTTTAGACATCATATACACAATATTCAACACCATGTTCTAAGTTCAGACATCATATATGTGAATGCCATCTGCTTAGTATATAAATCACGTATGTGAATTATATCATGCGATCCTGATTAATTAGATAACGTGTATGTGAATTATGTCATGCGAACCTGTTTACTAAAGACATCATACAATTATCTCATGACATCCTATTTAGTTAGTCATCATATCTTTGAATTATGTCATGCTATGCTATCCAGTTTAGATAGACATCATATATGTGAAATTATGTCATGCTATCCTTTTTAGTTAAACAATATATATGTGAACTATTTCATGCCCTCTTTTTTCCACACTATCTATTGCATCTGTCTCTCATACAAGGTCTGTACATTCAACTACTTTTCTTGTTTATCAGCCATTTGAATTGGAGGGGTGATGGCAGTATCTAGCAGAGTAAAAACACGGTCTTCAAGTAAAACAGTGCTACCACTTGGTGGAGATAGCACCCCGGTTGTACATGCATAAGAACTAGCCCTACCACACATAACCCAGACTCTGGCAGATTGTACCCCTACTCCGATGGACAGAGAACTAGCTTCACCCAATCTAACCCCAACCCCAGTAGATAGTAACCCAGTTCCAGTTAACACAACACCATCTCCACCACAGAGCTCCCGAACAAGAGCAGTTAGTAAGGTAGCTCCAGTGCCCAAAGCGCCAGGACTACCACGGCGAACCCCAACTCCACCAGTTAGTACACCTATTCCTGTGGACGAAGCACAACCAGCCATTCATAGTTTAGCATCTATCGCATTTGATGTTGTTGAATCCTATGTGTGTATCTTCCCATCATGGAAAAATTATAATGAAGATGAAGGAAAAAGCCAGTTGCAAGTGTTCGTCCAGGAGTTATGTGTAAGTAATGTTATTTATGGCAATTACTTTGCTTTGTCCCATACTTTCTACCTCCATGCTGGTTATAATATAGCAAATGTTCCCATTTTTCTCTATAGAGAAGGACTGATTTGGAAACTCAGGATGAGGTAACCTGTGCTTATACCTCTGCTATCTTCAAGAATGCTTTGTGGCAGTATCGGAATTACCTAAAGAAAATGTACTTCACTGGCAAGGAAACTCATCAAATTCCCTTACTTTCTCCTGAGACACATTTACGAGACGGTGTCTCGGAACGCCTTGTACTGTACTGGTCCAGAACCAAGAATGTGGTAAGGTCTATGAGATCATTTTTATTTTGAAGTACTATATGCCTGCGTCTTACTGTACTCTGTTCATGTAGAACAAGTGCTTAAACCTGAAGAACAACTGTTCTCATTAAAATTGCATTGCTATGGTGCATACTGCTTTGCTCTTGTATCACTGTATTTACTCATACAAACTTATTTTTAAATTGAAGGATCCAATCGAAACTCCAATGGCATAACAGGTATGTTTAAACATGTTTCTTTAACAGGGAAGCAAGAGGGCGGCGGAGCTGGACAAGAAGCGGAGGGGAGACGTCGTATTCTTTCCGTCGAACCTGGATGGCCCGGTTTTGTAGGCAAGGTACGGGTACCTGTGGGGGAGGGAAGTCCCGAAAGGGCACGGCGCGCCCAATGTTTTGGCGGAGGGGGAAGAGGATCCGCCAAATTCATAACGATTCTTCTGCGCATATTTCATCTACGGCCTCTGCCCCCCTTTTTCTGATTTCTTTGAGGCGATGATGATGATTTATGGATTCCACCTCCTGGACTTCACGCCAAATGCAATGGCGACCATGGCCATCTTTGCCCATTTGTGTGAGAACTTTGTTGGAGTCGCCCCAATGTTGCTCTGTTCAGGCATTACTTTGTCCCACGGGTGGAGAACAAAACTCACCGCTCTGGGAACATCAGCTGGATGCCACGGGGGGCAAGGAAGTCCTGGGATTATATCCCTGGTCTGCAGCGCAAGAGGTGGGATGAGTGGAGAGGAGACTGGTGCTGGATTCAGGATGAGGAAGCCCCAGAGTTCTGCGAAGCACGGACAGTGTGTGTCTAGCGCAGCAAGGAATGGAGCGCATTCGGCCTCACCAATGATAGGCTTCGCCCGGCAATAAACAGGATCACCTGCCTGAAGGCTGCCGGGCTAACCATTGAGCATGTGGGGGCAGATTTTCTCCTTCGTCGCATCTTGCCACTGCAGAAGAGGGACAGACCCGCCTGGTTGTATGGTGATGCTGGGGACAGGATGAGATTGCTCCCAGGTTTGGCTAATAACTTGTCTGTTTATGGCCACGCCTGGTTGTGTGGCCAGCTGTTTGGCCGCTTCGAGCTATTCAAGCTCCCGGCAATCGTTATCCCTCTGAATGTCAATTCGGCCCGGGACCAGATCTTGAAGTGGATGCCGGATTGCAACGCTCATGGGGTGGCAGGTGATTGGCGGTTGCCCACTCTTGATGAAGAACTTGAATGGTCCAACGCCCTGGCGAAGAGGGCTGTCAGGGTGGAGACCAACATGTACAAACACACCTCCACCATGGAGGCAGCGTTTATCAAGAGGAGGATTGAGGAGGACAAAGCTGCCCGAATTGCTGCAATGGCAAGGGCTGCAAAGGTCGGGAAGGGAAAAGCTGAGGATGAGGGCTCCTCCATGGTGGTAGCGAGGCGCAGGCCACGGAAGAGGTTGCCGGGGAAGATCTTGCCGGGGACGAGATTTCCGGGCTTGAGGCTCTAGCTACCGCGGTAGCAGAGCTCCAAAAGGAGGAGGAGGTTGCTGAGGCAGTGGAGCCCGAAGCGGAGTGGCTCGCGGCTGGTCCTCAAGCCCTCGAGCCGATTTTGGATCAGCGTCCCCGCAGGCGTGCTGCTAACCGGGGAACGGTGGCCCCAAATCAAGTGCCTGTCGCCAATAAGATGAAGAAGACCACCACCAGAAATACCAAGACAGACGTGGCGTGCCGCCAGTCTCCTCGCCTTGCCGGGATCAAAGCTTCTCCCGCCAAGCAATCGGTGGATGTGGAGGGCGATTCCAGCTCTCATTATGGCTTGAGCTCTTCACAGAGCTCGTCTTCATCGGAGCCCCCAGCGCTTCAGCAGGGTTTGGGGCTGCCGGAAAGCTCCGCCCCTCCATCCCAGAAGAGAGGCAGAGCATCCCCGCCGCCCATGGAATTTGAATTGAGTTCCATGCTCATTGATGAGGAGTAAGGAAGATTTCCCTTTCTCTGATAACTTTAGTATACTTGATTATCTTTGCTGGCTGACCTTTTGTTTTGCTGTCATTGGCAGGAGGAGGAGGAGGAAACGGAGACCCTCATCCATCGATCAAAGAGGCTCCGGCATGCTGGGTCACCGAAGACTGTGGAGAGCTTGGGCTTGGTGGGGAGCAATACGGAGGATCCTGCACCGAGCCCCCAGCCCAGCCCCCGGCCTGAAAGTGGAGGGCTGGTTCCTTCTGCTGGAGGCAACAGAGACGAGCTTCCCACCCCTCCAGCTGGAGGAGGCGGCAAGATGACACGGGATGAGCCCTCCCTGGAAGGGTATGTTCCTCCCACTGACCCAGCCAAAGAACCCCTGGCGAGACCCTCCGTGGACGAGCCCGCACAGAGCATCACCGTGGCTGCCGCGGTACGGTGTGGAGTTCATGGCCCAGCAACTGATGCTACCGGGGAAACTAAGGCCCCTGCCCGGCAGGCTTCTCCGGGTACTTAACTTCCACTCTTCTCCTTCTTTCTCTTATGTATCCCCTCTCCCTATATCCCGGTAATCTAAAACTTCTGCCTTTTTTGCCATTCGCTTGTCCTTTCATCCGCAGTCCTCCAGGCCGAAGAGCCAGAACTGCTGGAAGAGGTGGCCAGCATAGGGAGAGCTGCCACGGACGAGGCTGCCGAGATCGCCACCGCGGAGGGACAGGGCCCCGCTGCCGGGAGTGTTCAAGATTCTTTGGCGGTGGCGGAACATACTTCTAAAAGTGCCCCAGATGTGGGAGTGGTGGTCGAGGGGAATATTCCCCTCCAAACCATGGATCCCCTTCCCTCCTTTGGGCCCATGGTGGGGACCTCGCCATCCCCCTCAAGCCAATTGGCGCTGGTGTTGGTGCAGCCTGGGATTGGAGCCCCCGGCCCGTCGACATCGACGAACATGGAGCTTGATGAAGAGCTCCAGCAAATCCTGGTGTCGCTGCACCAAGGGGTTGAAAAATCTGGCGATTTTGTTGCCGTTGCAATGGATTTGTCCTTCCTGGAGTCCGTGGCGGTGGGCATCAAAGAAATGCAGGCCCGACACGACCAGGAGTGGCAGGCGCTCAAAGAGCAGCGCGAGTCTGCCAACAAAGTGGACCAGAAGCTGAAGGACAAGTGCCTGGAGCTGCGCGAATGGCATGGCAAGCAGTTCCAGGTACTTATGAGGCATCAGGAGGCAATCCTGTGACGAGGGAAGATGTCATGGCCCGTGAAGCGCGCCTGGCAGATCACAAGGCACGTCTGGATGCCAGAGAGCAAGAGATTTCTCTTTGGGAGGAGAAGCTTGGAGCCATCCTTCGCGCCAAAGATGATGATCTGGAAGCCCTTATGCAGCAACGCACCAAGGAGTTGGAGGACAAGCACAAAGCTGCCCTGGACGTCCTCACAACTAATTCTACTGTTCGACTGAAGAAACTCACTGATGATCTTGTTGCCGCATCCGCTGCCAGGAAGGACCTTGATCGACAGGTGACTAAGCTGACTGAGGAGCTTGCCGGGAGCACTAAGGAGGTGGAGGCTCTCAAGGAGGAAGCGCGAAAGGCAAAGGTCCTTCTGAGTGATGTGCAGTCGCGGATTTCCTCCAGGACCCAAGGCCTCAAAACTGCCAATGGCACCATCACAGATCTGAAGGCCAGGATCGACACCTTGGAAAGCATGGCAGAGTCCAACGGAGCCCACCAGCAACAGCTGTCCAAAGATCTAGGCACCGCCCAACGCCTCCAGAAGGATGCAGAGGACAAGCTGACGAACCAATCCGAGCAGGTGAACCTCTGGATCAGGAGCATGATTGACATCGCTATGCGCCTTGCTGCCCAGACCGTAGCGATGGGCATGGACGGGCCAGCTTTCTTGATCAACAGGCAGGAGGTCCCTAGTGCCAAGCTAGGAGTTTTCTTCAATGAGCTGATCAAAAAGCTGAGGGTGCATGAAGAGGGGAGGGCCAAGCACTTCGCAACCGAGTCTCGAAAGCTTGCTCACGACGCCCTCCTCATGGTCCTGAGCAACATCGCCTGCCGTCATCCAGACCTCGACCTTGCCGACGGATTTAAGAAGCCACCGGTGGGTGCTGATGTTCCAGCTGCCAAAGAGAAAGCTGCCCCTCTGGCCGCCAGGGCCCTTCACGTCCCAACGGCTTCACGCAGTCGCCAGGCTTGACTCTGAGCTATTCTTGTCATCGTGCTATGCTGTAACAAAACATGATGTATGCTTCGTGTTTAGGTGTCGTACTATTTATGTTTGCGTGGAGCTGATGTCCCCTGCTTAATCTTAAACGCACGTTTATCCCTCTGAGCTTATATGCTTGTGTTCGTATGATTAGTCCCTATGCATGTTCTGCTTGCTTGCCGGTATCATATTGCCGCGATTGTCGTAAGGGTCCGGCCCTTAACATTCATCTTGGCGTGGATGCGTCCCGGCAAGTTTTTCCTTGGTAGCTCTCGACGCAGCCGCTCGTTCTGTGAGCAAGGCTCGGGACAGAACAAGGGTGCAGACAAAGAACTAGCCAAGGTTCCATCACACGAAGTATTTCATAGTATGAACACTCACTAAAACCAAGGGATAAACGGATGCAAAAATCTAGGATTCATCAAAAGGAAATGATTGCGTGGACTTAGCTTTTGTTCTTGCTCCTTCCCATCCTTTCCAGTTGCGTGCGTTTGGCGTGCTCGCGATACCCGGAAAGACGGAGGCCAAGTGAATAACTCTCTGGTTCCCGGCAGGGACCAACATACGTCAAGCGTGTCTGGCGGGCGGGAGGATATGGTGCCGGGCTTTCCCGGCCCCTCTTTCTCTCCTCCACTCCTTTCGAACAATCTGACAACGGCTGGCGCAAGAGTCCCGCCAGTGCGGACAGCCTTGCCGGAGCATACTTGCCGGGGCATCGATCAATGGATTCGTACCAGCGTTCTACTCAGGGTTTCCCTAAGCAGGCTAAATGCTAAACCGAGTATCGCGTGGTACTCATCAACATTGATGATGCCAGGGCCAGAGTAGCTCGATTGTCGAAGAGGGAGAGAGATGGAAAGAGGAGCCTCGTTCCCGCGCGCCTTGCCCCTTCTCCCCGGACGGCGCCCGAGCGGTGGTCACGTCGCCTAGGCCGCCTGGGGGGAGCATACCACCGCTAGCACCGATCTTCACCGCGGCCGCGACCGCGGTGGGATGAGATGATGAACAAAGCAGGTGCGGGGACGACCCCGCTCTCCCTCTTTGTCTTCATATCTCCATGAGCACCACCGACGCCAAAAGCTTTGGCTGGGCTGCAATGGAGACGACGCGCTGCCAACGCTCTCAGGTTTGCGCGAGTGATCCCCCTACCTGGCATGCCAAAGATGTCGTGGGAAACCACGGCCACCTATGGGGCCATGAGCCCCTTTTGGTTCGGCGGGGGGATGGGCACGTTGCACAAAGAGCGGAGAAGCGTCGCGCAGCATGGCAGAGATCACACGGGCAGTCTTTACCCAGGTTCGGGCCGCCGTGAGGCGTAAAACCCTACTCCTCCTTTGGTGGATTGATGGTGGATAATGGTGGTGGACGTAGCACACTCACCCGGCAAGGTCGCTCTGGGGGCGAGAGTGGCTACGAGCGTATCAATATGCGAGGGTCCAACCCTTTCTACGGTCGCCATGGGCCTCCTTTTATAGATTAAGGGGTCACCACAGTGGCAAATCAGTCTTTGCGTACTGATTAGATAGCTAACAGTGCTATCATATCTACCTCTGCAGGCTGACAGAGCGCATTAAATTCGCCACTCAGTGTCACATCACAGCCCGCCCGGCAGGCCCTGCCGGGCTGTTTTGCCAGCTTCGCACCTGCTCGCTTGACACGTCTCAGGACGGGTGTCATATGGAGGTGTTTGTTGTAGGAAGTGGCTGCCATGTGGCAAGAAGCAGCCACTTAGTCACCTTGGAGCTTGACACCGCTTTGATTAATGACATGCGTCGCTTGTGAGGTGGAGCGGTGGAGTGGCTTGCCTCCGCCAGCCCCGGCAGGCTTGCCGGGACGGTCTGGGAGCTTGCTTTCGGGGCAAAACCCGACCCTGCCGGGCTCGCCTGCCCGACAAGGTAGGTCCTTCCCGTAGCGATGCCTTGTTCCTCTGGCTCACCTTGGCCTTCTCGACTTGCACTTGGATCCTTCAAAGGAATTGATCCTCCTTGTCTGGTCTGACCTTGGTCTTGTAATCTTGTCTTCGAGCCTGTTAGCTTGCTGTCCGCGCACAGTCAGGGGAAAACATATACCCCTGTCTGTGTTCCCCGACAGTCTCAACTACAAGCTGAAAGACATCGATCAACTGTGCCACGACAAGAAGCCAAAGGACTGAGGAAGTCCCTGCAGAATTCAGATGCATACTTTCTGGTGCAACAACAAGCGTTGGAGGATTTTAGCACCAAACAAGAGAAAGCTAATAAGCTTGCTAAGCTTACTACCAGCATGGTGGATACCCAGGATAATGTTTCTTGAGCTCTTCTGAAGTTGTTTCACTTATGGACTTGTTTTGCTGCCACGTTTATTTGCACTGGTGGTCAATTTAGACGCTCAGTGTATGTAATATGCTGCTTTGTTCCCTATATTTGCATTGGTGGCAAACTTTGATGCCCAGTGGATGTAATATGTGTAATAGCCATAATAGCCTAGTGTAAGTTGCTTGCTTATTTATTTCCTTATTGTCTTGTTTATTTATTTGCTTCTAGTCACTGCAGTTCTTTTCCCGCGGTTTGCTAGTGGCCACAATAAAATATTTTTTAAAACTAGGCCACAGTAACCATGGGTAACATATGGACCATTGTAACTATGGTCCTGCTACCTGATGTAGTGACCATGGGCCTCCTACGGGCCGTAGGGTCCATGGGCCTTCTACGGGCCATAGAATCATTGGGCCTTCTACGGGCCATATGATCGATTGGCCAAACATGGGTTGTACAATTCGTTGACCAATAACGGACCGCAATATGGGCCATAAATGGGCTAGAATGGGAATCATCTATTTATGGGCTGACCATAACGGGCCGTTAATAGGCCAATATGTATAACGGGCTTAATTCTATCGAGAGGCACAACAGGTCATTAATGGGCCATATTAGATGACGCTATGAAAACGACCCAATGGATTACCGGGCCATAAACGGTCCGACTGTAACGACCGGCTGAATTTGGCCCACAAGTAGAACAGGCCAGTAACGGACCATAAGTAATCGAATGCTGAAAATGAGCCCAAGAATAAATGGGCCATTAAAAGGCCGAAAGATAACACGGGTTGGAAACGGCCCGGTGGAATAATGGGTCGTTAATGGGTATAAAGCGATATACTGTTCATTATGGGCCAGTTTCAGCACGGGCCGTTAAAGGGCCCAGAGTTACAAAGGGCCTCGTATGGGCCAAAAGACATCATGGGCCATACATGGGTCGGAAGTTACAACGGGCTGGAATCATATTGGATGGCCTAGATGATGCTACTGGGCCTAATTCGGATAGGCCATAACGGGTCGTGAGTTAGCGGGTTGTAAATGGGCTATATGCGAACATGCCATTAACAGGCTTTCCGTTGGCCGGCCCGCTACCTTTTGACCAAATCAAACGGGGCGGCCTTTTGACCTAAATGAGCCACTGTTGGGCTGATCCACGTGTCGACATATCAATGGCGCGTCCCGTCCATTCGCTGGATGACATCTGTCCCAACGGGGAGCCGACACGTGTTTCCTTCGGGCAATGAGAATTTTACACGTGGAAAATCTCTATTGGTCGTTGTTGTTAACGGGTTATCGGATCCAAAATTGGACCCGATAGCTTAACGGTGACCCGTTACGGTGGATGCCACGTGTCGGTTACACTTTACTAAAGCACTTCCATGACGCGTCATTTATCGTCATGGAAGTGGGCACTTCCGTGATGATAATTTGAGTATTGTCATGGAACACTTCTACGACAACACAAGTATGACTATCTTGATTCTGTCATAAAATCATCATGGATGTACATGCATGACAGAAAATGTGACCTACTGTGACAAACACCTATCTGTTGGGAAACGTTGCATGGAAAACAAAAAAAACTCTACGCACATGCAAGATCTATCCATGGAGATGCATAGCAATGAGAGGGGAGTGTGTGTGTCTACGTACACTCGTAGACCGTAAGCGGAAGCGTTTGTTAACGCGGTTGATGTAGTCAAACTTCTACGCGATCCAACCGATCGAGTACTGAACGTACGACATCTCCGCGTTCAGCACACGTTCAGCTCGGTGACGTCCTCGCCTTCTTGATCCAGCAAGACGGCGAAGTAGTAGATGAGTTCCGGTAGCACGACGGCATGGTGACGGTGGTGGTGATGCTATCTCCGCAGGGCTTTGCCTAAGCACTACAAAAATATGATCGAGGGACGAAACTGTGGAGGGGGGCGCTGCACACGGCTAAGCGATTGTCGTGGTTATGTGTGGCGCCCCCCTCCCACATATATATAGGTGGGGGGAGAGGGGAGCAGCTAGGAGGCGCCCAAAGTAGGGTCGAATCCTACTTGGGCTCCTGCCCTGGCCGCGCCCCCCCTTACCATATATGCCGGAGGGGGAAAGGAAAGGGGGAGAGGGAAGGAAGGGGGAAGCCGAATCCCCCTCCTTCCTTTCTCCCATAGGCCGGCTGCCATAGGGGGGGTGCGCCAGCCCCTTGTGGGCTGGTGTGCTCCCCTCTAATGGCCCAATAGGCCCATCTTCCTCCCGGGGCTTCCCGGAACCCCTTCCGGTGATCCGATGACCACCCGGTACCTCCCGAAACTCTTCCGGTGTCTGAATAGTATCGTCCTATATATCAATCTTTACCTCTGGACCATTCCGGAGCTCCTCGTCATGTCTATGATCTCATCCGGGACTCCGAACAACATTCGGTCACCAAATCATATAACTCATATAACACTATATCGTCAACGAACATTAAGCGTGCGGACCCTACGGGTTCGAGAACTATGTAGACATGACCGAGACACCTCTCCGGTCAATAACCAATAGCAGAACCTGGATGCCCATATTGGCTCCTACATATTCTACGAAGATCTTTATCAGTTGAACCTTATGACAACATACGTAATTCCCTTTGTCCATCGGTATGTTACTTGCCCGAGATTCGATCGTCGGTATCTTCATACCTAGTTCAATCTCGTTACCGGCAAGTCTCTTTACTCGTTCCGTAATACATCATCTTGCAACTAACTCCTTAGTCAATTTGCTTGCAAGGCTTCTTATGATGTGTATTACCGAGAGGGCCCAGAGATACCTCTCCGATACTTGGAGTGACAAATCCTAATCTCGATCTATGCCAACTCAACAAACACATTCGGAGATACCTGTAGAGCATCTTTATGATCACCCAGTTATGTAGTGATGTTTGATAGCACACAAGGTATTACTCTGGTGTCCGGGAGTTGCATGATCTCATAGTCGAAGGACCATGTATTTGACATTAAGAAAGCAATAGCAATAAACTAAACGATCATATGCTAAGCTAACGGATGGGTCTTGTCCATCACATCATTCTCCTAATGATGTGATCCCGTTATCAAATGACAACACATGTCTATGGTTAGGAAACCTTAACCATCTTTGATCAACGAGCTAGTCTAGTAGAGGCTTACTAGGGACACGGTATTTGTTTATGTATTCACACATGTATTTAAGTTTCCGACCAATACAATTCTAGCATGAATAATAAACCTTTATCATGAATAAGGAAATATAAAATAACAACTTTATTATTGCCTCTAGGGCATATTTCCTTCATTCTCCCACTTGCACTAGAGTCAATAATCTAGATTACATTGTAATGAATCTAACACCCATGGAGTCTTGGTGTTGATCATGTTTTGCTCGCGGAAGAGGCTTAGTCAACGGGTCTGCCACATTCAGATCCGTATGTATTTTGCAAATCTCTATGTCTCCATCCTTGACCTTTTCACGAATGGAGTTGAAGCATCTCTTGATGTGTTTGGTTCTCTTGTGAAACCTGGATTCCTTTGCCAAGGCAATTGCTCCAGTGTTGTCACAAAAGATTTTCATTGGATCCGATGCATTGGGTATTACACCCAGATCGGATATGAACTCCTTCATACAGACTCCTTCATGTGCTGCTTCTGAAGCAGCTATGTACTCCGCTTCATACATAGATCCCGCCACGACGCTCTGCTTGGAACTGCACCAACTGACAGCTCCACCATTCAATATAAATACGTATCCGGTTTGTGACTTAGAGTCATCCGGATCAGTGTCGAAGCTAGCATCAATGTAACCCTTTACGATGAGCTCTTCGTCACCTCCATAAACGAGAAACATATCCTTGGTCCTTTTCAGGTACTTCAGGATGTTCTTGACCGCTGTCCAGTGATCCACTCCTGGATTACTTTGGTACCTCCCTGCCAAACTTATGGCAAGGCACACATCAGGTCTGGTACACAGCATAGCATACATGATAGAACCTATGGCTGAGGCATAGGGAATGACTTTCATCTTCTCTCTATCTTATGCAATGGTCGGGCTTTGAGTCTGACTCAATTTCACACCTTGTAACACAGGCAAGAACCCTTTCTTTAACTGATCCATTTTGAACTTCTTCAAAACTTTGTCAAGGTATGTGCTTTGTGAAAGTCCTATTAAGCGTCTCGATCTATCCCTATAGATCTTGAGGCCCAATATATAAGCAGCTTCACCGAGGTCTTTCATTGAAAAATTCTTATTCAAGTATCCTTTTATGCTATCCAGAAATTCTATATCATTTCCAATCAACAATATGTCATCCACATATAATAACAGAAATGCTACAGAGCTCCCACTCACTTTCTTGTAAATGCAGGCTTCACTGTAAGTCTGTATAAAACCATATGCTTTGATCACCTCATCAAAGCATATATTCCAACTCCGAGATGCTTGTACCAGTCCATAGATGGATCGCTGGAGCTTGCACACTTTGTTAGCACCTTTAGGATCGACAAAACCTTCTGGTTGCATCATATACAACTCTTCTTTGAGAAATCCATTAAGGAATGCAGTTTTGACATCTATTTGCCAGATTTCATAATTATAAAATGCGGCAATTGCTAACATGATTCGGACAGACTTAAGCATCGCTACGGGTGAGAAAGTCTCATCATAGTCAACTCCTTGAACTTGTTGAAAACCTTTCGCGACAAGTCAAGCTTTGTAGACAATAACATTACCATCAGCGTCAGTCTTCTTGAAAATCCATTTATTCTCTATGGCTTGCCGATCATCGGGCAAATCCACCAAAGTCCATACTTTGTTCTCATACATGGATCCTATCTCAGATTTCATGGCCTCAAGCCATTTATAGGAATCTGGGCTCATCATAGCTTCTTCATAGTTCGTAGGTTCGCCATGGTCTAATAACGTAACTTCCAGGACAGGATTACCGTACCACTCTGGTGCGGAACATGCTCTGGATGACCTACGAGGTCCAGTAGTAACTTGATCTGAAGTTTCATGATCATCATCATTAGCTTCCTCTCTAGTTGGTTTAGGCATCACGGGAACGGTTTTCTCTGATGTGCTACTTTCCAATTCAAGAGAAGGTACAATTACCTCATCAAGTTCTACTTTCCTCTGACTCACTTCTTTCGAGAGAAACACCTTCTCTAGAAAGGACCCATTCTTAGCAACAAAGATCTTGCCTTCGGATCTGTGGTAGAAGGTGTACCTAATAGTTTCTTTAGGGTATCCTATGAAGACGCACTTCTCCGATTTAGGTTCGAGCTTATCAGGCTGAAGCCTTTTGACATAAGCGTCGCATCCCCAAACTTTAAGAAATGACAGCTTAGGTTTCTTACCAAACCACAGTTCATATGGTGTCGTCTCAACGGATTTAGACGGTGCCCTATTTAACGTGAATGCAGTTGTCTCTAATGCATAACCCCAAAACGATAGTGGTAAATCAGTAAGAGACATCATAGAACGCACCATATCTAATAAAGTACGGTTACGACGTTCAGACACACCATTATGTTGTGGTGTTCCAGGTGGCGTGAGTTGTGAAACAATTCCACACTGTTTTAAATGAAGGCCAAACTCGTAACCCAAATATTCGCCTTGATCAGATCATAGAAACTTTATTTTCTTATTACGATGATTCTCGACTTCACTCTGAAATTCTTTGAACTTTTCAAATGTTTCAGACTTGTGTTTCAGCAAGTAGATATATCCATACCTACTCAAATCATCTGTGAAGGTCAAAAACTAACGATACCCGCCGCGTGCCTCAACACTCATCGGACCGCATACATCGGTATGTATTATTTCCAATAAGTCATTAGCTCTCTCCATTGTTCCAGAGAACAGAGTTTTAGTCATCTTGCCCATGAGGCATGGTTCGCAAGTATCAAATGATTCATAATCAAGTGATTCCAAAAGTCCATCCGTATGGAGTTTCTTCATGCGCTTTATACCAATATGACCTAAACCGCAGTGCTACAAGTATGTTGCACTATCATTATCAACTTTTCATCTTTTGGCATCAATATTATGAATATGTGTATCACTATGATCGAGATTCAACAAGAATAGACCATTCATCAAGGGTGCATGACCATAAAAGATATTACTCATATAAATAGAACAACCATTATTCTCCGATTTAAATGAATAACCATCTCACAATAAACAAGATCCAGATATAATGTTCATGCTCAACGCGGGCACCAAATAACAATTATTGAGGTCTAAAACTAATCCCGAAGGTAGATGTAGAGGTGGCGTGCCGACGGCGATCACATCGACCTTGGAACCATTCCCGACGCGCATCGTCACCTCGTCCTTATCCAATCTTCGTTTATTCCGCAGCTCCTATTTCGAGTTACAAATATGAGCAACCGAACTAGTATCAAATACACAGGCGCTACTACGAGCATTAGTAAGGTACACATCAATAACATGCATATCAAATATACCTTTGTTCACTTTGCCATTCTTCTTATCCGCCAAGTATTTGGGGCAGTTCCGCTTCCAGTGACCATTCCCTTTGCAGTAGAAGCACTCGGTTTCAGGCTTGGGTCCAGCTTTGGGCTTCTTCCCGGGAGTGGCAACTTGCTTGCCATTCTTCTTGAAGTTCCCTTTCTTTTCCTTGCCCTTTTTCTTGAAACTAGTGGTCTTGTTAACCATCAACACTTGATGCTTCTTCTTGATTTCTACCTCCGCGGCCTTAAGCATTGCGAAGAGCTCAGGAATCGTTTTATTCATCCCTTGCATATTATAGTTCATCATGAAGCCTTTGTAGCTTGGTGGTAGTGATTGAAGAACTCTGTCAATAACACTATCAACTGGAAGATCAACTCCCAGCTGAGTCAAGTGGTTATGATACCCAGACATTCTGAGTATATGTTCACTGACAGAACTGTTCTCCTCCATCTTGCAGCTATAGAACTTGTTGGAAACTTCATATCTCTCAACCCGGGCATTTGCTTGAAATATTAACTTCAACTCTTGGAACATCTCATATGCTCCATGACGTTCAAAACGTTTTTGAAGTCCCGGTTCTAAGCTGTAAAGCATGGCACACTAAACTATTGAGTAGTCATCAAACCGCGTTTACCAGGCGTTCACAGCGTCTAGATTAGCGGGAGCGGGCTTGTCACCTAGCGGTGCATCAAGGACATAATTCTTCTGTGCAGCAATGAGGATAATCCTCAAATTACGGACCCAGTCCGTGTAGTTGCTACCATCATCTTTCAACTTAGCTTTCTCTAGGAACGCATTAAAATTCAGGGGAACGGTAGCTCGGGCCATTGATCTACAACATAGATATGCAAAACTATCAAGACTAAGTTCATGATAAATTAAGTTCAATTAATCAAATTACTAATGAACTCCCACTTAAATAAACATCCCTCAAGTTATATAAGTGAAACATGATCCAAATCAACTAACCATGTCCGATCATCACGTGAGATGGGGTAGTCATCAATGGTGAACATCTCGATGTTGATCATATCTACTATATGACTCATGTTCAACCTTTCGGTCTCCAGTGTTCCGAGACCATGTCTGTACATGCTAGGCTCGTCAAGTTTAACCCAAGTATTCTGCATGTGCAAAACTGTCTTACACCCGTTGTATGTGAACGTAGCGTCTATCACACCCGATCATCACGAGGTGCTTCAAAACGATGAACTTTGGCAACGATGCATACTCGGGGAGAACACTTTTATCTTGAAATTTAGTGAAGGAATCATCTTATAATGCTACCGCCGTTCTAAGCAAAATAAGATGCATAAAGGATAAACATCACATGCAATCAAAAATATGTGACATGATATGGCCATTATCATCTTGTGCTTTTGATCTCCATCTCCAAAGCATCATCATGATCTCCATCGTCACCGGCTCGACACCTTGATCTCCATCGTTGCGTCGGGGTCATCTCGCCAACTATTGCTTCTACAACTATTGCTAACGCATAGCGATAAAGTAAAGCAATTACATGGCGCTTGCATTTCATACAATAATTAAGAGACAACCCTAAGGCTCCTGCCGTTTGTCGATATTACAAGACATGATCATCTCATACATCAACATATATCACATCATATCTTGACCATATCACATCACAACATGCCCTGCAAAAACAAGTTAGACGTCCTCTACTTTGTTGTTGCAAGTTTTATGTGGCTGCTACGGGCTTCTAGCAAGAACCGTTCTTAACTACGCAAAAACCACAACGGTGATTTATCAAGTTTGCTGTTTAACCTTCTTCAAGGGCCGGTCGTAGTCAAATTCGATTCAACTAAAGTAGGAGAAACAGACACCCGCCAGCCACCTTTATGCAAAACAAGTTGCATGTCAGTCGATGGAACCGATCTCATGTGCGTGGACATGTAAGGTTGGTCCGGGCCGCTTCATCCCACAATACCGCTGAATCAAAATAAGACGTTGGTGGTAAGCAGTATGACTATCACTGCCCACAACTCTTTGTGTTCTACTCGTGCATATCATCTACGCATAGACCTGGCTCGGATGCCACTGTTGGGAAATGTTGCATGAAAAAAAAATCTACGCGCACGCAAGATCTATCCATGGAGATGCATAGCAACAAGAGGGGAGAGTGTGTCTACGTACCCTCGTAGACTGTAAGCGGAAGCGTTTGTTAACGCGGTTGATGTAGTCGAACTTCTTCGCGATCCAACTAATCGAGTACCAAACATACGGCACCTCCGCGTTCAGCACACGTTCAGCTTGGTGACGTCCTCACCTTCTTGATCCAGCAAGACGGCGAAGTAGTGGATGAGTTCCGGCAGCACGATGGCGTGGTGACGGTGTTGGTGATGCTATCTCCGTAGGGCTTCGACTAAGCACTACAAAAATATGACCGAGGGATGAAACTGTGGAGGGGGGCACCGCACACGGCTAAGAGATTGTCGTGGTTATGTGTGGCACCCCCCTCCAACATATATATAGGTGGGGGGAGAGGGGAGCAGCCAGGAGGTGCCCCAAGTAGGGCCGAATCCTACCTGGGCTCCTGCCTGCCCCCCCCCCCTTACCATATATGCCGGAGGGGGAAAGGAAAGGGGGGAGAGGGAAGGAAGGGAAGGCCGAATCCCCCTCCTTCCTTTCTCCCATAGGCCGGCTGCCATAGGAGGGTGCGCCAGCCCCTTGTGGGCTGGTGTGCTCCCCTCTAATGGCCCAATAGGCCCATCTTCCTCCAGGGGCTTCCCGGAACCCCTTTCGGTGACCGATTACCACCCGGTACCTCCCGAAACTCTTTCGGTGTTCGAATAGTATCGTCCTATATATCAATATTTACCTCCGGACCATTCCGGAGCTCCTCGTCGTGTCCGTGATCTCATTCGGGACTCCGAACAACATTCGGTCACCAAATCATATAACTCATATAACACTATATCGTCAACGAACGTTAAGCGTGCGGACCCTACGGGTTCAAGAACTATGTAGACATGACCGAGACACCTCTCCAGTCAATAACCAATAGCAGAACCTGGATGCCCATATTGGCTCCTACATATTCTACGAAGATCTTTATCGGTCGAACCTTATGACAACATACGTAATTCCCTTTGTCCATCGGTATGTTACTTGCCCGAGATTCGATCGTCGGTATCTTTATACCTAGTTCAATCTCGTTACCGGCAAGTCTCTTTACTCGTTTCGTAATACATCATCTTGCAACTAACTCCTTGGTCACTTTGCTTGCAAGGCTTCTTATGATGTGTATTACCGAGAGGGCCCAGAGATACCTCTCCGATACTTGGAGTGACAAATCCTAATCTCGATCTATGCCAACTCAACAAACACCTTCGGAGATACCTATAGAGCATCTTTATGATCACCCAGTTACGTTGTGACGTTTGATAGCACACAAGGTATTCCTCCAGTGTCTGGGAGTTGCATAATCTCATAGTCGAAGGAACATGTATTTGACATTAAGAAAGCAATAGCAATAAACTGAACAATCATATGCTAAGCTAACGGATGGGTCTTGTCCATCACATCATTCTCCTAATGATGTGATCCCGTTGTCAAATGACAACACATGTCTATGGTTAGGAAACCTTAACCATCTTTGATCAACGAGCTAGTCTAGTAGAGGCTTACTGGGGACACGGTATTTGTTTATGTATTCACACATGTATTTAAGTTTCTGATCAATACAATTCTAGCATGAATAATAAACCTTTATCATGAATAAGGAAATATAAAATAACAACTTTATTATTGCCTCTAGGGCATATTTCCTTCAGTATCATCACGGAAGTGCTTTTTTTGTAGTGCAAACCACAACTCATACGGTGTCGTGTCAACCGATTTAGATAATGCCCTATTTAAAGTGCATGCGGCTGTCTCTAATGCATAACCCCAAAATGATAGTGGCAAATCGGTAAGAGACATCATAGAACGCACCATATCCAATAGAGTACGATTATGACGTGCGGATAAACCATTACGTTGTGGTGTTCCAGGTGGTGTCAGTTTTTTGAAACAATTCCACATTGTCTTAAATGCATACCAAACTCGTAACTCAAATATTCACCTCCATGATCAGATCATAGAAACTTTATTTTCTTGTTACGATGATTCTCCACTTCACTCTAAAATTCCTTGAACTTTTCAAATGTTTCAGACTTGTGTTTCATTAAGTAAATATACCCATATCTACTCAAATCATCTGTGAAGGTAAGAAAATAACAATGTCCACCGCATGCTTCAACACTCATTGGACCACATACAGTGGTATGTATTATTTCCAATAAGTCACTAGCTCGCTCCATTGTTCCGGAGAACAGAGTTTTAGTCATCTTGCCCATGAGGCATGGTTCACATGTCTCAAATGATTCATAATCAAGAGATTCCAAAAGTCCATCATCATGGAGTTTCTTCATGCGCTTTACACCAATATGACCTAAGCGGCAGTGCCACAAATATGTGGTACTATCATTATTAACTTTGCATCTTTTGGCATCAATATTATAAATATGTGTATCACTACAATCGAGATTCAACAAGAATAAACCATTCACAAGGGGTGCATGACCATAAAAGATATTACTCGTATAAATAGAACAACCATTATTCTCTAACTTAAATGAATAACCGTCTCGCAATAAACAAGATCCAAATATAATGTTCATGCTCAACGCAGGCACCAAATAACAATTATTTAGGTTTAAAACTAATCCCGAAGGTAGATGTAGAGGTAGCGTTTCCGATGCGCATCGTCACCTCGCCCTTAGCCAGTCTTCGTTTATTTTGTAGCTCCTGTTTCGAGTTACAAATATTAGCAACCAAACCAGTATCAAATACCCACGCGCTACTATGAGCACTAGTAAGGTACACATCAATAACATGTATATCAAATAATTGACATTGACAGCCTTCTTATCTGCCAAGTACTTGGGGCAGTTCCGCTTCCAGTGACCATTCCCCTTGCAGTAGAAGCACTCATTCTCAGGTTTGGGTCCAGCCTTGGGTTTCTTCACGGGAGCGGCAACTGTCTTGCCATTCTTCTTGAAGTTCCCTTTCTTTCCCTTGCCTTTCTTGAAACTAGTGGTCTTTCTAACCATCAACACTTGATTCTCCTTCTTGATTTCTACCTCCGCGGCCTTAAGCATCGCGAAGAGCTCGGGAATCGTTTTCTCCATCCCTTGCATATAATAGTTCATCACAAAGGCCTTATAGCTTGGTGGTAGTGACTGGAGAACTCTACCAACAATGATCGTGTCATCTGGAAGATTAACTCCCAACTGAGTCAAGTAGTTGTGAAACCCAGACATTCTGAGTATATGCTCACTAACAGAACCGTTCTCCTCCATCTTGTAGCTAAAGAACTTGTCGAAGGTGTCATACCTCTCAACCCGGGCATGAGCTTGAAATACCAATTTCAGCTCCTGGAACATCTCATATGCTCCATGGTGCTCAAAACGTCTTTGGAGCCCCGGTTCTAAGTCGTAAAGCATGGCACATTGAACTATCGAGTAGTCATCCGAAAGTGCCTGCCAGATGCTCACAACATCCACAGACAACGCTGGAGGGGGTGCGGCACCTAGCGGTGCATCAAGGACATAAGCCTTATGTGCAGCAATGAGGATAATCCTCAAGTTACAGACCCAGTCCACATAGTTGCTTCCATCATCTTTGAACTTAGCTTTCCCTAGGAACGCATTAAAATTCAGGGGAACTACAGCCCGGGCCATTGATCTACAACACAAATTTTGCAAAGACAATTAAGACTAAGTTCATGATAATTAGTCTAGTCAATCAAATTACTAATGAACTCCCACTTAAATCAACATCCCTCAAGTTGTGTAAGTGATACATGATCCAAATCAACTAACCCATGTCCGATCATCACGTGAGATGGGGTAGTCATCAATGGTGAACATCTCCATGTTGATCATATCTACTATATGACTCATGTTCGACCTTTCGGTCTCCTGTGTTTCGAGGCCATGTATGTACATGCTAGGTTTGTCAAGTTTAACCCAAGTATTCTGCATGTGTAAAACGGGCTTACACCCATTGTATGCGAACATACATTCTATCACACTCAATCATCATGAGGTGCTTCAAAATGATGAACTGTTGCAACGGTGCATACTTAGGGAGAACACAATTTCTTGAAATGAAGTGTAGGGATCATCTCATAATGCTATCGTCGTCCGAAGCAAAATAAAATGCATAAAAAGATAAACATCACATGCAATCAATATGTGACATGATATGGCCATTATCATCTCGTGCCTTTGATATCCATCTTCAAAGCACCGACATGATCTCCATCGTCACCGGCATGACACCATGATCTCCATCATCGTGTCATCACGTGGTCGTCTCGCCAACTATTGCTAATGCATAGCGATAAAGTAAAGCAATTACATGGCGATTAATAAATTAAAGACAACCCTATGGCTCCTGCCGGTTGCCGAACTCATCGACATGCAAGTCATGAACCTATTACAAAACATGATCATCTCATACATCAACATATATCACATCACATTTTTGGCCATACCACATCACAACATGCCCTGCAAAAACAAGTTAGACGTCCTCTACTTTGTTGTTGCAAATTTTACGTGGCTGCTATGGGCAACTAGCAAGAACCGTTCTTACCTACGCAAAGCCACAATGGTGATAATCAAGTTGCCTTTTAACCTTCTACAAGGACCGCCTTCGTCAAATTATATTCAACTAAAGTAGGAGAGACAGACACCCGCTAGCCACCTTATGCAAAACAAGTTGCATGGCAGTCGGTGGAACCGGTCTCATATGCGAGGACATGTAAAGTTGGTCCGAGCCGCTTCATCCCACAATACCACGGAATCCAAATAAAACAAGAGAGGTAAGCAATTTGAGCATCAACACCCACAACTTCTTTGTGTTCTACTTGTGCATATACATCTACGCATAGACCTAGCTCATGATGCCACCGATGGGGAACGAAGCATGAAAATCAAAAAAATTCATACGAACACCCAAGATCTACCTAAGAGAAGCATACCAATGAGAGGGGAGAGGGTGTATACGTACCCTCGTAGACCGTTAAGCGGAAGCGTATATTACGCGATTGATGTAGTCGTACTCGTCATGATCCAATCGCGATCCAAATCGATGAAGTACCGAACAGACGGCACCTCTGCGTTCAGCACACGTACGGCTCGATGACGCTCCTCCTCCTTGATCCAGCAAGCAAGGAAGGAAAAGTAGATGGGATCGCTGGCAGCACAACGGTGTGACGATGATGGTGGTGGAGTGATTCTGGCAGGGCTACATCGAACGCACCGAAACAACAAAGACGGAGGAGTTACGAAGTAACGGGAGAGAGGGGGGCCAAGGGCTTGTGTGTCCTCTTGGGGCACCCCTTCCCTTTGTATATAGGTGGAGGGGCATGGTGGCTAGCCCTCCAAGCCCTAGGGCTGGCGTACCAAGGGGGTGGACTTGGACTCTGTCAGCGTTCTGGGAACGGGGGTACCCAGACTTGCTTGCCTGCGGCCCACGGCGTGGCTCCATCGACGGCCTGGTACGGCCCAGCTTCAGCAATAACAACTCAAGACCCTCGCGAGGGGCCAAGCCTCGCGAGGCGGACGACACCAAGACCTCCACGAGGAGCGGCCTCCTCAGGCTGGCTCCCGAGGAGTGGAGATCTCTATGCAAGCCTCACCTCGTGAGGTCCGGATGACATGAGCCATGACGACCAAGGCCAGGCGGGCGCCAGCGGGCGCAGTGTACCAGTTTCCTCTTCGGTGCTAAAGAGGCAAGCGCAGGCGCGGAGTCCCGAGGAATCAGCCAAAGGTTTCCATTCCCGTGCAACAAGACCAAGACCGCCAGGACGGAGGTCATCACCGAGCCCACCATGGCATCACGACCAGAGGCTTTTGCAGGCGAAGACTACTTTTGTCAGGATAGCATGTACTAGCTGTCTCCCTTCGAATTTGGCCGTTGTGGGATCCCTTCCCACCTTTCATTTGGGAAGAGGACCAAGGCCACTATAAATAGAACTTAGCCACCGCCGTAGAGGGGGATCGAATCGACAGATCATCCAGATCACCCTCACTCACTAGCTCACTCGAGCTCAAGAACACCTCTCCTCCTGAGGCTATTCGCCACTGTACTAGTTCATCCTCAGCCCCTCGAGGCCAATCCACCACAAAGCAGGAGTAGGGTTTTACACCGCAAGGTGGCCCGAACCTGGGTAAACTGCTGTGTCTCTTTTCCTTACAATTCGTCGAGCTAGGCTGTGAGATTAGCGAGTAGGCAGACTGGGGAGGACAAGTTCTTCGCACGCACCCCAGAGTTCGAACCTCTCAAGGGTTTGCGGAACCCGAAATCTGACATTTGGCGCGCTAGGTAGGGGTGCGTCGAAGCTCCGCCTCTCCGTCCGCCACACTCCGCCCTTGCCTTTCAGCTCTCATGGCAGGCGCCTCTTCTCTGACTGAATCGAAGGGCGCGCACGGAGGCGCCGTGGGTCTCCGGGCCTTCACCCCCGCCTTACAGCGAGTGCAGTGGCCGCCCAAGTTTAGGCCGGAGATGCCGCCTCGTTACGACGGCGCGGAGGACCCGGCGGGGTTTCTCCAGGCGTATGAGGAGGCGGTTCTGGTAGCCGACGGCGACGACAAGGTCATGGCGAATTGGCTCCCCATGGCCCTCACGGGCACGCCGCGCGCTTGGCTCCTGGGCCTACCAGAATTTTCGGTGTCCTCCAGGGAGGAGCTGCGCGGCCGTTTCGTCATGCAATTCGCGGCACCGGCACCTCACATCGTTGCAGCCATCCTCGGCGGCTCGCAGGTGCCGCCCTCAGATCGCCACATCAAGCAGTTCTTTTGCTAGGCGGGTGACGCCCACGTGCAGCAGGCGGCGGCGCCGGGTTGGGCGGCGCCCAAGGCCGACCTCACCTTCGGCTCCGGGGACCACCCCGCGGTCACGGTCGACGCCGGCGCTCTCCCGATGCTCTGCACCCCCACCATTTGCAACGTGGCGGTCACCAAGACCCTCATCAACGGAGGAGCCGGCCTCAACGTGCTCTCAGTGGAAGCATTCGGCTTGCTTCATGTGCCCCATGGCCGGCTCCGCCCCACGAAGCCCTTCTCTGGAGTCGTCAACGGCTCCACCAACCCCATCGGGCAGATCCGCCTCCCCGTCATCTTTGGCACCCGCGACAACTACCGCACCGAGCTTATCGACTTCGACATCACCCGCATCAGCCTCCTGTACAACGCCGTCCTCGGGTACCCGGCCCTGGCCAAGTTCATGGCAGCGACTCACCCTGCCTACAAGCTCATGAAGATGCCGGGGAGCAGCGGCGTCCTCACCGTGGCAGGAGACACCAAGGACGCGCTGTTGGCCCTCAAGCTCGCCTTCAAGGCCACGGCGGCCGCGCGGCCGACTGGGGAAGGGGCCCCAGAGGCTCCGGGGGCTACGCCAGCGAAGAAGAAGAAGTTATTCTCTCAAGATCGGGCCGAGATGAAGCAGGTGCCGGTCGACGAAGACGGGGCATTGGGTGCCACCTTCACCATAGGCGCCAGCCTCCCTCCAGATCAAGAAAAGGCGTTGGTCGACTTCTTACGTGCGAACAAGGAAGTATTTGCATCGGAGCCCAAGGATCTAGTTGGGATCCCGAGGGGAATAATCGAGCATTACCTGAGGGTGTGCCCTAACGCACGACCGGTGAAGCAGAAGGCACGGCGGCAGTCCATAGAGAAGCAGTCGTTCATCGTCCAAGAGACCCTCAAACTGCAAGAGGCTGGTGTCATTCGGGAGGTGCAGTACCCAGAATGGTTGGCGAACCCGATCATCGTCCCCAAGAAGGGCGGAAAGGAGCGTATTTGCGTCGACTTCACTAACCTCAACAAGGCTTGCCCTCAAGACCCCTTTCCACTTCCGCGTATCGATCAGATCGTCGACTCCACCGCCGAGTGCGACCTGCTGTGCTTCCTGGACGCCTTCTCAGGCTATCAGCAAATCAAGATGGCGGTGCAAGATGTTGAGAAGACGGCTTTCGTGACCCCATGCGGGGTGTATTGCTACACCTGCATGCCGTTTGGGCTGCGTAACGCCGGAGTAACCTTCCAGCGGCTGATGCACATCGCTCTAGGCCGGCAGCTCGGGAGGAACGCAGAGGCATACATCAATGACATAGTGGTGAAGTCTCGGGAGGCAAGAACCCTTATTGAAGACCTGGAGGAAACATTTGCTAGCCTGCGCAAGGTGGATCTGCGACTCAACCCGGAGAAATGTGTGTTCGGCGTCCCATCCGGCAAGCTGCTGGGTTTCTTGGTATCGCACAGAGGGATCGAGGCCAACCCAGAGAAAGTCAAGGCCATAAAAAGCATGAGCCGGCCGCAGACCCTCAAGGAGATGCAGAAGCTGGCAGGTTGCGTGACCTCGCTGGGGCGTTTCATCTCCAAGTTGGGAGAACAAGCCCTCCTGTTCTTCAAGCTGATGAAAAGGAAAGGACCATTCGAGTGGACTCCGGAGGCTGACGCGGCCTTCCAAGACCTCAAGAAGTACCTCACCAGCCCGCCGGTGATGGTGGCGCCACGTGCCCTTGAGCCCCTGGTGCTCTACTTGGCCGCCACGCCTCACTCAGCCAGTGCAGCACTGGTGGCAGTGAGGGAGGAGCGCCTGGTCAAGGGCTCACGACGGGGCGCTCCGTCACCAGATGGGGCGCCGCGGTCCCAAGAAGGCGCTCCTGAGGCTCCGACTCCACCACCGGCCAACAGCGCTCCTGAGTCCTCAGCCAACCCCCCTGGCAGTGGGTCTCCTGAGGACGATGCTCCTGAGGGCACGGCTGCCATGGCGGATGACAAGGCTCCTGAGGACCCGCAGACTCAGGAGTTGCAAGACCTCACCAATGCTTCCTCCCTCGTCGAGCACCCGGTATACTTCGTCAGCACAGTGCTGCGAGACGCGCGGGCACACTACCCCATGCCACAGAAGCTGCTGCTTGTGCTCCTCGTCGCCTCCCGCAAGCTGCGCCACTACTTCCAAGGCCACCCCATCAAGGTTGTCTCGGCTTACCCCCTGGAGAGGGTGCTTCAGAGCCCCAACGCTGCAGGAAGGGTCGCCGAATGGAACATTGAGCTGCAAGCGTTCCAGTTGGAGTTCAGTACCACCAGGATCATCAAGGGTGCGGCCCTCGCTGACTTCGTGGCGGAATGGACTGACGTCCCTGACCGTGAAGTGTGCGAGGACCGCTCCCTCACACCCAGTGACGAGGCACCAGATGGTTGGATCATGTACTTCGACGGCGCGTTCTCGCGCCAGGGCGCGGGGGCTGGAGCTGTGCTTATTTCGCCCACCACAGACAAGCTCTACTACGCCGTGCAACTCTGCTTCCAACACGACGAGAAGGTCTCCAACAACATTGCGAAGTACGAAGGCCTGATCGCAGGACTCAAGGCCGCCGCAACACTGGGGGTCAGGCGCCTCACTGTCAGGGGCGACTCGCAGCTCCTCGTCAACTTCTCCAACAAGGAGTACACCCTGAAGGACGAGCACATGGAAGCATACCTTGAGGAGGTACGCAAAATTGAGAAACGATTCTTGGGTCTGGAATTGCAGCACGTGCCGCGAGGCACAAACAAGGAGGCGGATGACATCGCCAAGAGGGCGTCCCGGCGTCTGCCTCAGGAGCCTGGCGTCTTTGAAGAGCGGCTCTTCAAGCCATCGGCAGCTCCACCCACCGTTGAACCAGCACCGCCTCACGAGGATCCCCCCAGGCTCCTCCGTCGGGCGCCCCAGCTTGTGGCCTGACCTCAGGAGCTCGCCTCCTCCTCGCGATGGAACCTCAGGAGGGGTGTTAGACCGAGGAGTTCAAGGCGTACCTACTTCGGGGCACCCTGCCAGAGAAGGAGGAAGACGCGAAGCGTGTGGCCCGCCAGGCCACAGCATACTGCATCCAGGATGGTGAGCTCTATCGGAGGCGTCCAAACGATGTTTCTTTATGGTGCATCTCCAGGGAGCAGGGATGCGAGCTGCTGGCCGACATACACGGCGGGGACTGTGGGCATCACTCTTCACCGCGCACACAAGTGGGCAAGGCATTCTGCAACGGGTTCTACTAGCCCACGGCGCTCAACGATGCTGCCGAGCTGGTGAAGTCCTGTGAAGCCTGCCAGTTCCACGCCAAGCAGATCCACCAGCCCACTCAGGGCCTCCAGACCATCCCGCTCACATGGCCATTCGCGGTCCGGGGGCTGGACATCTTGGGGCCATTCCCACGGGCGCCCGGGGGCTACCGCTACCTCTACGTCGCCATCGACAAGTTCACCAAGTGGGCGAAGGTGGAAGCCATTCGCACCATCCCGGCTGGCTCGGCCGTCAAGTTCATCAGAGGCCTCGTTAGCCGGTTCGGAGTTCCTAACCGCATCATCACCGATAATGGCTCATAGTTCACCAGCAACCTTTTCAAAACATACTGTGCTAACCTTGGAACACAGATATGCTACGCTTCAGTGGCACACCCCAAGAGCAATGGCCAGGCCGAGCATGCTAACGCAGAAGTCCTGAGAGGCCTCAAGACGAGGAGCTTCAAGAAGAAACTCGAGGCCTGTGGCAGGGGCTGGCTCGACGAGCTCCAGTCCGTGCTGTGGTCCATCCGCACCACCGCAACCAAGCCGACAGGCGAGACTCCGTTCTTCCTCGTCTACGGAGCCGAAGCGGTTCTCCCTCACGAGGTCAAGCATCGCTCCACGCGGGTCTTGGCATTTGACGAGGCACGCCAGGATGCCACACAGGGGATGGACCTCGTGCTGGGGGAGGAACGCCGCCGTCAAGCCTCGCTCCGAGCGGCAAGGTACCAGCAGGCGCTGCGGCGGTACCACTGCCACAACGTCCGCTCCAGGACGCTCGAGGTGGGTGATCTCGTCCTGAGGCGGGTGCTCTTCAGGGAGGGGCTACATAAGCTCTCACCCATGTGGGAGGGCCCGTTCAGGATCGCTCGGGTCTCCAGGCCTGGCGCCGCGCGCCTGGAGACGCAGGACGGGATCCCCATCCAGAATGCCTGGAACATCCAGCACCTCTGGAAGTTCTACCCATGAAGCAAGGCCCCGTGCCTGTGAAGGTCTCCGCTCGTGACACTCTCACGTAATAATGAGTGGGGCTGTACATGCCCCGGAGTCTCCTGAGTGTCGCCCGCGGGCCTCATGGGGGCTCCCTCCCACGTCCTAGTGGCAGCACTTAGCTCCGCGCTGGTGAGAAGACTAGACTAGGTGCCGGACGCGACTGTTCTTTTGCTTGCTTTCTGTAGTTGGTTTCCAGCTTTTTAATGGAATTTGGAGTTTTCACGTTTCTCGTTTGCCAAAGCTGGAACTTTCTTGTCCTCTGTTCGTTCGCCTCTCCAGCCTTGTCCCAGGAAGAGCGGCAGTTGCCCGTCGCTCCTCCTCGCGCGTCCTGCGCATGGGGGCTAGGCAGGTGTGTGCGCTTGGTGCTCGCCGCGACCACACCTCACCGAAGCCCTGTCGCCCCAGAGCTTCGGTCCTTAAATCCTTGCGAGACGCTCTCAAATGAGCTCGTGGGCACGCGTACCTTTTCAAGTCTGTGCCTCCGGGCATTGCGACGCGGTGCACCAGCCACAACCAACCCACTCTCGGGGGCTCGCGCAAGGAAGGGCATGACACCCTGTGAAGTTTTCTAATAATTCTGCAGCTGTACAAAGCCTCCTGAGGCCCGACGGATCCTGAGTCGTTAAGAAGGAAACTTCGCCAGATGTTGCTGGAGAGGCGCACCCTCGCGAGGCGGGAAACTACAGCAAGCATATCAAGCTAAGTTATTCTAACCGCACCTGATCGGAATATCGGTATCCCGACACAATACCAAAAAAACAAACATAGCATAATGGCACGAGTGCCTTGGTTCATTACACGCCCCAGCGGGGCCCTCTACTTTTTTCAAGTGTAGGAGAAAGGAAAGGTTAAACAAAAGTGGCCCGCACGACCGCAACAGCTCCTGAGGCCAGGCTCCGGAGGCCCCGGGGCTCACCCCGAGTCTTCCTCCCGCTTCACTGGAGCGCGGCGATGAGACGACCCGTTGCCTTCCCCGATGCGAGCCCAGTGGCGTGGTGGTTGGTCATAGCCGCCGCTGTTGGTGCTCTCGCCAGAGGAGGAGCCGCCGCTGCTGAAGGAAGCGCGGCCGTCGTCAAGGCCAAGCTCATCGTCACCGCTGCCGCCTTCCGGGCAGCACCCCGCATGACGGCCATCCTCCCCGAACACCCTCACATAGAGGGGCGCGAGGCCGTCGTACCTGAAATGAAGGGTGCGCCTCCCGCTCAGGCCTCGTGCGCGGGCAAACGCCTGCGAACCGTGGGCCAAGGACACGCTGCCCGTCTCGGTGACTTCGACCCCAACCCAGGAAGCCTTGCTGCAACAGCCGTCAGCCTGCAGCCAGAGGCCGTCAAGCCCCGCGACCGGCAGCTCGCTCACGAAGAAGTGCGGGAGTGGGAGCCAGGTGCCGGCGGGCCTCTCCGACCACACGACGAACTCCGGGAGCACATCCGCCGAGTGGAAGCACGGCCAAGGAGGCCGGGCAACCACGGCCCGCCGCCCCTCGTCACAGGGGCTACCTCGCCCTTGGCGGCCCCTGCCTTGAGAAGAAGAAGCATCACCACGGCCGCCCAAAGCGACGCCGGCCACCGAAGGAGTATGCCCGCGCCCCCGAGGAGCTACCGCCGGGGTCGCAGCATGCTTGCGGGGGCGGCCTCGCCCTCTCTTGGGTGGCGGTGAACCCGGCCCCTACTTGGGGGCCTTCCCCTTCTCGGCGGCAGAGAACCTCCTCGTCAGCGCCATGGATGCTACGGCAAGAAGGGGAGGTGAAGAAGAAGGAGGAGCGGGCATCGAGAAGATGGAGACGAGTGAGGGGGGCTCTGCCTCTCCCCTCATTTATAGCCGGAGGGAGGCCAACCGCCGGCCTCCACGATCCCACGCAATGATGGTTCTTCTCTGCATGCAGCGGAGTCTCGTCAAGTCGAACGGTTGCCGAGGTAGCGTGGGGAAGCGGAGACGCCCACGTCCCATCAATCACCACGCGTCGACCAAGGCCACAGGCGGTTATGGCCCGCAGCGCTCCGCACTTGCCCCTTGGCCTCGCCTCGAAGCCAAGTTCGAGCGTGCCTTGGGCCCGGGGGCTACTGTCAGCGTTCTGGGAACGGGGGTACCCAGGCTTGCCTGCCTGCGGCCCACGGCGTGGCTCCATCGATGGACTGGTACATCCCAGCTTCAGCAATAACAACTCAAGACCCTCGCGAGGGGCCAAGCCTCGCGAGGCGGACGACACCAAGACCTCCATGAGGAGCGGCCTCCTCAGGCTGGCTCCCGAGGAGCGGAGATCTCTATGAAAGCCTCACCTCATGAGGTCCGGATGACGTGAGCCATGATGACCAAGGCCAGGCAGGCGCCAGCGGGGGCAGTGTACCAGTTTCCTCTTCGGTGCTAAAGAGGCAAGCGCAGGCGCGGAGTCCCGAGGAATCAGCCAAAGGTTTCCATTCCTGTGCAACAAGACCAAGACCGCCAGGACGGCAGGACAGAGGTCATCACCGAGCCCACCACGGCGTCACGACCAGAGGCTTTTGCAGGCGAAGACTACTTTTGTCAGGATAGCATGTACTAGCTGTCTTCCTTCGAATTTGGCCATTGTTGGATCCCTTCCCGCCTTTCATTTGGGAAGAGGACCAAGGCCACTATAAATAGGACTTAGCCACCGCCGTAGAGGGGGATCGAATCGACAGATCATCCAGATCACCCTCACTCACCAGCTCACTCGAGCTCAAGAACACCTCTCCCCCTAAGGCTATTCGCCACTGTACTAGTTTATCCTCAGACCCTCGAGGCCAATCCACCACAAAGCAGGAGTAGGGTTTTACACCGCAAGGTGGCCCGAACCTGGGTAAACTGCTCTGTCTCTTTTCCTTACAGTTCATCGAGCTAGGTTGTGAGATTAGCGAGTAGGCAGACTGGGGAGGACGAGTTCTTCGCACGCACCCCAGAGTTCGAACCTCTCAAGGGTTTGTGGAACACGAAATCTGACAGACTCCTAGTCCAATTCCCTCCTTTACATACACAGGTGGACTTTCCACCTTTCCCAGTCACATGGGCCTTGAGGGACTTGTGCGCCTGGCCCAATAAGGCCAGGGCACCTCCTCTCAGCCCATGCTGACCCTTGGGACGTGGTGGAACCCTCGGTGGACTTCCAGACTCCTCCGGAAGTTTCCGGAACCTGCTGAAAGCTTCCCGGTACAATACCGAAAAAACTAAAACTTTTTCCAAAACCCTGAAAGCAACTTTCCATATATAAATCTTTACCTTCGGACCATTCCAGAGCTCCTCATGACGTCCGGGATCTCATCCGGGACTCCAAACAACATTTGGTCACCAACATGCATATCCCAATATTACTCTAGCGTCACCGAACGTTAAGTGTGCGGACCCTACGGGTTCGAGAATCATGTAGACATGACGAGGCACCTCTCCGGTCAATAACCAATAGAGGGACCTGGATGCCCATATTGGTTCTTACATATTCCATGAAGATATTTTATCGGTTGAACCATGATGTTAAGGATTCGGTTAATCCCGTATGCAGTTCCCTTTGTTCGGTGATATGTTACTTGCCCGAGATTCGATCGTTGGTAACGAGATCTCCATACCTAGTTCAATCTCGTTACCGACAAGTCTATTTACTCGTTCCGTAATACAAGATCTCATGACTAACTTATTAGCCACATTGCTTGCAAGCTCTTTACAATGTTGTATTACTGAGAGGGCCCAGTGATATCTCTCTGTCACACAGAGTGACAAATCCCAGTCTCGATCCATGCTAACCCAACAGACACCTTCGGATATACCTGTAGAGCATCTTTATGATCACCCAGTTATGAAGTGACCTTTGATAGCACACAAGGTATTCCTCCGGTATCCGGGAGTTGCATGATCTCATGGTCCTAGGAATAGATACTTGACATGAAGAAAGCTATAGCAATAAACTCAAGTGATACGATCGAATGCTAAGCTTATGGTTGAGTCTTGTCCATCACATCATTCTCCTAATGATGTGATCTCGTTATCAAATGACATCTCATGTCTATGGTTAGGAAACCTTAACCATCTTTGATCAACGAGCTAGTCTAGTAGAGGCTCACTAGGGACATAGTATTTGTTTATGTATTCACACATGTATTTAAGTTTCCGGTCAATACAATTCTAGCATGAATAATAAACCTTTATCATGAACAAGGAAATATGATAATAACCAATTTATTATTGTCTCTAGGGAATATTTTCAACGCCGCCTTCCTCTTCATGCGGTAGGCGCGGCTGTCCGTCTCTGGCTGCAGCTCACACACCGGCGGGCTGGGTGGTGCGGGCACTAGCACCCAGTGGCTCCCCGCAGGGGGCGGTGTTGGCGGAGCTGGACGGTGGTGCTCGCACTACCGCCTCATGCGTTGATGGCAGAGAACGGGCAGGGCAGCGTCCCACCATCATGGAGGAAGAGCCGACGGCCATCGAGGAGGAGCTCTTGCCCCGGTCCATCCGCGAGCACCGGAGCGCGAGCTCCTCCTCGTCCGAGTCGGACGCGCCGGAGGAGTCTCGACGGAGGGCCCCAACCAGTCGATGCCATCAGATTCGGAGTCAGAGCCAGCCATGATGAAGTGTTCAAAGATTGAAATGGAAGGGGATGGAGGGTAGCGGAGAGAGCGAGAGAAGTGAAGCAGAGTACGAGTTCGGGACTAGGGTTTGGGTCCGGATTTACCTTTTTATGGGAATGATGGTGGAGGCGACATGAGCCATACTTTTTTTAGGGACGTGGCCGAAGGGACGCGGTAGGCACGTTATGGCCTTCCATATCCGTCTCAGATATGAGTTGGATATGTGCGTTATCAGATAGTGCATGCATTTGGGACGGGTTTGAGTAGGACAGACCGTCCGTACGGTTGTAGATGCTCTAAGGCCAACTCCAACGCGCGACCCCATCCTGTACGTCCATGTCCGTTTGGGCCAAAACGGACAGATGACATGGCCCAACACGCGGCCGCATCCTCAAAATTTGTCCATTTGGCGTCCGGCCCGTCCCATTTCCGGCGCAAACATGCGCCCGGTTTGCGTCCACACGGACGTCGAACGGACAGGCACACGCTTGCTCGGTGCCCACCTTGGGGACGCGTGGCGGTTGTCCACCTACCTCCACCGTCCAAATTCAATGCGCACGCACGGCTGGCCCCGGTTGTCAGTCACATGGCGGAGGGTCGTCGTCCTTCTTAAATTGGAAGCCGTGGACCGGCCAGTCCACGTTTTCCACTTCCTGGCCGTCCTGCCTCCTCGAGCCCCGACACAAGCAAACACTAGCCCTCATCCACCTCTCCGGCGATGACAATGGTGGGGTGCTGGTTCCCCGGCCGCAAGACGAGGCACGACCACGAGGCCGAGTCGTCGTCCGGTCGCCGTCGCCACTCCCCCACCCCACCTCCAGCTCCACCTCCACCGCCTGCGTTTCATATTGCGCCGGGCGGCGCCCCACCTCGCCAGCGTCCGTACATCAAGGTGGAGGTGTGCCAGCGCTACTGGGAGACGCGCACGCCGTTGCCGTGGGGCGACGTGCACCTCCCCAACAACTGGCACCTCTCCGCGGATCGCTTGCCTATCCTGCCGGTCCCGGTGAGCGGTCGCGCCCGCCGGGAGGAGATCCATCATCGCCGCACTAGCCTGCCCACGGATCTCATCGATGACTGGAGGTATGCCATCGACTCGCCGCTGTGGGATGTTGGGGAACGTTGCATGGGAAATAAAATTTTTCCTACACTCACCAAGATCAATCTAGGAGATGACCATCTACGAGAGGAGAGATTGCATCTACATACCCTTGTAGATCGCTAAGCGAAAGCGTTACGAAACGTGGTTGATGTAGTCGAACGTCTTTGTGATCCAATCATGATCCGTCCCGCGAACTCTGATCCAGTACCGAACGGACGACACCTCTGCGTTCAACACACGTCCGGCTTGATGACGCCTTCACCTCTTCGATCCAGCGAGCGATGGTGAAATAGTAGCTCGAGTCCTCCGGCAGCACGACGGCGTGGTGGCGGTGGTGGTGGAGAAATCTCAGCAGAGCTTCGCTAAGCACTACGGAGAAGAAGATGGCTATGAGGGAGAGGAAGAGCAGCGCCGTGGCACGTATAGATGTGTATGGGTGCGGCTACCCTCTCTCCTCTCCTCTACATATAGGGGGAAGGGTGGAGGGAGGAGCGCCCCTAGATCCCATCTAGGGGTGGCGGCCACCAAGGGGAAACCCTAGATGGGTTTGGGCGCCTCCTCCTAGGTGCCTTGGCCCCCAAGGCAAGTGGAGGAAACCCAAGGGAGGCGCCCCACCTCCTCAAGCAATGTGGGAAGGGGGCTTGGGGCGCACAACCCCTTAGTGGGCTGGTGTGCCCCCTCCTCTAGGCCCATGAGGCCCCCCAACACTTGTTGGGTCCTCCCGAAACCCCTTTAGGTCATGTTGGTCATCACCCGGTACCCCCGGAACACTTCCGGACTCCAATACCCTTCGTCCAATATATCAATCTTCACCTCTGGACCATTCTGGAGTTCCTTGTCACGTCCGGGATCTCATCCGAGACTCCGAACAACCTTCAGTAACCACCATAATGACTCAAGTATACTTATATCGTCACCAAATGTTAAGTGTGTAGACCCTGCGGGTTCGAGAACTATGCAAACATGACCGAGACACCTCTACGGTCAATAACCAATAGCGGGACCTGGATGTCCATATTGGTTCCCACATATTCTACGAAGATCTTATCGGTCGAACCTCGATGTCAAGGATTCAGTTAATCCCGTATGTAGTTCCCTTTGTCTATCGGTATGTTACTTGCCCGAGATTCGATTGTCGGTATCTCCATACCTAGTTCAATCATTACCAGTAAGTCTCTTTACTCGTTCCGTAATACAAGATCCCGTGGCTAACTCATTAGTCACATTGCTTGCAAGCTCATTGTGATACTGTATTACCGAGTGGGCCCTGAGATACCTCTCCATCATACGGAGTGACAAATCCCAGTCTTGATCCATGCCAACTCAACAGACACCCTCGGAGATACCTGTAGAGCACCTTTATAGTCACCCAGTTACATTGCGACGTTTGGTACACACAAGGTACTCCTCCGGTGTCAGTGAGTTGCATGATCTCATGGTCATAGGAACATATACTTGACATGCAGAAAACGATAGCAATAAACTTGACATGATCATATGCTACGTTCATAGTTTGGGTCTTGTCCATCACATCATTCTCCTAATGATGTGATCCCGTTACCAAATGACAACTCATGTCCATGACTAGGAAACCATAGCCATCTTTGGTCAACGAGCTAGTCCGGTAGAGGCTCACTAGGGACACGTTGTTGTCTATGTATCCACACATGTATTTGAGTTTCCGATCAATACAATTCTAGCATGGATAATAAACGATTAACATGAACAAGGAAATATGATAATAACCAATTTATTATTGCCTCTAGGGCATATTTCCAACATGGGATACGTGGCTCCGTGACGAGCACGACATCCGGCGGCAGTCCTACTTTGCAGGCCGTCCACCGAGCCCGTGGCGCCCGCGCGCTTCCAGCCTGCCTAGTCGCGCGGGCGCAGGCTGGTTCGCGGCCTCACCCCTATGTCATCATCGTCGCCGTTCCCGCCACCAACCGAGCTAATGACAACCGCCAAGGAGGAGCTCATGCGGCAGGTGATGGAGGACTCCGTCCACACCCATGACGAGCGCCAATGGCAGGGCCTCCAGGAGATGATGGCCCTGTCAGCGGCCGGCGACGTCGCCCTCCCCGACCTCGATACCGTCGTCAAGGAGGAGGCCATGGAGGAGGCCCGGCCAGAGGTGGCGACGGAGGAGCCGACGGGATGGAACCCGACATTGGTCGGCAAGTCCTGGACGTGGACGAAGACCGTGCCGTGCACGCCCGAGGTGGACGCCGGCCTCTGGTCACCATCCCCGCCGTGTGAAGAGGTCATGCAAGCGCCACCGCAGCCGGCACAATAGGAGGATCCGGCCTGGCAGGGGCCGCCAGCCCACCTCTGGCAGCCACCTCCATACGTCTGTCGGATTCAGGGCTCCGCTGACCCAAGAAAGGTTCGAACTCTGGGGCGTGTGCGAAGAACTCGACCTCTCCAGCCAACCGATTCGTCGCTCTCACGACCTAGCTTGATGAACAGGAAAGGAAAGAGACACGACAGTTTACCCAGGTTCGGGCCACCTTGCGGTGTAAGACCCTACTCCTGCTTTGGGGTGGATTAGCCTCGCGAGGGGCTGAGGATGAACTAGTACAGAGGAAGAACAACCTCACGAGGTCTGTTCTTGTGTGGGTTTGAGCTGAGGATTCGATCCCCCCTCCTACGGTGGTGGCTAACCTATATATAGTGGCCTTGGTCCTCTTCCTCCAAAATGAAGGCGGGAAGGGATCCCACAACGACTAATTTTGAAGGGGGACAAGTAGTACATCTTATCCTGACGAAAGGTGGTCTTCGCCTGCAAAGCTTCTGGTCGTGACGTCGTGGTGGGCTCGGCGATGACATCCGTCCTGCCGTCCTGGCGGTCTTGGTCTCGTTGCACGGGAATGGAAACCTTTGGGTGATTCCTCAGGACTCCGCGCCTGCGCTTGCCTCCTTAGCACCAAAGCGGAAACCTGCAGCACTGCGCCCGCTGGCGCCCACCTGGCCTTGGTCGTCATGGCTTGTGTCACCAAAACCTCATGAGATGGGTGCTTGCATAGGAATCTCCGCTCCTCAGGAGCCAGCCTAGGGAGGCCGCTCCCTCCGGAGGTCTTGGCGCCGTCCGCCTCGCGAGGCTTGGCCCCTCGCGAGGGTCTTGTCTTGCCGATGCTGAAGATGGTCCGTACCAGGCCGTCGATGGAGCCGCGCTGTGGGCTGCAGGCAGGCAAGTCTGGGTACCCTGGTTCCCAGAACGCCAACAGTAGCCCCCGGGCCCGAGGCGCGCTTGGGCTTAGCTTCGGGGCGAAGCCAAAGGGCAAGGGCGAAGCATCACGGGCCCCAATCGCCTGCGGACCGAGTTGACGTGTGGCACCTGACGGGACGTGGGCGTCTCCGCTTCCCCACGCTACCTCGGCAACCGTGCGACTTGACAACTGCATGTTGCATGCAGAAAAGCCATCATTGCTCGAGATCGTGGGAGGCCGGCGATTGGCCTTCCTCCGGCTATAAATGGGAGAGGGGGCGGAGCCCCCTGCTCATCTTCGTCTTCTCGTTGCTTGCTCCTCCTTCTTCCTTTCCATCCCACCGTCTCGCCAGCGAGTCCATGGCGCCAACGAAGAAGTTTTCCGCCGTGGAGAAGGGGAAGGCCCCCAAGGAGGGGCCAGGCTCGCCGCCGCCCAAGAGAGGCCGCAGACGCCCCCACAAGTACGCCGCGACTCCAGCGGTGGCCCCTCGGGGGCGCGGGCGCACCCCTTCAAGGGCCAGCGTCACCTCAGGTAGCCGCGGTGGTGCTTCCTCCCGCGGTGGGAGCTGCCGTGGTCGGGGCGGCCTCAGCGATGGGAGGAGGCGCGTGGCGATCGCTCGGCCACCGCGGCCGCGCTCCCACTCGGCCGACGCATCCCCGGAGTTCGTCGTGTGGTCGGAGAGGCCCGCGGGCATCTGGTTCCAGCTTCCGCGTTTCTTCGCGAGCGTGCTGTCGGCCGGGGGGCCTGGCAGCCTTTGGCTGCAAGCCGACGGCTGCTGCAGCAAGGCCTCATGGGTGGAGGTCGAAGTCACCGCCGCTGCAATGTGTTCCTGAATCGTGGGTGGTAGCCGTTCGCCCACGCACGGGGCTTGCACGGGAGGTGCACCCTCCACTTCAGGTACGACGGCATCGCGACCCTCTATGTCAGGGTGTTCGGGGAAGACGGCCAGCGCACGGGGTGCTGCCTGGAAAGCGACAGCGTGGACGACGATGGTGACGATGACGGCAACCGGAGGGGTGGCGCCATCGCTGGCGGTGAGCTTGCCCTTGGCGACGGTCGCGCCGCCTCCAGCACTGGCGGCTCCTCCTCCGGGGAGAGCACCAGCGACGGTGACTATGACGAGCTGCCGCGTCGCCGGGCTCGAATTGGGGAGGGTGACGAGCCGTGTCGCCGTCATGCCCCGGTGAAGCAGGAGGAGGACTCCGATTGAGCCCGAGTGCTGCTAGAGCCGGGCCTCAAGAGCCGCTGTAGTCGCGCGGCTTGCTTTTGTTTCTTTCTTCCCCCTGCATTAAAAAAGGTAGAGGGCCCTGTCGGGGCATGTAATGAACTATGGCGCTTGAGCCGTTATGTTATCGTTTTCGTGTTGCATTGCAATACCCGCGTTACCGCTGATTGTGGTTGGGGCGACTTAGCTTGATATTCTTGTGGTGCACTCCCCTGCCGCAAGAGTGTGCCTTGCCGCGAGGAGACTCAAAAGCCGCCGAGCCTCAGGAGGCACCCTGCAGCTGTAGGATTAGGAAAACTCCGGAGACGGCGTAGTAGAGCTTGTCCTGGGTAGGTGAGATGAGCATGGCTCCAGCCCCCGCGCCTTGGCGTGCGAATGCGCCGTCGAAGTACATGACCCAACCATCTGTTGCCTCGTCTCCGGGCGCGAGAGAACGGTCCTCGCCCATTTCTCGGCCAGGGGCGTCAGTCCATTCTGCCACAAAGTCAGCGAGGGTCGTGCCCTTGATGACTCTGGTGGTGCTGAACTCCAGCTGGAACGCCTGCAGCTCAATGTTCCATTCGGCGACCCTTCCCACGGCGTTGGGGCTCCGGAGCACCCTCTCCAAGGGGTAGGCTAAGACAACCTTGATGGGGTGGCCTTGGAAGTAGTGACGCAGTTTCCTGGAGGCGACGAGGAGTGCGAGCAGGAGCTTCTGTGGCATGGGGTAGCGCGCCCGTGCGTCCCGCAGCACCGTGCTGACGAAGTACACGGGATGCTCGACGAGGGAGGAGGCATTGGCGGGGTCCTGCCCCTCCTGAGGCTGGGGAGTCTCAGGAGCTTTGTCATCTGGCGGGGTGGCCGTGGCCTCAGGAGCGCCATCCTCGGGAGCCCCGCCGCCTGGAGGGGCGGCCGAGGCCTCAGGAGCGCCGTCCTGAGGCTGCGACGCTCCGGTCGGGTGTAGGGTGCTACGTCATGCGCCCCCAACCGCACACTCTTCTCGGACCGCCACGAGTGCCGCGCTGGCCGAGTGAGGCGTGGCGGCCAGGTAAAGCACCAGGGGCTCAAGAGGCCGAGGTGCTACCATTACTGGTGGGCTGGTGAGGTATCTCTTGAGGTCTTGGAAGGCCGCTTCGGCCTTTGGAGTCCACTCGAATGGGCCCTTCTTTTTCATCAGCTTGAAGAACGGGAGGGCACGCTCACCTAGCTTGGAGATGAAGCGCCCCAACGAGGTTATGCAGCCTGCCAGCTTCTGCATCACTTTGAGGGTCTGCGGCGGGCTCATCCTCTCTATTGCCTTGATCTTTTCCGGGTTGGCCTCGATCCCTCTGTGTGACACCAGGAAACCCAGCAGCTTGCCGGACGGGACACCGAACACACACTTCTCCGGGTTGAGCCGTAAGTTTACCTTGCGCAGGCTGGTAAATGTTTCCTCCAGATCTTCGACAAGAGTTCTCGCCTCCCGAGATTTGACCACTATGTCATCGACGTATGCCTCGGCGTTCCTCCTGAGCTGCCGGCCCAAGGCGATGTGCATTAGTCGCTGGAAGGTCGCCCCAGCATTGCGCAGCCCGAACATCATGCAGGTGTAGCAGTACACCCCGCATGGGGTCAGGAAAGCCGTCTTCTCGACATCCTGCACCGCCATCTTGATTTGGTGATAGCCTGAGAAGGCGTCCAGGAAGCACAACAAATTGCACTCGGCAGTGGAGTCGACGATCTGGTCGATGCGCGGAAGAGGGAAAGGGTCTTGAGGGCAAGCCTTGTTGAGGCTCATAAAATCGACGCACATGCGCTCCTTCCCGCCCTTTTTGGGGACGATAACCGGATTCGCCAGCCAATCCGGGTGCCGCACCTCCCGAATAACGCCGGCTTCTTGCAGGTTGCGGGTCTCCTGGACGATGAACGACTGCTTCTCCGGGGCTTGCCGCCGTGCCTTCTGCTTTACGGGGCGCGCGTTGGGGTACACCATCAAGTGGTGCTCGATCACCCCGCGCGGAACGCCGACCAAGTCCGTTGCCTCCCACGCAAACACATCCTTGTTCGCGCGGAGGAAGTTGACCAGCGCCTCTTCCTGGTCCGGGGGAAGGCTGGCGCCTATGGTGAAGGTAGGGCCTGATCCCCCATCTTCGTCGGCCGGCACCTGCTTCGTCTCGGCCCGGTCTTGAGAGAACAACTGCTTCTTCTTTGCCGGCGCTGCCCCTGAGCCCTTCGGAGCGCTCTCCGCGTCCGACCGCGTGGCCGCCACGGCCTTGAAAGCGAGCTTGAGGGCCATGAGCGCGTCCCTGGTGTCCCCTGCCACGGTGAGGACACCGCTGCTGCCTGGCATCTTCATGACGTTGTAGCCGGGGTGAGTCACCGCCATGAACTTGGCGAGGGCCGGGTACTCGAGGATGGCGTTGTACGGGAGACCAATGTGGGCGACGTCAAAGTCGATGAGCTCGGTGCGGTAGTTGCTGCGCGTGCCAAAGGTGACGGGGAGGCGGATCTGCCCCAGAGGACAGGTGGAGCCGTCGACGACCCCAGAGAAGGGCTTGGTGGGGGGAGCCGGTTGTAAGGCACATGAAGCAGGCCGAACGCCTCCACGGAGAGGACGTTGAGGCCTGCGCCGCCGTCGATGAGGGTCCTGGTGACCGCTACGTTGCAGATGGTGGGGGTGCAAAGCATAGGGAGCGCGCCGGCACCGACCGTGGCCTTGGGGTGGTCCCTTGAGTCGAAGGTGAGGTCGGCCTTGGGCGCCGCCTAGCCCGAAGGGGCCCCCCGCCGCGACTGGGCGGCCCCGCCTGGCGAAAAAACTGCTTGATGTGGCGGTCTGAGGACGGCGCCTGCGACCCGCCGGGGATGGCCGCGACGGCGTGGGGCGCCGGCGCCGTGAAGCGTGCGATGAACAGGCCGCACAGCTCTTCCCAGGAGGCCACTGAGGACTCCGGCAGATCGAGGAGCCAGGCGCGAGGCACACCCGTAAGGGCCATAGGGGGCCAATTCGCCATGGCCTTGTCGTCGCCGCCGGCTGTCCAGATGGCCTCTACGTATACCTGGAGGAACTCCGCTGGATCTGCCACGCCATCATATCGCGGCGGCAACTCCGGCCTGAACTTTGGCGGCCATTGCACTCGCCGTAAGGCGGGGGAGAAAGCCCGGTGGCCTGCGAAGCCTCCAAATGCGCCCGGCGGCCCGGCGAGCGGAGCGACGCCTGCCATGGGAACTGAACGGCGAGGGCGGAGCACGGTTGATGAGGAGGCGAACCTTCGACACGCCCCTACCTGACGCGCCAAATGTCGGATTCAGGGCTCCGTTGACCCAAGAAATGTTCAAACTCTGGGGCGTGTGCGAAGAACTCGACCTCTCCAGCCAACCGATTCGTCGCTCTCACGACCTAGCTTGATGAACAGGAAAGGAAAGAGACACGGCAGTTTACCCAGGTTCGGGCCACCTTGCGGTGTAAAACCCTACTCCTGCTTTGGGGTGGATTAGCCTCGCGAGGGGCTGAGGATGAACTAGTACAGAGTAAGAACAACCTCACGAGGTCTGTTCTTGTGTGGGTTTGAGCTGAGGATTCGATCCACCCTCCTACGGTGGTGGCTAACCTATATATAGTGGCCTTGGTCCTCTTCCTCCAAAATGAAGGCGGGAAGGGATCCCACAACGGCCAATTTTGAAGGGGGACAAGTAGTACATCTTATCCTGACGAAAGGTGGTCTTCGCCTGCAAAGCTTCTGGTCGTGACGCCGTGGTGGGCTCGGCGATGACATTCGTCCTGCCGTCCTGACGGTCTTGGTCTCGTTGCACGGGAATGAAAACCTTTGGGTGATTCCCCGGGACTCCGCGCCTGCGCTTGCCTCCTTAGCACCAAAGAGGAAACCTGCAGCACTGCGCCCGCTGACGCACGCCTGGCCTTGGTCGTCATGGCTTGCGTCATTCGAACCTCATGAGATGGGTGCTTGCATAGGAATCTCCGCTCCTCAGGAGCCAGCCTAGGGAGGCCGCTCCCTCCGGAGGTCTTGGCGTCATCCGCCTCGCGAGGCTTGGCCCCTCGCGAGGGTCTTGTCTTGCCGATGCTGAAGATGGGCCGTACCAGGCCGTCGATGAAGCCGCACCGTGGGCCGCAGGCAGGCAAGTCTGGGTACCCTGGTTCCCAGAACGCCGACAACGTCGACCTCACCGGCGACGAGGAAGACGACAAGGAGTAGACCGCGGCCACGGTGGCGGCGACGGCCCTTTTATCTGTTTTTTTAATGGTTTAAATTTTCTTGTTTATATTAATGTGCGAACTTGGTAATGTGGACGTTTTATTGTCTGTGTTAATATTTTCTCATTGTTTTTAATGTTTATTTGGGATTTTGGGAGGGGTTTTCGCGTAAAAAACAAACCGTTTGGGATCCGACCGACCCGTTGGGTGTATCGATGGGCGCACGATCGCAAGCGGATGGCCGTGTCTGTTTTTCTGCCCGGAACGGACGAAACGGACGACCGGACCTCCGTTTGGGGGCGTAACCAGCCCAAAACAACCGGGCCAAAGTCACACTCTTGAGCCGCACACCCGGGTCCAGGTACCCCAAAAAAGGTAAATAAAAACAGAGAAGAGGAAAAAGAAAATAAACCCACCTAGTAAGATCCCCTCGCCACCCTAATCGTCCTAAAATCCTAATCTCTCTCCCCGCGAGCAAGATTGGGTTCGCGAGATGCTGCCGGCATCGGACTAGTCGGACCGAAAGGAGAGGAGCGGCCGCGGCTGCCGTCTCGAGATGGCGTGGCGAACGGGTGGGTGCGCCGGCCGCTGTCTGCTGCCGCTGCTCCTCCTGACAGGTGCGGCTCCTCCTCCCCCTGCCGATCCGAGCCCTTTTGAATTGCGGATTAGCATAAAATTTGATATTGCCACTTCATACGGCGTCTATTGGCCAATCGGGAGAATGGCAGAAGAAGAAACAGTAAAATTCCACTGCAAGATGGATTCGTTCATATTTATGCCACTCGTCTCTTCTTGGGGTCTTGTTATACTTATTGCTTATATACGATAGCTCCTATTTGTAAAGGACAACAAAGTTATATGTTCTGGGATCAATCAGTGCCCACGCTTTTGGTTTGAAGACTTAGTTGTTGGAATTTGTCATGATAATTTAATCTAGACTAGAAACATAAGGCTTGCTTATGGATTGCTAGGTAGCCGAGTTGTTGGTATGCTTTGTTTTGGTTTGAAAACACACCTATTTCTGGATGTTTGGATACAATAACTACTTGAAACCTTTTTGAGCTTTAACATGGATTTTTTGATCTAACCCTTCAATGTGTACCTTTTTTTGCAGCTTCCTTACTTGACTGGAGCTTGATTTCTCTTGTTAATATGGTTATCTTCTTTGCTATCCGCTTTGTTGCTCCAAGGAAAGGTATGCCAGCTTTTTTTCCACGTTAGCTAAGTATTGTCAATATATCTCTTTGGAGCTAAATTACACTTTGTTTGGATCCATATACTGTTTGAAGAACAAATCTACAGCACCTCAACATAAAAGTTAATAATCCTTTTCTTATAACTGTGAACTCTTGTCAATCAAGTTACTATAGACACGTGCGGTTACGAACTTAATATTCATTTTGTAACTTTACATTAGTGTCTTCCTATGCTATTTATCTCTCTCGCATGGCTAGTAATGCGGTGTACCCTGTCCTTGATTTATTCTTTGAAAACCTCAACTTTACACGCCAAAATCTGTTTTCTCCGATCAATTATAAAACCAGACAACACACTAACTATTAGGCGGCCGACGAGGTACTCCGACGGCAGGGAAGGAGATGTGGCTGCAGGGAAGAGCTGTAGTGCCGGGGAACGAGATGCCGCTGTGGAGGAGCTGCAGCGCCGACCATTGTCGCCATCGATGTGTGTGTTGAAGGGAACAGGCTAGAGGAAGAGACAGAGGAGAGCAGATGGACGGTTTAGATTAGAGCAGATAGACGACTTAGATCGGGTTGGCATGCTAGGGTTCCATAATTTGCCGTACCGGTTTAGCTATGTTGCGGAAGGAGAGGAGTATGACGCACACTGTATTCCTAGACCCTGAATCCTCCACTGTCGCTCCTCCTCTGGTGTGACCTCCCAGCCTTGCTGCTCACTTTTTTCGGGTGACCTCTCACCATTCTGCTTCTCTTCCTCTTGGTTCTATGTCGTCCAACCTCTCACAGCCCTACTAGAAACTCTTTGGATCAGAACACCTAAGCGTGCATAGGCAAGCTAGGTGATAGGCAGTGGCAAAACACAATATGTGGATTATAGCACTAAAAGACAGTGGCCTGTCCGTCAGTTCCATATGCTTCCTCTTCTATCTCGCCATTTTGTTACCTTCCTATCTTCATGGCTGCCATTACCAGAGACTCACCACTGAGCTCCTTTACCCATGAAGGATATTTTCAACACAGCCCTCCTATGCTACCAGTACAAATTTGTCATACCCCGCCCTCAAAGGCAGTGGCAAATGTCTTAGAGGAGCAACTTAGTTGCATTGCATAGCACATGTGCCAAATATATAGTGCAGTAGACTTGGGGTACGAGGAAGGAAATCTAGACTAATAGGACTACGTAAAGAGACCTAGACCCATACTAATACTCCTTAACACCCCCCCTCAAATGCAAAGTGTATGCAATAGAATAGCGGTTGCAAAAGTATAACACTAAAAACAAAAATAATGAAACTCCAAAATCCGCGTCTTGATAGTGTCGTTTTAGCAAGGAATCTTCAAAACCCCGTTGAGTCAATCCAAAGAGGGATAACGAGAAGATGGCTCATCAGAGGAAGACAACACATCAGGAGTGTTAAGCTTCAGCACTAGCCAACACAACCAAAATTCTGAAACTAATGGAAAGGGCCATGCAATTCACATATACACTTCAACACCCCCTCTCACATGTGATGCCGGAAGTCAACACGTGAATAGACGTAGGTATGGCTCAAGAGGCCTATATGTGGACACAGAAGGGGATAACCGTAATTTTTGGATAAATTACAAAAGCCAAGACCTGGAACTCAAGACCTTGGGCTCTGATACCATGTTAAGCTCCATGCACTAGCCAACACAACCAAAAGTCAAAACCGATGGAAAGGGCTAGGGAATCCACATATACACCTCAACAAGGAGAATATACAAGATTAGATGGGTCGTCAAAGGAAGATGCACATCAAGAGAATGAAGCGCAAAAGTTTGTAGCCCAAGAAACCGGTGGCAAAAGAAGCTCGGTGGCATGGAAATGGGCGTAGATCAACGACAATGCAAAAGGAGGTGACGAAAATCTTATAGAAGACAACAAGGACAGTGAGGCCAACAAAAGTTATGCTGACCAGGACCAGAAAAGAAAAGAAGTCTGGCAAATAACGATTTGACAGAAAATAGAAAGCAGATGCAAGACAATGATGCAGGAGCAGTCGTGCCTGTAGGGGAGGCGGCGGAAGAGGCCATGTAGGTGAGGTGTTGGCAAGGAGCACTGAAGAACATCAACTAGCGGCAGACGAGCACCCAATACTGATGAAAGGTATATGTGTGAGACAGAGTTGGCGAAACGACCACCGTCAAGAATCACCGAACACCGAGGGAGAGAAATGATGCCCGTCGACAAGGACATTGTAATTGCTCTTTTTTTAAAGATCGTATTTTGGAATGACTTACACTTGGTCACAAGAACAGGCAAGGCTAGTGGCCTGTCGACAAGTGTGGAAGAAGCCCACACAGGGAGGTGCTAAGCAAGCCAAGTCATTGCGGGGGGAGGCGACGACAGTGGCGGTAAGGGTGGCCAGTGGAGCTCCGAGACTGGATGGGGAGGCGGCGACGCGGGTGGATTGCAGTGGCTTGGTGGGAGATGGCAGTGGTGCAAGGGGCGGTAGAGTAACACGGTCGGTACAGGCGGCCCGATCCAAGAGGGAACTCATGGTGCAGCCGTTGGTGGTGTCCTTGAGGAGGCAGGCATGCTAGAAGTGTGCGTCGAGCTTAGGGGTGTGGACGATGCCACTTGGAAGCTGTAGTAGCGCTAGATGGGGAGGAGTCGGGCAGATCAGCCTGAGGTTGTCGTCAGTGGTGGGGACTAAAGGGAGATACTGTGGCGATGTCACATGTCTGAGTGGCAGCAAGCTCTCGTTTGGAGGTGGTGGAACAGATGACGGCGAGCTGAGAGATCAGACTGGATGTGGCAGCTGCGTTGCGGCCTAGGAGGCGAGCAACCTTCAATCTGGACGAGGCACGCGGGGCGCCCTAGCCGGCCCATCTAGATGGATGCTGACCAGGGCGGGCGCGTGACGAGGACATGTTGGCAAGGGAGATCATACCTGCGGGATGTGCAGGTGATGGAAGAAGTCGTAGCGTAGGGCGGGAGAGCAATCGGCGGAATCGATGACAACGGTCGACGAGCCTTGCATGGACAACAATGAGGGAGTGTGCTGTCTCTTAGAGCTGCCTACGCGTGACGCAGCAGACCGACTAGTAGGCCCCTGAGACATGGAGCAGCTGGCTGGGGAATCTTGGTGCCGAGCGGAGCGGCACAAGCGTGCGATGCAGCGAGGAAGTGTTGGAGATGGTCAATGATCTTGATGGCGGCGATGTCGCTTGATCTAAGGGGAGCAGGCTTCGACAAAGGCCGGCGAGAGGCGCCTCAATCCAGGAGGTCCGGAGTAGGCAAGAAGATGGCCCAACGTTGGCCCGATCTAGACGAAGTAGGGCCCATGGAGAAGCTAATGGCTGGTACATGCCGACCTCGATCTCTTGGTTGTGCACGATGGAGTCGGGAAGCTGGATCGCCTAGCGGCTCCTGTGATCTGGACGTGGCTTCGATCTGAAGCAGAGGAGGCTCGATTGATGGATGAAAATGAGCCGGGTGAGGAAATCGGGTTGGCGGTGGATGGGTGGCGCATTCAGGAAATGTTCGATGAGAATGACGATGTACAATGGAAGAAGACTGATGAGATCGATTGAGAGAGGTGGAGACTGGATTCTTTCTAATCAGAGTGTGCGTTGCGGCATGCTGAAAACCCTAAACCTGGGCTCATGGTACTATGTTAGAGGAGGAACCTAGTTGTATTGCATAGCCTGTGGGTCAAATATATAGCACAGTAGACTTGGGGTACAAGGAAGGAAACCTAGACTAATACGACTACGTAAAAGAGACCTAGACCTATACTAATACTCCTTACCAAGATGAACCTGTGGCACTAGCGCCCAAGCTGAGTCTTGGGGCTCCATCGTGAGGCTGCTTCTCGTGCAAAGCGATGGGTACTCGATTCAGTGCAGGCAAGGTGTTGGCAGCTGCAGGGGTTTGGGACTTGGTCATTACTGATGGTAATTGACTGGTGGTGTTGTGACAGGGAGAGGGAACATGACCCATTGTGGCTCATCTCCATCTGCAGGTCGTGGTCTTCATCAACCTTGCCTTCTCTTGGGCCATCATGGAGGCCAACCTGTCTGGGCATCTTTATCAAGCGTCACTAACCATTGTTTGCCTTTGCAACTATAAGAGCTCCATGATGACTTTTGTTGGGCCTGCTACTACTTGGGCTGTTGCTACTTTGTGCCTCTTTTGTGTGGCTATTGCTGGTGGTCTGCTTGTGTTTTGCTTCTGCGATGGTCTTGTTGTGGCAGAGAATTTGGTGAGCTATGCCTGCTGTTTTTGTGAAGGCTGAGGAGCTGATGCATGCTTCACGTCTTTTCTATCTAGAATCGTCCCTTCTGTTGCATCCACTAAGGTCCTTTGCTATACGATGTTCATGTATGGCGCAAGTCCACAACCTTTTTGTCCAGTCTTTTTCCCTGATCGTGGGACCTCTTTTGGCATGGTTTGATTGTCATGACGCCATTGCCTTCCTTCCTTGACACCTTTTCTAGATTGATGCTATCAAAACTCAGATTTCGGATGTTTACGTGACATATGCTTTCCATTGGGGAGGGGGCGGGGTGTATTAAGGTACTATTAGTTCCTAGTCTCCGGTAGATTAACTTGTGGTCATAATCTCCTTGTGGCGACATTGTAGAGGCTGCGTCAATTAATTTGGATCGGAGGGAGTACTGAATTCAAGGATGATACGTAGTCTGGTTGCAACTTTCACATGAGAAACTGCTTTCTTTGTGTATTATCAATATAATCTACATCTACAATATTTATTTCTGCACATCTTGGATAACTAATGTTCTATCCTTATCTGGAAGGATTTCACAATTGGAGGCTGTACCTATTATACTGGTGTACAGTTATTTACTCAGCAGTTGCCATTTTGGCTCAAGTTACATTTCATATAATATGGGGAATTGAGGGAAAGGGATGGATTGTGGCTCATTCTTGGTGGGCGAAGCTGGTTGGTTTTGCAAGGTATTTAAACGACTCCATATGTTGCATTGACTTTTGTTGTGTTCATGTTCATGTATCTGCTCATATCCATGAGTACAACTGTCTCTATATGCCTCCTATGCAGGCAATATCTGGATTGCACTTAATCATGATAGTTGATGCAGGGACCAGCCTTGGGAATCACCATCTGTTATCTATTTTCTTATCGTACAGCTATCTGCTGCTGTCCTTTCTTTGGTTGAAGTCTTTGGAAGCAGGATCCATCAAGATTCATGTTGGCTCAACTTCTCCTTTGACATTGAGCAAATAGGTCAGCATGTGGTGCACTGTGCATCGAGTCAAGACTAGCCTAAATAAATGATAGTTATATTCCTAGACTCTGTAATAGGAGATTTCAAACTGTTTTGTGAAATACATTCATTCATACCACTAGGAAATGATGTTACTTCGTTTGCTATTTAAATATGTTTTTCTTGCAATGTTTTAGTCCATATATGCCTGTTTAGGAAGGATGCAGCCGAGCTGTTTATCTTACCATAGGTCTGTACTGAAGAACTGTAGAAACGTTAGTTCAGTACTTACCATTGTCTACTGTCTAATGGATATATGCATTTTCTGTGTGCAGGTTATCATTTTCGGGTTGCGTGCTGTTTGTTGCTGCCTGCTGTCCAATTAATTGTCAGTATCAGTCACCCTTCTTGGATTTCGCTGCCATTCTTTGTATTTAGCTGCATCGGTCTTGTGGATTGGTCCTTAACGAGCAACTTTCTTGGTCTTTTCCGGTAAGCTCCATCTTTGCCTTTTCTTCTTTGCTGCGAACAATTAGTTTATTATATTGAGATTGCACATTTGTTGATAATTGTTAAATTGTGTTTGCAATGCATTCTGAAGGTGGTGGAGGTTACTTGAGATATATTCGGTCTTCAGCATTCTTCTGCTTTATATTTACCAACTGCGTGTGAAGTTTCCCTATGTTGTGGTAGCATTTGCTGACTTTATCGGTCTATTCAAAGTTTCTTCAAAATCAGAATGGCCTGAGCTGTCCTCCGGTATTTCTCTTCTGGTGTATTACTTCATGGTAAGCAGCTAAGAATCTCAAATATAATATATTGGGCACACACAGTGTGAGGATATTATGAATCATATGATAAAAACCATGATATGTTGTTGGCAGTGACTGATCATCTTTGTTTTTTATTTGCTCGTTCTTGATGCTTCAAGCTTACTTGCTTAGTATCCCTCATGTCGCGTGTAGAATTCCAGAGAATGAAATTGTACCAAATTCTTGGAGAGGCTGTAAAATGGCAAACTCATGCCATTGTTGCCACTTCATTCAATTCGTGCTTTATTAAAAAATATGTATGTACAACCAATTTGAAGAATATTTCTTCTCGTCGACTTATTTATTCTACATCCAGTAGTCTAAATAGTAAAAGGAATAGATAACTCTGAAGTAAGAGGACTAGTGATTTACATACGGGGACACAGCTTCAAGCAATAACGGGAATGTCATCTTCTTTAAATTATTCTAACACATGTTTAATTTGATTAGAAATGAAGTGTTGTTGCTTGTCAACATGCATTTGTAATATGGTTGAAACAAATTTATGAATACTGTACCAGCAAATTGAAGTGGTAACTTCACAGGCTACGAGTAAGGTAGAGCTTAGCCAATGTAGGATCAACCACAACAGTGTAGCAACTAAACTAGTTTTACGGATTATGTAGTGCCTAGTGTTAACCATAATGTGGTATGTGTTCCATCCAGTACAAGTGGTGGTGTTTGTTTGTTTGGATGGACATAATGGATATACACCATGTAAGGTCCTATTTGGATCAAAGGGAAGAAAAAAATAGGATTGGGACAAAATGGAGGAATAGGAAAGAAACAAGGTGTAAAACATAGGGATAGAAATACCCCATTTGAACACCGCTGGTGGTGTTTGGAATGCAGGAAAAATAGCCCAGGAAATCTACACAAGTAGGTCTCACCGGATAATTTTTCTATGTCACATTGTTTGAGTTCAGGTCTAGACATGCCCCAGCATGCATGCATGCTACCTATTTTGAACTCTATGTGGGTCCCAAAGTGCATGGTTGATCAGCCTTTGAAAGTGCGGGGCTAAGAAACTTTCCAAAGGATTGGTACACGGCTATTCCTGCGTTCCGCATACCATAACTTGTTACAGTTCCTCAGGAACCAACTTCCTTTACTTTTGCTATGCTTTTCTTCTGTCCCGAACAGGGCCTAAATTAGAATGAACCATGGGTTTTAAGGTGGTAAGGTGAGGTGACGTGAGTGTTGGGAAACGTAGCATGCAATTTAAAAAAAAATTCCTACGCTCATGCAAGATCTATCTAGGAGATGCATAGCAACGAGGGGGAGAGTGTTGTCTACGTACCCTCGTAGACCGAAAGCGGAAGCGTTTGACAACGCGGTTGATGTAGTCGAACTTCTTCTAGCTCCGACCGATCAAGTACCGAACGTACGGCACCTCCGAGTTCTGCACACGTTCAGCTCGATGACGTCCCTCGTCCTCTTGATCCAGCAAGGTGTCGAGGAAGTAGATGAGTTCCGTCAGCACGACGGTGTGGTGACGGTGATGGTGAAGTGATTCGCGCAGGGCTTCGCCTAAGCACTACGAAGATATGACCGGAGGCGTAAACTGTGGAGGGGGGCGCCGCACACGGCTAACAATTGTTGTTGTTGTGTGTTCTAGGCGCCTCCTCCCCATGTATATATAGGTGGGAGGGGGAGGGGAGCAGCAAGGGTGCGCCCCAAGTAGGAGGAATCCTACTTGGGGTCCTCCCCAATTCGGCCTCCCCCCTTCCATAATTGCCGGAGGGGGAAAAGGGAACAGGAAGGAGAGAAGGAAAGGGGGGCCGAAAACCACCCATCCCACCAACCCGCACTCCTAAAAAACCCCACACCTCAAACTCCAACACCTTTCATTTCTACCCACACCTCCTCACCCATCTACCCCCAAACAAACCTGCCACCTCTCCCCTTGCAATCTTAACCTCAAAATGTACCTTTCTCCTGTACCAAGGGTGCAGAAGCACAGCGGGCAACAGGCGCAAATCGGAATCCTTACTGGGGGGGGGGGGGGGGGGGGGGGGGGGGGGGGGGGGGGGGGGGGGTTATGGCCCATATGGTCCATATCTTTCCCCCGGGGGTTCCGGTAACCCCTCCGGTACTCCGATAAATACCCGATACACTCCGGAACACTTCCGGTGTCCGAATACTATCAACCTATATACCAATCTTTATCTCTCGACCATTTCGAGACTCCTCGTCATGTCCGTGATCTCATCCGGGACTCCGAACAACATTCGGTCACCAAATCACATAACTCATATAATACTAAATCGTCATCGAACGTTAAGCGTGCGGACCCTACGGGTTCGAGAACTATGTAGACATGACCGAGACATCTCTCCGGTCAATAACCAGTAGCGGAACCTGGATGCTCATATTGGCTCCTACATATTCTACGAAGATCTTTATCCGTCGAACCGTTATGACAACATACGTTATTCCCTTTGTCCATCGGTATGTTACTTGCCCAAGATTCGATCGTCGGTATCCACATACCTAGTTCAATCTCGTTATCGGCAAGTCTCTTTACTCGTTCCGTAATACATCATCCTGTAACTAACTCATTAGTCACTTTGCTTGCAAGGTTTCTTATGATGTGTATTACCGAGAGGGCCCAGAGATACCTCTCCGATACTCGGAGTGACAAATCCTAATCTCGTTCTATGCCAACCCAACAAACACCTTCGGAGATACCTGTAGAGCATCTTTATGATCACCCAGTTACGTTGTGACGTTTGATAGCACACAAGGTATTCCTCCGGTATTCGGGAGTTGCATAATCTCATAGTCGAAGGAATATGTATTTGACATGAAGAAAGCAATAGCAATAAAACTGAACGATCAATATGCTAAGCTAACGGATGGGTCTTGTCCATCACATCATTCTCCTATTGATGTGATCCCGTTATCAAATGACAACTCATGTCCATGGTCAGGAAACCTTAACCATCTTTGATCAACGAGCTAGTCAAGTAGAGGGACACAGTGTTTGTCTATGTATTCACACATGTATTTAGGTTTCCGATCAATACAATTCTAGCATGAATAATAAACATTTATCATGAATAAGGAAATATAAAATAACAACTTTATTATTGCCTCTAGGGCATATTTCCTTCAGTGAGGCACCCTTGCCCCTTTTCACCTTTTAAGCGCTTAATGCGCAAGGCGAGGGAATGCCATGCAACTTAAAGATGTTGTCCGTGAAGGCTGCAACAAGAGATATAACAGTGATGGAGTGCTTTAGAGGAATGAAATGACTGTACTTAGTGAATTGTCCGTAACAACCAAAATGAGATCTTTATTGTTTGCCAATGGCAGTCCTTCCACAAGGTCCATGTTGACACGGGTCTAGACAGATTTAGGTATAGGGAGTGCTTGGAGGAGGCTTGTGTATTGTGTGTGGTCAGGCTTGTTTATTTGGTACCTAGGGCATTGCTGAATGAAGGTTTGCACATCTTGTTTCATGCCAGACTAGTGGAAGAGGAGTTTGAGTCTGATAAGTTGCTCCTTGACCTGAGCGGCCTCCTAATTCACTGCTATACGGTGCAGTAATTATATCTTTCCTGAGAGTAGGGCTGTGACCAACCTCTACTTTGTTTTTGTACCTGATAGTTCCCTGGTGCAGAGTGTTGAAGTGTATATGCTGATTGCCTAGCCCTTTTCATACGTTCAGACTTTTGGTTGCGTTGGCTAGTCCATGAAGCTTAACATGGTATCAGAGTCTAAGGTCTTGAGTTCAAGTCTTGGCTTTCGCAATTTGGCCAAAAATTGTTGTTGCCCCCTTTGTGTCCACGTATAGGCGTCTTGAGCCATACCTCTGAGTCTATTCACGTGTTGACTTCCCGCGTCACACGTGAGAGGGGGCTGTTGAAGTGTATATGTGGATTGCCTAGCCCTTTCCATTAGTTCAGACTTTTGGTTGTCAGTTGTTTGGTCAGCATCACTCTCTCTCCGCCTTCTCTTCTTATCCCCGCTCGCAAATCCCTACTTGATCTTTTTTTTCCTGTTTCCCGCTCGATGCTCTTGTGATGGCTTCCCTGGCCTGGGGCGACGCCCTATGGCTACGGCTAACTGACGCTCCAAATCCCTCAAAGCTCCAAGGTGGATGCCTTCCGCTGCAGCCTGAGTGCCTAAGCGATGCCTTAAAAACCATGGAATGAACAAAGGAAAGTGAAGTGACATATGATAGAATATACTACCTCTGTAAATAAAACGTCTTACATTTGTTTACAGAGGGAGTAACATTAGAAATAACTTTGCGTTAGTCCTCTTAATTAAGAATCAGTTACACTCTACAGCACTTAATGAAGAATCAGTTACACTCTACCATCACATTTCAGGACCTTTGGCTTTTCACATGTCAATAGTCAAAAGATCTTTGCCTTCTAATGCTCTTTTTCTCATTGTAGCTGTCATCATTCAAGCGAGACATACAAGAAATGGATAGTCTAATGTCTCTAGAAAACGACAGCTTAACAGAGGACCTTCTCCCTTCTAGGAATGCATTTTTGGTTCGTCAATATCGGTATGGAATTTTTTTTGTACATTAAAAAATCATTGAATTATCCACTTCCTTTTTATTTCCTGAACTGCGGAACATGCTGGCTATTTTATATTTTGTAATTAGGGAAATTAGCTCACTAACACCACAGATGGTGAAATTAGAGAAACAACAACATAAAGGAGCTCAGTTACTAAATGACACTGCGATCAGAGTTTATTATGGAAAATGACACTGCATAAAGCAAGTACTCTTTTGTAAGTTTCCCAAAAATAAAATAAATACACTTGCCCATTTCTTCCCTGATCAACTCCTGTCGCCAGTACTAGCAACCATTGTTGCTCATTCAGCCAGTATTGCCACTGCTTTGTCTAATTTGTGTCCCTGCAGTCTTCTTCCTCGCCACCGTCATATAGCTTCTCCAAGATCTCTGAAAGACTAGGAGGACATAAACTTTATTTCAGCTATAACGACGTTATTTTCTGCATTAAACAGTTATTGTGATGATATCTGGTAGTTGAGCCCATCTGCTCCAATATTTCTTTAATTTCATCTGTTTGTGGTGTGCCTGTACTTTTGGTCCCTCTGTTTTGCTTACAGGCTCCACTGCTCGATCTGTCTCCCCTTTAAAGTGATCTTACTTCTCAGATTTGCTCGTTGTGGTTGCTCTGCTGGAACAGAAGTGTGCAGATTGTTCACATAAGATGCTGAGTACCAATAATATATTACAAACTATCGGTTTCGGGTTAAGATATCTGCTTACTAAACCGAAAACCCATGATATGTAAATCTGCCCAGAAAAAAGTTGCCACTCATTCTGGCAGGTTTGTCGAGCTTGTGAAACAAGTTTTTGGAGCCTCCTGTATTTGAAGTACAATGCGAGAGAAACTGAGAATGGATGGCGAACAAGATCAAGAGAAGCAAGATTAATTAAGTTGGGTTAGACACTAACAATTCCATTCTTATGTGCCCTTCAGTCCTTCACTCTCTTCTCCTACCCTGATTTGCCTTTCTTTTCGAGGAGGTTGAACCCCCTGGCCTCTGCATTATTGTGATGCACACATCTATCTTTGCTGAAGTAGATGCAAGGCAACGAGGCTAAAGTCATGAACAAGCAGGACATAACAAAGATAACTGTCATAACCGTTACAAGGTATGAATCTAACACCTATGATTTAGTCGACTTTGTCCGCAGCAACGCCTTCAAGAAGGGATAAATGCCCTCGTGCTGTTGTTCACAAGGATTTTTCATTCGGGTTCCTGAGACCAACCAATGAAGGCCAGCACATCAGCAAGGAGACAACGCTAACGACGCAAGTTCGTCGCTGTTGAGCCCGACCAATAAAGGCCAGAACAAGAGTTTTCACCCCGGACATGAAGTGGTGCTCCAGTCACCATCTTGATGACAGATCTTTGGATAGTTGTGCCAGCCAGTACTCCATACCAGGCCTGAGTGGTGCTAGCAGATGGATGGAACGTCTTCCCACCTTAAGACTGTCACCTGACACACAGATCCATCCGTTGTCACTCCACATCGACGTAAACCGACCCGCAACATCCACCACAACCTTGAAGCCGTTTCCCCGGCGTCCTCCATGTGAACTTTGCGAGGTCTCGACGTCCTCCGTGGGAAGCACGTGCAGGGTCTGGCTGGCGGTGAAGAGAGGTGAACGTCGCCGTCCCTGAAGCAGACATTGCCGGTGCGACCCTGCCCCATCAGCGCCAGACACCGCCACCGGCATTGGGAGCCTCCCTGTGCGCAGGCCACTGCCCGCGTGCCGAAAGATAAGCGCCTGCCCTCGGCTGATCAACGACCATCGAGCATACGCCAGTGCACCATAGTCCAAAGCAGTCCAAAGCCCGCCGTCTGCAAGATCGGATGCATCGCTGCTCGTCCAGGCCTTCATATGGAGCTCCGCGTCCGGCTCAACGGCCTAGCGGTCAGCATCGGTGAGTGTACGTCGACACGCAAAGATGAGCCAAAGGGGCGGCATGCTCGCTCCCAGCGCAAAAGGAACGCAAAAGGAACAGGCATAGCCGACAACTTTGGCGATTTGGGTAGCACACTCCCCACCATGGCTGGGGGAGACTCCGCGAGGAACACAGTGAGGTACTTGCGGCTCGCAACAGGGTGCGTGTGGCTGGCGCTACACAGGCGCAACTCCGACAAAATCAGAAGAGGGTTCCTTTGGCGAGCAAGAAAAGAAGCGAACGGGGGTCATTGCCTTGTCACCGGGGGGGGGGGGGGGGGGTGCATGTCCTTTGCGGTTGCAAACCAGGGGGTGCATCGATGCACGGTGCCCTCGCAGCATGGTGTGTGCCATCCTTCATGGTCGCGGACGAGTGGGTGGCTCGATGCGTGGCGCTTTCGCAGTGGGGTGCACGCACTGGGCACGGATGCTTGCCTTGGCGTCCTCATGGCAGCATGGATGAGTAAATGATAGAATAAGGGGAACGGCTATGGCTGGCACTGCCACCATGGGAGTCCTGGGAGAGGAGGGCGCAAAATCGTCTCCATGATTTTCAGATTGGGCGTTTTTTTCATCCTGTTGCTACCTCTTCTGTTTCGTCCCTTTTCCTCTCCTACCTAGATAGTGCAATCCCATCTATTTGTACTGGTCATGTCTTACCTTATTGGCAGGTTTAGCAAGCCGAATGCAATTAGTGCCAAATGCAGTGATGACAATGAAGAAATGTTAATCACCCAAAGGGGAAACTAATGCCTGTGTACTATGTCATACATGTCCAAGTCAGCAGCTTTTGTAGGTGCTAAAACTACTTTCATGTTGGCAGTATAAGTTTGTAACTTACACAATTTTCTCTTTGATTCATCAAACCTTTTAATTGTGCTTCCTTCATTTTTATGGTCAATATACTTGTAGCCATACACATTTCAAAATGTATTAAATGGTAGTATGTTCTTGCCAAGATGAATAACTTTTGCGATAGTTCTTTCTAACCACCCCTATTTATCTAGATTTACCATTTTATACTGTATTTTCTTGCTAAAGAACTTTTTCTACTTCAGAACTGGCAGAAGGCATGCTAATGTATTACTAGGAGGTTCAGTTTTCAGAACATTCAGTATCAACTTCTTCACTTATGGCTTTCCGGTATTCTTCTCCATATTTTTTTCCTCGTTCAGTCCATGCTTTTCCTTTTGCATATTAATTGCAGTTCTCACTCTTATATTTGTTGGGTATGCAATTCCTCGCCCCTCACAAATGTGCAGAATAACATTGCCTGTGTTTCTACCAGGGCAAGCACATGATTCATTCATGTGGCTATTAGCATGAGATAATATCCGTGCATGGTTGCCGCGGATAGTGGTCATGAGCTTTCTCACGCTAAGCACATGCACAGTGCAGCTGCCTGGAGATAACTTAGCAAACTAAACCTTTTTTTGTGCCATTTAGTGTCGCATGGCTGCTTGATTAGGCACTGGTGCTTAGCAAGTGCTTATGCATATAACTAGCACCAAATAATAAATAAGAAAATCATGTAATACAAAGAAGCATCGAATTGATGAAAGCTTACTTAAGTGATTGATGATGTGGCTGTATACTCTCTCTTAAGCATCCACATATACGCATCTAGCATTGTACATGCCCTTGGTTTCCGTTCATAAACTTCAAATATTGTTCAACAAGCATAATTCAGTAAATCAACTATAGACTTAGTTGTGGCTTAATAACCACTCTAATATCAGTTGCATTAGACACGTGTAAATTTCTTTTGTGGTGGTAGGTCATGAAGGATATGGGCTCAACTTTGCCTACTAAGGCCAAAACAGAATAATGAGCAGTTTATCAAATGATAGTACTCTTGGATGCAGTGATGGAAATCCTTTCCAGTTATATTCTAACTTTTGTTTCTGAATTCAAGCAATTGTCTTTTGCTCATTGTGTCTGAGAGAAACCGAAAGAACATCTTATTCGAGATTACGATTGATGACTATTGCAGGTTTTGCTTCTTGCCCTTTCCTTATGGAGTTTCAACTTCACTAGTATTTGCGCTTTTGGTCTCCTTGCATACGTTGGATACATTTTATATGCTTTCCCTTCCTTGTTCCAAATGCATCGGTTGAATGGGTCACTCCTAGTGTTTATCCTGTTTTGGGCAGTAAGCACATATGTCTTCAATGTGGCATTCACATTCTTCAACAAAAGATTTCAGAAGGTATCAGACTTAGCTATCCAAGTTCTATTGATTATTGAAGTTCGTGAAAATTTATTTTGGTCAATTTTGCAGGATACGATAATATGGGAGACTATTGGCCTATGGCATTATTCTATTCCTGGACTATTTCTACTCGCACAATTCTGCCTTGGTGTTTTTGTAGCACTTTGTAATCTTGTAAACAATTCTGTTTTTCATTACCTTACCTCTGAGGAGGGTCCATCGTCTAGTGATGATCACCTTATTGATGGTAAGTGAATTTGTCACTGTTTAACATTTTCAGTTTACTTTTTCTTGCTGCCTGGTTTTCAATTGAGTAAAAAATATATTCTCTGTGAGATAATGTCTTGAATTGTTGAAATGATTGGATATGCATGATGCATATTGTTGACATGGGCAATGATGAGCACTCGAAAGTAACTGCCACATCACACTGAAAAAGAAACCGCGACATCAAACTATGTACATTTCTTCTATTTTTGGTAAATAATAAAGACTAAATGGAATCCTGGCTGATTTTCTGGACTAGCCAAAACTATACCTGCTGGTTGAGACCATGTCTCCTTGGTAAATAATTCTCCAGATGACTATTGGAGTATAATATCGGACCCTCTCCCACAGTTCGAACTTTTGGTTGCGTTGGCTAGTGCATGAAGCTTAACATGGTATCAGGGCCTAAGGTCTTGAGTTCAAGTCCTGGCTTTCACAATTTATCCAACCAGTGAAAACAATTAGGTACAAAAAGCTCCCTGCACGACTGTTCTGGCAAGGTTCCCTTTTGCAGTTGCTGTTTTGTTAAACAAGTGTTGTCTGGAGGTGCATGGGCACATAGTAATGAGTAAATGACCATACTTGTGGTTGTTAGAAGGCTACAGATTTTTCTTCAAGTTCGTAAATGGTACATAGTGGTAATGTTTTTCATAAATTTAATAACTTTATCATGTTTTTCACAATTTGGTTCTTGATTTTTTGTTCGAAATATATTACATCACAGTTCTGCTGTCTTATGTTTAATATTGCAAACACCACTTGATTGTATGCCCCCGTTGACTTAGTTCTGATCTGTTCGAGGCCTATTTTTGCAGACAAGGAAGATGCAATGGTTTTGATTGTAGCAACGCTAGCATGGGGTCTACGCAAACTTTCACGTGCAATTACTTTAATGTTACTGTTTCTTCTTGTGATGAAACCTGGATTTATTCATGCTGTTTACAGTACGGTGCAATATCCTTCTCTGTGTTATCTTATTTAATTCCGAAGTTACTGTTATTTGTCCCATTGATTTCTGGATTTCAGTTTACTATCTTCTTCTCTAGTACCCCAACCCCAACAGTCATTTGATGGATCTTATAAATCATTTTGTAGCATCTAGATTTTATGTTTTTGCCTCAAGCTGAGCCATGGCTAATGAGCATTACTTTTGTCTCAGTGTGTTTTTTCCTGGTGTTTCTGGTGAATCATTCAATCAATAAAAGACTACGCCAATTCTTAGTGTTATTTTGTGAGGTGCATTTTTCAATACTGTACATTCTTCAGCTTGATCTAGTCTCCAATGCTCTTGAGCGCAGTGGTCCACTTATGATGGAGGTATTCTCACAGTTAGGTGCGCACTTTATGTTTCATGTCTTTGCTTTTCTGTAAAGTTAACCTTGTTTCTTTGTTAAATCAATGACAACCCAGTGCTGAAGGTGTATTCTTAGGTGTTCAGGTTCTGCACAGCAAGGCAATGCACATTGTTATGGATGCACCTTATCTCTATTGCATAGCTCATGGGGCGTATATATATCACGTAAGACTTGGGGTACAAGGAAAGGAAACATAGCTTGATAGGACTCCTACACCTAATACTAACACTCCTTACCCCCCCCCCCGCGGGCCCCCACCTACACTATACATACCCCCCTTACCCCCCCCCAACACTCCTTACCAACAACCCCTAACATCCCCCTTACCCCACCACCCATACCCCCACGGCACTTGACGGCCCCGCCTACCACCCACTACCCCCCCAGGCACCTCCCCCCCGCGTCCCCCCCCCCCCCCCCCCCCTCCCTCTCAAATGCAAAGCGTATGCCATAGCATTGCATTTGAAGAAGTGTAACACTAGGGGAAAAAAAGATAATCCAAAGTCCGCGTCTTGACAGTGTCGTCGTAGCATGAGAGTCTTCAAAACCTGCCGAGTAAAGCCAAAGGAGATAACGAGAAGATGACGCATCAAAGGAACATCGCATCAGTAGAAGATATAAGAGAAGATGGGTTGTCAAAAGAAGATGGCACATCGAGAGAATGAAGCATTGTCCACAAAATCATAGCGCGAGAAAACCCACAGCGAAAGAAGCTTGGTGACAAGATAATGGGTGTAGATCAACAATGCAAAAAGAGGCCACGAAAATCCTATAGAAAGGACAAGGACCAGAAAAAGGCTGACGGATAAAGGTATGGTGGACTCGCATGACATGAGAAACACGAAAAAGAGAAACGGACTTGGTGGACGCAGCGGAAATATAGAGCTAGAATCTAGGAAGTATACACGAACGAAGATGCAAGAGCCTTCGTGCATACAGAAGAGCCTGTGGCCTGTGGAAAAAGTCATGCATGTGAGATGCCGACGAGAAGCAGCGGAAAAGAGCAACTAGCAGACGAGCACCAAACACAATAGAAGGTGCATGTACGAGACGGGAGAGCCTGGCGAGATGGTGACTTGGGTGGCCCGCTGCTCGGGCGAGGGGGGTGGGGGGGGGGGGGGGGGGTTGCGATGCGATTTGGGAGGGTAGCCCGATTCCAGCGGGGAGGCAACAAATGCTTGGTCGATCCAATCGGGGAAGGAGTTGGGCCATCAGATATGAGAACGGAGAGGAAGCACACCGAGATCAATCATGGTGCACGAGTTGCGTGTGCGCCGAGAGGGAAAAAACCATAGGCTCTAATACCATGTTAGGGAAATAGCAACTTGTATTCCGACGAGGCCGTAGGCCAGTATATATCCACATGCAAAATACTCTTAACAATTTTAACGAGTTTTGAACAGTGGATGCACAGATTGACATATCTAATAGTTCTCTTGAATTAAATGATGAACCACAACATACTTTTTATACTACAGTAACAGCACTCCTTTTCTCGTATGTTTGACAGGCCTCTCAAGTAATGCTAAAACAAAAGACTTAATGGAGATTGGCTCAATTATATGCTTCTGTGCTGTCCATAGCCATGGTTTTAAAATGCTTTTTGCTCTCTCTGCTGTTCTTCGGCATACACCGTGTCCACCTGTTGGGTTCAGTATCCTAAAGGCTGGTTTGAATAAGTCAGTACTCTTGTCAGTTTATAGCTCACAAAATTCACGAGAAGGTCAAGTTTGCCGCAGCTTACATGGTATCTTCTTGCATCATGGACATCTATATTAATTATTTCTTGTTGGCACAGCCTTTACTTGTTAAATGAACTACAACATAAATTATGTCATGCTTAACGTTACTAGGTTTTATACTTCTCAGATGCCATCCTTCTCCATGGTGGCAAGAGCTCTTTGTCGCTGACAAATAAGAAAAATGTTTTAGGTGCAGGGCTAATGTTTGTGTGAACAGGAGAGATCGGGAGAGTAATGCACCTTAGGTGCTCTCATTCCATTGCTGTGAATATATACACGAGCCATACATGTACAAGGCGCAGAGCGCAAGAGAGAGAGAGAGGGACATGCGACGTGTGAGAGGTGGGGTGCATGCACGACGTGCATGGCCATGCAGCTAGCCTAGGGCAGCAACCGCTAACACCCGGCCGCAGCTGAAGCTTCCGGTGGCTGGATGCACAAGCTGGACCGGAACTCCTGGAACGCCGGTGTCGGGAGCCCTTTAGTCAGGACGTCAACGAACTGGTGCTTGGTGGGCGCGTGCAGCACGCGGAGATGACCTAGGGCGACCTTCTCTCGTACGAAGTGTATGTCGAGCTCGATGTGTTTCGTTCGTCGATGGTGGACGGGGTTGGCAGCCATGTACATGTAGACGGACGAAATGTTGTCGCAGAAGATGACGGTGGCCTTGGGGAGGGAGACACGCAGCTCACCAAGGAGCTGCCGAAGCCAGCAGCACTCCACGACGGTGTTGGCGACGGCGCGGTACTCCGCTTCTGCGCTAGAGCGCGAGATCGTGGCTTGTCGTTTGGATGACCAAGAGACCAAGGAGTCGCCGAGGTAGACAGCATAGCCGGAGGTTGGAGTGCCGCGTGTCCGGACAACCCGCTCAGTCCGCGTCTGAGTACGCGGTGAGTGCGAGCGACGGCGACGGGTGTAGATGGAGACCGTGCTCTGCGGTGCCACGGAGATAGCGTAGTATGCGCTTCACCAAGGCAAGATGGGGGACGCGTGGATCGTGCATGACCAGGCAACATTGTTGCACGGCATAGGCGATGTCGGGCCGCGTCATGGTCATGTCCTGCAGCGCGCCGGCCAGGCTGCGGTACTCGGAGGCGTCGGGGACCGGTGCGCCGTCTGTCGCGGAGAGCTTGGAGTGGGTGTCGACCGGTGTAGACACCGGCTTGCACTCGGACATGTGGGCGCGTTCCAGCAGCTCCTCAACATATTTGCGCTGAGAGAGGAAGAAGCCGTCGGTCGTCCTGGTCACGGCGATGCAAGAGGAAGTAGTGGAGCGGACCGAGCTCCTTCATCGAGAATTCCGCAAACAGGAGCTGCTGGAGCCGTTGGAGAAACGTGGTCGTGGACGTGGCGAGCACAATGTCGTCGATGTAGAGGAGGTACGCTGTGCCCGAGCGGCGAGCACAATGTCGTCGACGTAGAGGAGGTACGCTGTGCCCGAGCTGTTGTTGAGGATGAAGAGGGACGGGTCCGAACGTGAGTCGATGAAGCCGAGCCCCCGAACGAACGTAGCGAACCGCGCAAACCAGGCACGCGGTTCCTGCCTCAAGCCGTAGAGGGACTTGTCCAGCAGGCACACATGATCGGGGCGGTCGGCGTCTACGAAGCCAGCCGGCTGCTGGCAGTAGACACGCTCAGCGAGGCGCCCGTGGAGGAATGCATTGTTCACATCCATCTGATGAACAGGCCACTGGTGAGCGGTGGCGACGGTGAGCACGACGCGGATGGTGGCCGCCTTGACGACGGGCAAGAACGTCTCGTCTAAGTCTACGCCCGGCCGTTGTGAGAAGCCACGCACGACCCATCGTGCTTTGTATTGTTCCAGCGTGCCGTCGGCCTTGAGTTTGTGGCGGAAAAGCCACTTGCCGGTGACGATGTTGGCGCTCGGCGGGCGTGGGACGAGGCTCCACGTCCGATTCTTCATCAATGCCTGTACTCTAGCTGCATCGCAGCTAACCAATGGGGGTCACGTAGCGCAACACGCACGGTCTTGGGTATAGGGGAGATGGCTGGTTCGGTAGTGGATGTGGTGAGGGCTTGGTTGTATTTAGGGTTCGGGAAGAACATGCCGGCCTAGGCGCGGGTGACCATTGTGTGGGTAGGAGCTGGGTCGGGACGCCGGCGAGGTGGCTTGGCACGAGGTGGCGTGGAGATGGACGGTGGGCTGTCCGGCATGGCCAGCGGGGGCGGCGAAGGTGGACTGCCTGCCGAGGTGGGCGTAGACAGGCTCGGGGGCGCTGCCGCAGCCGGTGTTGCGGGGCTGGGAGATGGGTCAGGCGTGGCAGCTGCAGGCTGACACGACAATGATGTCAGAGGGAGCCGCCGCGGGAAGAAGCGGGACGGGATCGGTGCGAGGCACGCTTGGGAGGGTAGATTGGGGGCGTTGGGGGTATGTGTGATGGGTAGTGTAGTTCGGCTAGGTCAGGGGTGGGCTCGGGCACGGTGTGAGCAAACGGGAACTGGTGCTCGTCGAACACCACATGACGGGAGATGATTACTTTGCCCGTGGCATGGTTGAGGCACTGGTATCCTTTGTGGTTGGGTGAGTACCCAAGGAATATGCAAGGAGCCAATTGGGGCGCTAGCTTATGCGGTGTGGTGGCGCTGAGATTTGGGTAACACAGACAACCAAAAACCCTAAGAGCGGTGTAGTTGGGTTCTGTACCGTAGAGGAGGAAGAACGGGCTGTGATCGTGCCGTGGGCGACTTGGGCGTCTGTTGAGCAAGAGTGTGGCGGTTTGCAAAGCTTTTACCCAATATGCGTATGGCATGGAGGCATGAATGAGCATGGAGCGAGTAATGTCGTTGAGTGTGTGGAGTGCACGTTCAGCACGCCTGTTTTGCGGTGATGTGTATGGACACGACATGCGTAGGGCTATCCCTAGAGAGGAGAAGAGATCGCGTTAGGCTAGGTTGTCGAACTCCTTGCCATTGTCTGTTTGGATGGCGATGATGGGGAGATGGAACTGAGTGCAAACGAAAGTGGTGAACATGCGTAGGGTGGGTAGCACTTCGGATTTGTGGCGTAGGGGATACGTCCAGATGAAATGGCTATAATCATCCACAATAACAAGATGGTATTGACAACCGGAAACACTCATAAGTCATAACAGGAGAGGTCCAAACATCACAATGCACAAGCTGAAACGGAAAATAAGAAACATGATGGGATGTGCTAAATGGCAAGCGCACACTCTTTCCTAATTGACAAGCATTGCAGGTGGGGCGAGACACGTCAGACGGGCGGATGTGACAGTTCCGGAGGGTGTGATCAAGAGCATCATCACCAAGGTGGCCGAGGCGGCGATGCCATGTGTCGCGGGAGACTGCAAGGAGGGCTTGGTGTTGGGTTGGTGGCGAGGTCATGGGGTAGAGGTCATCCGACGAATCACATCGGAGTATCACTGTCTTCGTTCTTCGGTCCTTGACAGGAAAACCAATGTCGCCAAATTCCACGTTAACAGGGTTATCATGTGCTAGGGCTCTGACAGAAATTAGGTTGGGGAAAACAAGTACATTGTGTAGGGAGAGGGGTTTTGTGGCGGTAGGGATGGAGTGGTGACCGGAGTGCGTGACTGCGAGCGTCGATCGATCGCCAACTGTAATGCCAGGAGAAGAACAGGGATGGGAGAAGGAGAGGATAGCTGGCGACGAGGCCATTTGAGCGGTGGCGCCGGTGTCCAAGTACCACTCCGCGCCGGACGCGGCCGGCTGGCCCTGCTGGACTTGCAGGTTGTTGAGGGTGTGGATCAGGGCCATCTGGTCCCACGCGGCGCCGACAGAGTTGGAGCCACCGCCAGCAGGGGCACCGTCGGCAGGAGCACCACCAGGAGCGCCGTACAGGGGATGCGCGGGAACGACGCGGTGCTGCCAGACGACGGTTGGAGCGGAGTTGGGCACCCCGCCGTAGTGGGGACGCGGTGCCGGCGAAGGGAGCAGTAGCGCCGGGACGCGGACCGAGGATGCCCGAGCCATGCTCGATGCGCCTGAACTCCGTGGCGAGGAAGACGATCTGGTGCTCTGCGTTCTCGAGGAAGAGAGTGCAGATGGCGGACCAGACCTCGGCGGCGGAGGCGCCACGCCGGTGGATGAGGCCGAAGATATCGGGGCTCATGCGGTTGTAGAGCCAGGAGACTATGTGCACGTCGTCTTGGGCCCAAGAGGGATCGCCGGCACGCGGCAGACCGGTGAGGTGCTCATGGACGGCGTACTTCTCGAGCATGACCTCAAACAGTGTGTGCCATTGCGAGAAATTTGGGGGGTTGAGGGAGAGCACTAGCGGCACATGTTGGTTGATGAAGACGGCCGCGAGCGGAGACTGCGGCGGCGGCGTCGCGGATGAGGAGGCGCCGGGGTCCGGGACGAATAGGGGCCGGCCGAGAGCGCCGTGGTTGAAGACAGACGAAGTGAGCAGGGACTGGCTAACGGGCACCGGGCGAACCGGAGTAGCAGGCGAGACTGGTGAGCTGCCGGATGGGCACGGGGGTGGAGGAGGTGGTGGGGGTGGGGGAGCTGGAGGAGTGGGGTTCGCCATGGTGAGGTGCGGTTGGGAACGAGAGAGCAGCGGAAGAGGTCTAGCGACGCAGGAGGAGACCGGCGTCTGATACCATGTGAACAGGAGAGATCGGGAGAGTAATGCACCTTAGGTGCTCTCATTCCATTGCTGTGAATGTATACACAAGCCGTACATGTACAAGAGAGAGAGAGAGAGAGAGAGAGAGCTAGCCTAGGGCAGCAACCGCTAACAGTTTGTGCCGAAAAGAGTGCATGGGGAGAGGACCAATGCAGGATTAATCCGCTTCCTTGATCTTTTGTAAACTGTTTCACAGTGTGCCTTTTTCGTAAAGGGATACTACAAATTTACATTTAATTGCTTAGTAGAAAATTTGAAACTTGGGTACTTGGATGACTCCAGATGTCCACTCTATTGTTTGACATGAGTTATTGACTGAATATATGTTTACTATGCCAACCCTCTATTTTGTATTTTGCAGAAAACAAGATTGCGTCATATCTCAGTAAAATTGGCCAGAAATTTCTCTCTATGTATCGCTCATACGGAACTTATGTGGCTTTCCTCACAATTCTATTGACTCTATACTTGGTGACTCCCAATTATATATCATTTGGTTACCTTTGGTTCCTTCTACTTTGGATAATCGGAAGGCAGCTTGTCGAAAAGACGAAGAGACGACTTTGGTTTCCATTAAAAGTATATGCTGCTGTGGTGTTTATCTTCACCTATAGCCTGAGTATTTCTCCACTCTTTGCGCGCTTGGTCTCAAAGTTTGTTAAACTATATCCTGATCTTGGATTTGATCCTGAAGCCTCTTTGTTGGTAAATGTTTGGCAATCATTGTCTATTCTAATAGTGATGCAACTTTACAGTTATGAAAGAAGGCAGAACAGTGACAAGAACTTCAATGTTTCTGATGCTTCTGTATCTGGGCTGCTAGGGTTCCTTAGAAGGTTGCTAATTTGGCACAGTGAGAAGATACTATCAGTTAGTGTGTTCTATGCTTGCCTATCATCAATCAGTCTTTCTGGCCTAGTTTATCTGTTAGGTCTCATTGTGTTTTCCACCTTACCGAAAGTTTCTCGAATTCCTTCGAAGGTCTACCTAGTCTACACTGGTTTACTTGCTGTATCTGAATACCTCTTCCAAATGCTATGCAAACCTGCTCAAATGTGTCCTGGTCAGCGCTTGTATGGATTTGCTGCATTTCTTGGTTTGAAACATTACGATTCTGGGCTTTGGGGTGTTGAATATGGGCTTAGAGGAAAAGTTCTGGTGATTGTGGCTTGCACCATTCAATATAATGTGTTCCACTGGCTGGACTTAATGCCAGCATCTCTAGTACATGAGGGTAAATGGGAAGAGCCTTGTCAGCTGTTTATCTCTTCCGATCAATCTGCTAGTCTTTTGAACAACAGGGAGGAGATACATTCCTCAAATAGGTTTGCCTTGTTGTTTTCTAAAGTCCAAGGTCTTGTGGGTAGCAGCTTATCTTCATCCCTTAGTTCAGGCAACACTTATCAGACCTCAGAAGCTGTCCAGAATGTGACCAAAGGTTTGGACGAGGACAAAAGGTACTCATTTGCAAAGATGTGGGGAATGTCAAAAGAAAGCCACAAGTGGGATAAGCAAAGGATCGTCTCTCTGAAAAGAGAAAGATTTGACACCCAGAAATGGACATTTAAGAGCTACATAATATTCTGGATGGAAAATCTTTTTAAACTGCGAGGTCTGGAAATTAACATGATTGTGTTACTATTGGCAAGCTTTACATTGTTAAATGTTGTATCGATGTTTTATATCATGTGCCTCGTGGCATGTATTCTTATGAACAGAGATCTAATCCAGAAACTGTGGCCCCTTTTCGTGTCTCTCTTTGCTACTGTCTTAGTACTCGAGTATTTTGCCCTTTGGAAAGATGGAATGCTCTGGTTACAGGGTGTCAATGATATTGAAATGCGTTGCCACGGATGCTGGAAAAATTCGCAGATTTTCTTTGATTATTGCTCGAAATGCTGGCTAGGTATGTCCCTCCTGTCATATCTTGAACTTCTGCAATCCAATGTTATATTACTATTCAGCTTAAAACAGATAATTTATGAAATATATGTACATTTATTTGATGCAGGGTTAATAGCTGATGATCCTCGAATGTTGGTTAGCTACTATGTTGTGTTCATTTTTTCGTCATTCAAGCTACGCTCTGACCACTTCTCTGGTTTCTCGGACTCGGATACATACCGTCAGATGCGATCCCAAAGGAAAAATGCGTTTGTTTGGAGGGACCTCTCATTGGAAACAAAAAGCTTCTGGACCTTTCTTGATTATGTGCGGCTTTATGCTTACTGCCATTTATTAGATATAGTTTTGGCACTAATTGCTATTACTGGTACTCTGGAGTATGATTTTTTACACCTCGGTTATCTCGGGTTTGCTCTGGTTTTCTTCCGAATGAGACTTGAAATACTGAAGAAGAAGAATAAGATTTTCAAGTATCTACGGATGTATAATTTCGCTGTTATAGTTTTGTCACTTGCATATCAATCTCCTTATGTTGGACAGTTTAGCTCTGGCAAGTGTGATCAAATAGATTACCTCTATGAAATTATTGGATTCTACAAGTATGATTATGGTTTTAAGATAACATCACGGTCAGCTTTTGTTGAGATAGTGATCTTCTTATTGGTGGCAGTGCAATCATACATCTTTAGTTCTGGTGAGTTTGATTATGTCTCAAGATACCTTGAAGCAGAGCAAATCGGTGCAATGGTCCGTGAACAGGAGAAGAAGGCTTTAAAGAAAACTGAACAGCTGCAGCATCTTCGCAGGTCTGAGGAGCAAAAACGTCAACGCAACATGCAAGTAGAAAGGATGAAATCTGAGATGTACAATTTACAAAGTCAACTAAATACAATGAATTCCTTCACCCCAATCAATAATGCTTCCTGCAAAGAAGGCTTACGGCGCAGGAGGACTACTAGGTTATACAGTGATATTGATGCTCCATTGCTAGATAATGAGATTGGTTCACCAGCTGCAGCATCTCAGTCATTTGAATTCTCTGTAGCAGATACAAAGAGAAACATACCAGATTTATTGTTCCCAAGCTCGTCTGATGCTCCGCGGTCACCAATTAGCGGGAGAAGTGAAGAATTTATGCTGGCTGATAATGCTAAAAATTCCGTGGGCTCAACATCTGAGATTATTGAGCTTGATGAGTGTGATATCAAATTGCATCCTAACTTACTAAAAGAGGAGAAGGAAAGAAGACAACCCAAGGAAAACCCACTTAAATCTGCTGTGCAGTTAATTGGTGATGGTGTTTCCCAAGTTCAGTCATTTGGAAACCAGGCAGTTACAAACATTGTGAGCTTCTTGAACATTGATCCAGAAGAATCACTCTCCAATGAGCATCCCGCAGAAGGTAGCTTTTATGATGTAGTAGAAAACCAGGGGGGAACACAAGATGGCCAGTTTCTGAGGACACATTCAGATAGCTTGGGAACTGCAACAGAATCCTCAGCAAGTATGCCAGTTGGTGTTATCTTCCGGTATATATGGTATCAGATGCGAAGTAATTATGATTATGTTTGCTATTGCTGTTTTATCCTGGTATTTCTGTGGAATTTTAGTTTGCTCTCCATGGTCTACCTTGGAGCGCTTTTCTTATATGCTCTTTGTGTCAACTATGGGCCAAGTTACTTGTTTTGGGTCATTGTTCTGATCTACACTGAGCTCAACATTCTATCACAGTATATATATCAGATTATTATCCAACACTGTGGTTTGAATATACATTTGCCTCTTCTCCAGAGATTAGGTTTCCCTGATGATAAAATAAAAGCATCCTTTGTTGTCAGCATATTGCCTTTGTTTTTGGTATATATATCTACTCTCCTGCAGAGCTCAATCACAGCCAAAGATGGTGAATGGGTCCCTGTAACAGAATTCAGTTTTCTTAGTGCAAGAAATAACATTGAAGAGAAATTTTGTATACCATACACCTGGAAAGATAGGGTAAAAAGTTTGCACATGCCTTTAATGAATCTTATAAGGATGTTTGGGAGGGGCTTATCTAGATATTGGCTATCACTAACACAGGGTGCAGAATCTCCTCCCTTTTTTGTGCAAGTTACAATGGAAGTAAAACATTGGCCAGAAGATGGAATCCAACCAGAGAGGATAGAGTCAGCAATAAATAAGGTACTTGTGACAGCCCATGAAGAAAGATGTCAATCTAATTCGCCTTCATCATGCCATTCTTCTAGTCGAGTTCGGATTCAAAGTATTGAACGGAGCAAAGAAAATCCTAGTATGTCTCTTGCTGTGCTAGAAGTTGTTTATGCTGCTCCTACAGAATGCCAGTCAGCAGGATGGTTCAAATCACTTACTCCAGCAGCTGATGTAGAAAGGGAGATTCATGACTCACAAAAGGCAGGCCTTTTTGAAGAAATAAATTTCCCCTACCCAGTTGTCTCTGTAATTGGCGGCGGTAAAAGAGAGATTGATCTTTATGCATATTATTTTGGTGCTGACATGGCAGTTTTCTTTCTTGTTCTCATGTTCTATCAATCTATCCTAAAAAACAAGAGTGAATTTTTGGAAGTTTATCAGCTGGAAGAACAATTCCCTAAAGAGTTTGTTTTCATCCTAATGGTGAGAGCTCATCTTTCAGTTTACATGGTTATTATTGCACTTGAATGCTGTTGTACTTCTCTTTGCTTAGGTTTCTAATGCATGCTATTTTAATTTTTGCAGATTCTCTTTTTCTTGATTGTAGTGGACCGCATTATATACTTGTGGTCATTCGCCACGGGAAAAGTTGTTCTCTATATTTTCAATCTTGTGCTCTTCACATACTCGGTCACTGAGTATGCTTGGGGAATGGAGCTAGCCCACAGGGATGTTGGAGGATTTGTTTTACGTGCCATCTACCTTACAAAATCAATTTCCCTTGCACTGCAGGCTTTGCAGATCAGATATGGTATCCCTAACAAAAGTAACTTGTATAGACAGTTTCTGACTAGCAAAGTAACACAAGTAAACTACTTGGGTTTCCGGCTATACCGAGCTTTACCGTTCTTGTATGAGCTTCGATGTGTTCTTGATTGGTCTTGCACGACTACATCGTTAACAATGTATGATTGGCTTAAGGTACATATCAGTACATCTGTTTTTGCAAGCATGTGTGTAATTCTGCCATAAATTTATTAGCATATAGGCGCCGAAGACTGGACACTATAGTCTATGATGATTGATACTAATTTTTTTTTTTGGACCACCTGATCAGTTGGTACAACAATTAGATTAAACACCAGTATGTTTTTACTTTGGTTAACCCATATAATCCCGTATGATGATTCTACTTTTGCCGTGCTGTGACTTTAGCATTTCATTTTTAGATATTGATTTTCGAACACTGCCGAGAGTAGTTGGATATGTGTGATATTGGTGATCTGTATTGAATGGTTTAGTCTACTTCATCACAATTGTTTCTGTTTTGGTTGTTGTAGGCTTCTGAAGTCTGAACTTGTACTTGGAACCCTGCTTGGCAATTAGTTAGCCTATTTGTAGTCTCAGAATACATAATTAGTCCAAAAGTTCCTTGCTCACCTGACTCCGCTTATTTAAGGCTTCAGTTGGAGTCGGGCTTTATCTTACTCAAATAAATATGATTATTAGCAGTTTCTCCTACATTCGTTTTTGTTCATGCGCTGTACGATAAAGTAAAAACAGCTTTTCTAGGAATCTGTTAGGTACAACGTTTGATGGTACTACTAGTTATGCAGCATAATGTACCTTTTCACCATATTTCTTGTATTTAGCTTTTACACTAATGTGTTAATTGCTGTAATAGAGTAAATTTTGGCATCTGATATTTTTGTTCCTCTGCACAGTTGGAGGACATATATGCAAGCTTGTTCCTTGTGAAATGCGACACAATTTTAAATAGGGCAAATCATCAACACGGGGAAAAGCAAACAAAAATGACAAAATTCTGTGGTGGGATATGCTTATTCTTCGTACTTATCTGTGTTATTTGGGCTCCAATGTTGGTACGTGAGTGCAATACCTTTCTAGAATAGTCACACTAATGTTATTCCAACCTCTTTGCACATGCAAAAATGCAGTGCGATTTTGGGTTTCACTCCCGCCAAAGAATTACTGCATTTTCGAATGTGGATTGCGTGCTCAGGGGTGCGCGTGCACATGCTGTTAGGTTGAGACTAACTTTCAAAATTCATGGATAGTGTCTGCTAGAACATGTGAGACTGCACAATTTCATGGGGTGCGCGTGCACATGCTGATGCTGTTAGGTTGAGACTAACTTTCAAAATTCATGGATATAGTGTCTGCTAGAACATGTGAGACTGCACAATTTCATCCAAAATACCTCCATCTGTGGTTGTGCAGGAAAGAAGAGAGAGTAAACACTACAAACTGCAATATTATTCATTTAGCTGTTTCTTGTGAGTGCATTGTACCTAGCTTTGCTTGAAGCTTGTAAATACTTCTTTTTGAGTAAAATGCATCAAAGATCCAAAAAATATTGCTTGTGTGTCAGCTAGGTCCTATAAGTATAAAAATGCACATCTGGGTCCTAAAAGTGGATAAGTGGTTCACCGAGGTCCTATACAGCCCTGATTAACTTTGACCTGCACGTGTGGCGGATTGACCACCACCATGTGGACAATATTTTTCACAAAACCCCCTAAAAGGTGGTGTCTTCTATTTTCGTGACCCATCTTTCTCTCTCTTCTAATTTTGTAGACCTGGTGCACGCGGCACGCCTTGCCTCGCTTGCCACCGTTCCTCCTGTAGGACAAAGTAGTGCTGGAACCCATCTCAAGTGTACATTAGCCCCGGTGTCTGACGAGGAGCCATCACCCTTCATCTTGCGGATGGCAGCGAGGATGCCCACCACCGTTGGGAAGTGACTACCGCTGCCCTCCATCCTGGGAAGGGCATGATGCTGCCTCGTCGATCATCTCCTCGGTGACGCGCATGCGGAACGGCACGTGCCACCGGCCACCCCACGGCCACCGCTGCACCACCATGCTTCGGCAATCCCGCCACCACACTCTGCAACCCCAGACACACTTCACCTCACTTCAAAAACCCCGGATCCGTGCCATGGTTGTCGCCACGACTTCAATAGCGGATGAGTGGCAGAGTGGTGGCGGCGGAGAGGAGGAACCGCGCACGTGCTGGGCGGAGAGGAGATTGGCAGCTTCCCACCCATGCTGTCGCCCTCGCTCCCTGCTGCTTCATGGTGTCACTATCTCCACTAGAGCCGCTAGCGTTGTCGAACTGTTGCCTCAGCGACGCCCTGGACCAATTCCTTCCGGTATGAGTAGCGCGACAGGAAGAGGAACCCTAATCAATTCTTCGTTCCGAGCTTTCCTCCGCCGGAATTTCTGCGCGTTCTCCAACACCAGCCGCCCCCTTCTGTTCATTGAGCAGCTGCTGGTGATCCTTCATTTCCACCACCAGATTCACCCACTCTGCCTCGTCTTCGCCTGCATGGTGTACCTTCCACCGCAACTGAACCATCCCCAATTGCTTGCTTTGTTGGCAACAACTACGGTTCAAACGATGACGGTGGTACAGCAGCACAGCGGTGATAGTGCTGGTGACTCCTTACCATCGTCGTTCGTGACCATGTCCTCCGTCAAGAGTCTCGGCCGTCAGCGAGGTTGGCGCCCTGGAGCAGGGCAACAACTTAAAACTCCGTATCCGCCAGCTGAGGTGATGACAGAATGGTGGCAGCGGTGCACCCGGTGCTTTGCTGGGTACAAATCCATGGAATCGATCGTAGCTGGGGCCGCGATGGCAGAGGATGGGCCATGAAATTAGAATAGAGAATGTCTAGAGGTTGCATCACAAAGTATTGCCTACATAGCATCGGTCAACACGTCACGCAGGCAGGCAAGAGTTGGATAGGACCTGCGATGAATCACTTATCCACTTTTAGGATCCAGCTGACAACACGCGGAATACTTTTAGGACCTCAATACATAGAAACACAAGCTTTGCGTTTTCTCGATTTGTTTTTGAGAAAACATAAAAGCTTGCGTGTCGATGCATTGGTAGATAGAGAAAGAGTTCAGTACAAGCCCAGATGACCAACACCCCAAGTAAGACGTGATGCGAGGCAACTAGGCAGTAGTTACCCCTGGAGGATCGTGTCAAGACCCACCGCACCTTGCCCTCTCCAACGACCGAGCCTTGGACTTGATCGTGTCGAGCGGAATGGCAGTGTTGGGTTATGTGTTGTCGAATACGGCGGCGTTTCGATGCAAAATGGAGGCAGCAAATCTGGCAATTTTGAACTCCGGGCACCATGCACATCGATATCCAGGGGCAATTTGCGTCAGGCAAGATAGAAAAACAAGGTGCTTCCTCTCCATTTTTGTTCCTGCATAGAGTCCCTGTTTTAACAGGAGCGAGAAACCACGAAGAACAGGGGCGTTGGCATCTATATCGATCAAAGGATGGAAGGTCTCAACCAAGAATTGAATTGCTCGGATCGAGCGTGTACTACTCCAAGCGAAAATTGGAAGAAGTTCCTCACCATAGAAAAGAAAGCAGGCCATGACGGCTGTGGCCTCACTCCACTGGTTCACAGATCCACCAGCCCTTGGGCATGATCACCAAGGAGGCACCCTTGCGCTTCGGGGCCGAGGTGAACCAGGTGGTCTGCTGCCACCAAACAACAAAGTCGTAGTAGTGGATCAGACCAAGATAGAACTTCACACCACAGGGTTCCCAAGAAAGGGCAACTGATGAGGAGGTGGCTCATGGTCTCTTCTGATTGGCAAAACAGACACCACAGGTGGTGTTGCAGGCCCCGTCTTGTGAGCGTCTTGGCAGTCTAGCAGCAGTTTTGGCAAGCAAGCGAAATGGAAAACTTGACCCTCGGGGCAGCCCAGGAGCGTCAGCTCAACCACCAAGATCTTGAGACAACAAGATTTGGTGGAGTACTGGGGGTGTCCAACGCCAAACCAACACATCTGGCTCCGTCGTGAGTTGCAACCCTCGGACCATCACCCAGAGCTGGATGTACTGCCAGAGGGCAAGTGGGCCCCCCTCCCAATGTCAGTGATCTAGCGTTGGTCCACAAGCGGCTCCTGCACCATGCGGGACGAGCAGTGGTTCCTTCTCGGGAATGGTTGCTTGCTGGTTACTGATGCTCGGAAAAAAAAATCACTGCTCTACCTCTTTTTTCTTAGTGCAGGCCAGAAATGTTCATATTTTTCAGATGAAAATTTGCAGGTTCACATGTTATTCCATGAACATGTATATTTTTCTTTCACAATTCAGAACTTGAGGGTGCCTCAACACGATAGCATGTGTGGGTGCACCCCTGAGCATATCTACCGTTCTACCCTTTCTCAGCATCTGATGTTTGCACATTGCATATCTGGTAGAAAGATGCATGTGTTTGGACCATGAGAATGCTGGTAACCTTTTATTCAGGGTGCCTACCCAGTCCTTCTAGTTAGCGTGCTTACCTATTATACATAGACTCAGCTGATTCTTTTCCAGTTACAAGTTACCACCATACTTGTGGATCCTCCTCTTGGTTATATACTCATATTTACTTTAACGTAGCCCTATAGTTCTTGGCGGAGCAACTGACACCTGCTTGCATTTGATATTGGCTTGGCATTAGCAGCGTGCGTGATACTGTGTACTGCTTGTGTTACTGTAGTATGTGGGTCTTATTCCTTGGAGATAAGTGATTTATGTCGGATTGCATCTTATCTTTAGTTGTTTAGTCTGGTTTATCCATATATTGGATCTGCCAAGAGACAGTTCTAAATGAGGCACTGTTGTAATTTTCATTAACCATATGGTCTCATCATTTCATCGGTCCATTCTCTGCTGTAGTTACCCCACTATGAACTAAGGTTCACAACAGCTTTGCCATATGTAAATGTAAAGGAATAAACATTGTGGATATCTTGATTATGCTTTCCCCTATTGATCCTCTCTTCTCTTTGTGGAAATGGTTTAATTAACCTCAGCCAGTTAAATATTTGTTCACGTGTCTGCACGAATTCTAACAAGCTCATTGGTGTTCTAAAGCTAATTTCCATATACAAATTTATATTTCAGATTTACAGCAGTGGCAATCCCACAAATATTGCCAATCCAATTATTGATGTAAGTGTTAAGATTGACATAAAGGCTCTTGGTGGAAGGCTAACATTTTTCCAAACAACTGCTTGTGAAAAGATACCTTGGAAGTATTTGAAGGCCTATAATGATGTTGATCCTCTAGATTACTTAGGGGCTTACAATGTTGAGGACATTCAGCTAATCTGTTGCCAACCTGATGCATCCACAATGTGGTTGGTACCTCCTCCAGTCCAAAGTAGATTCGTTCGATCCCTTGAAGAGACAGAAATGATTTTTGGAAAGATGGACCTTATTTTAAATTGGGATTTTCTCAGAGCTAGACCAAAAGGTAAGGAGTTAGTGAAATATGAATCACCCGTCGAGCAGTGCCCGAGTGTAGAGAATGTTAAGCAAGTGCTCAATGGATCTGCACACAGCTTGAGGATAACTGATGCTTACCCTAGGTACTTCCGGGTTACTGGATCAGGTGAAGTGCGGCAACTAGAGTCATCGGTATGCAACTGAATGCAGCCTTTTGTTTTCTTGTTACTTTTCCTGAAAAGAAGCTAAATAATTTTATCTGTTCATAAGTGTAGATAGATTCAGTAAGTGGTGAACTGCTCTTGAATAATGGCACTCCTCCTTGGTGGTCATTCTACGATGCAAACCCATCAGATCTGGCAGGTTGTCAAGGGCAGAATGGTCCTATGGCAATCGTCGTGTCTGAGGAGACACCTCGTATGTATCTATCCATGTTTCTAAAATTACTTATTTGTTCTTGCTACACTTGTTCATACTGAAAAGCATTAGTGTTTATGAATATATTTTCAAGATCACAGTGTTTTAATAAAGTAAAGTTGATTTTATCTGTTATTGCTTTCCTGCTAACATTTATGTATGTACTTTTACTGATCAGAGGGCATTATTGGTGAAACACTCAGCAAATTCAGCATATGGAGTTTGTACATTACTTTTGTGTTAGCTGTTGCAAGATTTATTAGACTACAATGCTCAGACTTGAGAATGAGGATACCTTATGAGAATCTCCCATCTTGCGACAGGTATGCTAATTATTTTATGGTAAACTTTCATCTTGCGTACTGTGTAACCAACCATAGGAGGAGGCTGAGAGTTGCACCAACTAATATGAATATTGGGTGTTTATTTGCTTGCACATTGCTGATGTGACGTACTGATGTCTTCAAAATTTAATATTCACAACTCAAATAATTTATTTCTTATGGAAAGAATTTGTGACTATCGATCGGTAAGTTTTAAAGGCCACCAAGGAGAGGGTTACGGTTGAAACTTAAGGGGTTCAGAAGAGGGCTCTCCCCGGCGTCGTCCCCCGCGGGTGGCTCGGGTGGATACGCCGCCTGCCTAGATCCCCTCCGCCCCCGGCTCTCCTCCCGCCACCGGCAGGCGCTTGACCCTCGTGGTGGCCGGCGGCGGGGCCTTCTTCCTCCTCTGCCAGGGCGCGCAACGCGGGATGTGGCGGCCCGGCCAGGACGCAGCGCTGGTGCGGGGCGCTGTGACGGTGGCGCGGTTGGGTGCGCAGCTGTGGAGGCTGCGTGGTGGCCTGGGTGCGTGGCGGCGGCGCGCCTTGCGGATCTGGTGCGGTAGCGGCTCTCCTGATCTGGTGGTTGGGGTTCTGCGGGCGGCGCGGGGAGGTGGTGGCGGGCCCGTCGTGGGTCGCTGCAGCGGGGTCGCGGCTTGGCCTTCGGTCTAGCTGCGAGGTGGGCGGTGGTCTCATGCTGGTGGTGCGGATCCGTCGCGGATCTGGCAGGGCGGCGCGGGCCCGGCGAGGTGGTGGCGGCGGGGCTGCTGTTGCTTGGGCGGCCGTTGCCTGCGTCCGGTGGTGCGGCAGCAGAGATCGGGCGTGGCGGGTGCGCGTCCGGCTTGGCGGTGGCGTGCGTGCTCGGCGGCTACAATGCTTGGAGCTCGTCGGGCGGCGCGGGTTGGGCAGTAGCCCGGTGTGGCTGCTGCTCTGGCCGTGGGCGGCTCCACGGCAGCTTGGCAGGTCGGCTGTGGTGGCGGCTGGCATGTTCCGGCGTCGGCTCATCCGTAGGTGGCTTGTGTCAGCCTTCGATCCCTCTCCTCGTCGTCCGGGCGCTTCTTCTGTCGAAGGGTTGGCCCTCTCCCAGTTGCGGTCCATCGCTCGTCTCGCGCCCGGCAGCAGGACCGAGCTCGTTTCGCGCCCGGCAGCAGGACCGAACTCGTCTCGCGCCCGGTGCTACAGGACGGGATGATGGAGGCCAGTTTTGGTCGGCCTATTGGGTCTCGGCGCTGGAGGCCGTCCAGGGGTGTGAAAGACGAGGCCTTTCCGCTCGTCTCTTTGGTTGGGGTAGCAGCGGGTCTCGGGTGAGGTGGTGTCAAGGTCTTGGATGCCGGTGCGGCGACCCTGGTGGTGGTAGCCCGGTGCTCATGTGTAGAGCCCGTGGCTCGGTGTTGCCCGGTGGCCATGGCCGTGTGGGCGGCGTGGTAGCCGGGGTGTGGCGTTCGGTGGCGGTGAGCGTTGGCCGGGGTGAAGACGTGTTCTATCTTCGGACAGACCGGTGGCGACAAAGCTCGTTCCCTTCTTGAAGGCGTCGTCGTGGCTCTCATTGCCTGTCATGTTGCTCTAGGGGAAACTCTGATCCTCGCATCGGGCGGTGGCGGCGTTCCGGTGTCGTATCCTTCTTGAAGGCGCCTCCTTGGAGTCAAAGGTTCGTCGTATGCGGCTTCATCTCTTCGTAGTGCTAGGGGTGGTGTTGCTGTGCTCAGCGCCTATGTATCCTGCCTTGGGTGTGTTGTGTGTTGTGGTGGCGTGCGTTTGTACCGGGTTGTTGATGATCATTGCTTTATATATAAAGCGGGGCCAAAGCCTTTTTCGGTATTAAACTTAAGGGGATAAGTATCCCTAGTTAACCTTAGCAGTTTAAACCTCTTAGAGATATTCTTGATCCTCGGGTTTCTTATTTCCCAATGTTTGTCAGTTCGGCTTAGCCTCCAAGTTTTTAAGCTGGCTAAATAATGCCTAGCAATATCAATCAATAGACAAGCAGAAAATTATCCCAGTTATCTCTATTTCTTCCTCGCTCTTGTTGTGCGGCAGCCTACCACGTTCATAACATCTTGGCTACAACTGATGATGTCGAGAAGATCATCACGCTCATCACCCTCATGAAGCGCTTAGACAGCAGCAAGCAGAGATTCAGTGGGCAGAACAAAAAACTCAACTTCATCTCTGCCGATATGTGCGACACCAGCCAGTGCGACACCAGCCAGCACGTCCATGCCCATAATCTGGCTGTCACCAAGCTTGAGACTGGTGTGCAGCAAGAGTCCAGCACACATGCGGATGATAAGTGTTAAGCTTCATGCACTAGCCAACGCAACCAAAAGTCCGAACTGATGGAAAGGGCTAGGCAATCCACATATACACTTAAACACCCCCTCACGTGTGAGGCGGGAAGTCAGCATGTGGATAGACTCAGAGGTATGGCTCAAGAGGCCTATACGTGGCCGGGCAGCAGCAATTTTTGGATAAATTGCGAAAGCGAGGACTTGAACTCAAGACCTTAGCTCTGATACCATGTTAAGCTTCATGCACTAGCCAACGCAACCAAAAGTCCGAACTAATGGAAAGGGCTAGGCAATCCACATATACACTTCAACAATAAGAAGGGGCATGGCGGGCTGCTTTCCTTGCCTATAACCATCCCTAAGGCGACGGACGTCCATCCGTCGTGCTTATTCAAAATGGAATTCCCTCGGGGAAGTTGACCCACTCGCCTGGTTGAACTGCCGCGACCAATTCTTCGATACCCAGCGCAGGGCTGCACGGAGAAGGTGGGCATCGCCTCCTTCCACCTGACGGGCAATGTGCAACTTTAGGCATCGCCACCTTACACCTGACGGGTGATGCACAACTGTGGTACAAGTAGTACAAGGCGAACATGGATCTCCCACATGGCGCTGCCTCACTGAATTGATTATTCAGTTTGGGCCACGGTCGTGCAGCGATGCTCTAGGAGAACTCATCTCCTTCAAGCGCACAAGCTTGGTGTGAGATTAGAACAAATTCACCGTGCTCTTATGCTGCGCGCCATGACTTCGAGAGGACCAGGTGGTTTCCATCTACACCACTAACCTACAGGAACCATTGCAGATCGATGTGGAGATGTGGCGGCCAGGCAGCCTATTGGATGCCATGAGTTTGGCTCGCTCATGTGAACGGTACGCCAATTGGGCATCCCCAGCTGGTCCGTGGTGGCATCAGGGGGCTGAGGAGCCCTCACGATGCCAGAACCACCAGGGGGCGGGGCTGTTCCAGCGGCACCACTGGAGCACGCACTATTATGCCGGCTGAGATGGACGTGCATTGCCAACAAGGCGTCTGCTACAACTGCAAGGAGCAATTTGCTCCTGGCCATTGCTGGAAGAAGCTCTTTGTCCTAGTGGTTGATCCGTTTGTGGGCGTCAATGAGCAAGATCTTGATATCGAAGATAGGGAGGTGATGGAAATATCACTGGCAGCCATAGCAGGCGTTCAGCCACGCACGGGGTAGACCTTGCGCCTCCCTGTCGATATTAATGGAAAATCATGCCCTGCCTCTTGATAGCTTTGACTCAGGGTTCCAATGGCCAAGTACGCTAGGACCAACCACATGGGACTTCACCAACAACACCATGTCCTTTGTGAGGGAGGGCCATTGGCAAGCAAGTGACATGGCATGGCCTGCCACCAGCAGCCTGCTTGGCTCGTACAGCAACTTGCACGACGTTGGTCGTGCTCAACGACGTCATCATTGAGCCCCATGGCATGCAACCTAAGCATGAGCGCACCCACTGCATCCGCCTCCTACCTGAGATGCACGCCCTCGCTCTACGCCCTAACGGTATGCGCAACTGCAAAAGGTTGAGTTGGAACAACACTGTGTGACATGCTACGACAATTAGTCCTTGAATGGGCTCTTGGTCTTCGTGGTGGCGATTTTTCATCAAGGCCGGTGTGAACTTGATTTGGATGTTCACTTGGAAGAATGTGCACTTGAGTGGCATCTTGAAGATGATGACTTGTGGTTATTGAACATGATTTGAATGTTGTCCATTTGCGCATCCATCTTGGCGTCTAAGTAGTCCTTGTTGCGAGCTTCGGCTTCTCTCATCTCAATGGCAAGGTTTTGAATGCGCTCATCCAATATGGCATTTGCATCGTACATAGCTCGTTGAAGTCTGAACTGTGTAGCCTTGGAGACGTAGTCGTGCGCGTTCGCCTGGTCGTCGTAGACCGGATGGGATGTACCTTCCCTAGACATTGTGACACTCGAGCGAGGGTTGAGTATCAAATGGAAATGAACTATACCAAGTTACCTCTTTTCCGATGTCGGCGAGTATTAAATGACCTCTTGATTGTTAACTGGAATTGTGAAAGAATTGGTAGTGAACCGCATCCTTGGGGTCACACCTAAGACAAGGCTTATATGTGTAGTTTCGAGGGGTAAGTGGCAGGATAATAAGCAAGATGAAGTTCAAGATATGTAGAAGTTGGAAGCAAACCAAGATGAACTCAAATGTTATGCAAGTGCTCACAAATGCAAAGATAGAGGCAAATGAAAATCTCACATGAAAAGATAATGGGGCTTGTGCAACTAAGAAAATGAGCATACAAAATTGTCCTAACGAAGACTATGCTCTGTGTTACACGAACTCGAGGAGAGACGCTAAGCTTGGTTGCAGGGTATGTCAAGATTCGAGAACTTGGCACCAACCTACAATAACAAGCATAAGGTTTTCATATCCACTATATCCTTGGTACAACTATCTTTTGCTCAAGATTGATCTTGCTTATAAGCTTTTGCGACTCTTGCTTTTTCTTCTCTCTCTTTTCTTTTGAACTTTTCCTTAATATTCACCACTTTCCTTTGAGCCTTGACCGAATATGCAAGACAAGTATCACATGATGATGCACAGAGTAACTATGCACACTATATTATTAAAAAATAATCACTACGGTGAGCAAGTTCACGAGGCTCGGCAACACTCGGGTAATTAGTCTCAATAGGGTCAAAGTGTCGCAAAGATGGAATGGCTCACAAAGGGAAATGGCAAGGAAGGCAAAACTAGTTTGACGGAATGTATACCTCGTCAATACTTTTACCTCAAGAAAAGCGGTGATGGTCGGCCTTGCTCCCCATGTCGGTGTAAAAAAGGATGGGATGATCATCGTCGGTGGCGAACTTGGAGGGTTGATGTAGTCGATGGAGCTTTACATGTGACCTTGGAGCATTGACGAAGATGTCGTGCGTCTGGGAGTGAAGTTGGCGAAGATGCCATAGATGAACTGCGGGGGCCGGGTTGGAGGCTCGGGGGGGGGGGGGGGGGGGGGGGGTAAAGGGCCCGGAGGTATGGGGTTGGTGGATCTCAGACACGAAATCGACGTAAAAAAGAAAGATTTCGGTTATGGGGACACAAATTGAGGTTGAATCACTTGCAAAACACAGGATCCGTTGATTGTATCCAATCAAAACTCACTAGAAACATCTAGTTGCTCAAAATCGGGTATGGCTATTTTTGGTGGGGTTTTCAAAATTCGGAAGCACAAATCCAAAATTAGGCTAGAAATACGAGGGGAGGGCTCCAAATCGTGGCAACCTTTCTCTTGATACCAAATGATATGGGCAAACCGCTAGGGTGGCCCAATCTTCACGAATTGGAGGTGGATGTGAGGGGAAACTCAAGAACACAAGTGGAAACGGAAGAACTGACAATATTCACACCCAAGATCCCTTCTCATAACCAAAATCAATAAAAGAGAAACAATGGGATAGTTCGAACACCACAAAGCGAAAGAGAAACAAAGGGATAGTTCATCTCCCAAGGGATGTCTTGAAATCCAAGAGGATTCTTCTTGAATGTCGGTCTTGGTTACTCTAATGGAGTCTTCTCCTTCAAGGAGGCCTTGGTTTCTTAGGGAGAAGGGTAGATTGAGCAAAGCTATGTCAATTTTTAGTTCTATGCTTGAAAATGAGAGAGGTGCGTAATATATAGGTCCTAGGGTAATGAGTGGGTAAATGGGGGGGGGGGGGGGGGGGGGGGGGGGGCAAAGGAATTACCCCTAATGCTTGCAGGCATGGCCGGAGGCCCGGGGGTGACCGGAGGGAGCGTCGATGTCTCCAGAGGGCAAACCGCAAGGGGGAGGGGGGGGGGGAGCTCCGGTGGTCCATTGGGCTGAGTTTCTGGGGTGTCTGATTGATTGGTGGAGTCGTTGTAATTCTTGGCAGTGGTGGACTTGAGCATGGGAAGCTTCTTGTGCCCGTGGACTTGAGGGGCTTGCCGAGGTTGCACTTAGACGATGAGTTCGGTCGTAACCCTTGTCGGTGTACTCTCTTGATGTAAAGGTACTTGGCTTGTGGGAGTTGTGGGTGGACTTGCTATGACCATCATAGTTGTCATTGCTTCTATGGGTCTCTCGGATAGAGTGTAGGCGATTAAGTTTTTAAGGCTTTGCCACAAGTTCTTCCACGTTTGCTCCACTCTCCTTATACATAATGGCACTAGTGCAAGATGTAAGTAGCTAAAAGGAAATGAACCATACCAAAGTTACCTCTTTCTTGAAGTTGAAAGATCCAAAAGACCTCTCAATGGACAATTGGAAATGAGAGATATGCTGGCAAAGAATCTTATCTGCACACCCACACACTCATAACAAGGCTATATGTGGAGCTTGGTAAGGTTAGTGGAAACAAAATTAAGCAAGAAGTAGATCAAGATATTGAAAATATTGGTAAATATCCACAAAACTCAAAGAAATGCAAGTTGACCACAAATATAAGAATGAACAAAGGGAACTCACGTGCAAAGATGACGAGGCTTCTGCAACCAAAGGAATGAGCATACAATATTGACCTATCGAAGACTAAGCTCGTGTTGCTCAAACACAATGAGAGATGCTAGCTTGATTGCACGATAGGGAAAAGATTCACAAAGTTAGCACCACTCTAACGACTTTCAAGTGTGGCGTTTCCGTATAAAAGTAGTGAGTGGCTCACAAAGGCAATGGCAAGGTGGAAGTAAAGCTTGTGACGGAGTGGATACCTCGACGCCACCTTTACCCTTGATGAAGTCGAAATGACATGCCTTGCTTATGGTATCAAAGAGGATGAAGCGGTCATCGTCGAAGTAGTCGTGGTGGTAGATGTAGGGTTACCCAATGATCACTTACAAGATGTTTGGATGACAAAATGAGCTTGATGGTTGGTGGAGAGGTTTCGTGTCGATAAAGTTCTTTCAAAATGGTCTCATGCAAATGATGTGGAAACTAATGTGATGATCTTAAGCACATCGATAGCTTGAAACGAGCGCAAGAACACCGAAGTTGGAGTACGAAATAAAAGTTACGACATAAACGGTGTTTATTTTACAGGCTGAAGAAACAATTCCGGAAGTTCCAAAAATAATTCTGGTTGTTTCGAGTTTGCTCTCTGTTTTTGAAGACCGAAAAGCTTCAAATTTTAGATCTGAGCATTGGGGCGAAAAAAAATGACTTCTTGGTCGAAGTTTTAGGGAGGGGGGGGGGGAGGAAATAAATTGGGCCAAATTCAAGCAAAGGAAGGTAGATCAACTAGTTTTGCAGGAGATATATGGATCAAAATCAACCAATTCTGACAAAATCCAACAAATCAGTTGAAGTTGTCTTTGGCCTTTTTTTTGTATTTTTCGAAAAGAGCCTAAAAACTTAGGGGATTAAGGATCCAATTCGTGACAACCTTGTTCTTGACACTGAATGATACAGGGCAAACCTTAGGGGTGGTTCGATCTTCACAAATTGAGGTTGATTTGTGGAAGAACACAAGAAGAAGGAGAACTAGAGGAAAATCACAAGGAAATACACAAGGAGAGGATAAGATTCACTACCAAGTACTCATTTGATAACACAAAAGTCTATACAAGAGGTGCAATTGAGCCAAACAATATCAAAGGGAAAGGTAAACAAAATAGTATTTCATCCACAAATCCTAAGAGATGGAGCTCTTCAAATCAAAGAGGAGTCTTCTCCACAAGTGGAGGCCTTCAATCCACTTGGGGAGATCCCCTTGGGGGGAGGAAGATGAGCAAAGCTCTCTTTAGTTTTGTTTCTAATACTTTTTCCAACCCTAATGAGAAGTGAGGAGCATCTTATATATAGTCTTCCCATACTTACCCTAGGTTTAGATGGGCTAAGCCCACTTACAAGCCCGTGGGGCAACTCCAATGTGTACACAGGCACAAAATCCCAGCAAGCAGCGGGATCATATTGGTAGCACTAGGATTGAAGGCGGTAACACCAGGATTGCTCTCTGGATCCTTGATGACTTGGCTATGAAGAATCCCAGCGGGCAGCGGGATTGATTCCGGTAGAACCGAGATTGTCCTCATGAATTGACGCTATGGCGAGATTGATTCTGGTAACACCGGGATTGTAGGCGGTAGCCTGGAATCAGCCTCTGAACTTGATGCCGAGAGCTGTAGCTTCGTCTTCGGTGCTTCCAGAAGGTACTCCTCGTGTCCTTTTATGCCTCTCCTTCAACCCTAAGCACATAGAATCCGAGCATGAGGTAGTAGCAATGCCCCACTTAAATGCATAGGGAGCTCAAAGAGTGAAGTTACCTCGGCTTGTATGGCGCTAGCACTGCCCTTGTCATGGGTCCACTTGGAGCTTGCGGACTTGGGGACTTGGAGGGGAGTTCATGGTGATGTCCGTTGGACGTCCTGCATCATATGGGAGGTGAGCCACTCGCCTGGACTGAGATCTTGCAAGGGAGGTCTAGGAGGCCTGCGAAGGAGCAGGGCCTCATGACTGGTGAGCAGCTGGTGAAGACGCGGTAGTCTGCCGGTGAAGGGGCAGTGACAAGCAGACGAGGATCAGTGGCTTGACCTTGTCTGGCGGAAGATGAGCTCAGGCGAGCTGGTTTGGATGGAATCAATGTTAGGATGTCTTGGAAAACTAGCAATGGAGCAAGGCGACCTGAGCAGCAGCTGGTGACCCCAATTGACAAGCTGGCAACATATCTATGGTTGAAGCTATGGGATCTTTATTATGAGACCGGCGAGACAAAGTGGGTGATGAGAACAATAGGCAAGCGGGAGTTGGTATTGTGGTTGTTGGGAAATCAACCAATAAATCAATCTGAAGTAAGAATGAGAGCATGAGGGAGAGAAATTTATCAAGAAACCGATAGCAAAGGGGAGGGAAAGAGAGTTGATCGGGATGGGATGAATTGCGGCATCCAAAGTATTTGTCCCCAAGGAATGAAAAAAACCCTAGGCTATGATGCCGTGACTGGAAATATGCAACTTTTATTTCCTGAAGGCCAAGGGTCAGTATAAATATACAAGTTACATGTGTAAATATACAGAAAACCTCTGATAACAGCGGGGAATAGCAGAGCCAATACACAGAACTAGTATATATGTACCTTTGAATTAAACGGAAATTTATAAATGTTTTCGAATTTAGCTTCTTCTGTAAATTAGATTGAGTGGTCTGGGATGCTTTATTTCGCCAGTAATCACCAATTTATTGTTTTGGAAGGTCTAAAGTTCAATGACAAGATTATTCTTTTTATCATGGTTGTCAACCTTTTGTTAGCCCATGGCTTAAGAAAGTTATTGTTTTTTAGGCTTTGAGTGGTAAACAAAGAGAATAGCGTATGATACTGTATCAACTGAACATCCATACATTTACGGATTAACATAGAAATCCCCCTATTTTTAGGATCCGTTTGGTAACATATTTTGCAAAACAATTTATTTTCCTTCCGTCAAAGATTGTCAGGCTAAGAGCATCTCTAGCAGATCCCCCAATAGATATATTTGGGGGAAACATTTCTGGTTTAGGTGATTAAACCCCATGTAGCAGATCCCTCAAACCTTTAGTTTCCAAAAAAATAGCTTTGTATCCCTTCTATGGTTGCACTTCTGCCCATTTTTACTTTGGGAAGGCAAATTCTCAGTAAAAATGAGGAATTGCTCGCCACCCGTAATAATAATGCCCGTGAGGCTGGCGCGCTGCCCGATTCAACCACCACCGGCTATAAATCATGTCAACGTGGCCCCAAACCCTCGCTCACAACACCCCCAACCCATTTCCGCCACCGCCTCTGCTGATTCGGGCCGCCACCGCCGCCACCCTTGAGCTTGAGGTCCCTACTGCCTGAAGCTTCGCCACACCGCGAGCTCCCAAGCCGCCTCCCGTCGCCGTCCCGAGCCATCTTCTCCGTGTCGCTTCCCCCGTCTGTCTCGTTGTCTTCTCCATCGCCGGCCGCGTCGTCTTCCCCAAGCTCCGTGCCGCCATGGTTTGCCAAAAGGTGACCACATGCAAGATGCTTACGACCGAGCGGCACGTGGAGCTTGCCACGAGGAGCGCACATACCATGCACGGCTCGCGGTGCCGTTGACGAGCCTCCAAGCTCTCTGGACCCGAGCAATGAGGAGGAGGAAGAGAGAGGAGGGGATGGAGGTAGAGACAGTCGCCCTGGGCTGGCTATGTACGAGATATCAAACCGTCTCCCGGGTCCAAAGTTTCCATTTCCAGGCCTAATAGTCTTCAATTGAAAAAGTAGGCCGGAGAACTAGTGAGAATTGTGCTTGCCATTCAATTCGCGCCGGGTTCACCGCCACCAGCTTTGAGGTGGTCAACGTGGCGGCCGGGGGCGACAACATATGCCTCCTCTCGGTGGCCGAGGCAGAGGAGCAGCGTTGCCACGTGGCCGAGGCGCAGCTCGAGCCCGAGCGCGTCGATGCCGACGCCATGGCCGTGCTTGTGGCGAACCTGGAGATTGTCGCAGAGAACCACACGATCTTCGATTCATTGGAGAGCGCGTGCATGATCGAGCGCTAGTGTCGCGAGCACAGTTGCCGCGACGTCGAGTTTGCAAAGTTGTGCGAGGACATCAAAGGCGAACTCGCCGAAGAGGAGGCCAGCGGGTTCGCCTCAATGCCGTGGATCGGCCCGCCACCAACGACGACGAGGCCGGTCCATCCACCACGGGGGGTGATCAACATCTCCTCTGATGAGGAGTAGCGTTTATCTATCTATTAGCTAGTGATGTTTAGCTAGTTTGATTTCAGATGTAGTGATAATGTAATAGGTGATGAACTGGTCTTGTATTGCTAGGTTTGATGTTAATGTAGTACCGTTGTGTAATTATGGAACGAAGTAGTTTAAATGCTTGTTTCAAATGAATTTGTGGGAATTTTTTTGGGATTAAGATTTAGGGGATCTGCTAGATGAAGAATTCTTTAATTCCCCTAAAAAAATAGCATTTCTTGGATAAGGGATATGATTTGGGAATATAGGATAAGGTATCTGCAACAGATGCTCGAACCTCCCGATCTTTTGGTCGACTTATTTTGGCTCCATCTGAAACGAGGGGAAAATGGATCATTTTTGTGGGATTGGAACCTCATAAGTGAAAATTTCCTGATCTAATTGATGCTACAATTACCTCAAGGCATTTTGTTTGCATAACCAGAACAGTAGAATTGTACTAATAAGGTATGCCTGTCTTTTATAGGTTGCTCGACATCTGTGAAGGCATTTATGCTGCGCGGGCAGAGGGCGAGTTAGAAGTGGAAGAAGTTTTATATTGGACATTGGTAAATGTTTACAGGTCACCGCACATGCTGCTCGAGTACACAAAGCCAGACTAGGCCTCCGATTCTGCAAAAGGAGCAACTTTGCAAATACTAATCCCAGTATTTTACAAGAGGCTTAGCCGATAGGTCTTTAACTGATCCATGAGAAGCCACATCACTCGAGGCCTTTGTATTTAGTTTAACTGATCCATGAGTACCATGTAAATAGACCTCGTAGTTGTTCTCCTAAATACATTACATTTTTTCTGATAGCATGTACATTTGATAATGTATACGTCAAAGTTTGATAGTTGAAGTTATCCCAGTAACTAATGTATAAGTAAAAAGTTGTTGAAAAAGACGCAATTCATTCAATCAAGGTCAGCCCACCCGGCAGAATGGGTTCAATTCCGTTTATCTTACGATCCTTACACTCAGACTCAGGTATGTCCATTTCTTTTTGTCAGAATGCTTTGTTCTCTGCTGATACAACTTATATTCTTTTTTTTGCTTTGCGGGTGATACAACTTATATTCTCACTAGCTTGTCTTGCTCAGCGGCGGACTAACTCGTCAGCTTCCTGCTCAACGACGGAGATATGAAAAAGTAGTGGCAAATTTCCGGAAAGTTCTTAGGTTTCTTGGAGGATATCGGCAATCTTCGATCGATCGAAACAGAGCCTCCCACAATTTGACAACATCCAGCACATTCTTGTCGACTGGAAATCCCTTACGCTGAATAACAAACCGAGGGCCCCCGCGAAGAGCCTGCAACGGTGGAGTGACAAGTGGATTGGCACATCAAGCTACAAATTTCCATTGCTCTGGAGGTAATTCTTGGGCTGGACATTGCTTCTGACTCTCAATCGATGTCTCATGAGGAATTTGAGCTGCGTAGTCTGTTAAAATGAAAGCTATTGGGCCTATGCTCTGTAGAGCGGACGATTGCGTGGCAACTCTCGGGGCTGCAATAGTTGGGAGAAGGGGACGCTAACACGGCGATTTTTCCGTCGAACATGTCTGCCGTCGCTAGAGAAGGAATATCATTACGACCCTGTGCAATAATGAGGAGATATACATGGGGCAGTAACAAATCACAGACGTGGTGGATGAGTATCTCTACCACTTAATCTCTACTACTTAAAAAGAACACAAGGTTCTCATTTCACCTTTCTTTCCACCATCCCTTCGCCCAACCTTCTATGTATATTCTTTCAAAAAAAAAAAAAAACCTTCTATGTATATGATAACCAATCACGTTAATTTACTTACCTTTTGAACCAATTTCACTTTACTTTACTTACCAAACTTCTAATCAAAATATAAGGTAATTCACGGTTAGAATTTGATGAACATTTATTTACACAATCGCATTATTATTGATAGGTACTACCTCCGTCCTGGTTTATTGGTCCCTTTGTAATTTGTGATAAATTTTGATCAAAGATTTAACTAACAAAATGTTAATGCATGTCAATAAAAATTATATCGTTGGATTCGTATTTGAACATCCAATGCTTGGATTTGTATTTGAACATCCAATGCTGCCCGCATACCTTTCGACAACTATATGAACTAAACGGATGAAATTTTATATCCCGTTAACGTACTAGAATATTTATATCCTGTTGCAACGCACGGCATTGTTCTAGTAAAAAGAAAATAAAAAGAAAAAAGAATGTAAGGTTCCCGTTTCACCTTTCTTTCCACCACCCATTCATCCAACCTTCCATGTATATGATAATCAATCACATTAATTTACTTATCTTCTGAACCAATTCCATTTTAATTTACTTACCAAACTTCTTATCAAAATATAAGGTAATTCACGGTCAGAATTTGATGAATATTTATTTACATAATCACATTATTATTGACAGGTAAATCACAAGCTAACGTACTAGAATATTTATATTTCGTTGTGATGCACGACCATTGTTCTAGTATTACTATCAAAAGTGCCTGTGCGTTGTAATGGGAGAAGAAAAATAACCCACGCCCCTAACCCAATAATCATGATTCAAGACCCTAATAGGTCCATGTCTTATATTTCAACATGGCACCCGTACGTGTTGCCACTTATTCTCCTTCCCACCCTCGCTGACGGTGGCTTCGGTGCTCACACAATCACAATGCGTTTGAGCGTGGTCAATCCTAAGACGTCTATCTCTCTTGGCATAAGATGCGAAATATGCTTTCTTTCTTTTTTTCCTTCGAAGTTTTCCCAACGTGTGCCTGCGTGGTTATAGATGGTTTTTTTCGTGTTCAATTTGGTTTTGCTGAGGTACTTATCTCAAATCTGGATCTACACTGATAAGGAAGAAAGGCGGCTCGTGCACTATTAATTAAGGTTGTATCCTAAATAGCATTTTTAAAATGGCTGATAGATAAAATAACATAATATTCAGATTCTATACATTTTTTCATCAAATTCCATATAATATGATAAAATTGGAATTACGTTTTAAAAGATATGACTATTTTTAAAAACATATGATATGGATTGTGGGTTGATTAAACTAAATATCAGGGTTTTTTCCATAAACAACAAAAAGTTCTTCTGTAGTCACTTGAAACTGGACCGCAAGTTGATTTGAGAAAAATGCAGGGGGCTTTCTGCAAAAAGCAAAATGTTTTCTTTGGAGTTACTTAAAACAACATTGCGGGTTAATTACCCAAAACTATTGGGGGGTTTGTGAAACAAAACTGTTTATAACTTAAAACAGTACCACGAGTTAATTACAAAAAACTACTGGGGGTTTCCTGTAAAATTATCAACGGACGGACAGAAACACTAACCCCTTTTATAAGTAGGTATAGATGTGAACATCTCTGGATCCGTGCCATCCCTAGAGCTTTCCCATCCGGAGCTTCTGAGAAAATTATCTAATCCATGCTGCCAAGTAAAGTTTAGGCGAGATGGGTTCACTCGCGGCTTTTATGCATCCTACTGAAACATCATTAAGGTTGATTTCACGAGGGCCCTGCAGTCCTTCTACCATGGAGATATGGGGAGGCGTTGGTGTTGTTGCTTCCAAAGGAGGGAGCTGTGGATTTGCGAGATTATAGACCGGTCAGTGTTGTTTATAGAGCTATCAAGATTTATGATAAAATTCTATCTTCTCGGCTTGTGGAGGATCTACCAACTATAGTGGGGAAGCATCAGAGTGCATTTTTGCCAGGCGATCTCTCCATGATAATTTAATGCTTGTACGATTGCACGACGTGTCTCTTACATTCGCTCAAGGATCCGAGGTTATGCTAAAACCGGATATCTCAAACGCTTTCGACTAGATTCAGTAGCGTTTCTAATAGAACTTATGAGGAGGACGGGACTCAGTTCTAGCGCCGTCGCTAGCTTCCATCGTTGCTGGAGAAGAAGTGTTTAGCTGCCGCGGCCTCTTCAACACTGTATTCACGCCGGCCGTGGACATCTTCGCCCCGCCGCCGCCGTAGCTGTCTTTCACCGCTAAGTTAGGGCATGGGAGATCGAACTGCTTGGCCTTCTTCTCACCTCGTCGAGCAGTTCTTTATCTGTTCATCGTGCGGTAAATAAAATTCACTTTTTACCGTTCGTTTGATCCGATAAGTATTTGAATATCTTCAGAAGTTGTTCTTTCACTTCCAGATCCTTATCTTTAGTCATTCATATCTTATATCATGCAAAGTTACTTCACTTATGATACATGACCAGTATGATTCCTCACTTGTACCTATTTTCAAATTCGTACAAATCTAGAACCAACATCTCTCTATAAGTGAATGTCTTCACACTATGAGGTTATTATCTTCAAACTGATTTAACTTCAGAATCCTCTGAGAATGAATATGGCCTCTCCTTCCCTCGCATCTCTAATTCTTTCACATGTACATGTCTGTGGGCGAGTCTCTTGGTTCTCACAGTCAAAATTCATTTGCAGACTTCTTACAGCTTCATCTTAACTCACCTGAAGCCAGTTCCTGTCGAATCAGCAGAGCGAAGCCAATCAGCCATTTGAAACCAATGGCTGGTGAAAAATCTTCAAAGAAGGGGGGAAGACAAAGATGTGCAAACACTAGTCTAGATCTTCCTCGAGATCTATATGAAAAGTATAAGTCAGATCCAGAGGAAACCTATGGAGAGCGCAAGTCGCGCGTGCAGTGGATTCAGAGATATTGGGCGGAAGAATGGTTTTTCTATCATTTCGTCACACCTGAATATGCTGCTAAGAATGCTGTAAGGCCACCATGGGCTGATATTGTCTACAGGAAGCTTATCCCGAAGACAAAGGCTGATGCCATCGGGTTGGGCTTCTGCCCATGCATGGTGAGGTATGCTATGTGAAAGTGCTAGTTATCGACTAGGGGGGTGAATAGGCGATTTTTAGGAAAGTCTTCGAGACAGGCAATGTCTTCGAAGACAGGAAACTAAAACAGTAACTAAACATGATACAACGGAAGATAACCTACACTAGACATGTAAAGAAGTCAAAGTACAGTACAGGTGATGCAGAAGATAGAAAGAAGCTAGGTAGAATAGATTAGATTTGGAAGATAGTGTGAAGACAAATATGCAATCAAAGTGAATGTCTTCACACAATGTCTTCGAGCAGATTAGGCATGCAAAGGCTTCACGAAGCTAAACTGTAAGTAAAGGAGTGAAGTGATAGAACCAGTTGCTCGATGAAGACAAGGATTTGGTAGACCAGTTCTAGTTACTGTGACAACTTTACGTCTGGTTAGGGAGGCTGAGATTGAACTCAGAAGACCACGTCTTCACCTTATTCCCCTTGAGCTAAGACCCACAAATCTCACCCAATCACTCAGGTAAGTCTTCAAGGTAGACTTACAAACCTTCACAGACTTCGTTCACCGGCAATCCACAATGACTCTTGGATGCTCAGAACGCGAAGCCTAACCGATTGGAAGATCACAGTCTTCAAGTGTAATAAGTCTTCGGTTCACGTGGAACAGAAAGGATTCAGTGATGCTCAAAACTCTTTGGGCTCTGGATGTTTTGGGTTTGTCATCGCAAGGATTCTCTCTCAAAGACTTCGGAGGTGGTTTGCTCTCAAACGACAAAAGTCGTGCACTAACTCGGAGCAGTCACCAATTTATGGTGGAGGGGGTAGGCTATTTATAGCCAGGAGGCAACCCGACATGATATGTCCGAAATGGCCCTGGGTCAATGGACAACCGACACGTGTCCAACTGTTGGATTTCAAACACACGCGACAGCTTGACTTGGGCTCCAAGTAAAGCTGACTCAACCAATGCTGGAAGAGATTTTCTCTCATTGTGTTCACTCGAAGACATAGGATTTTAGGTTGAGCATCATGTCAGTTTTCTGACTTTGTTTACCTCGACCCCACTTAACAGTTCGGTGGTTCCTACGACTCAGGAAAGAATAAAATGAAACTACGAAAGAAACTATGTCTTCACGCTCCATTGACTTCAAGCGAATGTCTTCACGTGTCATTATCTTCAACACGAATGTCTTCGCGAACCACCATTGTCTTCAATGTCTTCATACATTTTTAGGGGTCATCTTCGATGGGTAAACCGAATCAATAGAGACTTCTACCTGTGTTCTCCTGTGAATCTCACAAACACATTAGTCCCTCAACCAAGTTTGTCGTCAATACTCTAAAACTAACTAGGGTTGACACTAGATGCACTTACAATCTCCCCTCTTTTGATGACTGATGACAAACTGGTTGAAGTTTTCAACGGGGACAAAATATGTGGAAGTTAAAGAATATGGTCATTGGCTTCATGAAATTGGAGGGGCTCCCCCTGAAGATGTGCACATAAGTAGTTTGCCTTTGAAAGCAAATGCACATGGAATGTTTCACTTTTGTGGAGATCTCTCTCTTTTCATGAAGTCAAATCAAGGTGCATACAGGAATAATTTGGTGATAATGACATGCACAATGAAAAATGGGCGTCTGTAGAATGACTTCATGCGCACAAAATTAATTCAGGTAACGCGCATGAAACGAAAGTAGCAAATGTAGCAGACGTCCATCTGGACTTAAGTATACAACCCAAAACCACAAATGTTCAAGAACGAGAGTTGTAAAACTTAACAAAATATAGCAAGCCTGACCCAAAATCCCCGCTTGAAGACTATCAACCCATATGCTTCTCCCCCTTTTGTCATCGAATGACCAAAAAGGTATGAAGACATAGGGTTTCTAAACGTTCCTAGATGGCGCTGGTGAAGATGTTGGTGCAGCTGGGTCGATGTCGGTGTTGGGCGGTGCAGAAGGGCCTGATGCAGCATCGTGACGCAGTGAAGTCAATGCTAGTGAAGTGGCGTCGTCTTCCTCATCGAGCACACGAGCATGGACTGTTGGTGCAGACGATGAGTACTCTGAATCTTCAATGGACGGGGTAGCACGCCACTTTGCAATTTCTGGGGGCTTGGAGCCAAATTTGAAGCTTTCCCTGAAGCCATCAGCAGCACGGTCTTCTTCAAAGCATAGTAGAGTGAGACTCTTCCAAGCACGTCTATTGGCTTCATGAGCGAAAAACACATTTTGGTAGAAAGACTTCTGATGCGATTGACATCACCAAGTAGACTTTCTAAGATCTGATCTAACATGGATCCGGGTTTGATGACTCATAAGTATAGGGGATCGCAACAGTTTTCGAGGGTAGTATTTGTAAGTGCATCTAGTGCCCCTTAGTGATTTTGGTGTATTTAAGACTTATAGGTTAAGGGTCTAATGCGTTTGTGAGTGTACACAGGTTCTATAAGTCTATGAGGAGTTTGATATTTACGATGAAAGTCGACCCCTAAAAATGAATGTCTTCAGCTGAAGACTTTGGTTTTCTTGAAGACTTTGAAAGTGAGGAAATTGGTGTGACCTTGAAGACTTGATATTCATGCGAGGATTATGAAGCGTGAAGACTTTTGTTTTCATAGTTTCATTTTCTTTTTCTTGAGTCATAGGAAACACCGTACTGTTAAAGGGGGTCGAGGTAAAACTAAGGAAAAGTTTCCAAGTGATGCTCATCTCAAAATCCTACACCTACCCAATCCTTTCGAGTGAAGCCATTGGAAATCTCATACAGTTCAGTCAATTTCTTCAGTGACAGAGACGAAGTTCTTCTGTTCTCTGAGGAATTTGTTCTGACTGAGGAGTTAGGAATTCGCCAGTGCGGATCGCCTACAAGTGAGGAACATGATAGCCCTGAGGAATTTGATACTCAAATTTCCGACCGTTGATGTGCTACGCGCCAGCTGTCCCAAAATATCTACCCACCTAACGGTCATATCATTGAAGGGCATTTATGTCTTATCATGTCGGGCTGCTCCCTAGGCTATAAATAGCCGCCCCCTACAACCACTAGTTGGTTGGCTGCTCCGAGAGATAGATTGACACTTGTCATTTAGAGCATCCCATCCTCCGACGACTTTGAGCGAAAATCATCAAGTGAGGAAAAACCCAAAAACCCAAACACCTACAAACCCAAAGTGATTGAGCATCACTGAAGAGATTGTTCCTGTGTGGAACCGACGCTTGTTACCTTTGAGGACTGTGCATCCTCCAGACGGTTAGGCGTCATGGTCTAGAGCATCCAAGAGGAAATTGTGGATCGCCGAGTGACCGAGTCTGTGAAGGTTTGAAAGTCACCTGAAGACTTACCACGAGTGATTGGGCGAGGTCTGTGTGACCTTAGCTCAAGGAGAATACGGTGAGGACTGTGTGTCCGGGACTGTGCGTCCTCAGGTTTAAATACCTAGCCGCTCCAACCAGACGTACAACTGTCACAGCAGTTGGAACTGGTCTACCAAATCATTGTCTTCACCGAGCTACTGGTTCTATTTCCTCAACCCTTTCATTTCCTCGCATACTTGCTGTGTATTTGATCATTACTGTTTGAAGACTTTGACTGAAGACTTTCCCAATTTCCTCATTCCTATTTCTTCAGTCAGTTGTCTTCAGCCTGCTTATCCTGTATCACGCTACCTGTACTCTGTGTCTATTTCATTTCATCATGATGACTGTGCTTATGCCATGTTATGTTTGCATCTGAGTACTTATTCCGCTGCTAAGTAGTTTGTTGCTTAGGAATCTCCTCACCTTGAAATTCCTTAGTGACGAATTTGTAAAAATCGCCTATTCACCCCCCCTCTAGTCGATATAACGCACTTTCAGTATTTCACCCAAATTTATTGATTCGACACAAGGGGCGGCAAAGAATAGTTATTAGTAGCATAGTAGTATGATAGTTTTGGTAGTAGCGGTAACAGTAGTAGTAGTAGTAAAAGTTTTGTAGCAGTAACAACAATAGTAACTTAGCAAAGACAACATGAGAAAAGTGTAGGCATTGGATCAGCGATGGATATTTGTATGGATGACATTCATCATGTAACAACCACAACCTAGAGCGATACACAATAACTCCAATTCATCAATTGTATGTAAGCATGTATTCCGTATTTAGTCATACATGCTTATAATAAGAACTTGCATGACATCTTTTGTCCTACCCTCCCGGGGCAGCAGGGTCCTGATGGAAATCTAAGGGTAATTAAGGCCTCCTTTTAATAGAGAACCAGAACAAAGCATTAACACAGTGAATACATGAACTCCTCGCATTATAGTCATCCCCGAAGAGTATCCCAATTATTGTCACCATGGGGTCTGCGGTTCAGAACAATAACAAGTGCATATAACTAGCAGATAGGGTCAAGAACTCAAACATATTGATGAAAACATAAAGGGTTCAGATCTGAAATCATGGCACTCGGGCCCTGGTGACAAGCATTAAGCATAACAAAGTCATAGCAACATCAATCTCAGAACATAATGGATATTAGGGATCAAGCCCTAACAAATTGACTCGATTACATGATAAATCTCATCCATCTCCATCACCATCCAGCAAGCCTACAAAGGAATTACTCACTCCCGATGGTGAGCATCAAGGAATTATTGATGAAGAAGGGTTGATGATGACGAGACGATGAATTACCTCCTACAGAGCCCCGAACGGACTCCAGATCAGGCCTCCTGAGGAAGAACAGGAGGTGACGGCGGCTCCGTATCATAAAACGCGATGAAATTTCTTCTCTTATTTTTTTTTCTCATGAGGGCGGTACTTATGGAAGTGGAATTAGGTCAGATGGAGGTCGATGGACCCCACAAGACGCCAGGGCGCACCTAGGGGGGTAGGCGCGTCCTGCTGCCTTGTGAGCAGCTGGTGGCCCCCTCCAATGGATATTTACACCAGTATTTTTTATATATTCAATAAAAAATCTCCGTCAAGTTTCGTCCAATTCCGAGAACTTTTATTTCTGCACAAAAAACAACACAAGGTAGTTATGCTGAAAACAGCGCCAGTTCGGGTTAGTTTCATTCAAATCATGCAAATTAGAGTCCAAACAAGAGTAAAAGTGTTTGGAAAAATAGATACATTGGAGACATATCAAGGTTCTTTGTATGGAACCAGATCCTCGGGGAGTGTCATCGGATCCTGACTTATGGTCAGATCCGACGAGCAATTCTCACACCTATTCTGGTCTGATTTGACATTTGCATCGGAACGAGTGCGTCTTGTTGCTCCTCAGTCTGGTCTAACACCCCGCTTGAGAAGACTAGCTCTCGGCAAGAATCCATGGTGTACTCCAAGTTGCCAAGTCTAACGATTTGGCATGGAGCAAAGGTCTCAACATGGCCTAGGTGGTCAGTCAAGTCAGCAAAAAGGGCAAATGTTGCCGAAGACAAAGATCTGGCCCGACACAAAGGTCATGTCGGTATCGATCTGCTCGCCGATCTTGATCCCCATCGAATCGCTACGACTACGTAGCGGGACCTGCATGGGCCACCAATGTCGGGGTCGAATCTGACAGATGTCAGGTAGAGGGTCCCGAGCTAGTAGTCTTGACATGATGGTAACAGAGAACGAGTTTTTACCCAGGTTCGGGCTCTCCTTAGAGATAAAACCCTACGTCTTGCTTGTGTTGTATTGATTTGGGAGGGAGTACAAAGTACATGTGATCTACCACGAGATTGTTGTTTGTCGTCTACAAGCCCTACCCCTCGGTTTATATAGGTACCGAGGGGTCTAGGGTTACAACCTAGTCGGCTACGTACATGGAGAACGTGTTGTAGACGACCTCTAATGTCTTGGGAGTATACGTCAAGTTTACAAGAGCCTTCCTTTTATACACCATGGGACACCTTGATGTGGCCCACCGGTGAACCGATATGGGGGTCCACGATCGGTCTGGCCGAGAGATGACGTGGTGAGTGACCCCCAATCCGAGACACCGTCAGAGGGGTAAGAAAGTTTTGTGACGTCACGACCGGCTTTAAATAGCACGCGTCCTAGCAGGCGGAGCGGCGGCTTGAATGCGAGCGCACGAAGTTGGCTTCCATTGGCCTCGCAAGGTTGAATGTTGGGCAGGTGGACTACAGATCAACCGACTTGAACGCGGTATGGAGAACAAGCGGACACGGCGGGAGAGGCGGCTTGAATGTGGGCACTCAAAATTGGCTTCTCATTCGCCACGAGAGGTTTTTTTGGGTGTGTCTGTTGTCGAATGCATTCACGATGGACGTCCGCACTCCCCCCGTCCTTTAGTTTTGCTCCGATTTGTGTTATTTCGAACGTCCGAATAATCTTGAGCTCCGTTGGATGACAAAATTGTTCTGACTATTTGGTCCAGACATTTAGGGACGATTTGATGATCCGTGTTTGAATTGCCCTTGCTGCAGGACTTTTATTTTGCTAGCTTTCTAGTGCAAGCCATGTGCCTCCTATCACATGGCCATGCACTTTTATTTTGCTAGCTTTCTAGCTTTTATTTTGCTATAAATTATGTGACTTCATTAAAACTATATTAGTGAAAACAATTTTTTCAATATGAATTTAACGGTATAACTTTTGTTACACACAGCTCACATTTGGTTGGTTAAACATTGACCAAAGTAAAATTTTGATACGCCATAATCATTCAAAGGGAGTATGATAGGTGGAGGTGATCCCGCTAGTTGCGTTGTTCCTTTGAGCCTTTGAGCGTCCTGTAAATTTGTTTGCTGACTTCTATAAAAAAAAAATATGCCAACGGTGTACTCTAAAAATAAATATTTACATGGAATTATATGCTTAATGAGTGGATGGACATCAATTAATAACCTTTTTGTGTACATTTTCTCTTGTACGCCTAAAAGTCCAGTACAGCATATAAGGTAATAATTGGAGTGTTTTGCCAACAATTATGGTTTATGCTGAGCACGGATTGAAGCCCGGGCAACATGATGAGCAGCTGGAGCTTTCTCGTTGATAATAATTTGTTCTGGGAAGTCCACACGAATTGACTTGAACTTATAGCGCTGTTTGACATGGAAGAAAAGACCATGTAAATACTGAGCGTAACAGGTTATGAAGCTGGTAACATCACCACAAAGAACATTACTAAGCCATATTTTCCTCGACTACCCTTATTCGAAAACAGTCAAATTACTACTCATTCAGAAATATGATGTTGATTTAGATTATTCAAGTGAAAATAGCGTCTTTATATTCATTCAGAAATAGAATTTGTAATGTTTAATATAGGTGTCCATATGAAAAGAACCATCAATGTTGCATGCTAGAGCCCCGCAAAAAAAATGTTGCATGCTAGAGCCCCGCAAAAAAAAATGTTGCATGCATTGGTGAAGAGGGAGTAGGAACGACACTCCTGAATGGACAGTAGATTTGTCTCCTCCCCACGTGAGATTCTGAAATAAACTCAGGTGGTTGGGATTTCACAATTAGGAATGATCTTTGTAATCTAGTTGCTGAAGCCCTGGCCATGTTGCATGCTATAAATGCAGCTGCAAGAATGGGATGCGGTCAAATCATATTGGAGACCGACTCTATGGTGCTAAAGCAGGTGGTTTCAACTCAAGATTGCAATTCAGCTGCGCTAGGTTCTCTGTTTCAGGAAATAAAGCTCTTGATGTTGTTAAATTAGGTACTTGCCCAAGATCATGTAATGTTGCTGCGCACAACTTAGCTGCGTATGGAGCTGGGTTAGGGAATGGCAACTTTGAAATCTCGGTTAGCCATTTTCCAGACTTTATAACGAACTCTGTAGCCGGCGACTCTGCCGGCATGTATTAGTTTAATCGAATACTAGTTGTTCCTTTCAAAAAACACGAGTAATGAGAAAAAAAAAACTGGCAGAAGTTTAATAATAGATTTATGAAGAGTTAACAGGAGGAGGATGGTATCAAAGGTATACCTGTTCTTTCCAAGATATATCTAGGATTTTGTAGTATGGCTCCAGCAGTGCCACTCGATCGCCTTCTTTAATCTATGGCATACAAGGATTACACTAGAATGGTTACATAAAATACAGTACCAGCAAGAGCAACTTGGGGAACTTCAATATCGACGGGCTTGGTAGCTATTTAAATAGTAATGAATTCTGGGACAACAAAAACTATTGGCACATGAAGGACATTGGATCATACTCCCTCGTCCGGAATTACTTGTAGCAGAAATGGATGTATCTAGACGTATTTTAGTTCTACATACATCCATTTTTATCCATTTCTGCGACAAGTAATTCGGGACGGAGGGAGTATGTTTTAAGATTGCTCTTAGTAATCCCAATGGCATGGCACTATAACAGCATAGACACCAGTTTATATTCCATACATTTGAATCCTGATGTTATTCAGTATACTGACGCTTTAAGCATGCAAGCACAGCTACACCCACTAGGATAAAATCATGATGCGGTATCTCAATTTCTCATATAAAAATTATTCAGCAGTGATATGAGAGATCTTACTGCTTCATTCTGTAGTCCATAAACTGATAGTATGAAATAAGACTGATCCAAGTCACATGTTAAATAATACCTGAAAGACCATAAAATTGTTGTCTCATTGGAGTGTAGCATATAACTTACATATGAGATAAAAATAGGAACAAAAGAGATGCAACAATCTTGTACGGACTTTGTAAAGGAACAAAGTTGTATAGATTCACATACCTAACTCTATTGTGCTTTGACATCATAAAAAGGGTGCTGAATCTTATCGACAAATATTAAAGGGCACACAGTTGTGCGATGGATTTTTTTTCTATCTTTCTAGTTGAACAAGGATAATAGCTTCTTTAATCTATTCAGAAATACTATTTGGCTCTGACCATACTATATTATTTCTTCTAATTTGCAATCGGTTACATAACAACTATTCTGGAATATTTCTGTACTGCATTTGCTACCTTGAGCATACTATCTATTTGCGAATCTGTGTACTTCGCTTCGTAATTTGTAATTGTATACGGATTTTGGCATATCAATCTGAGACCTTGTTTTTTGGCCTTGTGCTTCAGCCTTTGGAACTTCTTGGCCCCTAAAAGCACAAGCCCAAACACACACACATTGCTTTTTGATGAGCTTGTGAGAAGGACTTCTAAAAATTGCACTAGAAGCAAAAAAAAAAAAAAAAAACACTGATCTCGGTGCTTCCCGGTTCCCTCAATCCCTCCCTCTTCGTGCGCGCCGCCGCAGGCCGAAGCTTCATCACATCATGTCCGATTATGACTCCACAAATTGGATAGATGATGAGCAATATCCGCCCATATCCATCTATCTAGGTTTGTGGAACTATTTGTAATAATTTCATATAGGATACTGAAGTGGAGCTAACTTGCTCAGCAATCCCTTGCGCCCGCCCCTTCGAAGACTCATCCAACCAGCTCATGTACTCATGCCTTAGGTCATGCTGTACTTCTACATATTTGTCATGAGAACTTACTTTCAGAAGGTGCCCTCTTATTTTCTTTGGATTATTTTGTTGGTTGTGTAACTTAAACTTGGATGTGTTATTTTCTTTTAGCTTGGAACAATTACTTGGTCTTGTAACATTCAACATAGATAATCTTAGTATGTAATTGATGTTTGAATTCTTGTTGTTTTATATGCGCGGTTGTCTATCTATACTTATCATGATTTATTGTGTGATTTGGTATGTGCATTTGTTGATTTCATTTTTGTTTTTGGAATGCATGAAACTTAATTAAATAACCATATATTGCTGATTTTTAAGACGTGCACAATTAATAATGATGATGGGACTGATATGGATAGCTCAAACAAAAGAAGATGAGCTCATGCTTATGGATGCCTATTATGTTATGGATCATAACCCAAATACTTGACGAAAAAGAGGAGAGACCATTATGTACAGCGCAACAGTGGGTCTTTGAAAACCTTAGCGATGCAAAAGATTGTTACACAATGTTCAGAATGTACCAGCCTTGTTTTCAAGTATTACATACCACAAATGGTTGAACACTACGAACTGAAGTCGACGAGGAATGTTTTCATGCATTAGACACTACGAACTGGTTGAACATTACATACCACAACTTGTTGACTTCCCGCGTCACACGTGAGAGGGGGTGTTGAAGCTTAACAGACACAAGAAAAGGGCGAGAGGGAGGCCAGCAGGGATGGGTAGGGCGCGACGAGGTGGAGCTTCTGGCGCGAGGATAAGGCTCGGGGTGGCCTAGGTCACCTGGGAGACGATCGGCGGCGGAGGACGGCGATTTCCTGTGAGCTCAATCGTGACAGCTGCGGTGCACGAAAGCAGCGAGCGGTTTTGCTGCATGCAGTAGCTGCAGAGCGACGGCGCCATGGTCGGATCACCTCGAGCTGGCAGCGTCTGGGCTGCCTCGTGTTGGAGTTGGGGAGCAGGTATGAGCGGACAGCGGCGGCTGGAAAGAAAGGGGAAATCCTATCAAGCATTTTGCAATTTAGCCCTTGAACTGTTTATTAATCACATACTATTTCCTGATGTTGGTATGTGTACGGGATAATTTCGAGGGTGTGCAGTAACCGGTTTCGGAGTTCAGGGTTGAGTCTTAAACAAAGCAGTAAGTTGAGGGTTAAAAGGTGGACTTCTCTCTTCTAAATATAGCTTGTTCTAACCAGAGGTGGCTCTGACGGGGCCTACACATAGCAACATAGGAGGGGCAGCTACAGCATGTGTGTTGCTCACAGGTGGAGAGGCGAGGTGGTGCGGAGACATGCAGGATGCAGGTGGTGGCGGTGGAGGAGGCATGGGGAGGTTGTCACAAAAAATAGAAAACCTAGGTGGCAAGGTGGGTGTGTGGGAAGGCTCCAGCCGAAGTTCCACAAGTGGTGGTGGAATGGGTGTGGGCTCGGTGATAAGTGCGGAGCTCAGAACAGAGCACTATGTACTGCATTGTATACAGCTGCAAACTCCTGTCAGTTTTGAATCTGTACTGCTCTTTTATATGAATTTTAGGGTTACACATTTCGCCAAGAAAGAGCATAACTGCCTCCTACCGTGGGAATGGCCTTGGGACCATCTGGATTATTGTGGCGACCAAATAGCATGATGCAGCACAGTGAGTCGCAGTGCATCGACAGTATTGATTTATACTAGTGCAAATCATGCTCCTCATCTTTATTATTAAGCAGAAGTTCTTAGCTGTAGTTAATCTCACTTATGAAGTGGAGGATCAGCATATTTGGACACCATCTTCTTCGGGAGACCTAATGACCAAATCAGCGTATCGTCATTTCAAGTCACACTAGTACAAATCCGTACAAACTAGATGATGCATTATAGAGTAATTTTTGTACTCAAGCTGCTAGTGCAGCAGAATGTTCAAGCATACATAATAAAAATTCATGTTTTTTTAGATAATTCCAAATGTTCTGAAACAACGCAGTATGATGATAACAAAAATCAAGTTCTAATGGAGCAAGCATAACAAACTTATTGAATTTAAGGACTGAGACAACTTACAGTGGAGCATCATCGTCATGTCTTATCCAAAGAACCACTTTACACACAACAGCAACTGTTTTGTTCAAACCTCCTGATAGGTTGCTTATGGTTGCTTCCTTGTGGGATGACTTGACTATGATGTCATAGAGGGAGAAGTTAAACAACAGTAGAGCAATTTTAACACGGTATACAACTTCAATGTTCGCAGTGCCAAAAAGAGTATTACAATTGACTTCATTCAGAGATGACACCAGTGATGCTGATCTCTTGGGTCGTAGTCGTCCCTGTGAAAGAAGTCATAGGTAGAAACTTTTGCACCAACAGACAAAAAATAGTTTTGAAAACCACAATAATGGTGTGCTTTAAGTCATTGCATTAGCATCGGAAATAGTTGGGCAAATAAAATTTGAATCGTGGAAAGCATGTGTGCCACTTAGGGCTGTTAATAGTTTGGGCTCAAACCATGAACCAAACCCAGACTAAACTTCCTTCGCAGTTTTCTAGGACCAAGGTCAAGGTCGTGTCAGAACCAATGAACCCATCTCTATCCAGGTGATCAGCCTGCTAATCAGTGGCACCACGGACTTTGTCCGCCACGACAGCGGCAGCTACCGATCTCCTCCACCACAGCCTCATGGGATGATTCCTTAGACTGGTGGCTTTGCCATTGCTGCAGTTGCCACTGTAAGATATTGTTCCATTGTCGCATTCGCCACGGTGAGCGCAAAGATGTGTTGCTACCGTCACACCAGGAACAGGTGCTGACCACACCACTGATTGATGCTGCTCCATTCAACAACAATCACAAAACGAGTTCAATTAGCTCAACAGTTGATGAGTGCGGACAGCAGCCGCCCTCCCTCTCTGTCTGACTTTCTATTGCCTGCTTATCGGAAACCATCGACCCATATAAACCACTCTCTATTCAAACCCATCAAAGGCATTCACTTTCTGGGCTGGGTTGGTTTTCATCCCAAAACTGATTAAACTGGGGATCACAACAGCAGGCCTATGTGCCACAAATAAGTTATATCCTAAGGAGTTAACTAACACTTAAAAGGTACGAGTTATGGGCAAACTGAAATTATAAACCTGACAAGGGCACTTTCACGCTAAAACTGAGCATGGATTTGATGTTGTAACAAATGTTATCGTATCATTTCATCTAGGTTGTACTGAATCCCATGAAAATTGTTAACTTCTACATATATGCATAACCATTAAGTAGCATCACACGATCAAGACTAAAGCTCAAATGAGACCAATGAGACAATTCTGTTAGTTCATGTCCAGTGCTGCAGTTTGCAAGTGCACTTACTATAGTTACAGAAGGTACCTTCGTTGCATTCTCTAACTTATCAAGGAGATTGATGATCTTCTGAACTTCTATGTCAGCCCTGAGAGCAGGATCTTTTAACGCAGCAGCTTCAAATCCACGAAGGGCACTTTCATAGTTCTCTAAGTATTTGTAAGCCTGGAAGGAACCAAAAATATTATGGAAATGGAAAGTATTGGTGGATTTTTTAGCTGACTCTGCTACCCAATTAAAGATCTGGCTACTCACTGTGGCACAATTATAGTAGAGGTCTGGATTTAGTTTCATAGTTTCATCCTTCTCCTGAAACAATTTATCAAAACAACATAATACATGCTTTACATTTTGAAAGAATGGAAATCGATATAAAAAATCCATCTCATAATTTAAGAAATTACAATTTACAAACTAAAAAGATGGGCAGAAGTATGAAATGCACAACTTACAGCATTTTGATATGCTTTGATCGAATGATGAAGCCTAGCGTTGTCCCAGGCTCCGCTCGCAAAGAAGCTTGTGAGGTATGCATTACCCAGATTATCTATATACAGAAAAAGGCAAGTGAACGGTTGTTCAAATGGTAATCTTGCTGAAAAAACTGAAATTACATCTCAGAATAGTCAGTAGAAGTTGTTTCAGCAAGACAATCATTGGTCATTACTTAATGCTAGCCTAAACAAGCGGAGGAAAAAACAGATTTAATGTACTCATAAAGCAAAAGAATAATTTATCTTTTGTTTCTTTCGATACTACTAGTGACCCTGCCCTGTAAGCTCCCTTTTTCTCGAACGACCTGTTAACTGTTTTCATATATATATAACTTCTAGTACTGCCAGGAACAGAAACCTTTCGCATTTAATTGTGGGTTGAGTACCACTTCGGCTGCGTTTGTCATTGCAGTTAGTTGAAACTATCTTTTGTTTAGAAAGAATTGTTCCAGCACAATATAGTTCAGCAACCACAAACTAAGCCATCATCTAGAAGTGGCGCCTAACTTAAAGAAACTATTCATATGGAATATTCACATATGGCATAATTTCTCCGAGGAGAGATGATTGAGAGAAGGAATATTAGTATTAGCATTGGGGGTGTTAAGGAGTATTAGTATTGGTCTATTGAGTATGTATTAGTCCCTTGTCCCCCATGTCTTGTGTAATATATATATGCCCCTTGGGCTATGCAATAGAGATAAGTTGCATCCATAACAACACCTACTACTTCCACAGCCAAAGCACCTTCCACTTCTGCACCTCCACCACCACCAGCTCGGTTGCCCCCACAGAGGTTCCAAAGACTAGTGGTGCATAATTCTCCTTTACCAGTGCCGCTCTTGCACAGAAAATCAAGGAGTAGCTACCCTTCCCGCCGAGAAGGTCTCGAGGGTTGTGGTGTCGGGCAAGTTTCACTCAATGAGCACTCAAGTCAAACCTCTTGTCAAGGACGTGAAAGCCATCAAGGCACGGATAGAGTATGATGAAGATACCATGCAATCGAGCGATGATCATGAGCATGATGACATCATGACAGTGACCTGCACCTAGAGTTTGTTGGTGACCACCACCTCCTTTGGCAACCGGATTTTCTCCGGTGAGTACTCACCTCTAGTTCAAAAAGATCCCCCGTCAGCCACTACCGAGATCAAAGCCATGACCTTCCTCCGGACTCCTTCCACGATCATCGACAACGAGACTGCCGTAAGGGCATCTTCGCCTCGATCATCGACAACGAGACTGCCGTAAGGGCATCTTCACCTCCGGATGTTGATCAAGCTTAGTCTAGTGGGACGATAGTCCTCTCACTTTTTGGTGTCTTGATGCCAAAGGGGGAGAGGGTGTAATTCTAGACTAGCTTCGTGCCTTTTGGAAAAGAGCTTTTCAAGGGGGGCAGTTGTTTAGGAGTTAGTATTGTTGAGTTACCAGTCTTGCTACTTTAACTGATTCTTATGACTTGTAAACTCTTAAGTTCCATGTTATGACGTTGTAAGCAACTTTGCACTTGCGCTTTATGCTTATCCTTTAGTGCATCTTTTGAGGTCATTAACAAGTGTTTTATCCGATGTTTGTTGCGTGGTAGAGAGCATATTTACAATCTTGTACACACTATGTACTCCCACGGATTCTATAGTATAGAGAGTTTCTCACATTCCCAAAAGATTGTTGTGCATTTGCATTTCAAAAGCAAATTCTAAATAATGCACAATTTTTGGGGGAGCTTCCATATATCATATATATGTAATTATAAGCTTTGTACACTTGTTGCATATCTTTCGCGAAACTTTAATAAATGTTGTCATCAATAACCAAAAACAGGGAGACTGAAACTGCATCTATTGCCACCTAGGGGGATTTGCATTATATGACAACATGATTAAAGGGACTAATGGTTGGTGACCCCCACTTCTTCAAGGACAAGTGTTAGCAAGGCTAAGGACAAATTTTTAGTTGTTAGTGATCCAAGATCACTCGAGTCCATAGGTATGTCTATACCATCAAAAGGAATCAAGGATGTGTAGTGATGAGCTTCTTGCTATGTGCTTAAAGATCGAAACCCAAAATCACCCAAAAACCTCAACCATTTCCCTAATATTCTCGCTCTCTTTACACTGTTCGGAGCCACCAAGCCAGATTCATTCAGAGAGATAGTCGTTCCAAAACCCTTGTCCATCAGGAGCCTACATGACAACTCCACTCAAAGCCACCAAAGCACTCGTGCAAGCCTCTGTACATCGGTCTGAACCTATGAACCATCGCCGATCGGAAATTCCAAATGAGGTCCAGTAACGCGCGCAGGTGTGTCAATGCCAGTTGAAGCCTCTGGATACTTTCTACTCAGACCCTCCGAGCTATACAAAAGTTGCCTCTTTGCAGTTCAGTCGGAGCCTCCAAGCTGATCATTCGGTACCTCTGAGCTGTACAGAGAAGTGTGCAACAGTCAGATATTTTAGGTCTAACCTATATATACCCTAACCCTGTCCCACCAAGTTCACTCAAGCGCTTCAACTCAAACACCCACTTCTAAGAGAGAAGTTAAGTGTTGTGAGGACTTGTCTACTACAGTTATACTCGCAGCCTCCAGCCACACCTCCTCAAGTAACAGAAAGACAAAGACCGATCATCAGACCTCACACACGTCAACTTAAATATCAGGTACATTCAATTCTAGAACTTACACTAATGCTCATATATGTTTATATTATTAAGGAATAAAGCACCTAGCATGGACGAGAGGGGCAAGCACTGCAGCATGAGCAAGCATACGAGGAATGAAGATGGCCCTTCTACTGAGGATAAGAGGATTTTCAAGACTTTGCGTCCGCCATAATGACACATGGAAACATGGATGAAATATACAAGACGACACTTCATAATTTTGTCCATAATCATCCATAGGTGTTGTGTGACCTCGCTTTTAGGCCAGGCCCATAAAATAATGAAATACAGAACAATAAGCAATTTTTAGAGTCCGTATTAGTGGAGAAAACGGACTTAGAGTGGATTTCGGCACCCTCCTTGGGCTGGCCGAATTTCCCCTTTGTCCCACCATAAATACCACCCCTAGGGCATCGTTTAGAATTGGGTTTGGTTTACTCAAAAGCTAGCCAATGTTCCAACTTCATATAAACTGACATGTCCAACGCCATTAGCGAACCGCATTGGGAACCCCAGTTTAATCAATCCTTAGTTCGCAATACTTAGATTGCTATTCTTAGTTCTCTTTTGTTATCGGTCAAACACAGGGGATTAGATATTCATGGGCAGGCTGGCCGTGCCTCTGACATCATCGGTAACCTCAAGGATACAAGTCTAGTGGTAAGGTGCACCGTCTAGTGTCTGGTGTAGTTAGGTAGTCAAGGACCTAAAGGTTGATTCGACGCAAATCGAATAAGTGCCTCCCACCGAAAGATCAAACACCCTTGTGGCTATCATTGCGCTGAGTTCAAAAAGCATTCTACTCCAACATCCACGTCAAACCTTTGAATATCTTCTCTCCTATTTGCTCTCAAGTCTATCTTTCAAACATCCAAACTCTCCAAATGCAAAGATCTATCCTATGACAATTTGGGTGTGGAGGAGATTATCTTATGAAGCATAACCAAGGGATTCATCAAAAAAGAAAGGGCAGCCCGGTGCACGTACCTCCTGCTTGCGCAGGGTCCGGGGAAGGGTCCGACCACTTTGGGTCTATAGTACGCAGCCTTTCCCTACATTTCTGTGTTTCCAGGACTCGAACCCATGACCTCATGGTCACAAGGCAACAGCTTTACCGCTGCGCCAAGGCTCCCCTTCAAGGGATTCATCAAAGGCAACCTTATATTGTAAACTTTTGAGGGTGTGCGCCTCCTAGATCAACTAGGTGTGCTTGGGAGCCTTCAAGGTGTGAAGGCACCAAGAAATTTGTGAGGGCTTGGAGATCATATCCCGAGTGAGACTTGACCTTTGTAGTCTATAAGCCACGGTGGAATAGATTGGTCTGCGCTTGGTGGGCCTGTGGGCGACCGAACCAAGACCTACAACATGTCATGCAATCAGATGTTCTGACATGCAAAACTGAAGGTTAGAATTAGCATATTTTAATAATTTCTAGATAATAAGAAAATAAAAACTAAAAGCAATTTATGCCCTGGGAGGCAGAACATGCTTAAGAACATATTCCTAGTCAGAAGATCTTGAGTGGCCATTTTAGATTTCTGATTATGCATCTTCCATACAGCTAACTCGGGCTCAAGGTCATACAATGTATTGATAATATGCAAAAATCACATAATCAATGCATCTTCAACTCAAAAATCACCTACTATATTTTATCAACAAACTAACATCATGGAATTAAAACTACAATACCATCTCTAGCTAGGTAAGAGCACAGAACATATGCAAATATATTTAGAACGAGGGATTCATACACCAGGAATTTCCATCTTTTATGTCCAGCATTACAGCTTCTTTTGCATGATTAATGCTCTCTTCCACTAACAATGCTTGGTCTTCACTAGCTGCAGATGCAAATAGAAGATACATGAGTGCAATGAGATGAAAATTTGCCGACGCCAAAAATCAGCTTCCATCAAACTAGGTGCAAAATATTATCTAAGAGAAAAAAAACTCATGCACAGAAACAATCAACAATACAGAATCCAACACATCAGAAAATTGTGTTGAACTTCCCCAAAATAACTCTAACCAATAATGCTTAGTCCTTTTTGTAAAGCGGACCGGTGAGCAAGAGGCTAATCTGAACACCTATGAGAGAAAAGGGCATACCATAAATTAAAGCTCACGGACCACCCATGAAGTTCTCAAATTCTACTCAATTTAGTGTCAACTCCATCAAAAAGGAAACTAACCAATTCAAGCCAAAGTCAAGATTATCTATGGAGCAAGGCTTATACAACGGAAATGGGACTAAGCAAAAAGCACAAATTTAAACTATCAAAGTCTGATTTGTGTTAAGGAGTATTAATATTCGTCTAGGTGTTCGTATTAGTCTAGATTTCCTTTCTTGTACTCCGAGTCCCCCGTACTATATATTTGCCCCTTAGACTATGCAATAGATGCATTCATAACATCCTATCATGCACCCAGGTTTAGGAAAAAAAAATCAGACAACCGCAACTCGTCCTCTCGATCACCTCCCTCAGCCTCTCCCCCGATCTCGTTCTTATCAAACGGATTCCACTCCTCCCTATCGATTCTTTTTTCGGCCCTATGGATGATCCCCTCCTCTCCGGCATGAAGCGTCTGGCCCATTTTCGTGCTCAATCTCGACCGTTTCCCAGTCTTCCCCCGTTCCCATCATTTTTCACGGTCCAAGCTTCCAATCGCCATCTCCTAGACTGGATCGACATCATAGCACATGGGTGCTGGAAGCTAGAGTCCCTGGGTCGAAGCCATCTTCTCCCAAGATTGTAGCAAGAGCCCCTGGATGATGCCTCCATTGATAGTGCTAGGATCAAAGTTGCCGGAAATCCAATCGGAGCACATGGATGCTCCACTCTGGTGCTGGGTCGAAGCAGGAGTCCCCGCCCAATATGTGATGCCTTGGTCGCCACCACTCATCATTCGCATCTTCAGGCCGCCCCCATCCACTAGGACCTCATGCCACCTCTAGCTAGACATGTGTCGCCGTCGCCGTCCCTCCCTCCCTCCCTCTGAATTGCAAGATCCTCTTTGTGAGTTCCTTCCTTGTCTTCCTGGAGAAGGCTAGATCTATTTTTCTCTCTCTTTGGCGGCATCGGGTGGGTCCCTAGTCCGCACCTCATATACTGGCGTGGCTAGGGTTACACAGCTTGACCCGGGATGGTTCAGGGCCTCGAGACCTGCGCAGCTTCACATCTCGGGTCTTGTAATCTTGTCTGCATCTACTTCAGGCTCGCGACCCTCTCCGGGCTGAGTACTCTGACTTCATCCGTCATGGGATCGCCCTTCCCAAGGGACCAGGGGAGGCCCTCGGGATCATGTCTCGCGTTCTTTGCTCTACAACCTCGTTAGTAGCCCTCGAGTGCCGGGCGATCTTTTCTTTGCAGATTGTGTGGGACTTGTTGAAACTCCTTTACACAACTCTCAAGCCTTTTGGAGAAACCACTAATTTTATGGATGCGACTTATCTCTATTGCATAGTCCAAGGGGCACATATATTACACAAGACTTGGGTACAAGAAAAGAGACATAGCCTAATAAGGACTGCTAGACCAATACTGATACTCCGTAACATGGTGGGATCGCATGGCATGAGAAATACAAAAGCACAACAGACTTGGTAGACACAATGGAAAATAGAACAAAGCTAGAAGCTAGGAAGCACACATGAGACTGATACATGAGCCATCGTGTTTGCAAAAGAGGCTACGTAGGAGGCTGTGCGGATAAGATGCTGACGAGGAGCAGCGGAAAAGAGCAACTAGCGGACGAGCGCCCAACACCAGTGGAAGGTGCATGTGCGAGATGGAGTCGGCAAAGAAAACCGTCGAAAAATGACCGAGCGTCGAGGAAGAAAGACAGTGCCTTATGACATTTTTTCTTGATTTTCTTGGAACATCGCTCGACACAGATGGACATGAAATCAGGAGAACACAGGTGACCAAGAAGTAACAGGCCCAAGCACTAGCAACACCCAGCTAGCACAGTCGTACACAACATCAGGGGCAACTTGAAAGGAGATTCCTAGCAATGTTGGCGGTGGCCGGAAGGGCAGAAACAATCTGTGGGGCGTCGACCGGGGCAGGAGCGACATGGATGGCGGAGAAGGGTCTGACTGGCGTGTGTAGGCGGTAAGCTGGCCGCACTCGTCGATTTGGGAGATGTTGGCAATGAATGAAAAGGAGGTGGCAGCACACGTCTGACCAGTGGGAGCACACGTCTGGAAGTGGGCACGCGCTTGAGCAGGGGTGAGCACGTGGCGTTGAGCCCGGGGGTCGTCAGCTCGGGTAGAAGTCCCTCCCTCCCTCTCTCTCTCTCTCTCTCTCTCTCTCTCTCTCTCTCTCTCTCTCTCTCTCTCTCTCATCCATTCCGACTTCCCCCACGCTCGTCCCTCCGAACAAACTCGCCATCCTCTTGACGGTACTGCCGAAACGAATCTATATTAGCCTATGTCTCTTTACATATTTGTATTAGTATAGATTTCCTTCCTTGTACCCCAAGTATATTGTACTACATGTTTGCCCCATGGGCTATGCAATACATCTAAGTTGCTCCTCTAACAACAGGCACCATGGCACAATAACATCAGCACTACAACTAATAACCAATGCTTCGATACAATACTAAGTCTCGCGATAGTCTTGTTAAAAACTTCTTTATTTATCATCCAAGTAATGCTATAAGATAATTTGAGCAAAAATGGCAGATTAATTTTATTATCTCAAACAAAAAAGAGAAGAAATTTATCTTGCAATTGTATACAAAAAACAGAATATGCATGCCTAGCTATTTCATCGGTGGAATTAGGACGGTGGCATAGTTTGCAATAGAACTTTGAAAAACCATCGGCTGAGTGATAGAAGACATCCTTACATTGAGCCATACTCCTTTCAAGCATTGAGAGTTGACATAGTATTTTCTTATCTGCACCCTGCCAAATGAAATTATGCTCTGGAGGATTAAGAAACATATAAGAACAGAATAAGTAACTACATCCAGATTAATTTACCTTACTTAGTGCTAACAAAAAACAGTTCCTTGCTGATGCCAAATTCCCCTTCTTCCAGATGCAGTTACCCAAACATAGCCATGCATCCACAAGAGATGGATTCAGCTTTACCTATCCAGGAGCAACAGACATTATTTAGGATTCTAACCAGGAAAACTCCAGGAGCAAGAGAAGGAATTGTTTAATCTTCTGCTACGTACTGCTTTGGATAAATGCTCTTCAGCCTCCTTACAATAATCTGGGAAGACATCGAGTATTTTCCCCATCAGAAATTCATAAATAACACGCTCTTCTGGGGATTTTCTTTGCTCTGTAACGTATGAGAAACTAAAATTAATACAGAAACAGAGCATGGCAGGAACATTTCTACAAGGGTGAACTATTACAAGAAATCTGATGAAGATACATATGCACATATTTATATGAATAGGCATAAAAACAGTTCGAATAGTTTCCAACCAATCTGAACTCTTTCTTTAAGAAAACCAGTCAGATGATTAGTTTACTTTTTTTTAAAGAAAGTAAATATGCATTCAAAACGAGCCGTAGCCCGGGTGACCAGAGGTCAATTATGTGAGTTTGGTGGAAACAGAGAGCTTCCACGCACAACTTTGAAGATAGTTAGGGGAGGGGGGGAGGGGGGGGGGGTGTTAGAGAAGTGAAACACAAGGCAGAAAAATTAGTAGCCTAAGCAACAAGAATCAAGTATGAAGCCTCTGAGCCCACGATAAAAGAGATGATCTGTCTATTTGACGCCATGCCAGGTGACTCCATAGTCTGAGTAGCTCAGCAGTGTTAGAGCACAATACACCCGGCGACCATCTTTTCTTGCCACGACGACACAACACAAGCAGCAAAAAGCACATACCACATAGGCCCATAGTTGTTACCTTCACTGATGTGTTCAACAAACTCCGCAATATTGGCAGCCCTGATCGCTAAGTCCACAATTCCAAGCCTATCCCAGAGCTCATAAGCAAGCTGACAGCGTAATATGATGTGACTGATTGTCTCAGTGGCAGGGCAGATATCACAGTCCGGTACCGGAGATATAGCATTCCATTTTTGCGAACCATATTGTCTCTGGTGTTTAGGCGTCCTTTAAAAGCAAGCCACAGAAAGACCCTGTGTTTTAAAGGAATCACAGAATTCCAAACATAACTTGTGTACTGCCAGGAGACACCTCTGAAGATCAGCAAATTGTATAAGTAAGCAGTGCTCACATCTGAACGGTGGATTGTAGTCAGGCGTTTGTCTTGTACGTCATCCCCCAGCTGAAAATCAGCTAGGCAGAGCAACATCCATTCTAACTCTCTGGAAGCCATTGACGAAAGATTTGGGTGCAGCTTGTGTGCCCAAAATCCTTCTCAACCTGAGAAGAGACGTTGCAGGAAGGGTCTCAAGCAAAAGAATAGAGTACGGAGAAAACCAAGTGCAGCCTGCCCAGGGGTGACTATTGATCATGCCAGAAAGAGATGAGCGAGCCATTACGTAGTACACAGCAGGAAGATTGCAAAACCAAGGGGATGCAGGAAGATTGCAAAACCAAGGGGATGCAGGAAGATTGCAAAACCAAGGAGATGCAGGAAGATTGCAAAACCAAGGGGATGCAGGATTTTAAGGTTTTCCAAATAGTAGCGTCACTGCTTGAACTGGTGCTGGGAATCCTTTGCCGGCAATACTTTTGTGCAAACCATTGATAGCAAGGGATGTTGCTAACCTGTAGGATTCTTGCGGCAAATTTGTAGATCAATGCTATATTGTGAGCCTTGAGATCCCTAGTGCCAAGCCCTCCACATTCCCTGGGCGTGATAACTTTGTGCCACACAAGCAGACAGTGCCCCTCGTGGACAATTTTTTGCCTTGCCAGAGAAACGCTCTCAGCAGCCATTCAAACTTTTCCAGAGACTCTTTAGGCCACAAGAAACATGCCATATAATAGTTAGGAATTGCTGACAGCACTGCATTGATCATGATTAGGCGGCCTCCACAAGAGAGAGAAGGGTAGCAAGCCATCCAGACAGCCTTTTGTCAACACGTTGGATGACAGGCATCAAAGCCCATGAGTGATCTTGTGGATGGACAGAGGGAGACCCAGGTAAGTGCAAGAAAATCTGACAATGGGCAGCCAAATATCTCCGCAATCATTGCTGCAATACCTTCATCTACACTGATTGGCACAGGAGTACTCTTGTGAAAGTTGATCTGCAGCCCTGAAAAAATGCTGAGGATCTCTTTTATTACTTTAGCTTGGTCTACATTTCCTTTGAAAAGCAGCAGCGTATCGTCGGCATATTGTAGCACCGGGAAGGAGGAGTCCACATTCAGCGGATGTGATAAAATTTCCCTCCTGGTAGGCCTTGCAGCAAAGCCTCTGAAGAACATCTGCTACAAGGATAAAGGGTCGCCCTACCGTAGGCCCCTTCTAGACTAGAATGGCTACCCCACCTCGCCGTTGATAACTACCCGAGAAGAGCTAGTGGTGAGCAAAGTATCAATCCACTTAATCCATCTGGTGTCAAAGCCTCTGGCCTTCAAGATCTCAAACAGTCCAAACCAACTAACACTGTCAAAGGCCTTTCTGAAGTCTGGCTTTAGGGCCATCATTGGTAGTTTTCTCCTATGAGCACACTGCACCAACTCCGCTGCGAGAGCAAAATTTTCCACAATGGACCGCCCAGGCAAGAAACCAGACTAATGGATGGACTAAATACATAATTTTACACTGCAGCCTGTTGGCCAAGACCTTGGTAACAAGCTTTGGAATTGAGTGCACCAGGGATATTGGCCTGAAATCTGAAACTTCCAGGGGGTGCATTTTTGGGGTGTATTTTTTGGGCAGCAAGGTAATAAGAGCAAGGCAATGCGCCGGATAGCCTTCGCTGGAAGTGGACTGAGAATGGTGCGTACTCGGCCAAGTCCGCCTACCTCGCCACCTTCCACGGCTCCAACCATTGCCAGGCTTGGAGACTAACTTCGAAGTGCTGGGCGCCGCCACGGGTGCGTTTCTTCCACTGGCTTGCAAACCTCGACCGCTGCTGGACTGCTGACCGCCTCGCACGCCGTAACCTGCCACACCCGCCATGCTGTCCGCTTTGCGATCAGGCCCCAGAGACACTACATCACCTTCTCCTGGGATGCCCCTTCGCTAGACAGGTGTGGCACGAGATCCTCTCATGGCTGCGCCTACCCTGTCCGCCGCCTGACAACGACGCCACACTTCACGATTGGTGGCGACTGGCTAAACGGAACACGCCCAAGCCGATGCACAAGGGCCTCGCTTCCGCCACCCTGCTCGTGCCATGGATGATTTGGAAACATCGCAATGGCTGCGTATTCGAGGGAGATCGCCCTTCGGTCACCTCTCTGATCGCCACGATCAAGGCCGAGGCTGCACTTTGGGCCAGAGCCGGGGCCCTAGGCCTCCGCGTCATCCTGCCCCAAACCTGGGATGTTCACTAATGCTCCTGTACTTAACTTGTAACTCGCCTCCTAGGAGGATTGTACCAAACCCCCTCTTTTCAATTCAATGAAACGCAAATCTTCTGCGTTTTCTCGGAAAAAAACACCACTGAGCTCAGCATTGTGGTTGTAGAAGTCTGAAAAGTTCATAATGTCATCTCTGATCAAATGTGCAAATTTCTTGTAGAACTCATTGGTGAAACCATCAGGCCCTGGAATCCTATTATTAGGAGAGCGTTGGATGGCAGTGACAATTACTCCCCATGAAAAGACAGCAGCTAAATTAGTCATGTCAACTTCCTCATATAACAGGTTGAACTGTAGCACAGGCAGAGAGTGGGACGGCTGACCGAGAAAGGCCTTCAAGTAGTCAGTAGCTATCTGTAGCTTCTTTGGGTTGTCAAAGTGCTCAAATGCCCTCATGCATAGAGACCTTGACCTTGTTTTTCCTGGCGTGGCAATTAGCTGCAGCATGGAAGAATTTACTGTTTTTGTCACCGAAGACACAAAAATTGATCTTAGCTCTCGTCCTCCACATTGCTGTTTCCCATAGAATGAGCTGTTGGCCTTTGCAGCAGAAATCTTCCTCTTTTTTTTGAGGGAGCAGCAGAAATCTTCCTAGTGTGGCCTCCAGAGGAGTCAGAAACCCCCTTTCTTCGAAAGCATTCAGGTACTCAACCACATGTTTGCTGTTGTCAATGAGCAGCAGAAGACCAGGCTTCTTTCTGCTCCATTTACGGATAGCAGCTCTAATTCGTCTCATTTAAACTGATCAAAGTAGAAGATGCAGCTATAGGCCTGGTCCCTTTACTCCACCCATCAACGATGATCTTCCTAGTCGGCGTCGGATTCTCAAGCGGAGGCGGCATGCAGGGCTAGGCAGGGTGGCGTATGGCATTTCCATCCATCAATGGCAGGAATGCTGGAGCGGGACAATAGAGGGCTCATACGGCAGCGGGCAGCTTGACGGCCAGCAGGCGAGTGGCGGATCGTGGATGGGCAGATTCCAGCAGTGGCAGAGTTCATAAAATTAGAGCGCGATTGGCTGGTAAGCCTCAATTTCCCATACAAATGTTCTTGTCTTGCATACAGATCTGGGGGTATCATCCATCGATTGGGGTCACGATCTATCCAACAACCCAGCTCGACCCCAACTCGTCCCGGACCCTCGACCAGGGTCGATCGACCCCGGTTCAGGGTACGCATCGTCGACCCATGAACCCGGCTACTATGGTTGGGCCTCTTCTTGACTTGGGCTCATTTGTTTGACTTGGTCTTCTATTTTCTCCTCTTCTTTTGACTTGTTGACCATGAGGACTTGCTTGGACTTTTATTGACCGATTTTGACTTGTGTTGACCGTCTGTGTGAATGCCACTTAGGATTAAGAGGGACCCGTGGTATAATTTAGATATTCCCTCAACAAGATATTTCTTTCTTCAAAGGCTGAAATGTGAGTTATGTTCATATCTGTTGGTGTATATGAGACTGAAGTAGGAACAAGAATGCTCTTATTTCATCAGGGTGAACTACATAGTGTGGATAATTTCTATGTCACCCCCCCCCCCCACACACACACACACTTTATATCCAAGGGAAGACTCAAGCATCCAACGCTTTTTATCTCTCGTATCAACATCTCATCCCCCTATTTCTCAAATTTCCATGTATTGTCTAAATCCTATAGCTCAATTTTTATTATTCAAGAATTAAGATTACGCATGGTGCACGATAGTTTTGCTGCCGCTAAGCAACCCTATTTTTGTGTTGTTACATGCCTGTAACTTTCTTACCGAAAAAGGGCTTCCCCCCGCATTGTATTCCAAAGCAACCAACCAACAGTATACATCACGACGCTGGGGCGAGCAGCACAACAAGCCCAAAGACAGAAAAGAAGAAACAAATGCCAACAACGGCAGCTCGACAAAGCGCGGAAGGCCCGCCACCGCTGCGCCCTCCGGAAACACCCCACCACAGCCCGAGGCTCCGAGTGCCGTGTACCAAGCAGCACCTCCAAGAAGGTATGCGATGCCGACGACGCTGCTGCCTGGACGAGTCCTAGGGGTTCCCCCGGTATGCGGAGGAAAGTGGGGGATGGCTACCACCGACACCCTTCAAGAAGGAATGGTGGCACCCGCCGGTGTCACCGCATCGGAGCCGGACGAACCGACAAGGATTTCTCCCGCACACCAAACACCACCGCCCATCCGAAGCCTACCATCCAAACCACCGCCCAATGCGCCATCGCGGTTGCGCCGCCACCCACGCCGTCTCACTGCGAGCACCAACACAAGGCCGAGAAGGCCGGAGAGAAGCGCCACGCGACGAGAGCAACAGCACCAAGGCCGAGCGGAAGGGAACCACCTCCACCGCCGTCGTGCGAGAAGCCCGCGCCTCCGGCACCGTCGCGGTAGCCGACCGGACACGGCAGCGGGGCATACGAGGCCACCCCTGGCCCGGCCAGGCCCGAAACGGGCCCGCTAAGCCCCGCCGGCCGTGCTGCAGCAGGCTGGCGTCGTCGGCACTGCCAGCAACCCGTCGCGCAACGCCGCTCCCCCGCCTCCCAGGAATCACGCCGCCGACTCACCCCGCCGCCGGCCCTCCCAGGTCCAGATGGGCCCCGTAGGGCCTAGATCTGGGCCGAGCGCCGCTGCCAGGACGTGCCGCAGCGCCACCCCGCCGCCAACGACGGCGCCGCCGCCCAGCCGCCAGCCCGCTCTGTGATGAGGAGCCCCGCCGCCAGCTAGACCGCCGCCGCCTAGGAGCACCCCCCGGTGCAGCTCCGTCCCGCGCCGGAGAGCCACCGGGAGGGGAAGGTCAGGAGGGCCGCCGCCACCAGCGTCCCCGGGGCCAGGCCGGCCGCGGGCGCCAGCTACGGCGGCGGGGAGGAAGGGGAGAGGGGGGCTGGAGGGGGGAGAGATCGGCGCGCGGCCGGCCGCCCGCAGGGGTGACGCGGTCGCGAGAGGGGTCGGGAGGGGTCCCCTGTAACTTTCTTAGAATACAGTAAACCCTCTTCTGATTTAGCACGCCAACAGGACAACCGTGGTTCCATGGTTGTACAATTAATTCTTTAAGCGTGTTCTGGCTAGGTCAGAAAATCATCATATACATACCAATGGCATTCAAACTGTCATCTTACCGTGATCATCACTATCTTACCCCAATACTGGTTTTGTCTGTTTTGTACCATACACTCCCCCTAGTGTATGTCATGCCAGCGGCCAGCCACCACGCTTAATAGCTCCCAGACCCCGGCACCACATACCTACAGAAGCAGTTGACACCCATACTAGAGTTTTCTTCTAAATTAGGAGTATCAATACGAGTGACAGTAACAAAAATAAAAGGGCTGGCTAGAAAACAAGAATATTAACACGAAGATGAATAGTTTGTTTGCCGGTTGGGGGGTGGGGATGCGTACCGGGAGGCAGGGAATCGAGGACTCCCAGGGCGGCGTCGGCGCAGGCGCGGAGGGACGCAGACTTCTCGGAGGGGTCTCGGGGAAAGAAGGTGTCGCGGAGACTGTACAGCTCCTCCACTGTATCCGCCACCTTCTCCAGCGGCGTCCACCCCGCATCCTCCCCTTGGTTCCCCTGCCCCTGCTGCCGCTCTGGCTCGGGCACCGGGGCAGAGCTCACCGACGCGCCGTTGGCCTCGCGGCTCATCGTTTCCCTGGGCGGCGATGCGATCTGTGGAGGCGGAGAGGGCATGCTCGGTAGGATGCCATCTGCCTAGATATTTACTACTTTGCACTTGAGACAATTTGCCACTAGTTACATCGTTGCAGCAGCCGGGTTCGCGGCATAGTTTAAAAAACGAACTGGCAAAAAAAACCGATGAGGCTATCGGTTCAGATTTTTACTAGTCGGACCACTTGCGTTCATTTGCAACAAAAAAACAGAATATTTAAGGTAATTTTCAAAATTTTGACGTCACATTAAATGAATACACGTAATAATGGATTAAACTATTAATAAATCACAAAGTATTATTAATCTAGTTGGTTATTGGTCTTTAGCATGCCTTGCCTCAAGATTAGGTGTTCAATACCTTATTGATGCAACTCTTTTTGAATATATTTTTTGTTTTTTTTTCTGAGAGACCGGTACACCTTTAAAAACCAAGCAAGCCGCCGGTTCATGATTTTTTTCGGTCGGACTGCCGGTCAGGTTTTAAAACTATGGTCTGCGGGTCGAGGGCGTGTCCCCTGAGCTAGTTCGATTTTTTTAAAAAAAAATTTGGCAAACAGAGGCAACCCATCTATTTACTTCTATGTAAAGAATGTTGGAGCACCTGTCTTTTGGGAGCCTCCTCACTCAGGAGTGCCCTTCGCGCTGTCCTTTTGGCGTTGGCCTCCCGCGGCCAGTTTCATAGGGCTCTCTCAGTCGTCCGATCGACGCGGACGCCCCGCACCCGGATAGTTTCCCTCGGGAGTCCATGACGGGGAGCACAATCGCGGCAGGGACCATCGTCATGGGGTGTTTTCGGCCGCGTGCGTCGTCCCGACCGCCGCCCCACGCGCGATGGGCGAGCCGGATCTGCCTGTCAGCGCCTTCGGACCCCGCCTCACTGATTCGGTCGAGTCGCGCTCGCTTTGATAGAGGCAATGGTGTCCCGATATTTTGATGAGGGATAACTATCGTTTTGGGTGGAGTAGACTTTAATGATCCAACTACGAACGTGAGAGGACGTCACGCCTTAACAATCGCTAAACCAACTCTGAGAGGTTGTTGACCACGTCTGTCGGTGCTAAAACAGGCGGATCTCGGGTAGGGGGGCCCGAGCTGGTAGTCTAGGAACGATGGTAACAGGGGGAAACAGGAGACGATGTTTAACCAGATTCGGACCCTCTCAAAGAGGTAAAAACCCTATGTCATGTTTGATTATATTGATGTTATGGAGTGTCAAGTACAATATGATCTACCTCGAGATCGTATGATTGTGTTCTAAACCCTAAGGTTGGTAATCGTGCCTCTAAAGACTAAACCCCGCGACTTATATATATATCGGGGGTACCTAGGTTACACGTATGGTCGGTTGCCAATCATGCTGGCTAGCAAGCTATCCTTGAAGTACACGCAAAGTCTTCGAAGGTTTTTATCTTGATCACGCTGAGGTTCATAGCTTCTTGAGTCCTTCCTTGTGGAGATCGACGGACCATAAGCTCGGCACATGTACTACAAGTCATATAGGTTTGTGACGCCCCCAGTTCAATCATGCACTAATCATACACACAAACATGCACGATCAAGATCAAAGACTCACGGGGAGATATCACAACACAACTCTACGACACAAAGGATAAACATAAATATTAATATTTCAAGCCAGGGGCCACGAGGACCCGAATATATAAGTCATCAAGCAAATATTATCTAAGTACAGACGTAGTTAGACAAGTTTTGCCTTAAGAAGGCTGAGCAAAATGACGCCACTAGATCGAAAGGCGAGGCCTCCTGCCTCCGGACTACTCCTGGTCGTCGGTCTCTACGTAGTACGCGCCACTGGGGGGGACCTCCATCTGCGGCACCATCATCTGTTGCAAACATCTGGGTCGAAGGAAAAAAGGGGGTAGCAAAGCAACCGTCAGTACTTAGCCAAAGTACTCGCAAGACTGACATCAGATCTATACTACATTTGCATCGGTATTAAATGAAAGGGATAGTGTATGTGGACTAAACTGCAGAATGCCAGAATAAAGGGGGAGAAGCTAATCCTATCGAAGACTACATCTTCTGGCAGCCACCATCTTGAAGCAGTAGAAAAGAGTAGCTTGTATAGTAACATCTGTCAACATATAGCAATAATCCTACCCGGAGATCCTCTCCTCGTCTCCCTGTGAGAGAGCGATCACCGGGTTGTATCTGTCATTTATCTGGGTGTGTTTTATCAAGTATCCGGTTTTAGTTGTAAGAGGTCGGAATACAACCCCAAGTCGTCCTGTTACCGTGGACACGGCTATTCGAATAGATAAACTTCCCTGCAGGGGTGCACCACATTACCCGATACGCTCAATCACCTCTGGCTGGACACACTTTCCTAGGTAATGTCAGGCCTCGGAAGATCAACACCTCATAGTTCTACATAGGCTCTCCAGATAGGTCATCATGCCGGTCTACATCCTAAGTGCTCAGGGGTCTTGGGCCCATCGCCCATTGCACTCCTGCACGTTGCGTGACTGGCCGGGGACCAGACCTGGCTACCTCTTTATACAAAGCAGGTGCTTACGTCGTCCACCCCAACACTCAGCCCGCATCTTTGAACCGTGACATCTGGATCGCTTTCGGAAGGAACGTACGACGCCGAGTACCCATAACTCATCCCACGTGGTGGTTAGTGCGAAAAGGCCAGCGGCCAACTCAGATCAAATATCCAAATCTCGTTAAGCGTGTTATTAAGAAATAACCGCGTACAACGACCAGGGACCAGGCCCACCTCTCACCTAGGTGGTCTCAACCTGCCCTATCGTTCCGCCACAAAGAATGACTCAGGGGGGCCATTGGGGAAATGTCCTTTCAGCCCCCAGCCCGTGAATCACTCGCGGGTACTCTACGAGCCGACCCGACTTTAATCATAACATGTATCATGTATAGTATGTGTTTATATATATATATATATATGCATCTGGGCTATTCTGTTTCGCGTTCTGTTACTATTATTGAACTGATGAATTCGAGTGGTTGAACTGATGTTTTTCATTTCCGTTGAAAATCGTCTTCTTTAGTTTTTTTTTTTTGTCGAAACAGGGCGTGTAATATATTGTTGGAAAGCTCTTGACATCTACATTACAATCATATAATTTGTTTTTGCAAAAAAATTATGGTTTAAGAGCAGTTTTGAAAAAAAAAATAGAAAAATGAAAACGTGAATCGTATTTTGGGGTTAATTTTTAAACGGTTTGTCTGAATTGAGCAAATGAGATGGCGTTGGAAAGCTTGTGAAAAACTGCATCTTCCATATATAGAATGTTTTATCAAATTTTGTATGATTTAAAAGTAATTTGTAAAACGGTGAAATTCTGGGCGAAACGTATTTTTGCGATTTTTTGCAAACGGTTTGTCGGATTGACGCAAATGATACGGCATTGGAATGCTATGAAAAATGCGCAACTTTTGCGTATCGAATGTTTTTTCTAATTCCTTACAGTTTAAATACGAATTCAAATACGGTGAAAGTTGATTTTAAACGCGATTTTGTTAAAAAGTTTATGGAAATGGAGCAAATAATATACCATTGGAAAGCTATCGAAAATGCGAAACTTAGTCATGTTAAATATTTTCTCAAATTCGCAACCGTTTAAGAGTAATTTTGGATACGGCAAGACGAATCTTATTGTTTCCCATCTGAAAAACAGAGTACTCGTACTGATATATGCGTGTGTTTGTACTGAGCTATTTTTTGTAGAGTAATTTATATGATTCTGAAAAAGAGTACTTGTACTGATGTTTTGCATGGGTTTGCACTAAACGTGTTTTCACTAACTAGACTTTGTTCTATTTTTTGGGTAATATTTTTCCTCGTAAGTTTTCAACGGTTTACTGTATCATAGTCCCCGAAGTTGCATGGTTTATATCGTTGAACTGAATGCTATCTTTTTCCAAAAATATTGTTTTTATGTGTTTCTTTTTTATTGGAAGTCAAACTTTTTTTGCAACGATGTTCTAGACTTCTCTTGTTTTGCGACTTGAACTTTTATCATCTTGAATTACCGTGTGTGGATGAGCACTTGAACTTATAGAATTTAAAGTTTTTCATTTTAATTCTTATTTGTTTTCTTGTTCGAACTTATGGTATCATCATCACTGAACCTGCATGGTTTCTGTAGCTGAACTAAAATAACTTTTACCCGAATAAATGTGAACACTGGGACATTTGTACAACAAGAACTGAATCTAATGCCAATATTGAACTTGCAGGTTCCATACGCAAGCTAGCTACCAACGTCAAATTTACTGATCCTAAAATCAATCACCACCACAAGAACACAATAAAGCTCTCCAAATGGTTGCTCGAGGAAGAGCTAGCTGCCGAACCCGACCACATTTACCATTGGGAGCAACCAACCACTAGTTTGTAGAGGGATTTAGCGACGTCGGCGGCCGCCATCTCGCACCTGAGAAATCAAAACCAATATTCAGGCGAATAAATAAGTGCACAAGAGATATTTCTTTAGCAAGACATTTTCATGAAACAGGCAAACCAAACTTTTTCAATGAACTTTTTTAGGTTTATGTGTTCGAACTTGCAAACTTTCTGAACTAGTACTTAGCTCGCTTGTCATTTTTCATTTCACAATGGGATCAGAAGTGCACAACATATACAAACATTAACACAAGGATCAATTGGGGCAAACAACAGAACACAAAACTAAATAGATAAATATGCATACACAAAAGTAGCATCTCTCGAATGGGCCATGATGCAGGCATCGCCGCCGGCAATACTTGGCGCACCGGAGAACCTGCACTGCTGGATTTGTCGAGAGAGAATTGAGGGCAACAAATCCCCGTGCCTATTTTCTGCAGCAGCCACACTTGAACTGATAACAATCTTGCAGAGGACCTGACAAGAAGAACACACATGAACTGACAATGATAACAAATTTGCAGGCGACCTGACACAAGTATGCGTGACTGGTCTATAACACACAAGATGAACTAAAAATCAAATAAGTTGAATTGATTCAATCAGTAGATAAGCTATATGTTTTGCCGCCTCCTCCTTCGCTGGACTGAACTTCAGACCCAAAAACAAGCAAACAGAGGATAAACAGAGAATTGTCAGGGCCTCAGAGATATCAATTGCAGTACATTTCACCCCATTTTCTCTCAGTACTAGCATGACTGAATAAGAAGTTCAAACCTGGGGTAGTTTTTTCTTGTAAGCCTCGTTGGACACGAGCTCCTTTGAGGAAGCTTGCATGGTCTAGAGAAAGCAAGTTTTTTGTATGTAAAGCACTCGTTGGACATGAGCTCCTTTGAGGAAGCATGCATGGTCTAGAGAAAGCAAGTTTTTTGTATGTAAAGCACCGTACAGAGATTTTGTGCATAGTATAGACTGCATGAGCTGATCACATACTCCATATACTACTAGAACGGAGTAGTTAGTACTACAGTAATAATAAATATACAAGAAATGAATGGTTCTACTTCTCCCTAATACTGAAACGCACATGAGAATCTAATCCTATAAGCCTGCAATATGAACCGAAAAAAGCCAACAAGATGAGCTGAAAAAAAGCCTACAAACTTGTTGATTTGTTTTTGTAAGTACATGTGCTAAATTGATATAGTTTTAGTCAATGACCTGAGGTAAAATAAGTAATAGTACTGCTACTGGCTTTTATATATTTCACGGAAAAAATCAAACAAAGTTAAGAAAAGGCAGACGACTGCATAAGTACTAGAACTGCTACTGTTTTTGTATATGTGCTAAACATTTGCTCAAACCTGTTGTAATATCTACTTCAAACCTGTTGTAACAACCGCTTCCACTCTGATGGAGCTTGTAGTACCCAAACAATCACTTTGGAGAAAATACGCTTCCCAACCTGAATTTTTACTGAAAGAAAAAGGCACCACAACCTCAGTGGTAAGATATTTCACAAGCCTTACAACAACGAAGAAACCTGAACCAGAGGTGGCATTTAATTGTACAAGTTGTGGTCAACTAACTATGGATGCACCACACATATGTCGACTAAACTACACAGGTTGAAGCTAACTCGGCCATGGTGGCAAGACAATTCAGAAGTATGCGCACATCGTTCATTGATTATAGGGTATGCAAATGGGATAACAGAGAGCTATAGTAATGATAATTAACCTAACCAGTATATGTTCAAACAAGTTGAAGTTTCTTTAAGTGGGTAACAACTTCAGTTCAGGTGTGTCCCACAGAAAATTCCATAATATTTTCAGAACATCTAACAAAGATCATTCAATACTTCCAGCTCTTGCTGCTTTTTTCTCAGAGAAATATCTGAACCGAGACCAGTTCAACTAGCACAAGAAAACAAACTAGTTGTCGCATCTACAAAAATCTGAAATGACCATCTAACAACTAAGTGACTTACAACTTGCTGTAGGATCGAAAGTATGTCTAGAGGGGGGGTGATTAGACTACTTGACCAAATAAAAATCTAGTCTTTTCCCAATTTTAAGTCTTGGCAGATTTTAGCAACTTAGCACAAGTCAAGCAATCAACCTACACATGCAATTCTAAGAGTATAGCAGCGGAATGTAAAATCATTGCATATGAACGTAAAGGGGAGGAGTTTGGAGGGAGCAAACACAATGTAGACACGGAGATTTTTGGCGTGGTTCCGATAGGTGGTGCTATCGTACATCCATGTTGATGGAGACTTCAACCCACGAAGGGTAACGGTTGCGCGAGTCCACGGAGGGCTCCACCCACGAAGGGTCCACGAAGAAGCAACCTTGTCTATCCCATCATGGCCATCGCCCACGAAGGACTTGCCTCACTAGGGTAGATCTTCATGAAGTAGGCGATCTCCTTACCCGTACAAACTCCTTGGTTCAACTCCACAATCTTGATGGAGGCTCCCAAGTAACACCTAACCAATCTAGGAGACACCACTCTCCAAAAGGTAATAGATGGTGTGTTGATGATGAACTCCTTGCTCTTGTGCTTCAAATGATAGTCTCTCCAACACTCAACCTCTCTCACATATTTGGATTTGGTGGAAAGATGATTTGAGTGGAAAGCAACTTGGGGAAGGCTAGAGATCAAGATTCTTGTGGTTGGATTGGAATATCTTGGTCTCAACACATGAGTAGGTGGTTCTCTCTCAGAAAATGAGTACTGGAAGTGTAGGCACGTTCTGATGGCTCTCCCCATGAATGGAGGAAGGGTGGAGGGGTATATATAGCCTCCACACAAAATCTAACCGTTACACACAATTTACCAAACACGGTGGGACCGAATAGTGAAACTCAGTCAGACCGATTTAGTTCAAAATGTGAATGTTAGGCTTTTCGGTGGGACCGACATATCAACTCGGTGAGACCGATTTCGTTAGGGTTAGGGCATAACATAATCTCGGTGAGACCGATCACATGAACTCGGTGAGACTGATTTCTGTAATAGGCAAACAGAGAGTTGGTCAGGCAAACTCGGTGGGACCGATCGCTCATTTCGGTGAGACCGAAACGTTACGAAGAGGAAACAGAGAGTTTGCATTGCGAACTCTGTGGGACCGATCGCTCATCTCGGTTAGACCGAAATGTTACGAAGGGAAACAGAGAGTTAGCAATCCCATCTCGGTGAGACCGAGATCCGTATCGGTGAGACCGAACTGATTAGGGTTTCTGGCAGTGGCTATGTCAAATGAACTCGGTGGCGCCGGATAGATCAAATCGGTGGGGCCGAGTTTGACTTTAGGTTTGGGACATATGTGGATATGAGAAAGTGGTTGAGGGCTTTGGAGCATATCACTAAGCATTTTGAGCAAGCAAGCCATTAAGCAACACCTCATCCCCTTTTAATAGTATTGGCTTTCCTATGGACTCAATGTGATCTTGGATCACTAAAATGAAAAGAGTAGAGTCTTGAGCTTGAGCCAATATGTGTCCTTAGCATTTTGAGGGGTCCACATTCCTAGTCCATGCCATGCCAATCATTGAACTTTCTGAAATGATCATCTTGAAAGAGTATTAGTTCAATGAGCTATATGTTGTTAAGAATTACCAAAGCCACCCAGGGATTAGTTGCACTTTCAATCTCCCCCTTTTTAGTAATTGATGACAACATATAGATCAAAGCTTCGACACATGATAATAAGAATGAAATATATCGTCGCTTTGAGAAGTATATGATAAGCAAGAGCTCCCCCTAAATTTGTGCATTATTTAAAATTTGCTTTTGAAAGCAAATGCACAATCGATTAGGATCATGGGTTACTCTTCCATGTCACATACATCTTGGTGGAGCGCTCAAAATGATGGAATATGAAAATATGCACTCATCACCAAGGCAAAGTGAATGATCATACAAGAGAGATAAATAATGTCATCATCCAAGCACAAACATTAATGTAGGATATGATCAAACACATGACCATAAGTATCTCACACACATAAACATAGAGTATCAACCAAGCAAGCACACAAAAAGTAGCAAACAAGTAGCAAAGAGAATGGCAAAAAGAAGCAAGCACTCTCTCTCGAAGGCTATGATCTATACACTTTCTCCCCCTTTGGCAACAAGTTACCAAAAAGCTTGAAAATGCATAGTGCTATGCGTCTCTCTAGGCTTGATCTTCGGGAGGTGGTGTAGAGAGGACTCCAAGAACAAATGCATCTGTTGAGGTTGTTGGAGCTGGTGGAGTTGCAACCGGAGGGGCAACTGAAGCTATAGCTGCAGGTGCAGACGCAGTAGCTCTTGTATCTATCACAGGCACTGCTGCAGATCTCTGTGCCCTAGGCACTCTCTGAAAAGCATCTGTGGTAGCTTTCCCTTTCCTCTCCTCAGCTTCTTCCTGGAGCTGCTCAACAGCTGTCTGCATCTCTGTCACCTTCAAGTCCAGATCATAAAACTTTGTTTCAATGATCCTCTCCAGGCTCTCTTGATTCTGAGTCAGGGTGGCCAAACCTTTCTCAATCCTCAAAGTAGCTTGAATGAGATAGCTAAGTTGATCTTGTTTTGACTTGAGAAAAACTTGAGATGCCTCTTCAATACTTGGCATCTTGGCTGCCTTCTCTGCCTTTGCTTTCTCCCTCTTCTCTTGAGCCTCTACTGATGTAGGATCTTCAGCATCCATGACAACTGTGTTGTCCTCAAATTCAGGCCTCAAGGGAAGGTGTTCTTTATCCAACAAGTATGTGCCTGTGCCCATCTTGGAGTTGATTAGCATCTGGATGTGTGGAGCATACCCACATGATCTCTTCCGGTCTGCAGCTGTCCTCTTGATTGTCTCAACAATCAAACTCATCACCTTAAACTTTTGGGGCACATCAAACAACGGAAGCAAATTGATGGAGTGGCCTCTGATCATCCTGTGATCTCCTGATTTGGGCAACAAGGTGTGCCTCAAGATGGTGTTAATAGTGGACAATCCAGACAATAGATAATATACAGAGCCTAGCCTGTGAGTCTGCAAGGCTTTGTCAGGAATTTCCTTATACATGTTGGCCATGGAGTTGTGATCTTTCTTTTTCTTGGCATAGACATCTATGTCATCCGCAAGCTCTGCAGGGGCATTGATCAGCTTGGCCCACTCAGCAACTGTTGATTGGTACCTAGTACCTTCAGACATCCATACAATCCTTCCATCTGGATAGAAATGAGCTGTAGAATAGAATTGCATAATAAGCTCATCATTCCACTTGGTAAGCTTCTGACCCACAAAAGTGTCTACTCCATTGAGTTTGAAACTTTCATGCACTCCTGGGAAGTGGTCTTCATTGTTGTCGATGTATTCCCAGTCTACCCACTTCATGTCACACACTATGGGCTTCTTATCCAAAAGAATTGTCTCATAGAAGTCCTGCTGCTCCTTGGTGTGAAATCTATAGTTCACAGCAGTCCTTCTCCTCACAGCATATGGATCTGATTGTCTCCACAATCTGAGACCTGCATCCTTCCTTGCCTTCATGTTTTCAGCAACTGGATGATTGTCATCATGGTCAGGAATCTTTGGCTTTAGCTTCCTGAGCACTTGGGTTTCCTCATCTTCTTCCACTTCAGGCACTGGGGCCTTGTTCTTTTCAGCAGCTGGTATGTTCCTTGTGCTTCTCTTTGGTGCAGACTTAGAAGCTTGAGTAGTAGACTTGGGGGCAGTCTTGGGCTTTGCTGGAGCAGCCCCAGACTTGATGGCACCCCCCATCAATTTTTGAGTCTTTGGTGCTGGTGCAGCATCTTCCTCTTCATCTTCTTACTCATCAGATTGGATCATCATTGATGGCTTTCCAACAACTCTGGCCATAGTCTTCTTGACCCTTTCCTTTCTCTTCTTGCCCTCACCAACAGCCTCTCCAACAGTTGATTTGGAAGTTTCAAGAGTTGAGGCTCTCGCCTTAGACATGGGCACTCTCTTTGCAGGAGCCTTCTTATTCAGACCAGGTCTTGTAGAGGCAGCTGTGCCAAATTTCTTCTTGACCACCTTCTTCTTTGAGCTGACCTCTTCCTCAGCAACCACATAATATTCATCTTTAGAATCAGAATTTCTCTTTCTCCTCTGCCTAGTAGCAGCCTTAGGCAGGTTGCTGGGAGTACTTCTGTTGCCATCCTCATAGCTGTCAGAGGGACTAGTGCCCTCACTTAGATTCACTTGCCCCTCAGACTTGTTCTGGCTATCACTCTGATCAGACATTTTGGCACTGCAAACTGAAAGCTGTCCCTGTGAATAGTTATAGATGAGATAGAGTGGATGAGCATCACAAAGTGCACAGATTTTGCAAAACAATTGAGTTAAAAACTTAGTTTTAGTTTCCCACAGAAAGCATTTCGGAGCTACCGATTTGTTAAACTCGGTGCCACCAAAGCAATATTGGAGTCTGAACTAGTGAGATCGGTCAGACCGAGACATAGTTCGGTGAGTCCTAGATTGCTAGGGTTTCACTGAGGGATGAGCTTGGTCACACCGATTTGCAACTTTCGGTCAGACCGAAAATTACAAGTGCAATGGCCTAAGCCAAATCGGTGAGACCGATTTCTAAAACTTGGTCGATCCGAGATGAATTCGGCGGAAACCTAACCCTAAATTTTTGAATCAAAACTAATCTAAAGGAGGTTTTTGTTGGATAGATTGATCTCATACATGGTAAGAATCATGGCATTGTCTTTGTGCTAAGAATCGGAGGTAAAGATTGCACAAAGGGTCGAACTCATACCCTAACTCGGCGATGAGCTCGCTACGGCGGCAACGGCGATGAAGATTTCCATTGACGGCGGCAGAGACCAGCGGCAGGGGGTCGCTAGCAGCGAGAGGACGATCCGGAGGCCCGAGTCGGCAGAGCAGGACACGCGCGGGCGAAAAGGTTTCGGAGAAATTTCCAAAATTTGACCCGTCGGTATATATATCCTGACCCTGTCGGTGTGACCGAGTGGAACAACTCGGTGGCACCGAGATGCAGAATCGCAAGCGGTTGCTGCAACTCGGTGTGACTGAATGGTTCTAATCGGTTGCACCGAGATTGAAAACCTAGATCAACTCAGTGAACTCGGTATTACCGAAAAGGATGAATCGGTCAGACCGAAATGCACAGAGAGGTTTTGGAAGTTTAAGTCTATGACGAATCGGTGACTCTGAGTGCTCCTCACCCAGAGGGTTTGAATCTGACTTGATCAAACTTTGAGATGTAGCATGAATAGAGTTTGAGACGAGAAAAGCATAGATAGCTAGAGGAAGTTCTTAGGCATTCTTGTCCATCCATTTGGCAAAAGAAAAAGAGCCAAACAACCAAAGCAACAAATGGATGTCCTCGAATGAGAAAAGTATGCAATCAACATGCTCACACAATAAAACGGCAAATGAAATATGTGACAAAGCATGCACAAACACTCTAGCATCTATCCAGCAATTGGCGATGACTAGGTCATCTATATATGAGTATATTGACTTAGGAGTCAAATGAGAACATTTGATCATAGGTCATACTCATCGTTTAAGCACAAGTGGGGTTACCACTTTTACATAAAGCATTGTTGTGTTCACACCATTAGAGTTGATTTAGCTCAATTCTTAGAGTAAAGCTCCCCCTAGATTTGATATCCCCCCTAAGAGGGGTGAACTAACCTTGGGTTTTGTCGATGATGACTTCATGTAGATGTTGAAGATGTGGATGCTCAATGTTGATGTAGATCATTTGGAGCAATCCATTGGAGTGAGTTGCACTTTCAATACCTACATGGGTTAGTCCCATAAGAAACAAACAAGGATATCCATAGACATAGAGTGAAGTACACACAAGATGATGTCCATGAAAGCATTAGGTTACCTTGTCCCTTGTCTTACCAACAAGAGGGTTTGTGACTCCTTGAACTAGTGCAAGATGTGGAAGTTGATTGCACTTGTCCTTGCCAAAGTGAATGTGAGTGAAGTATGTTGGCGGAGTCACCCTCAAGAATTCTCTAGTTCTTCTTCTTCGGGATCCACACCATCTTGATGGGAATCCTTGGAGTTGTAGTCGTACTTGATGAAGTCGAACTTGATGTAGTCTTGGGAACCCACTTGACCAAGGCCTTAGGAGCTTCTTCAAATGCATCAATCTCCTCTTGAAGCTTGTCCTTGCCTTTTTGCTTGTGGTCTTGTGGTGGAAGATCATCTTGAGCTTGTGTCCCCTTGAAGGAAGTAGGATCATACTTCTCTTGTTGAGGAACAAACTTTGTCTTGGGGTATTGATCTTCTTCCCACTCAACTCCATTGGCATTGAACTTTCGTTCAAAACCAACACCTTGATTCTTCCGGTGCCTTCCTTGCTTGCGTACAATTTCCTCAAATTGCTTACTTCCGGCAAGGCTCTTGTAAACACCTTTCTCTATAATTCCCTTCAATAAGCTATTTTCTTGCTCAAGTGTAACTTGGCTAAGAGAATCATTAGTGGAATCAAGAGAACTACTAGAAGCAACAATATTGGATTTAGCATGATTATTGTTACTACTAGAAGAATCTTTCTTACTCTTGTTACTAGATTTTACTTGTGGCATGTAAGTAGACAAGAGTAAACGCTTGGCAATGTAAGAAGAACTTTTCTTATGAAGATCATCATTGATTGATTTTAAGAACCCATGCTCTTGCTCTAGGTTGAGCTTTTCAAAGCGTAGTTTCTCATGAGTCTTTAAAAGCTCTCGATGATCTTCTAAGGTAGTTTCATGAGCTAACTTAAGAGTGTTTAGTTCTTTAGTTAGACGCTCAATCTCCTTCTTATCATCGTCATTCATTTTATCTTGTTTAGCATGATTAATAGCAAGTTCATCATAGTTTTCATTACTAGAGTTGTCAACAAGTAAATCATCATCACCTAGCAAATCATCTTCATCACTATTGAAATCAACATACTCGGGGTGTGATACCTTTGGGCCTTTAGCCATGAAGCATCTTCCAATTCCTTCATTTGGTGAGTCAAATATGTCATAGGAGTTGGTTGACACAAGTGCTAGACCGGCAACACCTTCATCTTGAGTATATTCGGAGTCGGAGTGATAACTTCTCTCGGAGTGGTGGTCGGAGTCGGAGCCGGATACCCATTCACCAACATGAGCTTGATGTCTTCGTTTTGTGTAGCTCCTTGATGACTTGTCCTTCCTTTCCGAATCCTTGCTTCTGCGAGAGGTTCTTCATTCATAACGATCATCTCTACTCCTTCTCTCCCTTGGAGGTGATTCTTCTCTTTTGCTTCTTCTTTTAGGTGAGTCTTCTCTTCTTTTGTAGGGAGCCATACACTCATTGGAGTAGTGTCCGGGTCTTCCACAATTGTAGCAATTACGCTCACGACTAGAAGATCTTTTGTCATTGTAGGACCTTGACTTGGAACATCTTTCCTTGCTTCTACTCTTGTAGAACTTGTTGAAGTTCTTCACCATTAGGCTCAATTCCTCATTGAAGGCTTGTTTCTCACTTGATGATGTAGGAGCATCACATGAGGCTTTGTAAGCACCACTAGACTTGTTGTGAAGCTCTTCTTTATCCTTGAGTGACATCTCATGAGCTACAATTCTTCCAATGACTTCAGTTGGCTTGAGATCTTTGTAATTTGGCATCATTTGGATCAATGTGCACACGGTGTCATATTTTCCATCCAAGGCTCTTAGGATCTTCTTGATGATGAATCTGTCGGTCATCTCTTCACTTCCTAAGCCGGCAATCTCATTTGTGATGAGAGTAAGCCTAGAGTACATTTCAGCGACACCTTCACCATCCTTGATTTTGAACTTGTCAAGCTGACTTTGAAGCACATCCAATTTGGATTCCTTGACGGAGTCGGTACCTTCGTGCATATCAATCAAAGTATCCCAAAATTCCTTTGCATTCTCAAGACGACTGATTTTGTTGAATTCTTCGGGGCACAATCCGTTGAAGAGGATATCGCAAGCTTGAGCATTGTATTGCAACATCTTCAATTCTTCCGCGGTAGCTTCATGATTCGGTTCTCTCCCATCAAAGAATTCACCTTGCAAGCCAATACACACAATAGCCCAAACGGCGGGGTTATGTCCAAGAATATGCATTTTCATCTTATGCTTCCAACTTGCAAAATTAGTACCATCAAAGTAAGGACCTCTACGGTGGTAATTTCCCTCGCTAGACGCCATACTCTCCTAGGTTGTGAAACCAAGGCTATGATCACCAAAGCTATGGAAATCAAGGCAAATGGAGACCAAAGCTCTAATACCACTTGTAGGATCGAAAGTATGTCTAGAGGGGGGGGGGGTGATTAGACTTCTTGACCAAATAAAAATCTAGCCTTTTCCCAATTTTAAGTCTTGGCAGATTTTAGCAACTTAGCACAAGTCAAGCAATCAACCTACACATGCAATTCTAAGAGTATAGCAGCGGAATGTAAATCATTGCATATGAACGTAAAGGGGAGGAGTTTGGAGGGAGCAAACGTAATGTAGACACGGAGATTTTTGGCGTGGTTCCGATAGGTGGTGCTATCGTACATCCACATTGATGGAGACTTCAACCCACGAAGGGTAACGGTTGCGCGAGTCCACGGAGGGCTCCACCCACGAAGGGTCCACGAAGAAGCAACCTTGTCTATCCCGTCATGGCCATCGCCCATGAAGGACTTGCCTCACTAGGGTAGATCTTCGCGAAGTAGGCGATCTCCTTGCCCGTACAAACTCCTTGGTTCAACTCCACAATCTTGACGGAGTCTCCCAAGTAACACCTAACCAATCTAGGAGACACCACTCTCCAAAAGGTAATAGATGGTGTGTTGATGATGAACTCCTTGCTCTTGTGCTTCAAATGATAGTCTCCCCAACACTCAACTCTCTCTCACAGATTTGGATTTGGTGGAAAGATGATTTGAGTGGAAAGCAACTTGGGGAAGGCTAGAGATCAAGATTCTTGTGGTTGGATTGGAATATCTTGGTCTCAACACATGAGTAGGTTGTTCTCTCTCAGAAAATGAGTACTGAAAGTGTAGGCACGTTCTAATGGCTCTCCCCACGAATGGAGGAAGGGTGGAGGGGTATATATAGCCTCCACACAAAATCTAACCATTACACACAATTTACCAAACTCGGTGGGACCGAATAGTGAAACTCGGTCAGACCGATTTAGTTCAAAATGTGAACGTTAGGCTTTTCAGTGGGACCGACATATCAACTCGGTGAGACTGATTTCGTTAGGGTTAGGGCATAACGTAATCTCGGTGAGACCGATCACATGAACTCGGTGAGACCGATCGCTCATTTCGGTGAGACCGAAACGTTACGAAGTGGAAACAGAGAGTTTGCATTGCGAACTCGGTGGGACCGATCGCCAATCTTAGTTAGACCAAAACGTTACGAAGGGAAACAGAGAGTTAGCAATCCTATCTCGGTGAGACCGAGATCCCTATCGGTGAGACCGAACTGATTGGGGTTTTTGGCAGTGGCTATGTCAAATGAACTCGGTGGCGCCGGATAGATCAAATCGGTGGGGCCGAGTTTGACTTTAGGTTTGGGACATATGTGGATATGAGAAAGTGGTTGAGGGCTTTGGAGCATATCACTAAGCATTTTGAGCAAGCAAGGCATTAAGCAACACCTCATCCCCTTTTAATAGTATTGGCTTTCCTATGGACTCAATGTGATCTTGGATCACTAAAATGAAAAGAGTAGAGTCTTGAGCTTGAGCCAATATGTGTCCTTAGCATTTTGAGGGGTCCACATTCCTAGTCCATGCCATGCCAATCATTGAACTTTCTGAAATGATCATCTTGAAAGAGTATTAGTTCAATGAGCTATATGTTGTTAAGAATTACCAAAACCACCCAGGGATTAGTTGCACTTTCACTTGCACATTCAAAACTGTTGCCTCCTGCTGCTTTTTTCTTAGAGAAAAATCTGTACTGAACATCTAACAAATAGCACACTTTGCCTCTTGCCTCTGTTTGTCGCATCTGGTTGCAAAGAAATAACAAATTACGAGTACAAAGAAGTAGCAATCGCAGCCTATGACTTGAAAGAGTAGTAGCTACATCCTACGGTTGAGAGAGAGGGCACGCAATAGAGGATTTGTTTCCAGCAAACTCCCCAGTTGGTCGGGTTTTTTAATTTCTCAAGTTCTATTTTTTGAACTTACTCGACATCTAAACATGCACTACACCATACACAAATTTTCCATCATGCACATCGTATCTTGAACATAAATGAAATGAAAGAGGCGAAAGAGAATTTACAACGAACACACACACACTAACTTTTCTGCCTTCTCCCCAGGCCTGAATCAAGAGTAGCATCAGTTCAGTTCGAAATAAATTGGAAGTTCGGACATGAGGCTGCAGATTTTCACCATGAGGAGCCGGGTAGGAGAGATTCGAGCAGGATGTACGGCCGCATGTTCCCGGCCGCGGTCGCCGGAGATACGCCGTGTGCGGGTTGCGCTGTTGAACGGCCTGGTCGTTGCGGCAATGAACGGCCTGGGCGGCACGATTGTACTGACGTACGTAGCCGAGGTCGACGAGGGCAGCACGGCGGTAGAGCTTACAAGTAGGAGAAGGGGCGCGAGCAGGGTAGCCACTGGTAGGCGACGTGCGCGAGACCAGTCAGGCGACAGCGCGCAGATCCGTGGACGGCCGACGGTGCGTGGACCCATGGTGGGCGGCGTCGTGCGGATCCATGGGATGCCGGCGGCGCGTGGACCAGGGTGCGGTGGTGGCGCGCGGATATGGGGACGGCGGGCGGCGCGAGGATCCGGGGACGATGGGCAGCGCATGGACCCGGGGAAGGCTGGCGGCGCACGGATCCGGTGATGGCCGGCGGTGCGTGGATCCGGGGATGGGTGGTGGCCGCGCTATGGGGAGGCGGTGACATCGCGTTGAGAGGGTGCGGGAGGTGGGGCTTCTTTTTCGTTTTTGTTTCGGGCCAGGGAGTGTGGACCGGTCGTCGATCGCCTCCTATATAGGGCCCGATACTAACAGAATAATATTCTGTTACTAGTAACAGAATAGTCCAGTCCTATATATATATATATATATAGGTCCGCAAAATAAGCCAGAGCGTATTATAACTTACCGTGCGCTCCGGCCGCCAGACCTAGCTAGTCATCTGCGTGCTAATTAACCCGAACAACCTGGTCTGCGCGCCTTCTATAAACTCCATCGTAATGAGTTAATTACATTACGACCAGTACCAGTCTCCGCCCCTCGCTCTCTCGCTGCGGTAGTTAATTATTTGATGTAGGGTAGAACCCTAGATGCCCGATCTTTCACGATTGGAGCGGATCCCGCGATGAACACGAAGAACACGAGGGGAAAACACGAGGGGAAACACGAGAGAAATCACTCAAACCAACGAGATTTGATTACACATGTGCTAGATCCTCGAAACACAAAGAGATACATGATCCACGATCAACAAAGGACGATACAAGTAGCTAGTTCATCTCCGTGAGGAGGCCTTGAATCCGCGAGGGATCTTCCCGTGAGGGGTCTTGAATCCAAGCGTGGATCTTCTCTGAAGAGGCCGCGGTCTCTCGATCGAGAAGAACCACAAGGATGAGCAAAGCTCTATCTCTATAATGAGCTATCACATTTGCTAACCCTCGAATGGAGGAGGTGGAGGAGTATATATAGTCTAGGGCCACGAAGGGGTAAGTGAGGGGCGAAAGGGTACATGGGCTTCGGCCCGAGTGTCTACGCGCAGGCAGGGCCGGAAGTTCCGGGCAGGTTCCGGGCTATCCAGAGAGTTGGCGCGCTCGGGGCTGGTCTGGACTCCGGGGGCCAGAGGTTCCGGGCAGGCCGGAAGTTCCGGGCAGAGGCCGGAAGTTCCGGGCTTTCCAGAAGCTTGTCCGCGCTTCTTCTTCCTTCTCTTCACACTTCCCTTGCGGATGGTGTAGGTGATCCTTGGCGCTTGCACTCCTCCTCGTCGTCCGTGAAGCTCCGACAATACCTATGCATGAACACGGGAGAAGTGTCAAGTAGTATACCATCCTCGAAGGGGTCAAGTGAGCACGTGTAAAGGAGATGATTCACCTTTATGTATGTGAAGTAGATGTCGCACGTGTTACTTGCCGAATGAACTCTTGACATGGTGATGTCCGTAGGATGCTCCGCATCATCCCCTCCCCCTTGGGAAAGATCCGACCTCGGATTGAAAACCAAATCACCATGGAAACGGTTGTCGTGGACGGACTTGTAGTTGGACGAAGTGAAAGTCATGGCGCAATCCAAGTACTTCAAGATGTCGTCGGGATGGTATACATGCGAAAAGAGCAAACACAAACGACACTCGGAAATACAATGGTTAGCGCACACAAGGTGTCCATCAAGTAAGCATGAGGTCGTCCGATGGAATTGTTCGTGACAAGGTACATGATGCTTAGCAAGATGATATAGAATGATATGTAAAGCATTCATGTGGTCAAAAGCATTTGATGTATGCACAAAGGTGTTGTGAATGTGATTAATGCTACCATTGTGCAAAATGATGTCATAATGGGACGGTGTATCAAAAGCATGAACATGGTAATTGGTGCTCAATGTGACTATGTGATCATGCAATTGATGGTGGGCAATATGATCATGATGTATGAATATGCCATCAAGAACGATCACAACAAATTTGCTTAGGAAGTGCATAAGCTCATATATCATGGATGACATAGAAATGGAAGATGCAACAAGGCAATCATAATGTGAGTCAATCCATGCATAAGATGCAAATTTGTTATGGGTGGTGTTGTACCATAGCTCAATGTCGTGGTAGAAGTGGTGGTCCGGTGGTGAATCCACTAAGTCCGAGCACTCCTCAACTTGAAGGTCCATAGGGTCCATCTCCAATGTCGCTCCTCCGTTCGCGATATGTATCATGTAGACAACAAGAAGGAAACAACAATGAAAGAATGACCCATCCAATATGCATATTTGAGGATGGCTCAAATGGAAGGAGTTCACCTTTTGGATGTTCCTGAAGATGTTGGAGTTGCGCATCATGTACGCCTTCACATGACCAAGTTGTCTCATGACGGCACCACCTTGTGAATCCTTCAAAATGGAAGAACATGACAAACACTCGGAAAAATAAATGAGGTTAGCGTGAATGCAAAACCTATCATTCGGGTGGTGAAGTACCCAACAAGTGTTTTCATCATGCTCATCATAAGAAAGGGCAAGGGAGCATGTCATAGTATGGGGGCATATGATGCGAGAGCAACCAAATACAATAGGCTCAATCAAACAAGCATGCATCACAAGTAAAGTGTCCAAGTCTCCAAGATCAATAAGCATAGATGCAACTATTGGAGGCAAGCGACAATGAACAAGATATATCATGTGAGAGGCATGAACATAGATGTCATCAACCCAAGAAAGCGAGTAAGAATGGAACATGGGTGATGCGACAAAGCAAGCAATCATAGTGATCAAGTCAAGCAAGCTAGTAGTGCGAAGATGCAACGTACTAGAAGGAATCATGGCAAGCATGTCATGTGTGCAAATAGTGGTCATGAATAATGCGCATGACATATCACAAGCATGAAAGCAAGATATGAGCAAAATATCATCAATGTATTGGCGAGAGGCCATATGTAAATAGCAATGGGATATCATGACTCTCCCAACACAACAAGCATCAATAGCATGGGGCACAAAGAAATCATGGCAATAGCTACTAGCATCTCCACCAAGCATGCAAATACACATAGGAGTAGCATAATGGTGAATCACATGTAAGTGCAAGCAAGGGTCACAATTGCACGGCAAAGGCATATAAAGAGGCATAACATGCAAAGTGAACACGGGAAAATGGGTATAAGATGACAACTGGTATATAGCCCATAGCCATGTGAGAGCCAAGTAGAAGAGATGCGCGTAGTTCTTGCGCGAAGGGAATGGTGGTAAGGATAGTCCACGGGATCCCACGTCATCGTTGCTCTCAAGAGCTCGTTTCGTCAACTCATGGGATTGTGAGGTTGACGACTGTTCATAAGTACCTGCACAAAACAAAGGCAAAGGAAAAATTGTGTGTGCGTGGTATATGTACACATCATCCATCATGATGCATACGTGCATGTGTTGGTTAGCACAAAATATCCAATGCTCAAATAAATGAGATGTGTGATATAGAAACATGTCATCCATCATGATGGGTTTGTTGTTATGTATAGCATAATGGAGACTCAAATTGTGTAATGCATCATGAGAAATATGTAGAGCATTGTTATTCATGGAATGCATATGGTGCAAGCAATTATGGGAAGCATGCAAAGGATAGGATGTATCAAAATCTCCTAATATGTATGAGGAAACTATGGGGGTCTCCTCATGAGCATTAGTGGAAACATCACATGGAGAATATTGACAACATCCAAAACAATGCATAACCGAAGCAATGTGTTCATGGCATGGCATAGTAGATGAATTGCGCAAATCATGTAAGGGAAGCATAGCAATATCATCACATGAAAAACAAAAGCCAATGACCATCATCTTGTCATCTATGCCATAAGTGCAAATGGGATTTATTTTAATGGGGCATGCATAGTTACTATGTTGAGATTGAAATGATGCAATATGGGAGATCTCACTCATAGCATATGACAAGTTCAATGGATTGTCAAACATGACGTGACCTATAGAATTTTCACAAGATATCCTATGGAGCATAACATCACAACTAGGCAAATCAACATGCTCATCATCATATTCATCATAAATAGGTGGCATATCTAAGCATGTAGAAGACATAGTATGCGATGAGTCCATAAGGTGATCATCATCATGCAAGCAATCATTTGCAAGATAGTCCACTAGTGGGACAAGAGGAGCACCATCACCAATGTTACCTTTGGAGCATCGCTCATGTGTTGTTGGTGAGGTGTCGAAGACCAAGTCGTGGTTATCGTCATCTTGATGGAACCATGGGGGTGGTGCATCATCGTCCACCATGGCCATCATTGTCTCCATTGGAGATATGGACTCGTCGAGGATAGGCATGTCGTCATGTAGGAGACCTAGCACCAAAAAGGAAAACACACTCGGAGTAGAGGGTAAGTCGTTAGAAATCATAGTGGCCTCACATGCCGTGTCAACTACCTCACTCACTAAGTGTTATGGCTCACTCACTCCCTCTTGGATGCTCTCACTCATATGGTTGGTGGAGTCACTCAAATGGCTCTCAACCTCACATAGGATGTGTGGCATGCTCTCATGTGTGGGGCTAGTGGTGGTCACACTCATCCTCTCATAGGAAATGCACTCAATGTCACATATGGTGGAGTCACTCATGTCACTCATGTGGTGGTGGCTCTCCTGACATGGCAATTGGGGCATCTCGTCATATATGGGTGTCGGAGAGATGTGGGTGCAAATGTCTCCAAACTCAACTCCATTCGCCGCCTTGGTTGAAGGGATAGTCCCATGCTCAACCTCCTCATCCATAACACCTCCAAAGATGAATGCCGTAGGAAGTGGCAAATCATCACGCTCCTCCGAGACCAAAGATAAAGTCTTATGTGTGGTCTCGTAGCTTGACTCGGAGTATGAGTCCAATATGGGCGCCGTCTTGATGTTGTAGAAGAGGTTCGCGCTCATCGCCGTGGTCGAAGGGGATGGCCCTTGCTCGACCTTCTTGTCACCGTCTTGTTGTAGGAGGCCCAAATGATGTGGCACCTCGTAGCTCGTCTCCATGACCGAAGGGAATTTCCCATGCTCGGCCATCTTTCTTGAGAGGCTTCCGAAGATGGAAGTGTCGTCCTCGCTTGTAGGTGGTCGCCTTGTTGTTGAAGATGTCGATGTAGGCGAACTCATGGGAAGTAGGCGAAGATGCCGTACGTCCATAGGCGAAGATGCCTTGATAGCACTTGGCGAAGATGCCGAAGTGGAGGTAGTAGCCGTAGCTTCCTTTTGGTGGTGCTTGTCTCGCGGTCTTCTCTTGTGCTCATGAAGGTTGGCCGTAGCTTGATGTAGAGCTTGTTGGGACTTGTAGGTAGGCGCATCTCGAGCATCTTCATGTTGATGGTGTCGTTGTCGTGCTTGAGCTCGATGGGATTCGTCGTCGTCATGCACATGATGCTTGGAGGTGACTTGCCCTTCATGACGATGTGGATCATGAACGTGATGATAGTTGCCATGTAGATGTGGACGTGGACAACTTGTGCTTGCATCGCATGGGCGCTCCGAAGATGATCGACTTGCTCGCCGTCGCCTTGAGGATGATGAAGGGGAAGAACGGTTGATCAACAAGGTCCGAATCTCCTACATCCTTGCATCTTCCTCCTTCTTTTGTGTGGAGAGCTTGTGGTCGAGGTAGTCTCTTGTACGTAGCTCAGAGTGTCGCATGTCGATGGCGAGGTTGTTGATGCGCTCTCGCAATCTTGATTGTGCGCCTTGCATTTGTCGTTGTAGATCGAAGATTGACGATTTGGTGATGTAGTTGTTCGCGCCGTCGTTGTCGTGGAAGACTGGAGATGAAATGCCTTGCCTATCCATCACAAGACTCGAGCAAATATGAGTGGAAGAAAGGAGAGAACTATACCAAATGTACCTTGACCGATGTTGAAGATGGATCAATGATCACTCAATAATGTAACAAGGAAATAGCACAATTGGTACCGATCTCGTCAATTTCTCACACCTACACAAGCAAGGCTTATGGTGGAGCTCGGTGAGAATAGTGGCACAAAAATTTGATGCAAAATATTAGCAAGAGTCAATAATGTTGAAAGAGATTCACAAATTCGCAAGTGAAACAAGTAGACCAATAGCAAAGAATGGCACACGGAAACACACACACGGATAGATAAATGGGGTCGTGCAACCAAGGAATGAGCACAAAATGTGGAATCCACGGAAAACTCTCGTGTTGCACAACTCAAGAGAGACGCTAGCACGATTGCTCAATAGGTGGATACGACACTTGTGCACAACCTATAAGATGCAAAATGGATAAACTTTCTATCCCAAGTATGCTATGTATGTATGGTTCCCAGTGTTTCTTCTCAAGATGATCCAAGATGATCTTATATGCAATGTGGTATGCTATGTCTCTTGCTTACAAGCTCTTTGTTTCTTTTTTTTTTGCTTAAAAGCTTATTCTTTTTTTTTGTATGGCCACTTTGCGAAATGCACCAACCAAGATAGCAATTGTGTATATGCAGGAACAAACTTGTGGCACACGAGATGATATGATGATACCAAGATGATACCAATATGATATGGTATGTATGCAATGGAAGGTGTAGATCAATGATCACTAATGTGCACAAGTAACGTTGCCGTCAATACTCAAATGGCTAGTCTCGATAGGCAAGTGACACAAAATGGGCTAGGGATTATCAATGCAATTGCAAGGGGAATATACAATGATGTCGTCGAGGTTACCGTCTGTGTCGATGATGAGTGGTGGTGTTCTTGATGTCGAACCATTCCTAATTAGCCGAAACACCTTAGGAAACGGAAAAACCGCGAACTGAAAATCTCAAATGTCAAATGTCAAAATGGTGGTAGCGGGAATGTGGTGGTGGTTTTGCGGAAGCTCAATGGTATTGCGGAAATGCAATGATGGGTTATGCGAGTCAATGTTGAAGTGACCGTCCCTAAGTAGCCGAAACACCTTAGGAGACACAAGCCACAACTCAAACAAGCTCAAACAAAATTGGGTTAAGTTGGGGTGGTGGAAGTGTATGGTGGGCACGCCTATGCGGAAGATATGGTGGTGGTTGATGAAGAAGTAACCGTCCCTAAGTAGCCGAAACACCTTAGGAGACTCAAATCACTACTCAAGCAACCACAAATGCAATGGGGATCAAAATGGGTTAGGTTGCGGAAGTCGGTGGTGGTAATGTGTATGATATGGTGGAAGGCCTAGGCAAAGATGCCAAAGTTCCAAAAATTTGATGTGGTCAAAAGGTGGTGAAACCAATGTGAGGACCTTGGGGACGTTGATAGCTTCAAAATGAGCCAAATAACACTCAAATCGGAGTTTGGAGCGAAAAGTTGTGATGAAAACGGTGAAAGAGGCTGATGCTGAAATTTCGGGGAAAGTCTCTGGTTAGGCTGGAAGTTCCGGGCTCCGGAAGTTCCGGGGGGTGGCCGGAAGTTCCGGGGGTCGCGGAAAAAGTGCAAGGAGTCAGGGGGATTTTGGGGCTAAACTCTCTGTTTATCCCAGAAGTTCCGGGGTAAGGACGGAAGTTCCGGGGGATGCCGGAAGTTCCGGGGGTCGTGGAATTTCTTCCGGGATGAACCCTAAATTCCGGATCTGAGAACGGGGGCGGAAAAACATGATTTCCCGGGGCAAAATTGAGAAGATTTCGTGGATGGAAAGTGGGGAAAAGATGGGGAAAGCTAGATCCACTCGAAACCAAGCAAATCCATGGATCAAAATCAACAAAACATCATCAAACCAACAAATCACAAAAAAAATTGGGGCAATTTTTGGTGGGAATTTTCGAAATTGAGGAAGAACACAACAAAATTAGGCTAGAAAAAGAGGGGTAGGGTTTCCAAATTCGTGATCAACCTTGCTCTGATCCAAGATGATGTAGGGTAGAACCCTAGATGCCCGATCTTTCATGATTGGAGCGGATCCCGCGATGAACACGAAGAACACGAGGGGAAACACGAGGAGAAACACGAGAGAAATCACTCAAACCAACGAGATTCGATTACACATGTGCTAGATCCTCAAAACACAAAGAGATACACGATCCACGATCAACAAAGGACGATACAAGTAGCTAGTTCATCTCCGTGAGGAGGCCTTGAATCCGCGAGGGATCTTCCCGTGAGGGGTCTTGAATCCAAGCATGGATCTTCTCCGAAGAGGCCGCGGTCTCTCGATCGAGAAGAACCACAAGGATGAGCAAAGCTCTATCTCTATAATGAGCTATCACATTTGCTAACCCTCGAATGGAGGAGGTGGAGGAGTATATATAGTCTAGGGCCACGAAGGGGTAAGTGAGGGGCAAAAGGGTACATGGGCTTCGGCCCGAGTGTCTGCGCACAGGCAGGGCCGGAAGTTTCGGGCAGGGCCGGAAGTTTCGGGCAGGTTCCGGGCTATCCAGAGAGTTGGCGCGCTCGGGGCTGGTCTGGACTCCGGGGGCCGGAAGGTCCGGGGGCCGGAAGTTCCGGGTAGAGGCCGGAAGTTCCGGGCTTTCCAGAAGCTTGTCCGCGCTTCTTCTTCCTTCTCTTCCATGCTTCCCTTGCGGATGGTGTAGGTGATCCTTGGAGCTTGCACTCCTCCTCGTCGTCCGTGAAGCTCCGACAATACCTATGCATGAACATGGGAGAAGTGTCAAGTAGTATACCATCCTCGAAGGGGTCAAGTGAGCACGTGTAAAGGAGATGATTCACCTTTATGTATGTGAAGTAGATGTCGCACGTGTCACTTGTCGAATGAACTCTTGACATGGTGATGTCCGTAGGATGCTCCGCATCATTATTTCTATGCCACAATCCACCCAATTTGTACACGTAGTAATGGACTAATGTAGGATCGAAAGTAGGTCTAGAGGGGGGTGATTAGACTACTTGATCAAATAAAAATATAACATTTTCCCAATTTCAGTTGTGAGCAGATTTTAGCAATTAGCACAAGTCAAGAAATCAACCTACACATGCAATTCTAAGAGTGTAGCAGCGGAAAGTAAAACATTGCATATGAAGGTAAAGGAAAGGGTTTGGAGAGTGCAAACGCAATGATGACACGGAGATTTTTGGCGTGGTTCCGATAGATGGTGCTATCGTACATCCACGTTGATGGAGACTTCAACCCATGAAGGGTAACGGTTGCGCGAGTCCACGGAGGGATCCAACCACGAAGGGTCCATGAAGAAGCAACCTTGTCTATCCCACCATGGCCATCGCCCATGAAGGACTTGCCTCACTCGGGTAGATCTTCACGAAGTAGGCGATCTCCTTGCCCTTACAAACTTCTTGGTTCAACTCCACAATCTTGTCGGAGACTCCCAAGCGACACCTAACCAATCTAGGAGACACCACTCTCCAAAAGGTAATAAATGGTGTGTTGATGATGAACTCCTTGCTCTTTTGCTTCAAATGATAGTCTCCCCAACACTCAACTCTCTCTCTCTCACACAGATTTGGATATGGTGGAAAGATTATTTGAGTGGAAAGTAACTTGGGAAGGCTAGAAATCAAGATTCTTGTGGTAGGATTTGGTATATCCTAATCTCAACACATGAGTAGGTGGTTCTCTCTCAGAAAATGTATGCTGGAAGTGTAGGCACGTTCTGATGGCTCTCTCTCCTATGGAGAAGGGGGTGGAGGGGTATATATAGGCTCCACACAAAATCCAACTGTTACACACATTTGACCCAACTTGGTCAGACCGAATAGAAGAACTCGGTGAGACCGATTTAGTTCAAAACGTGAATGTTAGGAATCTCAGTGGGACCGACTGGAACAACTCGGTGGGAGCGATGTGCTAGGGCTTAGGGCAAACATCAACTCGGTGGCACCGATTGCATCAACTCGGTGAGACCAAAGTGAAGCAATAAGGCAACAGAGAAGATGTCAAACCAACTCGGTGAGACGGATCGCAATTTCGGTGAGACCGAAACAATTGCAACAGGCAACAGAGAGTTTGCAAGGCCATCTCGGTGAGACCGAGATCCGTATCGGTGTGACCGAACTGTTAGGGATTCTGGCAGTGGCTATGTCGTATGAACTCGGTGGCTCCGGATGGAATGGATCGGTGGGGCCAAGTTGGAGTTTAGGGTTTTGACATGTTTGGAATGAGAAAGTGGCTGAGGGTTTTGTAGCAATATCACTAAGCATTTGAGCAAGCAAGCCATTAAGCAACACCTCATCCCCTTTTAATAGTATTGGCTTTCCTATGGACTCAGTGTGATCTTCGATCACTAAAATATAAATGAAGAGTCTTGAGCTTTTGCCAATATGTGTCCTTAGCATTTTGAGGGGTCCACATCTCTAGTCCATGCCATGCCATTCATTGAACTTTCTGAAATAATAAACTTGAATGATCATTAGTTCAATGAGCTATATGTTGTTATGAATTACCAAAACCACCCGGGGATTAGTTGCACTTTCAATCTCCCCATTTTTGGTAATTGATGACAACATATAGATCAAAGCTTCGACAAATGATAATATGAATGAAATACATCATCACTTTGAGAAGTATGTGATAAGCAAGAGCTCCCCCTAAATTTGTGCATTATTTAAAATTTGCATTTGAATGCAAATGCACAATCGATTAGGATCATGGGTCACTCTTCCATGTCACATAAATTTGGTGGAGCGCACAAAATGATAAGAATAGGATAACATGCACTCTTCACCAAGGATAAAAGTGATTGATCATGCAAGCAAACAATAATCATAATATGATCAAACACATGATCACGTAAGTATCTCACGAGCATAACACACAAGTAGCATAAGTAGCAACAACCAACCAAAGTAGCAAGGCAAATAAAAACCAACAAAAGCAAAAGACACTCTCTCTCAAAGCCTATGATCTATACACTTTCTCCCCCTTTGGCAACAAGTTACCAAAAAGTTTGAAAATGTATAGTGCTATGCGGCACTCTAGGCACGATCTCCGGGAGCTCCTGAAGGGGTCTTCTGGCTTGTAGCTCCGGTGTGTGTAGACGGCGTGGAGAGGAGTCCATCTGCAAATACTTTTGCTGAAGTCTGTGGAGCTGGTGGAGTAGATACTGGAGGAGCAACTATAGCTGTGGTGGCAGGAGCAGAATGAGCAGGCCTCAAATCTGCAACTGGCTCAGCAGAAGACCTCTGTGCCCTTGGCATTGTCTGGAACCTGTCTGTAGTGGGTCTGTCATCATTGTCCTCAGCATCATCCCTCAGCTTCTCCACTATGGTCTGAATCTCTGTGACCTTCACATCTAGGTCATATATCTTGCTCTCAACAATCCTCTCTAGACTTTCCTGATACTGAGTCAAGGTGGCCAAGCTCTTCTCAATCCTCATGGTAGCCTCTAGCAGATATGTGAGTTGATCTTGCTTAGACTTGAGATTCACCATTGAAGCATCTGGAGCACTTGCTGCTTTTGCTGCTTTTGCAGCCTTTGCTTTCTCAATCTTCTCCTGGGCCTCTGCAGATGTAGGATGTGATGCATCCATGACAACTTCATTGTCCTCAAAATCAGGCCTAAGAGGTAGATGCTCTTTGTCAAGGAGATATGTCCCAGTTCCAACCTTGGAGTTGATCAACATCTGAATGTGTGGGGCATATCCACAAGACCTTTTCTGGTCAGCTGCTGTCCTCTTGACTGTCTCAACTATCAAGCTCATGACTTTGAATTTTTGGGGAATATCAAACAAGTGTAGGAAGTTGATGGAATGACCACGTATCATTCTGTGATCTCCTGACTTGGGCAACAAAGTATGCCTCAAGATGGTGTTCATGGTGGTCAGTCCAGCAAGTAGGTAATAGATTGATCCAAGCTTGTGAGTCTCCAGAGCTGCATCAGGAATAGGCTTATACAAGTTAGCCATGGAGTTGTGTTCTTTCCTGGGTTTGCCATAAACATCAATGTCATTTTCATCTTCCTTTGCAGCTTTGATGAGCTCTGCCCATTCAGAGATTGATGACTGGTACCTGGTTCCCTCAATCATCCAGACAATCTTCCCATCTGGGTAAAAGTGGGCAGTGGAGTAGAACTGCATAATCATTTCATTATTCCATTTAGTCAGTTCTTGTCCAACAAATGTATCAACTCCATTCAGCCTGAAGCTCTCATGAACATGGGGAAAGTAGTCTTCATTATCATCAATGTATTCCCAATCAACCCATTTCATATCACAGACTATGGGCTTCTTGTCCAGCAGCACAGTCTCATAGAAGTCCTGCAGTTCTATGGTATGGAAACAATAGTCCACATCAGTCCTCCTCCTTGTGGCATATGGACCAGTCTTCCTCCATTGTCTCAAACCTGCATCTTTTCTCGACTTCATGTTTTTAGCCACAGGATGACCATCATTATGATCTAGAATCTTAGGCTTCAATTTTCTAAGCACTAGTGCCTCATCGTCATCTTGGACCTCAGGCACTGGTGCCTTGTTCTTCTCTGCAGCTGGGATATTCCTTGTGGATCTCTTTGGAGCAGTTGACTTGGGTGCAGCAGGTGGAGGTTTGGTCTTGGGCTTGGAAGGAGCAGCACCAGTCTTGATAGCATCAGCCATAAGCTTTTGAGACTTGGCAGGTGGTGCAACAACTTCTTCTTCCTCCTCCTCCTCTTCTTCATCAGAATCTCTCATCATGGAAGGTCTTCCAATAACTCTGGCAATGGTCTTCCTGACCCTTTCCTTCCTTTTCTTCTTTCCACCAGCAGCTTCATCTTCTTCTCTAGGCTCAAGTGTGAATTCCATAGTCTCATGGGCAGCAGTTGATTTTCTGGCTTTGGACATTGGAACTCTCTTGGCAAGAGCTTTCTTGCGTAGGCCTGGCTTGGTGATGGCAGCAGCTCCAAAATATTCCTTCTTGACCACTTTCTTCTTGGAAGTCACTTCTTCCTCAACCACAAAGTCCTCGTCTTCACTGTCAGAATTTCTTTTCTTCCTCTGTCTGGTAGCAGCCTCTGGCAAGTTGCTAGGGGTGCTTCTGCTACCCTCATCATAGCTGCTATTGGGACTAGTGCCCTCACTAAGGTTGACTTGCTCCTCTGACCTGTTCTGACTATCACTGGCCTCAGACATCTCTACAACAAACCCTGTGAATAGATGGATGTAGGTAGAGTAGGATGAGCATCACAAAAGACAGCTGGTTTTTGCAAAAAATGATTCAAAATCTTAACTTTAGTTTTCTGCAAAAAGCATTTCGGAGCTACCTATTTGATAATCTCGGTGACACCGAAGCACTTAACAGAGCCTAAACATGCAGTTTCGGTCAGATCGAGTTGTAGTTCGGTGACTCCGAGATGCTAGGGTTTCACTGAGAAATTGCTTTCGGTCTCACCGATCAATACGTTTCCGTCAGACCGAGTTGTACTTAGTGCAATGGCCTGAGCCAATCGGTGGGACCGAAAACTTCAATTCGGTTGGTCCGAGATGAGTTTGGCGGAAACCTAACCCTAAGATTTTGCATCAAAACTAATCTAGAGGAATTTTTGTGTGGATAGGAAGCTCTCAATCGTGGCAAGAATACAAGCATTAACTTTGTGCATTGAATCGGAGAAAGGAAATTGCACAAAGGGGCCGAACCATACCCTAACTTGGTGATGGCTCGCTACGGCGTCAACGGCGGAGGTGATTCCCGTTGACGGCGGCGGAGACCTGCGACGACGGTGCATAGGTGGAGACGATGATGATCTGGAGACCAAGAGCGGCAACAATGGGGAGGTGCGGGCTTGAGTGTTTGAAGGAATTTCCAAACATCGGGCCGCGGTATTTATACCCATTAGCTGTCGGTGGCGCCGAGTGGAACGGTTCGGTGGCACCGAGATGCAAAACTGCTTGCAGTTGCTGCAACTCGGTGAGACCGAATTGTTCTAATCGGTGGCACCGAGGTGAAAACCTAGATCAACTTAGTGGTTTTGGTGGGATCGAATATGAATGTGTTGGTCTGACCGAAGTTCACTAAGAGGTTTGGAAGTCAGCCCTTGATGGATCGGTGGCTCCGAGTGCTCCTCACCCGGAGGGTCCGAAAAAGACTTGTTCAAATTTTGTGATGTAGCATGAATAGAATTTGAGAAGAGAAAAGGCATAGATAGCTAGAGGGAGTTCTTAGGCATTCTTGTCCATCCATTTTGCCAATAAAAACCAAACAATCAAAACTACAAATGGATGTCCTCGAATGGAGAAAATTATGCAACCAACATGCTCACACAATAAGATAGCAAATGAAACATGTGACAAAGCATGCACAAACACTCTAGCATCTATCAAGCAAATGGCGATGAATAGGTCATCTATATTTGTAACATCCCCAGATGTTAACCCTGTCATCAAGCTAATTAATATGCCAAGTCATCATCATTTGCATTGCTTGATCATAGTGGTTAAACAACTCCATTCAAATTCCTCTCTGAAAATCAATTCAAATCCAAGTGTAAAATAAAGTTGCCCAAAAGTTGCTGGAAAAATGTTCATCTCATAGCAAATATTCCATAACATTTATTTGTTAAGGAATACAACATCACTCCTTTGCAAAATGGGCAGTAGCATTTAAAACAATGATATTCCAGCAATTTTAATTGCTAATTCATTTATGAAAAATACAAATGAATTCCTATGGTCTCCAAAATATTTTTGGCACTGTCTAAGATCACCAGGGAATTAAAGGGACACTTCCCATATTTTTCCTAAGTAAATAGGGTGCCCAAATATTCTCTTTCCCATCTCTGTTTATTAAATAAAAAGAAAAACAGAAAAGAAGAAATAGAAAAGGCCTAAACGCTACTGTGGGGCTGGGCCTCTAGTTCTACAGTGCCCAGCGGCCCAGCCCAGCTGCGGTCGTCGTCTTCATTGTGCACTGTCGCGCGCGCCCGTCGACACGGCGACAACCGCCTCGCTGTCGCCCATCCGTGCCTCCTCGGCGAGGATAAGGACGCGCCTAGCCTCCTCTCTCTCCTCGCAAACCCTAGCTACCCATTCGCCCCCGCGTGCCTCTCCCTCTCTCGTTCACCACCTCACCCGAAACGCTCGCCGCCATCCTCCATCATTTGCCGCGGCCACCGGCGGCCCCGTGCCTGCTGGCCTTGTCCACGGGGCTTGCCGCGGTCGGCCACCTCTCCTGGTGCCTCTAGGCGGAGCCGTGGACCCCTGCAGCCGCCGCTCGACCTTGTCCCGCTTTTCTGCTCACCGGCGATCCCCTTCGTCTTCGGCGACCCGTCTGCGGCTACTAAACCGTCACTGGCTTTTCATAGCCGCTAGGTGAGCCTCTGCCTCCTCCCCTGTCTCTCTCGTCGCCGTTAGCTGCCTGTAAGCGCTGATCCCATCATGCCCGAGCTCGCCTCCGCGGAGCTCGTCGCCGGCGAGGCTCCGATGACCTTTTGGTCTCGGGCTGGTGCCCGTTGGAACCGCCGCATTGCGTAGTCCCTCGCCATCCCCTCCTTTCGCTCATTCGCGCACCGTATCGCCATCCCCGCACGCCACCCGAAAGCACCGCCGCCTACCTCGTCGCCGACACCTCCTCCGATCACCCCCACCCCTACCGCTTGCTCCACTGGATGCGCCGCATCGCCAGCTACCCTTAGCCGCAAACCGCGTCGCAAACGAGCCCCCGTAGCGCAATCCCGAGCTTCTCCGGCGAGACAGCCGCCGCGGAGCGCTCGCCGGCGCGTTTTCGGCGCCGCCGCCGATGTGGCAAGTTGTGGGGCCCACCCTGAGACACTAACAGTGGGCCCCCATCACTTGTTTGACCACGTTGACTCTGGTCAACGTGGGGCACTGTTTACCGCTAACGCTGACCAATGGGTCCCCCACGTCAGACACTTAATTAGCAGCTAAATGCGATTAATTAAAATGATGTTAATTAGTACTGACACTGACAGTAGGCCCCACCTAGTTAGTTAGCTAAATTACTAATTAAATTAATATGTTAGTTAAAATGTGACACTGACAGTGGGACCCAGTAGGTTAATTAGTTAATTAGGTTAGTTTAAACTCTGTTAAACCCCCCACTGTCTATGACAGGTGGGCCCCACATGTCAGGTTTGACCTGGTCAGCCGACTGTTGACCGCTAATGTCACCTTTACCTCATGCTGACATCATCAGACACTATTCTGGATAATGTTGATTTAAATTAATTAAATAAATTCAGAAAATGATTAAAACTTTAGAAATTCATAGAAATTAAACCGTAGCTCGGATCGAAAAACTTTGTACATGAAAGTTGATTAGAACGACGAGACGAATCCAACCATGCCATCTGTTTTCGTGTCGGGACCCTCTACGGAGGTGAACCCACAACTTTTAGCCTGTTTCCGGTAGATGAATAGTGCATACATACCGGTTAATAAATCCAACTTAAATCCTAAAATAACTAAAATGACTTAGACATGTCTTTAGGCAACCCTGCACTGCACGTTAGCATAGCATGCTCTGTGTTGCGTATGATTGATGTGTATTTATCTGTTTCCTCCCCCTCTTCTCTCTCGGTAGACCCCGACATCGACGTAATCCCCGAGGCCGACGCAGCTCTGGAGACCGACTACACCACTGACGACCCTGCCTTTGCTGCAAAGCAACCAAGCAAGCACCCCCCCTTGAGCATGCCTATATCGCCTATTCTCTTCTCTCTTGTGCTTGCATTAGAATTGCTGCTGCTACTGCTTTACCTATTCTGATGCATAGCCTAATTTTTGTAACCTGCTTTTGATAATTAACTGCTTATCCTAAACTGCTTAGTATAGGCTGGATAGAGACCCTAGTGACCCCACTTGTCCCGGTTGCCCCGCTGGATCATCGGAAGACTTGACGACCAGGCCCCAGCACCGCACATCACCCCCTTTGTTGTACGACACTGCAGCATTACTATCGAGTGCCGAGGGTGATACCTCGTTTAGCACTTCTGATGTTAACTCTGTAGAGTAGCTATTCGGTCGTGGTCATCGAGGGTGATTCCTCCTTCACCACTTCCGATAACGACACCGTCGTGCAACACCTCAAGTGTGAACCTTGAGGGTGATTCCTCCTAAGTTCACCTTGATGGATACATCGAGTAGGAATCCAACGAGGGTGATACCTCAGATTCCCTGATGTTATGGACACACGGATACTTGGACTTTACAATTGTTACTTGGAAAGGCGGGTCGACCTTGAGGGGTACCCGCGAGTGATGTGGAGATGGGTTGACTTGGAGGGTGCCCGAGAGATAAATACGAGGCGTGGCCGGGCATTCTTAGCCCTTGCCGCAAGTCTTCGAGACGGGGCGACGGGGTCACATTGATCATGAGTCTCTGCTCGTTACCGCACTACCAATACACTAATGATTTGGATATGTGATCTGAGTGGGCCTCTGGCCCGATAGCACTAACCATCACGCGGGAATAGTTATGGGCACTCTGCATCGTGGTATCAGCCGAAAGCTTTGTCAGACGTCCAGTTCAGCATTGTGGCATGGTCAGATCATGCTGGCCATCCGAGGCGGTGCTGGTATCCACCCTGCGCACAACGACCCGGAGTGCAATGGGCGATGGGCCCAAGACCCCTGAGTGCTTAGGATGTAGACCAGCGGGGACCTCTCTGCTGAGCTCTAGGTAGGGTTGCGGTGTGTCATTTGGCCGAGGCCGGGCATGACCCAGAAAAGTGTGTCCGGCCAGAGTTAAGCGAGCGTGGTGGGTAAGTTGGTGCATCCCTGCAGGGAAGAACTAATCTATGCATAGCCGGATCCTCGGTAATGGACGCTCGGAGTTGTATCCCGATCGATACAACTAGAACTGGGTACTTGTGATGAGATATGGATAGTATGGCTCTGGGATTGCTTTCTCGCAGGGAGTCAAGAAAGGATCTCTGTCCGAGGTTGATACTTAATGCTACTACTACTTTATATTGTGCTAATCTACACTCTTCTAATGCTGCAAGACCGCTGAAGATGCTAGTCTTCGATAGGACCAGGCCTTCTCTCTATTCTGGCATTTCTACAGCCTAGTCCACATATACAGCCTTTCTTTGATAATGTTGCATATGTAGTGTAGATCCTTGCTTGCTGAGTACTTCGAATGAGTACTCATGGTTGCTTTGCTTCCTCTTTTTCCCCATATCCGTTTGAATGCAACCAGATGACGGAGCCCCGGAGACAGCTGCCCCCGACGACGACTACTACTACTACCCCGAGGGTGGTTACTACTACGAGCTTGCCGATGACCAGGAGTAGGTTCGGAGGGTTCCAGGCAGGAGGCCTGCGCCTTTCGATCGTAGCTTTTGTTTTGCCCTGCCTTTCTAAAGGCTTATCTGTTTCTGTTTCATATCTGTACTAAGATATTTGATGCTTCCGCTGATGCTTGTATGCGAGCTTATGTATTCGAGCCCTCGAGGCCCCTGGCTTGTAATATAAAGCTTGTATGACTTTATTTTATGTTTTAGAGTTGTGTTGTGATATCTTCAAGTGAGTCCTTAGGCTTGATCGTGTGCATTTACGTGTATGGTTAGTCTACGATTAAGCCGGGGGCGTCACATATATATGAGTATATTGACTTAGGAGTCAAATGAGAACATTTGATCATAGGTCATACTCATCGTTTAAGCACAAGTGGGGTTACCACTTTTACATAAAGCATTAATGTGTTCACACCATTAGAGTTGCTTTAGCTCAATTTTTAGAGCAAAGCTCCCCCTAGATGTGATATCCCCCCCTAAGAGGGATGAACTAACCTTGGGTTTTGTCGATGATGACTTCATGTAGATAGTGAAGATGTGGATGCTCAATGTTGATGTAGATCTTTTGGAGCAATCCATTGGAGTGTGTTGCACTTTCAATACCTACATGGGTTAGTCCCACAAGGAACATGCAAGGATATCCATAGACATAGAGTGAAACACAAATATGATGATGTCCATGAAAGCATTAGGTTACCTTGTCCCTTGTCTTACCAATAAGAGGGTTTGTGACTCCATGAACTAGTGCAAGATATGAAAGTTGATTGCACATGTCCTTGCCAAAATGAATATGAGTAAAGTATGTTGGCGGAGTCACCCTCAAGAACACTCTAGTTCTTCTTCTTTTGGATCCACATCAACTTGATGGGAATCCTTGGAGTTGTAGTCGTACTTGATGAAGTAGAACTTGACATAGTCTTGGGAACCCACTTGACCATGGCCTTAGGAGCTTCTTCAAATGAATCAATCTCTTCTTGAAGCTTGTCCTTGCCCTTTAGCTTGTGGTCTTGTGGTGGAAGATCATCTTGAGCTTGTGTTCCTTTGAAAGAAGTGGGATCATACTTCTCTTGTTGAGAAACAAACTTCATCTTGGGGTATTGATCTTCTTCCCACTCAACTCCATTGGCATTGAACTTTCGTTCAAAACCAACACCTTGATTCTTCCGGTGCCTTCCTTGCTTGCGTACAATTTCCTCAAATTGCTTACTCCCGGCAAGGCTCTTGTAAACACCTTTCTCTATAATTCCCTTCAATAAGCTATTTTCTTGCTCAAGTGTAACTTGGCTAAGAGAATCATTAGTGGAATCAAGAGAACTACTAGAAGCAACAATATTGGATTTAACATGGTTATTGTTGAAGGAAATATGCCCTAGAGGCAATAATAAAGTTGTTATTTATATTTCCTTATATCATGATAAATTTTTATTATTCATGCTAGAATTGTATTAACCGGAAACTTAATACATGTGTGAATACATAGACAAAACACCGAGTCCCTAGTAAGCCTCTACTAGACTAGCTCGTTAATCAAAGATGGTTAAGTTTCCTAACCATAGACATGTGTTGTCATTTGATGAATGGGATCATATCATTAGGAGAATGATGTGATGGACAAGACCCATCCGTTAGCTTAGCATAATGATCGTTAAGTTTATTGCTATAGCTTTCTTCATGACTTATACATGTTCCTCTGACTATGAGATTATGCAACTCCCGAATACCGGAGGAACACCTTGTGTGCTATCAAACGTCACAACGTAACTGGGTGATTATAAAGATGCTCTACAGGTGTCTCCGAAGGTGTTTGTTGGGTTGGCATAGATCGAGATTAGGATTTGTCACTCCGAGTATCGGAGAGGTATCTCTGGGCCCTCTCGATAATGCACATCATATGAAGCCTTGCAAGTAATGTGACTAATGAGTTAGTTACGGGATGATGCACTACGGAACGAGTAAAGAGACTTGCCGGTAACGAGATTGAACTAGGTATGAGGATACCGACGATCGAATCTTGGGCAAGTAACATACCGATGACAAAGGGAACAACGCATGTTGTTATGCGGTTTGACCGATAAAGATCTTCGTAGAATATGTAGGAGCCAATATGAGCATCCAGGTTCCGCTATTGGTTATTGACCGGAGATGTGTCTCGGTCATGTCTACATAGTTCTCGAACCCGTAGGGTCCGCATGCTTAACGTTCGATGACGATTTGTATTATGAGTTATGTGATTTGATGACCGAAGATAGTTCGGAGTCCCGGATGAGATCACGGACATGACGAGGAGTCTCGAAATGGTTGAGAGGTAAAGATCGATATATTGGAAGGCTATATTCAGACATCGGAAAGGTTCCGAGTGATTCGGGTATTTTTCGGAGTACCGGAGAGTTACGGGAATTCGCCGGGGGAAGTAGTGGGCCCTAATTGGCCATACGGGAAAGGAGAGAAGGGCCTCAAGGGGTGGCCGTGCGCCCCCCCATGGGCTGGTCCGAATTGGACTGGGAGGGGGTGGCGCCCCCCTCCTTCCTTCTCCCCTCTTCCTCCTTGCCTCCTTCTCCTACTAGGAATAGGAAAGAGGAGGGGAATCCTACTTGGACTGGGGAGTCCTAGTAGGATTCCCCACACCTGGCGCGCCCCCCTTGGGCCGGCCACCTCTTCCCTCCCCTCCTTTATATACGTGGCCAGGGGGCACCCCAATAACACATAAAAGTTTCTCTTAGCCGTGTGCGGTGCCCCCCTCCATAGTTACACACCTCGGTCATATCGTCGTAGTGCTTAGGCGAAGCCCTGTGCCGGTAACTTCATCATCACCGTCGCCACGCCGTCGTGCTGATGGAACTCTCCCTCGGCCTCAACTGGATCAAGAGTACAAGGGACGTCATCGAGCTGAACGTGTGCTGAACACGGAGGTGCCGTACGTTCGGTGCTAGGATCGGTCGGATCGTGAAGACGTACGACTACATCAACCGTGTTGATAAACGCTTCCGCTTTCGGTCTACGAGGGTACGTGGACAAACTCTCCCTGCTCGTTGCTATGCTTCTCCTAGATAGATCTTGCGTGATCGTAGGTAAATTTTTGAAATACTGCGTTCCCCAACAATTGTTACTACTAGAAGAAGAATCTTTCTTGCTCTTATTGCTAGATTTTACTTGTGGCATATAAGTAGACAAGAGGAGACACTTGACAATGTAAGAAGAACTCTTCTTTCGAAGATCATCATTGATAGCTTTTAGGAACTCATGTTCTTGCTCTAGATTTAGCTTCTCGAAGCGTAGTTTCTCATGAGTCCTTAGGAGCTCTCTATGATCCTCTAGAGTTGTTTCATGAGCCAACTTAAGAGTGTTTAGTTCTTTAGTTAGGCGCTCAATTTGCTTCTTATCATTGTCATTCGTTTCATCTTGATTAGCATGATTACTAACAAGTTCATCATAGTTTTCATCACTAGTGTTGTCAACAAGTAAATCATCATCACCTATGTAGCGCCCAAGATACGATTCTATCCCAATCACGTGATGAATTCATGATTGGGGCACAACCGCATTTCGAGCGCATAGCAAGGTGGATATCATTACAACATACCATGTACTGAATAGATGAGAATACAAGATAAAGGCTTACACTCGCCACAAGCTACAACATGAATACAACAGTTCATCAATACATAGCAATCATCATACAGAAGAGTAGGATCCGACTACGGATGAAATCAAACAGAAAAGAAGAACGACGTCCACCCTGCTAATCCCAGGCTCCCGACCCAGAACCTATCCCTTGATCGAAGAAGAAGCAGAAGAAGAACTCCAAAATAAGCATGCATCGCTCTCGCGTTAGATCATCGCATTACCTGTACCTATTATTGTAGTAATCTGTGAGCCACGAGGACTCAGCAATCCCATTCCCATGGGTATCAAGACTAGCAAAGCTTAATGGGTATGGAATAGATAAGTGGTGAGGTTGTAGCAGCACTAAGCATTGTATGGTGGCTAACTTACGAGTACAAGAATAAGAAGAGCATCTACGCAAAATGGTCGCGAACTACAAATGATCACTAAGTGATCCTGAACACCTACTTACGAGTCAAACATAACCCCACCGTGTTCTCTTCTCGAACTTACTCAAAAAGAGACAGTCACGGTTACACATGCGGTTGGTGTATTTTATTTAGGATTTAGTGTCAAGTTCTCTACAACCGGAGGTTATAAATTTCCAATCTGCCACATAACCGTGGGCACGGCTTCGCATAAGATTTAACCCTGCAGGGGTGTTCCAATGAAAGTGCGTTATATCGACTAGAGGGGGGGGGGGTGAATAGGCGATTTTTACAAATTCGTCACTGAGGAATTTCAAGGTGAGGAAATTCCTAAGCGACGAACTACTTAGCAGCGGAATAAGTACTCAGATGCAAGCATAACAGAGCAGTAGCACAGTCATCATGATGAAATGAAAACAAGCACAGAGTACGAGTAGCGTAAACACAGGATAAGCAGGCTGAAGACAAACTGACTGAAGAAATTGAACTGAGGAAATTGAGAAAGTCTTCAGTCAAAGTCTTCAAACAGTAATGATCAAATACATAGCAAGTATGCGAGGAAATGAAAGGGTTGAGGAAATAGAACCAGTAGCTTGGTGAAGACAATGATTTGGTAGACCAGTTCCAACTGCTGTGACAGTTGTACGTCTGGTTGGAGCGGCTAGGTATTTAAACCTGAGGACACACAGTCCCGGACACCCAGTCCTGAACACACAGTCCAGGACACCTAGTCCTCACCGTATTCTCCTTGAGCTAAGGTCACACAGACCTCGCCCAACCACTCGTGGTAAGTCTTCAGGTGACTTCCAAACCTTCACATACTCGGTCACTCGGCAATCCACAATTTCCTCTTGGATGCTCTAGACCATGACGCCTAACCGTCTGGAGGATGCACAGTCCTCAAAGGTAACAAGCATCGGTTCCACACAGGAACAATCTCTTCAGTGATGCTCAATCACTTTGGGTTTGTAGGTGTTTGGGTTTTTCCTCACTTGATGATTTTCGCTCAAAGTCCTCGGAGGATGGGATGCTCTAAATGACAAGTGTCAATCTATCTCTCGGAGCAGCCAACCAGCTAGTGGTTGAAGAGGGCGGCTATTTATAGCCTAGGGAGTAGCCCGACATGATAAGACATAAATGCCCTTCAATGATATGACCGTTAGGTGGGTAGATATTTTGGACAGCTGGCGCGTAGCACAGCAACGGTCAGAAATTTGAGTATCAAATTCCTCAGGGCTATCATAATCCTCACTTGTAGGCAATCCGCACTGGCGAATTTCTAACTCCTCAGTCAGAACAAATTCCTCAGAGAACAGAAGAACTTCGTCTCTGTCACTGAAGAACTTGACTAAACTGTATGAGATTTCCAATGGCTTCACTCGAAAGGATTGGGTAGGTGTAGGATTTTGAGTTGAGCATCACTTGGAAACTTTTCCTTAGTTTTACCTCGACCCCCTTTAACAGTACGGTGTTTCCTATGACTCAAGAAGAAGAAAATGAAACTACGAAAACAAAAGTCTTCACGCTTCATAATCCTCGCATGAATATCAAGTCTTCAGGGTCACACCAATTTCTTCACTTTCAAAGTCTTCAAGAAAACCAAAGTCTTCAGTTGAAGACATTCATTTTTAGGGGTCAACATTCATCGTAAATAACAAACTCCTCATAGACTTATAGACCTGTGTACACTCACAAACTCATTAGTCCCTTAACCTATAAGTCTTCAATACACCAAAATCACTAAGGGGCACTAGATGCACTTACAATCTCCCCCTTTTTGGTGATTGATGACAATATAGGTTAAGTTTTCAACGGGGATAAACATATGAAGTGTAAATACTAATATTGAGGAATTTGATTGCAAGATATAGAGGAACTCCCCCTGAAGATGTGCATATTTGAAGAATTTGCTTTGAAATAGCAAATGCACATTGTTGAGTAATATCATGGAGATCTCCTCCTATATCTTGAAATTCATACACGCATTTATCATATGATATGAAGAATTTGAAATGCATGATGAAATATGGCGTCTGACGGAATTCAGCATGCGTGCATTAAGGTACTTGAGGAAATAAGCATGCAGAAAGCAGTTCAAAAGTATCAGACCACCATAGGACTTAAGTTTACAACTCATCAGAGCAAACACCTCAGAAGAGCAAGAGTTGAAACTTAACAGAAATATAGCCCATATATAAGACCCGCTTGAAGACTAAACTCAAATTTCTCCCCCTTTGTCATCGAATGACCAAAAGGGACGAAAAATGAGGACTAACGCCCCTGAAGAATATCATCATCATGTCGATGGAGGAGCGCCAGCATTGTTGGGGTCGACTGTTGAGGTAGGGCCTGCCGCAGTGTCGTTCAAGTCTTCAGCTTCATCCGTCTCGCGCGATGAAGAATATGAACTGGCAACAAGCTGAGGAACTTTGACTTTCTTGAATTTCTTCGAAGGTGGCTGGGACCAGTTAAAGTCCTGTTGGAAGCCCATCTCCTTGAGTTCTTCAGCACTATGAAGATTAGACAGAATCGCCCAAGTGCGGTCAAAGACTTCATGCAAGTAGTAGTGATTCTTCTTCACAGTATTTTGAGTGACTGTCATGTTCTGAAGAATTGCACCAAACTGACGCTTGACCCACTTGTGATTTCGATCAACTTTCTGATGAAGACTAAGGAGAAGTTCACGATCAGTCATCACACACGGAGCTGTGGCTTGAGGATGATGTTCTGAAGCTTTGGCGGCAGAATCTTGAGTTGCAGAGTCATCATTGGTGGAATAGGAAGTAGCTTTGCGAAACAGTCCATCCAATGGACGAGTACCTTCATCAATAACAGCAGCCTTGCCCTTCTCGTCAGCTGAGGAAATAGTCCGTTTGAGGACTTCAATAGGGGGTAAATAGCGTGAACGATATTGAACAGCAGATTCTTCATAATGCCAACAACTTCTTCATCATCAGAGTTGTGGCCCTTGATTGGACTAAGGGTTTTGGTCAATATGCGATAGACTGTCCTTGGCACATAGAGCAATTCCTTGACGAGGAATTTGGTCCTTGGAGCTTGGCCTGGCTTCAAAGGCTTCATCAGCACTTGCATCAGATGATCAGACAGTTCAGGTTCAACATAGAGTAGCCTAGCACCTTCAGTGGGAGGACTGACTGGGACGGCATGAAGCAATTCAGAGGCCGGTGCTTTGAAATGAGTATTATCGGTCATCCAGTCCAATACCCATGAATTGACATCATCAACATTTCCAGTAATGTGCAGCGTGGCGAAGAATTGAAGAATGAGTTCTTCATTCCAATCGCAGATGTCGGTGCAGAAATTGAGTAACCCAGCGTCATGAAGAACACTGAGGACTGGTGTGAAGCAGGGCAGCGATTCCATATCTACATGAGGAATTTGCTCATGTTCAAAGATCTTATCCTTATCAACCAACAATGAGGAGTAGAAGTTCATCTGGCTTGCAGTCCAGAAACGTTTGCGACGAAGATGAGCAGAGTCATAGGGATTGTAGTCAGTGAAGAATATGTGCTCGTTGAAGAAATCCTCAGCATTAAACTTTTGCTTCTTGGAGTGAGGGTTCTGTGGCTTGGGCTGAAGATTAACAGTTGAAGAATTTACAGCCTCTTGAGGTGTAGCCACTGGAGCCACTGGCTGAGGAATTTCAGCAGCAGCCTTGGCCTTCATTTCTTCAGACATATGTACATCAGCGCTAGTGATTGGAACTTCTTCAGGTATAGAGTGAAGTGAAGCTTGACGTTCATCAGAGCCCGTATGAATTTCTTCAGTTTGCACAGGAGACTGAGGAACATGATGTAGAGGGGTTGTCAGAGGTGAATTGGGGTGATGACTTTCCCAAAAGTCATCATTCAGAATAGGTGTTGTAGACCCAATATCCACATCCTCATCTTCTTCAGTTCCTTCGATGCCTGCCTCTTCAGCTGTGAACTGAGGCATGGGCGATGATACCAGTGGGGTTGAAGGGAAAGTATCCACTTCAATTTCTTCATCCATCTGCTCTGTCGAAGCAGCAGAAGGAACTTCTTCATTAGATTTACTTGGAATTTCATATTCCTCACCAAAGGGAATGATCTCCTTTGATGGCATGCTTGATATTGGAATAGCATCAATTGGGTTTTCAGATGAACTCGTCAAAGTCTTCAATTTCTTGGGAGCTGAAGACTCTGAAGATGCAGATGCTTTCCTTTTCTTCACAGCTGCTCGCTCCGCAGCCTTGGTTTTCTTCGCTTCTGATGCAGAAGGAAGGTTGATGCTTGTCATCGGTGCAGGAGGAGCAGAGGAAATTGGTTGAATTTCTTCAGGCACAACTGATGCAGTTGCCCTGGCTTGTTCAGATTCCTCAGGCACAGTAGCAGATGCTTCAACTGGCCTGGATTGCTCTTCAGGCGCAATATTGGAGGTTGCCCTGGAATTTTCTTCAGAGACTGGAATTTCTTCATCAGCTCTAGCGCTTTCATTTTCTTCAGCAGACTGAACAGATGTTCCAGTCTGAGGAAATTTGGGTTGGGATGAAGCTGCAACACTTGGAGTAAATCCTTTTGCCATTCTGACGAATCTGACTTTGGCACCTAGCCAATCTACATGGAATGCATGAAATTCATCACTGAGTGCTTTGATCTCAGCCTGCATAGTCACAAGTTCTTCAGGAGACATTTTCACAACATTGTTCTTCAGAAAACGCTCCTTCTTGTACTGAGCCTTCTTCACCTGCCTGGCCTTTTCAAATTTCCATTTTTCTTCATTTATGAAGGCCGTCAACATGTGACTTTGACCAGGAGTGAGGTTTAATTCAGGCAAAGGTGTGTTAGGGTTCTTGTGCCATAGATCAATAAAATCAAGGATCTTCCTTGGATCCAGCATGAGGGGCACAACACTGCCTTTGGCTCTAGCGGCCCTTTGTTGTCGATCTCTGATGAGCTCAGCTAATTCTTCATCATCAGCTTCGTCTTCGCTTGACGGAACCTGAAAGGCGACTTGCTTCTTGTGAGGACTTGGCCTTCTGCCTCGTCCAACAGTGGCCTTTTTCTTCAGCAAGGTCGGAGTTGTTGAAGACTGAGGTGGAGCTGAAGAACTTGCAGAGACTCCTGAAGCAATTGAGATTCCAGTAGTCCTTTGGCATGTGGCAAGATGCACAGGTGCTGAGGACTTTGCAGGAGCAGCTGAGGATTTTGCAACCGAGGGAGTTGGAGCTGCTTTTGAGGAATTTGCTTGAGGAACAGGCCGTGAGGGCATTGCAGCTGAGGAACTTGTCTTAACAGCTGATTTCTTCAGCATAGCCTTCTTAGGCTTGATAGCAGAGGCCTCAGCGGCGGAAGCAACAGAATCTTCATTGAATTTCTTTACTGCCTCTTTAGCCACTTTGGCCAGCTTGGCTTGACGCTTAGCCCACTCCTGAGGAAATTCCTCACCTCTTCTGATGCTAGTGGGATCAGCTTCTTGGCCAGGAGCCAATGGAGGTCTTGGACATGGAGGGTTAACAGCAAATTTCTTCATGTACTTGGGAGTGACATAGCGATATTCCCTCCATTCTCTTGCCCATCTCCTCTCAATCTTCTGAATGCGCACTTTGCGCTGATTTTTGTTCTCCTTGCCATGAGTTGCTTCATCAGGAGTACAATATTCATCATATATGTCATCAGGGATCTCAAAAGCAGTATTTGTTTCTGGCCTCTTTCCTCCCTTCTGAGGTCTTTTACCATCAGCCATTTTCTTCACTTGAGGGTTTTGAACAATCGAATTTTCTGATGAGGTGTACAATTTTTCTTCAAGGAACGCTGCAAATGAGTTAAGTTGATGAGAACCTAGAGATTCAGCAGCGGACATGTGTACCTGTGAACAGAATATAGGTGCGAAGAGTTTTGGAGAGGTCATATGCGTTCTCAGAAGATTTTCAAAAGTATCAAGTTTGAGGAAGATGACCAGGGGTGTCTTGAGAAACTGATCAAGGACAGAAGCAAGTTGGTGTTTAAGAACATGAAAGTTGAAGAATAAACACCTTTTGAAGATTTTGTGGAAATCATCAGAATCAACAAGGGCAGTAAAAATAAATTTTATTTACCCTTGATGAAGAACACGACGAACTGAGAGTGGCAGTGGAGATGTTCGTCCGTTCAGATCTTCCACGCCCTAACTTGGCGATGGAAAACAGCTACGGCGGCGGTGGAGTGAGGATTTCCGCGGCCGGCGTGAGTACGACGGCGACGAGGTCGAGGCAGTGAAGCTCTTCCTCACCGGCGACGATGGAGTGTAGCGGCGGCGCTAGGTCTGAGAGCTCGAGCGAGGGAGTAAGATCGAGCGGGGTAAATGAGCTCTGAGGAGGGTGAGGGGTATTTATAGCAGAGGTGAAGAACCGCTCGTTCGAAGAAAATGGACAAACGTGCCCCTGACCCTTCTCATCCTAGCGACATGTGTCACCCACGAACTGTGAAGTGGAGATCGAGGGTGAATAGATAAATCTTATCGAGGGATAAGGAACGGTTTGAACGGCAAAAGCCGAAAATTCAGATAAGAATATTTTAATGTTTCGTTCACAAATTCTTCAGCTGTCAAGGACACAGTGAAGACTTTGAACGGGTTTCAAATAGAACGCACATGAAGAATTTGTGAACGGACTGGATTGAGTTTAGCATTGAGGGGGAACGGGTCCGATCACATTCACTTAGAAGAAACACAACTTGAAGAATTAGCAATAAGTGAATGCTGTAGAGGACAGAAAACTCAAATATATATATATAGTCAATGAAGAACATAGACGGAAAGAGTGAAGATTTTGCAAAGTTGAAGAATTTGAAAATTTGAAGAATTTGCACAATGATGAAAAACTCAAATTTTGAAGATTTTCAACTTTTTGTGGTGGCGTGACCCACCGTGTAAGAATGATGATTTCAGACACCGCGTACAATTGTCGTAGGGCTCTGAGAATCAAATTCTTCATTAATTTCTTCACACTTAGAGGGTTAGTCTTCATTGATTGAAGAAAAACGTTTCTTCGTGTGTTGCACATCTAAGTCATCAATTTGCATAAGTGTTAGGATGTGTGTCCTTTTCAAAGGACATTCGAAGATTCTAAGATATTTAGCTCACACCGCAACTTGCTAAATCTCTTTTCATCCAAGGGCTTTGTGAAGATATCCGCTAGCTGTTCTTCGGACTTCACGGGATCAATAGAGATGTCACCCTTCAACACATGATCTCAAAGAAAATGATGACGAATCTCGATGTGCTTTGTCTTCGAGTGCTGAACTGGGTTATGAGCAATTTTGATGGCACTCTCGTTGTCGCAGTAGAGTGGCACATTCTTCACATTGATGCCGTAGTCCTTGAGGGTTTGCTTCATCCATAGCAATTGAGCACAGCAAGAACCAGCAGCAATATACTCAGCTTCAGCAGTAGAGAGTGATACGCAGTTCTGCTTCTTCGAGGACCAACATACTAAGGATCGTCCGAGGAAATGGCATGTGCCTGAAGTTGACTTGCGGTCCACACGATCACCGGCATAGTCAGAGTCAGAATATCCAATGAGGTCAAAAACCGAGCCCTTGGGATACCATAATCCAAGTGTTGGAGTGTGAGCTAGATATCGAAGAATATGTTTCACAACCTTATGGTGTGATTCCTTCGGTGTAGCTTGAAAACGGGCACACATGCAAACACTAAGCATAATATCCGGCCTAGATGCACATAGGTACAATAAAGAACCAATCATGGAGCGGTATACCTTTTGATCGAAGTCTATTCCATTTTCATCAGTGCATAGATGGCCATTTGTGGGCATAGGGATTTTGACGCCTCTGCATTCTTGCATACCGAATTTTCTCAGAACGTCCTTGAGGTATTTCTCTTGAGAAATGAAAATGCCATTATGTTGTTGACGAATTTGAAGACCTAAGAAGAATTTCAATTCTCCCATCATGGACATTTGATATTCCTCACTCATCATGTAAGCAAATTCGTCACTATAATGTTGGTTAGTACAGCCAAAGATAATATCATCAACATATATTTGGCACACGAATAATTCATCATCATATGTTTTGGTGAAAAGAGTTGGGTCGAGTGAACCGGGTTTGAAGCCTTTCTTCATGAGGAATTCCTTCAGAGTATCATACCATGCCCGAGGGGCCTGCTTGAGGCCATAGAGGGCCTTATTGAGTCTGAAGACTTTGTCAGGATGTTTAGGGTCTTCAAAACCTGGGGGTTGAGCAACATATACTTCTTCCTCAAGCTTACCATTGAGGAATGCACTTTTCACATCCATTTGATATAAGATGATATTATGATGGTTAGCATAAGCAAGCAATATGCGAATAGCCTCAAGTCTAGCAACAGGTGCAAAAGTCTCATCGAAATCAATTCCTTCAACCTGTGTGTAGCCTTGAGCTACAAGACGAGCCTTGTTCCTCACCACTAGGCCATTTTCATCTTGCTTGTTGCGGTAGATCCATTTGGTACCGATGATATTGTGCTTGCATGGGTCCGGTCGCTTGACAAGCTCCCACACATTGTTCAGCTTGAATTGATGTAATTCCTCTTGCATTGCTTGAATCCATTCAGGCTCTAGAAATGCCTCATCAACTTTGGTGGGCTCTGTGATAGAGACGAAAGCAAAATGCCCACAAAAGTTAGATAAATGTGAAGCTTTTGAGCGAGTCAGAGGACCTGGTGCGTTGATGTCGTTGATGATTCTCTTAATCTGTACTTCATTTGCAACGCGGGGATGAGCAGGTTGACGACTTTGATTTGGCTCAGCATTTTCTTCAGATGCGCCAGCATGCTGTTCTTCATGTTCTGGAATGATTTCTTCAGCAGATTCTTCGGTAGGAATGACATCCTCAGTAGCTTTGAACTTGATGGTTTCCTCAGGCGTCTTTTCATCTAGCACAGGAGGTAGGTGCTCTCTTTGCGAGCCGTTAGTTTCATCGAACCGCACATCTACAGTTTCAACAACCTTGTTGTGATAGGCATTGAAGACCCTGTAGGTGTGCGAGTCCTTTCCGTAACCAAGCATAAAACCTTCATGTGCTTTCGGTGCAAATTTAGAATTGTGATGTGGATCTCTAATCCAGCATTTAGCACTGAAGACTTTGAAATAACTCACATTGGGTTTCTTGTCAGTGAGGAGTTCATATGAGGTCTTCTTGAAGAATTTGTGAAGATATACCCTGTTGATGATGTGGCATGCAGTATCAATTGCCTCAGGCCAGAAGTGACGAGGTGTCTTGTATTCATCAAGCATGGTGCGAGCCATCTCAAGAGTCCTGTTCTTGCGCTCCACAACGCCATTCTGCTGAGGAGTGTATGGGGCAGATAGCTCATGAGTAATACCAAGTTCATCGAGATAGTCATCAAGACCAGTATTCTTGAACTCAGTCCCATTGTCACTACGTATATGCTTGATCTTCACGCCGAAATTCGTCGAAGCCCTTGAGGAAAATCGTCTGAAGACTTCCTGCACTTCAGTCTTGTAAGTAATGACATGCACCCATGTGTAACGAGAATAGTCATCAACAATGACAAAGCCATATAGAGATGCTGCATTTGTTAGTGTGGCATAATGAGTAGGGCCAAAGAGATCCATATGAAGCAATTCAAAAGGACGAGAAGTAGTCATGATAGTCTTCGAGGGGTGCTTGGCTCTGGTCATCTTTCCAGCCTCACAAGCCCCACAAAGATGATCTTTGAGGAATTTGACACCCTCGATGGCAATGACGTGCTTTTTCTTCACGAGCGTGTGTAAGTTCCTCATGCCAGCATGACCCAGTCGTCGATGCCATAGCCAGCCTTCTGAAGCTTTAGCAAGTAGACAAGTGGCAGGCTGTGGTCCTGCAGAGAAATCAACAATATACAAGTCTCCTCTCCTAAAGCCTTCGAAGACTTTGGAATTGTCAGATTCCATGAGCACTAAGCAACGATATTTGCCAAAGACAACAACCATATCAAGATCACAAAGCATTGAGACAGACATGAGGTTGAATCCGAGGGACTCGACAAGCATGACTTTATCCATGTGTCTATCCTTTGAGATTGTGAAAGTGCGATGGAGATAAAGGAGTGGTCATCAGTAAGCTCTTATCACCGGTCATGTGATTTGTACATCCACTATCGAGGACCCACTCAGTAGCTTTGGGTAAATCATCCTGCAGATGAATTAGTGCATCTTACGAACTCATATACTTCAGAGTGAAGAATATGACATCAAATTCATCAGACATATTTCATCAATTAAAGCAACATATGTATATATATAGCAATGTGAGGACGTGAGAAATGAATAAATCATTTCTTCATGATTAGCTTGCGTCCTTTCAAGCATTTCAGGTCTCCAGCAAATTCTTCAGACGATTTAGTTCGTCTGGAGACCTGACCCTGCATAAGAGATTAGTTCCTTTTCTTCACCACCCACATCTGGAGGGGTGGCAAAGAGTTCATCATTCTGCGAGCTCCATAAGAGAAAGGTGGCATAGACGCCAGACCACTTCGTTTCACATAAGAGGGGTTAGGGTAAGCATATGAATAAGCAGAGAAATTCTTCGAGGACTTATGAACATAATGATTTGAAGAATAATGCATATATTCATAGCCCTTAGGCTTTCCCTGCGAAACAGAAGTGTTAGCACGATGATGTTCACGTGAGGACTTTGATCCATGTGAGTAATTTGATCCATATGAAGACTTTGGTTCATATGAAGAATTTGATCTGGGGTTCTTATTCTTCACAGGTGGTGTCATGAGGACATTCACCTGAAGACTTTCAAGGCACTTTTTGGGAACCCAGATTTTCTTCATAGGGGGACCATTCCTGCAGTTAGATCCAACATATCTAGCAAATACCTCACCATTCTGATTTTTGAACAGTTTATAGTTGGAGTCAAGTGACTTATCAGATGAATATGAGGATTCACAAGTAAAGCCAGATAAAGTGGATGGATCTACGGGAGGTCCCTTCGCAGCAACCCATGAGGTTTTGGGATACTGCTCCGGTTTCCAGTAGGTTCCATTAGCATTGAGTTTCCTCTCAAAGGCAATACCCTCTTTCCTGGGGTTCCTATTCAAGATCTGCTTTTTGAGCACATCACAAAGAGTCTGATGCCCTTTGAGGCTTTTGTACATGCCTGTCACATACAATTCCTTCAACCCTGCATTTTCGTCAGTGATACTAGTGGTATCCTCAGATGAGGAATTTGTGACCACAGAGATAGTTGAAGAGTTTGCAGCAATAGAAGCATTTGAACATTCAGGTGAAGAATTAGCAGTTTCACGTTCAATGCATTTCAAGCATGGTGGAATAAATTCTTCCTGAGCGGAACTGATCTGTTGAGCAAGCAAGGAATCATTTTCCTTCTGAAGATCTTCATGACTCACCCTTAGCTTCTCAAGATCTTGCTTTCTTTGAAGAAATTCATAAGAAAGCTTCTCATGATCGGCTAGGAGAGTTTCATGACGACCTTGAAGGTTGTCAAACTTAGACTGTAGTTGCTGAAGATTATCAGTCAGTGTTTGAGTTCGATCCATTTCCTCACCTAACAGATCATCGCTTTTGTCTAGCATATTTTGAACCTTTTCCAAAGCCTTTTGTTGTTTAACAGCAATATTAGCAAGTTTGGAATAGCTGGGTTTGAGGTTATCATCAGATTCATCCTCACTTGATTCAGAGGAGGGATATTTGAGTACCTTGGCACCTTTTGCCATGAAGCAATAGGTGGGAGCATAGTCATCGTTGCCGTCATCAGCAGTGTTGGGGAAGCCATTTTCCTCAGTGTTGAAGATGGAGTTGCTAACGTAAGCAGTAGCGAGGGCTAGGCTCGCCACACCAGAGTCTGACTCCTCAGATGCCTCCTCTTCCTCATGTTCCTCAGATTCAGCTTCAGAGTCCATTTCCTTGCCAATGAATGCCCGAGCTTTCTTGGAGCTGCTCTTCTTGTGAGATGAAGACTTTGAAGATCTTGACGATGAGGACTTTGAAGATTTCTTCTTCCTCTTAGAGTCATCTGAACTATCATCCTTGTATTTCTTCTTCTTTGATTCCTTCTCCCACTGAGGACAATCAGTAATGTAGTGACCAGGTTTCTTGCATTTATGGCAAGTTCTCTTCTTGTAATCACGGGATGAGGAATCTGATTTCATGTCATCACCTCTTGAGGATTTTCCAAATCGGCCACGTCTAGAGAACTTCTGGAATTTCCTCACGAGCATTGCTAGCTCCTGACTCAGTTCTTCAGGATCACCAAGGCTGCTACCAGAATCTTCATCGTCAGATTCAGAGACTGCCTTGGCTTTCAGTGCATGAGATCTACCATAGCTCGGTCCGTAGAGATCTCTCTTCTCAGCTAGTTGGAATTCATGAGTATTTAGCCTCTCGAGGATATCAGCAGGATCACGTGACTTGTAGTCACCACGTTCTTGAATCATCAGTGCCAGTGTATCGAATGAAGAATCGAGTGACCTCAGCAATTTCTTCACCACCTCATGGTCGGTGATGTCAGTGGCACCCAGTGCTTGAAGCTCGTTTGAAATGTCAGTGAGGCGATCAAAGGTTTGCTGAACATTTTCGTTGTCGAGTCTTTTGAAGCGGTTGAAGAAATTGCGAAGAACGTCAACTCAAGAGTCAAGTTGAGTTGAGACTCCTTCGTTGACCTTGGACAACCTATCCCAGATAAGCTTAGCTGTCTCCAAAGCACTCACTCTGCCATACTGCCCTTTGCTCAGATGGCCACATATGATATTCTTCGCTTGAGAGTCGAGTTGCTTGAATCTCTTCACATCAGCAGCGTTTACGGAAGGAGTGACAGAGGGAACACCCTTTTCCACAACATACCAGAGGTCGTTGTCAATTGCCTCAAGATGCATGCGCATCTTGTTCTTCCAGTAGGGGTAGTCCGTCCCATCGAAGGTAGGACACCCAGCTGAGACCTTGATCATGCCTGCAGTCGACATAACTAAAACTCCAGGTGGTTAAACCAAAATCACACAGAACAAGGGAGTACCTTGCTCTGATACCAATTGAAAGTGCGTTATATCGACTAGAGGGGGGGGTGAATAGGCGATTTTTACAAATTCGTCACTGAGGAATTTCAAGGTGAGGAAATTCCTAAGCGACGAACTACTTAGCAGCGGAATAAGTACTCAGATGCAAGCATAACAGAGCAGTAGCACAGTCATCATGATGAAATGAAAACAAGCACAGAGTACGAGTAGCGTAAACACAGGATAAGCAGGCTGAAGACAAACTGACTGAAGAAATTGAACTGAGGAAATTGAGAAAGTCTTCAGACAAAGTCTTCAAACAGTAATGATCAAATACATAGCAAGTATGCGAGGAAATGAAAGGGTTGAGGAAATAGAACCAGTAGCTCGGTGAAGACAATGATTTGGTAGACCAGTTCCAACTGCTGTGACAGTTGTACGTCTGGTTGGAGCGGCTAGGTATTTAAACCTGAGGACACACAGTCCTCACCGTATTCTCCTTGAGCTAAGGTCACACAGACCTCGCCCAATCACTCGTGGTAAGTCTTCAGGTGACTTCCAAACCTTCACATACTCGGTCACTCGGCAATCCACAATTTCCTCTTGGATGCTCTAGACCATGACGCCTAACCGTCTGGAGGATGCACAGTCCTCAAAGGTAACAAGCGTCGGTTCCACACAGGAACAATCTCTTTAGTGATGCTCAATCACTTTGGGTTTGTAGGTGTTTGGGTTTTTGGGTTTTTCCTCACTTGATGATTTTCGCTCAAAGTCCTCGGAGGATGGGATGCTCTAAATGACAAGTGTCAATCTATCTCTCGGAGCAGCCAACCAGCTAGTGGTTGTAGAGGGCGGCTATTTATAGCCTAGGGAGCAGCCCGACATGATAAGACATAAATGCCCTTCAATGATATGACCGTTAGGTGGGTAGATATTTTGGGACAGCTGGCACGTAGCACAGCAACGGTCGGAAATTTGAGTATCAAATTCCTCAGGGCTATCATAATCCTCACTTGTAGGCAATCCGCACTGGCGAATTCCTAACTCCTCAGTCAGAACAAATTCCTCAGAGAACAGAAGAACTTCGTCTCTGTCACTGAAGAACTTGACTAAACTGTATGAGATTTCCAATGGCTTCACTCGAAAGGATTGGGTAGGTGTAGGATTTTGAGTTGAGCATCACTTGGAAATATTTCCTTAGTTTTACCTCGACCCCCTTTAACAGTACGGTGTTTCCTATGACTCAAGAAGAAGAAAATGAAACTACTAAAACAAAAGTCTTCACGCTTCATAATCCTCGCATGAATATCAAGTCTTCAGGGTCACACCAATTTCTTCACTTTCAAAGTCTTCAAGAAAACCAAAGTCTTCAGTTGAAGACATTCATTTTTAGGGGTCGACATTCATCGTAAATAACAAACTCCTCATAGACTTATAGACCTGTGTACACTCACAAACTCATTAGTCCCTTAACCTATAAGTCTTCAATACACCAAAATCACTAAGGGGCACTAGATGCACTTACATCCAACCTGGCCCATCACAAGCCAACACAAGCTGCGGTGGAAATACCTCAACCTCAAGAAACCCGATCAACCTCGAGTCAGCCCGAAGTATCCTCGGAATCCCGGTGCACAAGACATTTCGACAATGGTAACACAAGTCCAGCAAGACCACCCGACGTGCCGACACCCCGATAGGAGCCGCGCGTATCTCATATTCGGGCCACGACGGATAAGCTAAGCGTACAGGTACCAAAGACCCCAAGTTGCCAAGGGGCGGCCCCGCACGGTGCTCTAGTTTTGGACCAGCACCATCAGCACCGGCCCCCTGTATTATGTGGAATAAAGAATCCTCGGGTTCATGATGCCCTATGCAAATTTAATTATTTAATTCAGTATGTTTATGTTGGCAAATGGTAAAACCAAAGTTGCGAACTTTCAAGAGGGTCCCATTCCCCTGAGCGTGTTAGGAACGATAATCAAGGATCATAACACCGGCATTATGGAAACTAGGGCGGCATGAGTGGAACAAAACACCAGGCAAAAGGCAGAGCCTTCCACCCAAAACCAAGTATATAGATGCATTAATTAAATAATAGATATTGTGATATTCCATGATATCCATGTCCCAACATGGAACAACCTGCAACTAGCAATGCTATAAGAGGGGCTGAGCAAAGCGGTAACATAGCCAAACAATGGTTTGCTGGGTAAGGGTGGTTAGAGGCTGTATCATGGCATATGGGAGGCTGACATGTATGTGGTAGGAAGCGCGACATAGCGATAGAAACGAGACAACTAGCAAGCAAAGATAGTAGTGATATCCAAGGTAACAGTCATCTTGCCTGAAAATCCCGCTAGGAAGAAGACCGAATCCATGAAGAAGACGAACGGGCGTAGTCGAGCGGATCCTCACAATCTCAACGAAACCGGGACTATCGAGAAGAAGCACAACCGAAAATAAGCAAACAACATGGTAAACGCACAAGCATAAACATGGCATGATGCACAATCAAGTATGATGCATGTCTGGTTTAATGAGGCATGGCATGGAAAAGTGCAACAAAAAATACTACAAATTAAGTGGAGCTCACTATGCAACGAGTTGCATATTGACGAAGCACCACATTCAATTATTTAGTTCGCTATTGTTTATATACCCAACACTATTAAATGTTGTTAAACATGGCAAGAGGTGAAGCATTAGCAAACTACACATTTAGGCATTTTAAATGAGGCTGGAAACAAGAAACAACAATTCCAGAAAATCCTCATATGCAAATTTCGAATTTGCTACTGTTCTGCCCTATACACAATTTTAGAGTTGTTAAACATGCAAAGTAATGCCACCATGTTAATCTATGCATTTTTCTACCCCATTTACATATAAAGTTTATTTAATTCAGAGCTACGGTTATTTAGTTAGGAAATAAACCACTTTAACATGCCATTTATGCAAAATAATGCAAACAACAATTTTAAACATTTTTACATGGATGAAAGTTGCAAATTATGAAAGTCCATGAAAAACTGAGCATTTTACATATAAGGTTTGTTTTAATACGATGCACGGTTGTGGAGTTATAATATGCATGACAAAATGGACTTTTGTGTAAAACAGTTTTTCTCTGGATTAATAGGCAAATTCGTCCACGAAAAAAACCCGACACGGGCCAAATCTGGCTGGCCCATCAGTGCACAGGAGAGGGGCTGGGCTTGAGCTCACCTAGCTGGGCCAGGCCCAGTTTGGTGGGGAGGGGACCGTGCAGGCCGGCTGGGTGAGGAGGCCCGCTGGGCCTTGGCGGTCTGGCACAGGAGGCCGAGTTGACGAAGCGGTCAACGGATGCAGGTGCTAACATCTGCGCCATAGCAGAGGCAGCGGCGGTGGGTGGATGCGGCTCCGGTGACTAACGGCGCGACAGTGGGATGGAGATGAGGCGGCGGAGCGACGTGGATCCCGTGGTCGGGCTGGTCGAAGATAAGGTGCAGAGGGACAACGTCCATGCGTCGGGGCGACGTGCTCCTCGTTCCCTACGGGCAGACAATGACGGTAGAGCAAGGTGAGCAAGATCGATAGGAGGATCGAAGGGCAGGCAGGACGGCGACCTGCGGGACGGTGGCGTACTGGGTAGGTCAATGAAGGCGCGCTGGAGGTGGAAACAAGCAGTGGCTCGATGCGGCAGAGATGCCTCGCATCTTTTGCATACGAGTGGAACGAGTTGAGGGAGAAGATGGCCGACGCAGCAAGGGCTCGCTGGTGATGGAGCTGCAAGTCTTGCCGGCAGGTGGAGCTGAGGGGAGGCGAGGGGAAGGCAGCGGCGACGGGGACGACCATGGATGCTCCTGCGGGCTTCCTGGAGAATACAGGGAGCAGGTGAGAGAGGGAACCAGAGGGAACAGGGGAAGAAGAAGGGAAGGGGCATGGCGCTCATCTGCTGGTTTGGTTGGTCGGCGGCGGGGCTGTCGAGGTGGCCGTCGGGGTCGGGGAGGTCCTCGGCTGCCCTGGAAGGAGGCTCGGGCGAGGTCTCCTACTCGGCTGTTGCGGGTACGGGGATGAGAAGGAGCTGCTGGTTGGGTGGATCGAAGGATTGGTAGGTGGAGGCAGCGTTGTGGTTGGGCAGATTGGTGGATCGGGAGGGATCCCGAGGAAGGTGGAGGCTGGTCGGGGAAGGATCCCAAGGAACAGGGGAGAGTGGGTGGCGGCGCAAGGAGGGGAATAGGGTTAGGCTAGGGTTGGACCTCGTGTATATATAGCAGGTGGATTTGGTTAGGTACTAATCGGACCCTCCGATTAGATCGGACGGTCGAGAATAGTTAGGTTAGGGAGTCTAAATAAGAAACCTAAGATATTTTGGGGATGTTTGGGGATGATCCGGACCCATCGGTCACGACTGCACGAGTCGGGTTCGGGAAGTTTTCGGATGCGCGCGAGGGGTCTGAGAAAGGTCAACAGAGACAAGCGAGAAGCGGCACTATGAAAGAATTCAAGCTTTATGAAAACATGTGGATGCAATGCTCATGATGCCATGAAGAAATGCAACAAACAATTAAAACACACAACGAAAACAAAAATAAATGGAAGGCGTCTGGAGCATCGGTCTCGGGGTGTTACAACCTAGCAAATCATCTTCATCACTATTGAAATCAACATACTTGGGGTGTGATACCTTAGGGCCTTTAGCCATGAAGCATCTTCCAATTCCTTCATTTGGTGAGTCAAATATGTCGTAGGAGTTGGTTGACACAAGTGTAGACCGGCAACACCTTCATCTTGAGTACCTTCGGAGTCGGAGTGATAGCTTCTCTCGGAGTAGTTGTCGGAGTCGGAACCGGATACCCATTCACCAACGTGAGCTTGATGTCTTCGTCTTGTGTAGCTCTTTGATGACTTGTCCTTCTTTTCCGAATCCTTGCTTCTACGAGAGGATCTTCGTTCATAACGATCATCTCTACTCCTTCTCTCTCTTGGAGGTGATTCACCTCTTCTACTCCTCCTTTTTGGTGAATCTTCTCTTTTCTTGTAGGGAGCCATACACTCATTGGAGTAGTGCCCGGGTCTTTCACAATTGTAGCAATTACGATCACAACTAGATGATCTTTTGTCATTGTAGGATCTTGACTTGGAGCTTCTCTCTTTGCTTCTATTTTTGCAGAACTTGTTGAAGTTCTTCACCATTAAGCTCAATTCTTCATTGGAGACTTGCTTCTCACTTGATGTTGTAGGAGCATCACTTGAAGCTCTGCAAGCACCACTTGACTTGTTGTGGAGCTCTTCCTCATCCTCGAGTGACATCTCATGAGCAACAATTCTACCAATGACTTCCGTGGGCTTGAGATCTTTGTAATTGGGCATCATTTGGATCAATGTGCACACGGTATCATATTTTCCATCCAAGGCTCTTAGGATCTTCTTGATGATGAATTTGTCGGTCATCTTTTCGCTTCCTAAGCCGACAATCTCATTTGTGATGAGAGCAAGCCTAGAGTACATCTCAGCGACTCCTTTACCATCCTTCATCTTGAACTTGTCAAGTTGACTTTGAAGCGCATCCAGTTTGGATTCCTTGACGGACTCGGTACCTTCGTGCATATCAACCAAAGTATCCCAAATTTCTTTTGCATTCTCAAGGCGGCTGATTTTGTTGAATTCTTCGGGGCACAATCCATTGAAGAGAATATCGCAAGCTTGAGCATTGTATTGCAACATCTTCATTTCTTCCGCGGACGCTTCACGATCCGATTCTTTTCCATCCTCGAAGAAATCACCTTGCAAGCCAATTCGCACAATAGCCCAAACGGCGGGGTTATGACCAAGAATATGCATTTTCATCTTATGCTTCCAACCCGCAAAATTAGTACCATCAAAGTAAGGACCTCTACGGTGGTAATTTCCCTCGCTAGACGCCATACTCTCCTAGGTTGTGAAACCAAGGCTATGATCACCAAAGCTATGGAAATCAAGGCAAATGGAGACCAAAGCTCTGATACCACTTGTGGGATCGAAAGTAGGTCTAGAGGGGGGGGGTGATTAGACTAGTTGACCAAATAAAAATCTAACCTTTTCCCAATTTTAGTTGTGGGCAGATTTTAGCAATTAGCACAAGTCAAGCAATCAACCTACACATGCAATTCTAAGAGTGTAGCAGCGAAAAGTAAAACATTGCATATGAAGGTAAAGGGAAGTGTTTGGAGAGTGCAAACGCAATGACGACACAGAGATTTTTGGCGTGGTTCTGATAGGTGGTGCTATCGTACATCCATGTTTATGGAGACTTCAACCCACGAAGGGTAACAGTTGCTCGAGTCCACGGAGGGCTCCACCCACGAAGGGTCCACGAAGAAGCAACCTTGTCTATCTCACCATGGCCATCGCCCACGAAGGACTTGCCTCACTCGGGTAGATCTTCACGAAGTAGGCGATCTCCTTGGTTCAACTCCACAATCTTGTCGGAGACTCCCAAGCGACACCTACCCAATCTAGGAGACACCACTCTCCAAAAGGTAATAGATGGTGTGTTGATGATTAACTCCTTGCTCTTGTGCTTCAAATGATTGTCTCCCCAACACTCAACTCTCTCTCACAGATTTGGATATGGTGAAAAGATTATTTGAGTGGAAAGCAACTTGGGAAGGCTAGAAATCAAGATTCTTGTGGTAGGATTTGGTATATCTTGATCTCAACACATGAGTAGGTGGTTCTCTCTCAGAAAATGTGTGTTGGAAGTGTAGGCATGTTCTGATGGCTCTCTCTCCTATGGAGAAGGGGGTGGAGGGGGTATATATAGCCTCCACACAAAATCCAACCGTTACACACATTTGACCCAACTCGGTCAGACCGAATAGAAGAACTCGGTGAGACCGATTTAGTTCAAAATGTGAACGTTAGGAATCGCGGTGGGACCGACTGGAACAACTCGGTGGGACTGATGTGCTAGGGCTTAGGGCAAACGTCAACTCGGTGGCACCGATTGCATCAACTCGGTGAGACCGAAGTGAAGCAATAAGGCAACAGAGAAGATGTCAAACCAACTCGGTGAGACCGATCGCAATTTCGGTGAGACCGAAACAATTGCAACAGGCAACGGAGAGTTTGCAAGGCCATCTCGATGAGACTAAGATCTGTATCGGTGTGACCGACCTGTTAGGGTTTTTGGCAGTGGCTATGTCATATGAACTCGGTGGCTCTGGATGGAATGGATCGGTGGGGCCGAGTTGGAGTTTAGGGTTTTGACATATTTGGAATGAGAAAGTGGCTGAGGGTTTTGGAGCAATATCAGTAAACATTTGAGCAAGCAAGCCATTAAGCAACACCTCATCTCCTTTTAATAGTATTGGCTTTCCTATGGACTCAATGTGATCTTGGATCACTAAAATATAAATGAAGAGTCTTGTGCTTTTGCCATTATGTGTCCTTAGCATTTTGAGGGGTCCACATCTCTAGTCCATGCCATGCCATTCATTGAACTTTCTGAAATGTTAAACTTGAATGATCATTAGTTCAATGAGCTATATGTTGTTTTGAATTACCAAAACCACCCGGGGAATAGTTGCACTTTCAACTAATCAAATGTAGTAACGGGAGTTCGGAACATAGTGATGAAAACATATTAATTAACAAGAACTAGATTTATGCAAGTATAGTAAACCAGTTACTAGAGGGAGAACGTCTGCTTACTAGATCCAAGCGCTCATATAGGAACACACCGGTAATAGATTTAGTTCTGTTACCATATATGGGATACTGTTTACCATGCTTAATTAGCAGGTCCTGGCAGGGTGCATGCAATCCATTTTTACATTTAATTTACCCAAGAAAATCCTACATGGACTATTCCTAGTCATTTACTAGAAGCAATGGATTTGTACTACAACATTACCATGTGCCAATTTTAGGATTGAAGGTCAGAGGAGTGATCAGACAGCTGTCCGTAATAATTTTAATTACATTACTATATTATGCCAGAACTTTTACCATACCAAGTGATGGACCGGCATGGGGTCCAATAAAGCTTTTAATCTCATTACCATATAAGCCAAAAAAAATACCACCATTACCTAGAGTAGTTGTCAAGCATCACGAGGCGGACATGGAACATGGGGTTGGCAGTAACAGATTTTAATTTCATTACTATGTATGCAAACTTATTTACTGTCATTAGTTATAGGAGAGGCGCCCGAGTAGAGCGGAGCGAGCAATTAGCGGGAAGCGGGCGCGGGCAATTAGCGACCGACGCGCACGTTAAGACGTTTTGCGCTCCCGCTTAGTTTAGCGCCACCGTATATATATATATATATAGGTGGGTCTATTCTAATAACACCCCTTAAGAGTCTTATTCTGCTAACAACTAGCCTTATTCTGCTAACACAAAAACAACTGCAGCAAAAACCCATCTGAACCGCACGCACACACGCACCCAGCCCACCTTATCCATTCATCAGATCCACACCCACCCCACGCTCTCGTCTTCTACCTCACACCACCGAGCCCCCCATCCCACGACCATCTCTCTCCCCGAGCAACCCCCGACCTACCTCCTTCCACCGCCGCTCACCCTGCGCCGCCCATCCTTCTCCTCCGCAGAGCCCCACCTCCTTCCCACCGCGCCGCCCCTCTCCGGCTGCCAACCTCCTGTGTAGTGCCAGATCGAGCAGGCGCATCTCAGCGATAGGTGCTGGAGGCTACGCACTCGAGATGGGGGACGCGACCGGTCCCCCCGGTGCCCCCTTCCCTCCCGACCGGCACCGCCCTCCAGCTTCTGGCCACACCAGCGCCGCTATGCTAGATGGCCGGCGGTTCACCTACCTCTGCTGTGGAGGTTGGATCCCGGGTTGGGAGTGAACGGGACACCCCTACTCCTGCTGGGAGTGGGCGGCATCCACCAACACTGCACCGGCGCACCTCCCCCAACCCACGCTGCTCGATCCGGTGACCCCGGTCATGAATCCATGGATCCCGCATCGGATCCGAGCTCTTCTCGACACCCATGTTCAAATCACGGCGGCCATCGCCATGGATCAAGGCCCACCCCTACCGTTTGGTGCTTCTCGATGCATCTCGCGAGCTCCCAGCAGGAGTTGGCACGATCCCCTCCCTCCCGTGCTCACCTCCTCCATGCGGTGAACTCCCAGCGCGGCATGCGCTCCTTGCTCCCAAGACCCCTTGTTCCACCCGACCCTCACCTACACAGCCACCTGCCGCTGCGCCTGGGCCCGTCCACCGCCACGGCAACCCACACTGTGCCACCATACCACCCCATCTGATGCGCCGGTCAATCTACAGGGTGTTCGACGGCCACCCAGCCATGCGCACCAACAGCCCTGTTAGAGCACGGCGACGACGGGTCTCTGGGTTCACACCATCCAGCTCTCTACCTTTTGCAGTGCACACCAGTTGTACTACAATACATCTCTACACCGGTGATTCGCCTGGGTCTTTGGTGCGGTGCTGCCGTGCAGTGCTTGCGGTGCTGTCGTGCAGTGCTCACGGATCTGGTGCGCAGTGCAATGCGCCCCAGACCCTTGGTCTGGCGTTGTGCTGTTCGTAGCTCGTCTCCCACGCGGTGTGCACTTCTATTCTACCTCGAGGGAACTGCACATCAACCCATGTGTCTACTCGTTGGAAAAAAAATTGAAGTTCAATTTTGATGGTTTTGCAGCAGATGAAAAACATCACAAAAGAAAAAATGAATTGAGACCAGGAATGCAATTCTATTGCTTGCTGCAGTTCACTTGGGTATTCATCGGAGTGTGCAGTGATGCAATCCGGCTGCTGTCAGCTTGCGGTTCCCAGGCGCAGTGGTGCTAATAGTTTCCTTGTGCAGTTCGTATGCTTATTTCTGTGTTTTCAGAGGTTCAATACTGCTACTGCTGTTAGTCCTTTTATATATTCGGATATGAATATCTAAATTCTATTGTGAAGTGGACGATGGGTCTGTAAAAAATAATGGGGTTCACTTTTTTTGCAAGTCTGTGCACTTGTTGTATTTTGGAGTTCGGAGAAGCTACAGGAAAAGGGAAAGAAATCCATATGTTCATCGGCTTATAGAACAAATGGAAAAAGATCTTGTTACAGAAGTGTTGTGGTTCACTGTGTATAAACAAAAATGTTGGAAAGCTAGTGTTCACTATTCTCATCCTCTGCGGTTTGCTTCAGTTTCTATAGCACACAAAAAAGTTGTGAGAAAAAAAGCAAGAGCTATTTTGTAATTATTTGACGAAATCCGGTGGATGACTGTGTGTGCAGTTTGGTGTTGGAGGGATCGAAGAACAGTTTTCCCTAACATCAGCCAAAAATGTGTGTGGTTCACTTTGATGTGGTTTATTTTGGTTTATAAAAAGTTAGAAAAAGGATAACAAAAACTCATGCGGTTCACTTTCGGGAGTGTCGCGGTTCACTTTTTGTAGTGTCGTGGTTCACTTTTGATAGTGTTGCGGTTAACTTACTCCCAAAAGTGAAGTGCGGAAAATTGTTACGGAACCAAAAAAAGTAATGCAGTTCACTTCTCGATAGTGTTGTGGTTCACTTGCGCCCGATGTGAAGTGCACTCCACTTCCTCGTCTTGGGAAATTTACGTTCGACAAAAAAAACTATGAAAGTTCAGTTGCCCATCTGCTGCAGTGCGATTTTCAGTCTGAAGCAGTGCAGTTTTCTGTCGGATGAAGTTCACTCGTTAATTTGTGTGTCGCGAAAAATAGAGTGTCTGCATTTCGGTAATCTCAAAACTGCTCTTAAACCGTAAGGAATTAGAGAAAGTGTTCTACATGAAAAAGTTGCGCCTCGTTGATATCTTTCCAACGATATATCATTTGAATCATTCCGACCAGTGGTTTGTAAAAATTCGCAAAAAAATACCGCTGCCACTCATCGTCCGCCGCATGATTTTCAAAATTAACCTAAAACTGTAAGGAATCTCAAAAACATTTCTACATATGAAAGTTGCGCCTCGTCCGTAGCTTTCCAACGGCATATTGCACGCCTTGTTTCAAAAAAAATGGTTAAAAAACTGGAGCGAAAACAGTACAAAAAATTGCAAAAAAATTGAAAAAACACAATTCCGCGATTTACTAAATTTAAAACTGCTCTTAAACCGTAACGAATTAGAGAAAATAATATATATGAAAAAGTTGCGCCTCGACGATATCTTTCCAATGGCATTTCATTTGCTTCATTTCGATGAGCGGTTTAGAAATAAACGCGAAAAAACGCTCGCTGCCACTCGTTGTGTGCCGCACCATTTTCGAAACTGCTCTTAAACCATGACGAATCTCGAAAAGTGTTCAACATGGAGAAGTTGCGCCTAATCCATAGCTTTCCAATCGTATATTACACGCCTCGTTCCGATAAACGGTTAAAAAACTAGAGCAAAAAAGGTACCGAAAAAACACGGCGTGCAGTTTTTTCCGACACGAAGTTCACTAGTCTGTGTATTGCAGTATCTTTGCTACAGAAAGTGCAGTACCCTCGCGTTGTGCGTGCAGTTCGTAAGTGTAGACCGGCTGTGTGTATGTATGTATATATATATATAGAGTGTCACTATTCTAATCCTGGGATTAGAATAACCATTTGAATCACAGCCAGCCCTATAAGGGCCCGATTGCTCCCTCCCGAACTTCCCGAACTGCCGGCCCGCCCCAACAGGATCCACCTGGTCCCGATCCCGATCGAGGCCGCCCCAGCCCCCCTCCTCGCCGCTCCTTCCCTCGATCACCGGCCTCCGCCGTGATTCGCCGCCGAACTCCGCCGGATCCAGCGCCTCCCCTCCGTCTCCAGCTCCCGGCCGACCGAATCCAGCGCCTCCCCTCTGTCTCCACCTCCCGTCCGACCGTCGGCGCGGGCAAGCGAGCGAGTGACAGCGGACGCCGGCGCGAGGGAGCCCGCATAGCCTGGAGGCGGCGAAGCCGCCGGACTTTTTGCGACGAAGCCGCCATGGACTTTTGGAGGCCTCTTCCTTCCATCCTCACCTCCCGACGGCTTAGCAGAGCTAATGATGGCCAAGGCGCAAGGTACGGCGAACGGCGCAGCCAAGGGAGCATCTCAGCAGCGGAGGCCGCATCGACGGCGCCTTCAAATCTAGGAACGAATGCGGCACCACAGGTACATGAACTTCCTCCCTCTTCTTGCCTCCTCCTTCAATCTTGCCTTACCTGATCTTCTTGCTTCATGCAGATGAACTTCGCGCCCTCTGCAAGACATGGAATGCCATGGGATTCCTCTCCCAACTCTCTGAGGAATTGCTCTCAAGGTGGCCTATCTACTGCTGGAAAAAGGCTGGCCAAACTTCTATCCAAGGTATGGTTGAACTTCCTGCTATCTGTTATTTTCTTTCAGCCATGTGAAGTTCTGGTAGTGTGTGAGCCTCAGTCCAGGATGCAAAAATTAAAAAATCTGCCTGCATTCATATGTAAAAAACCATGTGAAGTTCAACTAGTAAGTGGGCTAGAGTTCAGGTTGGTATGTATCAGGTTGTGTGCAAAAAAAAGGAAAATAAAACAAACATGTGATCACATGAAGTTAAGGTTGGTATGTACTAGTAAGTTCAACCATGAAAACACATGAAGGTCAGGTTTTTAACTGTATACAGTATTTCCCCTTTGCAAACCATGCAAACACATGAAGGTCAGGTTGGTATGCACTAGTAAGTTCAACCATGAAAACAGATGAAGGTCAGGTTTAACTGTAGACAGTATTTCCCCTTTGCAAACCAGAAGTTCAGTCTCTGGAGAGTGCTCAGTTCAGGTACAGAAAAAAAACAATAGTGTAGAATTCAGAATGTGAGGTTCATTTTGTGAAGAGTGCTCAGTTCAGGTACACAAGTATAGGCAGATGCTCAGCTCAGTTCAGAGTGTGATACCTGTCCTAGGAAAAATATGTACAAGAACAACACTTTTATGAGAAGTTCAGGCTGTGAATAATTCTCAGTTCAGCTACACTAGTATAGGCAGATGTGACTTGTGTGCTAACACATTCTTTTTTTATGCCAGCAGGATGAGAGACGCAGAAAGAAGGTTAGAACTTCCCAGCAGCAAGTACACAACCCTAAGCCTGTACGCGTTGTGCCGCCCCCTCAATGGGTCACACCTCAAACGCACCAACAACATTCCCAATCTGCTCCACACCAAAATTGGGTGACACCTGAAACACATGCAGACTTCCAAGATGCTGGGTCACAGCCCGATCCACACCACTTTGCGCCTCCACCTAATTGGGTGACGCCGTAAATCCCCCGTGGATTCTTTGTATCCACCAGCAGACTTCAAAGCACACCGATGGAGGAGGGTTAGCTCAGGTCCTGCGTATAACTCTGGAGGTTATCCTGGTGTGGCTCGTCAATGTGAAAGGGTAGCAAGTAAACCAGATGCCAGGACAAATCCAATAGGAATACACACACGGAGGAGAGTGCTCTGCACATTACCATCGTTGGATGCTGCTGTTGTTGCTGCTGCTACAAATCAAGATCGTATGGGACATGAGGTAGATGGATTGCTTCATAGAACAAAAGAGCAAACTAAAACCAGGATCGCCATACCTCCACAACCACCACAAGCAAAAAGGATGCAAACAAGAGAGATGCCATCTTCAGCCCTCCTTCCTCCTCGCGATCCACTCCTGCACCCTGCTATGATAACTCCGCTGTGCCCCATCCCAGAGGGCCAGCAGCAGACTCCGGTGGAGTTGCGATCATACACGCACGTAAGTGAACAAAATTTAAGTATTTATATATGCATCTTGTATGATCTGCAATTTTTCTGCTCCCTCCAGGATAACAATTTTATAAACTGCATTTTAACGTACCATTTGGATTTTTTTTCTTTTTCTGTAGATGCCGGATCTCCCAGATTATCTAATACCAAGACTAAAGATGCCATTCAAGAATGTAGAGAAAGCCAGGGAATTTTACAACAGATACAGCAGACACGCTGGTTTTGGAATCAGGAAGACGGGAGGGAATGAGAATCACAAGTATTTTGTTTGCGCGTTCCAAGGGAAACACAAAACTTCTGTTTTAGAAGCTGAAAGGAAGAGAAACAAAACATCGCAAGAGGATAACACATGTGTGGTAGTGGACATTGAGTACAATCATAATCACGACCTTATCCAAACTGCTGACATGCTGGTATTCTTGCACTCACACAAGAATTATGACCCCACTATTTTGGAGTACGTAAAGCTATTGCAGTACCATGATGTCAAACATACAACAATTATGTCCATGCTATCCGAAAATGAACATGGAAGCTACTTTCTAAGCATGACCGGACGAGACCTACTAAACCAGTAAGTATTGAAAAATGCACATACTGCAATGTACATAGCATCCTAAGTCACCACCCTTGCTAGCAAAATAACAAATGCATGTTTGCATATAATTTGCAGGAAAGCTATGAATGCCAGGAAAGATGATTTGGATGATGTATTGAAACTTGCATCTTTCTTTAAAGACATGAAGGCAATCAATGATGAGTTTTGCTATGACATACAAGTAGACAGCGACAATGCAATTAAAAACATTTTCTGGTCCAATGCAAGCTGCCGGGGAGCATATCAAGATTTGGCGATTGCGTAACATTCGACACAACTTATAAGACTAACAGATTTCATATGCCTCTGGGAGTGTTTGTTGGAACAAACCACCATTTGCAGTCAATGATATTTGCTGTTGCTCTGATCAGAGACAAAGATGCAAAGTCATTCAAGTGGTTGTTCGATACATTTGTACGGTGCATGAACAACAAACACCCAACTTGCATTCTAACAGGTAAGTTCAAAAAAACTCTACAAGTTTCATCATCTTTTCAGCTCTGGGTGTATATTGGGTATACTGGTTTTAACTGGAAAAAAAAATGTAAACCAAGCAGTTCAAACACTGGTAGCACAGAAGTCCAACAACAATACAAGAAGCAAAATTAGATGTCACATGTTTAGAAAAATATAGTTCTGGATGTGAAGTTCAAATACAGGAATCATAGAAGTTCAAGAACACTACTGTAAGAAAAATATATGTAACATGTTCAGAAAAATATAGTTATGTCTGTGAAGTTCAAGCACTGGTACCACAGAAGTTCAACAACACTGCTATTAGAAAAATTTGTGTGACATTATTAGATAGTCCTACTGCTGCCTGTGAAGTTCAAGTACTTGTATCACATAAGTTCAACAACACTGCTATAAGGAAAATATATGTGACATTATTAGATAGTCCTACTGCTACCTATGAAGTTCAATCACTGGTACCACAGAAGTTCAACAACACTGCTATAAGAAAATTTTGTGTGACATTACTAGGTAGTCCTACTGCTGCCTGTGAAGTTCAAGTACTTGTATCACATAAGTTCACCATCAGTGCAAGAAGCAAGTTTCATTTTTTTTAATTCATGCAGACCAGTGCCCGTCAATGGCGAAAGCTATACCATAATCATTCCCAAATACCGTCCACAAGCTATGCCATTGGCACATCCTGAAGAAGTTCAAGGAATACCTCGCGTTATTGTACAAAAAGTATAATGAAACATTCAAAGAGGAGTTCATGGCTATCTTAAACTGGCCGCTAATGCCAACAGAGTTTGAAGCTACCTGGGCTGCACTCGTGCAGAAGTACAACCTGCAGAACGACCAGATGATGATGCAGCTGTGGAGTGATAGGAAACTGTGGATATCAGCATATTACAAGAACATTTTCTGTGCTAGAATGACTTCTACACAACGAAGCGAGAGCATGAATCACGTGCTCAAGAGAGGGTTTGTCAAGGGGGCCCAGAACCTACACAAGTTTGCTAGGCGGGTAAATGCTTGCATACAAACTCGGCTGCAGAAGGAGAACGAGCAAACAATGGCCAGCATGGTATTAAGACAAAAAAAACACCCCCATATTGTGACTTCCTTGAACATGTGCACTTGGTATTTAAATGAAACCCATGACTCTGCTCGACTAATATCTTATTTTTTGACATGTGCAGAGCAATCCTGTGACAAAAACAAATTATGGCTATGAGGAAAACATGGCTATCAAGTACACAAGAGCCGTGTACAACGAGATGAGGGATAGGATGAGAAAAAGCACACTATTTCACGCAAAAAAAGACAGTAGAGGCCACTAAGTACCTTGTGTACTACCACAACAAGGGTGGCCATGATGATGAAGAAAGATTTGCCTGGTCAAAGCATGAATTCCAGGTTGTAGCTGACCCAGAGAATGAAATATATGAGTGCGAATGCAAGCTTTGGACACACACAGGTGAGCGGAAAAACAAACTCATTAAATAGCTAAACTAGTAGTATCATATCAATATATGAAACTCATTGCTGGCTCACAAACAATGTATTCTGCATTCATCACAAATGCAAGTCTGTTCTGCCTTCACATAATGAACATACTAGACTACCTGAGGGCTGACAAATTTCCAAACAAGTATATCCTGAAACGGTACACAAAGACTGCAAAATCACAACCAACATTTGATACAAGGGACTACAACACAATTGCATCGGATGGCAGCTCAAAACTCTCCAAGCAAGACATCCTGCTGCAGCTAAATTTGACGGTTAACAAGAAAGCGATGAGATGTGAACAGCACTATGACAGAGCCTTCTATGTTCTCAAGAGGCTCGTGGAAGAACTTGATGCAATACATTCAGCAAATCAAGCAGATGCTGACGAAAGGATGGCTGAAGAGGATGCTGAAATTGAAGATGACCTTCATTATTATGAAGCTGAAATGCTCCATACCGCTGCTCAAGCCGACCGATGCAAGCAGGATGTTGACCAATTAATGCAGCAGCAGCAGCAAGAGATGATAAAACTACCGCTGTACTCTGAAACAAAGGGTAGGAAGAAACTTTCTGCTGCAAAGAAAAGTGACCAGAGAGCTCAAATAAAGGCACCATCTGCAGATAGAGTCGTCGTGCTGGATGAGAATGGAGTGCCACTTGGACACAGGCAATGTAGTGTGTGCAAAAAGGTTGCAGGACACAACAAACTCACTTGTCCAACACTCTTAGAAAGAAACGATGCCGAGGAGGTCAAGCAACCCAAAGTTCTAAAACAAAACAAGGGACCACACCCAGAGAAAGCTACAGCAGGCTTTGTAGCATATGCAGGGAATATGCTCCACACAATGCACGAACATGTCCGAAGCGCGCAGAAGCTGAAAAGACAAGCCAAAAGCCAGAAAAGAAACAGAAAGCAAAACCTAGAGCCAGCATCAAGAAAGTGGTGGAAGATGAAGAGGAGGATGAGGAAGACGAAGATGAAGACATCATCGAAGAAGAGAAAGATGAAGAGGAAGAGGTACATGTCAAACAAAAACCACTACAAGCAAAGCCTAGGAGGAGCGCAAGGCGGATGAACAATTAGACTAGGTCGATTAAACAAAGCAAACTTATGTCATGTCAGTGTACATAATGTTATTCCACTATTGAACAGTATTTTAGGAGAAGCTTACTTGAACTTCTATTGTAGAAGTTTCAAAGAAATTATACAGTAGAAGTTCAAGTAATCTTACTGTAGAAGTTCTGGTATATTATGAGAGGAGGTGCTGGTGATGTATTCCATAAAAGAGCAAGCAGGAATAAATGAATATACACTATGAAGTTCAAGTAATCTTACTGTAGAAGTTCTGGTATATTATGAGAGGAGGTGCTGGTGATGTATTCCATAAAAGAGCAAGCAGGAATAAATGAATATACACTATGAAGTTCAAGTAATCTTACTGTAGAAGTTCTGGTATATTATGAGAGGAGGTGCTGGTGATGTATTCCATAAAAGAGCAAGAAGGAATAAAGAATAAACTATGAAGTTCAAGTAAGCTTACAGAAGAAGTTCTGGTATAATAATCGATGTAGGAAAAATATGCTTGACAAATAAGTATTGCCGTATAAACTAAGCTAGTAAGCCTAAGACGACGCGTGCAGATATGAAAGTTCTGTTTGGATACCTGGAGAAGTTCATGTAGAATGCCGACAAGATAAAGAAACGTAAAAGAGTGTATGAGAATATTTTTACACGAAGTTCTAGTTGAAAACTATTTGCAGTTAAAAAATTACAAAAAGCACATATAGATTCTATGCAAAAGGCTACATCTTGATTGAGTTGAAAAATAATAATACATTCTACAACACAAAAAATCTCTCCATCTGAAACCAGCAGCCCAGCCAGATCTCAAGCAGAAGTTCAAGTTCATATGTTGGGGCCAAAATTAACAACACTGGATTTGTGGACAAAAAACACTGTCCACAAAAAACAAGCAGTTCAGCCAGAACCCAGGCAGAAGTTCAAGTACATATGTTGGGGAAAAACAAACAACACTGGAATACTAAAAACGATGCAATACATTGAAATTCACAAGCCAATCGTTCTTCATTCCAGATACATTTGTCCTCAATAACATAATAACAGTGCTGCAGCTATAGATATACAAATTACTAAACCATTCTTACAACCAAATCTTTACGAAATTGTTCCAATCATTATCAAACCAAATCTTTACGAAATCAAATCTACACTAAAACCAATGTTTCTACACGCAGAATTCACGGGCCCAAGGACTGGATCTCAGCAGGAAGCTCTCCATGCACAATTTCATTCTTCTCGTTGAAGACTAGAGTGTGCATGAACTCGGCCTTCCAGTCATCTACAATAGCCTGCAAACAAAAAGAATGAAGAATAAAAAAACAGTAAAGGATAACTACAACCACAGCAGGAGCGTGTCGGCAAAAACACAAAAAAAACATGAAAGGATGATGAGACAAGAACAAGGACAAAACATACTTCCACATCACCAAAATCTTCAACAAGTTCATCGCCATCATATGTAGAGCAGAGCTTCACGGCGAAGAAACCACAATCATTATTCAGTTGCTTTGGAACATCAACAAAAGTCGGCCTCTTTGCAATAGTCACCCAGTTTGGCTGCTTGCTCGCTTTGTACTCAGCCTTGCCGTACATCTCCTCCAGCAACCCAATGAATCTCTTGATCTGCCAGAAATGACAAATACGATAAAATCAAAAACATCTTAACCAAATAGCTAAGTTCAGGTACATAAAGCGACACTTGCATAAAATCCAACTAAATGATACCAGAAGTTCAACTGTCAAATGATAGTCAGTTCAAGCACACAACTTTGAAGCAGTATTACCAAACAGAGATAAAAATATTTTGTCAACAGAAGGCAGAATAAAATTCATGTCAAAAAGAGAATATGACGAGAGGTTCAGGCTAAGAAACACTCACGATATTTTGGCAGTCTCCGTGGAAACTTGTTCGTGAAAGTCCCTTTTTATAGCAAGGAAGTGAATCAAGGATGTCAATGCTCCCACGATATCTATTCAGCACATACACACTATAGTGCGCTATTTTGTCAATTGGCTTGAGAAGTATTAAAAAAACCTGCCAAGATTGAAAAAATGGTAAACACAAACTATAAACCATAAATATTGAACAACCGAGATGAACAAAAACTTCTTGACAAACTCAGCAAAAGGATGTACATAATAAAAAAAGCAAGAGTTATGAAAACCTAACCAGCTTTGCGTTAAGAAGGTCTTCTTCCTTACAAACAAACATTGGGAGGAGTGCAGCCGATTTTTTTACATCGAATTTTGGAACTGATGCACCGAAAAAATCATACTCCAGGCAGTACTGCATTCACAAACAGACCATCAACAAAGATTAAGAACATGAAATAATCACGACAAATAAAAACACCTCCCAATGCCACTTCACCAAAGTTAGCGCAAAAAATGGAGATAGGATTACAAGAACAAAAACTTGTATGAAGTAGGGACTCAGAACAACCCTGTCAGCACAAGATAAGATCTCAGAGGTCTCCGGCTTATCCTTCCACAAGTTTATGAGAAAGTCCATTATGTCTCCTTCCATCTGCTGCCCTTCACTGAAAAGAGTATAAAGGACACGTCCTGTGAGGTCAATCACATTCCCAGGGATGGTAAACATGCAGTAGCTTGTCTTGCAGATTTAAAGGATGGGAAAATATTAGAAGCGCAACTCCAAGACAAGAAGAATGAATAGAAGTTCAGATACTATAACATCAGAAGTTCACAAAAATAGCATGTCTGGTAGCAAAAACATAAGAAGAATACTCACTCAGAATACTTCTTCAGACCATCTTCACTAAGCACAAACTGTTTCAACCTCCGGGCCTCAGATAGATGAGGGTAACTGTATTTATTTAGGGGAGCGACAGCAAAACGCCACTTCATAGGCAATCTTGCTGCTCTCTTCAAGGAAGTTATGTTGCCGGACTCAATTGCCGGATTCCTCCTGGTGATGAAAGCATTCTTCCCACGTCTCCCAACAACAGTAGCAACAGCAGATTTACCCTTCTTCGGGTAAGCAATCTTCTCAAAATAATCATCCGACGAAATCACCTCTGCTTGGACTGCACCAACCTTCCTGGAGCAAGGGGTATTTGGAGCAGCACCAATACCGACAGTCTGCTTCCCCAACTTGGAAGTAATAATGGTTTGAGAGCTCTCATCTTCTCTCGGAGTTGTACTCATCGATTCCTCCCTAGGCTGGTATTCCTGTGACCCGAGGAATGAGTAGTGGTAATCGGTCAAGTCCAATGGCTCCACTGTAAAAAAAGTAAAAAAAAAACCATTAAATATAACTGAAGTTCAGGTACAACACAATGTACAATCCAACAAATATAGATGACATGATTACTACTCAAGTTGACCTAAAAATGTGTTGCATTTAAAAACTAATGAAGTTCAGGCACAACCCAAGGCACAGTTCAAGATAAACTGATGAAATGGAAAACATTCAACTACAGCTAACAAAAGCATAAAAAGGTATCATCTCTGAAGTTCATGTAGAATAAAAGTTGATGTCCAAGTAAGCAATGACAGGAAAAAATACCGAAACAAAATACACAAGCAAATAAAAGACAATGAAGTTCATGTAGAATAAAAGCTGCAGTCCAAGTAATCAGTCCAAGTTTCGAGACTTACATGAATAGTAGCCAAACAGACCATGGAAGTCTGTTTCAAACAAGTTAGAAGAAGCAATTGAGTACAACCATGTCTTCCTGATATCCAAGATATTATCATGGGAATAGTTTGCAAGAACCCCTTCATGAAATGAATTAACATTCATAAGCATGAAGAATCCACAGTCGATACTGTCATCAAACAATGAGAACAGTGTTAAAACAAAGAAAGCCAAAGCATAAAAGACGTTGCAGCTTACGTACAACTACAATTAAATAGAAAGTGATAGAAAGAAAGTGGAACTCATACTTGTTAGTCTGTTGGGGGACATCAATCCAATCCAAAGGGAAATGGTCAATAGAAAGTGGACTTAAGGGTGTCTCCCTGTCATTGCTGGCATCGCTCCAAAGCTTCTTGATGTTGTCAGTCATCCGCCGAAACAGGCGTACCGCACAGTCATCATTTGGTCCATAGTAGGAGTCGAGAAGCTGGAACCTTGAATTCTTCATGTCAAGAAATATGGAAACCCAATGACCAACACCACCCAAGTGAGCAGGAAGTTCAGGTGGGTCAAAAGTGGGAATAATAACCTGACGCAAGATAAACACACAATCATTAAAAATGAAATTAATATCAATAGCACAAAAAAATAAACAATATAAACAGAGAGGATCATAGTGGAAACAAATACAGAGACAAAGAACAAAATATAGCTTACAGAATCATGCGCATCCATGCTATCTGGACCAGTCGCTAAGAAGTACTTCCTCACACGGGAATCAAAATGCCCTCTGAAAATCTTGTCCTAATATAATGCAGATAACAACAACATATGAAATACAATGAGACCAACAAGTTTTAAATAATATGGTAAAGAACAACAGAAAAGAAATTACTATAGGGTTGACTTACACAAACCCAATACGGCAGGATGAGTTTTTCTGATTCCTGGTATTTAGCACGTAGACAATACAGTGCAACCTCAGCTACATTAGATCGAAGCATTCCGCGAGGAGAAAAAGACATTGCGGCATCTTCAACAGTAGCTTCAGACTCATTGTTTTCGAACATAATTTTTTATCTAAAACAAACAAAAGAAAGTAAAGAAGTTCAGTATCAGAAACTCAAGAAGTTCATCACATAGAAAGCATAGAAGTTCAGCTACATAACAACAGGCAGTACAAAAAGTTAGATGTTCAGCATCAGAAAGTAAAGAAGTTCAGCAACAGAAAGTAAAGAAGTTCAGGTATAAAACCACAGGCAGTTCATAAGTTAGATGAATATAAATTCTGACTAGCTGCACTCACCTCGTAGAATGATCATTCTTAAGCCTAGTTGCACTGAAATAAAAGTCATCAACCTTCTTTCGGACGACAGCAAGTTCACTATCTGCTCAGCAAAAGAATAGAAATTAAGAGCAACATACAAACACATAGATCACGACAGGAGCAACAAAGAACACAAGCACATCTCAACTGCTACACTGAAAGATAAACCACAGGATTATAAAGATCACAACCCATGCATTACAAACCTTCCCCCACATAAAAACAGTTTCACTTCACTTTATTTATAAACCACATGACAGATGTCGTGGGAAACCACGGCCACCTATGGGGCCATGAGCCCCTTTTGGTTCGGCGGGGGGAATGGGCACGTTGCACAAAGAGCGGAGAAGCGCAACACAGCACGGTAGAGATCACACGGGCAGTTTTTACCCAGGTTCGGGCCGCCGTGAGGCGTAAAACCCTACTCCTGCTTTGGTGGATTGATGGTGGATAATGGTGGAGAACGCAGCGCTCTTGCCCGACAGGGTTGCCTTGGGGCGAGAGTGGCTACGCGCGTATGAATGTGCGAGGGTCCGAATCCTCTCTATGGTTGCCATGGGCCTCCTTTTATAGATAAAGGGGTCACCACAGTGGCAAATCAGTCTTTTACACACTGATTAGATAGTAAACAGTGCTATCATACCTAACTCTGCACGCAGATAGAACGCATTAAATGCGCCGCTCAATGTCACATCACAGTGCGCCCGGCAAGCCTTGCCGGGCTGTTTTGCCAGCTTCGCGCCTGCTTGCTTGACACGTCTCAGGACGGGTGTCATTTGGAGGTATTTTCCATAGGAAGTGGCTGCCATGTGGCAGGAAGCAGCCACTTAGTCACTTGGGGGCTTGACACCGCACTGATTGATGACTTGCGTCGCTGTGAGGTGGTGCGGTGGAGTAGTTTGCCTCCGCAAGCCCCGGCAGGCCTGCCGGGATGATCTGGAAGCTTGCTTCTAGGGCAACCCCAACCTTGCCAGGCTCGCCTGCCCGGCAAGGGAGGTTTTTTTCTTAGTGATATCTTGCTTCTCTGGCTCGTCTTGGTCTTCTTGATCTGCACTTTGATCCTTCAAAGAACTGATCTCTTGTGCTTGGTCTGATCTTGGGTGCTGCAATCTTGTCCTTAGGCCTGGTGGCTTGCTGTCCGTGCACGAGTCAGGGGAAAACATACACCCCTGTCTGTGTACCCTGACAGAAGCCCCCGGGCCTGAGCCATACGTGTCGCTGGGCACGTTGGGTTAGGCCCCAAACAGTGCACGAACACATGGTAGAAGAAGGCTGCGCACGGTGGTTCGTCATGATGACCAGTCAATCCAACGTCCACTTCGCGTAATTACCGCGGGTCGTGGGGGCGTGGGACTGTAGCAGTTAATGTAAAAAACGGTAGCTTTTCTGAAGAGCCGCGTCCTCTCCCGTGCCATTTCCCTTAAGAGGAGAAAACACGGAAGGGTACTGCTCATTTATCGTCTGCCCCGCCTCCCCATCATCTTCCTCCGCAAGCCAAGCAACTGCTCCCCCGCCTTGTCCGTGCTTGCCGCCGTTCCCCTGCCCAACTTCCTCCCCCATTCGCGTCAGAGCTGAAGGAATGGGGAAGAAAACTGCCACCAAGGGGAAGCGGACGGCCGCCGCGAAGGAGGTGGCCGCCGAGAGGAGCAAGAGAGCGATGGAGCTGGACCGGAAGCGGAAGGGAGACGTCATCTTCTTCCCGTCGAACCTGGACGAGGGATTGCTGCAGGCGAGGTATGGATATCTGTGGGGGAGGGAAGTCCCGAAAGGGCATGGTGCACCCAAGGTCTTGGCGGAGGGGGAAGAGGACCCGCCAGATTCATATCATTTTTTTGCGCATATTTCATCTGCGGTCTCTGCCCTCCCTTCTCGGATTTCCTTGAGGCGATGATGGTGATCTATGGATTCCATCTCCTGGATTTCACGCCAAATGCAATGGTGTGTATGGCGATCTTCTCCCATCTGTGCGAGAATTTTGTCGGGGTCGCCCCCAATGTTGATCTGTTCAGGCACTATTTCATCCCGCAGGTGGAGAATAAAGCTCACCGCTCCGGGAACATAAGCTGGATGCCACGAGTGCCGAGGAAGAATTGGGATTACATTCCTGGTGTGCAGCGTGAGAGATGGGAGGAGTGGAGGGGAGATTGGTGTTGGATTCAGGACGAGAAGGCCCCAAATTTCTGCCAAGCACGGTCATAGTCCGTTGAGCGCGGCAACAATTGGAGTGCAGCAGGCCTTTCTGACGACAGGCTCCGCCCGGCAATAAATAGGATTACCCGCTTGAAGGCTGCCGGTCTAACCATTGAGCATGTCGAGGCCGACTTCCTTATTCGTCGCATTGCTCCTCTGCAGAAAAGGGACAGATTTACCTGGGAGTATGGAGATGCGGCAGATAGGATGAGGTTGCTCCCTGGGTTGGCTAACAACTTGTCAGTCTATGGCCACACTTGGTTATGCAAGCAACTTTTCGGCCGCTTTGGGTTGTTCAAGTTGCCAGCAACCATCGTCCCAATGAACATCAACTCCACCAGGGATCAAATCCTGAAGTGGATGCCGGATTGCAATGCTCATGGAGTTGCCAGTGACTAGAAGTTACCCACACTTGACGAAGAGCTTGAATGGTCATCCACTCTAGTGGAAAGAGCTACCAGAGCGGAGACCAAGATGTATAAACGCACCTCCAGGGTGGAGGAGGCGTTCATCAGTAAGAGGTTGGAGGAGGACAGGGCATTCCAAGCTGCTAAGATGGCGAAGGCTGGGAAGGCAAGGAAGGGAACGGGGAAGGCTGAGGATGAAGGTTCCTCCCATGGTGGAAGCGAGGCGCGGGCCATGGAAGAGGTTGCCGAGGAGGATCCTTCTGGGTCTAAACATGCCGGGGGCGGGCCTACCGGAGATGAGCCCTTCGGAATTGAGGTTCTGGCCGCCGCGGCAGCAGAGGTTCAGGAGGAAGAGGTTGAAGAGGCAGGGGAGCCTAAAGCGGAGTGGCTCGCGGCAGGCCCTCAAGCCCCCGAGCCAGTCTTGGACCAGCGCCCTCGCAGGCGTGCTGCCAATAGTGGAGCGGCGGTTCCTGACCCTGGGCCTGCTGCCAAGAAGGTGAAGAAGACCGTCACCAAGGGCAACAAGTAGGATGTGGTGCGCCGGCAATCTTCTCGCCTGGCTGGGGGTAAGACCTCTCCTGCAAAGCAATCTGCGTCTGCGGGAGTTGATTCCAGCTCCGAGTCCGGCACGAGTTCTCCGCAGAACTCGTCTTCGTTAGAATCCCCTGCTCCCCGGCAGGGCTCGAAGTTGCCGGAGAGCTCCGTCCCCCCGTCCTAGAAGAGGAGCAGGGCACCCACGCCGCCTATGGAGTTCGAGTTGAACTCCATGTTCATTGATGAAGAGTAAGGGAGACCGCTCCCCCCTTCTCTTCTTCTTTTGTAATATCTTCAGTATGCTTGCTTGTATCTGTTGACTGATCTCGCTTGCTTGTTGTTAACAGGGAGGAGGAGGAGGATACGGAGACCCTCATCCACCGGACCAAGCGGCTTAGAGATGCGGAGCCGTCGACGACAACAGGAGGGACAGGTCCGACAGGGAGCGGCACGAGCGTCCCGACACCAAGCCCCCAGCTCAGCCCCCGGCCCGAAAGCGTAGAGGAGATTCCTCCTGCTGGGGATGATGGTGGAGAGCTCCCCTCCGTTGAGCCCAAAGGAGGGGAGGGGACCTCTCAAGATGAGCCCCTCCAAGAGGGGCCCACCCTGCTCGTTGATAGAGTCTATGGATCCCTGCCAAGGGTTCCCACGGAAGAATCCCCCCAGGGTGACGCCGTTGTTACCGAGGGAGGGAGCGGCAATCCTGACCCGACAACTGATGTTACCGGGGAAACTGAACCACCTACCCGGCAAACCTCTCCGGTAACTTATCTGCTTTTCTTCTCCTGTTTTCTCTTATCATCTTGCTTCGTATTTTTGACTTGCCAATAGTTCTGTATTCCTGCCATTGACTGCTGGATCTGCTTGCAGCCCCTTTGAGCGAAGAGCTAGATTTGTTGGATGAGGTGACCAACATAGGGAAGGATGCCGCTGAGGAGGCCGCCAAGATCGCTGCCGTAGAGGGGCAGGAACATGCTGCTGGGGGCGCCCTGGGTCCCCTGAAGGAGCCCGAGGAAATCCCCGATAGCATGTCTGGATCAGGGGTCATGGTCGAGGAGAAGATACCCCTCCAAACCATGGGCCCCTCCCCTTATTTGGCACCTCAGTGGAAGTCCCGCCACCATCTTCGAGCAACTTGGCACTGGTGCTTGCGCAGCCTGGACTTGGAGCCCCCGGCTCGTCAATGGCGACGAGCACAGGGCTTGACGAAGAGCTTCAGCGCATCCTGGCGTCGCTCTACCAAGGAGTCAATGAGGTGGACGACTCCGTCGCCGTTGCCATGGACTTATCCTTCATGGAGTCCGTGGCGGCGGGTCTCAAAGAGATGCGGGAGCGGCATAGCCGGAAGTGGTAGGAGCTCAGGGAGCAGCGCCAGTCCGCCAACAAGGTGGACCAGAAGCTGAAGGAGAAAGGCGCTGAACTGCGTGACTGGCATGACAAGCAGTTCCAGGTCCTCTTGAGGCAGCACGAGACAATCTCGACGACGAGGGAGGATGTCATCGCTTGGGAGGCGCGCCTGGCGGAGCGCAAGGCGCTCCTGGACGCCAGGGAGCGGGACATCGCCCTCCGGGAGGAGAAACTTGAAACCACTCTTCGCGCCAAGGATGATGATCTGGAGATCCTTGTGCAGCAGCGCACCAAAGAGCTGGAGGACAAGCACAAGGCCGCCCTGGATGCTCTTGCAACTGACTCTGTCGCTCGACTGAAGAAGCCTGCCGATGATCTTGCCGCTGCCTCTTCTGCCAAGACTGACCTCGACCAACAGGTGGCCAAGTTAAAGGAAGAGCTTGCCGGGAGTGCTAAGGAAGTCGAGACCTTCAAGGAGGAGGCGCGGAAGGCAGAGGCTCTCCTGAAAGATGTGCAATTGCAGATCTCTTCCAAGAGTCAAGGCCTTGCAGACGCCAACGACGCCATTGAAGATCTGAAGGCCAGGATCGGCTCTTTGGAGGGTTTAGTGGAGTCCCTAGAGGCTCATGAGAAGCAGCTGTCAAAGGATCTGGACACCGCAAGGCACCTCCGGAAGAATGCAGAGGACAAGCTGGAGAACCACTCTGGTCAAGTCGACCTCTGGATCAAAAGCTTGATTGACATCACCGATCGCCTTACTGCCCAGACCGCGGCGATGGGCATGGAGGGGCCAGTCTACTCGGCCAGCAAGCAGGAGGCCCCCAGCGCTAAGTTAGGGGTTTTCTTTAGTGAGCTAACCGAGAAGCTAAAGACGCACGAAGAAGGAAGGGCCAGCCGCTTCGTGAGTGAATCCCGGAAGTCACCCGCGACGCCCTCTTCATGGTCCTAAGCAACCTTGCCTACCATCACCCAGATCTCGACCTTGCCGACGGCTTCAGGAAGCCACCATCGGGCGCATACGTTTCTGTTGCCGAGGAGAAGGCCACCCCTCTCGCCGACAAGGTTCTTGGTGTATGAGCCCGACAGGTCCGTCCTTGAATTATTCCTGCTACTGTGCTGTCCTGTAATCAAAACAATGATGCATGTCATGTGTTTAGACTTCGTTCTGTTTATGCTTTATGTGGAGCTTGATACTTTTGCTTAATCTGAATCGCATGTTTATCCCTTTTGAGTTTTTATCCATTCAGTGTTCGCATGATTAGTCTCTATGCACATTCAGGTTGCCTGCCGGTATCATATTGCCGCAATGGTCGTAAGGGTCTGGCCCTTAACACTTATTTTGGCATGGATGCGTCCCGGCAGGTTTTTCCTCAGTAGTTTCCGACGCAGCCACCCGTTCCGCGAGCTGGCTCTGAATGAAACGAGGGTGCAGACAAGAATCTAGCAGAGGTACCATCTTGTGAAAGATTTTATCATATGGACACTTCGACACTCAAGGGATAAGCAAATATGCAAATCCAAAAATCTGTAATAACGCAAGGATAGCATGAACTTAGCTCTTATTTGTGTCCCCATCCATTCCTTTCAGCCACGGCTGCCTGTTGGGCTCGTAAACTTTGGGAAGGACGGTGCCACATGTGTATCGATTTCCGGCCCCCGGCAGGGTCGGTCAAAATCATATACATCTTGCGGGCGGTAGGATGCGATGTCGGGCACGGCGGGTTTCTCTCTCCTTCTCTTCATGTTTTCTGAACAATCCAACAGCGACTGGCACAAAAGTCACGCCAATGCAGACGGCCTTGTCGGAGCGTACTTGCCGGGGCATCGATCAACGGATTCGCACCGGTGCTCTAGGCAGGATTTCCCTTAGCAGGGTAAATGCTGAACCGAGTGTCGCGCGGGCTCATCGACACTGATGATGCTAAAACCCAAAGTAGCTCGATTGTCGAAAAGTGAAAGTAGCAGAGAGAGAGAAACCCTGTACCCTTGCGCATCGCCCTCTTCCCCGAACGGGGCCCGCGGTGTATCCACGCTGCCTGATCCGCCCGGGGTGGTCTTATCACCCTGATTGTTGGCTTCCGCCGTTGCCGTGGCCACGGCGGAAGGAGGTGATGGAGTTTGGACAGGGCCGGAGGGGGAGCGATGTTGCTTTCCCACTCCGTCCCTGCCCTACTCCGCCTTCTCTCGGGCGCTGTTAAGCAATGATGTTGTTGATAGAGCAGGTGATGAAGATGATGCGCTGCTTACGCTCTCGGGTTCGCGCAAGTGATTCCCCCTACCCGGCGCGCCAAAGATGTCGTGGGAAACCACAACCACCTATGGGGCCATGAGCCCCTTTTGGTTCGGCGGGGGGAATGGGCACGTTGCACAAAGAGCGGAGAAGCGCAAGACAGCACGACAGAGATCACACGGGCAGTTTTTACCCAGGTTCGGGCCGCAGTGAGGCATAAAACCCTACTCCTGCTTTGGTGGATTGATGGTGGATAATGGTGGAGAACGCATCGCTCTTGCCCGGCAGGGTTGCCTTGGGGCGAGAGTGGCTATGCGCGTATGAATGTGCGAGGGTCCGAATCCTCTCTACGGTTGCCATGGTCCTCCTTTTATAGATAAAGGGGTCACCACAGTGGCAAATTAGTCTTTTACACACTGATTAGATAGCAAGCAGTGATATCATACCTAACTCTGCAGGCGGACAGAGCGCATTAAATGCGCCGCTTAATGTCACATCACAGTGCGCCCGGCAAGCCTTACCGGGCTGTTTTGCCAGCTTCACGCCTGCTTGCTTGACACGTCTTAGGACGAGTGTCATTTGGAGGTATTTTCCGTAGGAAGTGGCTGCCTTGTGGCAAGAAGCAGCCACTTAGTCACTTGGGGGCTTGACACCGCACTGATTGATGACTTGCATTGCTGTGAGGTGGTGCGGTGGAGTAGTTTGCCCCCGCAAGCCCCGGCAGGCCTGCCGAGACAATCTGGAAGCTTGCTTCCGGGGCAACTCCAACCTTGCCAGGCTCACCTGCCCGGCAAGGGAGGTTTTTTCCTTAGTGATATCTTGCTTCTCTGGCTCGTCTTGGTCTTCTTGATCTGCACTTTGATCATTCAAAGAACTGATCTCTTGTGCTTGGTCTGATCTTGGGTGCTGCAATCTTGTCCTTAGGCCTGGTGGCTTGCTGTCCATGCACGAGTCAGGGGAAAACATACACCCCTGTCTGTGTACCCTGACAACAAAGCACAAACCAGAAGTTCAACTTGCACCACATAGACAGTACATAGGGATATCAAAGACTCAAACCAACAACAAAAGGGATGGGGATGGGGAAAGAAGAGAGAAGCATGCTCCTCTCTTTATGGATTCTTGCCTAGACCAGTTGCAGCACTGGAAAGATCATACTCCTTTCCCAAGCTATCACTTTCAGTCTCTTCATCATCATCTCCAGTAGACATTGCAGTGTCGTCGACAAGCACACCAGTAGCATCTGGAGAATATGAAACAACAAAAACTATTGGTTGTGCTGCAGTAGGAAGAGCTGGAGAACCAGCATCAACAACAACTGATGGCTCTGCTGCAGGAGACTTCTCCGGGCCTGCACAAGCACTACCAGTCTCAACAATAGCCTCGATGGGATCTTTTCCTGAAATAATATCTCCAGCTGTCTTGCCCTGCTCAGCATCAGAAACCCCAGCACCGATGGACGACTGAGGTTCAGTTGGATCCAGGCCATCGGAGCAGCCAGTGCCTGATACAGCCTTGTCAGCAACCTTCTCTGAAGGAACACTAGCATCGTCATTCTGCAGCAAGAACAAAAAGTCAATAAAAATGGGCACATAGTAAAAATATGTACAAGAAGTAAAATAAAAATGAAACAAATGGACAAGAAAAATGATACTTTAGGATCACTGCCATGAACCTCATCAACAAATAAATCACTTGCGGGAGCAGATTCATGCACAGGGACAGTTGCACTTTCAGGTAAAACATCCTCATCAACCCTAGCACCATCATCAACAGCCTACAAAAATCATATAGAACACAATGTCTAATCAGGAGAAGTTCACATTATATAATTAAAGAAGGTCAGCTATGACCACTGACACATGGAGGAAGTCCAAAGATAAACATAGAAGGTCAGATATCAAACTACTATCATACAAAGGAAAAAAGGGCCAGTTATGGAAAGCATAGAAGTTAAGATACTGTAGGCCTGGAAGTTCAGACACTATAAACAGAGAAGGTCAACTATGAAACACTAATACTGAAAAAATAAGTTCTGAACACATGAATCAAGAAGGGTCACCTATGACAAAAAACAGTAATAACTGAAAGATAACAATGAACATTAATTCAAAGAACTATCAAAGCCAACATAAACAAACCTCTTCAGTATGCTCCTTGTTGTCTCCTTCACGACCCAAACGAACAGAATCTTGCCTATGAATCTCACTGACAACAACACTAGCCTCATCTTCAAAAGGCTTGCAACGAGCATCCTGCATTTCCTTGAACAACCCAAAGCTAGTCCGGAGGTGGGAAGTGCTCTGACGAAGCTCAGCAAGAAATCTAGCTTCAATTGACAAAACCTCCTTCATAGACTCAGCGTCAAAACCATGGCCAGGAGGAAGAATCCCATCGACGCGACTAAGACGCTCAAGAGTTGTCAAAACATGGGCCATCTCCCCACAAACAGTTTCCAGAAGACCATCAATCCTAACAAGGGAAACATTGGCAGCATCAAAGAAACCCTCAGAAGAAACGCCACCTGCAGCACTCACACGGGCAGAAGAATCTCCAGGATCTACGGGAGGAGCACCAGTATTGACATCCCGAGATAATTCAAATCTTGGGGCAGCTCCACTCCCTAGGCCGATGGCACGAGGAATAGTAAGAATAGGACATTCGATATGCCTAAAGAACACAACCTCAGCCTGTGTCTTCCACTACATACAAAACAAAAGTCAACGCGTCAAAAAACAATGAAGGAACATGGAACAAATATTGAAGACAGTATCAGAAGTTCAAGTTAAACTATACAGGAAAGAATGATGCATAGAAACACTCACAGACAGTTTCCCAAATACCCAGTTGGCTGGGTCATCATCACCCTTCTGAACCAAGTCAGCAGTAGCAAGCTCAGTTATCTTGGCCTGGTCCATGTAGTTGATGCGAGGGGTCCTCAAATCAACAACTGGCTTCGTGCCAATGATAAGGCAGTCCAGATACATAAGTAGCGGCGCAATGCCATAGCGTGTAACAGCTTTTCCTCTGCTAGTCCCTTACTGATACCTAGTAACAACCCTTCGAAGATCATCAACAACCAACTGACAATAGTCCATATTTGCCATATCTTCAGAAACAAGATTCTCAGCCATTGCTGCCTCCCTGGACACTCGTGTAGACGTACCAGGAATAATAACCTTCATGAAAATAATCAGGTAAAACACCTGCAAAATGAGGTCATCACTCTTCTCATCCTTCACAAGTTCCTCGAGGATCTTCCGCAGATCCTTTGTCTTGATATCATCACTCCTCTTGTAGCCAAGTTTGGCCTTCAGCCTCATAACAGCATCATCAAACCCATCCTCTGAGGGCCTAGGAGGGGTACGATCACCTTGAGGGAATCCAAAAAGATGGTGAACAGCATCACTTGTAATACGGAAAACCTTGTTCGCCTCACCCATGTCCAAAATCATAGTTAAAGGGTCAATCTTGGTGCAGATGTGGCCCATCAAAGGACGAGAAATGTTGGAATCAATCTTCAAATCAAACACACAACCAAAACCAGCCTTGATAACCCTCTCCTTGTGCCTAAGTTGTAGCAATTTGGCGCACAACTTGACCTCTTTCAGTGAGCAGCGAACCGTCTTGTTAAAACATTTCGCATCATCTCCTCCTTCATCAGCTTCTTCCACTGCTTTGCCTCCTCTCTTCCTCAGCTTAGGCCGCTTCACAAGCTGATACTGCAAAAAATGCAATGACAGGAAAAAAAGGCAGAACAATGAGATAAACAAACTAAACCAAAAGTTCACTAATGCTCAATTGGAAAAACTACATAAGCAAATAGAGCATGGACCAAAAAATGTATATAACAGAAGTTCAACCATTCAAAACAAGAAGTACAGCTGCTTTCTAAATGTTAGCACTGTACATTTCAAAAGTTCAACTATGTCTACATAGGCAGTACAACCATGTATGACCAGAAGTTAAGCTGCTTTCTAAATGTTAGAAATTTACAAAGCAGAAGTTCAACTATGTACACCAAGGCATTAAAACCATGTATACCAAGAAGTTCAGCTAATTTCTTCATGTATATATCCAGAAGTTCAGCTATGTACACAAAGGCAGTAATACCATATAAACCAAGCAGTTCAGCTAATTTCTTCATTTATATAAGCAGAAGGTCAGCTATGTACACCAAGGCTACTACAAATATAACAACAAATCTACAATGTTCTAAAAAACAGTAAACATGAGAGATTCATACCTGATCAGCAGCAGCAGCATCATCGTCATCATCCTCGTCATCAGCGTTGAAATCAGCATCACCCTGGTCGTCTTGATTAACATGAGAACGCTTCTTGCAACCCTTGTTAACCTTTGCTGGTGCAACCTTGCGCTTAACGCCGCATTTCTTGCCCTGACCAGATGCACCAGCACCAAGCGGAGAAGGTGTAGGCGCCGTAGTGGCAAACACACGAGGACTACGACGTGGCGTACCACCGCGGGCTTGGCCTTCCACTTCAGGAAGTTCACCCACACTTGGTCCTGCAGCCTTTGAAACACGTGGGCTCCTCCGAGGAGTAACTTCACCAACTAAATGCTTCCTCGCCACGGTCTTCTTGAATTTCTTCTTCATAGGGGCAACCATGCCATCAGTGGCACACGACACGTCTTCTTCAGCAATAGAGCCATGCCCAACTGTGAGCTCAGCAAGATCACCAGATTCAGAAACATGAGAACCTTTCTGAAGGCGGGTTGCCATCTTCTTATCAAAATCTTCTTGCTTCTTCCTCTTGCGTTGATCCTCTAGAAGAAGCTGAAGGGGCACATCCTCATCTTGCGTGGCAGGTTCAGTGCCATCAACAGACTGGGACTGTGTCTCTGACATCTGAAGAGAGCACAAAGGCTCCGGAACGGAATCACAACCTTCAACTGATGGAGCCCCCTGCTCAGCGACAACAGTGTTATCTGGCACACCCAATTCAGATAGTACATCGTTGATGGTGTTCACAACTTCCTCCTCTGTGGATACATCTGCAAGAACACAAAAACATAACAAAAGGAAAAGAGTAAGGAACAAATACGTAACACACGACAAGAACAAGTTCAAAAACATGGCTCGAGAATTAAAAAAAAAGAAAAGGAGTTGCACATACTAGGTGAATCAAGAGCTGCAGAAGCAAGATCCGTGAGTCTTAAATTTTTCTCAAGGCTCGAAGCAACCTCAGCAATTACAGTCAAAGGAATAATAGGTGGTTTAGCCGCATCAGATCTTGGAGCATCATTATTAACTTCTGAAGCTCCATCTTGATCACAGGCATTTTTTCAGAACTATTAAATTCATCACCAACTACAAAATGGAAGTAAAAAGGCAGCTGAGTTTTAATCCACAATCTACACCAAAGAAAGTACTACATATACATGAATGTCCAATGTCCAGAAGTTCAACAATACCTAACAAAGCAGTAAAACAGTGCACAATCTACATACTAAAGATAAAACAATCTACACCAAAGGAAGTACTACATATAGATGAATGTCCAGAAGTTCAACAATACATAACAAAGCAGTAAAACAATGCACAAACAGAAGTTCAACCAAATTTCATTATAAACAAATAATTAAAACTAGAAGTTCAACTATGTGACCCAAGGCAGTACTACATAAAAAAGATGAAGCATGAGCAGAAATACTTTTTCATAGCCAAACTACTTCTCAATACCATGAAAATGATAACAAAAATACAAAGATATACACTAAAATATGAAACGTTGGGAAGTCCAAACACACTTGGTGACATAGTTCACTGGCAATTCATAAAAAAAAATCTAAGCAACACTCTACTAACTTCAACTAAGAGTAAAATGCATACACATCACCTATGTTAGAAGTTCATACTTCTAAACATAGGCAGTCCAACAAGACAACCAAGTGAAGATATGGGCAGACATATAAAAGAAAACTCCTATTTAAAATACAAGATGCATGTACATTTACATACCTGAAAAAGGTTTTGAAGCCATGACAACACCACTCCTTGATGAATGGTAGTCCAAACCCTAGATCCACCTAAAAAATAGGGAATAAATTACATCTAATTAAGAAGTAGAAAATCAAACAACAATACAAAAAGCAACTAAATCAAACCCTAGGATAAAACAACTAAAACACATCAACAATTGTTAAGATGAACAGTAGCACATCTAGGCAAGCACAGCAAAAATAGTACTCATAAACTAACTAGCATGTGACAGACACAATCTAGACTACGAAATCAATAACATTAATGGATGTAAATACATCAGATCCAGCAGCAACCACCACACCACACCCTTCTTACATGCATCTCACTGGTGAAATTACCAAAGGGGAAGTGAAATCCACACAGGTCTGAAGGGTAAAATAGCACACACAAGCATCTCACAGATAAAATTAACCACGGGGAAATTGAATCCACCCACCACACGCACAAGAACCCTACCTAATCTCCCATCCAACCATCAGAAGAAAAGGGAGGAGGCGGATGCGAGAGCACACAGAAGAAATAGTGAGAGCTCGACAGATCTGGCAAAAACTAAGAGCAAGCATTGGGGGGGAGGCAGCATTTGTACCTCTCCAAACGACCCCGATGCACGAATCAGCGGCGGTTCTTCCACCCCCACGATGCCACGCGCACCATGGAACCGCGCAGACAGTTGCCGACTTCACTTCAGAGGAGAAGAGAGCGGGTTGAGGGAGGGAGAGCGGGGCGTGGGGCAGAAATAGGAGCGGGGCGTGCGCTGGTTACTCCACTCACGAACGCAGGAGACAGCGGCGGAGAAGTCGGGGGAGGTTGGAGGAAGGGAGCGGAGTGACAGAGAGGGAGAAGAGAGCGAGCGACAGGGGGAAGGGGTTTCTGACAGGTGGTGCGCGAGCGAGATGGGCAGTAAATGCCTCTCTCTAGCGGGTGTTGGAGCGCCGGGGTTAATTACAGTTTTACCCCCAACCACTAAAAAGTAAATGCTTCTGTTGAAAAATGAATGCACCATTTGAATGCATCTGTTTTAAAAAGATAAGATCAAATAAAAATCTACTAGTATCCCTTAAAACCAAAAATTGATGGCAAACAGAAGGTCAAGTACACTACCAAGGGAAGTAAAATACATACACAAATAAGCACTTACAAACAAAGAAGAAGTTCAAAAAAAATAAAGAACAGAAGTTCAAGTACACTATCAAGCGAAGTAAGGCATATGAATAAATAAACACTAAGAAACAAAGAAGAAGTTCAAATACAAAAACATATGAAGTCCATATCTAACTAAAATACACAACTTAGAAACAATATAGAAGTTCAAATTCATCTACACACAAAGTACACATGCAACAGACTCGCCTCCGCATGCGACGACGCGACATGCCGCGTTGTCGCCTACTCCGTCTCGTTCGTGGCTAGGCCTCGACGGGGGTCCCCACGGACTCGCATTCGCTCGCCGCGGGGCCCCCGGCTCGGCCTCGCCCTACCGTGGCAGTGCGCGCTAGGTTGACAGGCGCAATGCGGTTATTCTATTTCCACCCCCACCCGCACGCACCCCAGAGCACACCCCTAAGATAGATAGTGGGGTCACGGATGTGACAGACTCGCCTCCGCATGCGACGATGCGGCACGCCGCGTCGTCGCCTACTCCGGCTCGTTCCTGGCTTGGCCTCGCAAGGGGAGGGGAGGGGGGTCCCGACCCCCCCCCGGCTCGGCCTCGCGCTACCGCATTGGTCGATAGGCGCAATGCCAATTTCAATGTCTACAAATATTTAAATCCAAAAATAACAAACAAAATTAAAATAAGAAGTTCAAATAGTGAAGATATAGAAGTTCGGGGTTTTGTAAAACCTCAAATTAACATGTTAGAAACAATTAGCATACAGAAGTTCAGGATAGTTATTCAATGAAGTCTAACAACTATTAGAAGTACGAAAACATACTAGAAAAAATAAAAAATATACGCATATCCGTCGGCCAATTTCATGGTTGCTCACGGGACTAAGTCAAAAAATCAAAACCAATGCAAGAATGAAAAATGACAGAAAAAAGAAAGAAATACAGAGGACTTGCTGCATTACCTTGCAAAGAAGGAAAAGCAGAAGTTCAGGTATGAACAACGCAGAAGTCCAGCTTGTACAATGACCATTAGATGATCTAGAAAATATGAACGAACGAATTCGTTCGAAGCATAAAATCCTCTGCGCCAGATTAGAACACGTCCACACCCCCTTGGAAATGATTTGGCAACTCCCTTTCTACAACAAAAATGACCAGAGGGCAAATCTCAAAACCGCAAAACACCCCGTGCAACAGCCGCGGGAGTGCCAACATCAAATCACCAGAAATCAAACCGTATGGACCCTCCCGATTGAAATTGACGATGTAGTAAGCCTTGAATTTCACTAAAGTACGCAAATCAGCCAGCAAACTTTATAGAAAAACGAGAAATCGTCAGAAGCGGAGGCTGCATCCCGGGCGGATGAAGAACACGGCCGATTTCAAATTCGTTTGAAATAACAAAAATTTGTGCACCAAACTTGTACCAAAACCTAACTCCCATCATGCCAGAGCTTCGTCAACATCCACATCATGCATTAAACTTGTAACAGACACACGTTCATCACGACCCGAGAGCAAATCCGCCAATGAGCGAGATTCCTATTTAAAACGAGCGTTTAGTTGCTAAAAACCATTTCCAGATTACACTTACATCACATAGAACACGACTGACCAGAATAATTCTCGTGGGGAGACACTGTTGCGAAGATAGCCCGAAGGTCGGGTTCCTACAGAGGGAAGTTCAGGTTGTGTAACTCAGGAAGTTCAGGTTGTGATCAGAATAATATTCTCATCCCGTGATCAGAATAGTGTTTATGTGTATATGTGTGTGTATATATAGTAACGCTAAACTAAGCGTGAGTGTAGAATAGATTATTCTACACCCTAGTAACAGTACATACAAAATATAGTAACACAATATGTAAAATATAGTAATTTTCGTAAAAATAAAGTAAATTACAAACTTAGGTAGTAAAAAATATATTTTCCTAATTATTATATTTTATACAATGTTCTACTATATTTTGTATATAGCGTTACTAGAGGGTGTAGAAAAGCTATTCTACACTCACGCTAGGAATAGCGGTGATAGATAGTATATATATATAGATATAGAGATATATATGGAGAGATAGATGATAAGATATATATATATATAGTATATATATATATATATATATATATAGATATATAGAGATAAGATAGAAGATTATATAGAAACATCCGGAGGGATCATGGCCCGATAGTATAGCATGTCAGACGGACAAGAATGTAGGGCCACTGATGGAATATTAGCAAACCTATACTAAGCATATAGGATAACAAGTAAGTATCAACAGTAGTAGTAAGGACAGGCTATGCAGCAGTATAGGATCAACTGATAAGGCAGTAATAGTAACACTACTCTAATGCAAGCAGTAGGGGGAAAGAATATGCGGTATCAGAATGATCAAGGGGTTTTTGCTTGCCTGGTAGCTCTGTCGAGAAGGACGGGTCATTGTCAACGTAGTCGTGTTGGGTGTCACCGGCAGTCTCGGGGTCTACCGAAAGAAGAGGGAAGAGGAGGAAACAGATAAATAACAGAGCAAACAAATGCAACACAATACATGTCATGGCATCATGTGGTGATGATATGCTCTAACGCATCCCTAGGCATTTTATAGGAAGAGGGAAAACATCCCGGAATGTTTTCCCAGCTCCAGGTGATTTTTGGTATATTGATCCAGGGGGAAATGTCGATGTTCACTATGTTAGAGGGGTATGGTAGGTATGCGGGTAGCATAAACAGGTTCGTTATATTTTTCTGAGCAACTTTCATATAAAAATTATTTTCATCTGAGTTATGGTTTATTTTATATGATTTTTTAAAGTTTTAAATGATTTTCTAATTTTCTAGAATTTATTTTAATATTAAATTGCTATGGGTACACAGAAGTGTACCCAGAGATGTGCTATAGGGGCTGACAGTGGGCCACGGTGGTCCAGTCAGAAGCAGTTGACTAGTCAACGCTGACTCGTCAACAGGGTCAATGGACCCACATGTAAGTGTCACATGGGCTAATTAAATAATTAAATAATTCACTAATTCACTAAAAAAATCTTTTATTTTATATTTATTATTATTTTCTTTTCCTAATTTTCTTTTTTCTAAAAAGGGGCCGACCCTACATGGCAGGGACACAACCAGCCAGCAGGTTGTGCCCGCCATGGCCTCGCGTGCGACAGTGGTGCAGCGCGGCAGCGGGCGAGTGGTGGCGCTGGGCAGGGACGTGGTGGCGGCGGTGACGCGCAGCGAGCGGTCAGAGGCAGCGCGCCGCGAGCGGCGACCAGCGGCGGGCGACGGCACGCGGCGTGCAGCGGCGCAGCAACAAAAGCAGCAGCGAGCGGGGGCGAGGGCACGTGGGGCGGCAGTGGGACATGGGAGCGCAGGCCGGCAGGAGGGGTGGCGAGGCCAGGCAGATGCGGGCGTGCGCGGGGTGTAGGCGGCTCGGTCGCGGCGCGGTCTCGCGCGCAGGGGCGCGTCCAGGGGCGCCCATGGCGCGGCCGGCACAGGCAGGGGAAGGCGAGGGCGCGGCGAGCAGCGCAGCAGGAGCAGGAGGCACGACAGGGCGCACAGGCACGACCGAGAGAGCGTGCACGGGCGGGCGCAACTGACGGGACAGGGGGATCCGAGGGGGACGGGGCGCGGGCTCACCCCGGTGGCGAGGGGGTCGACGAGGCTCAAGAAAGCCGGGCGGTGCGGCAGGACGCGGGGGCGACGGCAAGGTGGCGTCGGGGCGGTGACGGCGGCTTTGGCCTCGGGCGAGCGGGCGCATCGCGGGAAAGGAGAGGCGAGATGGGGGAGGCGAACTAGGGTTTGTGGATGAGGGGGAGAGGCTTTGTAGGCGCCGAGGAGGGCGTCGATGGTTGGTGCGTGGCCGACACCACGGCGATGGCCGCCATGATCCCCCTGCTCCTATAGCGAGGAGGGAGGTGGCAGGGGGTGGGATGGGCCGTTTCGCAAGATGGGCCAAGTGGCCCGGGGGGTTTCTCCTTTTTTATTTTTCCTTTTTCTTTTTCTGTTTATTTATTTCTTCACTGTTTTACATTATTTTGAGCTAACAAATGCAATTAGTTAGATGTGCAATTTAGCACATAAATATTAGGCAATATTTAGAGCTCATACAATAAGTTTCAAATAATTTAGAAAAGTTTTGCATATTTATTTAAATTGAAAAGTCCCATTTAATTGCTTTATTGGTCAGTTAAAATAGCTTAGGGGCATTTTTAACATTCTAAAAAATGTTGATTCTTTCATGACAATTTGTTAGTGAATATTTGTAACCCAACCCACAATTTTATTTTGCCTTTTGAAAACTTTAAATATTTGTCTTTAACTTAAATTTGAATTTGAATCGGGTTTGGATCGAAGTGAGGTTTAGCAAGATTAATTGTGATGACATGGCATCATTAGTATGGGATTACTGCAGCTTAATTATCGGGGTGTTACAGGTTTGTCGGTGCAACGAACATTCGCGTTTGTTGACCGAGCTCATGCATAGGCGTGCTGACGATCATACATCCAACACCAATGCATGACACAAGGACAAGCCAGAAAAGCCGCTCTTCGTGAGATCAAGGAGAGCATTAAGAAGAACGAGATAGCGGAAGGCCACCTTGGGAAGGCCTCCCTTGCCGAGCAGGAGAGCCTGGCCAGGTCGAGGCCGCCCCAAGGGCAAGTCCGGATTCGCCCCGGCACGCCTGTCGGGGCCGCCAAGATCAAACCCCGCCAAGCTCCTTCAACAAGGAACCTCCACCAAGACACCACCGCTCCACCTCACCGCATCCAAGTCACTAATCAATGTGGTGTCAAGGTGTTAAGCAACCAGGTGGATCCTCTCGAGCACGTGGCAGCCTCAAGGATAAGAGATTAGCTTTATTTACACCCGTTCGGGAGGCGTGTCAAGCTGATAAGAAGAGGCAGATAAGCGGCGTGACAGGCTTGCCGGGATTCGCCCTCGGCACGACAGCTAGCAGTGCATTTAATGCTCTTTGTCCTAACTACCAGAGTTAGGTATGATAGCACTGTTAGCTATCTAATCACACCCAAATGACTATTTTGCCACTGTGGTCACCCCTTAACCTATAAAAGGAGGCCCGAGGCAACCTAGCAAAGGGTTCGAACACTTTTTTGTAAGCTCATGTTGCTCTCCCCGAGGCACCATTGCCGAGCTAGAGCGTGTCGAGCCTTCGTCCACCTCCAGATTAATCCACCAAAGCAGGAGTAGGGTTTTACGCTGCAAAGCGGTCCGAACCTGGGTAAAAGAGAGAGAGTCCATCGTTGTGTTGTCCCTCACTGCTTCTGCTCTTTGTGCAACACATCCATCCCCATGCCGAACCACAAAGGGGCACCCCTGCCCCATAGTTGACCGTGCTTCCACGCCGACATCTTTGGCGCGCCAAGTAGGGGGCGTCGCTTGTGCGAACCTGAAGCAGTGACCACCGCATCAATCTTCGTCGACCTTCGTCATCCATGGCTCCCAAGAAGAAGAGCGGAGCCGGAGCGCATCTTTCCTCCTCGAAGGCTTCGTTACCTGTGGCTGCGAGCGCCACGGGCGCCGCGTCTGTGGTGAACGGAGCCGGCGAGGCGGGCGGTGCTACTAACACCCCCGCTGCGGTTAGGGCAGGGGCCGCGGGCATGACCCAGCCTCTTTAGCATGCCACCGATCAAGCTCCCGCTAGTACGGGTCATGGAGATGCACAACTTCCTCCCGCTCATCCCACCGGCATGCTCAACCAACGCGACGTTGAAGCCCACTCCGGTGCGGGCCAACATCCATTGGCAGCGCCGCCCAGAGGGGCGGAGATAGGGCATGCGCTCCGTCCCGCGTCGGGCGAGCGCAACAACACCCCGAGCGGCGCCATCGACCCCCAGCGACCACGCCCGCATGGGAAGAGCCTGGGTAACCAAGAGTCTAGTCAACAAGAACAACTTCGGTCATGACAAGTCCCTCTGGCAACCGGTCCGAGGCGGCGAGAGCCCGACGGCGCTCCTTCTGGTTCCTCCAGAAGTCGAGCGGTGTCGCGCTCTGCCTCCCACGCCATGCCAAAAACGGCGGCTGAAGCAGTAGCGAGAGCTCGGCTGCTGTTGGACTTCGCTCCAGCAGCAGACAGGATGGATGAATGGAGAGCTACCATTCAAAGTCTCCTCGGGTTCACTGAGGGAAACAAGCTACCATGCGTGAAACTGTTGTGACGCCCGCAGGCAACGCTGACTACTCCCACCGGTGGCCAAGACGGAAGGACCGCACCCACCATGCAGTCCCCACTGTGGCGGCTCTCCCAAGGGCAGCCACAGCAAACTCAGCGACCACCTGACGATGATGAATGCGGTGAGGCATCAATGGCCTCATCTGATCCGCAACTCCGGCAAGATCAACGTCAAGTGTTGAGGGAAAGGAAGAAGGAAGACGCTCGCATCACCATTGAGCGGCGTCATGAGACACGCCATCAATCCGACAGGCGCAACGGTGCTCTTGTCGACAAACCCACGCCCAGTGCTGGCGGGTACCTACCTTACGAGGTAGGCTGCCTGGCCTTCACACGTGAGCTGCGGCAAGTCCAGTGGCCATCATCTCGCACCTTCAAGCCTGACCTGCAGGAAAGTACGATGGAAAATTGAACCCGACAGAGTTTTTGGGCATCTACACGATTGCCGTGCAAGCTGCCGGGGGAAAGGACGAAAAGGTGCTCGCCAACTACTTCCCACTGGCCCTCAAGCCAAACGTGAGGTCCTAGCTGATGCACCTGCCGGAGGATTCCATTTCCTCCTGGGCCGACCTGTGCAACAAGTTTGTGGGCGCCTTCACGGGCGCCCATGAAGAACCAGGGCGGCCTAGTGACTTGCAAACCCTTCTGTCGAAAGAGGAAGAGAGTTTGCACAAGTATCTGCAGAGGTTCAGCCGAGTGCACCGCAACACTCCAAAGATACACCCAACAGCTGTGATTGCCGCATTTCATACGAATGTGCGCAACCACAGAATGCGGGCAAAGATGAATGTTCGGTTGCCCAAGAACGTCAGTGAACTCTACACGCTGGCAGATAAGTGTGCTCGTGCTGAAGAAGGGAGAAGACTTCCCGGGGAAGAAGTTGGCGTCGAAGTCGATTCAGAGGACGACGACGACACTGCCGCCCCCCAGAAAGAAGAACAAGAAACGAACAAGAAGCGGAAGGAGAAGGCAGTGATGGCCATTGAGAGTACTGGTGATCTCAGCACCGGCAAGAAGGCAAAATTTGAGATGCCCGACAAGGAAGTTGCCGTGTGCGCTGATTGCCGAGCGGCAGCGGCTGTTGAGAAAACCGGCAAGTCTGACGGGCCATACTGCAAGATCCATAGGACCAAGGGTCATGATCTCCAAGACCGCAAGCAAGTCGAGCAGTTGGTGGAGAAACAAAAAGCTGAGTATGAAATGCGCGACAAGGAGAGAAACCAGAATGGTACTGGCGGGAAGGGCCGTGGTGGTCGTAACGGATACCGCGGCAAGTCTGATCAGCACAAAGAAAAACCCGCCAGAGGCCATGAAAGAAAAAAAATGAAGATGACAGCAAAGAGGAGGATGATGAAACCAGTGAACAGGAGTTCCAGAAGGCTACTGAGGCGATGTGCATTGACGGGGGTGCATCTTTGCACTCCTCTCACCGCCAGCTCAAGCAGTGGGCATGTCAGGTTAATGCAGCAGAACCAATAGCAGGCGCTCGAGAACCGCTCAAGTGGTCCCGCACGCCCATCATTTTTGACATAAAGGATAATCCAGACCGCACCACTGCGGTAGGATATTTGCCATTGTTGGTCTCACTAACAATCTGCAACCTCAAGTTCACTAAGATGTTGGTTGATGGCGGGGCAGGCTTGAATTTGATTTCTCCGGGTGTGCTGAAGAAACTCTAGATTCCAGATGAGGACTTGAAGAAGGCTGGCACTTTCCAAGGAATCAACCAAGGAAGGAGCCAGCCGAAGGGAAAGATTACCTTGCCAGTAACATTTGGCGGGGAAATAAACTTCAGGACAGAGAAGAGTTTGATGTTGTTGAACTTCCCTTGCCATTCAACGGGATTCTTGGCCGGCCAGCTCTGGCCAAGTTCATGGCGGCGTCCCACCACGCCTACAACAATTTGAAGATGCCTGGTCCTATGGGAGTCATCACCATCCTGTCGGACAAGAGAGATGCAGTTATCTGCGTGGATAAAATGTATAGAGATGCGGTTGCAGCAGAGGCCGTCGGGGCCCCAGCTCCCGCCAAGAAGGAGAAGAAAGTCAAGGAAACCAACAAGGACTCCGTTAAGGACTCCGGGAAGCGCATCTCTTCGGAGTATGCTACACCCGGCAATGACTTGCCTGAAAGTTGAACAAGCAAGAGATCCAAGGCTGCTCCCCCGGCAACCAAGAAAGTTCTGGTGCGGCAGGATGGCACTGATGGTACCTTCACCATTAGTGCTACCCTTGGCGACAAATAGGAAAGCGCGCTCGTTACCTTCCTGCGGGCGAATGTCGATGTGTTTGCCTGGCAACCATATGATATCCCCGGTGTTCCCAGGGAAGTAATCGAGCACCACCTTGCTGTCTGTCCTCATGCCCGCCCCGTCAAGCAAAAAGTCGAGAAGCAGGCCCTGGAGAGACAACAGTTCATTGCTGAGGAGATCAAGAAGCTAAAATTAGCAGGTTTGGTCCGAGGAGTACTGCATCCAACTTGGTTAGCTAATCCAGTGGTGGTGCGCAAAGCTATTGGGAAGTGGAGACTTTGCATCGACTTCACTGACCTAAACAAGGCTTGTCCGAAGGATCCCTTCCCCTTGCTGCGCATTGATCAAATCGTTGATTCCACCTCTGGATGTGATATGCTTTCCTTTTTGGACGCATACTCTGGGTACCACAAAATCTTCATGGCTAAGGAAGACGAAGAAAAGACCGCCTTCATCACCCCATGTGGCACATACTGCTTCGTGCGTATGCCCTTCGGGCTGAAGAATGCTGGTTCTACATTCGCAAGGGCCGTGCAGATTGGGTTTGAGCCACAGCTGCACAGGAATATTGAAGCATACATGGATGATATCGTGGTCAAAACCAAAAACAAATCTTCACTCATAGAGGATTTAGAAGAAACCTTTGCAAATTTGCGGAAGATGAACTTGAAGCTTAATCCAGAGAAATGCGTGTTTGGCGGTCCGTCCGGCAAGCTTCTTGGGTTCTTTGTGTCTCAGCGAGGGATAGAAGCCAACCCCGACAAGTTCAAAGCAATAGAGCAAATCCAAGCCCCGAGGATAGTTAAGGATGTGAGACGCTTGACTGGCTGTGTAGCCGCACTGAGCAGGTTCATCTCTAAATCCGTTGAGCGCACCTTGCCGTTCTTCAAAATCTTGAAGAAGGCTGGTCCAGTAAAATGGACTCCATAGGCCGAGGCTGCGCTGCAGGATTTGAAAGCTTACCTTTCCTCCGCTCCAACCTTGGTCGCGCCCAAGCCACAAGAGCCGTTGCTGCTATACCTGGCATCAACAAATCAAGTGGTTAGTGTAGCCTTGGTAGCACAGAGGGAAGCGGATAACAGAGAAGCTACTGCGATGGAACTAGCCGGTGTTGGGCCAGCTTTACCCCCGGCAAGGCCAGCCAGCGGCGATGGGGGGGACCACAGATCAGCGCTGACAAACAGGAGGGGGTGGCGACGAAGAAAATGGTGCAACGATCAGTTTTCTTTGTCAGCTCCCTCTTGCAGGGGGCTAGATCAAGGTACTCTGGGGTCCAAAAGCTGATCTTCGGCCTTCTCATGGCCTTGAGGAAGCTGCGCCATTATTTTCAAGCACACGAGATCACTGTTGTGACTCACCTCCCACTACAGCGTATCTTGAGGAACCCCAAGGCCACCGGCGGGATACTAGAATGGGCTCTGGAGCTGTCGAGTTTTGCCTTGAAGTTTGAAAGCACAACAACTATCCAAAGCAGAGCATTAGTAGAATTCATAGCAGAATGGACGCCAACTCCAGATGAAGAACTTGTGGAAACTGTCCTCCCCGGCAAGTAGGCCCCGAAGGAATGGATCATGTACCTTGACGGTGCTTTCTCGCTCCAAGGTGCTGGCGCAGGAGTGTTACTCGTTGCGCCCACCAAAGAACACCTCAAGTACGCCATCCAAATGCATTTCCCTAGGGAAGACGCCACCAACAACATGATAGAATATGAAGGGCTCCTTGCCGGGCTCCGAATTGCTGTCAAATTGGGAATCAAGAAGTTAATCATACGCGGTGACTCCCAGCTTGTTGTGAAGCAGGTGAACAAAGATTATTAGAACCCGCTGATGGAAGCCTAAGTGGAAGAGGTGAGAAAGCTGGAAGAGCACTTCGATGGGCTGCAAACAGAGCACATACCCCGTGTGGAAAACAGCATCGCTGATCACCTGTCGAAGTGCGTTGCACAGAAGCTTCCTATGGAACCAGGCACTTTTGTGCTCCACCTCACCCAACCAACAGTTTCTCCGTCAGCCTTGGCCAGAAAAAGAAGGAAGCTCAACACCGGCATGCATTTCCTGGCAGAGCTCCCTGGAGCCGCTGGTGAAAAGACCGCCAGAGGAGATCCTGCGCTGGATGGGAAGCCGCACCCTCAAGCAGAATCTCAGGTTCTTGCCGTTGAAGAAAGTGCTCCCACAGCTGAAGAGATGCCTTTGGTCCTTGTCGTCTAGCCTCAGGCTTCGGTATGGGCACAACACATAGTCCAATTCTTGTAAACTGGAGAACTTCCTGACGATCCAGAGCAATATGAGAAAGTAGCCCGGCAATCAAGTATGTACCAGTTTGTGGACAACAACCTATACAGAAAGAGGCCAAACATCGTGAAGTTGAAGTGCATCAGTCAAGAGGATGGACTAGAGCTGTTGGCAGAGATACATGGAGGTGCGTGTGGCTCACATCTGGGATCAAGAACACTTGTCGGGAAAGCTTTATAGCAAGGATTCTACTGGCCACAGCCCTCCGGGATGCAACTGAGCTCATCACCAAGTGTGAGGCATGCCAGTTCCACTCCAAGAATATCCATCAACCAGCTCAAGACTTGCAGACCATCCCTTTGTCCTGGCCTTTCACGGTCTGGGGGCTCGACATCTTGGGCCCCTTTCCCCGTGCTACCGGGGGCTTTGAATTCTTGTACGTTGCAATCAACAAGTTTACAAAGTGGCCCAAAGTGGAACCAGTGAGAAAGGGGATGGCGCAGTCAGCTATCAAGTTCTTCAAGGGACTGGAGTGTCGTTTTGGAGTGCCAAACAGGGTAATCACCGACAACGGCACCCAGTTTACAAGCCGCGCCTTCATGCAGTACATCCATAGCCCTAGGAGCAAGGTCTCTTTCGCCTCCGTTACCCACCCAAGGAGCAACGGGCAGGCTGAGATGATGAATACTGAAGTGTTGCGAGGGCTGAAGACAAGAACCTTTGATAGACTGTGAAAATGCGGCAGGCGCTGGATTGATGAGTTGCTGGTGGTTCTTTGGTCAATCAGAATGACACCAAATTGAGCTACTGGCCAGACTCCCTTCTCCCTGGTGTATGGGGCAGAAGCAGTGCTCCCCTCGGAACTCATATACGGATCGCCTCGGGTACTTGCCTACGATGAAGTAGCGCAAGGGCAGCTACGGCATGACGATGCCATGCTCCTCGAGGAGGACCGTCTCCGGGCAGTTGTACATGCTGCACGATACCAGCAAGCCCTATGCCGCTACCATAGCCGTATGGTTCACGCCTAGAGCCTTGAGGAAGGTGACCTTGTCCTTAGGCGCGTTCAGTCTGCCAAGGGTTCAAACAAGTTGACACCGAAGTGGGAAGGCCCTTACCGGGTCGTACGTGTCACCAGACCTGGCGTAGTCTGTCTGGAGACCAAAGATGGCATCCCAATGCAAAACTCATGGAATATTGAGCATCTTCGTAAGTTCTCCCCGTAAGGCGCGGTTGCCGGGCCTTGCCCCGGCAGCCTGTTTTGTACAAGCATAGTCCCCTGGACTTGTAACCCTTTGTACAAAGCCAGCCGAAGACCCTGTGCAGAGATAATAAAATGAAGCGCTGGCACAAAACTTGCATGCATGTTTACTTAAGTATGATTTTGCTATGATGACTAATCCTTAAGGAGGATCATATGCTGTTGTTTTCTCCCCTGCACTTCTTTTGATTAACAGCAGGGCCCCCGCCGCGGATGAACTCCCCGAAAGGAAGAAGTGAGAACGAGCCAGCATATTGGTCCCCGGCAGCTCCTCCTTATCGGGAGCGATAAGAAGGACAACAAACGCAGATAAGTTCCCCTCGCCATCCACAATGTGTTCTTGTATGAAAAGCTTGTGCGTAGGAAAACCTTGTCGCTCCCAACATCTGTGCTCCCATCCTTTGATTTGGAAGTTTCTTCAGTCAGGTTGGTCGCAGTAGCATTTGGGGGGGGGGGGGGGGGCTGACGAGGGGCCAGTTTCCATCCACACTCCTAACCCGTCAGGCAGGGTTCAATAGCAGCAATGGAAGGGACCGGCAAGGTGTCTTGCTGGGGAACCTTGTTTACTTGAAAGTATTGAGGGATCACCCCTCAACATGGATATGATGCATGCACAAGTGCCCGGCAGGCATTCTTTTTTCATTAATACGCAGATAAACAAGTAGGAATCATACATGATACAAGCATGGATAGAGGATTACATTATTTTAACTAAAGTTTGGCAACTGCCTACATCTTTTGATTTGAAAAAAGATAAGTGCCCCGTAATGCCTTTCTTGTCCCTTTCCTCCTAGGAGTTGTATCGAGAAGGAAAGAAGGCAAAAGGAGCGCCTGGGCAGAAGCCCAACCCGACCCCGTTAGGACCAGTGGGATGCAGCCTGACAAGATCGGGAGGGCATCTCTGATGACCCACAAGTATCGGGGGTCTATCGTAGTCCTTTCGATAAGTAAGAGTGTCGGGGGAATTACCCGCGGTTTAACCCGGCTCATGACTGTTAAGCCATCTCTGGACTTAAGCAGCCCTGCTAAGTCATCTCTAGACTTAACTCGGCAGGCAGTTTCTAAGTCGGCAGACAATTGTAAGCCGGCAGACAGTTTCTAACCCGGCAGACAGTTGTAAGCCGGCAGACAGTTTCTAACCCGACAGACAGTTTCTAACCCGGCAGGCAGTTGTAAGCCGGCAGACAGTTTCTAACCCGGCAGACAATTATAACCCGGTAGATTGTGACCCGGCAGATGCATGGAGTCACAGAGATGAGTCTCGGAGATGAGCTTTGAAGATGAGTCGCATAGAGTTAAGAAGCCCAGGTGTTAAGAAGCCCACGAAGAGAAGCCTAGGGTTAAGAAGCCCACGAGAAGAAGCCAGAAATAGGCTAAGTCCTAATCCAAGTCCTAATCCAACTAGGACTCTACATGTATCCCGCCCCTTCAACTTATATAAGGAGGGGCAGGGCACCCCAAGAGGGTCAGGTGGCAATAGATAGGTCTTAGACAAGATCAAATTAGATGCTCTCGAGATAGAGGTAGCGAAACATCGCCCTTGTAACTGAGATCGTCCTCGTCATCAATATCAATCAAGCAGGATGTAGGCTTTTACCTCCACCGTGAGGGTCCGAACCTGGGTAAAATCTCGCGTCTCTCGTCCCGCTCAACCCCGTTCAAGCTACCACTTAGATGCGTTGACCTCACTACTAAGTCCTCACACTAACACATCTGCCATGACAAAACCACGATAGTTGACGCCCACCATGGCCCACTTGCTGCCTTTCTGCCGCAAGTCGCCGTCATCGGTTGCTGCTCTGCCATAAGCTCGCCTTGCCGGTGCCTCTCCGTGGTCGCGACCGTGCATCGTCAAGCCAGCCATGCCGTCTCTGCCATCGCGCCATCGAGCCGCTGTCGCTCCGGTGCCGCCTCAAAAATCGCCAGTTAGATTCGAAGTCTAACCCGTCGCTGCCACGGGCTATCTCGCCGGCTCATCTCCACTGTGGCCCTGCCTGCGGTCTGCTCTAAGCCGCCGCTGAAGCCGCTGTTGTGGCTCTCCACCGTCTTCACAACTGCGTCCGTGTGGCTGCACCTCGCTTCTAAGCCTTGCTTCCTGAGCCGCTGGATTTCCCCAGCTTTGACGACCCCCCACCAGGCTATTCTGGCCTCTGAGTCACCCCCGAGCCACCGGGTCAACGGCCACACCACAAGCCGTCCGTCCCACCTCCAACCCACCATCGCGGTCTTCGTCCCTGCGATTTGCCTCCAACCCGCCGGCGAAGTCACCGCCGCAGCCCTACCCAAGCCGCTGCCTTGGAACGAGCTCCGAGGAGCCGCTAGTCCTCGCCATCACGGACGCGCATATGAGCCGCCACCGCCTCCACCATGACCCGCCGTGTCGCTCTTCTGCCGCGGCTCGCTCCACTCCGGCCAGCACCGGCTTGCTGCTGCCATTGGCCACCTGCATCGGCCGCCCGCTGGCTCCGTCACGCCGGCCACCTGCCTCACTCCGTCTCCTCGCTTCGTCGAGCCGCCCCGGCTTCACCCCAGCCGTAAGTCATACTAGCCTCGTTCCGCTGGTCTTCGTCGGGCCGGTCATGAGCCATCGCTCGCCTCCGAGAGCTCACCGCCGCCTTGCTCGACCTCAAAATTGCCCCCGCCATGGCCGACTTCCCCTGCCACTGCAACTACAGCAGTGCCGAGCAGCCGCCCGTCTCAACTACAGCAGGAGAGCCGCCGCACTGCCGTGCTGCCAAGTCGCCATCGCCGTCGCATATTTTTTGCCTTGAGCCAGCCCTGCGCGCATCTGAGCCGCCGCACCATCGCCAGGGGCCGCCACAGCACCCGCCTCAGCCGCTGTGGGCCGCATCGTCAAGCCTTCACGCACCTCGCCATCACCTCCGCCATCAAGCCGCCTTCGCCGAGACTGGCTGCCTGGACACTCCTCCGTCAGGTGCACCGCTGCGCCTCCCACCCGTGAGCGGCCGTGCTGTCGAGCCGCCCCGGTTTTTCCACTCCTCGCCAGGTGCACGTCCGCCACCGTAGTCAAAGGTCACCTCCATGCCGCAAGCCGCCCGCCTCCATTCGTCGTGGCCTCAAGCCAGCAGCGGCCTTAGGTCAAGCTGCCATCGTGAACCGCCACCTCTGCGGCACCGTCGAGCCACCGTCTGCCTCAGAGCCGCTGGCACGCCTCACCTTCGTTGGCCCCGAGAGCAGCCGTCTTCTGCCGTGAGCCGCCGGCGTGTCTCCCTTCGCCTCCGAGCTGCTTTTGCCACCTACCCCTCCGTAGCCGGCTCCCGTCCAGCACCCGGGTCCCCCGCACGCGTGGCCTCCTTCGCGCGCCTGCCAGGCTTTGCGTCTGCGCGCCCATGAGCGCCAGCTCCACCTCCCTGCTCAGCCATGTCACGCGAATCCGGTGCTCCTCCTGCCGCCTCCGCCTTTGCTCCGCGCCACCTCCGTGCTCGCACTGTCGAACGGCTGGAGCGGCCTCAGCCGCCATGGCTTTGTCTCGCTGCGAGCCGCCGTCTACACGACCGATACGGCCGTGGCCCTGCCTCGCTTCTACAGCCTTAAGCTGCCTTTGTCTCTGCCTATTCCAGCCGCTTCCACAGGGACAGCCGGGAGAGAAAAACAAAGCAAAAGAAAAGACACAGAGGGTTGACTGCCAAAAAAAGGGCCTCCGCTGCTTTGAGTCGCCGTAATGCGACTCACCTCCGTCGCCTTGGGCCGCCTCCGCCGTGACCCGCCACGTTACTCCTGTACCACGGTTCCACCATGCCCGACCGCTTTGAGCCACCCCCACGTGCATTGCCTTCGGCCGCGCCAGGCCAAGCTTCGTGCCACGAGTCGCCATGGCCGCTTCAGTTCGCCACTCGCTTTTTCCAGCGAGCCGCCACCGTCGTTTCTTTGCCTCTGCTTTAACATCCGTAGAGCTATATACGACTCATATGTCGTCCGGATGAATCAGGTGAAATATGCCAAGTCAATTTTTATTGATATATTTTTTATTTTTTAAGAACAATTACTCTGGTTTGCGATATTTTTTATGCAGGACAAATTGTTCACTGCAAGAGCGATGGTCGTGTCATGGATATATAGCTCGCGTCACCATTATTATGCGCTAGCATCTAACTGTGCCATAATGCTCGATGAATGTATGTGCAAGCCACTGCCTCTGCGGCCCAGTTTACATCAACACGACGCGACTAACTCGCGGTTCAAACATGGGTATCTTGCCTTATTGGCTTATCATATTATGATCAACATAGTAAGGCCGGCATCCCCAAAATTCGGGGCCTCTATCGTTTCATCTCATATTTTCTGTGCATGAGTCTTTATTGATTGATCATAAGGCCACTTGGGGGCTTCCTACTCAACGAGTATAGCCATCTTACCCTCTTGATTGGCTTCCATGCCCATAATTCTTGATTGGCTTCCATGCCCATATTATGGGGCACTTGGGGGCTTCCTACTCAACGAGTATAGCTATCTTACCCTCTTGATCGGCTTCCATGCCATATTATGGGTCACTTGGGGGCTTCCTACTCAATGAGTATAGCTATCTTACCCTCTTGATCGGCTTCCATGCCATGTTATGGGTTAAACCTGCCTGTTTGCAACTTGCTACTCCGCCAGGTGACCTGCCGTACTCTTGGCAGTCAATCTTCCATGACCCTGAACTTGTCAAGGTTAAAACGGCGATTCTTGTCATGTGAGAGCCGACTTATAGAGAGCTAGGATAAACACACCTGTCTGCTGTAGTCTCTCCGCTATGTGGCCCGTTGTACTCTTAACAGTCAATCTTCTCGCAAATCCTGAACTAGTTAAGGTTAAAACAACGGATTTATGTCACGAGAGAGCCGACTTACGGGATGAAAGGCTTTCATGCCAAGCTTCTTTGAAGCAAAACTGATTTTTTCAAAAAACAAAACAGAGCTGGTCTCTTTTGGTCATGTCTTCAAAGCCGACATTTTTATACTCTGTCATCATACACATACATCATCATACATTGCATCATACATTACATCATCATACCATGCATCATATATGCATGGATATACTGGTTTATGTTGCAGGCACCGGTTTTTATACCGAGTTATATTATTCAAATCTTAAATAGCCAACATGGCTGAATTTTTATTATGGTTATCATAACCAATATTGGATGATTGAAGTTTTCAAAGCCGATTCAGAGAAATGACTATTATTCTCTCATCCAAAAATACCAGCTTACAACAAAGAGCATGGTTCAATATTAATATGCAAAGCATTCAGTAACATCATCTAGACAATGGATATGATTTTATTTTACAATGGAAGGAATAGTCCCAAGTCGCTGCAGGCATACGACCCGGCACTTGGGGGCTACATTATTCAAATCAAGATTACATCCAGTATGCAAGTCCCATGTCACTGCAAGCATGCACCATGGCACTTGGGGGCTAATGCAAGTTGATTTTCAAATCATTACATTGTCAACAAACCCGGTTATCTCAAGGAGATGAGCCGGCCTTTCATCATTTTCTAAGTCCCAGCCCAGTCTTATCTTACTGAGCGACACTTGAGGGCTACAACATTCAGTTCTTTACCAAAGTCATAAGGTCCAAATTGGAAGACCCGGCCCATCACATGATGACAACTCGGCCCTTGGGGGCTACACATTGCTCCTCAAGTTTATATAATCAAATCTGCAAAAGTCCCTGCTCATTATTGCATAATGACCCGACCCTTGGGGGCTACACTGGTTGAAGTTTTATGAGCATAAGGCAATTACAAGTCCCAGGTTGATGCAGGCAAGACAACCCGGTACTTGGGGGCTACATATGTGGAACATTCAATTAATGTCTGGTGACTCAGACGAACAACCCGGATTTCTCCAGAGTTGCAAATATTTATATTGAAGCAAGTCTTAAAGCTATCACTGTGTTCCCCTCTTAAGACATGGGGGCTACAGGTAATATGGATATAAGGAAGGTACACCTTCAAATTCTCAATTATGAGTGAACCAGGTCTCATATTTTTTGATGGAGAAATTTGCAAAGATTATTTCCTTTAAGCCATTTAGACAAGTCTGAAGCATTGAAAGCTGGTACAACATCAGTCGAAATTTTCTTCTTTATCAAAGCCAAGGCGTTTTTTAAGACAATTCAAGATATCGTATGGGTTATTTTTTCTACATGGAGTTATTATTGGCATATTGATATGACAGAGACCCAGATTTTCAAGGAGCCGGTTCACTATCTATTCTTATTTCAAGAAGCTTATCATGAATGCATGACAAGCCTGTATTCAAGCTAATCTGGGGGCTAATGTCGGGGGAATTACCCATGGTTTAACCCGGCTCATGACTGTTATCCCATCTCTGGACTTAAGCAGCCCTGTTAAGTCATCTCTGGACTTAACCCGGCAGACAGTTTCTAACCCGGCAAACAGTTGTAAGCCGGCAGACAGTTTCTAACCCGGCAGATAGTTGTAAGCCGGCAGATAGTTTCTAACCCGGCAGATAGTTGTACGCCGGCAAACAGTTTCTAACCCGACAGACAGTTATAACCCAGCAGATTGTGACCCGGCAGATGCATGGAGTCACGGAGATGAGTCTCGGAGATGAGCTTTCAAGATGAGTCGCCTGGAGTTAAGAAGCCCAGGTGTTAAGAAGCCCACGAAGAGAAGCCCAGGGTTAAGAAGCCCGCAAGAAGAAGCCTGACATAGGCTAAGTTCTAATCCTACTAGGACTCTACATGTAACCCGCCCCTTCAACTTATATAAGGAGGGGCAGGGCACCCCAAGAGGGTCAGGTGGCAATAGATAGGTCTTAGACAGACAAGTCTTAGACAAGATCAAATTAGATGCTCTCGAGATAGAGGTAGGCTTTTACCTCCACCGTGAGGGGCCAAAACCTGGGTAAAATCTCGCGTCTCTCATCCCGCTCAACCCCGTTCAAGCTACCACTTAGATGCATTGGCCTCACAACTAAGTCCTCACACTAGGACATCTACCGTGAGAAAACCACGACAAAGAGTGTCGAACCCAACGAGGAGCAGAAGGAAATGACAAGCGGTTTTCAGCAAGGTATTTTCTACAAGCATTGAAATTATCGGTAACAGATAGTTTGGTGATAAGATAATTCGTAACGGGTAACAAGTAACAAGTGTAACAAAGGTGCAGCAAGGTGGCCCAATCCTTTTTGTAGCAAAGGATAAGCCTGGACAAACTCTTATGTAAAACAAAGCGCTCCCGAGGACACATGGGAATTATTGTCAAGTTAGTTTTCATCATGCTCATATGATTCGCGTTTGTTACTTTGATAATTTGATATGTGGGTGGACCGGTGCTTGGGTGCTGTCCTTACTTGGACAAGCCTCCCAATTATGATTAACCCCTCTCGCATGCATCCGTAACTACAAAATAAGAATTAAGATAAATCTAACCATAGCATGAAACATGTGGATCCAAATCAGCCCCTTACGAAGCAACGATTAAACTAGGGTTTAAGCATTTGTCACTCTAGCAACCCATCATCTACTTATAACTTCCCAATGCCTTCCCGTAGGCCCAAATCATGGCGAAGTGTCATGTAGTCGACATTCACATAACACCACTAGAGGAAAGACAACATACATCTTATCAAAATATCGAACGAATACCAAATTCACATGATTACTTATAACAAGACTTCTCCCATGTCCTCGGGAACAAACGTAACTACTCACAAAGCATATTCATGTTCAAGATCATAGGGGTATTGAATATCATTGAGGATCTGAAAACATGATCTTCCACCGAATAAACCAACTAGCATCAACTACAAGGAGTAATCAACACTACTAGCAACCCACAGGTACCAATCTGAGGTTTTGGGACAAAGATTGAATACAAGAGATGAACTAGGGTTTGAGAGGAGATGGTGCTGGTGAAGATGTTGATGGAGATTGACCCTTCCTCGATGAGAGGATTGTTGGTGATGATGATGGCTTCGATTTCCCCCTCCCGGAGGGAAGTTTCCCCGGAAAATAGCTTCGCTGGAGCCCTAGATTGCTTCTGCCCAGGTTCCGCCTCGAGACGGCGGCGCTTCGTCCCAAAAGCTTACTTCTGATTATTTTTTTCAGGTAAAAACCCTTCATATAGCAAAAGATGGACACTGTATTTTCTTCGCCAAATAATTCTTATATTTTCCAAAATAATTATCCGTAAATTTTCAGGACTTTTGGAGTTGTGCAGAATAGGTCTCTCACATTTGCTCCTTTCCGATCCAGAATTCCAGCTGCTAGCATTCTCCCTCTTTGTGTAAACCTCATAAAATAAGGGAGAAAATGCATAATTATTGTACCATAATGTGTAATAACAGCCCATAATGCAATAAATATCAACATAATAGCATGATGCAAAATGGACGTATCAACTCCCCCAAGCTTAGACCTCGCTTGTCCTCAAGTGGAAGCCGAAATCGATAATCATGTCTAGATGTTTAGAGATAGAGGTGTCGATAAAATAAAATACGGACATGAGGACATCATAATCATCTTTAGAACAACAACATATATTGTCATCTAATTTCTTATGCTAACGTAACAATTTGTTCACAAGGTAAAGTATGAATCAAAAATTTATTGAAAACCAACAAACTATGATCTCAGTCATTGAAGCAATTGCAATTTATCATAACATCGGAAAGAGTCAATGTAAGAGCTTTTATATAGCAAGTCCACATACTCAACTATCATTTAGTCTTTCACAATTGCTAACGCTCACGCGATACTTATGAGATCAAAGTTTCAATCAAACACATAGGAAGATAGGAGCTTATAGTTTCGCCTCCCAACCATTTACCTCAAGGGTAACGTCAACGATAATAGTTTATGAACACCTACATTCGAGTGGATATATATATCTGGATCTTCCCCAACATAAAGTGCTTGCCAAAAAGAAAAAGTATAAAAAGGAGAGGTGATGATCACCATGACTCTTTTATAAAGGTAGGAGGTAGAAGTAAAAGATAGGCCCTTCGCAGAGGGAAGCAGAGGTTGTCATGCGCTTTTATGGTTGGATGCACAAAATCATAATGCAAAATAACGTCACTTTATATTGCCGCTTGTGATAAAGAACTTTATTATGCAGTCCATCGTTTTTATTTCTTCCATATCACAAGTTCATATAAAGCTTATTTTCCTCACACCAAAAGATCCTACATATTTAGAGAGCAATTTTTATTGCTTGCACCGATGAAACTTACTTGAAGGATCTTACTCAATCCATAAGTAGGTATAGTGGACTCTCATGGCAAAACCGGGTTAAGGGATTTTGGATGCACAAGTAGTATCTCTACTTGGTGCAGAAGATTTGGCTAGCATAGGATGAGAAGCAAGCTCAACATGTTGGAGGATCCATGACAATATAACTTCTATTCGGATATAAGGAAACATAACCTATTATGTTGTCTTCCTTGTCCGACATCAACCTTTTAGCATATAATATTTTAATGAGTGCTCACAATCACAAAGGATGTCCAAGATAGTATATTTATATGTGGGACCTCTCTTTCTTTATTACTTCCTATTAATTGCATCAATGACCAAAACTATGTTTGTCAACTCCGAACAAATTTTATACGACATACTTCTTATATGTGAAGTCATCACTTCCCATAAGATTATTATATAATCTTTTTATTTCTTTCATCTCTATTTTTTTCTTTTTCTCAAGATCATAGCAAGAAAGCAAAGCCCTCAACTCAAAACTACTCTTTATTATATAACTCTCGGACTCGATTACATAGAGGGAACACAAAGCAAAACTCAAAACTAGATCATACTAAAAACTTTATTCTACTACCAAGATATAGCCAAAAGGATCGAACTAAGAAAAATGATAAAGGTAAAGATGTGATGGTGATACGATACCGGGGCACCTCCCCCGAGCTTGGAACAAGCCAAGGGGAGTGCCCTTACCCATATACTCAGGTTTCTTTCTTCCGAGGTGGTGATGATGGAGTTGTTGATGTTGTGGGCTTGTCCTCTATCTTCCAGGGCATAGGTTCACCGTCATAAAAAGATGAACGAGTCTCCGGAATCCTCAAGTCTGCAGCCAAACTCATCCTCTTAAATCAATATTCATACTCACAGTTCTGGTTCTGCAGGTCATAGATCTGGGCTTGGAGATGCTCGATTTTCTCATGAAGCTTGAAGATGGCCTTCCCAATCTCACTAGCATCCAGCTTGTGGTCACGGGTAAAATCCATGATCATGGAGTGATTGGCGTTGAGTCCGCGCTCCACCATCCCTTTGCACTTGAACACCTCTTGCTCCACCGCTTCGAGCCTGGACTCGACGCTTCCGGTCCTTCTTGGTCCTTGAACATCATGAATGTGAAGCACCCCCTCATGCATCTCGATGGTTTAAGGGTGTTGCGGCACCTCCGCAAGGTACGGGTTGATGACCTTCTCGAAGAACTTGTCCTTGGGGGCGCTTGGAGACATCATGGCGATCTAAATCTGTCAGGAAAAAACAGCCCAAAACAAGAACAGAGGATATTGCCGTGGTACGGTGGTCAAAACCTTCGGGAGATTATATAATGAATTTTTACAGACCAAAAGAAGTATACTGCAAGAAAACGGAGTCCGGAGGACACACGAGGTGGCACAAGCCTGGGAGGCGCGCCCAGGGGGTAGGGTGCACCCCCATGGCTTGTCGCCTCCTCGTGCACTTTTCGCACTACTTTTTATTTCCCTAATTTTTGAAATATTCCAAAACGAAGTAAAATTGCCTTTGGAAAAGTTTTGGAGTCGGTTTACTTACCGTATCACATACCTATTCCTTTTCGGGGGTTCTGGAGCGTTCTGGTAGGTCTCTGATGACCCACAAGTATAGGGGATCAATCGTAGTCCTTTCAATAAGTAAGAGTGTCGAACCCAACGAGGAGCAGAAGGAAATGACAAGCGGTTTTCAGGAAGGTAATGTCTGCAAGCACTGAAATTATAAGTAATGAGTAGTTTGGTAGCAAGATAAGTTGTAACGAGCAAGTAACGGTAATGGTAACAAAAGTACAGCAAGGTAGCCCAATCCTTTTGAGGCAAAGGACCTGCCAAAATGGTCTCTTATGATAAGCAAAGCGTTCTTGAGGGTACACGGGAATTTCATCTAGTGACTTTCATCATGTTGGTTTGATTTGTGTTCGCTACTTTGATAATTTGATATGTGGGTGGACCGGTGCTTAGGTGCTGTTCTTACTTGAACAAACCTCCTACTTATGATTAACCCCCTCGCAAGCATCCGCAACTACGAGAAAAGTATTAAGAATAAATCTAGACATAGCATTAAACTTTTGGATCCAAATCAGTCCCTTACGAAATAGCGCATAAACTAGGGTTTAAGCTTCTGTCACTCTCGCAACCCATCATCTAATAACTACTCCACAATGCATTCCCTTAGGCCCAAATATGGTGAAATGTCATGTAGTCGACGTTCACATGACACCACTAAGGGAATCACAACATACATATCATCAAAATATCGAACACATATCAAGTTCACATGATTACTTGCAACAAGATTTCTCCCGTGACCTCAAGAACAAAAGTAACTACTCACTAATGATAATCATGCTCAAGATCAGAGGGGTATTAAATAGCATAATGGATCTGAACATATAATCTTCCACCAAATAAACCATATAGTAATCAACTACAAGATGTAATCAACACTACTAGTCACCCACAAGTACCAATCTATAGTTCCAGTACAAAGATTGAACACAAGAGATGAACTAGGGTTTGAGAGGAGATGGTGCTGTTGAAGATGTTGATGGAGATTGCCCTCCCCAAGATGGGAGAGTTGTTGGTGATGATGATGACGATGATTTCCCCCTCCGGGCGGGAAGTTCCCCCGGCGGAATCGCTCCGTCGGAGGGCAAAAGTGCTCCTGCCCAAGTTCCACCTCGAGACGGAGGCACTTCATCCCGAAAGTCCTCTATTTATTTTTTCTAGGTAAAAATGACTTATATACCAGAAGAGGGGCACCGGAGGTGGGCCGAGGAGGGCACAACCCACCAGGGCACGCCTGGGCTCCCTGGCGCGCCCAGGTGGGTTGTGCCCACTTGGTGGGCCCCCTCTGGTAGTTATTTGCTCCAATAATTCTTATTTATTCCATAAAAAATCCTTGAATAATTTCAGCTCATTTGGAGTTGCGCAGAATAGGTAGCCTGACATAGCTTTTTCAGGTCCAGATTTCTAGCTGCCGGAATTCTCCCTCTTTGTGTGAACCTTGCATATTATGAGAGAAAAGGCATTAGAATTACTCCAAAAAGCATTATTATGCATAAAAACATCATAAATAACAGTAGGAAAACATGATGCAAAATGGACGTATCAACTCCCCCAAGCTTAGACCTCGCTTGTCCTCAAGTGAAAACCGAAATCGAAAAACATGTCCACATGCTTAGAGAGAGAGAGGTGTCGATAAAAACAAAATACCGACATAGAAGCATCATGTATATTATTATAACAACAACAAAATTTAACATAGAACTTTATCATATAACTTTTATCATAAACTTCTCATGAAAAAGTAACAATTCATCACAACACCGAAGTACAAAGCATAAACTCTATTGGAAACCAACAAACTATGTTCTCAGTCAACTTTGCAAGTACAATTCATCATCTTTTCAGGAAGGGTCACGTATCTGAGCCTTTTTAGCAAGTCCACATACTCAACCATCATATAGTCTTCTATGATTGCTAACACTCACCGCATACACATGAGCAAAATGTTTCAACCGGACACATAGAAAGATAGGGGCTTATAGTTTCGCCTCCCAACATACTCACCTCGAGGGTGATGTCAACAATAATAACTCATGCTACTCATATCCAACTGGATATATGTGCCTAGATCTTTCCTCACCACATGATGCTTGCCAAAAGAGAAAATAAAAAGGAATAGAGAGAAGAACTTTGACTCTTGCATAAAAGTAAATACATAAAAGTAAAAGATAGGCCCTTCGCGGATGGAAGCAGAGGTTGCCATGCGCTTATTTGTTTGTATGCCCAATCTCTTAGTGCAAAAGAACGTCACGTTATATTGCCCCTTGTGATAGCAACCTTTATTATGCAGTCTGTCGCTTTTATTCTTTGCCATCACAAGTTCGTACAATGCTGAATTTTCTCTTACACTAAATGATCCAACACTTTTAGAAGCAATTTTTATTGCCTTTTTGCACCGATGACAACTTACTCGAAGGATGTTACTCAATCCATAGGTAGGTATGGTGGACTCTCAAAATAAGATTTGGGTTTAAAGGTTTTTGGATGCACAAGTAGTATCTCTACTTAGTGCAGAATTTTTGGCTAGCAAAGATGGGGGCAAGCACCACATGTTAAAGGATCTATGACAATATAACTTCTATGTGAATATGAACAAACAGGAATCATTATGTTGTCTTCCTTGTCCAACGTCAACAATTTTGGCATATAATATTTTGATGGGGGCTCACAATTACAAAAGATGTCCAAGATAGTATATTTGCATGTGAATCTTCTCTTCCCTTATTAATTCTTTCATGAATTGCATCATTGACCAATGCTATGTTTGTCAATCTCCAATAAAATTTTCTACCTATACTCTTCCTTATGTGATGTCATTACTTACCATAAAATTAGCATATGATCTTTTTCATTTATTTCCTTTCTTTTTATTGAACATGAAAGTAAAGAAAACAAAACTCAAACTAAACTTTATTATATATCTCGCACGCGATTACAAAGATAGATCACTAAGCAAACACTCGAAAAGAAAGGATCGAACTAAACTTTTATTCATCTAAAGCAAAAGATAACTATGGATCGAACTAAGATAAGTAAAGGTAAAAGATAGTGGAGGTGATACGATACCGGGGCACCACCCCCAAGCTTGGCACAAGCCAAGGGGAGTGCCCATACCCGATTACTCAATTTTCTTTTGTTGATGAAGAAGGAGGTGGTGGTGATGAAGTGGAGGGTTTGTCTGCCTTTTTCACCAACTTATTTCGAAGGTAAAAATTATCTATCCTTAACTCTTCATTCTCCATCTCAAGCTTTATTATCCTCTTGCATAATGCCTCCATGCTTTCATGCTTGAAACGAGGAGGGACTGGTTCATCTTCATCTTCTTCATCGGAGAACCATATATAGGGATAGGTATCCTTGAAGATATTTTTATCTAAAGGCTGATAAGAAACTGGACACTCCTCCTCGGAATCTTGAGACGACATATTTTCAGATCTGACAGGAAAACAGCAAGAAAAGAAGAACAAAAGATTTCTCCGCGATATGGTGGTCACTAGGTTCGGGGGGTATATAAAGATTTTTTATCTTGGGAAACAAGCAAACGGAAGAAAACCGGAGTCCGAAAGGTACCCGAGGTGGGCACAACCCACCTGGGCGCGCCTGGCTTGCCAGGCGCGCCCTAGTGTCTTGTGCCCACCAGGGGTGCCTTCCTGGTTGTTTCTTATTTTCCTAATTTTTGTTATATTCCAAAACAGAAAAAAATATTTTTGCGGATTTTTCGGAGTCCGTTTACTTACCGTATCACGTACCTCCTTTTTTCCATGATTCTGGAGTGTTCCGAAAGGTTTCCTTTATGTGTTCTTCCGGTGTCATGGTTTGGATAATATTGCTTTCAACATTAATGGGCGTACCTGAGATATAATGGTTTATTCTTTGCCCATTGACAGCCTTCGGGTTAGTACCTTCGGCATTATTTATCTTGATGGCTCCGGATCGATAAACCTACTGGATAACATAAGGTCCTTCCCATTTGGAGAGGAGTTTTCCTGCAAAGAATTTGAAACGGGAGTTGTACAAAAGAACATATTCTCCAACTTTGAACTCACGCTTTTGGATTCTTTTGTCATGCCATCTTTTAACTTTTTCTTTAAATAACTTGGCATTTTCATAGGCTTGGGTTCTCCATTCATCTAGTGAGCTAATATCAAATAACCTCTTTTCACCGGCAAGTTTGAAATCATAGTTGAGTTCTTTAATTGCCCAATATGCTTTATGTTCTAACTCAAGAGAAATGACAAGCTTTTCCATAAACCATTTTATACGGAGACATACCCATAGGATTTTTATATGCTGTTCTATAAGCCCAAAGTGCATCATCTAACTTCTTAGACCAATTCTTTCGGGACCTATTGACAGTTTTTTGTAATATTAATTTTATTTCTCTATTGCTAAGTTTAACTTGACCACTAGACTGAGGATGATAAGGTGATGCAATTCTATGGTTAACATCATATTTACCAAGCATTTTACGGAAAGCACCATGAATAAAATGTGAACCACCATCAGTCATTAAATATCTAGGGACTCCAAACCTTGGGAAAATGACTTCCTTAAGCATTTTAATAGAGGTGTTGTGATCAGCACTACTAGTTGGAATAGCTTCTACCCACTTAGTAAGATAATCAACAGCAACCAAAATATGTGTATACCCATTAGAGGAAGGAAAAGGTCCCATGTAATCAAATCCCCAAACATCAAATGGTTCAACAGCAAGAGAATAATTCATAGGCATTTCCTGACGCTTACCAATATTACCAATTCTTTGACATTCATCACAAGATAACACAAACTTACGAGCATCCTTGAAGAGAGTAGGCCAATAAAAACAAGATTGCAATACCTTGTGAGCAGTTCTATCTCCCGCATGATGTCCTCCATTAGCTTCGGAGTGACATTTCCGTAGGATTTGTCTCTGTTCATGCTCAGGTACACAACATCTAATAATACCATCTACTCCTTCTTTATAAAGATGTGGGTCATCCCAAAAGTAATGTCTTAAATCATAGAAGAATTTTTTCTTTTGTTGGTATGTGAAGCTAGGTGGTATATATTTAGCAATAATATAATTGGCATAGTTAGCATACCAAGGAGTGTTATGAGAAACATTTATTGCAGCTAATTGTTCATCAGGAAAACTATCATTAATAGGTTGTGGGTCATCAAGAATATTTTCTAACCTAGACAAGTTATCAGCCACGGGGTTCTCAGCTCCCTTTCTATCAGTGATATGTAAATCAAATTCTTGTAGCAAAAGAACCCATCTAATAAGTCTAGGTTTAGCATCCTTCTTTTCCATAAGATATTTTATAGCAGCATGATAGGTGTGAACAGTCACTTTAGAATCAACAATGTAAGATCTAAATTTATCACAAGCAAACACCACTGCTAAGAATTCTTTTTCAGTAGTAGCATAATTTCGTTGAGCACTATCCAGAGTTTTACTAGCATAATGAATAACATTTAATTTCTTATCGACTCTTTTCCTAGAACAACACCAACAATATAATCACTAGCATCGCACATAATTTCAAAAGGCAAGTTCCAATCAGGTGGTTGAACAATAGGTGCAGAAATCAAGGCTTTCTTAAGTGTTTCAAAGGCTTCTACACAATCATCATCAAAAACAAATGGAACATCCTTCTGTAAAAGATTTGTAAGAGGCCTAGAAATTTTAGAGAAGTCTTTAATAAACCTCCTATAGAAACCAGCATGACCGAGGAAACTATGAATACCTTTGATATCTTTAGGGCATGGCATTTTCTCAATTGCATCAACTTTAGCTTTATCCACCTCAATACCTCGTTCAGAAATTTTATGTCCCAAGACAATACCTTCATTAACCATAAAGTGGCACTTCTCCCAATTCAAGACGAGATTAGTTTGCTCACATCTCTGCAAAACTCGATCAATGTTGCTTAAGCAATCATCAAAAGAAGTTCCGTAAACGAAAAAATCATCCATGAAAACCTCAACAATCTTTTCACAAAAATTAGAGAATATAGCAGTCATACATCTTTTAAAAGTAGCAGGTGCATTGCATAAACCAAAAGGCATACATCTATAAGCATAAGTTCCAAAAGGGCAAGTAAAGGTGGTTTTCTCTTGATCAGGTTGTGAGACAGGTATTTGAGAAAAACCGGAATATCCATCAAGAAAGCAAAAATGTGTGTGCTTTGATAGTCTTTCTAACATTTGATCAATAAAAGGCAGAGGGTAATGATCTTTTCTAGTAGCTTTATTTAGTTTTCTAAAATCAATTACCATTCTGTAGCCAGTGACAATTCTTTGTGGAATAAGTTCATTTTTATCATTAGGAACAACGGTAATACCTCCCTTTTTAGGGACACAATGAACAGGACTTACCCATCTACTATCAGCTATGGGATAGATTATACCTGCTTCCAGAAGCTTCAGTATTTATGTTCTTACCACTTGTTTCATTTTAGGATTTAAACGTCGTTGGTGATCAACAACGGGTTTAGCATCAGGCTCCATATTAATTTTATGCTGACATAGAGTGGGACTAATGCCCTTTAAATCATCAAGAGTATATCCAATGGTAGCTCGGTGCTTCTTCAAAACCTTCAATAATCTTTCTTCTTCATGTTCTGAAAGGTTAGCACTAATAATAACAGGATAAATCTTTTTCTCATCAAGATAAGCATATTTCAAAGTGTCTGGCAATTGTTTTAATTCAAACACAGGATCACCTTTAGGTGGAGGAGGACCTCCTAGAGTTTCAATTTCATTTCTTTCATGCAGATGCATATCATTTTCATGGTCTAGCAAATATTGTTCTAGTGGATCAGTAGGAGGCACAACAATAGAAGCAAGACCAATTATTTCATCCTTACTAGGCAATTCTTCCTTATGATGTTTTCTACTAAACTTGGAAAAATTAAACTCATGAGACTCATCACCAAAACTAACACCGACGATTTGTTTCTCACAATCTATTTTAGCATTGACGGTGTTCAAGAAATGTCTACCAAAGATAATGGGACAAAAGTCATCTTGTGGGGAACCAAGAACTAGAAAATCAGTAGGGTATTTTATTTTTCCACACAATACTTCAACATCTCTAACAATCCCAAGTGGTGTGATGGTATCCCTATTAGCAAGTTTAATAGTAACATCTATGTCTTCTATTTCAGCGGGTGCTATATCATTCATAATTTCTTGATATAAGGTAAAAGGAATGGCACTCACGCTAGCACCCATGTCACATAAACCATGATAACAGTGATCTCCTATTTTAACTGAGACAACAGGCATGCCAACAACGGGTCTATGTTTATCTTTTTCATCGGGTTTGGCAATTCTAGCAGCTTCATCACAGAAGTAAATAACATGCCCATCTGTATTTTCAACCCAGAGACCTTTAACCATAGCAACACTAGGTTCTACTTTGATTTGTTCAGCAGGTTTGGAAGTTCTAATATAACTTTTGTTGACCACAGTTGAGACTTTAGCATGTTCCTTTATCCTAACAGGGAAAGGTGGGTTTTCAATATAAGCAGTAGGCACAACTCGATCAACATTGTAAATAATAGTTTCATCTTTAGCTATTACTGGTTCTTTAATTTCTTCTTTGATAGGTGGGTGATATTTAAACCACTTCTCCTTAGGGAGGTCAACATGAGTAGCAAATGATTCACAAAAGGAGGCTACTATCTCAGAGTCAAGTCCATATTTAGTGCTAAACTTTTGAAAAGCATCAGTATTCATAAAAGATTTAACACAATCATACTTGAGCTTAATACCTGACTCTTTACCTTCGTCGAGTTCCCAATCTTCAGAGTTGTGTTTAATTCTTTCTAAAAGATCCCACCGGAAGTCAATAGTCTTCTTCATAAAGGAACCAGTACAAGAAGTATCAAGCATGGATCGATCATCACGAGAAAGCCGAGCATAAAAATTCTGAATAATAATTTCTCTTGAGAGCTCATGATTGGGGCATGAATATAATATTGACTTAAGCCTCCCCCAAGCAAGAGCGATACTTTCTCCTTCACGAGGCCAACAATTATATATGTAATTCCGATCACGATGAACTAGATGCATAGGATAATTTTTTTGGTGAAATTCCAATTTCAATCGATTCCAATTCCAAGATCCAATATCATCGCATAGCCTATACCATGCCAATGCCTTTCCCTTCAAAGATAAAGGGAAAACCTTCTTCTTAGCTTCATCTCCGGGTAAACCTGCAAGCTTAAATAATCCACAAATTTCATCCACATATATCAAGTGCATATCAGGATGTTCGGTTCCATCTCCTGCATAAGGATTAGCTAGCAGTTGTTCTATTATACCCAAAGGAATTTCATAACCAATATTTTCAGTAGGTGCAGTAGGTTGAGGGGTAACTAGTTGTGGTTCCGGTCGAGGTGAAGATACCCCGAACAAACCCCTCAAATGATTGTTCTCCATAGTAACAAGTGACAATAAATTTCAGCATGTAGTAATAATTTTTCCTTACCGATTTCCACTTACCAAGAGCGCTTCACTCCCCGGAAATGGTGCCAGAAAAGAGCCTTGATGACCCACAAGTATAGGTGATCAATCATAGTCCTTTCGATAAGTAAGAGTGTCGAACCCAATGAGGAGCAGAAGGAAATGACAAGCGGTTTTCAGCAAGGTAATGTCTGCAAGCACTGAAATTATAAGTAACGAGTAGTTTGGTAGCAAGATAATTTATAACGAGAAAGTAACGGTAATAATAACAAAAGTGTAGCAAGGTAGCCCAATCCTTTTGAGGCAAAGGACAGGCCAAAATGGTCTCTTATGATAAGCAAAGCGTTCTTGAGGGGGCACGGGAATTTCATCTAGTGACTTTCATCATGTTGGTTTGATTTGTGTTCACTACTTTGATAATTTGATATGTGGGTGGACCGGTGCTTAGGTGTTGTTCTTACTTGAACAAACCTCCTACTTATGATTAACCCCCTCGCAAGCATCCGCAACTATGAGAAAAGTATTAAGAATAAATCTAACCATAGCATTAAACTTTTGGATCCAAATCAGTCCCTTACGGAATAGCGCATAAACTAGGGTTTAAGCTTCTGTCACTCTCGCAACCCATCATCTAATAACTACTCCACAATGCATTCCCTTAGGCCCAAATATGGTGAAATGTCATGTAGTCGACGTTCACATGACACCACTAAGGGAATCACAACATACATATCATCAAAATATCAAACACATATCAAGTTCACATGATTACTTACAACAAGATTTCTCCCGTGACCTCAAGAACAAAAGTAACTACTCACTAATGATAATCATGCTCAAGATCAGAGGGGTATTAAATAGCATAATGGATCTGAACATATAATCTTCCACCAAATAAACCATATAGTAATCAACTACAAGATGTAATCAACACTACTAGTCACCCACAAGTACCAATCTATAGTTCTGGTACAAAGATTGAACACAAGAGATGAACTAGGGTTTGAGAGGAGATGGTGCTGTTGAAGATGTTGATGGAGATTGCCCTCCCCAAGATGGGAGAGTTGTTGGTGATGATGATGACGATGATTTCCCCCTCCGGGCGGGAAGTTCCCCCGGCGGAATCGCTCCGTCGGAGGGCAAAAGTGCTCCTGCCCAAGTTCCACCTCGAGACGGTGGCGCTTCATCCCGAAAGTCCTCTATTTATTTTTTTTAGGTCAAAATGACTTATATACCAGAAGAGGGGCACCGGAGGTGGGCCGAGGGGGGCACAACCCACCAGGGCGCGCCTGGGCTCCCTGGCATGCCCAGGTGGGTTGTGCCCACCTGGTGGGCCCCCTTTGGTAGTTATTTCCTCCAATAATTCTTATTTATTCCTTAAAAATTCATCGGGAAGTTTCAGCTCATTTGGAGTTGTGCAGAATAGGTAGCCTGACGTAGCTTTTTCAGGTCCAGATTTCCAGCTGCCGGAATTCTCCCTCTTTGTGTGAACCTTGCATATTATGAGAGAAAAGGCATTAGAATTACTCCAAAAAGAATTATTATGCATAAAAACATCATAAATAATAGTAGGAAAACATGATGCAAAATGGACGTATCAGTCTCCCTTATGTACTCCTCCGGTGTTATGCTATTAATAATATTGGTTTCTACATTTATTGGAGTACCTGAGATATAATGTTTGATTCTTTGCCTGTTTACCACCTTCGGGTTATTGTCCTCGGTGTTGTTGATCTTGATGGCACCGGAACGATAAACTTCCTCGATAATGTAAGGCCCTTCCCATTGAGAGAGAAGTTTTCCTGCAAATAATCTTAAACGAGAATGGTATAGCAAGACATGGTCACCTACATTGAATTCACGCTTTTGCATCCTTTTGTCATGCCATCTTTTAACCTTTTCTTTAAACAATTTGGCGTTCTCATTGGCTTGGGTTCTCCATTCATCAAGTGAGCTAATGTCAAATAACCTCTTCTCACCGGCAAGTTTGAAATCATAGTTGAGCTCTTTAATTGCCCAATAAGCTTTATGTTCTAGTTCGAGAGGTAAGTGACATGCTTTTCCATAAACAATTTTATATGGAGACATACCCATAGGATTCTTATAAGCAGTTCTATAAGCCCATAATGCATCATCAAGTTTCTTAGACCAATTCTTTCTAGATCTATTAACAGTCTTTTGCAAGATCAATTTTATTTATGTATTACTCAATTCTACTTGACCACTAGACTGAGGATGATAAGGAGATGCAATTCTATGGTTAACATCATACTTAGCAAGCAATTTGCGGAAGGCACCATGAATAAAGTGTGAACCACCATTAGTCACTAAATATCTTGGGACCCCAAACCTCAGAAAATGACGTTTTTAAGCATTTTAATGGAGGTGTTATGATCAGCACTACTAGTTGGAATAACTTCTACCCACTTAGTAACGTAATCAACAACAACCAAAATATGTGTATACCCATTGGAGGAAGGAAAAGGTCCCATGTAATCAAATACCCAAACATCAAATGGTTTAATAACAAGTGAATAATTCATAGGCATTTCCTGACATCTACTAATATTACCAATTCTTTGGCATTCATCACAAGACAAGACAAACTTACGAGCATCCTTAAAAAGAGTAGGCCAATAAAAACCAGATTGTAAAACCTTGTGTGCAGTTCTATCATCAGCATAGTGCCCTCCGAAGGCCTCGGAGTGACACTTGTGTAGGATCTGTTCCTGTTCATGCTCAGGTACACAATGTCTAATAACACCATCTACTCCTTCTTTATAAAGGTGTGGGTCATCCCAAAAGTAATGTCTTAAATCATAGAAAAACTTTTTCTTTTGTTGGTATGTGAAACTAGGTGGTAAAAATTTAGCAACAATATAATTAGCATAGTCTGCATACCATGGGGTACTACGAGAAGCATTTATAACAACTAATTGTTCATCAGGAAAGCTATCATCAATAGGTAGTGGGTCATCAAGAATATTTTCTAACCTAGACAAGTTGTCTGCTACGGGGTTCTCAGCTCCCCTTCTATCAGTAATATGTAAATCAAATTCTTGCAGCAAGAGAACCCATCTAATAAGTCTAGGTTTAGCATCTTTCTTTTCCATAAGATATTTAATAGCAGCATGATCAGTGTGAACAGTTACTTTAGAATCAACAATATAAGATCTGAACTTATCACAAGCAAATACAACTGCTAAAAATTCCTTTTCAGTAGTAGCATAATTTCTTTGAGCACTGTCTAGAGTTTTACTAGCATAATGGATAACATTTAATTTCTTATCAACTCTTTGTCCTAGAACAGCACCAACAGCATAATCGCTAGCATCACACATAACTTCAAAGGGTAGGTTCCAATCAGGTGGTTGAACAATAGGTGCAGAGATTAAGGCTTTCTTAAGTATTTCAAATGCTTCTAAACAATCATCATAAAAAATGAATGGAACATCTTTTTGCAAGAGATTAGTAAGAGGCTTAGAAATTTTAGAGAAGTCTTTAATAAATCTCCTATAGAAACCAGCATGACCAAGGAAACTTCTTATACCTTTGATATCTTTAGGACATGATATTTTTTCAATAGCATCAACTTTAGCTTTATCAACTTCAATACCTCTTTCGGAGATTTTATGCCCCAAGACAATACCTTCACTAACCATAAAGTGGCACTTCTCCCAATTCAAGACAAGATTAGTTTCTTCACATCTCTGCAAAACTCGATCAAGGTTGCTTAAGCAATCATCAAAAGAAGTTCCGTATACGGAGCAATCATCCATGAAAACCTCAACAATCTTTTCACAAAAGTCAGAGAATATAGCAGTCATACATCTTTGAAAAGTAGCAGGTGCATTGCATAGACCAAAAGGCATACGTCTATAAGCAAAGGTATCAAAAGGGCATGTAAAAGTAGTTTTTTCCTGATCCTCTTGTGACACAGGTATTTGAGAAAAACCAGAACAACCATCTAGAAAGCAGAAATGTGTATGTTTTGATAGTCTTTCTAGCATTTGATCAATGAAAAGGTAGAGGATAATGGTCTTTCCTAGTAGCTTTATTTAATTTTCTAAAATCAATTACCATTCTATAACGTGTAACAATTCTTTGCGGGATCAATTCATTCTTATCATTAGGAACAACAGTAATACCTCCCTTCTTAGGGACACAATGAACGAGACTCACCCATCTACTATCAGCAATAGGATAGATTATACCTGCTTCCAGAAGCTTTAATATTTCATTTCTTACCACTTCTTTCATCTTAGGATTCAACCGTCGCTGGTGATCAATGACTGGTTTAGCATCAGGTTCCATATTAATTTTGTCCTGACATAGAGTGGGACTAATGCCCTTAAGATCATCAAGAGTATATCCAATAGCTGCACGGTGCTTCCTCAGAGTTTTCAATAACTTCTTTTCCTCATGCTCTGAAAGGTTAGCACTAATAATAACAGGATATATCTTCTTCTCATCGAGATAAGCATATTTCAAAGTATCAGGTAATTGTTTAAGCTCAAACACAGGATCACTCTTGGGTGGTAGAGGATCTCCAAGAGTCTCAACAGGTAAATTGTGTTTCAAAATAGGCATTTGTTTAAAGAATATCTCATCTATTTCATTTCTTTCATTCATGAACATATCATTTTCATGGTCTAGCAAATATTGTTCTAAAGGATCAGTGGGAGGCACAAAAATAGAATCAAGACCAATAATTTCATCTTTACTAGGCAATTCTTTATCATGGGGTTGTCTACAAAATTTGGAGAAATTAAACTCATGAGACACATCCCCGAAACTTACACTAACAGTTTCTTTCTCACAATCTATTTTAGCATTAACAGTGTTCAAGAAAGGTCTACCAAATATAATGGGACAAAAATCATCTTGTGGGGAACCAAGAACTAGAAAATTAGTAGGGTATTTCCCACACAAGACTTCAACATCTCTAACAATCCCAATTGGTGAGATAGTATCTCTATTAGCAAGCTTAATAGTAACATCAATATCTTCTATTTCAGCATGTGCAATATCATTCATAATTTCTTGATATAGAGTAAAGGAAATTGCACTCACACAAGCACCCAAATCACATAAGCCATGATAACAATGATCTCCTATTTTAACAGAGACAACAGGCATGCCAACAACAGGTCTATGTTTATCTTTTTCATCGGGTTTAGCAATTCTAGCAGCTTCATCACAGAAATAAATAACATGCCCATCAATATTATCGACCAAGAGATCTTTAACCATAGCAATACTAGTTTCAACTTTAGTTTGTTCAGGGGGTGTAGGTGTTCTAGTATAACTCTTAGGAACTACAGCTGAAGTTTTAGCATGTTCTTTTATCCTAATAGGAAAAGGTGGTTTCTCAATATAAGCAGTAGGAATAACAAGATCAACATTATAAGCAATGGTTTCTTCTTCAGCTTTAATGGGTTCTACTATTTTTACTTCAATGGGAGGATGATATTTAAACCAATTCTCCTTAGGGAGATCAACATGAGTAGCAAATGATTCACAGAAAAAAGCTACTATCTCAGAGTCAAGTCCATATTTAGTGCTAAATTCACGAAAAGCATCGGTATCCATAAAAGATTTAACACAATCAAACTTAAGGTTTATACCTGACTCCTTACCTTCGTCGAGCTCCCAATCTTCAGAGTTGCGTTTAATTATTTCCAAGAGATCCCATTTGAATTCAATGGTCTTCTTCATAAAAGAACCAGTATAAGAAGTATCGAGCATGGATTGATCATTACAAGAAAGCCGAGCATAAAAGTTTCGAATAATAATTTCTCTTGAGAGCTCATGATTGGGGCATGAATATAACATTGACTTAAGCCTCCCCCAAGCTTGAGCGATAATTTCTCCTTCACGAGGCCAAAAATTATATATATAAATCTGATCACGATGAACCAGATGCATAGGATAAAACTTCTGATGAAATTCCAATTTCAATGGGTTGAAATTCCAAGCTCCAATATCATCACATAGCCTATACCATGTCAATGAATTTCCCTTCAAAGATAAAGGGAAGGCTTTCTTCTTGCCATCATCCTCGGGCAAACCTGCAAGCTTAAATAATCCACAAACTTCATCCACATAGATTAGATGCAAATCAGGATGTAAAGTTCCATCTCCTGCATAAGGATTAGCTCGTAGTTTCTCTATCATACCCGAAGGAATTTCATAATAAATATTTTCAGTAGGTGCAGTAGGTTGAGGGGCAACTCTTTGCTCTTCCGGTCGAGGTGAAGATACCCCAAACAAACCCCTCAAAGGATGATTCTCCATGGTGACAAGTGACAATAAATTTCAGCACGCAATATAAATGTTTCCTTACCAAATTCCACTTACCAAAGGCGCTTCACTCCCCGGCAACGGTGCCAGAAAAGAGTCTTGATGACCCATGAGTATAGGGGATCTATCATAGTCCTTTTGTTAAGTAAGAGTGTCGAACCCAACGAGGAGTAGAAGGAAATGACAAGCGGTTTTCAGCAAGGTATTTTCTGCAAGCACTGAAATTATCGGTAACAGATAGTTTGGTGATAAGATATTTCGTAATGGGTAACAAGTAAAAAGTGTAACAAAGGTGCAGCAAGGTGGCCCAATCCTTTTTGTAGCAAAGGATAAGCTTGGACAAACTCTTATGTATAACAAAGCGCTCCCGAGGACACATGGGAATTATTGTCAAGTTAGTTTTCATCATGCTCATATGATTCGCGTTCATTACTTTCATAATTTGATATGTGGGTGGACCGGTGCGTCGGTGTTGTGCTTACTTGGACAAGCCTCCCACTTATGATTAACCCCTCTCACAAGCATCCGCAACTACAAAAGAAGAATTAAGATAAATCTAACCATAGCATGAAACATGTGGATCCAAATCAGCCCCTTACAAAGCAACACATAAACTAGGGGTTAAGCTTCTGTCACTCTAGCAACCCATCATCTACTTATTACTTCCCAATGCCTTCCCCTAGGCCCAAATCATGGTGAAGTGTCATGTAGTCGACGTTCACATAACACAACTAGAGGAAAGACAACATACATCTTATCAAAATATCGAACGAATACCAAACTCACATGATTACTTATAACAAGACTTCTCCCATGTCCTCAGGAACAAACATAACTACTCACAAATCATATTCATGTTCAAGATCAGAGGGGTATTGAATATCATTAAGGATCTGAACATATGATCTTCCACCAAATAAACCAACTAGCATCAACTACAAGGAGTAATCAACACTACTAGCAACCCAAAAGTACCAATCTGAGGTTTTGGGACAAAGATTGAATACAAGAGATGAACTAGGGTTTGAGAGGAGATGGTGCTGGTGAAGATGTTGATGGAGATTCACCCTCCCTTGATGAGAGGATCTTTGGTGATGACGATGGCTTCAATTTCCCCCTCCCGGAGGGAAGTTTCCCCGGCAGAATAGCTCCGCCGGAGCCCTAGATTGCTTCTTCCCAGGTTTCGCCTCGAGATGGTGGCGCTTCGTCCCGAAAGCTTACTTCTGATTTTTTCCAGGTAAAAACCCTTCATATAGCAGAAGATGGACACCGGAGACCTGTCAGGGCGCCCACAAGCCCTAGGGGCGCGCCCCCAGGCTCGTGGCCACCTGGTGGGTCCCCTCTGGTATTTTCTTCGCCCAATAATTCTTATATATTCCAAAATAATTCTTCGTAAATTTTCAGGACTTTTGGAGTTGTGCAGAATAGATCTCTCAGATTTGGTCCTTTCTGATCCAGAATTCCAGCTGCCGACATTCTCCCTCTTTGTGTAAACCTTGTAAAATAAGAGAGAAAAGGCATAAGTATTGTACCATAATGTGTAATAACAGCCCATAATGCAATAAATATCAACATAAAAGCATGATGCAAAATGGACTTATCAGTGTCCCCGGCAAGGAAGAAGAGGGCAGGGACACAGGGAGCGGCTAGGCGATGCCCTGGTCACCACCGCTAGGGCCAGAGGAACACGGCAAGAGGGACACCGGCAGGGAAGATGAAGCTGGAGTCCACGAGGAAGCCTGCCGGGGTCCGGCTGGTGGAAGCGGAGTCGACCAGGCCAAGCCCCCCCGGCAAATCGCTCTGCCGGGGGTCCGGCTACAGATGGCGGTGCTGCCGGTGCCTAGCTGACGGTGACGGTGCGACGAACGCTCAGCTGGAGTCCGAGCCGCCGTCCTCCCGCTTGGCGCCTCTGTCTTCGCCATTAGTGTCCTCTTTGTCGCTGTCGCTCGAGGAGGAGCTTTCGTCATTGGTCGAGCTCTCTGCGCATCACCCTAAGCGAGCACCCGAACACCGGAAGACCTTGATGGAGAGCAGATCAGCCTAGCTTAAAATGAAGAACATGCCCCTCCACCAAACTATGGGCACATGCAAAAGTTTTCTAGCCACGCCGGAGAAGCATGACATGAGGCGCGGGGAACTCGACGTCCACCTGCATGTTGCCATTACAGCAACCTCTCATGTGCAGCTTCAACCCATGCGGCTGTTCAACCTCCATCACCCTTGCAAAAGGGCCAGGAAGCCAAAGACGGCTCGTGGGGGCTCGCGCAGCCGGATGATGAACTCCAGCGGCGTATCTCCAACATGGCCCTCCATTGGGGCCAGAGCAGCCGGGGGAGGAGCGATAGGAGTGCCACTGCGTCCTCCTCGGCCCCGAGCACCGCACCGGCCACGACCATGTCCCACAGCTCCGCCTTGCCCACTAGATCCTACCCCGACGTCATCAGCTGGGGCAGAGATGCGGTGCCGAGAGGAGGCCCTTGTCGCCGCCGCCGGAGCTCGAGCGCGCCCTCTTCCCCTCACCATAGTGGGAGAAGGGCACGATAAGAAGAAGAAGATGCGTGGGTGAGCCCTTCCGTTCACCTATGCGCTCCCTTTTTATAGCGGAGCGTGGCAGGGGGCTGTCTCCCCACCCTCCTGTGGCAACCGCCCCGCTTCACCAATCCGGTTCATCTACGTCACTAACGACGCCCAAAATCGCCGACCGCCCTCCTGCGCCTATCCGTGGTGCCGTGCTTTCTGCCATGGCACTCATTCCTATGCCCTGCACATCCGCCACCAACCCTACGCAGTGCATGCAGCGTACGTGGCAGAAACAACAGGAGTAGTGGGATGGGTAAAATGGCAGTTACCTCCAAGAACCACGCAGACGCTTCAATCAACTTCTCGTGAACGTGGGCGTCCCTCGGTCCATTGCGTGGGTAGCCCCACGTTGTTCGACACCGCACGACTCGCAGGAAACCTGGGAATCGATTCAATTTTAGGTTAATGAAGAAGCAAAGAAGATCTCAGAAACCTGGATCCAGCCGCAGCTTGGTCAGGGTGCCCGCCTGCGCATTGTTAGGGCCTACCCCAATGATGCCCGACATCATGTGTGGGCCAAGCCTGGGGGCTCCTGTCGGTGCAACAAACATCGCATTTGTCGATCGAGCTCATGCACAGGCGTGCTAACGATCATACATCCAGCACCAATGCATGACACAAGGACAAGCCGGAAAAGCCGCTCTTCCTGAGATCAAGGAGAGCATTAAGAAGAACGAGATAGCGGAAGGTCACCTTGGGAAGGCCTCCCTTGTCGGGCAAGAGAGCCTGGCCAGGTCGAGGCCGCCCCAAGGGCAAGTCCGGATTCACCCTGGCAGGCCTGCCGGGGCTGCCAAGATCAAACCCCACCAAGCTCCTTCAACAAGGAACCTCCACCAAGACACCACCGCTCCACCTCACCGCACCCAAGTCACTAATCAGTGCGGTGTCAAGGTGTTAAGCAACCAGGTGGATCCTCTCGAGCACGTGGCAGCCTCAAGGAGAAGATATTAGCTTTATTGACACCCGCCCAGGAGGCGTGTCAAGCTGATAAGAAGAGACAGATAAGCGGCGTGACAGGCTTGCCGGGATTCGCCCTCGGCACGACACCTAGCAGTGCATTTAATGCTCTTTGTCCTAATTGCCAGAGTTAGGCATGATAGCATTGTTAGCTATCTAATCACACCCAAATGACTATTTTGCCACTGTGTTCACCCCTTAACCTATAAAAGGAGGCCCGAGGCAACCTAGCAAATGGTTAGAACACTTCGACCCCCTGCACTTGTAATCTCATGTTGCTCTCCCCGAGGCACCCTTGCCGGGCTAGAGCGCGTCGAGCCTTCGTCCACCTCCAGATTAATCCACCAAAGCAGGAGTAGGGTTTTACACAGCAAAGCGGCCCGAACCTGGGTAAAAGAGAGAGAGTCCATCACCGTGATGTCCCTCACTACTTTTGCTCTTTGTGCAACGCAGCCGTCCCCATGCCGAACAACAAAGGGGCACCCCTGCCCCATAGGTGATTGTGCTTCCACACCGACAAGCACTTGCCGACAAGGTTAGTACCCCTTAGTCCAGGACACCGTCAGTAGCCCTTTAACTTGTCTTCGAAGCCGAGGACGACGGCTTCATCCTCGGACCAATGTTTTCGGCTTTAAAGTCTTCGACTTGGCATGCGAGTTCTTTCTTTATCAGTTTATGCTTGAATCCGAAGAGTGCAATTATTGGGTCTCCTTTTACAGTTTGATCCTTCCGACCATATGCTCTAAGGGTCATACTTCGACATCTGAAGTCTTGAGATCTCTTAGCCTCAAAGGCTTGCCACACAGGTGTGAGTAGTGGTTTTTATCTTACTACTTTTATTGAACCATCACCACCTATAATGCTAATTGAGCCAGTTATTGCGAATCGAATTGTGGCCCGAGACAACTTTCTCATTGGCACGTCCTATCAAATGCAGAGATCGTGCTCCGTTTTTCAAGGGATATCATCAATGAATTGTTTTCACCGATGCGTGCCTAATGGCACAAAGGGTTGGAAGGTGGCGATTCATGTGACGTAGTAAGGGGACTCTTGGTTTTTCACTGGCCTATAAAAGCAAAGGGTGGTAATTTACTTTTCCCCACGCTTCCATCTCCTGCGCCATCGCCTATAGCCTCTAGAGCTCTAGCGCCGCAGATCCATTCCAACACCTCGTCACTTCACCTATGCCTGCATTTCCTCACCAGCAATGGTCGATGCTGAGCTGAAGGGCAAGTGGGTGTCCTCCAATGTCACGGAGGGCACCATCACAGAGCTCCGGGTGGCGGGGTATGATACTTCTCCAACGTATCTATACTTTTTGATTGTTCCATGCTATTATATTATCCATCTTGGATGTTTTATATGCATTTATATGCTATTTTATATCATTTTTTGGGACTAACCTATTAACCTAGTGACCAGTGTCAGTTGCTGTTTTTTTTGCTTGTTTTTGGCTTTTCAGAAAATCAATATTAAACGGGGTCCAAACATGATGATACTTTACGATGATTTTTTATGGATCAGAAGGGACCCACGAAGGTTCAGGAGAAGACCAGAAGAGTCACGAGGGAGAGACAAGCTCATAGGGCGTGCCCCAGGGGGGTGCCCCCTGAGCTTGTGGGCCCCTCGTGGCACCTCTTGACCCAATTCCACCTCTATAAATTCCCAAATATTCCCAATATACCAGAGAGCCACCCGAAACACTTTTTCTGCCATCACAAGCTTCTGTTCTTCCGCGATCCCAACTGGAGGCCTTTTTTGGTACTCTGCCGGAGGGGAATCAATCATGGAGGGCTTCTACATCATCCTTACTGCCCTTTTGATGATGCGTGAGTAGTTCACCACAGACCTATGGGTCCATAGCTAGTAGCTAGATGGCTTCTTCTCTCTCTTTGATCTTCAATACAATGTTCTCCTCGATGTTCTTGGAGTTCTATCCGATGTAATCTTCTTTTGCAGTGTGTTTGTTGGGATCTGATGAATTGTGGGTTTATGATTTGAATATTTATGAATATTAATGCAGTCTTTTCTGAACTTTATTATGCATGATTTTTGTAGCTTTGTATTTCTCTCCGATCTATCTGTTTGGTATGGCCAACTAGATTGATTTATCTTAAGTGAGAGGGGTGCTTTGTAATGGGTTCAATCTTGCGGTGTTCTATCCCAGTGACAAAAAGGGACAAGACGTATGTGTATTTTTTACATTAAGGGTAAAATGATGGGGTTTATTCATATTAATTGGGTTTACTTTGTCTACATCATGTCATCTTGCTTAAGGCTCTGTTTTATACTTAATACGCCAGAGGCATGCTGGATAACAGTCGATGGGTGGAGTAATAGTAGTAGATGCAGGCAGGAGTCGGTCTACTTGTCTCGGACATGACACTTATATACATGATCATTGCATTGAATATCGTCATAACTATGCGCTTTTCTATAAATTGCCCAACAGTAATTTGTTCACCCACCGTATGCTATGTGTTCGAGAGAGAAGCCTCTAGTGAAAACTATGGCCCCTAGGTCTACTTTTATCATATATATAAGAACACAGAAATACCTTGTTGCAATTTATTTTATTTTATTTTATCTTTGCATTTTATCTATCTACCACTACAAGATTTAATCCTTGCAAATAACTGCCGAGGGGATTGACGACCCCCTTGTTCGCGTTGGGTGCACGTATTTGCTTTTGTGTGTGCAAGTTCTGTTCACGAGTCTTTGTGTGATTCTCCTACTGGATTGATAACCTTGGTTCTTAACTAAGGGAAATACTTATCTCTATTGTACTGCATCATCCTCTCCTCCTCGAGGAAATCCCATGCAACTCACAAGTAGCAGAAAGAATTTCTGGCGCCATTGCCGGTAGACATCATCAAAACCTATCAAGTACCTCTGCACAAACTATCATCTACTTGCTGTTATTTTATTTGCCTTTTTATTTTCATCTCCCCCCTCTTCTAATTTTTTTACAAAAACATAAAAATATTTTTATTTGCTCGTTTGCTTGGTTTGTCGCTATGTCTCAAGAAAACACCAAGTTGCATGATTTTTCAAATACTAATAATAATGATTTTATTAGTACCCCAATTGCTCCTCCCACCACTAGTGCGGAGTCATGTGATATTAATGCCACTTTGTTAAATCTTGTTATGAAAAAACAATTTTCTGGTAGTCCTAATGAAGATGCTGCATCCATCTTAATACTTTCTTTGAATTATGTGATATGCAAAAGAAAAAATATGTGGATAATGAATTTGTTAAATTAAAATTATTTCCGCTCTCACTACGAGACCGTGCTAAAACTTGGTTTTCATCCTTGCCTAAAAATAGTATTGATTCTTGGGATAAGTGTAAGGATGTTTTTATTGCCAAGTATTTTCCTCCTGTCAAAATTAGTTCTCTTAGAAATCAAATTATGAATTTTAATCAACTTGAGCATGAACATGTTGCACAATCTTGGGAGAGAATGAAATTAATGATAAGAAATTGTCCCACTCATGGTTTAATTTTATGGATGATTATACAAAATTTCTATGCGGGATTAAACTAGAAAATCTTCTAGACTCTGCTGTAGGTGGTACTTTTATGGAAATCACATTGGGAGAAGCTACAAAACTGTGATGCCCCTGATTCAATCATACACTATTCGTACACGCAAATGTGTACGATCAAGAGGGACTCACGGGAAGATATCACAACACAACTGTAGACACAAATAAAATAATACAAGCTTTATATTACAAGCCAGGGTCTCGAGGGCTCGAATACATAGCTCGATACACAAGAGTCAGCGAAAGCAACAATATCTGAGTATAGACATAAGTAAACAAGGCTGCCTTAAGAAGGCGAGCACAAAAGCAACAACGATCAAAGAGGCAAGGCCTCCTGCCTGGGACCTCCTAACTACTCCTGGTCGTCGGCGGTCTCCACGTAGTAGTAGGCACCCTCGGGGTAGTAGTAGTAGTTGACGGGGGTGGCATCTGGCTCCTGGGATCCACCATCTGGTTGCAACAATCAGAAAGAAGAAAGAAGGGGGAAAGGGGTAGCAAAGCAACCATGAGTACTCATCCAAAGTACTCGCTAGCATCAGATCTACACTAACTATGCATTGGTATCAAGGGAAGGGATGAATCTGTGGACTGAACTGCAGAATGCCAGAATAGAGGGGAAGGCCTAGCCTATCAAAGACTAGCATCTTCAAGCATCTTGCAACATTTAGAAGAGTACAGAATAGCATATTATAATTAACAAGCATGTTGTAGTATTAACGCCCAGAGATCCTTCCTCGACTCCCTGCGAGAAAGCAATCCCGGAGCCATCATATCCATCTCTTGTCTCAAGTATCCATTTCTAGTTGTAATAGATTGGGATACAACTCTGAGCGTCCATTACCATGGACATGACTATTTGAATAGATAATCTTCCTTGCAGGGGTGCACCACATTACCCAACACACTTGATTACTCTGGCTAGACACACTTTACTGGTTCAATGCCCGGCCTCGGAAGATCAACACGTCGCAGCCCTACCTAGGCTCAGCAGAGAGGTCCCCGCCGGTCTACATCCTAAGCACTCCGGGGTCTTGGGCCCATCGCCCATTGCACTCCGGGTCGTTGCGAGCAGGGCGGACCCAGGCACCGCCTCTGTCTTGGATGGTGATGTCGCTTGTACTATGTCGCTATTTCCCCAAAGAGGAAGGGATGATGCAGCACAACTACGGTAGGTATTTCCCTCAGTTATGAAACCAAGGTATCAATCCAGTAGGAGAATTAAGCAACACTATGTAAACGGTACCTGCACACAAAGAAAAAAATACTTGCAACTCGACGCTTATGAGGGGTTGTCAATCCCTCTACGGGTAACGGCGCCAGAAATTGTCAAGTTGACGGGATAAAAATTGTGTAGATTGGATAACAGATCTTGATAAAACGCGAAATAAAATAAGTAACAAAAAAGTGCAGCAAGGTATTTTTTGGGTTTTTGGAATAATAGATCTGAAAATAAAAGCGAATAAAAGTAGATCTCAAAGCAAATATGATAAATAATAGACCCGAGGGCCGTAGATTTCACTAGTGGCTTCTCTCAAGAAAATAGCACACGGTGGGTAAACAAATTACTGTTGGGCAATTAATAGAAGATCAAATAATTATGACGATATCCAAGGCAATGATCAATATATATGCATCACGTCCAAGATTAGTAGACCGACTCCTACCTGCATCTACTACTATTACTCCACACATCGATCGCTATCTAGCATGCATCTAGTGTATTAAGTTCATGGAGAAACTGAGTAATGCAATAAGAACGATGACATGATGTAGATGAGATCTATTCATGTAGGAATAGCCCCCATCTTGTTATCCTTAATAGCAATGATACATGCGTGCCGTGCTGCCCCTTCTGTCACTGGGAAAGAACACCGCACGATCGAACCCATCACAAAGCACCTCTTCCCATGGCAAGAAAACTCGATCTAGTTGGCCAAACTAAACCAAAAATTTGAAGAAGAAATATGAGGCTATAAATAATCATGCATATAAGAGATCAAAAGAAGACTCAAATAATATTCATGGATATCGATCTGATCATAAACTCAAAGTTCACCGGATCCCAACAAACACACCGCCAAAAAGAGTTACATCGAATAGATCTCCAAGAGACCATTGTATTGAGAATCAAAAGAGAGAGAGAGGAAGCCATCTAGCTACTGCCTACGGACCCGTAGGTCTATGATGAACTACTCACGCATCATCGGAGAGGCACCAATGAGGATGATGAACCCCTCCGTGATGGTGTCTAGATTGGATCTCGTGGTTCTAGAACTTGCAGCGGCTGGAATTGGGTTTCATCGACTCCCCTAGGGTTTCTGGATATTTGGGGATTTATAGGGCGAAGAGGCGGTGCGGGAGGCCACCGAGGGGGGCACAACCCCCTAGGCGCGCCCTGGTGGGTTGTGCCCACCTCGGTCCTCCCCTCTGGTACTTCTTTGGCCCATGTTGTGTCTTCTGGTCCAAAAAAATTCTCCAAAAATTTTCGCTGCGTTTGGACTCCGTTTGGTACTGATATTGTGCGAAGTAAAAAAAAAGCAAAAAATAACAACTCGCACTGGGCACTATATCAATAGGTTAGTCCCAAAAAATGATAAGTTGCTATAAAATGATTGTAAAACATCCAAGAATGATAATATAACAGCATGGAACAAGCAAAAATTATAGATACATTGGAGACGTATCAGCATCCCCAAGCTTAATTCCTACTCCTCCTCGTGTAGGTAAATTATAAAAATAGAATTTTTGATGTGGAATGCTGCCTAACATTTTCATCTCATATTCTTTTCTTTTGTAGCATGTACATTTGGACTTTTATATGGTTCAAAGCAATAGTCTAGTTTTGACATGAAGATTTCAATACTCAAGCATATCACCAAGCAACCATGTCTTTCAAAATATCAACACTAAAGAAAGTTATCCCTAGCCCATCATGCTCAATCATTGATCCATTCATGAAACACACTCGCATATTAGCTACATCCAATGCTCAAGTATGATCATAGTGCCCCTTAGTTGGTGCTTTATAAGAGAAGATGGAGACTCACATAAAAATAAAAATTGCATAAAGTAAATAGATAGGCCCTTTGTAGAGGGAAGTAGGGATTTGTAGAGGTGCCAGAGCTCAAAGCTTAAATTGAGAGATAATTTTTTTGAGAGGCATACTTTTCCCATCAACGAAAACGACTGAGTAATTCCCAACACTTTCCATGCTAGATATATCATAGGCGGTTCCCAAACAGAAAATAAAGTTTATTCCTTTTTCCACCATTCTTTCACATTCCACGGCTAGCCGTATCCACGGGTACCGTCCATACCAACACTTTCCAAGGAATTTATTATTTGACGACATAAAGTAATTTTCTTTTTCATTCTAGGACTGGGCATCCCTATTACCGCCGCACTCTCATGCAATGACAAGTGAATAAACACTCATCTTGAGAATAACACATCTAGCATGGAAAATATTGGCCACCCCCTGCCGCTTCATGAGCGGTAAGAGCACACAAAAAGGAAATTCATTTTGAAAATTAGAGATGGCACATACAAATTTGCTTAGAATGGCAAGGAAATACCGCATATAGGTAGGTATGGTGGACTCATGTGGCAAAACTAGGTTTAAGGATATTGGATGCACAAGTAGTATTTCTACTTAGTACCAGTGGAGGCTTGCAAAAAGATTGAGAAGCAACCAACCAAGAAACGAAAAATCACATAAGCGAGCATTAAGCATAACTAACACCAAATAATGCACCACAAGTAGGATGTAATTTCATTGCATAACTATTGACTTTCGTGCTTGCATAGGGAATTCTTACTAAAGCATAATTACTCACCAAAATGACTCACATATTACTATCATCATATCAAAACTATTACAAAGAATCAAGTTTATTTTGTCCTATGATCTTCATGAAAGTTTTTATTATATCCCTTTTTAATATCTATCACTTTGGGACTAGTTTCATATATTGCAATTGCTTTTGACAAGCTCAAATAAATCTAAGTGAAATGACATGAGCATAAAAATTTTCGTCTCTCAAAATAATATAAGTGAAGCATGAGAGAATTTTCTTAAATTTTTTACTAACTCTCAAATTAATCTAAGTGAAGCATGAGAGCATTTCTTCAAAAATATTAAAGCACACCGTGCTCAAAAAGATATAAGTGAAGCACTAGAGCAATTCCATAGCTCAAAAAATTTAAGTGAAGCATATAGAGCAATTCTAACAAATCATAGCGTAATTTTGGCTCTCTCAAATAGGTGTGTCCAGAAAGGATACTTGTGACAAACTAAAAAGCAAAACAAGCAAAGACTCATATAATACAAGACGCTCCAAGCAAAACTTATGATATGTGACGAATAAAAATATAGCTCCAAGTAAAATACCGATGGTCGTTAGAAGAAAGAGGGGATGCCTTCCGGGGCATCCCCAAGCTTAGTTGCTTGGTTCTCCTTGAATATTAACTTGGGGTTCCATTGGGCATCCCCAAGCTTAGGCTCTTTTCACTCCTTATTCCTTCATCCGTCGCGATCTCACCCAAAACTTGAAAACTTCAATCACACAAAACTTAACAAAACCTTCGTGAGATCCGTTAGTATAAGAAAACTAATCTTTACTTTAAGTACTGTAGCAAACACATTCCAATTTTGTTATTGCATTATATCTACTATATTCTAACTTTGCCATGGCTTATACCCCCCGATACAATCCATAGATTCATCAAAATAAGCACACAATGCAAAGAAAATAGAATCTGTCAATAACAGAACAGTCTGTAAAGATGCGAATTGTTCTCATACTTATGTAACTCCAAAAATACGGAAAACTTAGGACAACAGAGGCAGTTTGTATATAAATCTTGTGTAAAAACTTCAGAATTGTTCTTTGCTTCTGTGAATTTAAACAATTCTGTTACTGGAGGCAAAAGTTTCTGTTTTTCAACAGGATCAAATCAATTATTAACAAAGCTATCCCAAAGTCTTTACTTGGCACAAATACTAATTAAAACATAAAAAGCACAATCATAAAAGAGGCATAATTGTGTGAACACTCAATAATAGTAAGAAAAAGGCAAAAATAAATTTTATTCATTGGGTTGCCTCCCAACAAGCGCTATCATTTTATGCCCCGAGCTAGGCATAATGCATAGATTCAAGTATTGTCATCTTTAGTTTCCAATTCCTCAATCACACAACCAATATTCTTCAAAGATTTAGCATATAGATTTTCAATAACAATACTCCTAGGAACGAGATTGAAAAATTCATTCTTGCAAGTAGGGTTTCTCACAACTTCAACAAAGTCAGGGTGAATACTAATCATCTTAATATCTTCTTTGTTATTGTTAGAAGTTGCACCCTTGTTCTTAGTGACTTGAGCAATCTTGCCCATTTTTACGGGAGTTTTTTCAATAGTTTTAATAGAAGCAAAATCCGATCTCAAATTACTAAAAAATTCTTCCAACTTATCAATCCGGGAAGGACTTTCTCCAATTCTTTCATTAATTATGTTTTCCTTTTCCCTTAGTAATTTGAAAACATCGCCCGCTTTTGACCCAAATTTATTAGCAAAATTCTGCATCTTTGTATCTAAGTTTTCAATTTGCTCTAAGGTTACCATCTTCTTTTCAACAGCATCTAATCTTTGCATAACATGCTCAAGAGTTAAGATTGTTTCATTAATAATGCTAGGTGGTGCACCTACTAGATCTCCCATGGCATTAAAAGCATCCAAATATGGACACATCAAGAAATTTTCACCGGTAATCGTATCAAGGACGAATCTATACCAAGTGGTAATGCTCACATAAAAACTGCGAAGAAGAACAATAGTAGATTGCTTACGAACAAATCTATTATGAGCATTGCAAATCCTATACCAAGCATCTTTTAGAATCTCCCCTCCCCTTTGTTTAAAATTAAGAACCTCATTCTCGGGGTACACGCAATAGAGGAAGAACTAGCCATAATGACAAAGTGGCAAACAAGATCACACGCAAAAAGATCGATCTGACGAGAAAAAGCGAACGAAAAAGAGGGCGAATAAAATGGCAAATTTTTGTGAAGTGGGGGAGATGAAAACGAGAGGCAAATGGCAAATAATGTAAATTGCAAGGAGATGAGATTTGTGATTAGGAACCTGATAGATGTTGATGATGTCTCCCCGGGAACGGCGCCAGAAATTCCTTTTGATGTCGCTTGAAGTACGTCGGTATTTCCCCAAAGAGGAAGGGATGATGCAACACAACTACGGTAGGTATTTCCCTCAGTTATGAAACCAAGGTATCAATCTAGTAGGAGAACCAAGCAACACTATGTAAATGGTACCTGCACACAAAGAACAAATACTGGCAACCCGACACTTATGAGGGGTTGTCAATCTCTCTACGGGTAACGGCGCCAGAAATTGTCAAGTTGACGGGTTAAAAATTGTGTAGATTGGATAAATAGATCTCGATAAAACACGAAATAAAATAAGTAATAAAAAAGTGCAGCAAGGTATTTTTGGGTTTTTGGGATAATAGATCTGAAAATAAAAGTGAATAAAAATAGATCTCAAAGCAAACATGATAAAGAATAGACCCGGGGGCCGTAGATTTCACTAGTGGCTTCTCTCAAGAAAATAGCACATGGTGGGTAAACGAATTACTGTTGGGCAATTGATAGAAGATCAAATAATTATGACGACATCCAAGGCAATGATCAATATATAGGCATCACGTCCAAGATTAGTAGACCGACTCCTGCCTGCATCTACTACTATTACTCCACACATCGACCGCTATCCAACATGCATCTAGTGTATTAAGTTCATGGAGAAACAAAGTAATGCAATAAGAACGATGACATGATGTAGACGAGACCTATTCATGTGAGAATAGCCCCCATCTTGTTATCCTTAATAGCAACGATACATGCGTCTCTTGCTGCCCTTCTGTCACTGGGAAAGAACACCGCACGATTGAACCCATCACAAAGCACCTCTTCCCATGGCAAGAAAAATCGATCTAGTTGGCCTAACTAAACCAAAGATTCAAAGAAGAAATACGAGGCTATATATAATCATGCATATAAGAGATCGAAAGAAGACTCAAAAAATAATCAAGGATATAGATCTGATCATAAACTCAAAGTTCATCGGATCCCAACAAACACACCACAAAAAAGAGTTACATCAAATAGATCTCCAAGAGACCATTGTATTGAGAATCAAAAGAGAGAGAGGAAGCCATCTAGCTACTTCCTACGGACTCGTAGGTCTATGATGAAGTACTCACGCTTCATCGGAGAGGCACCAATGAGGATGATGAACCCCTCCGTGATGGTGTCTAGATTGGATCACGTGGTTCTGGAACTTGAGGCGGCTGGAATTGTGTTTCGTCGACTCCCCTAGGGTTTCTGGAATATTTGGGGATTTATAGGGTGAAGAGGCCATGCGGGAGGCCACCGAGGGGGGCACAACCCCCCTAGGCGCGCTCTGGTGGGTTGTGCCCACCTTGGGCCTCCCCTCTGGTACTTCTTTGGCCTATGTTGTGTCTTCTTGTCCAAAAAAAATCTCCAAAAAGTTTCGCTGCATTTGGACTACGTTTGGTACTGATATTCTGCGAAGTAAAAAACAAGCAAAAAACAGCAACTGGCACTGGGCACTATGTCAATAGGTTAGTCCCAATAAATAATAAGTGGCTATAAAATGATTGTAAAACATCCAAGAATGATAATATAACAGCATGGAACAAGCAAAAATTATAGATACATTGGAGACTTATCAGATGGCGCGGAGCCAGCTGTGTCGCAATGCTGAACTGGACGTGTGACAAAGCTTCAGCAGATACTACGATGCCGAGTGCCCATAACTGTTCCCGTGTGGTGGTTAGTGCGTATAGGCCAGCGGCCAACTCAGATCAAATACCCAAATCCTTAGTGTGTTAGGAGCTCGCGGAGACGAGCAGAGACTCACGATAATGTGACCCCGTCGCCCCGTCTCAAGGAAATACGGCAAGGGCCAGGCCCAACCCTCTCTCTTTCGGGGCAGGTTGCCTGCCCGGCTGTGCCTCATAAGTATCTCGCGGGTGCTCTCCGGGCCCACCCGACTTTCACATCAACTCGCGGGTACCCCTCAGGGCCGACATGACGAACCAGTGACTGTCGGGAACTCAGGTCCACCTCAACCGGGATGGTACCGCCTGTCCCTTTAGTCCCGCAGTAACAGTTCATGGGGGCTACAGGTAAAGGTAACTGTGTGTCCGTAACATCAAGGGGGAAACCCGAGGAATCACCCTCGGTGGATTCCCACTTGATGTAACATCAAGGTGAACTTAGGAGGAATCACCCTCGAGGTTCACACTTGAGGTGTTGCACGACAGAGTCGTATCGGTAGTGGTGAAGGAGGAATCACCCTCGATGACCACGACCGAATAGCTACACTACAGAGTTATCATCAGGAGTTCGTTAGGAGGTATCACCCTCGGCACTCGATAGTAGCTCTACAGAGCCGAGCAACTAAAGGGGGTGATGTGCTGTGTCGGGCCCTGGACATCGATCACGTGGATCGAGTCATCGGTCAACAAGTCGGGGCAACTGGGACAAGGAGAGGGGTCACTGATGGATCACTTACCAACCTATACTAAGCAGTTTATGATAAGCAGGTAAGGTACAATGAGCAGGTTACAAAAGCAGGCTATGCATCAGATATAGGAGCAATCAAGTACAGTAGCAAAATCTAATGCAAGCATGAGAGAGAATGGAATGGGCGATATCGGAATGATCAAGGGGGTTTGCTTGCCTGGAAGCTCTGCTGAAAAGGAAGAAGGGTCATCGGCGACGTAGTCAATCACAACGGCATCAACAGTGGTCTCGGGGTCTACCAGAGAGAAGAGGGGGAAGAAACTGTAAATAAAAAGCACACAGATGCATAACATGACAACATGCAGAGCTAGGGGTGTTCTAACGCAGTGCTACATGATACCGGCGAAGGGGGAAAACATCCGGGAATGTTTTCCCAAATTTTGGCATTTTCTGACAGATGAAATGGAGGGGGAGGTTCCATGTTCGCTATGCTAGGGACGTGTGACAGACGAACGGATTGCATATTCGGATTCGTTGGATTTTTCTGAGCAATTTTCATGTACAAAGTATTTTCATCTGACCTACAGTTTATTTTATATGAATTTTCAAAGTTTTAAACATATTCTAAAATTATTAATAAATCTAAATGGAGTTATTGCATCAGCATGACGCCATCCTTACGTCAGCAGTCAACAGAGTTGACCAGGGTCAACCCTGACGTGTGGGGTGATACGTCCATTTTGCATCATGTTTTCCTACTATTATTTATAATGTTTTTATGCATAATAATGCTTTTAGGAGTAATTCTAATGCCTTTTCTCTCATAATATGCAAGGTTTACACAAAGAGGGAGAATACCGGCAGCTGGAATTCTGGACCTGAAAAAGCTACGTCAGAGTTACCTATTCTGCACATTTCCAAATGAGCTGAAAATTTACGGAGAATTGTTTTACAATATATGAAGAATATTGGAGCAAATAACTAGCAGATGGGGCCCACCAGGTGGGCACAACCAACCTGTGCACGCCAGGGAGCCCAGGCCCGCCCTGGTGGGTTGTGCCCTCCTCGGCCCACCTCCGGTTCCCCTCTTCTGGTATATAAGTGAAAGTGCAACTATCCCTGGGTGGTTTTGGTAATTCCTAACAACATATAGCTCATTGAACTAATGCTATTTCAAGATGATTATTTCAGGAAGTTCAATGATTGTCATGGCATGGACTAGGAATGTGGACCCCTCAAAATGCTAAGGACACATATTGGCTAAAGCTCAAGACTCTACATTTTCATTTTAGTGATCCAAGATCACATTGAGTCCATAGGAAAAGCCAATACTATTAAAAGGGGATGAGGTGTTGCTTAATGGCTTGCTTGCTTGAAATGCTTAGTGATATGCTCCAAAAGCCCTCAACCACTTTCTCATATCCACATATGTCCCAAACCAAAAGTCAAACTCGGCCCCACCGATTTGATCTATCCGGTGCCACCGAGTTCATTTGACATAGCCACTGCCAGAAACCCTAGTCAGTTCGGTCTCAAAGATAGGGATCTCGGTCTCACCGAGATGGGATTGCAAACTCTCTGTTTCCCTTCGTAATGTTTCGGTCTAACCGAGATGAGTGATCGGTCCCACCGAGTTCGCAATGCAAACTCTCTGTTTCCCTTTCGTAACATTTCGGTCTCACCGAAATAAGCGAATCGGTCCCACCGAGTTTGCCTGACCAACTCTCTGTTTGGCTATTACAGAAATCCGTCCTACCGAGTTTATGTGATCGGTCTCACCGAGATTACGTTATGCCCTAACCCTAATGAAATCGGTCCCACCGAGTTGACATGTCGGTCCCACCGAAAATCCTAACATTCACATTTTGAACTAAATCGGTCTGACCGAGTTTTATGATTCGGCCCCACCGAGTTTGGTAAATTGTGTGTAACAGTTAGATTTTGTGTGGAGGCTATATATACCGCTCCACCCACTCTTCATTTGTGGAGAGAGCCATCAGAACGTGCCTACACTTCCAGTATACATTTTCTGAGAGAGAACCACCGGTCTCATGTGTTGAGACCAAGATATTCCATTCCAATCATATGAATCTTGATCTCTAGCCTTCCCTAAGCTGCTTTCCACTCAAATCATCTTTCCACCAAATCCAAATCCGTGAGAGAGAGTTGAGTGTTGGGGAGACTATCATTTGAAGCACAAGAGCAAGGAGTTCATCATCAACACACCATCTATTACCTTTTAGAGAGTGGTGTCTCCTAGATTGGTTAGGTGTCACTTGGGAGCCTCCGTCAAGATTGTGGAGTTGAACCAAGGAGTTTGTAAGGGCAAGGAGATCGCCTACTTTGTGAAGATCTACCCGAGTGAGGCAAGTTCTTCGTGGGCGATGGCCATGGTGGGATAGACAAGGTTGCTTCTTCGTGGACCCTTCGTAGGTGGAGCCCTCCGTGGACTCGCGCAACCGTTACCCTTCGTGGGTTGAAGTCTCCATCAACGTGGATGTACGATAGCACCACCTATCGGAACCACTACAAAAATCTCCGGGTCTACATTGCATTTGCTCCCTCCAAACTCCTCCCTTTACCTTCATATGCAAATGTTTTACATTCCGCTGCTATACTCTTAGACTTGCATGTGTAGGTTGGTTGCTTGACTTGTGCCAAGTTGCTAAAATCTGCCAAGACTTAAAATTGGGAAAAGGCTAGGTTTTTATTTGGTCAAGTAGTCTAATCACCCCCCCTCTAGACATACTTTTGATCCTACAAGTGGTATCAGAGCTTTGGTCTCCATTTGCCTTGATTTCCATAGCTTTGGTGATCATAGCCTTGGTTTCACAACCTAGGAGAGTATGGAGTCTAGCGAGGGAAATTACCACCATAGAGGTCCTTACTTTGATGGTACTAATTTTGCTAGTTGGAAGCATAAGATGAAAATGCATATTCTTGGAGATAACCCCGCCGTTTGGGCTATTGTGTGTATTGGTTTGCAAGGTGAATTCTTTGATGGGAGAGAATCAAACCGTGAAGCTACCGTGGAAGAGTTGAAGATGTTGCAATACAATGCCCAAGCTTGCGATATCCTCTTCAACGGATTGTGCCCCGAAGAATTCAACAAAATCAGCCGTCTTGAGAATGCAAAGGAAATTTGGGATACTTTGATTGATATGCACGAGGGTACCGACTCCGTCAAGGAATCCAAATTGGATGTGCTTCAAAGTCAACTTGACAAGTTCAAAATGAAGGATGGTGAAGGTGTCGCTGAAATGTACTCTAGGCTTGCTCTCATCACAAATGAGATTGCCGGCTTAGGAAGTGAAGAGATGACCGGTAGATTCATCATCAAGAAGATCCTAAGAGCCTTGGATGGAAAATTTGATACCGTGTGCACATTGATCCAAATGATGCCCAATTACAAAGATCTCAAGCCAACGGAAGTCATTGGAAGAATTGTTGCACATGAGATGTCACTCAAGGATAAGGAAGAGCTTCACAACAAGTCAAGTGGTGCTTACAAAGCCTCATGTGATACTCCTACATCATCAAGTGAGAAACAAACCTTCAATGAGGAATTGAGCCTAATGGTGAAGAACTTCAACAAGTTCTACAAGAGTAGAAGCAAGGAAAGAAGTTCCAAGTCAAGGTCCTACAATGACAAAAGATCTTCAAGCCGTGAGCGTAATTGCTACAATTGTGGAAGACCCGGACACTACTCCAATGAGTGTACGCCCCCCTACAAAAGAAGAGAAGATTCACCCAAAAGAAGAAGTAGAAGAGAAGAATCACCTCCAAGGGAGAGAAGGAGTAGAGATGATCGCTATGAACGAAGAACCTCTCGCAGAAGCAAGGATTCAGAAAGGAAGGACAAATCATCAAAGAGCTACACAAAACAAAGACATCAAGCTCATGTTGGTGAATTGGTATCCGGCTCCGACTCCGACCATCACTCCGAGAGAAGTTATCACTCCGACTCCGAATATACTCAAGATGAAGGTGTTGCCGGTCTAGCACTTGTGTCAACCAACTCCTACGACATATTTGACTCACCAAATGAAGGAATTGGAAGATGCTTCATGACTAAAGGCCCAAAGGTATCACACCCTGAGTATGTTGATTTCAATAGTGATGAAGATGCTTTGCTAGGTGATGATGATTTACTTGTTGACAACTCTAGTGATGAAAACTATGATGAACTTGCTATTAATCATGCTAATCAAGATAAAACGAATGATGATGTTAAGAAGGAGATTGAGCGTCTAACTAAAGAACTAAACACTCTTAAGTTAGCTCATGAAACTACCTTAGAAGATCATTGAGAACTTTTAAAGACTCATGAGAAGCTACGCTTTGAAAAGCTCAACCTTAAGCAAGAGCATGGGTTCTTAAAGGCAATCAATGATGATCTTCGTAAGAAAAGTTCTTCTTACATTGCCAAGCGTTTACTCTTGTCTACTTACATGCCACAAGTAAAATCTAGCAACAAGAGTAAGAAAGATTCTTCTTCTAGTAATAACAATAATCATGTTATATCCAATGTTGTTGCTTCTAGTAGTTCTCTTGATTCCACTAATGATTCTCTTAGCCAAGTTACACTTGAGCAAGAAAATAGCTTATTGAAGGGAATTATAGAGAAAGGTGTTTACAAAAGCCTTGCCGGGAGTAAGCAATTTGAAGAAATTGTACGCAAGCAAGGAAGGCACCGGAAGAATCAAGGTGTTGGTTTTGAACGAAAGTTCAATGCCAATGGAGTTGAGTGGGGAGAAGATCAATACCCCAAGACGAAGTTTGTTCCTCAACAAGAGAAGTATTATCCTACTTCTCTCCAAGGGACACAAGCTCAAGATGATCTTCCACCACAAGACCACAAGCAAAAAGGCAAGGACAAGCTTCAAGAGAAGATTGATGCATTTGAAGAAGCTCCTAAGGCCTTGGTCAAGTGGGTTCCCAAGACTACATCAAGTTCTACTTCGTCAAGTACGACTACAACTCTCAGGATTCCCATCAAGATAATGTGGATCCCGAAGAAGAAGAACTAGAGAGTTCTTGAGGGTGACTCCGCCAACATACTTCACTCATATCATTTTGGCAAGGACAAGTGCAAACAACTTCCATATCTTGCACTAGTTCAAGGAGTCACAAACCCTCTTGTTGGTAAGACAAGGGACAAGGTAACCTAATGTTTTCATGGACATCATCTTGTGTGAACATCACTCTATGTCTATGGATATCCTTGTTTGTTCCTTGTGGGACTAACCCGTGTAGGTATTGAAAGTGCAACTCACTCCAAAGGATTGCTCCAAATGATCTACATCAACATTGAGCATCCACATCTTCAACATCTACATGAAGTCATCATCGATAAAACCCAAGGTTAGTTCATCCCTCTTAGGGGGGATATCACATCTAGGGGGAGCTTTACTCTAACAATTGAGCTAAAGCAACTCTAATGGTGTGAACACAACAATGCTTTATGTAAAAGTGGTAACCCCACTTGTGCTTAAATGATGAGTATGACCTATGATCAAATGTTCTCACTTGACTCCTAAGTCAATATACTCATATATAGATGACCTAGTCATCGCCAATTGCTTGATAGATGCTAGAGTGTTTGTGCATGCTTTGACACATGTTTCATTTGCCAATTTATTGTGTGAGCATGTTGATTGCATATTTTACTCATTCGAGGACATCCATTTGTTGCTTTGATTGTTTGGTTTTTTTCTCTTTTGCCAAATGGATGGACAAGAATGCCTAAGAACTTCCTCTAGCTATCTATGCTTTTCTCGTCTCAAACTCTATTCATGCTAAATCACAAAGTTTGATCAAGTCAGATTCGAACCACTCTGTGTGAGGAGCACTCGGAGTCCCCGATTCGTCATAGACTTAAACTTCCAAAACCTCTCTGTGCATTTTGGTCTGACCGATTCATCCACTTCGGTCATACCGAGTTCACTGAGTTGATCTAGGTTTTCAATCTCGGTGCAACCGATTAGAACCTTTCGGTCACACCGAGTTGCAGTAACCGCTTGCGATTCTGCATCTCGGTGCCCCCGAGTTGTTCCTTTCGGTCACACCGACAGGGTCAGGATATATACTGACAGTGTGACGCCCCCGACTCAATCGTACACTAATCATACACGCAAACGTGTACGATCAACCACAGGGACTCACGGGAAGATATCACAACACAACTCTAACACAATTTAAACGGAGGTCCACAATATTACAGACCAGGGATCCGAAGATCCGAATACATAAGTCAGTCATACAAATATTATCTGAGTACAGACATAGTTAGACAAGTTTTTCCTTAAGAAGGCTAGCACAAACAGCGACACTAGATCGAAAGGCGTTGGCCTCCTGCCTGGGAGCCTCCGATCCTACTCCTGGTCGGCTGGCTCAATCCAGTAGTAAGTACCCTCTGGATCCTCCTGGTAGTAAGCTCCGGTGGTGGCATCTGGCTCCTGGACTCCATCGTCTGATGTATCATCAATGTGGGGTATGGGGAAAAGAGAAAGTAAAGCAATCGTGAGTACTCATCCGAAGTACTCAGCAAGCAAGGATCTATACTACATATGCAACATTATCAATGGAGAAAGGCTGTATATGTGGACTGGGCTGCAGAAATGCCAGAATAGAGAGAAGGCCTAGTCCTATCGAAGACTAGCATCTTCAAACATCTTCACAAGGCCATCATCTTGCAGCAGTTGAAGAGAGTAGAATAGCATTTTATTTAGCAAACATGTTGAAGTACAGCTTAAAGATCCTTCCTCGAATCCCAAGCGAGAAAGCGATCCCGAAGCTTCAATTAAGTAACAAGTATCCAGTTTAAGTAGTAGATCGGGATACACAAACTGAGCGTCCTTTACCGTAGGACCGGCTATCGATAGAAGATTCATCCCTGCAGGGGTGCACTACGGTTACCCAACACGCTCTATCAACTCTGGCCGGACACACTTGCTGGGTAATGCCCGTCCTCGGAAGATCAACACGAAGCAGCGCTCTACCTAGGCTCGGCAGAGAGGTCAGCACGCCGGACTAACCTATGCACCCAGAGGTCTTGGGCCATCGCCCTGGGCACCCTGCGCATTGCGAGACTGGCCGGGGTGCAGGCGCGACACTGAGCTCGTCAGTGAAGTATCCAGCCCAATCCCAACAATCAGCCCGCACGGTGAATCGTGACGTCAGACGAGCTTTCGGGAGAAACGTACTTCACAGAGGGTCCCATAACCATTATCCCGCGTGGTGGTAGTGCGTATAGGGCACGTCGACCCACTCAGATCACACACCCAAATCCAATAGGCTCAATTAGTATCACGCGGAGACAATCAGAGTCTCTGATGCTCCGCCACAATGTCACACTCGAGTGCCCTTCCGGCACACCCGAAAATCATAGATCCCCAGCGGGTACCCACCAGGGTGGACCCGCCTGTAACAAAGGTCAAGTAGTCGTGTGGTCATAACATCAAGGGGGAAACCCGAGGAATCACCCTCGGCGGATTCCACTCGACGAAATCATCAAGGTGAACGTATGAGGTATCACCCTCGAGGTTCACACTGAGGGTTGCATGACAGAGTCGTATCGGAAGTGGAGAAGGAGGAATCACCCTCGATGACCACGACCGAACAGCTACACTGCAGAGTATTCATCAGGATTGCGTTACGAGGTATCACCCTCGGCACTCGATAGTAACTATGCAGAGTCATACAACTAAGGGGGTGTGAAGTGAGGTGTCGGTCTCTGGTCGACGATCACGTTGATCGAGTCATCGATGATCAAGCAGGGGCAACAAGGATAAGGTGGTGGGGTCACTGATGGTTCACTACCAACCTATACTAAACAGTTTATCATAGGCAGGTAAGGTAGCAATGAACAGGTTACAACAGCAGGCTATGCATAGAATGGAGCCAGACATTAACAAGTAGCAAAATCTAATGCAAGCAGGAGAATAGATGGGCGATATCTGGATGCTCAAGGGGGGGGGGGGGGCTGCCTGGTTGTCTGGCAAGAGAGAGGGGTCGTCAACGGGCTGCTCGTCGGTAGTGTAGTCGTACCCAGGTGCAGCGTCGTCGGTCTCAACGTCTATCGAGAGAGAGAGGAGGAGGGGGAGAGAAACAATAAATTCACGGCGATAATGCAAACAATATGTATGACATGCCTAAATGATATGCCGGGGTGTTCTACTGCCTAACTAAATGATTTAGTTAATTTAGGAATTTATTTGGATTTATTTAATTAAAGTTGGGCACTATTCATTTATCGAAATCGGTCTAAATGTTCAATGTTCTTATAGCTAGAGGCATCTGACGGGAATACGGAGGGCGTATTCGGGTTCGTATCAGAATTCTAAGCAAGTTTCATGTATAAAGTATTTCCATCGGAGTTACGGATTATTTAATATGATTTTCTAAAGTTTTTATTAATTGTTGGTTTCAATTTTAGAATAGTCTCTGCAATATTTGTTATTTACTGAACATTTTAGTTTCTATGTTGGACAACTTTTATTTTCCACTTTCATTTAAATTTGAATTTGACTTAGGAGTTGAAATGCAATATGCTGCTAATGATGATTATGCACTATTAAGCTTGCTGACATGTCATTATCAAAAGTGATTACTGTAGCTAATGACAGGGGGTGTTACAATTCTCCTCATCTATTAAGAATTCTCGTCCCGAGAATTAAGAGGAAGACTGAAAGAAAGAGGGGTATTCTTCACGAAGACGATCCTCGCGTTCCCAAGTGGCCTCATCTTCAAAATGATTTGACCACTGGACCTTGAGGAATTTGATTGACTTTTGACGAGTCCGATGTTTAGCTTCATCAAGAACACGGATGGGATATTCTGGATAAGACAGATCTTCCCGTAATTCAAGCACTTCGTGATCCACAACTCGAATAGGATCCTTGAAGCAACGACGGAGTTGGGATACATGAAAGACATCATGTACTTGGGAAAGATTAGGCGGCAACTGCAATTGATATGCCACTTCTCCTCGACGGGCAAGAATATGGAACGGGCCAATGTAGTGAGGAGCTAACTTGCCTTTGATTCCGAACCTATGAGTGCCTTTCAACGGAGTGACGCGGAGGTAAGCTTGCTCGCCAGGTTGATAGACTATTTCCTGGTGCTTTCGGTCATAGTTGCTCTTCTGACGAGACTGAGCAGTTTTCAAATGTTCACGGACAATGCGGACTTGTTCTTCTGCTTGCTGAATAATGTCCGGTCCGACGAGTGAGCGTTCCCCAGTTTCTGACCAATTCAGAGGGGTTCGGCACTTACGACCGTATAGAACTTTAAACGGTGCCATCTTCAGACTAGCTTGATAGCTATTGTTGTAAGAGAATTCGGCATACGGGAGAGATTCCTCCCATTTATTACCGAAGGAGATGACGCAAGCTCGAAGTATATCTTCAAGCACTTGATTAACTCGTTCAACTTGACCCTGTGACTGAGGGTGAAAAGCGGTGCTAAAAGACAGATGTGTTCCCATAGCTTCTTGGAAACTATTCCAGAATCTGGAGGTGAAGAGGCTGCCACGATCAGAACTAATCTCCAACGAAACACCATGGAGTGACACAATTCAGGAAACACACAAGTCTGCTAACTGGCTAGCAGTGATTGTCTCTTTAACTGGCAGAAAGTGAGCAACCTTGGAGAATCGGTCAATGACGACAAAAATAGCATCATGACCCTTCTGAGATTTGGGAAAACCAGTAATGAAATCCATTTGGACCTTGTCCCATTTCCATTCAGGAATTGCAAGGGGTTGCAGAGTTCCTGCGGGCCTTTGATGTTGAGCTTTAACGCGGCGGCAAACGTCACACTCAGAAACATAACGAGCAATGTCTCGCTTCATATTAGGCCACCAGTATCTCTGACAAATGTCACGGTACATCTTTGTGCTACCAGGATGAATTGACAGAGGAGTGTCATGAGCTTCCATCATAATGTGTTCCCTCTCATCTTTGAACTTAGGTACGAAGAGACGGTGTTGGAAAAATAGGATCCCATCATTATCAAGATGGAACTCCGACGGTTTTCCTTTTTCAAGGTATCGCTTGATCCTTTCAACTTCAGAGTCATACCGTTGCATAGTCTTGATGCTGTGTTCTAAATCTGGTTCGACAACCAGGGTATTGAGATAACCCTGTGGAACAATATGGAGGTTCAATTTACGAAGCTCTTCATAAAGCATAGGTTGTGATTCCTGAATCACATGGTTGCTGCAATAAGCCTTACGGCTCAACGCATCGGCCATTACATTTGCCTTGCCAGGGGTGTATGAGATATTCATATCATAATCGGCAATTGTCCCGAGCCATCTTTGTTGACGAAGGTTCAGATCCGGTTGAGTATACAAATACTTCAAACTTTGATGATCCGTATATATCTCGCAACGGTTACCGAGAAGGTAATGTCACCATAGCTTCAGGGCATAAATAACCGCAGAAAGTTCGAGATCGTGCACTGGGTAATTTTCTTCGTGAGGATGCAATTGTCGGGAGGCATAAGCAATCACTTTGCGTTCTTGCATTAGGACACAGCCTAATCCTTGACGGGAGGCATCGCAGTATATCACGAAATCCTTTTGGGAATCCGGGGGTGCTAATACTGGGGCAGATGTCAATTTATCTTTTAGTGTCTGAAAGCTTTCTTGACATTTTTCTGTCCACTCAAATTTAACACCTTTGTGAAGCAGATTTGTCAATGGTTTTGCAATCTTGGAAAAGTTCTCAACGAATCGACGACAATAACTAGCAAGTCCAAGAAAACTTCTGACTTGCTTAACATTCTTCGGGGGAGTCCAGTCAAGAATAGCCTGAACGCGTTCGGGGTTAACAGCAATTCCATCCTTGGAAATCACATGACCAAGGTAAGTTACTTCAGAAAGCCAAAATTCACATTTGGAATACTTGGCATACAACTGGTGTTCTCGAAGCCTTTCTAGTACCAAACTGAGGTGTTTAGCATGTTCTTCTTTATTCTTAGAATAAACCAGAATATCATCTAGATATACCACGATGAATTTGTCGAGGTAATCCATGAATATATAATTCATCAGACGGGAGAAAGTTGCTGGAGCATTCGTTAGGCCAAATGACATGACGGTGTATTCATAGGAGCCATATCGAGTGACGAATGTAGTCTTGGGAATATCCTCTTCACGGACACGGATCTGGTGATAACCCAACCTCAGGTCGAGTTTAGAGAACACTGACGATCCAGCGAGTTGATCATAAAGATCATTGATCCAGGGCAGGGGGTATTTATTCTGGATTGTGGCTTGGTTAATGGGCCGATAATCCTGAACCAAACAGTTAGTTCCATCCTTCTTCTTAACGAAGAGTGAAGGTGCTCCCCAAGCAGAGGAACTAGGACGGATGAAACCACTCTTAAGCGACTTGTCGATTTCTTCCTTAAGCTCGAGTAGGTGATGCGGAGGCATCTTATAAGGTCGCTTGGCAATAGGGACGGTGCCAGGCTTTAAGTCAATGACAAACTCGACAGCTCTAGCTGGGGGTATTCCTGGAAGTTCTTCTAGAAAGACGTCTGGAAAATCTTGAATGACAGGAACGTTCTCAATCCCTTCCAGAGGTGAGGCGTTCAAAGCATTCAGAACATATATCTGAGCTTCAGCATCCCGTGTAATGCGGGCGGTATAGTTCACTATCTCATCGGAGGGGTGAAGAAGTTGGACGACTTTAGTGGCACAATTGATCGAAGCAATGTGAGTTTCAACCAATCCATTCCCAGAATGAGGTCTATGGTGGAAGATTTCAAGACGATGGGCGAGGCAAGGAATTCCAATCCCTTAATTTCAACGGGAACGTCTGGTGCTATCACGTCAGCATGACAGTGACCTCCAGGAGTTTTAATGACTAACGGAGTATGCATTTTCTCATATCGAATGCCATGTATAAATGCAAATTTTCCAGAGATGAATGAATGTGATGCTCCTGAATCAAATAAAACAGAAGCAGGTACTGAGTTAACAAGAAGGGTACCCATCACAGTAGCAGGTTGATCTTGGACTTCTTCAATGTCAATGTTGTAGGCGTGTCCACGACCATGTGCAGCAGACCCAGTATTATAGTTGCGGGTCTGATTGTTGCCACGACCATTGCCACGGCCAGTACGAGGAAAGGCTAACTGATTCTGATTCTAGCGGCAGTCTTTAGCCTGGTGACCTGGTTTGCGGCACTTGAAGCACAGACCATCTTCAGGACGAAGAGGAGCACTGTTTTGAATAGCTTGAGCTTTTGGCTGCCTCGGTGGTGGAGGAGGCAGACATGGTGCGGCATAGTTGTTCTTTGGCGCAGAGGTATTGGAACGGATCACATTGTTGGGAATCCAAACTCGACGCTTCGATGCTGAGCCCGAAGATGAGCCAGCATCACGATAGCGTTTCTGCGAGTCCTTGTATTCCATCTGAGCGGTCTCAACAAGAATAGCCTTGTTCGTCAGAGTTGAAAAGTCATTGAAGTCTTGAGCAGCAAGTGCAAGCTTGAGGTCGCGGTGTAGTCCACTACGGAACTTCTCTTGTCTGCGTGCATCTGTGGCGATGTCTTCTTCAGCATAGCGGGAGAGGTATAGAAATTCCCGCTGATAAGCTTCGACGGTCTTGTTGCCCTGAGTGAGGTTACGGAACTGGGTCTTCATGCGTTCCATAATTGCCTGAGGGATGTAACGTGTACGGAAAGCAGCCTGGAACTCATACCAGGTGATGACTGTTCCAATAGGCAGAGTACGCTTGTGTGTGTCCCACCATTGAGCAGCGGGGCCCTTTAAGAAAAAGGCCGCGAAGTTGACGAAGTTGGCAGGGGCGACATTAGCTGACTCCATCTCATGAGTGATGTCGTGGAGCTAGTCATCAGCATCCAGTGGCTTGTCAGAGTTGCGGAACTGCGTTGGGTTGAGTCGCATAAACTCTGTCAAAGTTATTGAAGCTGGGTTTTGGTTCTGGTTGTTCTGATGCGGAAACTGAGCCATGATTCCAACCATGAACTGGCGGTTAAGCTCAAACTAATGCATCATAGCCGCCATATAGTCTGGCGTTGGTGGGCGTTCAGGGGCACGACCACGACCACGACCACCTGGTCTAACCATCCTGGTAAGTATCAACAGGGGGTAGTTTAGTAAAAGCAATTGCAAGCGTTTAGTGACAAGCATGATGAAACTCGACAACAATTAAGTAGTGAAACAGATACATAACAGCAGTCGATTAAGACATACAGATCCATACACAGAGTTGGGTACATGCGGACAGCATAACGGCGCAAATTCAAAAGCTAGACATACTAGGCGGCGCGCAGGCACGCGGTAAGGAAGTACACAACGAGACATAGCAAAGGCTACATCAACGTCGGAGAAAACCACCGAAACGGGGTAACTGCAAGTGCGGACGATGAATGTTTGTCGCGGAAGGATCCTGCGCTCCATGTGCACTCTGATGCAGAATCCGGTCTCGAGCTGTAAGAAGAGGTCCACGTGCAGGTGTATGACCTCCAACAGCAGGCCAATCAATACCAGCATACATCTGAGTCCTGCGCGGGTAAAGGATGTGCTCAGGATGTATCCCTGCGCGAACAGCGGGTAGCAACTGCATCATAGCATCGTAGAGACGTGCTCGAGTGGCAACCAACTCGACGACAAGAGCCCGAACAGTGCGATCCAGAGCCTGAGTGCACTGAATCAGAACGCGCGGGTCATAGCAACGAGGCTCGAACGTGGCACAGATAGCTGTGTAGTATCCAGTAGCATCTCCAGCAGGGGCATACGAAATGTATCGGAACTCAGAGTCATCCAAGATATCGCTGAACTGTCCTCGGAGACATGCGACAGCAGAGTAGGCGGCATGATGGACTGCCATCTCAATCGTCACACCGATACCGTGGAAAAGGTGTAGCTCGGTGTCTGAGTCATTCTGCTGATCATAGATACGAACATCAGCATGGTACTGCTCCTGGTTGAACTCGCGGTAATCCTCGTAAACCAAGTACTCAGGGTACCAACGGTAGCCAAGTCTGGTCATGAGAGCGATCAAGACAGCTGGAAACCCAGGGGCACCACGAGCCCAAGTGCGAAGCACAAGCTGTGTCGTAGGACGTGGTGGAAACAAACGGTCCATCTGAAACAGAGGAAATTCAGGGTTGTCAAACGATAATGAGAAGTTTAACACAACTCGGAGAGCAAGGTTAAACAAAACAATGGAAAGGAAAATGATTATCAGACTAATCAGATCAATGACAGGGAAATCGCACAGATATCCAGCTCTCCGGGTAGATGGGATTTACGAGATCCTAAGTGTCGGCGTTAGTAAAATTCATTTAACCCGAGTAGAAGAGAGATCAGAGCCCCAGAGTATAGACGAGGAATAAAAGATCCTAATACCACCCAGTTGGCGACGTGGGCCCGTAAGCCACACAGCCAAGTTAGTAAATTAGTTTTTCGATGTCTAGACTCAACTTCGGCCAAGGAATTGGAAGGGGGCTTCCTACAGGCAGTCGGCTCTGATACCAACTTGTGACGCCCCCGACTCAATCGTACACTAATCATACACGCAAACGTGTACGATCAAGCACAGGGACTCACGGGAAGATATCACAACACAACTCTAACACAATTTAAACGGAGGTCCACAATATTACAGACCAGGGATCCGAAGATCCGAATACATAAGTCAGTCATACAAATATTATCTGAGTACATACATAGTTAGACAAGTTTTGCCTTAAGAAGGCTAGCACAAACAGCGACACAAGATCGAAAGGCGTTGGCCTCCTGCCTGGGAGCCTCCGATCCTACTCCTGGTCGGCTGGCTCAATCCAGTAGTAAGTACCCTCTGGACCCTCCTGGTAGTAAGCTCCGGTGGTGGCATCTGGCTCCTGGACTCCATCGTCTGATGTATCATCAATGTGGGGTATGGGGAAAAGAGAAAGTAAAGCAACCATGAGTACTCATCCAAAGTACTCAGCAAGCAAGGATCTATACTACATATGCAACATTATCAATGGAGAAAGGCTGTATATGTGGACTGGGCTGCAGAAATGCCAGAATAGAGAGAAGGCCTAGTCCTATCGAAGACTAGCATCTTCAAACATCTTCACAAGGCCATCATCTTGCAGCATTTGAAGAGAGTAGAATAGCATTTTATTTAGCAAACATGTTGAAGTACAGCTTAAAGATCCTTCCTCGACTCCCAAGCGAGAAAGCGATCCCGAAGCTTCAATTAAGTAACAAGTATCCAGTTTAAGTAGCAGATCGGGATACACAAACTGAGCGTCCATTACCGTAGGACCGGCTATCGATAGAAGATTCATCCCTGCAGGGGTGCACTACTGTTACCCAACACGCTCGATCAACTCTGGCCGGACACACTTGCTGGGTAATGCCCGTCCTCGGAAGATCAACACGAAGCAGCGCTCTACCTAGGCTCGACAGAGAGGTCAGCACGCCGGACTAACCTATGCACCCAGAGGTCTTGGGCCATCGCCCTGGGCACCCTGCGTGTTGCGAGACTGGCCGGGGTGCAGGCGCGACACTGAGCTCGTCAGTGAAGTATCCAGCCCAATCCCAACAATCAGCCCGCACGGTGAATCGTGACGTCAGACGAGCTTTCGGGAGAAACGTACTTCGCAGAGGGTCCCATAACCATTATCCCGCGTGGTGGTAGTGCGTATAGGGCACGTCGACCCACTCAGATCACACACCCAAATCCAATAGGCTCAATTAGTATCACGCGGAGACAATCAGAGTCTCTGATGCTCCGCCACAATGTCACACTCGAGTGCCCTTCCGGCACACCCGAAAATCATAGATCCCCAGCGGGTACCCACCAGGGTGGACCCGCCTGTAACAAAGGTCAAGTAGTTGTGTGGTCATAACATCAAGGGGGAAATCCGAGGAATCACCCTCGGCGGATTCCACTCGACGAAATCATCAGGGTGAACATATGAGGTATCACCCTCGAGGTTCACACTAAGGGTTGCACGACAGAGTCGTATCGAAAGTGGAGAAGGAGGAATCACCCTCGATGACCACGACCGAACAGCTACACTGCAGAGTATTCATCAGGAGTGCGTTACGAGGTATCACCCTCGGCACTCGATAGTAACTATGCAGAGTCGTACAACTAAGGGGGTGTGAAGTGAGGTGTCGGTCTCTGGTCGATGATCACGTTGATCGAGTCGTCGATGATCAAGCAGGGGCAACAAGGATAAGGTGGTGGGGTCACTGATGGTTCACTACCAACCTATACTAAACAGTTTATCATAGGTAGGTAAGGTAGCAATGAACAGGTTACAACAGCAGGCTATGCATCAGAATAGGAGCATACATTAACAGTAGCAAAATCTAATGCAAGCAGGAGAATAGAATGGGCGATATCTGGATGCTCAAGGGGGGGGGGCTTGCCTGGTTGCTCTGGCAAGAGAGAGGGGTCGTCAACGGGCTGCTCGTCGGTAGTGTAGTCGTACCCAGGTGCAGCGTCGTCGGTCTCAGCGTCTATCGAGAGAGAGAAGGAGGGGGAGAGAAACAATAAATTCACGGCGATAATGCAAACAATATGTATGACATGCCTAAATGATATGCCGGGGTGTTCTACTGCCTAACTAAATGATTTAGTTAATTTAGGAATTTATTTGGATTTATTTAATTAAAGTTGGGCACTATTCATTTATCAAAATCGGTCTAAAAGTTCAATGTTCTTATAGCTAGAGGCATCTGACGGGAATACGGAGGGCGTATTCGGGTTCGTATCGGAATTCTGAGCAAGTTTCATGTATAAAGTATTTCCATCGGAGTTACGGATTATTTAATATGATTTTCTAAAGTTTTTATTAATTGTTGGTTTCAATTTTAGAATAGTCTCTGCAATATTTGTTATTTACTGAACATTTTAGTTTCTATGTTGGACAACTTTTATTTTCCACTTTCATTTAAATTTGAATTTGACTTAGGAGTTGAAATGCAATATGCTGCTAATGATGATTATGCACTATTAAGCTTGCTGACATGTCATTATCAAAAGTGATTACTGTAGCTAATGACAGGGGGTGTTACAGACAGGTGAGATTTTGGAAATTTCTTCAAAACCCCTCAGCCCGCGCGTGTCCTGCTCTGCCGCCTCGGGTCTCCGGATCGTCTCCTCGTCGCCAGTGACCTCCCGCCGCTGGTCTCCGTCGCCGTCAATGGATTTCAACCCCGCCGTTGCCACCGTAGCGAACTCACCGCCGAACTAGGGTATGAGTTCAACCTTTTGTGCTAATTCCTAACTCCGATTCTTAGCACAATGCAATGCCATGTTCTATACCATGTATGAGATCAATCTATCCAGAGAAAACCTCCATTAGATTAGGTTTCATTTGAAAATTTAGGGTTAGGTTTCCGCCGAACTCATCTCGGACCGACCGAATTGTGGAAATCAGTCTCACCGATTTGGCTTAGGCCATAGCACTTGCACTTTTCGGTCTGACCGAAATTGCAAATCGGTGTGACCGAGTTCGACTCTCTGTGAAACCCTAGCAATCTCAGAGTCACCGAACTGTGTCTCGGTCTGACCGATTTCACTAGTTTAGACTCCAAAAGTTGCTTCGGTGTCACCGAGTTTAACAAATCGGTAGCTCCGAAATGCTTTCTGTGGAAAACTAAAACTAATTTTTGACTCATTTGTTTTGCAAAAACTCTGCACTTTGTGATGTTCATCCACTCTATCTCATCTATATCTATTCACACGGTCTGCTGTCAGTTTGCTTTGCCAGTATGTCTGACCAGAGTGATAGCCAGAACAAATCAGAAGAGCAAGTGAACATGAGTGAGGGCACTAGTCCCTCTAGCAGTTATGATGAAGGCAGCAGGAGCACCCCAAGCAATTTGCCCAAGGCAGCCACTAGGACAAGAGAAGAGAGAGAAGGCAAAGGCTGAGAAAGCTGCAAAGATGCCAAGTGTTGAAGGGGCATCTCAGGTATTTCTGAAGAGCAAGCAAGATCAGCTTGCATATCTGATTCAAGCAACTTTGAGGATTGAGAAGGGCTTGGCCACCCTGACTCAAAATCAGGAGAGCTTGGAGAGGATCATTGAGACAAAATTCTATGATCTTGATCTGAAAGTGACTGAGATGCAGACAACTGTTGAGCAGCTCCAGGAGGAAGCAGAGGAGAAGAAAGGGCAGGCTACCACAGATGCCTTTCAGAGAGTGCCCAGAGGTCAGCGATCTGCTGCAGTGCCAGTGCCTGACACTAGAGCTACTACATCAGCACCAGCAGCCACAGCTTCAGTGCCACCTCCAGTTGCAAATCCACCAGCTCCATCAACTTCTACAGATGCTTTTGTCCTTGGAGTTCTCTCAACACCACCTCCCGAAGATCAAGCCTAGAGAGACGCATAGCACTATGCATTTTCAAACTTTTTGGTAACTTGTTGCCAAAGGGGGAGAAATGTATAGATCATAGGCTTCGAGAGAGAGTGTTCTTGCTTCTTTTGTCTCTCTTGCTATTTGGTTGAAACTTTTGTGTGCTTGATTGATACTTTATGTCTTATGATCATGTGTTTGATCATATCATACTTTAATACCTGCTTGAATGATATTATCTTTTATTTCCCATATATGATCATTCACTTTGCTTGGTGATGAGTGCATGTTTTAATTTCTATCATTTTGAGCGCTCCACCAAGATGTATGTGACATGGAAGAGTAACCCATGATCCTAATCGATTGTGCATTTGCATTCAAAAGCAAATTTCAAATAATGCACAAATTTAGGGGGAGCTCTTACTTATCACATACTTCTCCAAGCGACGATGTTCTAAATCTTATTATCATTTGTCGAAGCTTTGATCTATATGTTGTCATCAATTACCAAAAAGGGGGAGATTGAAAGTGCAACTATCCCTGGGTGGTTTTGGTAATTCCTAACAACATATAGCTCATTGAACTAATGCTATTTCAAGATGATTATTTCAGGAAGTTCAATGATTGGCATGGCATGGACTAGGAATGTGGACCCCTCAAAATGCTAAGGACACATATTGGCTAAAGCTCAAGACTCTACATTTTCATTTTAGTGATCCAAGATCACATTAAGTCCATAGGAAAAGCCAATACTATTAAAAGGGGATGAGGTGTTGCTTAATGGCTTGCTTGCTTGAAATGCTTAGTGATATGCTCCAAAAGCCCTCAACCACTTTCTCATATCCACATATGTCCCAAACCAAAAGTCAAACTCGGCCCCACCGATTTGATCTATCCGGCGCCACCGAGTTCATTTGACATAGCCACTGCCAGAAACCCTAGTCAGTTCGGTCTCACCGATAGGGATCTCAGTCTCACCGAGATGGGATTGCAAACTCTCTATTTCCCTTCGTAATGTTTCGGTCTAACCGAGATGAGCGATCGGTCCCACCGAGTTCGCAATGCAAACTCTCTGTTTCCCTTTCGTAACATTTCGGTCTCACCGAAATGAGCGAATCGGTCCCACCGAGTTTGCCTGACCAACTCTCTGTTTGCCTATTACAGAAATCGGTCCTACCGAGTTTATGTGATCGGTCTCACCGAGATTACGTTATGCCCTAACCCTAATGAAATCGGTCCCACCGAGTTGACATGTCGGTCCCACCGAAAATCCTAACGTTCACATTTTGAACTAAATCGGTCTAACCGAGTTTTATGATTCGGCCCCACCGAGTTTGGTAAATTGTGTGTAACGGTTAGATTTTGTGTGGAGGCTATATATACCCCTCCACCCACTCTTCATTCGTGGAGAGAGCCATCAGAACGTGCCTACACTTCCAGTATACATTTTCTGAGAGAGAACCACCTACTCATGTGTTGAGACCAAGATATTCCATTCCAATCATATGAATCTTGATCTCTAGCCTTCCCCAAGCTGCTTTCCACTCAAATCATCTTTCCACCAAATCCAAATCCATGAGAGAGAGTTGAGTGTTGGGGAGACTATCATTTGAAGCACAAGAGCAAGGAGTTCATCATCAACACACCATCTATTACCTTTTGGAGAGTGGTGTCTCCTATATTGGTTAGGTGTCACTTGGGAGCCTCTGTCAAGATTGTGCAGTTGAACCAAGGAGTTTGTAAGGGCAAGGAGATCGCCTACTTCGTGAAGATCTACCCGAGTGAGGCAAGTCCTTCGTGGGTGATGGCCATGGTGGGATAGACAAGGTTGCTTCTTCGTGGACCCTTCGTGGGTGGAGCCCTCCGTGGACTCGCGCAACCGTTACCCTTCGTGGGTTGAAGTCTCCATCAACATCGATGTACGATAGCACCACCTATCGGAACCACGCCAAAAATCTCCGTGTCTACATTGCGTTTGCTCCCTCCAAACTCCTCCCTTTACCTTCATATGCAAATGTTTTACATTCCGCTGCTATACTCTTAGACTTGCATGTGTAGGTTGATTGCTTGACTTGTGCCAAGTTGCTAAAATCTGCCAAGACTTAAAATTGGGAAAAGGCTAGGTTTTTATTTGGTCAAGTAGTCTAATCACCCCCCCTCTAGAAATACTTTCGATCCTACAATAAGTCATTTTGACCTAGAAAAGTTAGCGGACTTTCGGGATGAAGCGCCGTCGTCTTGAGGCGGAACTTGGGCAGGATCACTTTTGCCCTCTGGCGGAGCGATTCCGCCGGGGGAACTTCCCTCTCGGAGGGGGAAATCATCACCATCGTCATCACCAACAACTCTCCCATCTTTGGGAGGGCCATCTCCATCAACACCTTCAACAGCACCATCTTCTCTCAAATCCTAGTTCATCTCTTGTGTTCAATCTTTGTACCGGAACCTTAGATTGGTACTTGTGGGTGACTAGTAGTGTTGATTACATCTTGTAGTTGATTACTATATGGTTTATTTGGTGGGAGATTATATGTTCAGATCCATTATGCTATTTAATACCCCTCTGATCTTGAGCATGATTATTATTTGTGAGTAGTTACTTTTGTTCTTGAGATCACGTGAGAAGTCATGTTGCAAGTAATCACTACAAAAAAAAAGACACATCCGTGACATTTTGGGCCGAATGAATTTTTTTCTGTCATGCTTATGACACTTCTATGACGATAATTGTGACAAAACCCGGTATCATCATAGATGTGGTGGGCTCCTACTTCTATGACAAAAAATCATGATAGAAAATGGGCTTTTCATCCTGGGCGGGCCGGAGACGCAGCTGCATGACATTCTTTGGGCCGTCCATGACGGAAAAAACCGTGGTAGAAGCGAGGGCAAGGAAAATATCGGGGAGTTCCTGGTTACGGTGGGTGGTCGGGGCCGACCGATGCACGGAGGTTTGCACATTTCTCTCGTACACGTACGTGCATGTGTGCGAGGTGTTGGGTTCTAACTGAACCCGAGCGAGGCATTCGCTTACTGAACCCGAGCGATTGCACTAGCTATGTTACTGAACCCGAGCGATCGATCCCTTGGCTGTTAATTGAACCCGAGCGATTCCTTTGCTACTGCTGCTAACTGAAGCCGATCGAACCTGCTGCCTCTTGATGAACAGTGAACATTGTTGGGGGTTAGATGAACAGTTCCCGGTGGGGGTTGGATGAACAGGACCCTGTGGTAGGAGAGGCCGTCACCGCTGGATGAACAGGACCCCAATCGAGCCGGTTGGGGGTGGATGAACAGGACCCCGGTGGAGGGCTGGTTGAACAGTAGCCGGTGGAGGCTGGATGAACAGGACCCCGTGGAGGGCTGGTTGAATAGTAGCCGGTGGAGGCTGGATGAACAGGAGCCCGTGGATGAACAGTAGCTGGTGGAGGCAGGAGGGAGACGCCGTGGATGAACAGTCGCAGGTGGAGGCTGGAGGAGGTCGGCGGTGGATGAACAGTAGCCCGTGGAGGCTGGAGCGAGGCAGTAGACGGTGGATGAACAGTAGCCCGTGGAGTCCCTTTTTGCGGTACGCCACACCCCTCCTGATGAACAGGACCCCGTTTTGACCGTAGGAGGTCGAAGAGAAGTCCGTTTCCTCTGTTTTGCGATACGCCACACCCCTCCTGATCAATAGGACCCCATTTTGACCGTAGGAGGTCAAAGATAAGTCCGTTTACTCCGTTTTGCGGTACGCCAGACCCCTCCCGGTGAACAGTATCCCATTTCGACCGTAGGTGGTCGAACAGAAGCCCGTTTCCTTCGTTCTGCGGTACGCCAGGCCTCGTTTCGGCTGTTCTGTCCAAGCCGGTTGGCTCCCGATGAACAGGACGCATTCCGTTGCCTCCTGATGAACACGACGCAAATTCTCCATTCCAACCCAGCCGGTTGGCTGCCGATGAACAGGACGCTGTCGCTGCTCCCCGCTGCCTCTCCATGTACACGAGCCCTGGCCGTACGTATGCGCGAGTAGGCGTTCGAGACCCCGCCCGTATGTACGTACGTGGCCGTATTTACTTTCTTGCACCCTGGCTGTACGTACGTGTACACGATATAGACGGGACTGCGTGACATGCTACGTCCACGCCTCTACTACGACACGTGCCCTTCCTTACTCGGCCACGGTTCTTCGCTGCAGCCTGCAGACAGACCGATCGACCAGTATGTACGTACACGTTCGCGACCAGATAGACAACCCTACGTACGGTTCGACCGGGTGGGTCCCAGCTGTAAGGGAGGTAAGGAGGCACTTCCTTGCATGCGAAGATATAGCTGGTGGGTCCCAACTGTCAGGGGGAGAATCATATTTTTTTCCCGTAATATGGACGCACTTCCTTGCATGAGAAGATGTAGCTGATGGGTCCCAGCAGCCAGGGGGGAAACATTTTTTTCGTGAAATACGGTGGCCCGTCCGGTGGGTCCCTGCTATCAGGTGGAGGAATCATTATTTTGCGTGTAATAAGGAGGCACTTCCTTGCTGTGGCCGTGGACCCAGCTGTCAGCCTCTCCACGTACAGTACTCTTCCGATGGAAGTCGTTGCTTGACCACATTGACCACGCCACGCCGAGAGCACCAAGGCGGTGGACGACGGCGAGGCCTAGGAAGGGGATGACATGGAGCCAGGGAAGACGCGGCAGTGGATGCCCACGCGGAGAGGAGTACGAGGGTTGACTGGTTCGACTGCGGTGTGAGGCTGCCGTCACCGCAGAATAACAGGGGTTGTGGGTGAGTGATACGTCTCCAACGTATCTATAATTTTTTATTGTTCCATGCTATTATATTATCTGTTTTGGATGTTTTATATGCATTTATATGCTATTTTACATTATTTTTTGGACTAACCTATTAACCTAGAGCCCAGTGCCAGTTTCTGTTTTTTCCTTGTTTTCGAGTTTCGCAGAAAAGGAAAACCAAACGGAGTCCAAACGGAATAAAACTTTCGCGATGATTTTTTTTGGACCAGAAGGAAACCCGGAGACTTGGAGAATAAGTCGGAGGAGCCACGAGGCGGCCACAAGGATGGAGGGCGTGCCCAGGGGGTAGGGCGCGCCCCCCACCCTTGTGGGCCCCTCGTGCACCTCCTGACCTAATTCTTTCGCCTATATATACTCATATATCCCCAAACCAACAGAGGCATCCACAAAAAGACTTTTCCACCGCCGCAACCTTCTGTACCCGTGAGATCCCATCTAGGGACCTTGTTGGGGATATAACTATTGGGTATGACCCACCCAGGAGGGGCCGGGTCATGCCACTGGTGGCTCATGATGAAGAAGCCCAGGAAGATATGAAGATGGCAGTCCATAGAGCAAGCTTATTGAAGGCCCAAGACCCGGGGGCGACTTAAGGCCCACGGGTGTGAACCGCCATATGTTTAACTTATATTGTAAGGCAAGTTTAGTTGGTTACTGAGCCGGATACGTAGTGTATGAGCCGGCCGGGACTCTGTAAGCCGCCGGACATCAACCTGTGTATATAAAGGGGTGACCCGGCGGTGGGTTAACTCAAGGAACAATCAATCGAGAACTAGGTCAAGCGTATTCGCTCCCTGGTAATCGAAACCCAAGCAATACAACCTAAAGCAGGAGTAGGCTTTTACCTCGTTGAGAGGGGCCGAACCTGGGTAAACTCTCTGTGTCCTTTGTCCCATTTAACCCCTTCAAGCTAACCTAGTTGCGATGACTCCACACCTAAGTCCTTTTGCTAGGGCATCTGCCGTGTTAAGTCCATGACAGTTGGCGCCCACCATGGGGCCAGCGCACGGTGGTTTTGAGTTCTTGAATGGTAGCTTTGCAGGGATCAAGGGATATGCCATGGGCCGGATGACCAAGAGTCGCCGCGGCAAGATCTACATCTACGACGCAGGCTGGGGTCCCGAGGCCGACTCAATCGAGTACGGGTACCGGGTCCCCTTCGGCGGAATCCACGCCTTCATCGGCAAAATCGGCGAGTCGGAGCCTGAGCCGGACATCTGCACCAACATCGTCGAGACGGCTCGGCGTGCGCGACCCGCCGAGGTTCAAGCCGCCGTGAAGCACACCTTTGTTGGGTTTGTGCATGGAGCGGGTTTGGAGGAAGGATCTGAGTCTGGTGGAGAGATGGCCATCTACTCTGATGGTGAGTCCTCAACCGGTGAGACTAATTCAATGTATCAACTGCAAGACAGCAGGCTTGGGGGCTGTTCCGATGGCGATAGTATTCCGGACCCCTATGAGCCGCCGAATAGGGTCACGATCTTCATGGTTGGCACGCAACCAGTGCTGCAATCGTCAACTACGGTAGCTATGACTTCCGGTTCAACGGCCGAAGCAACGGCTGGCGCGAGCGGTCCTGTGCGCTCGCCGGCTCAAGTTTTGTCTGAGCTCTTGGATGCTTTGGCAACTCTGCTAGAGGTAGAGGTTACTCCGGAGACTCAAGCGCAACATAAGGTGGATGTTGCGAAACTACGAGATGAGATAGCTCAAGCCGGAACTGAGCTTCATGCTGAGAACGCTAGGATGGCGACAGAACGAGCCGCCCTGCACGCGGAGACGCAACGAATTCAAGCAGAGAATTTCCGGTTAACCTTGGACCAGAATGCATCTAACGCCATTTTACGAAGGAGGCACATGAGTCGGCTACCTCCGGAGTACGATGCGAGGGATCTCTTTAACACACCTGGGGCCGGGCCAAGCAATCCACCTGAGGTAACTCGGGCTATTGAGGCGCCCGTGACAGGAGGGATGGCTCAGCCGTGAGTCGCAGACCCGCCTCGTTTGAATTTAACCCCGCCTCAGCAGGTGACGACACTGTCGGGTCATTTTTCTAACCCTTTGGACAACATGATTGCTGCGGCGTCGCGGCTAGCGGCTCTCCTGATGCAAGGCGAGTCTCCCGCGGTGGTTGAGACCCGGAAGGCTATGGAGCTTCTTCAAACCGCGTTGGTTCAACAGGCGGCGTATTTGTATAGCCGTGAGCGGATCCATTCAACCCCACGCCTAAGCCGGAGTTATAGCCGGCGCATTGAGTCGCCGACGGTTTCAAGCAGTGAGCAGCACCATAACCAGCCCCGTGGGTGTGACCCGCCACGCGCTGATAACCATGCTCAGGCTTTAGTGGACCAGGCCAGGGCACGTCGGGAGGCAGAGCTGGCGGCTCAGTTGGCGGCTTATCAGCAACCGCAGCATAACCCGCCCTCGTCTATAGAAGTTGGGATGACTTCTAGGACCGTGGGGGTGCCGTGCCTAGTGCCGGCCTTACGTAATGAGCATCTGCCCAAGGATTTTAAGGGCCCTCGCAAAGTGCCCAACTACATAGCTGATCAACCTCTGAAAGCATGGATTGAGAGCTATGAGATGGCCATGGAGATGCTAGATGTCAACGACGCTGTGTGCGCCAAGTATTTCACCATGATGTTGGATGGGCCAGCTCGTACCTGGTTTTAAGGGTTACCTGCCAACTCCATCAGTTCGTGGGCGCAGTTAAAGGCGTGTTTTATTCAGAATTTCAGAGATACGTGTAAGCAACCCATGTCGATCATCGACCTTGATGCTTGCGTCCAGCTTGAGGATGAGTCAACCAATCACTGGGTTCGTCGGGTCTTGGAAGTCATTCATTCATCAGATAGCATTAATGCCAGTTCAGCTGTCCTAATTTTAGAGAAAAATTGCTGTTTCCTTCCCCTCAAATAGAAGCTGGGGCGGCTTAAGCGCCACTGCAATGATATGGGAGAACTCATGGCGGCTCTAACCAAATATGCCGACTCAGATAGTACGAAAGACCCGGCGTCTGACAAAGAGAAGGCTAGCAAGGGGAAGAAGGGTAGCAATGGAAAGGGACAGCATCACAATGCGGTGGGTCAAGGTAACAACGGTAAGCGCAAGCAAACCGATGGCGGTTCAGATTTTGTGGCCAACACCAGCACGCAGAATAGCAGCCAGCGCCGTAAAGGGAAATCATCACTGCCCCGGTTTGGTGGGCCAAAGTTTAACCTTGAGGCAATAATGAATCAGTCTTGTCCAAAGCACGGTACTCAGGATAAGCCGACCACTCATTTATGGAAAGATTGCTTCATTATGAGGGAGTATAGAAATTCCGGTTTTTATCAGAACGGCCCGAACGGCGGGTCAGGATCCGGCTCTCACGGGCCCGGTTTTGGAGGTGGCGGTTCAAACTCTGGTTTTCAAGGCCAAGGTAATCAAGGTGGTGGTAATCAGCAGTCCGGTCAAGGTAATTAGCAGCAACAGTCTGGCTATCAAAGTAATCCGAAGCAGCTGAATAGTGGTCAGTATCATGTTTTCACAACAAACCTATGCAAGCGAGACCAGAAGGTTCACAAACGAGCAATGAGCACGGTTGAGCCGGCGGTCCCTCGATACTTGCGATGGTCAGAGCAGCCTATCGTATGGAGCCGTGAGGATCACCCGCCCCGGGTTGACAACCCGGGTCAGCTGGCATTGGTGGTTGCTCCACAGGTTGGTGGATACAAGTTTACAAAGGTACTTATGGATGGGGGCAGCAGTATCAATATTCTGTATTATGATACTTTTCGCCGTATGGAATTGACTGACAAAGATCTCAAGCCGTCTTCTACTGTGTTTCATGGAGTGGTGCCTAGTAAGTCGGCATATCCAGTGGGTAAGATAGCCTTGGAAGTGGCTTTTGGCGATGAGCATGATTATCGGGTGGAAACATTGACTTTTGATGTGGTCAAGATTCAGAGCCCTTATCACGCCTTGTTTGGGCGGCCGGCATATGCCAAGTTTATGGCATGGCCTTGTTATGTTTATCTGTAGCTCAAAATGCTGGGTCATAAGGGCACCATCACGATGCATGGTAACAGGAAGATAGCCCTGGAGTGTGAAGAAGGCGACGCCGCTTATGCTGAGTCTGTTTGTGCGACAAAGGAGTTGAAGTTTTACAAGGATAATGTTGACTCAGCGGATATGAGTCCCTTGAAGAAGCCAACTACAGAGCATGACCCCTTGTTGAAGTTCAAGTCGGCTGATGACAACAAATAGGTTGACTTTGTCCCTGGCGATTCATCCCAACAGTTTATTATCAGTGCCAATCTGAATCCGAAATAGGAAAGCGCGCTCATTGAGTGCATCCGTGAGAACCGGGACATCTTCGCATGGAAGCCTTCAGACATGCCAGGTGTGCCGAGGGAACTCGCTGAGCATACTCTCAATATTGATCCGAAGTTTAAACCGGTCAAGCAATTTCTTCGTCGTTTTAATGAAGAGAGACGCAAGGCCATTGGTGAAGAGGTGGCCCGGCTCTTGGCAGCCGGGTTTATCGTTGAAGTTTTTCATCCTGAGTGGTTGGCTAACCCGGTGCTGGTACTTAAGAAAAATGGCACTTGGCGTATGTGTGTGGATTACACGGACCTTAACAAGGCTTGTCCGGCTGATCCTTTCGCTCTCCCTCGTATTGATCAGATTATTGATGCTACGGCGGGTTGTGAGTGCCTGAGTTTTTTAGATGCTTATTCTGGTTACCATCAGATCAAGATGGCAGTTAAGGACCAGGAGAAGACAACTTTTATCACTCCCTTTGGGGCCTTCTGCTATGTGTCTATGCCTTTTGGGCTCAAGAGTGCCCAGGCGACTTACCAGTGTTGTATTCAGAATTGCCTCCATGATCAGATTGGACGCAATGTTCATGCTTATGTGGATGGTATTGTTGTGAAATCCAGAAGAAGGAGACCTTGTTAGATGATTTAAAGGAGACCTTTGACAACCTCCGGGTTTACAAGATGATGCTTAACCCGGCCAAGTGTGTATTTGGCGTGCCGGCAGGCAAGCTCTTGGGTTTTTTGGTCTCTGAGAGAGGCATTGAAGCTAACCCGGAGAAAATCAAGGCTATCACTTCTTTGGCTAAGCCAGCATGTATTAATGACGTCCAGCGTTTGGCGGGTCGTATCACGGCCTTAAGCCGGTTTATAAGCCGCCTGGGAGAAAAGGCTATCCCCCTCTACCAAATGATGAAGAAAACGGACCACTTTGTTTGGAGTGATGCTGCTAATCAGGCGTTTGAGGCACTTAAAAAATAGTTGGTGGAGCCTTCGGTTCTCGCAGCTCTTATTGACAAGGAGCCCTTACTTTTATATGTGGCTGCTAATAACAGAGCCGTCAGTGTGGCGGTTGTTGTGGAAAGGAAGGAGTCAGGCAAGGGGTTTCCGGTTCAGAGGCCGGTTTATTATGTCAGTGAGGTGCTAATTGAATCTAAGCAGAGGTACCCGCATTGGCAGAAGCTGGTTTATGGAGTGTTCATGGCTAGTCGTAAATTGAAACAATATTTCCTTGGTCATCCCATCACTGTGGTGAGTTCTGCTCCTCTAGGCGATATTATTTCAAATAGAGAAGCCATAGGCCGGGTGGCCAAGTGGGCCATTGAGCTTGGACCTCATGGTCTGAAATATATGCCCCGGACAGCTAGCAAGTCTCAAGCACTTGTGGATTTCATCAATGGCTGGACGGAGTTAAAGATGCTGGAGGAGAAGCCTGATAATACATATTGGACTATTCATTTTGATGGATCAAGGCAGCTGGAAGGCTCGGGGGCTGGAGTCATCTTGACTTCCCCACGAGGTGATAAATTTTGTTATGTCTTAAGGTTGATGTTTCTTTGTACTAACAATGCAGCTGAGTATGAGGCCTTGCTCCATGGCCTTCGGATAGCTAAAGAGATGAATTTAAGCCTGGTCAGATGCTTTGGCGATTCAGATCTGGTGGCTCAGCAAGTCTCAGGAACTTGGGATTCCAAAGACCCGCTCATGGCGGCTTACCGTCGGGCGGTTGATGCTATTGCTGGTCATTTCAAAGGCTATCAAGTGGAGCATGTTGATCGCAGGAAAAATGAGGCGGCTGATACTTTAAGCCGGCTGGGGTCTCAGCGTAAGCCGGTACCACCTAATGTTTTTCTGGACATTCTGAATAATCCTTCAGTTAGGTTGCCCACGGAAGAGGATCTTGCTATCCCTGACCCGGAGGCACAATTGGTGGTGGCTCTTCATGTTATCCCTGATTGGATGATGCCATATTTGGCTTATATGACCCGGGGTGAGTTACCTGAGGATGAAACTTTGGCCAGGCAGATAACCCGGTGATCTAAGTCAATGACCATTGTCAATGGCGAGTTACACCGATGCAGTGTCACAGGGGTGTTTCAGCGATGCATATCTCTTGAAGAGGGCCGTGAAATTCTAAGGGAGATTCATGAAGGAGATTGTGGTCATCATGCCGGCTCTAAGTCTCTTGTAGCCAAGGCTTTTCGTCATGGATTTTATTGGCTCACGGCTCATGCTGATGCAGAGGACCTGGTTAGCAAGTGTGATGGTTGTCAGAAGTTTTTCAAACGAGCTCATGTGCCGGCTCAAGAATTAAGGATGATTCCAATTATGTGGCCGTTGGCGGTCTGGGGGCTGGATATGGTTGGGCCTTTTAAGCGTTCCAAGGATAAAAAGACCCACTTGTTGGTGGCAGTTGACAAGTTCACAAAGTGGGTTGAGGCAGAGCCGGTCAGTAAATGTGATGCGGCCACGGCGGTTCAATTCATTAAAAAGGTGATTTTTCGCTTCGGCTACCCTCATAGCATCATAACTGATAATGGCACTAATCTGTCCAAAGGTGCCATGAAAGAGTTTTGTCAACAAGAGCATATTCGTCTTGATGCCTCATCGGTGGCTCACCCCCAGTCCAATGGTCAAGCTGAAAGGGCCAATCAAGAGATCTTGAGAGGTATCAAGCCCCGGCTTATGGTCCCTTTGTAGAGGACGCTGGGTTGTTGGGTTGAGGAGTTGCCCTCAGTGCTTTGGAGTATAAATACTACCCCAACAGATCCACGGGTTATACGCCTTTCTTCATGGTTTACGGAGCAGAGGTGGTTCTCCCCAGTGACATCCGTCACGACTCGCCCCATGTGGCGGCTAATGTTGAAGCTAATAATGAAAAAGCACGTCAGGATGCTCTTGATCTCTTGGATGAGGAGCGTGACCTTGCGGCGGCTCATTCGGCGATATACCAGCAAGATCTGCGTCGCTATCATAGCCGCTGAGTTAAAACTCGAACCTTTCAAGAAGGCGATTTGGTGCTCCGGCTCATCCAGGATCAAACTGATATGCACAAGTTGTCTCCACCTTGGGAAGGGCCTTTTGTGGTCAGCAAGAACTTGAACAACGGGTCATACTACCTCATTGATATTCGAGATCACAAGGACTCACGCACATTTGAGGAGGAGACCCGCCGGCCGTGGAATATTGCTCATCTTCGGCCTTATTATACCTGAGCCACTGGCTCTGGTGTTGTATATATTTTCATCCTTGTATATATTATGATCAAGTATAATAAAGCCAGCATCCCTGATAATTCAAGGCCTCTGTCGTTTCATTTCTGAGTATCTGAGTCTTTATTGTCAGTTCATAAGATCACTTGGGGGCTTCCTGCTCATTGAGCATAGCTGTGACTACCCTCTTGATCTGGCTTGCACGCCTTGTTTAAACAATTACTTGGGGGCTTCCTGCGCATTATGCATAGCTATGACTACCCTGTTGATCCGGCTTACACGCCTTGATGCAAATTGCTTGGAGGCTTATTGCCCAAACTGAACGGGTACCAAAGAGAACTTGCTGCAATGAGCAGTTCAAACATAGGTATCCTGCCTTAAAGGCTCATTATTGGTCACTTGGGGGCTTATTGTTCAGTGAACATAGCTTTATTGACCCTTTTGATCAGCTTGGATGCCAGGTGAAAAACACCAAAAACTCCGGGTTATCCTGCCTATATGTCTGCCACTCCGCCCAGGTTATCTGGATGACCTGCCGAACTCTTGATAGTCAATCTTATAAAGACCCTGAACTTGTCAAGGTTAAAACGGCGGTTGGTCGTGTGAGGCCCAGCTTATAGGTTTAAATGAAGGATTAACTCAGTGGCTGTGCTGCCCATGAACAACACTTGATATTGAGGCTTGGCAGCCTATGGAAGCCTTGGTTTTTCTCATTTGTTATTTTCTTTGAATGTTATTCGGGTTTATACCCTTGTACCATATTGATATATGGTTTAACACGATTCAGGCCATGTAGCCTTAATCCTTATGACTCATACTTGAGCTTATTTGGGGTTTTTGACCACCCGGACTGGCTTTGGACAATAAGTCGTCAGCATATTTTGATTGTGCGTCTGGAGTTATGCACTTCCAGTTTTGGGCTGTTACCCTTACTGCATACGGCACTACAAGCCGGCGGTATGAACCAATCTCACAGGTATGTATTTACTGGTTATATGAATATGTGGGGTTTGATAACCCGCCCTGGTTATGGACTATAAGTCGCCAGAATATATGATGTTGGACATTATGACCCGCCCTGGCGTAAACCGCCAGGGTATCTATTGTTTACTCTATGCAGGAGCTTTGTAGAATAATATGATATTCCTTGCAAAGTTCATCCATGGCATATGAAAAGTTCATCATCAGTTTCAAAGGCTAAGAACATGCACGATGGCATGACAGATCATGGTTTTCACTAGCCTATTACATGGCTCTCAAAGCCCAAATGATTAAGTGTTTTTTCAAGCAAGCACGGTGATGCCGTCTGAGAGCCGTCTTCCGAATCAGTTGTCCTGGTCTTGGCGAGTTGAAGCTTCCGGGTCATCCAGCGCCTGTTCTTCTTCTTCCTCCACTTGCTGGAAGTTAGTTGTGGCCCAGTTGATAACGGTCAATGCTCTGAATACAGCCTCATCATCTATGAGGGTTGATGGATCAATATTAGAGGCAAAGGTGTGCTTACGTGTTGGCGGGATGAGATCCATGGCCTCATAAACCGGCACTGATACTTTTGAGTAAGCCGCCTGATATTTTGTCAAGTCGGTCTCTTCAGCTAGCTTACTCGTCAGTGGGCGCATTTCCTTTACACATTTGGTAAAGTCTGCGGCTTCAAAGGGAGACCCGTCTTCTTTTAAACTTGGGCAGCCGGTGGCTAATTCTTCCGGGTCAAGTTCAGCCTGCCAGGCCTTCGCCCAGCTCAACGCGGTGATGGCACTGGCTCTAACAGCTGACCGCTTTAGTTCTTCAACTCTTTGCGGTAGCACAGACAGTTTCTCCAGCATCTCCTTGATGAGTGAAGGTGGTTGCTTCTTATGTGAGACAGCAACTATCGCCCGTTGCGCACCGGTGTACAGTTGCTCCACAAGGGTATATATGGCCTTAAGCCTTACGCGCATGTCTTGGCCCAGCCTGGAACTTCTGGAGCCTACATCAACACAAAAATTGTTAAGCCAGTTTATAACCATGGTATGTTAACGGTGAAACATTGAAGTATTATATTGTTTACCGAAGATGGCAGCTGTCAGGCTATTGATTTGATGTTTTAAGCTGGACAACTCATCAGTTACCGGCTTAAGAGCAGCTTCAGCATCTTCTACTCTTTTCAGCAGAACCGTCTTCTCGGTCTCCCAGCTGTTTCTCTCAGTGTTGAAGTACTTTTTTAATTTTTCAATCTCTTCCAAGGAGGTTCTCAGTTCTGTTTTGGCCTTTGAAGTCTCTGATTGTTGGGACTGGATGTTTTGCTGCAGATCATTGACTTGAGTTTCCTTCACGATCAATTCAGCCTGCCATACACAAAGACAGGCAGCATATGGTTATGATAATCATCTTATTTAAAGTCCCAAGCATAATACAGGTATTTTACTTGGCACTTGGGGGCTAATGTACATTTTCTCTTTTGAAGACAAATCTTTGATGAACCGGTTAAAGTTTCTTCAACTAAAACCGGTTCATGGGGGCTACATATTTGGATTTGTTCATAAATATGGTGGTAAGTCCCTGCTTAGCTATGCAGCTTAAGCCAGCCCTTGGGGGCTACATAAGTGAATTTTAGTTCTACAATTTGAAGTCCCGGCTTAACTTTTCAGTTTAAGCCAGCCCTTGGGGGCTACTTGTTTGGATTCAGCAGTTACTAAATTGCTATGGAATGGTTATAATATCAAATATGGTATTTAAGTCTACGTCATATTCATTTTTTTCATATACAGTAGACTTGGCGGCTGACAGATATATGTACAGGAAGAGTTTTTTCAGTGTTTACCTCAAAACGCTCCTTCATCAGATTGACTAAGCCGACTTCAAAGTCACGGCTAGTGTGAAGGCGGTTTAAATAACCCGCGTGAAGTTTCTGAGCATTGAACTGGGCATAACCTTCTAAATCCAGTTTCCATTTGCCCTTGTCGGCAGCAGAAAATTCCTCCTTGGCGCTATGTTTGGCTAAGATTGTGGGGTTGTCCAGCTCAACGTAGCAGGTCCCAGTGATTATGACATCGTCAGACTTTTCTTCAGCAGGTTTGATGGGACTTGGCGGCTTAGCACGAGCTGGGTCAACGTCCATGGAGTCCATAATGACATTGTGCTCTTCGGGCGGCGGATCATCAATGGCTGCTTCGGAGGTTTGATGCAAAGATTCAGATATTGTCTGCTTCTCCGGGTTAGCAGCCTGGGGATCTTCAGTGATATTGATGTTTTTGCCTGGTTTACTGGTCTTCGCTTTCTTGCTTGGTTTGGCTTGACCACTGACAATGAGATATAAAGATGTAAGCATGATAATTGATAAAGGGCTTAAAAAGCAAGGAAATTCAATATTGTTACCCTGGGGCAACTTTGAAAAGGGGGATCTGAGTCCCAGTGGTGTCCCACATGAGGAGTGAGAAGTGCCCTGATAGTTTGAATCAGAAGGGTTAAGGGGTTGTCGAATAAGACCCGCTTTTGGAAAAGCTAAATCGGCGAACTGTGAAACCTCAGCTCGACGCTTGCGAGGAGCCGGTGTGTTTGGTAAACCAGAGGAAAGTTCCCCTCCTTTGCTGTTCTGGGTTGTGCGGCGAACTTCATGCTGTTGTTTCTTCAAAATAAAGTGGGGGTCCAGATAAGCTAAAGGGTGAGAAAACCTTACTTTCCGGCTCGCTTGTCGAACTTTCTGTCTTGGCAGAGATTCTGAGTCAGAGGAAAGGATAGTTACCTCTTTGCCGTCTGCTTGGCTGGCCTCCATGTCATCCTGGTAGTAATCAATGCCAATAAGATGAACAAAGAAGGAGCCAAGAGAATCAAGTTCTACCTCTGACTCTTCATCAAGAGTAAACGGATCAACTGCTTCTAATTTCTTCTTGGCAGGTTTCTTAGCCAAGTTCTTGGTCCTGGTCTTCTTGGCCGGTTTATCTTGAAGCTTCTTCTTCCAGAAGGGGGAGTCAGGCTGCAGAAATTCAAGTAAGAATGAAAAGGCAGATTGACAGATAATGAGTTAATGAAAAATGTTCACAAATACTCACAGCTGGCGGCTTGTTGAGGGTGCAAAAGGGGTTCTGCCCCGTCTTGCTGCAAGTGGCCAAGCTTTCATTCAGCAATGTCTTGACCATCTTGTTGAGACTCTTGTCGTCCAATTGCACTCGGCTGTGGCGTTGTGGATCTTTGATGTCACAGGTATACTCGCACATTAAGCCGGTCCGGCGGCTTGAAGGTAAAATTCTCCATGTGACCCAGCATCGAACTAGGTCAACTCCAATTAAGCCATTGGCCATTAAGGCTCTGATTTTTCCAAAAATGGGCATATATTTCGCTCGTTCTGCTGTGCTGATCCGGTCAGGGAGGGGATGCCTGTTGCTAAGCCGGCTCTGACGATAACCCGGCAAAGGATTTTCACCTTCTGGAGATGTGTCTTGGCAGTAAAACCAAGTCTGGTTCCAGTCCTTGGGATGACTAGGAAGTGCAGCAGCTGGGAAAGTAGCTTCTTTGCGCCTCTGGATTGAAATACCGCCTAGTTCTAGGCTGGGCCCATCTGTGAACTCAGTCTGGCGGTTCAAGTAATAGAATTCCCTGAACAGCTCTACAGTGGGTTTCTGTTGAAGATATACTTCGCAGAAAACTTGGAAGTTGCAGATGTTTGAAACAGAGTTGGGCCCAATATCTTGTGGATGAAGTTGAAAGAAGTGCAGCACATCACGAAAGAAATTTGAGCCGGGTGGAGTGAACCCCCGGAGCATGTGATCAGTGAAAACTACAACTTCACCCTCTTTTGGTTCAGGGGTGATCTCGGTTCCCGGGGTCCTCCAGTGGATCACACTCTTTTTAGCCAGGACGCCTTCGTTTACAAATTCATTATGGATTTCTTCCGTGACAGTGGAAGCGACCTAGTTGCATGAGGTGACAGTTTTGGTCATTTTGAGGATGAAGGCATAAAAAGAAAATATTGCCGGTTTAAGATTATGCTGTTAAGCCGACCAATGATCGAAAAGTAAGTGCTATAAAGGTTGACATGATTAAGCCAGAAGATAATACACATATTGGCGGCTTAAAAGGGGACTAATGGTACATGGCGGGTTACGGTTTGTCAATTAAGCTGCCCAAACAGTTGCCATATTTCAGATCTATAAGTGAGGATTTGCTAAGTGATGGACAAACAGATTCCACAGATCGACGCTATGATTTTGGATCTACAACAGTTCAGAAAATAAAATAAATTGTAGGCCTAAAGTGAAGGCAGTGGAAGAACTCATGTGTTCGGATGGATCTTATACGGAAAAGTGCCTATTGCAATTGACAAAAGGGATGCTACACTGCTACTGCGCTTTTTCAGTCTCATCTTCAAATTCAGCCGTGCGATCTAGAAGAAGAACAAAGAAGAATAGAGAGGAACCCTGATGAACTGGGGCTAACCCTAATGGAGATCTGCTATGAGGAAAAAGAAGTGATTACTGATGCTGCTGGACAGCGGCGGTGCGTCGCGGTGCTCTGGTTCGTTCAGGGTGATGCAGCGGCCAGAGTTGAGGCAGTTGACGAGGTCGACGGCGGCGGAGCTCGGGCGCGCGTGGGCATTGCGAGGAGGAAGATGAAGACGAGGAGGCAAGGGGGAAAATGAAAAGGACCCCTGTCCCTATTTATAAGGAGATGGATAAAAGGCATGCGCGGGAATCAAGGAGGCAGAAAAAATCATTATGTGGCTATGCGGACGCCTCGATTTTCGGGAGGTCCATTAAAAGATAAAAGATCTATTGAGATGTTCTGGGCTTCGTGCGAAATTAATGCGAGATGACGTCATGGCGGGTTAACACGATTCTGTGAGCTGACGTCATGGCGGGTTATAGCAAGTTTATAAATGTTGACAATGCAAGGTTTGTTAAAATAAGCACTGAAGATTGATGTGAACAAGTTCAAATCAACCTGGGGCCTAATGTTGGGGATATAAGTATTGGGTATGACCCGCCCAGGAGGGGCTGGGTCATGCCACTGGCGGCTCATGATGAAGAAGCCCAGGAAGATATGAAGATGGCGGTCCATAGAGCAAGCTTATTGAAGGCCCAAGACCCGGGGGCGACTTAAGGCCCATGGGTGTGAACCTCCATATGTTTAACTTATATTGTAAGGCAAGTTTAGTTGGTTACCGAGCCGGATACGTAGTGTATGAGCTGGCCGGGACTCTGTAAGCCGCCGGGCATCAACCTGTGTATATAAAGGGGTGACCCGGCGGCGGGTTAACTCAAGGAACAATCAATCGAGAACTAGTTCAGGCGTATTCGCTCCTTGGTAATCGAAACCCAAGCAATACAACCTAAAGCAGGAGTAGGCTTTTACCTCGTTGAGAGGGGCCGAACCTGGGTAAACTCTCTATGTCCTTTGTCTCGTTTAACCCCTTCAAGCTAACCTAGTTGCGATGGCTCCACACCTAAGTCCTTTTGCTAGGGCATCTGCCGTGTTAAGTCCACGACAGACCTTTGCCGGCACCCTGCCGGAGGGGGATTCGATCATGGAGGGCTTCTACATCAACACTATTGCCCTTCCGATGAAGCGTGAGTAGTTTACCACAGACCTACGGGTCCATAGCTAGTAGCTAGATGGCTTCTTCTCTCTCTTTGATTCTCAATACCATGTTCTCCTCGATGTTCTTGGAGATCTATTCGATGTAATACTTTTTTGCGGTGTGTTTGCCGAGATCCGATGAATTGTGGATTTATGATCAGCTTATCTATGAGTATTATTTGAATCTTCTCTGAATTCTTATATGCATGATTTGATATCTTTGTAATTCTCTTCGAACTATCGGTTTGGTTTGGCCAACTAGATTGGTTTTTCTTGCAATGGGAGAAGTGCTTAGCTTTGGGTTCAATCTTGCGGTGCCCTTTCCTAGTGATAGTAGGGGCAGCAAGGCACGTATTGTATTGTTGCCATCGAGGATAAAAAGATGGGGTTTTCATCATATTGCTTGAGTTAATTCCTCTACATCATGTCATCTTACTTAATGCATTACTCCGTTCTTTATGAACTTAATACTCTAGATGCATGCTGGATAGCGGTCGATGTGTGGAGTAATAGTAGTAGATGCAGAATCATTTTGGTCTACTTGACACAGATGTGATGCCTATATTCATGATCATTGCCTTAGATATCGTCATAACTTTGCGCTTTTCTATCAATTGCTTGGCAGTAATTTGTTCACCCATCGTATTATTTTCTATCTTGAGAGAAGCCTCTAGTGAAACCTATGGCCCCTGGGTCTATTTTCCATCATATAATCTTCTACTTTTCATCATACAAGTTTTCGATCTACTATTTTTCAATCTTTTACTTTCCGATCTATAAAACAAAAATACCAAAAATATTTACTTTATCGTTTACCTATCGCTATCAGATCTCACTTTTGCAAATAACTGTGAAGGGATTGACAACCCCTTTAAAGCGTTGGGTGCAAGTTGTTTGATTGTTTGTGCAGGTATTTGGTGATTTGTGCGTTGTCTCCTACTGGATTGATACCTTGGTTCTCAAACTAAGGGAAATACTTATCTCTATGTTGCTGCATCACCCTTTCCTCTTCAAGGGAAAAACCAACGCAAGCTCAAGAAGTAGCAGGAAGAATTTCTGGCGTCGTTGCCGGGGAGATCTACGCCAAGTCAAGACATACCAAGTACCCATCATAAAACTCTCATCTCTGGCATTACATTATTCGCCATTTGCCTCTCGTTTTCCTCTCCCCCACTTCTAAAACGATTTACAAAAATAATTGCCTTTTTATTCACCCTTCTTTCCGTTCGATCTTTTGTTTGCTTATGTTACCATGTGCCTTCTTTTTGCTCGCATCTTCGCTTGCTAAAAGTTTATGGATCCTCATCCACTTGCTAATCCTTTTAAGAGATCCAATTATGATGAACCAATTTCTAGTGATTTGTGTGCACTAGATTATCTTTATGAAGTTTTGCTTGAAATTCATGAATCTAAAAATTGTGATGAAGTGTTAAAAGAAGAAATCTATGAAGTGATTCACGATAGCTCCTTGGATGAAAAGCATGATTGCAACGGTTCTACTATAAATTCTATTAATGTTAGTTGTGCTAATGATATGCAAAACCCTAAGCTTGGGGATGCCAGTTTTGCTAGGTCCACTACTTGTTGCAATGATCATGATTGGGGTGATTTTTCTTATGATCTTGAAAATTTATTTAAGCCTCATGATGAATCTGTTTGCAATAATATTGAATGTGGGTTTGGAAGAGTGTCAACTCTAGGTAATAATGATCCCACTACTTTGGAGTATGATCAATCTTATGAATTTTTTGATAAAAGTGGGTTTGGAGAGGTCATGACTTTAGTTAATGTTAATCCCACTATCTTGGAAGAGTGTCAACTTTGCATGCATGTGGATCATCTAGAGAATATTTTATGTGATAGTTATATTATTGAATTTGATTATGATCCTACATGTAATTATTATGAGAGAAGAAAATATGGTTGTGGAAATCTTCATGTTACTAAATTACATCTCGTTATGTTGAGATTGCTATTGTTTCTTTCTTCTTCCTTGCATATGCTAGTTTTTGCTTTCCTTGATAATTTGTTTGCCTATAAGATGCCTATGCATAGGAAGTATGTTAGACTTAGATGTGTTTTTCACATGCTACATGATGCTCTTTTCGTGTTTCAATTCTTTTCTTTCATATGAGCATCATCAAAATTACCAATGCCTAGCTAAAAGGCTTTAAAGAAAAGCGCTTGTTGGGAGGCAACCCAATTTTATTTTTGTTTTTGCTTTTTTGTTCCTATTTTGCTTTGAATAATTCATCTAGCCTCTGGTTAGATGTGGTTTTGTATTTTAATTAGTGTTTGTGCCAAGTAAGACCTTTGGGATGGCTTACGGTGACAGTTGATTTGATCTTGCTGAAAAACAGAAACTTTTACATACAGTATCAGAATTTTAGTAATTCACTGGAGCGTTTAAAAATCCTGTATTTTTTATACGAGATTTATATTCATATTTCCTCTGTTTTCCTAATTTTACATAATTTTTCGAGTTACAGAAGTATTAGAACAATTCGGATCTTCGCAGACTATTCTGTTTTTGACAGATTCTGTTTTCTTTGTGTTGTTTGCTTATTTTGATGAATCTATGGGTAGTATCGGGGGGTATGAACCATGGAAAAGTTGGAATACAGTATATATTACACCAATATAAATAAATAATGAGTTCACAACAGTACCAAAGTGGTGATTTATTTTCTTATACTAACGGAGCTTATGAGATTTTCTGTTGAGTTTTGTGTTGTGAAGTTTTCAAGTTTTGGGTAAGTATTTGATGGACTATGGAATAAGGAGTGGCAAGAGCCTAAGCTTGGGGATTCCCAAGGCACCCCAAGGTAATATTCAAGGACAACCAAGAGCCTAAGCTTGGGGATGCCCCGGAAGGCATCCCCTCTTTCGTCTTCGTCTATCGGTAACTTTACTTGAGGCTATATTTTTATTCACCACATGATATGTGTTTTGCTTGGAGCGTCTTGTATAATTTGAGTCTTTGGTTTTTAATTTGTCACAATCATCCTTGCTGTACGCACCTTTTGAGAGGGACACGCATGAATCATGATTTATTAGAATACTCTTTGTGCTTCACTTATATCTTTTGAGCTAGGCAATTTTGCTCTAGTGCTTCACTTATATCTTTTTAGAGAACGGCGGTGGCTTTATTTTGTAGAAATTATTGAACTCTCATGCTTCACTTATATTATTTTGAGAGTCTTTAAACAGCATGGTAATTTGCTTTGGTTATAAATTTAGTCCTAATATGATAGGCATCCAAGAGGGATATAATAAAAACTTTCATATAAAGTGCATTGAATACTATGAGAAGTTTGATTCCTTATGATTGTTTTGAGATATAAAGATGGTGATATTAGAGTCATGCTAGTGAGTAATTGTGAATTTGAGAAATACTTGTGTTAAGGTTTGTGAGTCCTGTAGCATGCACGTATGGTGAACCGTTATGTAACGAAGTTGGAGCATGAGATATTTTTTGATTGTCTTCCTTATGAGTGGCGGTCGGGGACGAGCGATGGTCTTTTCCTACCAATATATCCCTCTAGGAGCATGCGCGTAGTACTTTGTTTCGATGACTAATAGATTTTTGCAATAAGTATGTGAGTTCTTTATGACTAATGTTGAGTCAATGGATTATACGCACTCTCACCCTTCCACCATTGCTAGCCTCTCTTGTACCGTGCAACTTTCACCGGTACCATACACCCACCATATACCTTCCTCAAGACAGCCACCATACCTACCTATTATGGCATTTTCATAGCCATTCCGAGATATATTGCCATGCAACTTTCTACCATTCCGTTTACTATGACACGCATTATCATTGTCATATTGCTTTGCATGATCATGTAGTTGACATCGTATTTGTGGCAAAGCCACCGTTCATAATTTTTTCATACATGTCACTCTTGATTCATTGCACATCCCGGTACACCGCCCGAGGCATTCATATAGAGTCATATTTTGTTCTAGTATCGAGTTGTAATTTTTTTTGAGTTGTAAGTAAATAGAAGTATGATGATCTTCATTATTAGAGCAGTGTCCCATGTGAGGAAATAAAAAAAAGAGGCCAAAGAAGCCAAAGAAAAAAAGAGAAAGAAAGAAAAAAGAAAAAAAGAGAAAAAAAAGAAGAAAGAAAAAAAAGAGAAAAAAAGAGAGAAAAAGAGAGAAGGGGCAATGTTACTATCCTTTTTCCATACTTGTGCTTCAAAGTAGCACCATGATCTTCATGATAGAGAGTCTCCTATGTTGTCACTTTCATATACTAGTGGGAATTTTTCATTATAGAACTTGGCTTGTATATTCCAACGATGGGCTTCCTCAAATTGCCCTAGGTCTTCATGAGCAAGCAAGTTGGATGCACACCCACTTAGTTTTCTTTTTGAGCTTTCATACACTTATAGCTCTAGTGCATCCATTGCATGGCAATCCCTACTCACTCACATTGATATCTATTGATGGGCATCTCCATAGCCCGTTTATACGCCTAGTTGATGTGAGACTATCTCCCTCTTTTTGTCTTCTCCACAACCACCATATTCTACTCCACCTATAGTGCTATGTCCATGGCTCACGCTCATGTATTGCGTGAAAGTTGAAAAGGTTTGAGAACGTCAAAAGTATGAAACAATTACTTGGCTTGTCATCAGGGTTGTGCATGATTTGAGTATTTTGTGTGATGAAGATGGAGCATAGTCAGACTATATGATTTTGTAGGGATAAGCTTTCTTTGGCCATGTTATTTTGAGAAGACATAATTTCATTGTTAGTATGCTTGAAGTATTATTGTTTTTATGTCAATATTAAACTTTTGTTTTGAATCTTATGGATCTGAACATTCATGCCATAATAAATAAAATTACATGGATAAATATGTTAGGTAGCATTCCACATCAAAAATTCTGTTCTTATCATTTACCTACTCGAGGACGAGCAGGAATTAAGATTGGGGATGCTTGATACGTCTCCAACGTATCTATAATTTTTGATTGTTCCATGCTATTATATTATCTGTTTTGGATGTTTTATATGCATTAATATGCTATTTTATATTATTTTTGGGACTAACCTATTAACCTAGAGCCTAGTGCCAGTTTTTGTTTTTTCCTTGTTTTTGAGTTTCGCAGAAAAGGAATACCAAACGGAGTCCAAACGGAATAAAACTTTCGCGATTATTTTTCTTGGACCATAAGGAAACCAGGTGACTTGGAGATGAAGTCGGAGGAGCCACGATGCGGCCACAAGGACGGAGGGCGCGCCCAGGGGGGTAGGGTGCGCACCCCACCCTTGTGGGCCCCTCGTGCACCTCCTGACCTAATTCTTTCGCCTATATATACTCATATATCCCCAAACTAACAGAGGCATCCACGAAAAGACTTTTCCACCGCCGCAACCTTCTGTACCCGTGAGATCCCATCTAGGGACCTTTTCCGGCACCCTGCCGGAGGGGGATTCGATCACGGAGGGCTTCTACATCAACACCATTGCCCTTTCGATGAAGCGTGAGTAGTTTACCACAGACCTACGGGTCCATAGCTAGTAGTTAGATGGCTTCTCTCTCTTTGATTCTCAATACCATGTTCTCCTCGATGTTCTTGGAGATCTATTTGATGTAATACTTTTTTGCGGTGTGTTTGCCGTGATCCGATGAATTGTGGATTTATGATCAGCTTATCTATGAATATTATTTGAATCTTCTCTGAATTCTTATATGCATGATTTGATATCTTTGTAATTCTCTTCGAACTATCGGTTTGGTTTGGCCAACTAGATTGGTTTTTCTTGCAATGGGAGAAGTGCTTAGCTTTGGGTTCAATCTTGCAGTGCCCTTTCCCAGTGACAGTAGGGGCAGCAAGGCACATATTGTATTGTTGCCATCGAGGATAAAAAGATGGGGTTTTCATCATATTGCTTGAGTTAATTCCTCTACATCATGTCATCCTACTTAATGCATTACTCCGTTCTTTATGAACTTAATACTCTAGATGCATGCTGGATAGCGGTCGATGTGTGGAGTAATAGTAGAAGATGCAGAATCATTTCAGTCTACTTGAGACGGACGTGATGCCTATATTCATGATCATTGCCTTAGATATCATCATAACTTTGCGCTTTTCTATCAATTGCTCAGCAGTAATTTGTTCACCCACCGTATTATTTTCTATCTTGAGAGAAGCCTCTAGTGAAACCTATGGCCCCCGGGTCTATTTTCCATCATATAATCTTCTACTTTTCATCATAGAAGTTTCTGATCTACTATTTTGCAATCTTTTACTTTCCGATCTATAAAACAAAAATACCAAAAATATTTACTTTATCGTTTATCTATCTCTATCAGATCTCACTTTTGCAAATAACCGTGAAGGGATTGACAACCCCTTTATCGCGTTGGGCGCAAGTTGTTTGATTGTTTGTGCAGGTATTCGGTGATTTGTGCGTTATCTCCTACTGGATTGATACCTTGGTTCTCAAATTGAGGGAAATACTTATCTCTACTTTGCTGCATCACCCTTTTCTCTTCAAGGGAAAAACCAACTCAAGCTCAAGAAGTAGCAGTGAGTAGAGGGATGGCCTGGCTAGAGGTTGGAGTAGGGTGGGGCGGTCAGGCCTGCGCGGCAGCAGAGCCGGCCACGGGAGCAGGAGCAGGCGGCACGACCGGCGCTGGTTTGGGCGGCTGGAGCAAGAAGACCAGAGGTTGAAGAAGCACTACGGCCGTTGGATGGACATCGTACGGTCACTAGAGCTAGAATTGTTCATATTGACTAAGTTGACAAAGCCCTCCATCCGCGTCAACTTAGTAGGCCCACAAGTCAGCCTCCCACTATGGTGGGTCCCAGCTAGCAGGGGGAGTATTCATTTTTTTGTGCGTAATAAGGAGGCACTTCCTTGCGTGCGAAGATATAGCTGGTGGGTCCGAGCTGTCAGCGGGGGGAACATTTTTTTCGCGAAATACAGAGGCCCTTCCGGTGGGTCCCAGCTGTCAGGTGGAGGAATCATTATTTTGCACGTAATAAGGAGGCATTTCCTTGCGTGCAGCCATGGACCCAGTTGTCAGTCTCTCCACGTACAGTCCACTTCCGATGGATGTCGTTCGTTGACCACGCCGCGCCAAGAGCACCTGGGCGGTGGACGACGGCGAGGCCTAGGAAGGGAACAACACAGAGCCAGGGAAGACTCGGCAGTTGTTTCCCACGCGGAGGGGAGTACGAGGGTTTACTGGTTCGTCTGCTGTCGCCGGAGAATAACAGCAGGTGTGGGTGAGTAGAGGGATGACTAGGCCAGCGATGGGAGTACGATGGGGCGGTGAGGCCTGCGCGGCAGCACAGCCGGCCACGGGAGGAGGGAGCAGGCAGTCCCGCCGGCGCTTGTTTGAGCAGCTGGAGCAGGAAGAGCAGAGATTGAAGAAGCACGACGGCCGTTGGATGGACATCCAACAGTCACCGCTCTCGTGTGTTGACTAAGTTGACACGGCGTTGCGTGTGCGTCAACGTTTTTTTAAGGAAAGCGTACGCGTCAACCTATAGTAGGCGCACAAGTCAGCCTCAAATGTGTGGAAAACAGCATACAGCCCATCTGCCATTATTTCTAATAATTTACAGTCCATTTGCTAATTCTTAATGATTTTTTTGGAGCCCATATTCTTTTTGTTAGCATTACAACACATATTGTGGCCACGGTTAAAAATTATACGAAATTTTGCATATTTCGGTGCGGTCAACTGTTTTTAATCCCGAAATTTCGAGTCACATTCAAACTAATTTGAAAAATAAATTTATATAAATATAAAATCCAAATAATTTTCCACGCATAAAAATCAATGGAATTTAAAATCTTGAAATGAAAAAAAAATTGAAACTAATTCCTGGTTTGATTTGTTTTAAAAATGTACAACCCATTTCTCATTACTGATAGCCCATTTTCTGGGCAAGCCGAATGAAACTCTCCTCGTCTTGAAAGATTTGCAGCCCAGCAGGGCTGACAAAGCAAGTAGGCCTCGGTTGGGTATTTCTTTAAAAAAAGTAGAACTAGGCTAGCCATTTTCAGCAAGAAAAAAACACAACTGGGCTCATGATGTGGTAAACATAACTAAAACCCTGGCTAGACAGGCCACAGCCCCCGCACAACCCTGTTGTTACCCTGATCCGCCTCTAAAACTAGTATAAATAACAACTGCTTGTTCCTCAAAAAAAAGTAAATAACAACGGCGCGACCTGCTGGGTCCCTGGCGTCAGCCGCTCGTTGTGTAATTCTCTTGTTTATTGACTACGTTGACAATGGCATGGGCCCCAGATGTCCAACCATTAGGAGGAACCATTTTTTTGGGCTTGTAATAACGAGGCACTTGCTTGCGTACTGCCATGACCCTGGTGGGTCCCTACTATCATCCTCTCCACGTACAGTCATCTCCTTGTTCCTCTCGGTTGTTGACGACGTTGACAATGCAAGAGGGCGGCGCACCACGCACGGTAAGAGAACCAAGGAAGAGGACGACGACGAGGCCTCGGACAGAACGAATAGGAGCCATGGAAGATGCGCCGGTCCAGTCACAGGCGGAGGGGAGTACGAGGGTTGACTGTTTCGGGTGCGGGTGCGTGTTGGGGCTGACGTCGCCGGAGAATAACATGATGTGCGAGGGAATAGAGGGAGGGACTGGCCAACGTTGGAGGGTATGGTAGGGCGGCGGAGGCGTAGCCAGTCGTGGGAGGCGGGAGCAGGCGGAACCGATGGGGTGGTTTGGTTTGGGCGGCTGGAGGAACAAGACAAGAGATAGAAGATACACGACAGATGTTGGATGTCAATCCAACGACTGGTAGGCAGAATTGTTTTTTGACTAGCTAGTAAGTTGACACCACCTTGGATAGGCTTTTTCCTCGTGGGTCCCAAATGTCAGAATCCAAATCTGTCACAGTCATGCAGCCTTTCTTATGAAAATTTACAGCCCATTTGGTGTGCTAGCTCAAAATAAGTTTGTGGGTGCTGGTGGGAGCTAATCACTTGGGTTCTGTAATGCACAGTGAGCTCAAGCAGCCGGCGAGAGTGATGTTATTTCCCTTAGTTGGGATTTGTTACAATATTTCACTCTTAATTAAACAAATGGCAAGCCATTTTCCTTGTTTCAAAGAAAATATGACAGTCACAGCCGAGTTGAAAAGGGCAACAACATCTAACTCCAGCTTACAAACTGTACAAAAGCACGAGGGTTAATTGTTCATCATGTTTAGACAAAACCCAGATTGAAAAGGGCAACAACATCTAACTCCAGAAATGTTTTCGGTAGTCACAGTCAAATGGATCGGTCAGGTCCATAGAATGAACATCCTGGGTCATAAAATTTACTGGATTATGACCACAAGATGTTGTAAATAGAAGCCCGGCATGTTCAGAAGCTCTTTTGTCCACCTGAAACTCCTTTTTTTGCTCTTCGACATACCCATCCGTCAAAACCATGCTGCTGATAAACTTAAGCCTGATGGACAATAGTAACCTCGCATTCAGCATGAAGAATGTGACAAATCTAGTGTTTGCATGGTTGGCTACATATCGTTCAAGCGTTATTGTCTTCAATCGAATGTCATGAGAAGTGAGAAAATCCCGGTGCTTACGAATCCACTGATTGGTTATAACTTTCTTACCCCATCCTATTGCCTAAATAGACATGAAGATTGAAAACAGTTAAGGTCTAAAAAAAGTGTGTCGAAAGAGCAACAGCTGAACAGTTAGTTCTAGTACACTATATGCGGGCTTCCAATGTGCGTGAAATTATCACCTTTATATACAACTTCTCCAGACATGGAAAGCATTGCAGCAAGCCAATAATCTTGTTCAGATCAAAACTATTCATTTGGATATATAAGATCTTGACAGAATCCAGCACCATTGATAGGCTATCCATGGAGAAACTCTTCATTGAGCATAGAACATAATATTAGTACAAAATGTGTACTCCAAGATGATATATAACTTATGCGCAGAAATTTAAAATGCAGCTTATGGTTACAAGTGTAGATGATAATATACACTACCTGAAGAACTATGGAGCCAAACTCCATCTTGAAATGAGCACAGAGATCATGTATTACACCCAAGGTCTCCAGTTTAGGCGCAGAAATGACGGTTATTTGCGACGGTGAATAACTAGAATCAAGGATCAATCTTTGAAGTGAAGGGGCATCTTGGATGATGAGCTACCTTCCATCAAAAGAAATTCCAATTCTTACAAGGTTAGGCGACTTTATTTGGAGACAACCGATTCTAACTGTGAAAACAAGCACCAAGCACTCTAGGGCAGGGCAACTGGAGTGGATGATGTTGTGCAATGAGGCCTCTGATATACGAACCCGCACAAGTGAAAGTTTTTTGAGAAATGGGAGTCGAAGGTTTAGTACCAGATTGTCTGGTAGGTAGCACAGCGCAAAGGTGGTGGTGTGGAGAGAGGAGGAAAACTGCGAGATGGACATCAGTGCTGAGGGCGCAAGTACATGGCGTTCGGTATCTGGTAGGTGATTTCCTGGGGAATAGTAGAACTCAAGCAGCTGTAGTTCTGTGAATTCAGGGGATTTCAGCCAGGCGTCCACCATGCAAGGCATGGTATGCTTGCTCAGGTAGTATGATGGGATGCAGAGGCTTTGAACGGAGCCCTGGTGGGAGGAGATGATGGCTCTGGGGAGTTCAAAATCATTAAAGAGAGATAGCTGACGACAGTCGAGATTAAGGAGTGGGGCACGCCATGAAGGGCGCCACCGAATTGAGAGGACTTGGGTGCGGCAGCAATCCTTGGTGGGGAGAAGCGAGATGATCTCCCCAAGGATGGCGTCCGGGAGATCGCTAATGCGGTCCACCCGAGATTCTATGGGTTCCTGGGATCCGATGGGGGCGGGCTCGCCGCTTCTCCCCGCGCTGCCGGGTGCGGGATCTACAACAGGCGTCGCCATTGGCGGGAGCCTCATCTTCTTGGCGCTGGGGTCAGCCGACTCCATTTTCCTCGAGGGCGTCACGTCGAGCTCACAGATTTGAGCAGAGTAACGAATGACGAGCCTAGTGGTAGTGCGAGTGAAGAAGAAGGGGAGCTGGAGTTTTTCTGTAGTAGTGAGGAAGAAGGGGAGCTGGGGTTTTTTGTAGGAGTGAGGTGAGGAATTTGGGGGTACGAGTGGAGCGAGCTGACGTGAGGTGGGTGGGAGTGAGGAGGAAGAAGAGCACCCAGGTTTTTTGGGGGCGGTGTGCTGGGTAGCGCCTCTCATTAAGTAAATATATGGGCTTTTGAATTGATTTTATTATTTACTAGGGTGGATGGGCTGTTTTGTCTTGGGCCCAGAGAAACAATTACTACTAGTACAGTGGAGACACTCTACAACTACTCAGAAAAACAATTACTACTAGTACAGTGGATACACTACCGCTTCTGGCTCCTCCGAGGTCATCGAAACGTCTCCCTCTACTGAATGCCGTTTTACTTTTGTTCACCGACATGCGGGCCATGCAGTGCGCGGGCCCAAATGCCATCCACCAAATTAGAAGGCAGTATGCAGGCAGAGAGTCACCCCGGTCATAGCGCGGCAGTAACGAGCCGTCGTATCACAAAACCCCACCTCCCCGCAGTCTAAGTTTGACGGACGAAGCAACCATCATTTCACTCTTCGCTGAATCCCCTTCTCCCTCACCGTCTTCAATAAAGCCAACACTCGCATCTGCCACTGTTCATCTCTCCCAATGAAGGGAAGGTAAGCGGATCCGTGATGTTGGTATATTTTTGTTTAGAAAAAAAGAACTTTTGCAAAGCAGTAACTGATCCTCACTCTCTTTTTTGTTTCATTGTCATTGCGATTGTGTTTTCCTTTCAGTGGTCTCCTAGTATTCGTCAGTTTCATGATGGACCAAGGAGAACCAGGCAAAGATCTGCCGATGTTGGAGCAGACGCGGGAGGCTGATCCCCACGACACAGAGAGCTCTAAGAAGATGGAGGCAGCCACCGAGCCGACCCCAGATACGCTCACGGCCACTACTGAGATGGTTAACGCCCCGTTTGAGGTTACAGCCCCCGTGGCCCTGCAGGAGCAGTTTTCCCCCTTCGAGGATGTGTCCCCCCCTCCCCGCTGAGCTGCCCAAGGTGATTTTCTTCTTTGCCGATCTCGATTGTGGTTTTTCATCTAAGTATGTGGTGATAAATAATGCAGAATTTTATTAGCTTCGATGCCATGCTACCTTCCCTGTCATGCATACTTTTGACTCTACATAGTGGTTTAAATAACTTGCATTTCTTATATTGGAAAGTAATTCAGAATTTGTTTTTGTTTCAATTAGAGCCCTGATGCAGACAAGGATTGTGTGGTTGTACATGTCACTCGCTATGAGGCGGATGACATGAATATACGCACTGGGAAAACAGAGTTCTTAGGCTGTTGGATCCTGGAAGCCATTTGCACTTATACCAATGTCGAGATGTATTCCAGCCTCACTGTTGTCAGGCGTGTTGTCCAAGGTGTACTAAAGCACTAGAAGTTCAAAGCTACTCCTTCGTTTGTGAGGCATACTGTTCTTGTCAAGCTTAAGTAGGAAGATGACGTGGCATGCCTCCACAAACAAGTTTATGAGTGGCAAGGCCACAAGGTTATCTTCAAGAAGGTTCACAGGATTGAGCTGCTGCCGGACATCCTCGATGATGTTCATGGCAAGGTCCATCTTGTGTCCATCCCAAATTAGATCGAGGCATGAAATAGTTGCCCCAACTAGTGTTTAATAGTAGTTTGGATTGTGTCTAATTATCCGAACCTTGCCTATTATCGAGCCCTCTAGGGCTAGTACTCTATTTGAATCCGTCTATGGGAACTGCTGCTACTTTTGTGTGCCCATGAATCATGTGAGAACCATCCTAATTGTTGCCAAAACAGATGCATCCTCACTAGTTTTTTCATGTAATATAGCATGGTAAGACATAAGTTGTCACGGTTTATCATACGAGCGGTGTGTGTTTGATGAAATAGAGTACTCGTTCGAGAACTGTGCGCCGACGTATACATAGGGTACGTAAGGCTGGTTAAGTACTTGTAAACACTGTTGGTGCTACCCCACTTGTAAGCAGTTGTGCAAAACACGGCACATTGGCTCAGCTCGCTTCAACACTAGAAAAGTCGGCTATCGACCAACTAACAATCAATAATCTGCTATCTGACATATAAGCAACTACGTATCTTGTTACAGTGGTTCATGCAGTTAACTGAGGCCACAATGTAAATTCCAAACATTCACACGCTAGTCCAGCGTTCATGTGGAACATTCACATTAAACTCGGCTTCATAAAATACTTGAAAATCATAAGTTAAGCAATTTTATACATCTCAATGATTCATGGAACATAACAAACATATACTAGTTCATAGTAAAAGACAAAGTTGTGAGAGGGTTTACAAATCAAGAAAAATCAAGCAAGGCTTCTCTGAGCAAAGGGCCTCCCTAGGCAGGATTTAATTTCCTGGAGTTCACTCTGGTTTTTCTTGTTGCCACCATCCAGGTGTCGGGGAAAACAAACAGGGGCATGTATTTTCCCCTGACTCATGCACGGACAACACCAAGGCCATGTCAAGATACAAGAGACCAAGATCTTCGAAGAACCAGCATGTTGATTAAGAAGGCCAAGACCAAGACAGAGAAGCAAGACACCACCAGGAGAAAAGCCTCCCTTGCCTGGCAGGCGGACCTGGCAAGGACAAGGGCTCCCCCGGAAGAAAGCATTCAAGACGTCCCGGCAGGGCCTGCCGGGACTCACGAGGGCAAAGACACCTCACCAAGTCATCTCACCACGACCCACGTCATTGATCAATGCGGTGTCAAGCCGCAAAGTGACTAAGTGGCAGCCATTCGCCACATGGCGGCCTCTTTCTACAGGAAATACCTACAGATGACACCCGTCCTGCGACATGTCAAGCAAGCAGGCATGGAGCTAGCAAGATGAGCCCGGCAAGGCTTGCCGGGCAAGCAACGATGTGACGTTGAGCGGTGCATTTAATGCACTCTGTCAGCCTGCAGAATTAGGTATGATAGCACTGTTTGCTATCTTATCAATGCATAATGACTGTTTTGCCACTGTGGTGACCCCTTAACCTATAAAAGGAGGCCCGTAGAAAACGTAGCAAGGGTTGGAAAGGTGAACATCCCCACGCTCGTATGCGCGTAGTCACTGCCTCCCCAGGGCGAGCCTGCCGGGCAAGTGTACTACGCTCCACCACCACTTTTCCACCATCAATCCACCAAAGTAGGAGTAGGGTTTTACGCCTCGCAGTGGCCCGAACCTGGGTAAAATTGCCCGTGTGATCTCTGCTGTGCTGCCCCATGTTCTTCTGCTCTTTGTGAAACGCGACATCCCCCCTGCCGAACCAGCAAGGGGCCCCTTGGCCCCATAGGTGGCCGTGTTTCCCACGACATCTTTGGCGCGCCAGGTAGGGGGATCGCTTGCGTGAACCTGAAGGCGAGGGCAGCGCGCCGTTTCCACAGCAGCTTGCCGGATGCTTGTTGGCGTCTGAGGTGTTTGCGAAGACGCGACGACTAAGAAAGTCCATCCCCGGCCCGCCCTGTCCAATACCACGGTCCGCCGTGGCCACGACGGCGGCAAAGATTAATTCCGGCAGTGGTATGCTCTTCATCGGCGGTCCCTGCAGCATGACTGCTGCTCGAGCACCGCTCGAGAAGGGGGGGGGGGCATGGCGTGCGGGCTTGAGTTTCTTCTTATCCACCCCTCCTCTTCGTCAGCAGTCCGGCTGCCTTGGCCTCGGCATCGCCAATGTCGATGATTACCGCGCGTCACTCGGTTCAGCATTTACCTCGTTACGGGAAATCCTGAGTGAGGCACAGGCATGAATCCATTGGCTGATGCCCCAGCAAGTACGCTCTGGCAAGGCCACCTGCGTCGGCGTGGTCCACGCGGTGGTTGCTGAGCCGCACGAGAGGAGAGGGGAAAGGAGAAAGCCCGAAGGAGCCCGGCACCGCATGCCACTGCCCGCCAGATACGCGTGACATGAATCGGTCCCTGCCGGGAACCAGAGAATTATTTGCTTGACCCTCGCCTTCCCGGGCATCGCGTGCACATCAAATGCGCGCGACCGCGAAGGACGAGGAGAAGCGCAAACAGAAGCTAAGTCTACGTCATCATTTTAGTTGATGCATTTCAAATTATTGCGGTCGTTTATCCCTTGGCTTAAGTAAGTGTTCGTATTATGAAATTCCTCCTGGGACGGAACCTTTGCTAGATTCTTTGATCGCACCATTGTCCTGTCTCGAGCCATGCTCGCAGGACGAGAGGCTGCGTCGAGAGCTACCTAGGAAAAACCTGCCGGGACGCATCCACGCCAAGATGAATGTTAAGGGCCAGACCCTTACGACAATCGCGGCAATATGATACCGGCAGGCATCCGAAACAGACATAGGGATTAATCATACGAACACTAACATATAAAGCTTGAAGGGACAAATGTGCATTTAAGATTCCACAGGGAATATCATTTTTCACGCAAACACAAAAGATATAGTGCCTTAATACAAAGCACACATCATGTTATGTTACATGGTATCACAGGAGCGACGGCGGCTCGTTACTTGGTCTTGTGGCCAGATGAAGCCGTCTAAACTTGAAGGACCCTGGCAGCACGGGAAGCGGCTTTCTCCTTGGCAGCTGCGACGTCGGCACCCGTTGGAGGTTTCTTGAACCTGTCGTCAAGGTCGAGATCCGGATGCTGGCAAGCGATGTTGCTCAAGACCATGAAGAGGGCGTCGTGGGCAAGCTTCCGGGACTCGGTCGCGAAGCGCTCGGCCCTCTCCTTTTCGTGCACCTTCAGCTTCTTGATCAACTCGTTGAAGAAGACTCCCAGCTTGGTGCTTGGGACCTCGTGCTTGTTGACCGAGAAAGTTGGGCCATCCATACCCATCGCCGCGGCTTGGGCAGCAAGGCGATCGGCGATGTCGATCAGGCTCTTGATCCAGAGGTTGACTTGGTCGGACTGGTTCTTCAGTTTGTCCTCAGCATCCTTCCGGAGACACTTGGCGATATCCAGATCCTTGGACAGCAGCTGCTGGCGTGATTCGATGGACTCTACCGCGCTCTCCAAGGAGCCGATCCTGGCCTTCATGTCGATGATGGTGCCGTTGGCGGTCTCAAGGCTCTGGGTCTTGGAGGAGAGCTGCGACCGCACATCAGTCAAGAGAACCTTAGCCTTACGTGCTTCTTCTTTGAGGGCCTCCACCCCTTTGGCGCTCCCGGCAAGGTCCTCCATCAGCTTAGCCACCTACTGATCTAGGTCAGTCTTGGTGGCAGATGCGGCAGCCAGATCGTCAGTGAATTTCTTCAACTGAGCGGCAGAATCGGCAGCAACGGCATCCAGGGCAGCTCTGTACTAATCCTCCAGCTCCTTGGTGTGCTGACACACAAGAGCCTCCAGATTGTCATCCTTGGCGCGCAGAGTGGCTTCGAGCATCTCCTCCCGGAGGGAAATCTCTTGCTCTCTGGCGTCAAGGGATGCCTTGAAGTCCATCAAGCGCGCCTCGCGGGCATGACGTCCTCCTTTGTCATCAGGAGCGCCTCTTGCTGCCTAATGAGCACTTTAAACTGCTTATCGTGCCACTCGCGCAGCTCTGAGCACTTGTCCTTCAACTTCTGGTCCACCCTGTTGGCGGACTCACGCCGCTCCTTGAGCGTGTGCCACTTCTGGTTGTGCTGGGCCTACATCTCCTTCACGCCTGTCGCCATGGACTCCAAGAATGACAAGTCCATTGCGATGGCAGTTGAGTCATCGGCCTCTCCAGCTACCTGATACAGTGGTGCCAGGAGGTGTTGAAGTTCTTCATCGAGCTCCGCGCCCGTCGTCAAGGACGGGCCGGGGGCTCTGGTGCCGGGCAGTGACAACACCATGGCCAGCGTGCTTGAGGGAAGCAGTGGAATATCCATGACGATCCCGGAAGAGGGAAGTGGGTCCATGGTTTGGAGAGGGATTTTCTCCTCAATCACCACTCCCTCCTCTCGTGCGCTCTCCGGGGAATGCTCTACCACCGCCAAGGAATCCTGGGTATTCCCGGAAATGAGGCCCTGCTCCTCAGCAGCAGCAATCTCAACGGCCTCGTCCGTAGCGGCCCGTCCTATATCAGCCACCACTTCCAGTAGCTCTGGCTCCTCGGCTTGGGGGTCTGCGGATGAAAATGTCAATGAACAACAAAGAAACTAAAGTCTCAGGTAAAAGAGGGAATCAGGAAAAGTGGTCAGAGCAAGAAAGGAAAAAGGATATAAGTGGAGTACCTGGAGAAGTCCGCCGGGCAGGGACTTCAGTTTCCCCGGCAGCATATGTTGCCGGGCCACGCACTTCACCCTCTGCCACGGTAGCCGCGGCAGCCTTCTGCGCAACCTCATCCGCGGAGGGCTCCATGGGGGTTCTTTCAGCTCAGCCAGTGGGAGAGGTATGCCCCTCCGGGGGAAGCTCATCCTGCGTCGTCTCACCTCCTCCTTCGGCCGAGGGAACGGGGAGGCCATCTCCATCGCCTCCAGCGGGAAGTACCAAGCCCCCATTTCCGGGCCGAGGGCTGGACTGGGAGCTCGGCACGGAATCTTCCACGTCGCTCCCTGCCAAGGCCGGGCTCTCCGCACCCTTTGGTGACCCGACACGGCGGAGCTTCTTCCGTGGGCGGTAGATGAGGGTCTCGGCGTCCTCCTCCACTTCCCTGCTAGCAACAGCAAAACAAAGAGGTTAGTCAGCACAAAAAATTAAATATATCGAAGATCCAGATAAGAGATAGGAAAATTTTTCCTTACTCTTCTTCAATAAGCATGGAGTTCAAGTTGAACTCCATGGGAGGCGAGGGCTCCCTCCCTCTCTTTGGTGGCGGAGGGGCAGAGATCTCCGGCAGCTTGGGTGCCTGGCGTGGCGGCGAGGGCTCCGAGGAAGACAAGCTCTATGAAGAACTCGAGCCGGAGTGGGAGCTGGAGTCAATTTCCACGTCCGCCGATTGCTTGGCGGAAGAAGTCTTGGCTCGAGCAAGACGAGGGGATTGGCGGACCACCACATCGGCCTTGGTGGCCTTGGTGGTGGTCTTCTTTATCCTCTTGACGGCGGGCGCTGGATTGGGGGCCGCCGCCCCTCGGTTGGCGGCGCGCCTGCGGGGGCGCTGGTCCAAATCTGGCTCGGGGGCTTGAAACCCAGCCACGAGCCATTCCTCCTCGGGCTCCGCCACCTCGCCATCCTCCTCCTCCTGGAAGTTCCGTTGCTGCCGTGGCTAGGGCCTCTAGCCCGGCAAGGTTATCCCCGGCAAGCTCTTCCCCAGCAGCCCCTCCCGTGGCTTGCGCTTCGCTGCCACCGTGAGAGGAACTCTCATCCTCAGCTTTCCCTTTGCCCTTCCCGGCCTTCGTGGCCCTCGCCATCTCCGCAAGACGGGCAGCCTTGTCCTCCTCAACCCTCCTTAAGATATACACCACCTCCACAGAGGAGGTGCATTTATACATCCTAGTCTCAACCCTGGTGGCCTTCTCCACCAGGGTGCTCGACCACTGAAGCTCCTCATCAAAAGTGGGCAGTCGCCAATCTTCTGCCACCCCTTGAGCATTACAATCTGGCATCCATTTTAGTATCTGGTCCCAGGCTGAATTGATGTTCAAGGGAACAACTGTTGCCGGGAGCTTGAACAGCTCGAAGCGCCCAAACAATTGGTCGCACAACCAGGCATGGCCATAAACCGACAAATTGTTGGCCAAGCCTGGGAGCAACCTCATCCTATCTGCCGCGTCACCATACAACCAGGCAGGTCTGTCCCTCTCCTGCAATGGCGAGATGCGGCGAAGAAGAAAATCTGCCCCGACATGCTCGATGGTCAACCCGGCAGCCTTCAAACGGGTAATCCTGTTGATTGCCGGGCGCAAACTATCTTTGGTGAGGCCATAAGCGCTCCATTCCTTGCCGCAATCAACACATACTGTCCGCGCCCCACAGAATTCGGGGGCTTCCTCGTCTTGAATCCAACACCAATCCCCTCTCCACTCATCCCACCTCTCGCGCTGCCTCCTAGGGATGTAATCCCAAAGCTTCCTCGCCACCCGCGGCATCCAGGAAATGTTTCCGGAGAGGTGACCCTTATTCTCCACCCGCGGAACAAAATAATGCCGGAACAGATCTACGTTGGGAGTGATTCCGACGAAATTCTCACACAAGTGCACAAAAATGGCCATGGTCGCCATTGCATTTGGCGTGAAGTGAAGGAGGTGGAATCCATAGATGGTCATGATCGGCTCAAAGAATCCGGAGTAAGGGGGACAGAGACCACAGATAAAGTAAGCGCAGAAGAATCGATACGAGTCTGGCGGATCCTCCTTCCCATCCGCAAAAACTTTGGGCGCCCCGTGTCCTTTCGGGACAGGCCTCCCCCACAGATATCCATACCTCGCTTGAAGAACTCGCCCGCCCAGGCTCGACGGAAGGAAGACGACGTCTTCCCTCTGCTTCTTGTTCAGCTCCGCTGCCCTCTTGCTCCCCTCGGCGACCACTTCCTTCGCCGGAGCCGTCTGTTTCCCTTTCTCCGCTGGTTTCTTCCCCATCTCCGTGGCGGCGATGCGAGTGGAGAAAGGGTGCAGCGAGAACGGCGGCGGGCGGGTAAGAGGAAAGGGGAAACCACTGCTTGGCTTGCAGAGGAAGATGATGGAAGGGCGGGGCGAACAATACGTGAACCGTGCCGATCCGCTTTTCCCTATTTTTAAAGGGGGGAAGTGCGGAACAGAGGCGCGACGCTTCAGAAAGTTACCGTTTTTTCCTTAACTGTAGTAGTCCCACTACCCCACGACGCGCAGTAATTGCGCGTAGTGGACTTTGGATTGACTAGTCAACATGGCAAACCGGCACCTGCAGCCTTCTTCTGCCACGTGTTCGTGCACTGTTTGGGGCCTAACCCAACATGCAGCGCGACACGTTTGGCTCAGGCCCGGGGGCTTTTGTCAGGGAAAACAAACAGGGGCATGTATTTTCCCCAGACTCGTGCACGGACAACACCAAGGTCATGTCAAGATACAAGAGACCAAGATCTTCGAAGAACCAGCATGCTGATTAAGAAGGCCAAGACCAAGATAGAGAAGCGAGACACCACCAGGAGAAAAACCTCCCTTGCCGGGCAGGTGGACCTGGCAAGGACAGGGGCTCCCCCGGAAGAAAGCATTCAAGACGTCCCGACAGGGCCTGCCGGGACTCACGAGGGCAAAGACACCTCACCAAGCCATCTCACCACGACCCACGTCGTTAATCAATGCGGTGTCAAGCCACAAAGTGACTAAGTGGCAGCCATTCGCCACATGGCGGCCTCTTTCTACAGGAAATACCTACAGATGACACCCGTCCTGCGATGTGTCAAGCAAGCAGGCATGGAGCTGGCAAGACGAGCCCGGCAAGGCTTGCCAGGCAAGCAACAATGTGACGTTGAGCGGTGCATTTAATGCACTCTATCAGCCTGCATAATTAGGTATGATAGCACTGTTTGCTATCTTATCAGTGCATAATGACTGTTTTGCCACTATGGTGACCCCTTAACCTATAAAAGGAGGCCCATGGCAACCGTAGCAAGGGTTGGAAAGTTGAACACCCCCACGCTCATACGCGTGTAGTCACTACCTCCCCAGGGCGAGCCTACCAGGCAAGTGTACTATGCTCCACCACCACTTTTCCACCATCAATCCACCAAAGCAGGAGTAGGGTTTTATGCCTCGCGGCGGCCCGAACCTGGGTAAAATTGCCCGTGTGATCTCTGCCGTGCTGCCCCACGTTCTTCTGCTCTTTGTGCAACACGACATCCCCCCTGCCGAACCAGCAAGGGGCCCCTTGGCCCCATAGGTGGCCGTGGTTTCCCGCGACACCAGGGTTAGGTTCTCTCATTCCAGAATAACCAATTATAATTGTGTTCTCAGTTGGAATGCTGAACTGAACCATGTAGTGTACTGACCATCTGAACTTCTTGTGCAGTTCCACTAAATTTAAGCACCGCTATTTGCAGAAATAAGCAGACCACAATGCCTCTTGTCTGCGCACCTGTCCCAAAAACCTCCGTGCAGCCGTGCCAGCTAGTCCTCGGTCCATGGATGAACTAGGAGAAAGTGCATTCTCGACTAGGATGCAGTTGTTTTCACTCGTCCCTGCACTGCAATCAGGAAGTAAAACATACGAATCAGCTTCTTTTAGATTGCGTTGGTTATTCTACCTAGTTACTACCAATGTTGGAATACCTGGAAGAGGGGTGGTTAGACGACGGCAGCTAGGAATAGCCATCTCATTTTGTGCAGTTCTACTAAAACTGAGGTGTGTACTTTTGATTGCGCGATAGAAAAGATATGGAGACAGACATCCCTGTTTGCGCAAATATGAAATACGATTATTTAAACAGTGACAGTTATTTGCAGTGGCATATGATTAACAGCAGCATCTTTTTTGTTATAATTGGCACTACATTGACAGTATGAAAGTGCCCTTAAGTAAGTAGCATCACATCACATCAACACTGCCACTAGATTAACATGTAGAACAATAGCATTAGTATTACTGTCATGAGAGTAGCACATGGTCAGTAAATGTGCAATCAAATTTGTGCAGTTCCACTAGGATGAAGCAATGTTAGCGGTGTGAGATTTAAGTGTAACTGCAAAAACACAATTCATGGGAAATAAAGCAAGACGGAAGCACTTCATAAAATGGTGGTGGCATTGCTTCAATTTATCGACGGCACTAGACCATTACTTAATAGTGACATTAGGTGGCATTGCTTCAATTTATCGACGGCACTAGACCATTACTTAATAGTGACATTAGGTGGCATTGCTTAATGCTTCATGTGATTTTACATTAACGGTAGCGATATGGGCATAGGGACAGCAGGGGCATAAAGTGGTGAGGCAGATGTGGTTGCCGAGAGCGGCAAACACTCAGACAGCATGTCTGCATTTGTCCCATTTTTTTATCTCCTCGGCGACATTTTCCTATGTGAGCACAGGAAATCTAGACCTGCTCGTTCTCATTTGCATTGTCCCCCAGCACCCCTCACTTTCTTTCCTTTTTCGACCAAGAGACAGGTCCACTTCCCCCCACCCTTCGCCATCCACCATGCTTTCTTCACCTTTTCAGCCAAGAGACCGGTTGGGTAGCCAGTATCTACTACTTTCCCCCATTTCCTCTTAGAACCAAGTCCTAGATTCATGCTACAGCTTTCCCACTTTCTTCCCTATTTGAACCAACTCTTAGATTCGACTGTATGAACTAGCTTTACCTCTAATAATAGTAAAAGTCTAGGTGGCTTTGGAACAGCCGATGGAAGTAGAAAAAGATCCACACGCAACCACGTGGGGAGCTGGGGCAGTAGAGCAAGGCAGGTTTCAAAGGAATATATACCTGAGGGTCGTCGGCATGTGGCAAAGACAGCATCGGGAGGCCGCATCTTGGCCACAATACCGTAGGGAGGAAGAAGGGGTCGGAGGCCCTCCCGAGCCGGCGCTGTCGCGAAGAGAATGGTACGGCCGCCAATCGGGATGCGCGGGCAGCTGTTGGTCTCCTCCCTTGCCGCCGACGATCGCGTGAATGATGCACCTACACCCCTGCCCCGGTCGAGGTGGTCCGGCCGGATTTGTGACCAGCCATGAGCAGAGAGAGAGAGTGTGGCCACCTATGTCTTGCTTAGATCTGGAGAGCATGAGAGAGTGAAAGAGAGGAACCCTAGTAAAGCAAGCGCCGAGGCTCCTGCTTATATATATAGTGGAGTGATTTTGTTGTACCAGCCGTTATTAAATTGAATATGCGCGAACAACTATTTTCATTTAAAGTTCAAGTAAAAATAAAACTCGATCAATAACGTGCCACCGCGTCCAGGACGCTCAATACTGTATCATTCACGTGCTGTCCCCGACCCTCCATCAAGTTGAAAACTAGACTAGTTAAAATGTCAATTGGATGCCTCTTTGTAAACAAATGCGCTCCTAGCTTAAAAAAAAGGGCTCCTACGTGTACCCACGAGTGGGTGTGAGAGAACTTGTGTGTGCGTGCGCCGCTTCTCTTTGTGAGAGCACAATATACTACGCCCAAAGAACGTTCGCCACAAGAGTAATAGTATAAGTGTGTGACGTGTGAGTTAAAATAAAAGGTGCGCGGCATCCTTTATTTTTTAGAAGTTCTGAGGGTAGGGTGTGAAGAGCACATATGTGTGTGACGTCTACCTACAGATAGACGGTGGGTGCAAGAGGACTCAGGAGAGTCGTGACTCGTGAGGGTGCGTGTGTGCATGAGAGAGAGGGGGCACGTATCAATGCAATGCATGTGTCCGTAAATCATATCTGACAAACGTTCGCCAAAAGCCGTTTCCTGATGAACGCCGTAAGAACCGTTAGATCGGCATCTGACAGTGTCAGTTTTGCCATGTCATTTAACAAAACAGCCACTCCTCCAACACACAAATCTTCCACGTGAGTGTTAGCAACTGCCGTATGCTCCTCCATCCGTTCCAAAATGTAGTGCATATAGCTTTATTGAAAATTCGAACCTCACAAACTTTTATCGAGTTTTCGTATACCAAAATGCACATATAGAATACCCAGTATATATCATTTCATTCATCTTCGAGATGTAACTATAAAGATGGGGGAGGAGTGTACAAAGAAAGACCGTCATATCACCTGCAGCAATTTCAACCATCCTTTGGTGTGGAGGAATATCATAGGAACTCTATATGACATGATTTTTATAGGATTTTTTTCTTTAGAGCCAATTGGTTCATAGGAATAGATTCATATACTCCACATTTCAAAGGAAAATAAACATGATATCATTTTTATAGCTTTAGAGCCACTTGGTTCATATGAATGGATTCCTATACTCCCACAATTTCAACGAAAAATAAACATTAGCGTATATTCAATAGAAAAGTTCCTATGATGTGAACCAAATGACATCTCTTTTCTAATCCCTCCTCATAGGAATTGAGATACATGTCATCTCTAGATTCAATAGAAAAGTTCCTATGATGTGAACCAAATGACATCTCTTTTCCAATCCCGACTCATAGGAATTGAGAGACATGTCATCTCTTTCCCTACAACTTCCATGTATACATCTTCTATTCCTAAATAGCTAGTACAACCCACTAGTAGCTTTTTTCCTGGACATGCAACTATGGAACAAGAACACGTCATGCATGCAAGTCATAAATCACATTGTTTTTGTACTCTATGCATGCAAGCACCACATCATCATTTTTTGCATGTTACTCATAAGTTATTTCTTGCATTAGATTTTGTATTGACAATGTATGTGTTAGTCACATGCGCACATATGTAGTTCACATTCACGTTTTTGTTAGAAATGTCATTCTTTTAAGTGCAATTCATTTTTTCTCTTTGTATTACATTTTCATTTTAAGCATACATTCACTTCCCATTAGTTATAGATGTTTTTGGAGGAACTTTTATGCATTATTTTGAGTAGCAAATTTCACGCGGCCGCGGTATATCAAAATGCGGGGCCCATGCGTCATTGCCTTTCGGTCGAACCTACGTCCACAATTTTTTGTACTATGTATATCTCCATTGGTCCCCGAACCCAAAATGCTGCCTCGTTCCCGTAAAACCAAGCGGCCCACCCGTGTTAAGGCGTCGACTCAAACTCAATCCCTCTCCCGTTTACTACGCCGTGGCCCCGCACGTCGTAGTACTCCTACAAACCCTACCCGCCGCACACATCATCGGTTTTCTTCAAGAGGATGAGGGAGAAGCGGATTTGTAGTGGAGGCTCCTACCCTAGGGTGCCCTAGGTAGCTGCCGCACGCATCATTGGTTTTCTCTTTTCTTTATGCTCTTGCACCCTAGGGTGAAATGATGGTTGCTTCGTCCGTCCAGCTTAATGCGGGAAAGGTGGGGCTTTGTGATTTGACCCCTCATCACTCATTTACTACTACTGCGGCGCTACGACCGGGGTGCCTCCAAGTCCAACCGCTGCTCCGAACTGTAACTTGGTGCATCGCACGTGGAAAAAGACGGTGGATGAGCCACATGTCGGCCAAAGGGGTCCTGTTAAGTGTGTCGCCATTTCGTGTGTGGACTGACCCTGCTTGAGTTGCTACGCCAACACGACAGGAGCAGCCTACCACTTGGTTTTGCTCCTTGGTGAATCCCGACTATATTTATCTAAAAAGATACTACTCCCCCCGTCTCGGTTTATAGGGTGTGCATGTAGTTCTAGGTCATCCATTTGACTAACTAAATATGAGTTACTATGTCACAAAAAGTATATCATTGGATTCTTAAGCGGATGTAGTTTCTAAACATATATTGTTCATCACATATATAGCTAGTTAAATTCTCAACCTAGAACGACGTGCATGCCCTGTAAACAGAGACAGAGGAAGTAGTAAAAATGAGGTGATTTTACCGAGCGGTGGGCGGGGGAGCATGACCTGTCATGCGGTCCCACGTGTCATGATGTACCAAGGCGATGCGCGTCCCTCTTGAGGCAGAACAATGGCAGAAGCAATACATGGTTTTCTTGAAGGAGATGATGGCGAAGCGGATTAAGCAAAGTGTGAAATAATGGTTGCTCCGTTTGTCTGGGAAGGTGCGGCATTGTTATTTGATGTCTCATTGCTCACTACTACTACTGGGGCGCTACGACTGGTGTGTGTCCCCCCTGCTGTTCTGCACTGTTATTTGGTGCATGACACGTTGACCCGGTTGCTATATGTCCCACATGTCGGCGAGAGGAAGTACATAATTCATGAAAGCGAGTGTCTCCACTCTTTTAGTAAGACGGAGGAGTACAAGACATGGCTTGGTTTTTGCTGCTTCGCGCGATCCATCGATACAAACCCGGACTAAAAAAGGCGAGGGCGGGTCTTTTCCCGCACGGCAGGCAGGGGAGTTTGGCATAGTCTGTTCGAGGCAATGAGGCAGGAAGGGAAACAAGCAAATAAAGGTTGAGCGACTTAGTTTTGGGAAAATCTGATTTTACGGAGTACGTACCCACTATGGAGGTAGTACTACTTACTACTCCCTCCTTTCCGGTTTATAGGGCTCATCTAAAAAAAAATTGTTTTTCCGTTTTATAAGTCTCAATTCTACTAGTAGTACCATCACGTGTTTGGATTTCAAGGTGCATTAAATCACCCGATGCAAGCAGTATCAAGAGAAAACTCACCAATGCATGTAGAAGTTCATGGAAATTTAGTGGTCATGCATGCATTCGTTGTAATTAATGCATCGGTAAACATAACTTCTTGAGAAAAATGAGCATACTAATTACTTGTGTAAACTACGAAATTAATTCCACCACTCACCGTCTACCTTGGTTGGAGAGATTTTGGAATTGAGCCATAAACCGGAAAGGAGGGAGTAGTAACATAGCCTAGGGTAGCTTGCTGCACCACGGACTCCAAGGAAATTGTTGTAGTACTACTCCTATGTACCACTGTACTACTCCTACTACTAAAAGACATATATTTCAAACAATATGATAATCTCTCTAACCAAGGTAGGGACGAGGAGAAAAGGAGGGAGTAGTAAAATTTTCTCCTCGTCCTGCGAGCCACCGCGCGCGTGGGCGAGGGAGCGGTTGTAGGCATAGTAAACAAGCTTCTCCTCGTCCTGCGACTCTGCGAGCCACCGCGCCCGTGGGCGGGGGAGACGGCGTACTAAGCAAGCTTCTCCTCGTTCTGCGAGTTGATGGGACACATCAAAAGTAATACATACAGAGCATCTCCAGTGTATAGAGCCTTGCCTCTAAGGTAGGCCCCACATGGTTTGCCTCTTATCAAATGAAAAAACCACAATGTATAGAGACTCTAACCAGCCTCTAAGGTGGGCCCTAGCAGAAATTTAAAAAGTATTGATTAGCAACACATTTGTCCAATCAGTTCTATTTCTCTTGTACTCCTACTTTCTTATGCTTCCTAAGGCTGACAATTGGGACCAGATGGATTGTTACATTGTTAGATGCAGCCTCTAAGGTTAGACGCGATGCTAGCCAATTTTTTGTTAGAGGCAGTTCATGTAATGTATAGAGGCATGCCTCTAAGAGGAGAGAGGGCTTAGAGGAAACAAAAAGCATACATTGTGGATGCCCTAAGTGCCTACTTTCCGGTCTATATGACTCAATTTAAAATCCACAATGCATCCATAATAGATGCTGAGTGGTGGAATAAGTTTGTTACTTCCATAGTTCGCAAAAGTACTGAGCATGTGAGATGGTGAACGGAGGGAGTACGATACCATTAGTACTACAGTTCTTTTGGAAGGGTTGTAGTAGTCCCTCCCATTCACATGTTCACATTTCAAGCTTCAATAAAAACGTTGCACGCAAGTATTAAGAGAAACCTCAGCAATGCATGTACTCCCTCAATCCATATAGGGTATAAAATGCGTTTTGGAGGCTAACTTTGACCACATGTTAGAGCAATAATATGACATCCAACTTACACAAATCTTACCATCTAATCCATACGTGGTCATTATAACGCTAACACATGCATGCGTTGCAATTAGTACGTAGATACAATAGTAAACACTCACTATCTAGTAGTACTAGTAGTACTCTACACTACTACTACTATGAGGCCATCCAACTGTGTCCCGACAGAAGACCGCGGACACCGATTATTCGTTCATATTTAAATTTGTTTTCACACAGCAAAATATCCATCAAAACAACACATGGCAAAATTTCACAGCGAACGACGGATTTGAATGTGCTGGGAGGGGTGGGGCTGGGAGGGGCTGCTTGGATCTTGCCCGGGGTAGCCAAAATATTGGTGACCCTTTTGTCCACCCGCGCCTTTGCCATCGATGAACGAGGAAGAGCTCGGGTGCTCATGCATCCTCCAGCGCGCGTGTTGGAGACGAGCTCGCATGAGCTGTGCTTTTTTCTGTCCCACCACGCCGCCCGAGCCGGCCGCAGACCGACCGGCGACCCGCAAATTACGCCATCCAACCGTAGTCGCACAGATTCTGACAGCAACTCAACCAACCGGATGAAATTCATGCAAACACCGCGATATTTCATATAAACAATGACGAAATTCATATAAAATACTGGATTTTCATACAAACATGACGGATTTCATTACATTCAAATCAACTAAGCGGTGCTAGTACTGAATAGCATAGGTATAATAATACCTAGCCTAAATGGTCACCTGCCGATCCATTTGTCTTCCTCATGTCCGGCAGCACGATCACCAGACTGCCGGGAGCCCCGGAGGTATATGCTTCAGCGCAAAGGACGGCTCACTTCCCCACCGCTCAACTGACATCGTTGGCTGATGCCCAAGATGGAGTCTGAAGGGGGCTTCTCTGCTTCCGTGGAGCCCATGCGGGGTCGACGAAGGTCCTCGCAACAAAAGGATCCGGCAAGACACCTGCTGTGTACGTCGGCGTCGCCCAGCCTTCATGGGACCCAAGCGGCTGTGGCCTCTTGTGTTCTACTTCTCCTCGATGATGGCGGCGGACGCGGAGGCGCTAGCCACTGACTCATCGCTCTCCGCGCACCCGGCCTCTGTCTCTGCTTGCATGGCGCGGCCGCAGGCATGGGAGTCTCGGCCATAGAAATGGGAGACGCGGTCACAGACACGGGAGGTGCGGTATGAGGCGGCGGCGTGGACGGCAGCGACGATGCCCGTGCTCCCCACCGTGCCGGCGTGGAGCAGCTCGCCGCTCCTCGTCGAGCTAGCCTGGAGTGGCGAGTTGTTGAACCACGCGCCAGCTTGGGGCGGCAACTGGCTCCGTCGATCGAGGGGAGGGACATGGATCAGCGAGCTGCATAGCTTGTATCCGGCGGACTCGGCGGGCCACCCAGCCGACTTGGATGCCGGATAACTACTCTTCATAAGCCATTGTAAGAGTGGAGAAAATGGTGAAGGAGGAGATAGGGGAGCGGCGGAGGTGTGCGATTCTTGGCCCGCGTCTGGCCTCGTTTAAATAGGAGATTAAATAGACGGCGGATGGGAGGAGCTCGACCGGCATTGCATTTAAGGCCGGCCCGATCATGGACGGACGTGTGTCCAGAGTGGGTGTCTTGGCTTCCACACGGGTTTCATGGAGGCGTTTGGATGCGGCAAGGAGGCGTGTTCAGCCGGGCGTGCAGCGAGCGGCGCCCTCGACTCTGACGTACGACACCGCACCGTTCTTCCACTGACGTGTGGGCTCGTTGGGTACCTGGCCTGTATGTCAGTGACCCAACGCAGGCAGCACACGGCAGAGGAGCTTTTGGTGGGCCAGGGCGGTCAGAAGCGGGCATTTCATAAACCGATGATTGTTCATTGAGTGTGACATCATCTATTTCATGTAGATAAGCCTACTATATAATGTAAGAGAATTTTAAAATTTTCATATATACGTTGATAGCCCGTTCGATACGTTGTGATTCATAAAGACCGCTGCAAACATCAATGTTCTGCTTATCACAGATAAGATTGATTAATACCCGTAACAATCCATGTCCTTAACAAAGGGTGCATGCACGTATAGGTTGAGGGTGTGTCTTGCGTCGTGTGATGTGTGCATGCAGGCGTGCGAGTGTTGCGTGCGTGCATGTGTACGTTTCAGTGTTGCATGCATGTGTGCATGCGTGCGTGTGTTCGTGAGTGCATGTGTACGTGTCAGTGTTGCACGCCTGCGTGCGTGTGTTCGTGCGAGTGTTGCGTGCATGCATGTGTACGTCTGGGGTGAGGCTACACATCAGTCGACTGACTTTTTCATCTCTGGTCAGTCGATTTTCCAGCCGTTGGATACGAAATCAAGGGCCTGCAGTTCATCTTCAACCTCCACCCCCCTGAGCCGCCAGCCACCACCGGCCGAACCGCCGGCCCCCGCCGCCCGCTCCGCGCGCTCCCGCGCCCCCCCCCCCCCCCGCCCTCCCCGTAACCACTCCCCACCGCCGGTCCACCGCCGCGCGCCGCCATCCCTCTAGCCCCCCCCGCGCCGAGCTTTTTCTTTGGCGATCCCCACGCCACCGCCCCACCACCGCACCCCCCACTGCCGGCGACCACCGCCCCACCCTGAACCCTAAGATAGATAGTGGGGTACCTCTCCGGCGAGCCCCCCTCCCCACTGCGGCTGGTTCTTCCTTAATTCCGGCGAGCCCCCCACCCCCTGAAAATCGACTGACCCAAAAGTCGATTCAGTCGACTGAAGTGTAGCTAAATCGATACGTGTGAGTATTGCATGCATGCATGCGGGCGTTGCGGGTGTGTTTGTGCGCATGTGTGATGAGTTTGTATTCACCACAGTGGCTCATGCGTGCGTGCAATTAAAACGGCCGGCTCAACATATCATCACAAGGCGATCCTTGTCCGCTGTGGTTAGGGGGCGCGGGCTGCCAACCAGAGGTCTCACGACTTTGAATCCCCACCGACCACTAATTTATTACCATTTATGTCTTTCATATACGCGCTGACGGGTGGGCCCTATGGTAATGTGCGCTGGTGAATGTGGACCGTTTGACTGGTCAATTGATCGTGTCATCAACAAATTACGGAGCTGTATGGTGAGCCAGTGACCGTATGATCACCATAAAATGTATTTTATTAACACAGTACAGACTCAAACTACCATTTCTTTCTTTCATATACGCGCTGATAGGTGGGCCCCACGGTTATGCGCGCTGATGGTGCAACACTAGTTGCGCCACGTGGAACGTTTGACTGGTCAATTGATCGTGTCATCAACAAATTACGGAGTTGTACGGGTGAGCCAGTGACAGTATAATCACGACATGTATTTTTTAACATAGTACAGACGCAAGCGCTCATATATACGTGCAAACACTCACCGCTATAAGCGCACACACGCAGACCCTACCCCTATGAGCACCTTCGTGAGAGTGAGCCAGCATATGATATTGAGATTTTACGAAGTCACCATAGGTGCCTCGTAGTCGAGGGGAACGTCTCCTCCCACTGAACGCACATCACCGGAAAATACTGAAATTAATCCAGGATAAATGAGAGCACCAGGACTTTAACCCTGGTGGGCTGGGTAAACCACTGTCCTCCTAACCATCCAACCACAGGTTGGTTAGCACCACAAAATGTATATGGTGACCGTGATGAGCTTATTCTGAAGTCCAGTGACCATATCGTTCTTTCGCTTCAAATACAATGACCGTAAGTGTTGTCAACAAAATACGGAGCACACATCAAATACAATGTCCGTCAGTGTCATCAACAAAATACGGAGACATATCGTGAGCTAGATACCGTATGATCACCACGAGAATGTATACGGTGACCGTAATGAGCATATTCTGAAGTCCAGTGATCGTATATTGCTTTCACTTGAAATACAGTGACCGTCACGCGTGAATGTGTCAGGGGCATGCATACTTTTAGAGGGCCGAGAGATAGTTTGTGTGCGTACGTGAAAGTGGTGTAGAAAGAGGGGGTGTCCGGTGGAGACAAGGAGAGATATGCCCTTCATTTCTCTTTCCCGTGACTAATATTTTAGGAGAAAATATAAACATTCACAATGCAGAAAAAATATTATTGGATGCACCATGCAATTAACTTTCATGTATAACATTGTACTATTGTATATGCTTATTTTCTTAGTGGCCGATTGCGTGTGGGGTGTGGTGGGCACATCATTTCTAGTTGTGGTGGGTCAACATGAGGACTCATGGGTAAGTTCCATCCTGCGCCCCATAGGTTGGACCGAGACGCATTATACGAAGACCCATGTGGAGGACTCGACGTACAAGACGAAGCTACCGGAGTCGTGGAGGACTCTATCCCCACTAATGATAAGCCGACTATATATGATTTGTAACCCTAGGCCCTGAGTATGTTATAGAAGCCCCGGGGCTAGTTTGTCGATAGTATACACACATGCACAATGTCTGGTATTCACGTGTACTTTGTACACACCCTTATCACAAATATACAGTACCAGGAGTAGGCTTTTTCCTCAACTGCAAGGGCCCGGACTTGGGTAAAACTTTGCCTCGTATTACCATCCAGCCTAACAGTCAGGGATATCCTACCGAATGATCTGATGGAATCATATCTGCCAACTACTAAGAGAGAGGTGTGTGTGAGGGGGGGGCAATGTGTGCGAGAGAGGCCTAAAGATAATGTGCGTGCGGGAGACACGTAGGCCTATAGAGGGCTAGTAGAGACCGTGCATGTGTATATATGCATGTGAGAGAAATAGTGTTTTCCAACTGAGATTAGTGAAAAGAGTGGTACATAGTAGTAAGAAAGAGAGAGGGAGATATATAGAGAGTGTGTGCGTGAGACACCCCGGGAGAGATTGTGAGCATGTGTGAGAGAGAAATGCCGATGTATATAAAGTGTGTGCACTTATGCGTTAGATAGAGAGATATATAGCGCGTGTGTGAGAACGGGCCGAGGCATAGTGCATCTACGTGTAAAAGGCGGTTCTACGCATTAAATTAAAATATAAATGGCATTATTATTTTTGGATGAGATCATGAATTTTGCAATTTGCGTATGAACGAACATCGGTCTATCAGACACCCATACTCTATTGAATTCTAGCATGTGCATGTGTTTATTTCGTATTATTGATCCATAGAGTGAGAGTGGTTTGAAATCCAGACAATGCATTGCTTTTGCATTTCATATATAAACATTAATTAGTGCACTCCATGTTGTTAGTGTGAAGCACTTTATACATTTGTCACTTACATGGATACATTCCAAATTGCTAGCTACGAAATAGAATACATGTTGAAGTCAACATAAAGGGGATTTAGAAGATTCGAATTCATAGGAAGTGCATTCATCTATTTGAATCAGAGATAATGGCATTTGTAAATCAGATCTAAAAGGGGGCATCAATCTTTGTTGTGCGTTTGAACATGCTATATATTCATATGCATGTCTAACTATTTTTTTGCAACCAAGGAGATTATATCTGGAATCATGCATGAACTGAGGTAAGTTGCATATGTTTTAATATATACTCGTGTACAATGTATATTCAAATGTACCCCCTCCATTCAAAAATAATCGTAGTTTTAGGATTTTCAAGAGTCAAGATTTGTGAAGTTTGACAAATCCTGAAAGTTCAATTCAACAGAACCGAAAACGTTAATGCTTCTGCTCCCAAATATTGAACGAAGCGCCAAATAAGCCTCTGGTCACTCGAAACTGCGCGAGACTAATGTTTGGTGGTAGGAAATTACTGTCCTGACCCGTGTAGCCTATCGGCCCAATGTCCAAAGGTCTAAACCGGGGTAGGTTTGTAACTTCACCAAGACGCCAGTCTCAACCGCCTCCGAGAAGCATTCATATGCCGTGGGCGCCTAAACACCCATGCGCTCGGCCGAAATCTATCCCGCCCACCATTTGGGACACCTGAGATTACTGTCCTACCCCTGACCTGCAATATGTCCAAAATTTTAGATGGGGGCAAAGTTTGTAACTTTCCCCAAATTTCAAACAAGAACGTCCCAAAGTGAAACATTGTTCCCCCTTAGTTCCCCCTCCCTCCATTTCCCCATTCAAACTCCGTGGGCGCCAAAACGCCCTCTCCACCAGTCACGAAACCCCAGCCTCCTCCGTCCTCCACCCCATCACGCCCAATCCACCGCCGCCCTCCTCCATCACGCCGGAGCCGGTACCCCGATGTCGTCGTCCAACGCAACCGCAACCGCAACGTCCTCAAGGACTTAGCAGCTGAAGCCGAGGCAGAGCTGCCTCCACGACACCGACGCCGACGTGCGCCGTACCAGAACCACTTCAACCACGCCGTCCTGTGCCTCACCGCTGTCGCTCCACTGTCGCAATCGTCCACCGCACCGAAGCTGTTCTCGCTACGCCATCGTTCACCGCCTCGGATCTGGTTCCCCGCCGCCGACAGACGGCCACCGCACCACACTCAACAACTTGGCCATGGGTTCGTCCAAGGCTCCACCATCCTCCACAACTTCTCATTTCCAGTGAACAACAAGAAGATCGTTGGAAAAACAGAAGGAGGACACAGCACTGCCAGCAGAAAGAGGTACTCCTCTTCCCTTATTCGTGCAAATCTTACGTCTCTGCTCACACCATATTCATCCCACGAAAGAAACTAGTTAAGCACTTCTTACTGCATCTTCTTCGTGATACTAAATGCACAAGGTTTCCTCCCATTTACTATTTCACCTTGGCTAGAGGTTAGTAGCCTGCCTGGATTTCAATTCAGGGTCGGTTGATTCGCTATTAAAAGAAGCAGAACCCGCTTAGGCGCGCGGAGCACCTAGTCCGCCTGTTCACTAGGGAAGTGACACATCGGTGTCTATCATAGGGGTGTGGGGCACAGGAGCTGCTTGCGCCCGATCTGGAGGTCGGCGGGGCTTGAAGGGATGGCCGGGGGGCGGTGCCAAGCATGGCGGTGCGGTGAGGTCGAGGGGAGGGCGGAGGCAGGGGACTGGGCCGGTAGTCGCTGGCGTTTCGAGGAAGATTGTCAACACTGACTGGCTCGAGGTAGATGAAGGCGATCTGCCCGTTCTTTGTACATCGGACGGTGCAGAAAAAATGGACTGCCCTATTTGTTTTCAGTCGACTGTTATTTTCATAGGACCACACCTTGTGGTGTGCTGGAGGAGCATCTGCATTTCCCAGCCATCCCTGTGCTCATAGTTCAAAATCCTAGAATCTAGTAATTTCGTGTGCCATGCATGTTGTAGAGCTATCATATGTCTCCCGTCATTTATTTCTCACCGACCTGCTATCTGCTACTTTTACACTGTACTACTTGTGCACACACTTCACCCATACTCACACTATTGTTTTTTTATGCATGGGTATTTCAGACTCTGACGCAGTGTTGATGAATACACAAAAGAAAAGACAGAAGTCGCTTCAGTGTAATTCGAAGAAAAGCACTAAGCGTTTCAGTGCTCTAAAGGGTGTAGTGTCAGCAGATGGAGACAGTAAACGTAGCTCTGCAGTTGATGATCTCAATTGCCACACACAACCATCCCAGGTGCTTGCTTTAACTTCGTGCTGTCAAATGTGGTTGCATGTTGCATATGGTGTCTAGCTTGTATTGCTTCCAATTTGGTTAAATTGCATTTGCTTACTTTACACATTATACCTTTGATAATGACATGCCTTCCTGTTTTTGATACATACTACATATGTCTATTAACCATGTTCGTACATCAAACTAATGCTCTTTTGTATCCCTCATCAATCACTTATGATGAGACAGTCACCCCAGTGGGTTACTGTGAGATGCGCTACTCGTTTAAAGAGTGCAGTGTCATCCTCCCCACATGATTCTCAAGAAACAGCAAGGATAAATGAAGATAGTCAACGTAGCTCTCTAGTTGATGACCGCAATTCCCCTACACCACCATCGCAGGTGCTTGCTCTTACTTGGCAATGTGATATGTGGTTGCATGTTGCATATGGTGTCTACCTTGTAATGCTTCTAATTAGGGTAAATTGCATCTGCTTAGTTAACACATTATACCTGTGAATATGACATGCCTTCCTGCTTTTGGTACATATTACGTCTTTCTATTAACCATGTTCTTACATCAAACTACTTTTCTTGTGTATCCCTCATCAATCACTTCTGACGAGACACCTTCAAGTTGACAGTGTAATATTGGTTGCATCTTGCATATCATTTCAAACATGTATTGCCTCTAATTTGTTGAAGTGCCACTTATAATGAGACACATCTAACTTGGTAGAGTGATTTTGGTTGGATCTTTCATATGGTGTCTAGATTGCATTGCTTCCAATTTGTTAAAATGCCTTCTGCTTAGCGTTTTTCGTACATATTCCATCCTCCTACAATGTGGTTGCCTTACATAAAAGTTGTGTTCGTCAGTATCATGCATCAATGAATTTGGAAGTGCGAATTTCATTCCTTTTTCTTGTGTGTTTACTTGACAAGGAAAAATCTAAAAGGACGAAGGCACGGAATGATGGTGGTCCTCTGGAGCAACCGAAACAGATGATCTCTGCAGATTCTCCTGCTACTCCTACTGTAGTGCAAGTTCCAAATCTCATCTCCCCTACTCCACAACCCCAGGTGCTTGCTCTAACATGGTAGTGTGATATCTAGTTGCATGTTGCATATGGTGCCTAGCTTGTATTGCTCCTAATTTGTTAAATTGCATCTCCTTAGCTTACACATTATACATGTGAATATGACACGCCTTCCTATTTTTGGTACATACTACATCTGCCTATCACACCATGTTCTTACATCAAACTACTGTTCTTGTGTATCCTGCATCTATCACTTATGATGAGACAGTCACGCCCGTGGGTTAGTATGAGACGCGCTACTCTTATAAAGAGTGCAGTTTCATCCCCCCACATGATTCTCAAGAAACAACAAGCCTAAATGAAGATATTGAACGTAGCTCTGTACTTGAAGACCGCATTTCCCCTACACCACCATCGCAGGTGCTTGCTCTAACTTTGCAGTGTGATATGTGGTTGCATGTTGCATACTGTGTCTAGCTTGTAATGCTTCTAATTAGGGTAAATTGCATCTGCTTAGTTTACACATTATACCTATGAATATGACATGCCTTCCTATTTTTGGTACATACTACATCTATCTGTTAACCATGTTCTTACATGAAACTACCTCTCTTCTGTATCCTGCATCAATCACTTACGATGAGACACCTTTATTCGTTTCATATTGCATATTATTTCTAGCCTGTTGCCATGTATTGCTTCTAATTTGGTCAAATACATTTATGAGGCCACGCTTTTAATTTGGCAGAGTGATATTGGTTTCATCTTTCATATGGTTTCTAGCTTGCATTGCTTCTAACTAGTTCAAACACCTTGTGCTTAGTTTACACTTTATACATCATACATGTCAATATGTCATGCCGTCCTGTTTTTCATACATATTCCATCATCCTATCATGCGGCTGCCTTACATGAAAGTAGTGTTCGTCAGTATCATGCATCAATGAGTTCTGAAGAGCAAATTTTATTCCTTTTTCTTGTGGGCTTGACTTGACAAGGCAAAATCAAAAAAGAGGAAGGAAAAGAGTAAGGAAGGCGATGATGGTGGTCCTCTGCAGCAACGTAAATGGAGCATATGTATGGATTCTCCTCGTACTGCTAGTGCATTACAAGTTCCAAGTCTCTGCTCCCCTACTCCACCATCCAAGGTGCTTGCTCTAACTTGGCAGTGTGATATCTGGTTGCATGTTGCATATGGTGTCTAGCTTGTATTGCTTCTAATTAGTGTAAACTGCATCTGCTTAGCTTACACATGATACGTGTGAATATGACACGCCTTCCTGTTTTTGGTACATACTATATCTGTCTATCACACCATGTTCTTACATGAAACTACTCTTCTTGTGTATCCTGCATCAGTCACTTATGATGGGACACCTTTAAGTTAGCAGTGTGATATTGGTTTGCGTCTTGAATATGAGTTCTAGCATGTAGTGCTTCTAGTTTGATGAACGCCACCTATGACGAGACAGTTTTAACTTGGCAGAGTGATATTGATTGCACCTTCCATATTGTGTCTAGCTTGCAGTGCTTCTAATTTGTTGAAGTGCCTTCTGCTTAGTTACCACATCATAGGTGTGAATATGTCAAGCCGTCCAGTTTTTCATACATATTCCATCCTCGTATCATGACTTTGCCTTTCATCAGAGTAGTGTTCGTCAGTATCATGCATGAATGAGTTCTGAAGAGCGAATTTTATTCCTTTTTCTTGTCGGTTTGACCTCACAATGCAAAATCAATAAAGCGGAAGGAAATTGGTAAGGCATTGGATGATGGTGGTCCTTCCGAGCAACTGAAACAGAGGGTCTCTACAAATTCTACTCCGTCATCCTCCCAACAAGATTCGCAAGACAACGCAAGGCTAGACAATCAACGTAGCTGTGTAGATGATGAGCACATCTCCCCTACTCCACCATCACAGGTGTTTGCTCTAACTTGGCACTATTATATGTGGTTGCATGTTGCGTATGATGTCTAGCTTGTATTGCTTCTAACTTTGTTGAATTGCATCTGCTTACTTTACACATAATGCCTATGAATATGACACGTGTTCGTGTTTCTGGAACATACTATATCTGATCACACCATGTTCTTACATCAGACTACTGTTCTTGCATATCCCGCATTAGCCACTTATGATAAGGCACCTTTAAGTCGCCACTATGATATTGGTTGCGTCTTGCATATGATTTCTAGCATGTATTGCTTCTAATTTGTTGAAACGCCAGACAGTTTGAACTTGGCAGAGTGATATTGGTTGCATATTTCATATGGTGTCTAGCTTGTAGTGCTTCTAATTAGTTGAAATGCCTTCTGCTTAGTTACCACATCATAGGTGTGAATATGTCACGCCGTCCTGTTTTTCGTACATATTCCATCCTCGTATCATGTGTTTGCCTTTCATCCGAGTAGTGTTCATCAGTATCATGCATGAATGAGTTCTGAAGAGCGAATTTTATTCCTTTTTCTTATCGGTTTGACTTCACAATGCAAAATCAATACAGCTGAAGGAAATTAGTATGACAGTGGATGATGGTGGTCCTTCGGAGCAACTCAAACAGAGGGTCTCTACAGATTCTACTCCGCCATCCTCCCAACAAGATTCGCAAGACAACACAAGGCTGGACAGTCAATGTAGCTGTGTAGATGATGAGCACATCTCCCCTACTCCACCATCACAGCTGCTTGCTCTAACTTGGAACTGTTATATGTGGTTGCGTGTTCCGTATGATGTCTACTTTGTATTGCTTCTAATTTTGTTGAATTGCATCTGCATAGCTTACAACTTATACCTGCAACAATCACTTACCCATAAGACACATTTAACTTGGGAGTGTGATGTAGGTTGCATCTTGCATTGTCTTCTAGCTTGTACTGCTTCTAATTTCTTGAAATGGCACTTACGACGAGACACTTTTTACTTGATAGAGTGATATTGGTTGCATGTTCATATGGTGCCTAGCTTTCATTTCTTCTAATTTTGTTGAAATGCCTTCTGCTTACTGTTTTTCATACATATTCCATCCTCCTATCGTACGTGTGAATATGCAATGCTGTCTTTTTTTGTATATATTCCATCCTCCTATCCTGCGCTTGCCTTACGTCAAAGTAGTGTTCGTCTGTATCATGCATCAACCAGTTATGCAGAGCTAATTTTATTCATCTTCTTGTGGTTTTGACTTCATAAGGCAATATCAGAAAAGAGGAAGGAAAAGAGTAAGTTAGGGGATGTTGGTGGTCCTCCGGACCGACGCAAACAGAGACTCTCTAGATTTGCCACTGCTACTGCTAATGCAGTTGAAGTCCCAAGTCTATATGATGAGTTCATCTCCCGTACTCCACCATCGCAGGTGCTTGCTCTAAGTTGATAGTGTGATAATTGGTTTCATGTTGCATATGTTGTCTAGCCAGTATTTCTTTTATTTTGATTAAATTGCACCTGCTGAGTATGTACATTATACATGTGCATATGACATGCCTTCTTGTGTCTAGAATACACTGCATCTATCTATCATACCATGTTCTTACATCAAAGTACTGCTGTTGTGTATCCCGCATCAGTCACTCATGATTGGACGCTTTTAACATGGCAGTTTGATAGTGGTTGCATCTTGCATTGATTTCTAGGTTGTACTGCTTCTAATTTTTCGAAATGCCACTTATGACAAGACACTTTTAACTTGGCAGAGTGATATTCGTTGCATCTTTCATATGGTGTCTAGCTTGCATTACTTCTATTTTCTTGAAAATCCTTCTGCTTAGTTTACACATCATAGCTATGAATATGTCACGCCGTCCTATTTTTCTTACATATTCCATCCTCATACGGTTGTCTTACATCAAAGTATTGCTTGTCTGTATCATGCATCAATGAGTTCTGAAGAGTGATTTTATTCTTTTGTGTTGTGGGTACGGCTTGACATGGCAAAGTCAAAAAAGAGCACGGAAAAGAATATAGTAGGGAATGGTGTTACTCGTCGGGTGCAACGGAAAAGGATCTGCCCTCGAGATTCTGCTGGTACTTATAGTGCAGTAGAAGGTCCAAGTCCACCGGCTAAATCTACAAACACAGTATCACCTGCTCCACCACCTGCAGCATCCGCTTCAATTATACCGGCGTCTCAACATGTTACTCGTTCGTTTGCTCCGCAACTGGCCAGTTCCCAAGCTGCCTTCACACCTAACACTACTTCCGAAGCACTGCTGACACAACAGGACTTGACAAGATCAGATGAACCTCATGAGCATCAACACCAAGACGGTACCTGACCGAGTCAAGTTGCAATTGCATGCTCCTTTATATGTACTCTCACAGTTTGATGTGCACTAACACTTTCCATATTCGTTGTTGAACTAGCACCACGGTGCAAGCGGAAAAAGACATCAGGGATAATGCTTGACATATTAACAAAATCTAAAGGAGGAAGAATGGAGATCCATTTTGAGGCAGGTTTAAAAAGGCCACGTGATGCTACTGAGTCAGCCAAGTTAGTATCGGAGGCAGTCGTTGCCGTTAGGTGTCATGCACGTATCCTCCCAACGTGGATCCAGTACATGAATGAGAAAAACGATACCGAGTTTAACACCTTCCTTGACCATTTATCCGTAAGTAATGTTATTCATCGCAATTTGTAATATTGTCTTGCTCTGTCCCATACTTTCTAGCTTCCTCCTAAGACTCACATTCTTTTTTCAATAGATGAGGTTCAAGTTGGATCCGAAAGATGATGCAACTAAACAAGCATGCACTCATGTTTTTTAGTCTGCTATGCGACAGTATCGGTATCACCTTAGAAAAACTCACTTTGAAGGCAAGGCTAACAATGAAATTGCCCAAACATCTCTAGTGGAATATATTACAGATGAAGACTGGACAGCCCTTGTTAAACACTGGTCTGATCCAAAGTATCAGGTAGGGTATATGTATTTGATCAGATCACATATTGAACTTGTATTTACGTATGTGCCTTACAAGTGTATCTTCTTCTAGGCTAACTGTTTGAAGAACAAGACCAACCGTTCTAAAGTGAAATTCCAACAGAGAAGAGGATCTCGTAGCTATATTGCACACTGCGAGGCTCTTGTAAATAGCTGCTACTTCCTTCTTTTTTTGTGCCATATTATTGTATCTATATTGACTTTTTCCAAATACAGAGGAAAGCCCGTGCGGACCAAAAAGAACCTGAACCGAATGCAGTGCAAATCTTCAAGGATTGCCACACCAGCAGGATGAAGGGCATGAGCATACCAGTTCAAGCCGCTGTTGTAAGTCCTTACTCCTCCTGCCTTTGAACTACTTGTTACTGTGACGTGTTCATTTAACTGCTTGGTTTGCAGCCAATGTCAGTTACTCTGTTCACTTTTATACATAGTTGTCTTAACGTATCATTTCACCTTACACGGTTTAAAAGAGATGAAGGATATTCTTTCGGTCTTGATCTGTAATCTAGTTGTGATGTTCACGTGCCCACACAATGATACAATAGCCTATTTGTTTTATATCTATTTGCCCATGATATGAATGATGTCATACTATGTTCATCCTACTTTAAACCATGTCTCTTTATCCTTACATGTCAACGAATGTGAGGAAATAGACAATACAGTAGGCATGCTACATGGACATATGTTCCGAAAGTGATTTTATTATGTAGTTGGCACTACAATACATGCTAATGTATTACAGTAGTTCACCAAAATAAGTTATGTATAAACGTGAAACCTACTTTGTTTGTTTTTGTCTCATTAGTAACTTATCTGGTACACTAATTTACAAGTTCAAACTTTCAGCAAGTTATGGAACAAATGATTGAACAGCCACAACCACCTGAAGGTGACGAGGCTACCACAGGCACAATGTCACCTCTTGCTGCAGTGCGTCAGTATCTCTCCACTAACAGTGCAAAAAGCACCTTCCTGCGTAATTCTGGGTTGGTTGTCAAGGTAACCTCGTCCAAATCGCCTACTGAACAAAATCTTCTGGCTAGACAGAGTGATATATCTGTGCTCCAGACACAAGTCCAATCCCTAATGGACGTCGTTTCGGAAACAAGAATAGTGGTTGACAAATGTCGTCAAGATATGAATGGTTTTGAAACCAGACTATCCGACATTTGCTTCGTTGTTCAAGAGCAATGGCGGAAAAAAGGGGATGATCATGCTGCTCCATCTGATTCTACAGCCTGAAACATTAGCACTCAGGTCAAATGATCTGTGCTTCTATACATCTGATGGTGCTTTTATCTGCAAGGACTGTAAACTTTATGCCAACAGGCCTTTTGTTGTATGGCTGGAATTTTTTTGTTGTGATACAGCATTTATCATGCTGCGAAAGGCTATAGAAATTACGACGCTATTTTTGTATAGTGTAGGTTTATCTTAGTAATGTATTTGGCCGAAAGTTTGTAGGAGCCCAACGTGCCAACATTCGTTAGGCCCATTCCAATTGGGCTAAAAATGATTATGGGCCGTAATTTGCATGTAGCCCACTAAAAATATCTGTGCCTAAATCAGCATAAGCTTTCATATTTTTGGTAGGCATGTGCCCCTATTGGGCCTTTAACAGGCCTAAACATAATTTGGGCCCTCAGTAACAATAGGCCGTTAACATGTGTAAATATCTCAAGCCCATAAATAACATGGGCCTTTAATAGGCCGAAAGTGAGATTGGGCCCTGATTGTGCCAAATAACCCACTGGTCATTAGCAGGCCGAAATGTATCTCAGCTCGTGGTGGCCCATTTACAATGCGGATCGTTCACAGGCAGAAATTCAGACGGGCCGTAAATGGTCCGACCTACTACACGGGCCTTTAATAGGCCGGAAGTTCAGTCGGGCTTGATTAGGATCAGTTTTATATGGGCCGTTAATAGGCCCGATGTGACGTTGGGCCACATATGGCCCATGGATTTCGTCCGACGTTAACAGGCTGGAAGTGGCCCAAATCTATAGTGGGCCTCTAACAGGCCGAATGTCAGACATGGCCGAATATGACCCAAATCCTTCATGGTCGTTTATGGGCCAAAAGTTTCAATGGCCAAAAAATGGGCCCAAATGAAGCAGGACCTTTAATAGGTCGAAAACACACCGGGCCGTAATTCGGCCCAAATACTTAGCGGACTATTAACGGGCCAGAAGTGACAATGGGCAGCGATGATGACAAGTTTAGAACGGGCTGTTGACGGGCCGATTTGACAATAGCCGTACGGGCCTTAACTGCGAATGGGCCATCTGCAAGCAGGCCGTTAATGGTCCAGCCCACTAATTTTGACTGGGCCAGCCTTTTTAACCTAAATGGGCCGCTGTTGGGCCTTGCCATGTGTCGACGTATCATAGGCGCCTCCTGTCCATTGGGCGGTTGACATCTGTCCTTTTCGGGTGCTGACACATGGTTGCTATAGCCAATGGTAATTTTACACATGGAAAATCCCCACTGGTCGGGGCTATTAACGGGTTATCGGATCCAAACCGGAACCTGATAGCTTAACGACGACCCGTTACGGTGGATGCCACGTGTCGGTCACCCTTGACGAAAGCACTTCTATGACGCATGATTTATCGTCATGGAAGTGGACACTTCCGTGATGATAATTTTGGTAATGTCATGGAAAACTTCTACGACAGCACAGGTATGACTATCTTGATTCTGTCATAAAATCGTCATGGATGTACATGCATGACAGAAAACGTGACCTACTGTGACAAACACGTATCATCACGGAAGTGTATTTTTTTGTAGTTAATCATGTGAACTTGATATGTGTTCGATATTCTGATGATATGTATGTTGTGATTCCCTTAGTGGTGTCATGTGAACGTCGAATACATGGCACTTCACCATACTTGGGCCTAAGGGAATGCATTGTGGAGTAGTTATTAGATGATGGGTTGCTAGAGTGACAGAAACTTAAACTCTAGTTTATGCGCTACTTCGTAAGGGACTAATTTGGGTCCAAAAGTTTAATGCTATGGTTAGATTTTATCTTAATACTTTTCTCGTAGTTGCGGATGCTTGCGAGGGGGTTAATCATAAGTAGGAGGTTTGTTCAAGTAAGAACAGCACCTAAGCACCGGTCCACCCACATATCAAATTATCAAAGTAGCGAACACGAATTAAACCAACATGATGAAAGTGATATGATGAAATTCCCGTGTACCCTCAAGAACGCTTTGCTTATCATAAGAGACCGTTTTGGCCTGTCCTTTGCCACAAAAGGATTGGGCTACCTTGCTGCATATTATTTACCGTTACCGTTACTTGCTCGTTACAAATTATCTTGCTATCAAACTATCTGTTACCTACTATTTCAGTGCTTGCAGAAAACACCTTGATGAAAACCACTTGTCATTTCCTTCTGCTCCTCGTTGGGTTTGACACTCTTACTTATCGGAAGGACTACGATTGATCCCCTATACTTGTGGGTCATGGGGCCGTTCTGTCATGGACTGATAACTAATTAACAGTTAACTAGGGTTAATTAACAGGATTAATTAAGTTATTTATTTAATTATTATTTTATTTTATTTTAAGAAATCCTTTTTTAAACATTTCAGGGGCTGGGCCCCACCTGTCGGTTGCTCAGCCGAGCCACCAGGGGCTTAACGGGCGCGGGCTAACGGGGCGGGCGCACCCCAGGGGCGCGCGGGCATAGGCGCTGGCGGCCCCAAGCGGCGCAGAGGGGCAGCGGCCGGAGCGGGTGCGAACCCGGTGCGGGGCGCGGCCGGTGACAGGTGTGGGCGCGGCCAGGGAGCTCTGTGCACGCAGGCGAGCTCGGCGGAGGCAGTGGGCGCAGGCGACGGCAAGCCTGGGCGAGGGGAAGAGGCCCGACGAAGCAGGGCAGGGGGCAGAGCCAGCGCGTAAGGGCGGTGGCGGCGTTGAGAGGAGGCGGCGGGCAGGCCCGGGCGGAGGCGGGCGCGGCTCGGGCAGCGGTGAGCGCGGCAGGGCGGCGAGCGGGGCAACGGCCGGTGGACAGGGCGCGGCCAGGGGCTCGGCGCGGCGCACGGCAGAGGGAAGAGGAGGCCGGGAGGGTTCCTCACCCGCGTTGCAGGGGCATGGGGGCGGCGAGGCGTGAGGAAGCGAGTTGGGGAGGAGGTCGGGGAGGCGTGTCCGGCGACGGCGACGACGGCGGCGAAGGCGATCCGGCGACGGGGTTGGCGCCGACGACGGCGTACGGCGACGGGGGCGAAGGGATGGGGTTCACTGCCCGGATCCAGAACATGGGGGGGGGGGAGTGGGGAACAAGGGGGAGTGGGCTAGGGTTTGTGGGGGTGTGGGGGGGGGGTCAGTAGGAGGGAGGTAGTGGGCCGGCTCGGGTGGGTGGCCGACTGGGCCGGCCTGTGGCCGAGGCCCAAGGGAGGGGTGTTTTTTTTACTACTTTGTTTTAATTTTCTGTTTGTCTATTTGCATTTTCTTTTCTTTTTACAGTTTCTGTTCTCCTTTAGTAACTTTTGTTTGTTTTAGTTTTATAAATTATCTAAACAACACCTACCATAAAATATGCCAATACCATAAATAATTTGACACTATAATTAAATAGTTTGTATTTGTCCATTAATTAAAAAGCATTTAATAATAGTTTTAGCCCCTGTTTTATTTATTTTAGGGCATTAAAGCACATTATAAAATATAGGTTTCAACATGACAAATAACCATAGATTATTTGTCATATTTTGAACATTTTAGTTTTTATGTTTGAAAACTTTTATTGTTTAAGTTGATTTTGAATTTTGAATTCGAACAGGAGTTGAAACATCGTGAGATTAACAACAGTAATCGTGGTGACGTGGTATCATTAGTAGAGGTTACTGTAGCTTAATTATCCGGGCGTCACAATTCTCCTCCACAACAAGAAATCTCGTCCTGAGATTTAAGGGGTGGAGTAAGGGGGAAAGACTCGGGAAGGACGGAGCTCAGCACAAGATAGGTACCTGGGGGCTATCTCAGTGAACGTGGCATAGAGGCATCTCTCGAGTTGAAATTCAAGAAAGTCATCGAGAGCAAGGTAAGGAGGTGCAATAAGAAGCTTCAAGCGGGTAGGTAATCGTTCATTGCCTAAAGCAGAGTGTGAAAGGGGTTCAGAGCGATGGGAATAAGTATTGTGCCTGACACCAGAATTCATGATCTCCTGGAAGGTGGCTCGTGAATTGCATACGAGGCTACACGCGAGGAATAACTTTGGAACAAGGGTGTACAGGAGAGTGAGGTTTCGATGTTGTGGAACTGTGGGTTATGGGCCCACCATGTGAGTTAAAAGCAGGAAGGCGCTAACATTTGCACGGTCATGATAGAAAGGCAGGTGAGAGGATAGCTTGTCAATTATGTTGGTAACAACATTAGTACCAAGGGCGATGGACGAAGAGAACAATTTTCCTGCTCGTTAAGATGAGGTGGACCAATAGGCAAAGTTCTCGTCCATTGGGGGTTACCGGAATGTCATCAACAATAGTAACAAGGTCTTACTGACAGAGTTTGTACACCGAGGTGTTTACACAAGCAGAGAATTATCACTGCTCAGATATGTTAGGTTAGAAGAAAGGTTAAACAAAACAATGGAAAGGAAAGTGTAGACTCGAATCAGTTATCGGTGTTCTCGAGTGTCTAACAACTCAGAACCCGTGGAAAATTGGAATCAGCGAGAAATAATAGTTGAATAAGAACTCATAAGAAGTTATGTAGTTCCGTGATATTCTCGAGAAACCAGAGGGTAATACTCGAAGGTAGAACATGATAGAGGTTGGACAGGTGAAAAGATCTGCAGAAGACAAGTACTTTAACTTGTCTGAGAAATGGGATCAAAGAAAAACAATATGGTCAGAACCACGGTTGCGAAGGACCAAATATAGATACAAGATGAACTTATCACAAGGGGATTATTATTATAACAAGAAGCTTCCATGATAAGTTCCACATCGGGTCCATGGGCATGAACACAAAGGTTCAAGGTCGACTCCCACTTCATCAATGCATAACCTTCCATTTACTTCTCGTCTTCGACGAAGTTGTAGAATTGAAAATTTATGCGAAGAAATGCCAGTAGATATAACCCACATAATCTTTGGGTTCACAAAGATTAGGGAAGGCATAGGTTCAACCCACTGGGGCATCTTTGGAACATATACCACAAACTTCATGAGTAAATAACTCAAGCCCGGAAGCAGAGCATGTTTGACGAAAGGAGAGGATACAATTTACCAAAGGCATTATGTATCAGGGAAAGAACTCACAAGATGGCTAAATATGAAAGACACTGTCGGATAATAACCCAACAATGGATCCGGTGGTTCACAAGGGATCTGATCTGAGCATTGGTACCCTACCAGAAGAAGAAAGAATACAAGGAGATCAGACTATAGAAACAACTGACTAATTCAAAGCTAAAATGCAAAGGAATTATGATTTCCAAATTGGGGTATCAGAAGCAGAGGCTCTGATCAAAGACAAGTAAGTTTAATAGACATAGATCGACAATCAATCAAGGTTTGATTTATCGAACACCAGCTCATGTCCGGAGTGACGTCTGAGCCAAGGGAAGAATTCTAATTACGACTGATGATTGCGAGCATTCACAAACACATCGAATCAAATGCTCAAAATTACGATGACAAAGGATGCTAATGAATATTGCTAGACATATGGAAGCAACCATAATGTAAGTAGGTAAGGAGGAACAAGAGTAATAGGCTACTGGGGATTTTCGAAAGATCGAATAGTATTCCAAAGAATTTTTGTGAAACACATGAACAACTATGGACGAACGGTTACTCGGCAAGCGCGAGTAGTTATCCGTAGGGGTATTCATGTGGCAAGGAACTACAAGGCAGTAGGCTCAAAGGATTTTCGGGACAACAGAGAGTATTTCGGGGCATCTTGTAATATCAAAAGCAACTGGGAATGAAAATATGAACGACGGGTGTATGTATTTATCCAGAGGGATTTTTCGGTGGTAGGGAATTGTAACGGCTAAGGGTACAAGGGTCTCAGGAAAGCATTAGAGAGTATCTTCAGAATCTTCTGGTGCACCAAGCAGTCATTTGGAGTGAGGGGCTCTCCCGGAGGAAGTAAATATGAGAACCTAGAGTTAGAGTTAGCAAATCATTTAACCCGAATATAAGAGAGATCAGAGTCCCAGAGTATAGAAGAGGAATAAAAGATCCTAATACCACCCAATGGCCGTGGGCCCATAAGCCACACAGCCATGTTAGTCAAAGTTTTTCAGTGACTAGACTCAACTTCGGCCAAGGAGTTGGAAAGGGGGATCCTACAGGCAGTCAGCTCTGATACCAACTTGTGACACCCCCGATTCAATCATACACTAATCATACACGCAAATGTGTATGATCAAGACCAGGGACTCGTGGGAAGATATCACAACACAACTCTAGGCACAAAAAAAATAATACAAGCTTTATATTACAAACCAGGGCCTCGAGGGCTCGAATACATAGCTCGATACACAAGAGTCAGCGGAAGCAACAATATCTGAGTACAGACATAAGTAAACAAGACTGCCTTAAGAAGGCGAGCACAAAAGCAACAACGATCGAAGAGGCAAGGCCTCCTGCCTGGGACCTCCTAACTACTCCTGGTCGTCGGCGGTCTCCACATAGTAGTAGGCACCCTCGGGGTAGTAGTAGTAGTCGACGGGGGTGGCATCTGGCTCTTGGGATCCACCATCTGGTTGCAACAACTGGAAAGAAGAAAGAAGGGGGGAAAGGGGTAGCAAAGCAACCGTGAGTACTCATCCAAAGTACTCGCAAGCATCAGATCTATACTAAGTATGCATTGGTATCAAGGGAAGGGATGTATCTGTGGACTAAACTGCAGAATGCCAGAATAGAGGGGAAGGCCTAGCCTATCGAAGACTAGCATCTTCAAGCATCTTGTAGCATTCAGAACAGTACAAAATAGCATATTATAATTAACAAGCATGTTGTAGTATTAACGCCCAGATATCCTTCCTCGACTCCCTGCGAGAAAGCAATCCCGAAGCCATGATATCCATCTCTTGTCTCAAGTACCATTTCTAGTTGTAATAGATCGGGATACAACTCTGAGCGTCCGTTACCGTGGACACGGCTATTCGAATAGATAATCTTCCCTGCAAGGGTGCACCACATTACCCAACACGCTTGATTACTCTGGCCGGACACACTTTACTGGGTCAATGCCCGGACTCGGAAGATCAACACGTCGCAGCCCTACCTAGGCTCAACAGAGAGGCCCCCGCCGGTCTACATCCTAAGCACTCCGGGGTCTTGGGCCCATCGCCCATTGCACTCCGAGTCGTTGCGAGTAGGGCGGAGCCAGGCACCACCTCTGTCATGGATGGTGCCGGCCAAGCCGTGCCGCAATGCTCAACTGGACGTCTAACAAAGCTTCGGCTGATACTACAACGCCGAGTGCCCATAATTGTTCCCGCATGGTGGTTAGTGCGTATAGGCCAGTGGCCAACTCAGATCAAATACCCAAATCCTTAGTGTGTTAGGAGCTCGCAGAGATGAGCAGAGACTCATGATAATGTGACCCCGTCGCCCCGTCTTGAGGAAGTACGGCAAGGGCCAGGCCCAACCCTCTCTCTCTAGGGGCAGGTTGCCTGCCCGACCGTGCCTCGTAATTATCTCACGGGTGCACTCCGTGCCCGCCCGACTTTCACATCAACTCGCGGGTACCCCTCAGGGCCGACCCGACTAACCAGAGACTGTTGGGAACTCAAGTCCACCTAAACCGGGATGGTACCGCCTGTCCCTTCAGTCCCGCAGTTACAGTTCACGGGGGCTACAGGTAAAGGTAACTGTGTGTCCATAACATCAAGGGGGAAACCCAAGGAATCACCCTCGGTGGATTCCCACTCGATGTAACCATCAAGGTGCACTTAGGAGGAATCACCCTCGAGGTTCACACTTGGGGTGTTGCACGACAGAGTCGTATCGGGAGTGGTGAAGGAGGAATCACCCTCGATGACCATGACCGAATAGCTACACTACAGAGTTATCATCAGGAGTGCGTTAGGAGGTATCACCCTCGACACTCGATAGTAGCTCTGCAGAGCCGAGCAACTAAGGGGGGTGATGTGCCGTGTCGGTCCCTGGACATCGATCACGTGGATCGAGTCATTGGCCAACAAGCCGGGGAAACTGGCACTACTGCAGGATGCTGCTAACACGACACTGCGATCAGAGACCCTTTGACGAAACTGTGTGCGATGCATTAATCGCAAACGATGATGTAAAAACCCGTCAAAAAAGATGCAAAATGTTTGCGATGGCGGAGACATCAAACACGGTTCAGATTTTAGTTGTGTGTTCGATGCAGGGCATATGGTTGATCCATACGAATTGTTTGCGATGAGACAGAACAACAAAAACAGGCAGCCATATCAAGGTGTGTGCGATATACGGCATACAGTTCACTCAGATGAACTTTTTGCTATTAGGGAGTGCAACAGAAACGGTTAGCCAGATCAAGGTGTGTGTGATATACGGCATATGGTTCACTCGGATGAACTGTTTTCGATTAGGTAACACAACGGAAACGGTTCAACTTAACAAGATGTGTGTGATATGCGGCATACAGTTCACATAGATGAACTATTTGCGATGAGACAAAAGAACACAAATGAGTCGTGTAAAGAAGATGTGTGTGGTACGCGGCAAACAGCCCACTTGGATGAACTGTTTGCGATGAGAAATTATAACACAGACGGTTACTACAGTTATTTCATGTGCAATTCTGTGTGTACAAAAAACTTTGAAAAATGCAAACTAGTTGCTTGCGGTGGCTAGGAGTATCGCACACGATGTGTCTGCGAGTACTCGTGTGCGATGATTAGTAAGTTACACATACGTTTCCTTATGTTAACATGTGTGTGAATTTGCAATATGGACAATTAATATGCAAATGCCTTCTGAACATCGGTGCTGATCGCCACGTCCAAAACATGGACATCCTCTACTCTACCGCTCTACCGGGCACACGCTTAAACTCAATGAACTCTGTACGATACTAATACTTTCCATGAATTTAAGAACTTGGCTAACAACATTTGAGTAACATATATATAGTGGTTACACTATTCAACAAAAGGAGGATCTTCGTAACACGGTTTTGACAACCATATGGTCCATATCTACATACTTAACATAGTAACAACTATCACATTTTAAGAGGCTGAGGGCCAATAACCATATGGTCCATATCTACATACTTACCATAGTAACAACTAGCACATTTTAAGAGGCTGAGGGCCAACAACCACAACTATCTGCTGGAAGCAGCTTGATCACGATGACTCGGCATCTCGTCAATGAAAAGGAAGAACCCTCCTGTGCCTTGGTAGAGCATGAGTAGAACAGTGTCTCCAATTTTCCAATATGGATGCATTGCCACGACAAGCGAGAACTTGTTAATTTGAATGGTTCCATTTTTGCGGGAAATGCGGTACCTTGCAATCACTTTGGCGTTATTAGCAGGCACATGTGTAATTTGACCACGCCAGGAAATCGATCCAGGAATAGCTACAGCGGGCAATTTCTGTTGAAATGTAGAATAAAAACCAATTGTAACATATCGTTGAAGATATATATAGTTTATGAGCATCAACATAAAAATAAGAGTTTGTACCAGCATTTTGTGCACACAATTGGTCTTGTTCAATGTGTGCACCATAGGTATAATTAATCCCATCCAAAATTTAGCGTTCATATGTTATGCTATCTCTGTCAGATTATCAACAAATTTTATGACATGCTTCAAGTCCTTCTAGTGAAATTTGGTATGCTTAGTAACATACAGATCATTAACTATGCATCCAACATATCCTGCTTAAAAGGTGGAAAGGTACTATTTATTCAGAACATGGAAGAAGAATATATAGTGCGCATAAATTGGTAAATAGAATTTGTTACTGCCTAGGAACGGAGTCAGAAAATGAAATCACAATTGGTTGCTTAAATAGTGATCAATTAGTCAGAACAAATACCCCAATTTTGCTAAGTAATATGCTAGCATGGAGAAAGTTGAAAGGACACTAACCTCGATCAGACTTTGATCGGCTGATGACGTCAGGGAAGTAAACATCTATGTTAATTACACCAGGCTGTGGTGCACGCACTAGAATTTTATTGCCAGCTTTTAGTTCATAACACTTAGACATTTTTCTCCAAAGGTTCACATCAAAATAGGAGTGACCATCTTTATCAAGTTTTACACTAACTGTCATTGTAAATCCATGTTACGTTGTCAATATGACATCCATGGAGTCATCAACAAAAGTAAAGCCCAAGATTTCCTTCTACTCTTGTTCTTGCAAAGCAAGGGATGTACTGCTTGAAATGAAAATTAGAATATATAAATAAAAATAGATAATGTAACAAAGATTTCATGCAAATATGAGAGTGACTGAATGAACCATACATCATAAATTTGCCTAATATAGGGAAAAAATCGGCTTCGACATCTAGGCTGCACGTGGCACCGTACCTTTTATCCAAATGTAGCAATAGACGGTATATGTTCACAAATTTAGGCCATGCCGACCATGGTAGGGTGAGATTGAACATACCAAGCGCTCCCTGAAGTCATCCTGAATGGTGAGATAGAACTTCATTTTCGACTGGCCGCGACCACACTTGCCCGATTTGTGCTCGCACTGTGGACATATGAATGAAAACCCTCGAATCAGCTAGAAGAAAAATGAATCCACGGCGATTTCCGCCGGTTGATTAACAGCGACGGATGGACTGCGATAAGAGATGAGTGAATATTTCGCTAAATTGATTACCTTCTCCATGAGAAAAATCCCCGGCCCAATCCCGCAGAAAATCCCAATCTACCAGAGTCTAGAATGTCGGTGCAAGTCGCTGCAGATAGGCGGTGGCAAGTGGTAGGGGCAAAATCCCGTGCCGTTTGGAGCGCGACCTCCGCCCGCCGACGACAGCCGTCGAGCTTAGGGTGGCCACTGCGATAGAAGTTGATGAGGTGCAGAGTTGCGGAGGAGTCCACGGCGAGTGGGTGGCACGAAGTGGGAAAGGGTTTTCTCTTTCCTTTTGCATGTGTGGGTGAACACACACGGTTCACAGAGGCGACGGAGACGAATCGTGTGTGATAGTAAATCACCGAGATTGAAGGGGAATCCAAATTTCCTTTGCCCTTTGTCCATGAGTTTTTTTCTATGATGAACATACACCCTGCAAATCACCGTGTTCAAATTTGGCACTTTCCCGGGTTCATTTACCATATTTAGGAGATTATGTGCATTTTCTAGGCATTAATGCACATAATTCAAGTTCAAATAATCGCTGCATGAAAGGGTGCACAAGAACGGCCTGGAAAACCATGCTCGTGCCATTTAGTAAATTCTCATGCCTTTTACAAGGAATGGGCAGATATTTCGATGAAATGTGTGGCAATAGTCAACTACAAACGTTTGTTTATTGGGTTTTTAACTATAGAAAAATGAAATAAATGCTTGAAAAACATGACGCCTGGCATGGTGCCATGGTATGGCCTCACCATGCCTTGGTAAAAATTTGAGAAGGTTTGGCTTATGTCGTCATGCACGCCCTTCTTAAATCGAACCATCACCGAGGAAGTTCCATGCTTTCGAGAGGGAAATCACCAAGATTGAAGGGGAATCCAAATTTTCTTCGTTCTTTGCCCTTGAGTTTTTTTCTACGATGAACATACACCCTGCAAATCACCATGTTCAAATTTGGCATTTTTCCGGGCTCATTTACCATATTTAGGGGATTATGTGCATTTCTAGGCATTTAGCGCATATAAATCCAATCCAGCTACAGCTGCACGGGTGTGATGTGAGGGTGTGGATTGCCGTTCGATCGCGGCGCATCCTACGGTGCACACGCGCGATCCGCGTGGCTGGGGCTCTGACCAATCATAACGCAACACACAATAGGCTCAGTGCACACTGTTTACGGAGGCGACGGAGATGAACCGTGTGCGATAATGAACGAGCAAAATTGTAAGGGAAGCCAAATTTCCTTCGTCGTTTGTCGTTGAGCTCTTAAAAACCAACACACTATATGGCTGTCTGGCCACTCCGTCCCAGAGCTCTCTCCAAGCATCATTAATGGCACCGCGACGCGCAGTAACTGGTAAGGAAGCGGTGGCATCCCGCCGTGCCGCATTCCTCGCCGCCCACGACTGCACACATGGTAAGGAAGCGATGGCACCTTGCCGCGCCGAGTTCATTGCCGCCGCCGGCCGCACAAGTACGTGGGCGGACTTTGATGCTGCCATGGTCGAATGGGCGGTGGATCTAGAGGTGGCCAAAGCCGCACAAAAGGAGCGGAAAAGGCAAAAAGCAGTCAAGAAAATAGAGTCCTGCCGCCGCAAGAAATAAGAGGCCGCACGCCATGCTGAGGAGAGCTCGGGGGAGATCGAAGCACGGTGGGCTGCCGCCTACAAGGCCGGGAAGGAGAACGATGGCGTCTGGCCAGCATGCCCCGATGGCAGCATGTGAGAAGTAGTTAGTGCGTGTGTCGCCCGTAAGTTTGTATAATTAATTACGAGCATCTACCAGTACTACATACGTACTAGTTTTAGAGCAAATTACTAGTAGTACTTTAAGTTGGTACTATCTATTATTAACGTACAATGTCGGTAAGCGCATCCTTTGAGGGCTTTGAGCGTTGATTAGCATGTGTTCACTGAAGTTTTGTAGCCGCACCCCGGCCCTAAATACTCCCGAAACGTCCGCCCACAGCCACAGGAGACTAGAGCTGGCCGCAGCTGGTTTTTAGTCCCACCTCGCTGCACGAGTTGGCCGCACACTGGCTTAAATTGCTGCGTTGGCGGATGGCAGCAAGCTTCTCTCTTGTTGTATATGATCAAATCTGGCTATGCGAGCGAGGCAGGTTGACACTTGTTTGCACTTCATAAATCGATGATTGCTCATCGGGTGTCACCTTACCTCATTCATGTACATTGAATAATCCTGATACAATGAAAGAGATCTTTGAAATTAGGTGCGGTTGGAGATGCTGATAGATATAAGAATTATTAGAAGAGCACAAAACACACGATTTCTATGGCGTACCCGTGTGCGTTTTTTTTTGCGTTAATGATCCATAAGTCAGTTACCTATGTAATGTTTCCTAATAAACCAAGCGTACCATTGACCAAAAAAATCAACTAAACGTGTACATTTTTTTGGAGACGGGATCTGCCAATTTTCTCTTTTCTCGCATACGAGTATTTTACGCGCTTCATCTGTGTTGTGTGTTTCCCCAGCCCAAGTTTCAAGTTTCGTAGCAAAATTTTCATTAGGCGCGTGATTTCAGAATTTATTCCCCCCACCACATCCCCACCCATCAAATTTCCTCAGTATCTCCCCCCTCCCCCTACCGGCAGCTCAAACCGCGGCCGCCGCAACCATAGCTTCAACCACATCCATGTTCTGCCCGAGCATCGTCGATCCAGTCAGGTAACCCACCGATCTCTATCACGGACCCGGCCTGATTGCTTCAATGGTGTTTGCGAAACATCCTCATGCCTCCAAATCCCCACCGCCCCTACCTCCAGAGCATCGCCGCGCAAGCCCAACCACATATCATGTGGAGGTCGAGGAGCTGATGGCGGTCGATGGCGCGATGGCCGCTGTGCGTGTTGACTCGGAGGAACACCCCGCCTCTGCGACCGCCGACTTGGTGAAGGCTCTGGCCCAGATTAAGTGCCCCAGCGACTACCTCTCAGGACTTACCAGGTATGATCTGACCAGCTCAATATTACCAATACCACTTGTAATGGCTATGTTATGTACGGTTGATGTATTAAGCATGTTCATGCCTTATTTATTTCAGTACTGCACACTGTGTGATGTTCATGTATTAACTGTGCAGCTCAATTTCACCAATACCAGCAACAAACTTACAATACATGACTCAGGATATCACTAGAGATGCTGCCCATTTGCTATTTTTGGTGGATGCTAACCCTATTGTACTTAACATGCATGTCCATGTACTTACGCAGGGTCATAATAGGCGATGCTGTTGTTTGCCGTCGAGGTTAGCTGCATCCCATGTCTTACAATATTTCACATCATTTGTGCAATTGCAGTTTAACTTCTAACATTTACTGGTTGCCTATAGGTACACATGTCAGCGGCACTGATCCACGCTTTGACCCAGAGGAACAGCTCGCCTCTGCCGCCGCTGACTTTGGGCGGGCTCTGGCCAAGATGAAGTGCCCCAGCAACTACTTCTTAGGACTTACCAAGTATGAACTCACCAGTTCAATCTTACCAATACCAGTTGTAATCAATGGCTATGTTTTGTACGGTCGATGTATTAAGCATGTTGTAGTAAACATGCCTAACACATTTTAGCTATTTTCCCTACCTTTTTATAGACAACTGGGCCATTCTCTGCTCTGGCAGCACCTGCCTTGCGATGTTTAACTCTGCCAATTGCATTTTTATCAGTACCGGTTTCAATGGCTATTAAGCTTGTTGCAATTAACAGTTGTATCCATTTTTAAACAGTTGTATTTCAATGGCTACAAACTTACAAAACATGACTTAGGATGCTGTTAAGCCTATTGCAATTAACAGTTGCATCCATATTTTAATCTGTCCCTTTGCTTCCGTTCTACTCTCCGCAATGAAGATATACTAGAGATGCTACCCATTTGCTATTTTTAGTGGATGCTAACCCTGTTGTACTTAACATGTATTTCCATGTACTTACGCAGGGCCATAACGGGCAATGCTGTTGTTTGCCGTCGAGGTTAGCTGCATCCCATGTCTTACAGTATTTTACATCATTTGCGCAATTGCAGTTTGGCTTCTAACATTTACTTGCTTCTTGTAGGTACACATGTCGGCGGCACTGATCCACTCTTCGACCCGGAGGAACCCCTCGCCTCCGCTGCGGCTAACTTGGGGCGGGCTCTAGTCCATATGAAGTGCCCTAGCCACTACCCCTCAGGACTTACCAAGTATGAACTCACCAGCTGAATCTTACCAATACCAGTTGGAATGGCCATGTTTTGTACGGTTCATGTATTAAGCATGTTGTAGTAAGCACGCCTAGCCCGTATTATCTATTTTCCCTACCTTTTAATAGACAACAGGGCCATTCTCTGCTCTAGTAGCACCTGCCTTGCGATGTTTAAATCTGACAATTTCATTTCTATTAGTACCAGTTTCAAAGGCTACACTAGGTTGTCTGTTGCAGTAAACAATTCTATCCATTTTTTAATCCGTCCCTTTGCTACCGTGCTACTCTTTCGCAATGAAGATATCACTACAGATGCTGCCGTTTTATTACCATTTGCTATTTTTGGTGGATGTTAACCCTGTTGTAGTTAACATTGGCTTTCCAGGTACTTACACAGGGCTACAATGGGCGATGTCGTTGTTTGCCGTCGAGGTTAGCTGCATCCCATGTCTTATACACCATCTATTCCTAAATATAAGTATTTTTAGAGATTCCAATATATACTAAATACGGGCCAAAATTAGTGAATCTAGATTCTAATCTAAACTATATCTATAATTCTATATACATTCGTATGTAGTTCATATTGAAATCTCTAAAAATACTTGTACTTAGGAACATAGGTAGTTGTATTTTACATCATTTGTGCAATCTCAGTTTAGCTTCTAACATTTATTGGTTGCTTGTAGGTACATATATGAGCGGTACTGATCCAGGATTCGATCCCTTTTGCGTATGGGGCAATGAGATATTCATGAACAAGCGTCAAGTGAGGAAACTAAGAAAGATTATTAGGCGAAAGAAACGGGTGATGGGAATTAAGCTCTTTATTTTACACTTTGTCCAAGACAACAGTGAACTTTAGGATGGTAAGTAACGTGTTGCCTTTTCCCCCTGCCCACAACAAGTTACTCTATTAGACCTCAGTATCTGAAATTTTTCTCTTTTCAGTGGTTTCTGAAGCTATTTACTGATGATTACCTTGCAAACTACATGACCAGAGTGGAGGCAACTAAGGTTAAAGTACATAATTCATGCTACCATGATAATGCTCAAGAAGTCTTCCTAAAGGCGGTGAAGGATGGGCGGGCGATCGTCACAAGGGGTTGGACAAAAGTTGTTCGTGCCTATGGCATGCAGGAGGGCACATTATGGGCATTCTGCTTCATCAACACCATCTACAACCAAAATGATTTACACTTGTCTCTTCACCTTTACCTCCTCTAAATATCATGGTTCATCATAGTTAATTGCTGTCTAATCCTGTAATTACTGAACATATTGTACTGAGAATTTTATTTATGGATTCATTGTTGAACCATTGTGCTGAGAATTTGAATTCCACATTTCATATTTCAAAATTTCCAATTCGAATAATAAATTACAGGGGAAAATAAAATTATACAGGAGCGAATAAAATAATGTGCACACGGTTAGAAAGAAAACAGCGTGTGCGATGAAAAATAGAGAAAGACGGTTCTTTGACGTGAAACGTTTGCGATGCCCGACGGACGTACACACGGTTTCATCTCATATTCGTGTGCGATTCATGGTAATAGGGCAAACATTTCAAACCTGTGTGCGTGTGTGATAGGAATACCTATCACACACAGTTATGAAAATGGACACGTTGGCGTTGGTAGAGGCACCGCACACATTTTACATTCTTGAACTGTGTGCGATAACGTACCTATCGCAAACATATCGGTAGATTAAATGTTGATGTCCACCTTTTTCACACGACTATAGCGGTGTAATCGTTTGGGATGTCTCTCGGATCAGAAATGTAACGTCGAGACGTAACGTGTGGGACTGGGGCGACTTCTCATACGTTTATTCTATGGCGAACGTCAGTAGCCGCTCACCTATCCCCGACGGTTTCTGGGTCGTGTGGGAAGGACCCCCCTATCGCAGTCACTCACTTGGCGACGGTTCAGAATGCCGTCGCGGAAAGGGGTTAAAAACTGTTTGTATAGCACGTTACGGTACCAGTGTGGGACAAGGAGAGGGGTCACTGATGGATCACTTATGAACCTATACTAAGCACTTTAGGATACGCAGGTAAGGTACAATGAGCAGGTTACAATAGCAGGCTATGCATCAGATATAGGAGTAATCAAGTACAGTAGCAAAATCTAATGCAAGCATGGGAGAGAATGGAATGGGCGATATCAGAATGATCAAGGGGGGTTTGCTTGCCTGGAAGCTCTGCTGAAAAGGAAGAAGGGTCGTCGGCGACGTAGTCGATCACAACAGCATCAGCAGCGGTCTCGGGGTCTACCGGCGAGAAGAGGGGGAAGAAACTGTAAATACAAAGCACGAAGTTGCATAGCATGACAACAAGCAGAGCTAGGGGTGTTCTAACGTAGTGCTACACGATACCAATGAAGGGGGAAAACATCCGGGAATGTTTTCCCGAAGTTTGGCATTTTCGGACAGATGAAACGGAGGGGGACGATTCCATGTTCGCTATGCTAGGGGCCTGTGACAGACGAACGGATTGCATATTCGGATTCGTTGGATTTTTCTGAGCAATTTTCATGTACAAAGTATTTTCATCTGACCTACGGTTTATTTTATATAAATTTTCAAAGTTTTAAAAATATTCTGAAATTATTCATAAATCTAAATGGAGTTATTGCATCATCATGATGTCAGCAGTCAACAGAGTTGACCAGGGTCAACCCTGACGTGTGGGGCCGTTCTGTCATGGACTGATAACTAATTAACATGATTAATTAAGTTAATTAATTATTATTTTAAATTTTTAAGAAATCCCTTTTTTAAAATGTTTCAGGGGTTGGGCCCCACCTGTCGGTGGCTCAGCCGAGCCACCAGGGGCTTAACGGGCGCGGGGTAACAGGGCGAGCGCGGCCCGATCGGCCCGGGGGCGCGCGGGTGTGGTCGCTGGCAGCCACGAGCGACGCAGAGGGGCAGCGACCGGAGCGGGTGCGAGCCTGGTGCGGGGCGCGGCCGGTGAGAGCCGCGGGCGTGGCCAGGGAGCTCTGTGCACGCGAGCGAGCTCGGCGGAGGCAGTGGGCGTGGGCGACGGCGAGCCTGGGCGAGGGGAAGAGGCCCGGCGAGCCAGGGCAGTGCGGGGCAGGGGCGGAGCCGGCGCATGAGGGTGGCGGTGGTGCTAAGAGGAGGAGGCGGGAAGGCGCATGCGGAGGCGGGCGTGGCTCGGGCAGCGATGAGCGCAGCAGGGCGGCGAGCGGGGCAACCGCCGGTGGCCAGGGCGTGGCCAGGGGCTCGGTGAGGCGCGGGGCAGAGGGGAGAGGAGGCCGGGGGGGTGGCGAGGCGTGAGGAAGCGAGATGGGGAGGAGGTCGGGGAGGCGTGCCCGGTGACGGCGACGGCGGCGGTGATCTGGCGACGGGGTTGGCGCTGGCGACGGCGCACGGCGACGGGCGCGAAGGGATCGGGGTTCGCTGCCCTGATCCAGAACGTGGGGGGAGTGGGGAACGAGGGAGAGTGGGCTAGGGTTTGTGGGGGTGTGGGGGTTAGTAGGAGGGAGGTAGTGGGCCGGCTCGGGTGGGTGGCCGACCGGGCCGGCCAGTGGCCGAGGCCCAAGGGGGTGGGTGGTGGGGTTTTTTACTATTTTGTTTTAGTTTTTTTTCTATTTGCATTTTCTTTTCTTTTTACAGTTTCTGTTCTCCTTTAGTAACTTTTGCTTGCTTTAGTTTTATAAATTATCTAAACAACACCTACCATAAATATGCCACTACCAAAAATAATTTCACACTATAATTAAATAGTTTGTATTTGTCCATTAATTAAAAAGCATTTAATAATAGTTTTAGCCCCTGTTTTATTCATTTTAGGGCATTAAAAGCACATTATAAAATATAGGTTTCAACATGACAAATAACCAGAGATTTTTTGTCACACTTTGAACATTTTAGTTTTTATGTTTGAAAACTTTTATTGTTTAACTTGATTTTGAATTTTGAATTCGAACAGGATTTGAAACATCGCGAGATTAACCGCAGTAATCGTGGTGATGTGGTATCATTAGCAGAGGTTACTGTAGCTTAATTATCCAGGCGTCACAAAAACTTCTTCATAATATAATGGCAAATTACTCTCAATGGCACACCAAACGAGCTCCAACTAGTAAGAAGGTAAACTCTGTTGAAGAAATTACAACCTTGAATGATAAAATGGATGCTCTTATGAAATTGGTTGCTAATAAAAATGCTCATGTTGATCCTAATGATGTGCCTTTATCTAATTTGATTGAGCAAAATAAAGATGCGGTTGATGTGAATTTTGTCTCTAGAAATAATTTCAATAAAAATGCTTTTAGAGGTAATTTTAATCCTAGACCGTATCCTGGAAATTCCTCTAATGATTATGGTAATTCCTATGAAAATTCTTCTAATAATAATAATAATAGGATACCTACTGATCTTGAAAGTAATATTAAAGAATTCATTAATTCTCAAAAGATTTTTAATGCCCTGGTAGAAGAAAAATTGAATAAAATTGATGATATGGCCAGGAACATGGATAGAATTGCTCATGATGTGGAAACTCTTAAATCTAAAATTTTGCCACCTAAGCTTGATAGAATTGCTCATGGCCATCGTCAGCCGCCGTGGCCGACACCCCACCCTCGACCGCCGGGGTCATCACCTGCTCCGCCACTGTCGCCCGAAGGCGGGAGGTGGAGGTGGAGCCCCGCATGTGCGTGAGCGACCTTGCACGCTACATCGAGTTCCTGCAGAAGGAGGAGCGTCTGGTCGAGCATGCAAAGAGTCTTACCGCCGCTGTGGCCGTAGCACACACCACTGCAGAGGCTCTGAATGAGGAGATCTACGAGGAGTCCCGCCGCTTCGAGAGGGGTCGTCTGGAGCGGCAGAGGGCGTTCGAGGCGAGCGTCGCTTAAGGTGTAGAAGTGGCAGGCACCGGATTCCAGTTCTCCAGCTCGTCGGTAGGCTCCTCCTCCTCTACCTCTTACTGAGCACGCTCGGTAGAGGAGAGGCTGCTATAAGTAGTACAAAGCCCCTCTGTAGTAGTAGTATTTAGGGGCTATTTTGTTCAGTTCATCTGACTATAGATATGGTTGAACTGTACTAAGTACTTAAAATTAGCTAGTATATATAGTTGAACTAGCTATTTTAGTACGTGGTTGGCAACAATTAGGGAAAAGTTTGTTCGGTTCAGCTGTCGAGTTGAACTGTTTGTATAAAGAACGACTGCTTAATTAATCTATGAATGAAATCTATGCTTACTAAATTTTAGTTGTAAAATTAGACAGTGCTAGTGATTTTTAGCTGCAAATTTTGAAAAATGGAAGTGTTACAAGGTTGACAAATGGAAATGTTACTAGATCGACAAATGCCAATGTTTCCAGTTTGACAAATGGCAATAGACCCAATATGACAGATGCAAATCTTACAAAATTTTCTGTACATGGTTCCACACGAGTCATCATAAAAATCGTTTGCGATGAAGGCATGTACAAATCCTGCGTGCCATATTTTCTCTTGGCTTAGTGGTGAAGGAACAATAGCTCTCGCTTTGCATACGGGGTTCAATCTGAATTGTTTGTGATGAAGAGATGCACAAATCCTGCACGTCAAATTTTCCACTGGCTTACTGCGGAAGGACCATAGCTCTCGCTTTGCATATGAGTGTTCTATCTAAAACGTTTGCGATGAAGAGATGCACAAATCATGCGTGGCAAATTTTCCCTCGGGTTTCTAGGGAAGCTCTCGGTTTACATACGGGTGTTTTATGTAAAACGTTTGCGATGAGTTTCAGATGAGTTTTGGACACGAAAAATACCACAACATGTTGGCGACATTCCATGACAGCATGCCAAGTTTCATGAATTTTAGACGAGTTTTGGATTTACTAGTATTCTAAAACCAGTATCTCAATGTTTGCGGCCGAGCCAAGATGCCGAGGTGTTTGAAGTTCGTTCCCATTTCTTGCATGGGACCTAAGCATGCACCCAAGGACACACATATGATTTTTCAACCCATATTGCTACACTGGAGCACGTGCATGTAGTTCAAATTTGAATTATGCACAAAAAATGCCAAGAAAACTCAGTTAATGTATAAAAATGTCCAAACGAACCCTGAATAATTCCAAATTTTAACAGGACACTCTTGTTGGTCTATGTTGTATCTAGAAAAAATTCAAGGCAAGAAGAGGCAACGAATGTCGTTTCATCTAGAAAGGTGACACACGTTCCCTACCAGAACCACGAGACTTCTTTTGAGAAGCTCTGGTTTGTGAGGAGCGTATACCAAAACCTTTCCCAAATGGGACAAAAAAATTACCATAGCATGTTGGTGCCATTCCATGATAGCATGCCAAGTTTCATGAATTTCAGACGAGTTTTGGATTTACTATAATTTAAAAACCAAGCATCTTAATGTTTGCAGCCGAGCAACGGTGCCGAGGTGTTTGAAATTCATTCTCATTTCTTGCATGGGACCTAAGCATGCACCCAAGGACACACATTTGATTTTCAACCCATTTTGGTCACTTGAGCATGTGCCTGTATTTCAAATTTGAATTATGCACATAAAATGCCTAGAAAACTCAGTTAATTTATAAAAAAATGTCCAGACGATCCCCAAAAAAAATCCAAATTTTAACACGACACTCCTGTTGGTCTATGTTGCCACTAGAAAAAAATCTGAAAGCAAGAAGAGGCAACGAATATCGTTTCATCCACAAAGGTGACACGTTCCCTACCGGAACCATGAGGCTTCTTGTGAGAAGCTCTAGTTTGTGAGAAGCTTATACCAAAACCTGCCCCGAACGGGACAAAATTTTTACCACAGCATGTTGGCGCCATTCCATGATAGCATGCCAAGTTTCATGAATTTCAGACAAGTTTTGGATTTACTAGAATTTAAAAACCAAGTATCTCAATGTTTGCGGCCGATCGACGGTGCCGAGGTGTTTGAAATTCATTCCCATTTGTTCCATGGGACCTAAGCATGCACCCAAGGACACACATTTGATTTTTTCAACCCATTTTGGTCACTGGAGCATGTGCCTGTAGTTCAAATTTGAATTATGCACATAAAATGCCTAGAAAACTCAGTTAATGTATAAAAATGTCCAAACGAACCCCAAAAAATTGCAAATTTTAATACGACACTCCTGTTGGTCTATGTTGCCACTAGAAAAAAATTGAAAGCAAGAAGAGGCAACGAATATTGTTTCATCCACAAAGGTGACATGTTCCCTACCGGAACCATGTGGCTTCTTGTGAGAAGCTCTGGTTTGTGAGAAGCATATACCAAAACCTCCTGCAAATTGGACAATTTTTTTTACCACAGCATGCTGGTGCCATTCCAAGATAGCATGCCAAGTTTCATGAATTTCAGACAAGTTTTGGATTTACTAAAATTTCAAAACCAAGCATCTCAACGTTTGCCTGCGAGCCACAGTGCCGACGTGTTTGAAATTCATTCCCATTTTTTGCATGGGACCTAAGCATCCACCCATGAACACATATATGATTTTACAACCCATTTTGGTGCACCGGAGCATGTGCATGTAGTTTAATTTTGAATTATGCACCTTAAATGCCTAGAAAACTCAGTTAATGTATAAAAATGTCCAAACGAACCCTGAATAATTCCAATTTTTTTCACGACACTCCTATAGTTGCATGCTCACTCCAGATAAAAGTTCTAGCAATTCAAACACCCTCCTTCGCCGCTATGACCCCATTATGCTTTTCAAATCAAGACGAAAATCAAGTACATCACACACAGTTTATTATCACCAATCGTGTGAGATGCAGTACAAAATATCTTGGAGCACCATCATAGTATAAGGCTTACGTGAGAAGGTTCGTCGGCTACAGTCCGCAGCCGGCGCGTCAATCACACTAGCTCACTCCCCAAATATCATTTCAATGTCCAATCATCGCCGGTCAGAGATGCGGATGTGGACCCGCGTCGTGAGGGCAAGTTCGGTGGCCCACTTTGGCGAGAGCACTACCGCAGCCGCCATGAGCGTGCTAACAACCTGCATGAGCGCGGCCGCAACCTGTGACCAGGCGGTCGCAGCAGCCCAAACGGCCGCTGTTGCAGCTTCAATGGCGGCAGCAACATCTGTGACGGGGATGGCAACTGGCGAGAGCGGCACATCAGCTGTCTGTTCCACAGCGGCCGCCTTAGCCCTGATGGAGGCCACCCACGACCATGTCGAGGCCGCCCACGCCCAGCTCCTGGCATCACCACACAAATCACACCAAGCTTTGCCGACAATGGTCGGCAACCCACGACCGAAGAGTTGGCAATCGCCGAGAGCATTCAAGCAGCCATCCGTTCATTCGTGGAATACCTTGCCATGATGGAGCCCATCCAAGCCCAGACCGTGGCCGCCCACACCCAGCTCGTGGCGGTCTTTTCCAAAGAGATGGCGAATGCGGATGGCGAGATGCTTGCCGAGTATGGCGCAATGGATGCCATGAAGCCCCTTCCCCAGGAGATCGTCGGGCGCGAGCTGGACATGGAGGAGGCGGCGGAGATCGACGAGCGCCAACTGGAGTAGTACTCTTTGTTTAGAGTGCCGGTCTTTTGTTACAGTAATGTTTAGGTTAGCTAGCTCTATTTAATTGCTGAACTTGATCGATTAAGAAGTGTGGGTGTGTTGTAGGCTCTTTTGTGTACCCAAATTATGCAATGACGTGGATGACCACTGTAAACAAGGAAATTCGGACCAAAATTTGCACGTTCAAACTCATCACACACGGGGTAAGCTATATGAATCGTTTGTGATGTTTACATATCATACACAGTGCTAAATAAGGGACCGTGTCTAATGACACTTTGCGCGCCAGTTTTTCGCTGCACCAAGCCAAAATTTTCGGCTTCCGTGGAAATATCTACCTCGCTCGCCCCCTCCTCCTGACCAAAAGCCACATTTCCCCTATTTCCACCTTCCTTTCCAAGTTCAGACCTTCACTGATTGCTTGCAGCTCCTCCTCCTCACCGGCGATGCTCCTTCCCGCTACTTGGCCTTGTCGATCTAGACAGGTAATCCACACCCGACCCCCATCCTCCTCCTCCTTCTACATCCCCCAAGCCCTGACCATCGGTGCGACACCTTCCACCCAAATCACCGACCCATCTTCCAAATAAGTGCCGCCCTAAGCCATGGTGCACGCAGTATAGCCAGGAGCTCAAGGAGCATTTGGCAACGGAGAAGCAAATCATGGCTGCACACGCGGATGAGGTCACGATGGCTGCCATTCGCGCTGACCCCCAGACCTTGGAGGAGCACCTTGCTGTCGAGGCCACCTTCAACACCTCATGCGCCGACGCTGCCACGTGGTTGGATGCTTTAAATGATAGTTTGTGGTGTTTTGTCGAGGCCACCGTCGGTGCCTTCGACGTAGACTATGAGGTTTTTCTCAGCGTGCCCGTGCTTACCTCAACTCGAGAGCCAGCAGGTTGGTGCCTGTAGCGGCTCAGGCAACTCACCACTACTAGGAGGGCACCCACGATGTGGAGGCCTCGCCCTCTTCCAAGTCCAAGGAGCCAATCGTCATCGATACTCTGAGGATGACGAGTAGCTTGTCTTATTAGCTCACTATAAGGACCTATGTTCAGCTAGCTACGCCGGTTAAGCATGTTCGGTTTACCTGTTGCATGTGCTGCTCCTGCCTTTCCTTAACAAATTCTAGTGAATTGTCCTATGTACTATTACCATGCAATTCGATCCTCTAGTATATATGTTCTATATGTCATGCAATGTGGTACTCACTTATTAACTGTTTGGTTAATTTGTTATCATGTTCAGTTAACAGTTTGGTTCAATTCTGCAATGTGATGTTCAATTCTTCTGGGTTCAATTTTGTATTTTGTTGCATGTGAGAAATAACTCGAATTTGGCTATACAAAATACATGTGAAACAAATACAATTGCTATATTTCCAAGTTGTTAAGCATGCTTGGTTTGGTTAACTGTTTGATCTTCTAGTATGTTATATATTGTGCAATGTGGTGCCCAGTTAATGTTTGGTTCCTTTGTTGTGGTGTTTAGTTAACTGTTTGGTTCAATTCTACAATGTGATGTTCAATTGTTGTGGGTGCAATTTTGTATTCTTTTCCATGTGAGAAATAAATCGAATTTGGCTGTACAAAATACATGAGAAACAAATACAATTGCTATATTTCCAAGTTGTTAAGCATGCTTGGTTTGGTTAACTATCTAATCTTCTAGTATGTTATATATTGTGCAATGTGGTGCTTGATAACCCACAAGTATAGGGGATCGCAATAGTTTTCGAGGGTAGAGTATTCAACCCAAATTTATTGATTCGACACAAGGGGAGCCAAAGAATATTTGCAAGTATTAGCAGCTGAGTTGTCAATTCAACCACACCTGGAGATTAATTATCTGCAGCAAAGTGATCAGTAGCAAAGTTATATGATAGTTTTGATAGTAGTAGCAACGGCAATAGTAACAGTAACAGTGATAGCAATGATTTTGTAGCAAGTGTAACAGTAATGATAGCAGTAGTAACTTAGCAAGAACAATATGAGAGAAATTCGTAGGCATTGGATCGGTGAATTCATTGGATGATATTGATCATATAACAGTCATAACCTAGGGCGATACGGCACTAGCTCCAGTTCATAAATATAATGTAGGCATGTATTCCGTAAATAGTCATACGTGCTTATGGAAAGAACTTGCATGACATCTTTTGTCCTACCCTCCCGTGGCAGCGGGGTCCTATTGGAAACTAAGGGATATTAAGGCCTCCTTTTAATAGAGAACCAGAACAAAGCATTAACACATAGTGAATACATGAACTCCTCAAACTACGGTCATCACCGGGAAGTGTCCCAACTATTGTCACTCCGGGGTTGCCGGATCATAACACATAGTTGGTGACTATAACTTGCAAGATCGGATCTAGAACATAGATATAATGGTGATAACATAAACGGTTCAGATCTGAAATCATGGCACCTGGGCCCAAAGTGACAAGCATTAAGCATGGCAAAGTCATAGCAACATCAATCTCAGAACATAATGGATACTGGGGATCAAGCCCTAACAAAACTAACTCGGCTACATGATGAATCTCATCCAACTCCTCACCGACCAGCAAGCCTACGAAGGAATTACTCACTCCCGGTGGGGAGCATCATGGAATTGGCGATGGAGAAGGGTTGGTGATGATGAAGATCGAAGATCCCCCTCTCCGGAGCCCCAAACGGACTCCAGATCTGGCCTCCCGATGAAGAAGAAAGGTGGCGGCGGCTCCGTCTTGTGAAACACGATAATTCTTTCTCCCTCATTTTTTTCTCCAAAAATATGACTATATAGCATCAGGGTTGGAGTCTGCGGGGCCACCAGGTGGGGACAACCCACCTGGGCGCGCCTGGAGGGGGGGTGCGCCCTGGTGGGTTGTGCCCACCCAGGTGCCCCCCTCCTGTGGTTCTTGGCTCCAGAAATTCTCTTTTATTATATAAAAAATCCTCGCGAAGTTTCGTTCCAATCCGAGAACTTTTATTTCTGCACAAAAAAAACACCATGGTAGTTCTGCTGAAAACACCGTCAATCCGGGGTAGTTTCTTTCAAATCGTGCAAATTAGAGTCCAAAACAAGAGGAAAAGCGTTAGGAAAAGTAGATACGACGGAGACGTATCAACTCCCCCAAGCTTAAACCTTTGCTTGTCCTCAAGCAATTCAGTTAATAAACTGAAAGTGAAAAAGAAAAACTTTGACGAACTCTTTTGCTCTTGTTTACATAAATAAGCTTAAGTAGCACCCATGTTTTCAGCAAAGGTTATAACCAACCATGTCGATAATAACTCTTAAAAATTATATTAACTCATATCAATGGCATAATCAAATAGCGAGCAATAATAAGATATCTCAAACAACAACACTTTGTCAGAGCAACCATGATATAATATGACAATAGTGGTATCTCGCTAGCCCTTTCTGAGACCGCAAAACATAAATGCAGAGCACCTCCAAAGTTCAAGCAGCGACTAAACATTGTAATTCATGGTAGAAAAGATCCAGTCATGATGCACCCAACATTAGCTATACACAATGCATGAGGATGACAATAGTGTTCTCAGGTTCTGGCGCTTATTTGAGAAGGTGATGACACAACATAAAAGTAAATAGATAGTCCTTTCACAGAGGGAAGCAGTGATTTGCAGAGGTGCCAGAGCTCAAGTTTTAAAACAGAGGTAAATGAAATTTTGAGAAATGCACCCTTCTTATTTACTTCACGACCATTAGTTATCGGTATCTTCCATGCTAAACACATTAATGGCGGTTCCCAAGTGATAAAAGTAAAGGTTTACTCCCCCTCCACCAACAATCACACTCCATGGCTTGTCCGAAACAACGGGTGCCGTCCATACCAACAACAGTCCTGGGGGAGTTTTGTTTAATTATTTGCAATTTGAATTCGGGACTGGGAATCCCTATTACCGCCCCTCTCGTGCAAGGACGAGTGAATAAACACTCATCATGAGAATAACCCACTTAGCATGGAAGATACTGACTACCTCCTGTCGCTCTATGAACAATCCAGGCACACAAAAAAGGATATTTATTTGAAGTTTTTAGAGGTGGCACATGCAAATTTACTTAGGACGGCAGGGTAATACCGCATATAGGTAGTTATGGTGGACTCATCTGGAATAACTTGGGTTTTAGGGTTTTGATGCACAAGCAGAATTCCTACTTTGTACAGGCGAAGGCTAGCAATTAGGTTGAGCAGCGGCCAGCTAGAGAGCGAAAACAGTCATGAACATGCATTATGCATAAGTAACATTGGATACTAGCATGAGTAGGATATGAATACCATGAACATAAATATCATAGAGGCTATGTTGGTTTTGATTCAACTACATGCATGAACATGTGCCAAGTCAAGCCACTCGAACATTCAGAGGAGGATACCATATCATCATACTACATCACAATTATTTTAACGCAATGTTGACATCCAAGATAAATCATTATCCACCCCTAGCTACTTAAGCATGGCATGAGAAACTATAATCTCTAAGGGTCATTGCAAACATGTTTGATCATAATGAGGTGAATCATGAATACTAGGTTAAACATATTTACAAAAATAGAACAAGTTGAGTTCATACCCGTTTCTCTCTGCCACAACCAGTTCATCAAATATCGTCATTATTGCCTTTCACTTGCACGACCGAACGATATGAAAATAATAATAGTGCAAGAGTGCCGTGGACTAAGGTGGAATCTGCAAAAATTTATTCAAAAAGAAGAAAACAAGGTAATATGGGCTCTCTGTTAGATCAACAACAATGCATATGAGAGCCACTCAACATTTTCATCGTGGTCTTCTCCTCGGTACGACTCAATAAAAAGAAATTCAGTGAAACACACTGAAATATTTTTGGAGTTTTTGGTTTTCTGAAAGAAAGCAAATTTCAAAAAAGGAAAAACAAAAACGAGAAAAACTATTTACACGGGAGAGCTCCCAACAAGCAAAAGAAGAACAAGGAAATCTTTTTGGGTTTTCTTTTTAAATACTACAGCTAGTTATACTAGAAAGAAGCAGGAAATATTTTTATATTTTCTCAAAGTTTTTTTTAAACACACAAGAAGAAGGCGAGAAAATAAATCTAGCATGGATAGTACAATGAAAAAGTGTGGACACCGACAACTGGAATGAAATGTGTGAACATGAATGTAATGTCGGTGGAAATACGTACTCCCCCAAGCTTAGGCTTTTGGCCTAACTTGCTAATCACCACTCGAGGAAGCCATGGGGTCCTATGTTGAAGTGCTGGGGAGCGGGCACCTGAGGGTCCCATTGCTGAGGCTCCTCCTGTGCCGCCGCCAGGTTGTTCCGGTAAGCGACAATGTCCTCAGGCATAATCCTGTATCTGCCCCTGGCAATAGGATCAAACAAAGCAGGTGCAGGCAAAGGAATAACATCACGGGTAATCTCGCTGAAGACCAAATTATATGGAACATCCATAGTGGTGTTCTCGCTATCAATAAACTGGTGGTGTGCCATAGCCTGACGATCTAAATAAACCTTGGGCAAAGGATAATCATGCTGGCGTATCTGAATGTTAAAGTGACTCGCCAAGCGAGTAGCATAAATACCAACATGTATCTTACCCTTGGATCTGTTAATGTGGAGGCGACGTACCACAATAGCGCCCAAGCTATAAGTGTTGTCGCCGTAAAGTGCACGACGTAAAATAGCAAAGTCAGGCGCACTGAGTGCACCTACCCTCTAGCAAGCAAACACTTCGCAATGAATAGAGCAAAATAATGCATAGCAGGAAAGTGTAAGCTAGTGGCTGTGACACCTGACACCCCTCTCTCACCCCCCACTGTCAGAGTACGGTAAAAACCATCAAACTCCGCGGGCCTAGGCTCTACTAAACCACCATCAGAAGGGAGCAAGCATATGTTACAAAATTCAGTAAGCCGTATCTGATGGGGTTCGGCATATAAGTTAAACTGCGCCTCAGGGGGATTATTCCTAACTAGGAAATGAAAACTTTGCACAAAAGAATTTGTGAGGAGATGATACTGTTCACATTCAGCTGCGATGAAGTCAGTGAGGCTGGCATTAGTAGCATATTGTGCAAACTCTTGGAGGATTCCGGCCCCTTCCATGAATGGGTTATGCGGCCATTCGCACGGCCATACCTCCGCCATTCTCCGGGTGCGGAGATCACTGTCAGATGACTCCCCAATAACTCCCTTGGAGTTCTTCTTGGAAGCAAACTTCCTAAAGATACTCATCCTTTTCCTACGAACAAAATTCTAAAAATTTTAGTTCACAAAATTTTTCTCAACAAAACTTCACAAGATTGATAGCAACTACTCATATGGATGCATAGAGGCCATATCAAGCATTCAAACTACTTAGAACTCTAAGAATTTAACATGCAAGCTCATCTACAGCAGCACCAAGAGCAACTAATTATTCTAAATATAAACCACTAAAGCAAAAACTAATTGGACCAATGGAGGAGTCACATACCAAACAACAATCCCCCCAAACAGTTTCGAAAATGGAGCTTCGAGTAAAGAGATCGAAATCCGTGGGTTTGAGAGCAAGAACACGAGAGAGAGAGCAATGGTGAATTTTTTCTAGAGGTAGGTGATGATGTGGAGTGAAAAGATAAGTGAGGGGGGCCACGTCGGGACCACAACCCACCAGGGCGCACCCAGGTGGGTTGTGCCCACCTGGAGCACCTCCCTTTGATGTTATTTGCACCAAAAATTCTTAAATATTCAGAAAAAAATATATTAAATTTTCAGAGCATTATGAGAACTTTTATTTTTGGGTCATTTTTTATTGCACGGAAAACTTAGAAAACAGGCAAGGCATGGCATTTTATTTTACTTAACTAATAAAAACAGAAAACAAAAGGTAGGGACAGAAGGTAGTGCTCACTGAATTCATCAACTTCATACCTCTCAAAAATGATTTATTAATAAGGTTGATCAAGTCTTATTAACAACCACTTCCGATTAGTATGAAACCGAAGAACTTTCGTAAAACACTAAGTTACCTCAATGGGGATATGGATGTCCCCGACAATAAGCATTTCATATTTCTTTTTGGCAGTAGGTAGAGGTAGTTGAAAACTTCCAATAGTGATTGTCGGAGATTTTTCAATAACATTAATACCATTCACTTGGAATTGTTTCTTCAGAAAGTGCACCGTATGTTCATTACCATTGATATGAAAAGTGACCTTGCTTTTATTGCAATCAATAACAGCCCCTGCGGTATTCAAGAAGGGTCTACCGAGGATAATCGACATGTTGTCGTCCTCGGGCATCTCAAGTATAACAAAGTCAGTTAAGATAGTAACATTAGCAACAACAACGGGCACATCATCACAAATACCGATAGGTATGGCAGTTGATTTATCAGCCATTTGCAAAGATATTTCAGTAGGTGTGAGTTTATTCAAATCAAGTCTTTTATATAAAGAGAAAGGCATAGCACTAACACCCGATCCTAAATCACATAAAGCAGTTTTCACATAATTTCTTTTGATGGAGCAAGGTATAGTTGGTATTCCCGGATCTCCAAGTTTTTTAGGTACTCCATCCTTAAAAGTATAATTAGCAAGCATGGTAGAGATTTTAGCTTCCGGTATTTTTCTCTTATTGGTGATGATGTCTTTCATGTACTTTGCATAAGGAGGCATTCATATCAGTCAAGCGAGTACGCAAAAAGACTGGCCTTAGCATTTCAGCAAAGCGTTCGAATTCTTCATCATCTTTCTTTTTGGTTGACTTAGGTGGAAAGGGCATAGGTTTTTGAACCCACGGTTCTCTTTCCTTACCATGTTTTCTAGCAACAAAGTCTCTTTTATCATATCTTTTATTCTTGGGTTGTGGGTTATCAAGATCAACTGCTGGTTCTATCTCAACATCATTACCTGGTTCCTTATTATTTATTTGAGTGTCTTCATGAACCTCATCATTGTCTTTTTCATTATCAGAAGGTGAGTGTTCATTACCAGATTGAGTTTCAGCATCAGAGATAGAGACTTCATTATCATTATCAGGAGGTTTTTCAACTTCAGGTTCACTAGAGGCATGCAAAGTCCTATCATTTTTCTTCTTCTTTTTCTTTTTAGAAGGACTAGGTACATCAGTGTCAACTCTTTGAGAGTCTTGTTCAATTATTTTTGGGTGTCCCTCAGGATAAAGTGGTTCCTGAGTCATTCTACCTCCTCTAGACATTACTCTAACAGCATGATCATTGATATTATTATTCATTTCATCAAGCAACTCTCTTTGAGATTTAGCAACTTGTTCTAATTGAGTTTGAACCATAGAAGCATGCTTTCCTACACCTCTAACATCATTTGAGATTCTAAATAACAAGTCACTCAAGCGAGCAATCATATCAGAATTGTATTTCAATTGTTTCATAACATTTGCATTGAAGTGATCTTGCTTTCTAATGTAATTATCAAACTCATAAAGGCATTGACTAGGATGTTTATTATAAGGAATATCACCTTCATTGAACTTTAGTAAAGAATTTACCTCTACCACCTTAGGTGGTGGTGGTGTTTCAAGCCCATGTATTTCTTCGATAGGTGGTAAATTTTTAACATCCACTGCTTTAATACCATTTTTCTTCATGGATTTCTTTGCCTCTTGCATATCTTCAGGACTGAGATATAAGATATCCCTCTTCTTTGGAGTAGGTTTAAGTGGTGGTTCAGGAAGGATCCAATCATCATAATTTTTCAATATGTTATTCAATAATTCTTCAGCTTGTTCAACAGTTCGCTCCCTGAAAACACAACCAGCACAACTATCTAGGAAGTCCCTAGAAGCATCGGTTAGTCCATTATAGAAGATATCAAGTATTTCATTTTTCTTAAGAGGATGATCAGGCAAAGCATTAAGCAATTGGAGAAGCCTCCCCCAAGCTTGTGGGAGACTCTCTTCTTCAATTTGCGCAAAGTTAAATATTTCCTGTAAGGCAACTTGTTTCTTATGAGCAGGAAAATATTTTTCATAACAGTAATAAATCATATCCTGGGGACTACTGTCAGTGCAACAGACCCTGGGTCCATTGCACAGACTGTGCACAGGCCAGAGACAAGATTACAAGACCAAGATCAGACCAAACAAGGAGGATCAATTCCTTTGAAGGATCCAAGTGCAAATCGAGAAGGCCAAGGTGAGCCAGAGGAACAAGGCATCGCTAAGGGAAGGACCTACCTTGCCGGGCAGGCGAGCCCGACAGGGTTGGGTTTTGCCCCAAAAGCAAGCTCCCAGGTTGTCCCGGCAGGCCTGCCGGGGCTGGCGGAGGCAAGCCACTCCACCGCTCCACCTCACAAGCAACGCAAGTCATTAATCAAAGCGGTGTTGAGCTCCAAGGTGACTAAGTGGCTGCTTCTTGCCACATGGCAGCCACTTCCTACAGCAAACACCTCTATATGACACCCGTCCTGAGACGTGTCAAACGAGCAAGCGCGAAGCTGGCAAAACAGCCCGGTAGGACCTGTCGAGCGGGCTGTGATGTGACACTGAGCGGAAAGCCTGCAGAGTTAGATATGATAGCACTGTTAGCTATCTAATCAGTACGCAAAGACTGATTTGCCACTGTGGTGACCCAATATCTATAAAAGGAGGCCCATGGCGACCATAGAAAGGGTTGGACCCTCGCATATTGATACGCTCGTAGCAACTCTCGCCCCCAGAGCAACCTTGCGGGGCGAGTGTGCAACGTCCACCACCATTATCCACCATCAATCCACCAAAGCAGGAGTAGGGTTTCACGCCTCACGGCAGCCCGAACCTGGGTAAAGACTGCCCATGTGATCTCTGCCGTGCTGCGCGACGCTTCTTCGCTCTTTGTGCAACGTGCCCATCCTCTCGCCGAACCAAAAGGGGCTCATGGCCCCATAGTTGGCCGTGGTTTCCCACAACATCTTTGGTGCGCCAGGTAGAGGGAATGCTTGCGCGAAACCGAGAGCGTACGCTGCGCGTCATCTTCAATGACATATTCGTCGTTGACAGCGTCATCGACTATGGCGCCCAAGAGGAAGCCCAGAGCTGCAAATCACCCATCCACCTCGAAGGCTCTGCCACCCGTGACCGCCGACGTTGCGGGAAATGCGGGGGCTCGCGAGGGTGTGGATGCTGCGGGGGACGTGGTCGGCGCAGGCGGCGCCGTCACCACCTCCCCCACGGCCGAAGCAGGAACGGGAGGTACCGGGGAAGGACAGCATTAGCAACATCCCGACGGCCATGCTCCACGAGGTACGGATGGAGGGATCATTTGGCCTGAACCCCTTCTCCTCGCCAACGGGCACAGCCACAGTGATGATGCTCATTCTGGGGCGAATCGCAACCCTCCGGCCGCACCCGCTGTGGGCACGACCGCAGGGCACGCGCCACCCCCGGGGTGGGCTGACCCAGCTACTGTGCCCAACGGAGCCGCTGGCCCTCAGGCGTCTCTGCCGCGTCACTATGCCATCCAAACGGCTGGTTCGCAGCAGCAAGGGCGCGGCGTGGTCGCCACCGGCAACATCAAGAGCCGAGCGACACTACGATCTACATCGTCATCACCTATGCCGAGCAATGCCTCAGAGGCCATGGTGTGAGCCCAACTGCTGTCGAGATTTCCACCGGCGGCAGACCAGATGGATGAGTGGTGAGCCACCATCCAAAGTCTGATTGGTTTTGCCGAGGCTGAAGGATCACAGCGGGCCGGACCGCCATGGCCTTCCCAGGCAGCAACGACGGCTCGTGCGGCTGGTCATGCGGGAGGGGCCACCCTCACGGTGCAATCCCCACCACGGCAAGCTGCCCGGGAGCCGTAAAACCAAGCACCCGATGACGTCTCGATGGCCTCGTCAGACCCTCGAGCGCGTCAAGGCCGACAGTGTGCCCCGGAGGGCAGGCGAAGGGAAGGCGCGCCTGTCATTGACGAGCGGCGCCGTGACAACCCCCGTCGGTCCAATGGGTGTGATGGCCCCGACGTCGACGAGCCCGCGCTCGGAGATAGCGGGTGCCTGCCTTTCGAGGTTGGGTGCCCTACCTTCACCCGTGAGCTGCGGCAAGTCCGTTGGCCGTCCACTCGCACGTTCAAGCCAGAGATACCCGAGAAGTATGATGGGAGACTAAACACGGTAGAGTTCTTGAGCATCTACACCATCGCTGTTCAAGCTGCCGGGGGAAGAGATGAGAAGGTGTTCGCCAACTACTTCCCTTTGGCCCTCAAGTCAAATGTGAGGTCTTGGCTGATGCACCTGCCGGAGAACTCCATTTCGACCTGGGCTGACCTATGCCACGAGTTCATTGGTGCCTTCACGGGCGGCCATCAAGAACCAGGGCGGCCCAGCGACTTGCAGCTTCTCCAGCAGAAACAGGGAGAAACTCTACGGAAGTACTTGCAGAGATTCAGCCGAGTCCACAGAAATATCCCAGATATCCACCCACTGCCGTGATAGCTGCCTTCCAATCCAACATGCGCAACCGCAGGATACGTTCCAAGATGAACGTTCGGTTGCCCAAGACTGTGAAGGAGCTCTACACTTTGGTGGACAAATGTGCTCGGGTGGAGGAGGGGAGGAAACTTCCTGGAGAGGAAGATTGCGTCGACATCGACTCAGAAGTTGACGACGAGACCATCAGTAAGAAGAAGAAGAACAAGAAGCACAACAAGAAGCGCAAGGATAAGACTGTGATGACTGTTGAGGGGTCAGGCACGCCTAGTACCGGCAAGAAGGCCAAGGATGAAGCCCCTGGCAAGGAGGCTACCGCATGCGCTGACTACCGGGAGGCGGCGGCTGCCGAGAAAGCTGGCAAAAGTGATGGGCCGTACTGTAAGATTCATCGGACCAAGGGCCATGATCTCCAGGAGTGTCATCAGGTTGAGCAGCTCATCAAGCGGCAGAAGGCTGAGTATGAGAAGTGCGATAAGGAAAAAGGTCAGAATGGCGCTGGCGGGAAGGGCCGGGGTGGTGAAGCAAATCGCCCCGGCAAGGCTCCTCGGAACCAAGGGAAACCCGCCAAATGCCGAGAGAAGGAGGATTGCAGTAATGAGAGTGATGGAGGGAATGAAGAGGAAACCAGCGAGCAGGAATTCCAAAAGGCCACTGATGCCATGTGCATTCACGGGGTTGCATCTTTGCGCTCCTCACACTGCCAACTTAAACAGTGGGCGCGTGAAGTCAATGCAGTGGAGCCAGTGGCAGAATCTCGGAAGCCGCTCAAGTGATCACGCACGCCCATCATCTTTGATGAAGAGGACCACCCCGACCGCATTACTGCGGTAGGGTGCTTGCCGTTGTTGGTTTCACCAACAATTCACAACCTCAAGGTTACAAAGATGCTGGTTGACAGCGGGGCCAGGTTGAATATGATTTCCCCAAAGGTTATCAGCAAACTCCAGATAGCAGAGGAAGAACTTAAGGCCACAGGCATGTTTCAAGGAGTCAATCCCAGCAGGAGCCATCCTAAGGGAAAGGTTACATTGCCAGTGACATTTGGAGGAGAGTTGAACTACAAGACTGAGAAAGTTGTGTTTAATGTGGTTGACCACCCCCTGCCGTACAACGGGATCCTTGGGCGCCCGGCCCTGGCCAAATTCATGGCAGCATCCCACTATGCCTAAAACACCTTGAATATGCCAGGGCCGATGGGCGGCATTTCCGTTCCGTCGGACAAGAAAGATGCAATTATTTGTGTGGATAAGATTTACCGAGACGCGGTCGCGGCAGAGGTCACGGCAGACACAGTTCCCACCAAGGAAAAGCATAGCAGAGGCACTGGCAAGGAATCCGGGAAGCGTACCTCTGTGGAATGTGCCACGCCCGTTGATGACACGCCAGAGAGTTCCAACAGCAAGAGAGCCAAGGCTGCTCCACCCCAAGTGAAAAAGGTCTAGGCAGGGCCGGCTGGCGCTGATGGTACTTTCACTATCAGCGCCACCCTTGATGACAAATAGGAAAGCGCGCTCGTTGCCTTCCTGTGGGCGAATATCGATGTGTTTGCCTGGCAACCATCTGATATCCCCGATGTTCCCAGGGAGGTAATCGAGCACCACCTTACTGTCTGCCCACATGCCCGGCCCATCAAGCAGAAGGTTCGGAAGCAGGCCTTGGAGCGGCAGCAGTTTATTGCCGAGGAAATCAAGAAACTTGAAGCAGCTGGTTTGGTCAGAGGAGTACTGCATCCAACATGGTTAGTAAACCCAGTGGTTGTGCGCAAGGCTAATGGAAAATGGAGGCTTTGCATAGATTTCACGGATCTGAACAAGGCATGCCCAAAGGACCCATTTCCCTTGCCGCGCATCGACCAGATCGTGGATTCTACTTCAGGATGTGAGTTGCTCTCTTTTCTGGATGCATACTCTAGATACCATCAGATTTTTATGTCCAAGGAAGACGAAGAAAAGACCTCATTCATCACCCCATGTGGCACATACTGCTTTGTGCACATGCCTTTCGGGTTGAAGAGTGCCGGGTCCACTTTTGCAAGAGTAGTCCAGATTGGCTTTGAACCACAGTTGCACAGGAACATTGAAGCCTATATGGATGATATTGTGGTCAAGAACAAGGACAGATCAACCCTCATCCAGGATTTAGAAGAGACATTTGCTAATCTGCGCAAGATCAACTTGAAACTGAATCCGGAGAAGTGCGTGTTTGGCGTTCCCTCCGGCAAGCTACTTGGTTTCTTTGTGTCCCACCGTGGGATAGAGGTCAACCCCGATAAGATCAAGGCAATTGAGCAGATACATGCACCCAAGAAAGTTAAGGATGTGAGGCGTTTGACAGGATGCGTTGCCGTGCTTAGCAGATTCATCTCCAAGTTTGCCGAGCGCGCCTTGCCGTTCTTGAAGATTTTGAAGAGGGCAGGACCCATGAAGTGGACCCCGGAAGCAGATGCAGCGCTGCAGGATTTGAAGGCCTACTTGTCTTCTATGCCCACTTTGGTCGCACCCAAACCACAAGAGACGTTGCTGCTATATCTGGTAGAAACTAATCAAGTGGTTAGTGCAGCCCTAGTAGCGCAGCGGGAAGTAGAAGAAGTAGCCACCTCATCAAGTGTCCCGCCCGGGGAAGAGGAAGAGAGCGGCCCGGCAAGGCCAGATACAGATCAGGACAAAGAGGGGCACGGCAGCGGAAGCAACCCCAAGGACATGGCAAGGAAGAAGGTGGTGCAACGCCCAGTATACTTCGTTAGCTCACTGTTGCAGGGGCTAGATCCAGGTATTCTGGCGTGCAAAAACTGATCTTTGGCCTTGTCATGGCCTCAAGGAAACTGCACCACTACTTCCAAGCCCATGAGATCACGGTTGTCACCCGCTTCCCGTTGCAAAGGATACTTCGAAACCCAGAGGCCACCGGCAGGATAGTGGAGTGGGCATTGGAGTTGACCAGCTTTGGCCTGAAGTTTGAAAGCACATCAACAATCCAAAGCAGGGCGTTGGCAGAGTTTATTGCAGAATGGACGCCAACCCCTGATGAAGAAGTATAGGAAACAGTTATCCCCGGCAAGGAAGCGCCCCAAGAATGGATCATGTATTTCGATGGTGCCTTCTCCCTACAAGGTGCAGGGGCTGGCGTGCTTCTTGTGGCTCCCACTGGAGAGCACCTGAGGTACGTCGTCCAGATGCACTTTCCCCGGGAGGAGGCGACCAACAATACAGCAGAATATGAAGGGCTTCTTACCGGGCTCAGGATTGCCACAGAATTGGGAATCAAGAAGCTGATCATTCGAGAAGATTCACAACTGGTGGTGAGACAAGTCAACAAGGATTACCAAAGCCCATTGATGGAGGCATACGTCGTCGAAGTGAGAAGATTGGAGGAGCGCTTTGACGGGTTGCAAACAGAGCACGTACCCCGTGCGGAAAACATCATTGCTGATCACCGGTCAAAGTGCGCTGCGCAGAAGCTTCCTATGGAACCAGGAACTTTTGTTCTCCATCTTACTCAGCCCTCCGTATCCCCGACAACAATGGCCCGAAAGAGGAGGAAATTGGACTCTGGTAAGCCTCTCCCGGTAGAGCCTTTCGGGGCTCCTGGCAGGGACCCTGCCGGAAACAACTTCCCTTCGATTGTCGGGCTGCACCCTCCTGCCGGGCCACTGGTCCCCGCGGTCGAGGGATGCACCCCCACGAATGAGGAGGTGCCGCTAGTCCTCGTTGCTGAGCCTCAGGCTCCAACTTGGGCAAGGCACATAGTCCATTTGCTCCAAACCGGAGAACTTCCCGAAGAGCAAGAAGAAGCTGAAAGAGTAGCCCGAAGGGCCAGTATGTATCAGTTTGTCACCATTATGCGGTTGAGCTCATCACCAAGTGTGAAGCCTGTCAGTTCCATTCCAAAAATATCCATCTGCCTGCCCAAGCACTCCAGACAATCCCTTTGTCATGGCCGTTTTCGGTCTGGGGGCTCGATATCCTCGGCCCTTTCCCCCGAGCTGCCAGGGGCTTTGAATTCTTGTTCGTTGCAATCGACAAGTTTACAAAGTGGCCGGAAGTAGATGTCGTGAGAAAGGTGACTGCTCAGTCAGCTATCAAGTTCTTGAAAGGATTGGTGTGCCACTTCAGGGTCCCTGCCCGGATCATCACCGACAACGGCACCCAGTTCACGAGCCGCGCCTTCATGCAATATGTTCATGCCCTTGGAAGCAAGATCTCATTTGCCTCTGTCGCACATCCCAGAAGGAATGGACAAGCTGAGAGGGCGAATGCTGAAGTGCTCCAAGGACTCAAGACAAGAACGTTTGATAAGCTGCGGAAGCACGACACGCAATGGATCAATGAGCTGCCGATTGTTCTTTGGTCCCTCAGAACGACACCAAACCGAGCTACTGGGCAGACTCCCTTCTCCCTAGTCTATGGGGCAGAAGCAGTTATCCCCACGGAACTCATTTATGGGTCACCTCGAGTGCTTGCCTACGATGAAGTAGCGTAGGAACAGCACATGCGTGACGATGTCGTGCTTCTCGAGGAGAACCATCTCCGGGCTGCTACGCGTGCTGCACGCTATCAGCAAGCCCTGCGTCGCTATCATAGCCGCAGGGTTCATGCCCGGTGTTTTGAGGAAGGCGCCCTTGTCCTTAGGCGCGTTTAGTCCGCCAAGGGTACAAACAAGTTGTCGCTGAAGTGGGAAGGCCCTTACCGGGTAGTACGAGTCACCAGACCTGGCGCGGTCCATCTGGAAACCGGGGATGGCATTCAATTGCAAAACTCACGGAATATTGAGCATCTCCGCAAGTTCTACCCGTAAGGCATGGCTGTCGGGCCCTGCTCGGCAGCCACCCTTTTGTACAGGCCTTGCCTCAGCTGCATGTAACCCCTTGTACAAAGCCAGGCGCAGACCCTGAGCAACAGAGAAATAAATGAAGCGCTGGGGGCCCCCGACAAGTTGCATGCATGCATAAGCATATCATAAGCATCGCATGATTCATGTAGATAGGTTGCATGATCATGTACATAGATTGCATCTGGCATCATCTTCATTTGCATAAACTGTAGGCTCCTGCCGTGGACTTAGTCCTAGGAAGAGGATGCGAAGACAAGCCAGCACTGCGGTCTCCGGCAAGCCAAACAGATAAGTTCCGTCTCTTATCCATACATGTTCCGTGAGTAGGACTTGTGCATATGAAAACCTCGCCGCCTCAGAAACAAAGGTGCTCCCATCTACTGACACGAACGCTGCTTCGGTCAGGATGGTCGTAGTGGCCTTTGGCTGAAAGGGGTTGGTGGGGGGCTGGTCTCACCCAATGGGTTCTGCGCCCGGCAGGCTCAGCCTCACGGCAGTAGTCCTATGGGGTGCCGGCAAGGTAGCTTACCGGGATCTACTTGTTTACATGAAAGTATAGAGGCGTTTCACCTCTGCATGGATATCATACATGCACAAGTGCCCGGCAAAGCTTATCTTTTTCATTAATATGCTGATCAACAAGTACAAATCTCACAGAACATAAACATGGATACAAGAGATTACATTATTTGAACTAAAATTTGGCAAGTGCCTACAGGTTTAAGATTAAAAAAAGATAAGTGCCCCGTGATGCCTTTTCCCTTGTCCATCTCCTTCAAGAAATCACAGGAAAAAATGGAGAAGGCGGAAGGCGGGCTTGGCTGGGATTCGACACCTCCCCAGGATCAGGAGAACACCATCGACGGGCTAAGAGGAAGAAACCGGAGGGTAGGCGCGGGCGGTGGCACTGCTGGGAACCCAGACGGAGTCATCGGCAAACACGACTTGTCGGAACGGTCGCTCCCGTTCTTGACGCGTCGTGGGTTGCCACCACCTTCTGCTCCACCGTCACCCAAGGCTCCCGCCACACCCATTGATGCGAACGCTGCGTGCCCAGGAGACCCCACAGAGAGCATGGACGTCCCCGACGGCCCAGCGATATGAAGACCCCGCCCGTTAAGGAAGCATGCACAAGGACTAGAGGCTCTCCCATGCACCAGACAAGCGGAGTACGGGGAGATAGGGTCCGCCCTCACCAATGGCGAACCATCTCTGCAACCTCCCTCCAACGCCGCAGGAAAAGGGGGGATAGGCCACAATCGACTACCACACCTTCTGCCCATTATGGCCCTTGGCATTGTGTCGTTTGCGTCGCCTCTCACTAAAATTGAAGCCACGGGCAACCCGGCAACAAGCACACCAGAGTCTCCACTTCCGGTGCTACCGCCGCGTCGCCCGAGCGCCCCCATGGGGCTCATGCGAAACTCCAAGCTAGGGCCCGGGGCCTGGCCCCGGGCTCTTCCTTTCAGCATACCCAGAAAAAGCAGAAGGCGGAGGAGGAAAGGAATGTGGATGAATGCCTCCGCTCCTCCTTTTATAGGTGAGCTGGGGCTGGGGGCTGATTCCCCGGTGAGTACCCGCCGTCCTCCTCCACCAATCCAAGAAGATCGGGCCCCAGCCTTGACGCTCTCCTGCACCACGCGCCTCCATTACCTACCCGACTCAATGCATGCGGCATACGTGGCTAAGGATAAGGGTGCGGTGGGAAGAGTGAATTGGCAGTTATCCGCCCGTGCGTTAAAGTCATTCACGGGCCATTACAAGAATGGCCCCACCATAATTGGCGTTGCACGACGCGCGGCAAAACTGGAAACTGACCCGAGCTCAGGTTAATGAAGAAGCAAAGAAGATCTCAAAGGGCAAAGAAGATCTCAATTGACGTTTCCTTCTTTTGTTTCCCTGCGCAGAATTGTGACAAACCCCGTTGGGGTATGTAAAAAACTGTAATGCTTTTGCTCCAATGTTTATTATTCCTAGTATGATGTTGCAGCCGCGCATCTTGCTTCGGCATGGTTCCCCCTTTTCGTTCTCGCGGTAGCTTAGTGCTCTACGCCAGCAGGTCCCAGTCCCCAGGAAGGCTTCAGTCATCGCTGGTATACCAGGTCGCGATGCCGTGGTCAAGGCCAGGAGGTGAGCGGCCCGTGGTCCGGTAAGAGCTCCTGAGGCACGATGCTCAAGAGGTCCCCTTTGGCGTGCAAGCAGCTCCCTGGAGGCCGAAAAGGGAAGCGGCATTGCCAGAGCGAGATTGCAAGAATCAAAATACCGGACGATGAGGTTCACTCTGATATGCATGGGTGATTTATCTTAGTAGATGTAGCGCCCAAGATGCGATTCTATCCCAATCATGTGATGAACTCATGATTGGGGCACAACCGCATTTCGAGCGCATAGCAAGGTGGATATCATTACAACATACCATGTACTGAATAGATGAGAATACAAGTTAAAGGCTTACACTCGCCACAAACTACAATATGAATACAACAGTTCATCAATACATAGCAATCATCATACAGAAGAGCAGGATCCGACTACGGATGAAAACAAAACGAAAAAGAAGAATGACATCCACCCTGCTAATCCCAGGCTCCCGACCCGGAACCTATCCCTTGATCGAAGAAGAAGCAGAAGAACTCCAAAACAAGCAAGCATCGCTCTCACGTCAGATCATCGCATTACCGGTACCTGCACCTGTTGTTGTAGTAATCTGTGAGCCACGAGGACTCAGCAATCCCATTACCATGGGTATCAAGACTAGCAAAGCTTAATGGGTATGGAAAGGATAAGTGGTGAGGTTGCAGCAAGCGACTAAGCATTGTATGGTGGCTAACTTACGAGTACAAGAGTAAGATGAGAAACTACGCAAACGGTCGCAAACTAGTAATGATCAAGAAGTGATCCTGAACTACTTACGAGTCATACATAACCCCACCGTGTTCTCTTCTCGAACTCACTCGAAAAGAGACGGTCACGGTTACACACGCGGTTGGTGTATTTTAATTCAGATCTGGTGTCAAGTTCTCTACAACCGGATATTAAAAATTCCCATCTGCCACATAACCACGGGCACGGCTTTCGAAAGATCAAACCCTGCAGGGGTGTCCCAACTTAGTCCATCACAAACTCTCACGATCAACGGAGGAAAATCCTCCTCCCGGAACAACCCGATCAAGCTCGGAATCCCGGTTCACAAAACATTTCGACAATGGTAAAACAAAACCAGCAAGACCACCCGGTGCGTCGATACCCCGATAAGAGCCGCGCGTATCTCGTTCTCAGGACAACACCGTCTATGTGAAGTGGACGGTAGCCAAAATACCATCGAGTTGCCCCGAGGCGGCACCGCCGACTGCTAGGTAGGTGGACCTACACTCATGAGGAGCACTGGCCCGGGGGGGTTGATTAAGAGACCTCGGGGGCCGGTAGGTCCCTATGCAAGTTTTGGTTGTTATTAGGCAAATGGTAAAACCAATGTTGGGCCTTGCTGGAAGAGTTTTATTCAAAGCGAACTATCAAGGGGGGCCCATAAACCCCGACCGTGTTAGGGACGCAAAACCAAGGAACATAACACCGGTATGATAGAAACTAGGGCGGTAAGAGTGGAACAAAACACCAGGCAAAAGGCCGAGCCTTCTACCCTTTACCAAGTATATAGATGCATTAATTAAATAAGAGATATTGTGATATCCCATGATATCCATGTCCCAACATGGAACAACTTGCAACTGCACCTGCAACTAGCAACGCTATAAGAGGGGCTGAGCAAAACGGTAACATAGCCAAACAACGGTTTGCTGGGATGGTGAAAAAGGTTAGAGGCTGTTTCATGGCATATTGGGAGGCTTGATAAACAAGTGGTAGGTAGCGCGACATAGCGATAGCATCATGACAACTAGCAAAGCAAAGATAGTAGTGGTATCCAGGGTAATGATCATCTTGCCTGAAATCCCGCTAGGAAGAAGAACGAGTCCATGAAGAAGACGAACCCACGTAATCGAATGAATCCTCAAAATCGCAACGGTACTGGAACTATCAAGAAGAAGCAACACCGGAAAGAAGCAAACAACACGATAAACACACAACACATAACATGGCATGATGCACAAGCAAGTATGATGCATGTCTGGTTTAATGAGACATGGCATGGCATAGTGCAACAAACAATACTACAAATTAAGTGGAGCTCAATATGCAACGAGTTGCATATTGACGAAACACCACATTTAATCATTTAGTTCGCTCTCGTTTATGTTACTCATCAATATTAAATGTTGTTAAACATGGCAAGAGGTGAGGCATAATAAAACTACCTATCTAGGCAAGTTTAAATGAGGCCGGAATAACAAACAACACTTCCGGAAAATCCCCATGTGCATATTTTGAATTTGCTACTGTTCTGCCCTAAACAATATTTTATTGTTGTTAAACAGGAAAATAAAGTGCACCATGTCAATCTATGCATTTTTCCACACCATTTACATAGAAAGTTTATTTAATTCGGAGCTACGGTTAATTAGTTATGAAATAAATCATTTTAACATGTCATTTATGCAAATTAATGCAAACAGCCATCTAAACATTTTAAACATGGATGAAAGAAGCATATTATGAAACTAGATGAAATTCTAAGCATTTTACATATACAAAACATTTTAAACCGATGCATGGTTTTTGAGATATTAAATGCATGAACATGAAGGGTTTTTCTGCAAATCTGTAAACTCCTGGAAAATAGGTAAATTGCCAGACAGAAGAAAAAAACAATGCGGGCTGAAACTGGCTGGCCCAACAGGAACATGGGCGCTGGAGGCTCACCATGGGCTCTGGGCCCGGTCGGTGTAGGAGGCCCAAGAGGGGCGCGAGGTGCAGGCAGGCTGGGCTTGGCGCTGCTGGGCCTGGCGTAGCGGTCAACGAGAGAAGCGGGACTTGGCGCTGCGTGCGTTCCAGGAAGCCAAGTGGTGGCGGCGCTGGTGCTTCCGGCGATGGCAAACGGTGGGACGACCACCGGAGGCGGGGCGAGATCGAGGGGAACCGATTCCCGGCGGTGGGAGGCGGATCCGGCGAGGCAAGGTCTTGGCGGCGGCGAACTTGCCGATGGCTGGAGATCCATGGCGGGGCCCCTGGTCCAAAACAGAGTGAGAGAGACAGAGGTGAGACGAGGCAGGAGCACGGGAGACAAGAAGAAGGCAGGGGCGACGGGACTGGCCTGGTTCAGCGGCACATGGTGACGGAGACGAGACGCTGCTGCGCGAGCAGAGGAGGAGCTCGACACAGGGGCTCGGCGCTCGCTCGTGGCTGACTTCGGGAGCAGGGAAGGAAGGCGTGAGGAGGCAGGGAGCTCGGGGTATGAGGCCTCGGGCGTCGGCTGCATGGACGAGAGGCCGCAGGCGCGGGGCTGCTCGGTCTCGGGCTGATGCTCGCCGGAGGGCGGGGTCCGACGAGGAGCACGAGAAGCTGCTGCAGGCTTCGGTGGCCCTGGAGGGGATCGATGGATGAAATAGATCGGGAGGTAGAGGCGATGGGTTGGTCTGGTGTTGAAAACGACGGAGGATTTTGGATCGGAGAGGATCCCGAGGTGGAAGGAGAGACCAGGTGGAGTGGTGGCGGCGAAGGGATTGGATGGGACAGCTCTCGTAAAAATTAGGGTTGGACTGATATTTATAGCGGTGGATTAGGTTAGGGGCTATTTGGTCCCTCCGATCGTAATCGGACAATCCGAGATAAATAGGTTAGGACAGTCCAACAAAGAACCAAAGATATTTTAGGGATGTTTGGGGATGATCCGGACCCATCGGTAACGACAGCCCGGTTCGGGTTCGGGGAAGTTTTCGGGCGAGGTTGTGAGGGGGTCAAAGAATGGCCAATGAAGACAAAGCGGTCCGAGAGAAGGTGATGAAGGCAAAGGGAGAAACGACAACGACGAACGAATGCAAGTTTTTAAAACATGACGGCAACGGAGTGCCGATGCAATGCGATAATGAATGCAACACACAAATAAAGCACACGGCGACAACAAAAGAACTGGGCGGCATCTGGAGCGTCGGTCTCGGGTCGTCACAACACTCCCCCACTTACAAGAGATCTCGTCCCGAGATCTAAGGATGGCACCGGAGAGAAGCGGAAGAGGAAGATGTAAAACAAAGTTGCTTCTTTGACAAACGAGTGAAACCACGAACCTTGAGAAGTTGAAAAAACTTGTAAGAACGGAGAGAACACAACAGAAATGAACGACACTGAGAGCACTCCGGTAGAAATGAGGAACACCATGAGAAACTTGGAGGTTGCACATGCATGAATGAAAACTCAATGAACGAGAATTACTTTGGAACCACTCCGGTTAAAACGAAATAGAGAAGGAATGAGAGCAAAAACAATTCAGACAGCACTCCGGTAGAAAAGAGAAGGAAAACTTGATAAGATGAAAAGAACTTGAAGAGATGACACAACACTCTGGTTAAATGGATAAGCAAGGAAAAGAACATGATCTTGGCAAAATGAGATGATGGGACGAAGAAAGCAACATCACAATGCCTTCTGAACGAAAGAATAGAAGCTGAATCGTTGGAAAGAAAAGAACGGAGAAGAAAACAACACCTTCTACCTTAAATGAATTTGAAAAAGCATCCTTAGGAGAATGGCTTGAACGGAGTTGTTGAAAAATCAACAACGAAAGATACGATCCTCGTGGGCTTATGAGACATCTCAAAACTTGAGGTGACAACCAGCCACTAACGGAAACAATTGATTTGATTGAGAGCACCGAAGAGATGAAACACTCCTTTCACCGAGAGGATAAGAGAATACTTGGATCATTGATAATCACCGCAAATAGCAACAATCCTTAGGAAAGGCTTTAGGTGAAATCTAATTCAAGATAACTTCAAGGAAGAAAGTGATGGGTTTAAATATCCCATTCTTGTGAATCAAGAATGATATACTACCACCTCAAAAGATAAGGGAGAACAATTGCACTTCGGAATGTAAGATGAAGAATTCTTGAGCTCCTCCACCAAGAATCTTGACAAAGACTTCAAGAATGGATTAAATCCTCAATGACCACCATGAAGAAACTCTTCGAAGAACTCCGGATAGATAAAAGGATGATCGAAACGAAAGGAAGGTCGAAAAGAAGAAGATGAAGCCTTGCAATGATTTAGATGGATCTTCGTGACAAGACAACCGAAGAAAACTTGGAACTCCGGAAAAATAGAAGATGAAACACTTAGAACAGAGGAATTGATATCATGAACGAACTCCGGAAGAAAATAATTGAATCACCTCGAGGAAACAAGAATAAGAATTCTTATATGTCTATCCTTCATCAATTAAATTGATGACAAGCAACGGATTTGGCATACTACTTATTCTCGTTGAAAGGGTCGAGAAAGATATAGCGCAAACTTGAAGAGGCCTTTGACGAATCACCGGTAGGATTGGAAAAAAAGAATGAAATGATATGATAATAAAGGAATTGGAATGTTGAATGAACCACCATGAGAATTTAAAACGAACGAAGAAAAGAATGCCTCACCGGTAAGAATTAGAAAAAAACGAAGGAAGATACTTGATGGAATTTAGATATATGAGAACAAAGAGATCATGAGCTGAACTAAAGAATACTTGAACAGAGCACCGGAAGAATATGGAGAATGAATGAAGAGACATCAATTTAGAATAATTGGAGAACGAAGCTGGAAACTTAGAATGAAGAAATCTTTTGAAATGATGGCCTTCGGATGATCGAGAGAGAAAAGCACCTCCTGAAATGCTTCGGATGGGTATTGAAAAGAATTCTCACAATCGAAAATAATTATGAGGATGGCATCAAGTTTGAACTACGAATCTTCGAGAGAACGGACAAGATTTAGGAGAAATTCTTCTTCCGTCTTCAAATGTTGAGAATGACGATGAGAAACACCACCATGAATTGTTGAGGCACTCCAGAACAATGAAGAATAGAAATGTTGAACCAACGATGAAAAGAATTTAAAAGCGATCTTGGAGAAGGCATATGACTGATGGAATCCATTCTTACGTCACACTTTGGAAGAATTTGAGAATAACTCCGGAAAATTAGAAGAGTCAGGTAAGATCCTGGGAAAATACCTGTGGGTTAGGGCCCACTCAAAAGAAACACCGTTGAAAATGATTGCTTAAAAAAAGAGATTGCACCGGTTGAATTAAATGGCTTGAAAGGATTAAGAATGGAAACTTGAATCTTCTGAGATATCTTCAGCACTCCGGATACAAGTATCGCAAGGTCAATGATCAAGAGATGCTTGGATAAGAACTTCCAACATGAAAATCATGTGAATTGAAGAAGGTGAAATGATGAATACCGAAAGCTTGAATTTAGTCCATCGGAGAAGAAAGAGAACGAAGAATGATAAACTTGAAGCTCCTGAGCATCTTCACGAGCAAACACCGGATAAGAACATTGAAGGGAAAAAATGGAGAGACTGCACATCAATAAAATGCATACTTGATTAAGAAATCTGAGTCATTGAAGAAAAAGGGTGGGATGGTGGGAAAACAAATGCAACTTGTGTCAGATGAAACGGGCAAACCCTCAGGCTTCTCAACGGCGCCCTTATGGAATAACTTGAAGAGAAGTGAACCGGTTGAAAAGGATTGACATGACAATCTCGATGATCAAGAAGGATTAGTATTCACATAGAAGTATGAGAACACCACTTAGGAAAAAGTATGGAATCAACACTTGACTTTGAAGCAACTCGAATACCACATCCAAAACAAAACAAAGGATTTGGCTTGCGGAATAAGCCGGAAACAAACATATGATAGAGATTTCGTTCAAATTTTTTGTGGTGGGGCCCACACGGGCTCGATTGTATAGCACCATCATGTACAAGGAAGTGCACATGACATATGAAGCGTCCCTGAGTCAGCATAGCCAAGGACTCTTTAAGACACAACGAGACCACTGTAAAAACGACCATGGACAGGCGGACCACTAGACGTCGAACCCCAATCTCATATCATGCATCTGTCGGGAAGATATCATGGTAACTACTTGAATTCCCACCTATGAACTCCCGAAACTTTCTGGTTATGCAATCTGGTGTTGGGGATACAGGAAGGCACAAATATCTCACACAACTAACAAATCCTACACTCCAACTGTATCCATCCGTCAACACATAACCAAGAAAACCCCAGAAATTGTGTACCTCAGACCTTCGAAAACAGCCGATATACCAGCTGTGGCAATACATCTGATCGCTCTCCCCAGTACTAGGTGTCGTCAAACGACTCTCACCACAAAGAGTATAGAAGCGTTTTCGATGTCGGTGTCCTCTGGTATTTCAGAACTGAAACGATAAGCATTGTGAGAAAAACACCTTGGAGCTCAACTCCCCGGAAGAAGTCAAGTCAGACAGGAGGCACCAAGACAGAATTCCTGTCACAATGATATCAGAACGATTCCACAATACCCGCGTGATCCTAAAAAAATTGAGTGAAAAAGGATAGAAGAGTGGGAAAACACCTACGTCACGATTCCTCACCAGAGCGACGAAGGGGATGAGGAGTAAAAAGAATTCCTACTCTCCGATATATAACTAGACTCAAAATAGTTTTCTTCTAGACTCAACAACGGCAATGGTTCGATCAATCAAGGGGGCTCCTGCGGTCGGTAAGGCTCTGATACCAACTTGTAGCGCCCAAGATGCGATTCTATCCCAATCATGTGATGAACTCATGATTGGGGCACAACCGCATTTCGAGCGCATAGCAAGGTGGATATCATTACAACATACCATGTACTGAATAGATGAGAATACAAGTTAAAGGCTTACACTCGCCACAAGCTACAATATGAATACAATAGTTCATCAATACATAGCAATCATCATACAGAAGAGCAGGATCCGACTACGGATGAAAACAAAACAAAAAAGAAGAATGACATCCACCCTGCTAATCCTAGGCTCCCGACCCGGAACCTATCCCTTGATCGAAGAAGAAGCAGAAGAACTCCAAAACAAGCAAGCATCGCTCTCACGTCAGATCATCGCATTACCGGTACCTGCACCTATTGTTGTAGTAATCTGTGAGCCACGAGGACTCAGCAATCCCATTACCATGGGTATCAAGACTAGCAAAGCTTAATGGGTATGGAAAGGATAAGTGGAGAGGTTGCAGCAAGCGAGTAAGCATTGTATGGTGGCTAACTTACGAGTACAAGAGTAAGATGAGAAACTACGCAAACGGTCGCAAACTAGTAATGATCAAGAAGTGATCCTGAACTACTTACGAGTCATACAGAACCCCACCGTGTTCTCTTCTCGAACTCACTCGAAAATAGACGGTCACGGTTACACACGCGGTTGGTGTATTTTAATTCGGATCTGGTGTCAAGTTCTCTACAACCGGATATTAAAAATTCCCATCTGCCACATAACCACGGGCACGGCTTTCGAAAGATCAAACCCTGCAGGGGTGTCCCAACTTAGTCCATCACAAACTCTCACGATCAACGGAGGAAAATCCTCCTCCCGGAACAACCCGATCAAGCTCGGAATCCCGGTTCACAAGACATTTCAACAATGGTAAAACAAAACCAGCAAGACCACCCGGTGCGTCGACACCCCGATAAGAGCCGCGCGTATCTCGTTCTCAGGACAACACTGTCTATGCGAAGTGGACGGTAGCGAAAATACCATCGAGTTACCCCAAGGCGGCACCGCCGACTACTAGGTAGGTGGACCAACACTCATGAGGAGCACTGGCCCGGGGGGGTTGATTAAGAGACCTCGGGGGCCGGTAATTCCCTATGCAAGTTTTAGTTGTTATTAGGCAAATGGTAAAACCAATGTTGGGCCTTGTTGGAAGAGTTTTATTCAAAGCAAACTGTCAATGGGGGCCCATAAACCCCGACCGTGTTAGGAACGCAAAACCAAGGAACATAACACCGGTATGACGGAAACTAGGGCGGTAAGAGTGCAACAAAACACCAGGCAAAAGGCCGAGCCTTCCACCCTTTACCAAGTATATAGATGCATTAATTAAATAAGAGATATTGTGATATCCCATGATATCCATGTTCCAACATGGAACAACTTGCAACTGCACCTGCAACTAGCAACGCTATAAGAGGGGCTGAGCAAAATGGTAACATAGCCAAACAACGGTTTGGTGGGATGGTGAAAAAGGTTAGAGGTTGTTTCATGGCATATTGGGAGGCTTGATAAACAAGTGGTAGGTAGCGTGACATAGCGATAGCATCGTGACAACTCGCAAAGCAAAGATAGTAGTGGTATCCAGGGTAATGATCATCTTGCCTGAAATCCCGCTAGGAAGAAGAACGAGTCCATGAAGAAGACGAACCCACGTAGTCGAACGAATCCTCACAATCGCAATGGTACTGGAACTATCAAGAAGAAGCAACACCGGAAAAAAGCAAACAACACGGTAAACACACAACACATAACATGGCATGATGCACAAGCAAGTATGATGCATGTCTGGTTTAATGAGACATGGCATGGCAAAGTGCAACAAACAATACTACAAATTAAGTGGAGCTCAATATGCAACGAGTTGCATATTGACGAAACACCACATTTAATCATTTAGTTCGCTCTCATTTATGCTACTCATCAATATTAAATGTTGTTAAACATGGCAAGAGGTGAGGCATAATAAAACTACCTATCTAGGCAAGTTTAACTGAGGCTGGAATAACAAACAACACTTCCGGAAAATCCCCATGTGCATATTTTGAATTTGCTACTGTTCTGCCCTAAACAATATTTTATTATTGTTAAACAGGAAAATAAAGTGCACCATGTCAATCTATGCATTTTTCCACACCATTTACATATAAAGTTTATTTAATTCGGAGCTATGATTAATTAGTTATGAAATAAATCATTTTAACATGTCATTTATGCAAATTAATGCAAATAGCCATCTAAACATTTTAAACATGGATGAAAGCAGCATATTATGAAACTAGATGAAATTCTAAGCATTTTACATATACAAAACATTTTAAACCGATGCACGGTTTGTGAGATATTAAATGCATGAACATGAAGGGTTTTTCTGCAAATCTGTAAACTCCTGGAAAATAGGTAAATTGCTAGACAGAAGAAAAAAACAATGCGGGCTGAAACTGGCTGGCCCAACAGGAACATGGGCGCTGGAGGCTCACCATGGGCTCTGGGCCCGGTCGGTGTAGGAGGCCCAAGAGGGGCGCGAGGTGCAGGCAGGCTGGGCTTGGCGCTGCTGGGCCTGGCGTAGCGGTCAACGGGAGAAGCGGGACTTGGCGCTGCGTGCGTTCTAGGAAGCCGAGTGGCGGCGGCGCTGGTGCTTCCGGCGACGGCAGACGGCGGGACGACCACCGGAGGCGGGGCGACATCGAGGGGAACCGATTCCCGGCGGTGGGAGGCGAATCCGGCGAGGCAAGGTCTTGGCGGCGGCGAACTTCCCAACGGCTGGATATCCATGGCGGGGCCCCTGGTCCAAAACAGAGTGAGAGAGACAGAGGTGAGATGAGGCAGGAGCACGGGAGAAAAGAAGAAGGCAGGGGCGACGGGACTGGCCTGGTTCAGCGGCGCATGGTGACGGAGACGAGACGATGCTGTGCGAGCAGAGGAGGAGCTCGACACAGGGGCTCGGCGCTCGCTCGTGGCGGACTTCGGGAGCAGGGAAGGAAGGCGCGAGGAGGCAGGGAGCTCGGGGTAGGAGGCCTCGGGTGTCGGATGCATGAACGAGAGGCCGCAGGCGCGGGGCTGCTCGGTCTTGGGGTGATGCTCGCCGGAGGGCAGGGTCTGACGAGGAGCACGAGAAGCTGCTGTAGGCTTCGGTGGCCCTGGAGGGGATCGATGGATGAACTAGATCGGGAGGTAGAGGCGATGGGTTGGTCTGGTGTTGAAAACGAGGGAGGATTTTGGATCGGAGAGGATCCCGAGGTGGAAGGAGAGACCAGGTGGAGTGGCGGCGGCGAAGGGATTGGATGGGACAGCTCTCCTAAAAATTAGGGTTGGACTGATATTTATAGCGGTGGATTAGGTTAGGGGCTATTTGGTCGCTCCGATCGTAATCGGACGATCCGAGATATGGTCCCTCCGATCGTAATCGGACGATCCGAGATAAATAGGTTAGGACAGTCCAACAAAGAACCGAAGATATTTTAGGGATGTTTGGGGATGATCCGGACCCATCGGTAACGACAGCCCGGTTCGGGTTCGGGGAAGTTTTCGGGGCGAGGTTGTGAGGGGGTCAAAGAATGGCCAATGAAGACAAAGCGGTCCGAGAGAAGGTGATGAAGGCAAAGGGAGAAACGACAACGACGAACGAATGCAAGTTTTTAAAACATGACGGCAATGGAGTGCCGATGCAATGCAAATGATGCGATAATGAATGCAACACACAAATAAAGCACACGGCGACAACAAAAGAACTGGGCAGCATGTGGAGCGTCGGTCTCGGGTCGTCACAGTAGACCCGAAGTGATTCCTTTGCGCAGCGCCTGATTGTGCCTTGGCAGTGATGCTTCCAGGTAGGGCTCATGCTGAACTCTCCTTCTCCCCGCTCATCTAGGTGCTCTACGTCCTCGGGTCCTGACCCTCGAGCGAGGCTCAGCTGCTGCTGGTATGCCAGGTCGTGATGCCGTGGTCAAGGCCAGGGGTGAGGGCTGGAGAGTCAGTAAAATCTCCTGAGGCGCGATGCTCAGGAGCCCCCCCTTTAATGTGCAAGCGAATTGCGTGAAAAAGGGACGGCCGGCGGGGCCACCCATGGCTAAACTCCATGGATTCCTGCGGGTTAGTCCGAGAGGAGAGTATAACTCATAATCGCGCTTGCTGTCCTGCCGCTGGTCTTTCTGCAAGAAGATGAAGGCACTGAGGATCTGGTGAGGTGACGTGCATGGGGCAGGCCACGAGCCAGAGCTCGATCTCTCAGATTTGTCAGCATTGCAGGGATGGACCCGAGCACAAGCATCGTGCCAGCATGTGTAGCCCCTGTTAAGGGATGAGCAAGAGGCTGGTCAGCAATGCGGGAGGCCGCGGAGGCGATAGAACACCAGGCAAGCAGGTGATAACATAAATCAACCCATAGATAAGGTAGAGCTAGTTCTGATAGATGCAAAACGATACATGCCGCAGGGACGGACCCACGCGGCTTGGGGATAATGCAGCCCAAGGGGTGCCCCCAACTGAACAAACCAGAAAATGTCACCTGGCACCGTTGCTGAAGAGATGTTGGAGTAGCTGAAGACGCGTGCCGCAGAAGTCGCTCCTCACGAGCCGCCCAGGCCCTGAACCTCGGGAGGCTCTGGGGGCCCGGGGGGCTCGTGAGGATCCATCCCCTCCTTTGACAAGATCGCCTGGCTTCTGGCCTCATGAGCCACCAGGACGCCCTGCATGTGGCGTTGGAATGTAGCAGCCGCGCTCGACAAGCCCAAAGGCATGCGAACATAGCTGTGAGAGGGACCCTCGCATCGGCCAGCGCGGGACGGCCAGAAGCGCTCCTGAGATGCGGCCCTGTTGAGCCCTGGGATGTTGACGTAGACGCGCAGCTCGCTGTCCTCGCCGGGACAAGGAGCCGCGCCGGGTGGTGGGCGATGGTCGCCTCGCATAGCTCTTGCCTCCTGAAGCTCCTCGATTGCCTTGGTGATGAACTCCTGAGCACCTGGCACCTGGCACCTTGTACCCTCCTGGTGGAAGTGCGCGCTGAAGCACGCCTCTACATGGTGCCCGAGCACCTCCCTCGTGACGTTGGCCAGGTCAGAGGCCCTCCAGAGGAGAGCCCCCGAGCCCAGCCTGAGAGGGGCGCCGGGCGCGCCTTCCTATGCGAGAGAGGGAGGTGCCCCGTCAGTGGGCGCAGGGCCTGAGGTGGTGCCGCTGGACACCCCGCTCTCCTGAGGTCCTTGGCGGAGCAGCTGCTTCTTCTTCTTGGGGACAACCTCAGGAGGGTAGACGGTGCCTTCATCGTTTGGGTTCTCGACCGCCGCAGCCTGGTAGGCGCGCTCGAGAGAGCACACCACGTCCTTCTCCTCGCAGGCGACCGTGATGACGCCGCGGCTCCCTGGCATCTTGAGGACATTCTAACCATGATGAGTCACCACCATGAACTTGGCCAGGGCCAGATGCCCAAGGATGGCGTTGTATGGAAGGCGAATGTGGGCGATGTCGAAGTCGATGAGCTCAGTGCGGTAGTTGTCGCGCTTGCCGAAGGTGACAGGGAGGCGGATCTGCCCTATCAAGGTGGTGGAGCCGTCGGTCACTCCTGAGAAAGGCTTGGTAGGCTGCAGCTGGTCATAGGGCACCTGGAGTCGGTCAAATGTCTCGATGGAGAGAACGTTGAGCCCCGCACCGCCATCGATGAGAGTCTTGGTGACGAGCACGTTGCTGATGGTAAGCGAGCAGAGCATCGGGAGAGCGCCGGCAGTTGCCGCGCACTTGAGCTGATCGGATGAGCTGAAGGTGATGGTGCACTTGGACCACCTGAGCGGATGCGTTGCCTCGAGCTTGGGGAGGGCCGCGTTCACCTCACGGGCAAACTGCTTGAAGATGCGATGAGAGGTTGGGGCCTGAGCGCCGCCCAGGATGCAGGCGATGGCACGAGGCTCCTGGAAGCCCCCGGCCCCTCGTCCTGGTGGCGGTCGTCATTCCTTCTTGGTGGTGGTGGCAGCGGAGGAAGGCCAGCGTTGCCCTGAGGATGGTCCTCATGAGGCTGGTCCCTCCAGGGGCCCTCGCGAGGCTGGCCCTGCCAGCGGTCCTCACGAGGCTGATCGTGCCATTCTTGGCGGGGGTCGCGGCCGTCCCAGCGGCCTCCACCTCGGCCTCCTCCACGGCCATAGCCTCGGTCACTGCGCTCGGGGCGTCGATTGAGGCGCCCATCGCGGATGGCCCTGAGCTCCTGGCAGTCGTTGGTGTTGTGGCTGTGCATGTTGTGGAAGACGTAGAACGGGCGGCTGCCCTTGGATGACTCTGGGTGGTCGCAGCTGCGCTTCATCTTTGGTTCGGCTGCGAGCACGACCGGTCCCTTGCGCTTCACGTCCTTGGCTTTGGCCTTCTTGTCTTCTGGGTCAGCCCCTGGGAGCTCCAGGAGAGAGAGGCAACCTTCCTCAGCTCTCGCACAATTGGTTGCCATGTTGAACATCTCCAGAGCTGTGCACAGGTCCTCATGTATGGTGATCTCCTCCTTCATCTTGACGTCGCGGATGCCATCAGTGAACACCGAGACGATGGCCTCATCCGACACCTTGGGGATCTTGAGGCGGACGCTGTTGAAGCGCTGGATGTACTTCTACAAGGTCTCTCCTGGCTGCTGCTTGATGCGCCACAGGTCACCCGCAGCCAGTGGACGGTCGCGAGTGCCCTGGAAGTTGGCGACGAAACGCTCTCGCAATTCGCCCTAGGAGGAGATCGATCCCGCGGGCAGGTTCAGGAGCCACGAGCGCGCACCATCCTTGAGGGCCATGGGAAACCAGTTCGCCATAACCTTCTCCTCGCCGTTGGCTGCCTCGATGCTCAGCTCGTAGAGCTGCAGGAACTGGGCAGGGTCGGGGGTGCCGTCATAGCGCGGAGGCAGGTCGGGCTTGAACTTCCCCGACCAAATGATGCTGCGTAGCTCCGGAGTGAATACGCGGCAACCCGCTGTGGTCACGGGTGCCCGTCGTGGAGGTGGAGCCTGGTCTTGGCGCTCACGCGCCACCGCTGCAGGCGGCGCGCGGTCTTGACGTGGTGGTGCTGGGAGTGCATGAGCATCTTCTTGTGGCCGTTGCACCACCTGGCAGCTTTCCTCTTCACGCGCCGGTGCACTGCGCGGCGGGTCGCGCCGTGGGGCCTCGCGCCTTGGCCCGAGGGCGACGTCTTGACGGGGAGGTGGAGGAGGTGCTCCGTGGGCTACGTCACCCGCAGCAGGCGGCGGGTGAGGCAGTGAGTGAGACGGTGCGGGAGAGTCCCCGGCGGCGCTGACAAGTTCGGCGACGCTGTCCAGCCAGTCTTCGTAGAGGTCGTCGATGGGGCGCTAGCGCAGGAGCTCGCGCGCCATGAGCAACGCAGCTTGCGCGTTCGCCGGCCCGCGACGAGTATGAGACGACGAACCAGCCGGAGTAAGCGACGGGGTGGCGGTGCGCCCATCCCGCCGCACAGAAGGGTGCAGCGACGAAGCTTGCTGCTCATGCCCCGCGGGGCCGGTGGCGGCGTTCGCCACTAGAGATGGGGGACAGCGAGGGAAGCCGTCACCCGCAGGTGCTGTCTGAGCGACGCGGGCAGCGAGGGCGGCCCGACGCTCAGCACGAGCTTGACGAGCGTCAGCCATGGAAGCGGTGGAGCGGTGGTGGATCGACCGGCGGGGGAGAGGCTCCGACGCACCCCTACCTGGCGCGCCAAATGTCGGATTTTGGGTTCCGTAAACCCTTGAGAGGTTTGAACTCTGGGGTGCGTGCGAAGAACTCGTCCTCCCCAGTCTGCCTACTCGCTAATCTCACAGCCTAGCCCGACGAATTGTAAGGAAAAGAGACACAGCAGTTTACCCAGGTTCGGGCCACCTTGCGGTGTAAAACCCTACTCCTGCTTTGTGGTGGATTGGCCTCGGGGGGCTGAGGATGAACTAGTATAGTGGCGAACAGCCTCAGGAGGAGAGGTGTTCTTGAGCTCGAGTGAGCTAGTGGAGTGAGGGTGATCTGAATGATCTGTTCGGGGGTCCGATCCCCCTCTACGGTGGTGGCTAAGTCCTATTTATAGTGGCCTTGGTCCTCTTCCCAAATGAAAGGCGGGATGGGATCCACAACGGCCAAATTCGAAGGGAGACAACTAGTACATGCTATCCTGACAAAAGTAGTCTTCGCCTGCAAAAGCCTCTGGTTGTGACGCTGTGGTGGGCTCGGTGATGACCTCCGTCCTGCCGTCCTGGCGGTCTTGGTCTTGTTGCACGGGAATGGAAACCTTTGGCTGACTCCTCGGGACTCCGTGCCTGCGCTTGCCTCTTTAGCACCAAAGAGGAAACTGGTACACTGCGCCCGCTGGCGCCCGCCTGGCCTTGGTCGTCATGGCTCACGTCATCCGGACCTCATGAGGTGAGGCTTGCATAGAACTCTCCGCTCCTTAGGAGTCAGCCTAAGGAGGCCGCTCCTCGTGGAGGTCTTGGTGTCATCCGCCTCGTGAGGCTTGGCCCCTCGCGAGGGTCTTGAGTTGTTGTTGCTGAAGCTGGCCCGTACCAGGGCGTCGATGGAGCCACGCCGTGGGCCACAGGCAGGCAAGTCTGGGTACCCCCGTTCCCAGAACGCCGACAGAGACCATATATGCATGCTTCAGGAATCACAAACCTCAACACCAGTATTATTACTAAACAACAATTATTCACTAGTACAACCCCCATATCACCATCTCTATATCACAAAACTATTGCAAGGAATCAAACTTATCATATTCAGTGATCTACATGAAAGTTTTTATAATATCCCTCTTGAATACCTATCATATCAGGACCAATTTCATAACTCATGCATATTGCCCTTACTATTTATTAGACTCTCAAAAAGATATAAGTGAAGCATGGGAGTTCAACTATTTCTTTAAAATATAAACACTACCGTGCTCTAAAAGATATAAGTGAAGCACTAGAGCAACTGCCTAGCTCAAAAGATATAAGTGAAGCACAAAGAGTATTCTAGCAAATCACGAATAAATGTGTGTCCCTCTCAAAAGGTGTGTGGAGCAAAGATGATTGTGGAAAACTAAAAAGCAAACAAACGAAAGACTTGTATAATACACGACGCTCCAAGCAAAACTCATATCATGTGATGAATAAAAATATAGCTCCAAGTAATATACCGATGGATTGTAGACAAAAGAGGGGATGCCTTCCGGGGGATCCCCAAGCTTAGATGCTTGGTTGTCCTTGAATATTACCTTGGCGTACCTTGGGCATCCCCAAGCTTAGGGTCTTGCTGCTCCTTATTCCTTCATCCATCATGATCTCACTCAAAACTTGAAAACTTCAGCACACAAAACTCAACAGAAACCTTGTGAGATCCATTAGTATAACAAGTAAATCATAAACTTTAGGTACTATTGTAAACCCATTCATATTTTATTATTGCATAATACCTACTATGTTCTTAATTCTCCATGACTTATACCCCCCGGTACAATCCATAGATTCGTTAAAACAAGCAAAGTATGCAACAAAAACATAATCTATCAAAAACAAAATAGTCTGTAATGATATGGACAAACGCAATACTTCTTTAGCTCCTAAAATTCTGAAAAATTAGGACAATGTGTGCAATTTGTATATCAATCATGTGTAAATTATTTAGAATTTCATCATGTTTCAGTGAATTTAAACAATTCCAGTACTGGGCACAAAAGTTTATGTTTTTCACATAATCAAGTCAACTATCAACCAAACCATCCCAATGGCTTTACTTGGCACAAACACTAATTAAACACAAAAACACTATCATAACAGTAGCATAATTGTGTGAACACAAAAAATAGGGAAAAGAAAAAGGAAAAATAAAGATAACTATTGGTTTGCCTCCCAACAAGTGCTATTGTTTTATGCCCCTAGCTAGGCGTAATGCATAATTTCAAGTGTTGTCATCCTTAGTTTTCAATTCCTCAATTACACAGCCGCGCTTCCTATGAGGCTTAGCATGAATATTTCTTAATAACACACTCCTAGGGATAAAGTTGAGGAATTTATTCTTATATATAGTCTCCTTTATTAAGTCAATGAAGTCGGGGTGAACACTAATCACTTTAAGATCCTCACTCCCATTACTAGATGTGGCACCCTTTTTCTTAAGAACGTACATAAACTTGCAATTCTTACTAGGGGGATTCCTTTCAATATTTTTAACGGAAGAAAAAGCGAAATCCTAATTATTAATAACTTCTTCCAACTTATCAATTCTAGCGGGACTTTGCTCTATCCTCTCATTAATTATCGGTTCCTTCTCTTTTAATACTATCAAAGTAGTTCCTACCTTTGGTCCAAATTGAGTATGGTTATAAACCTTTTTATCTAAATTCTCAATATGTTCCATGGTAGGCATTTTATTTTCAATAGCTTCCAATCTTTGCATAAAATGCTCTAAGGTCAATGTTGTTTCATTAATGGTAATAGGTGGTGATCCTACAAAATTTCCCATAGCATTGAAAGCATCTATAGTGTGACTACTCAGGTAAATCCCTTCAGTAATAGTGTCAAGCACAAATCTACACCAATTAGTAACACCCACATAGAAATTGCAAAGAAGAACGATAGTGGATTGCTTACGAGTTGATCTATTTTGAGCATCGCAAATCCTATACCAAGCATCTTTTGAACTTTCTCCCCCCCCCCCTTTGTTTAAAGTTAAGCACTTCATTCTCGGGGGTACAAGCAATAGGCGGAGAACTAGCCATACGGTGAAACAGACAAGTAAACAAAAATGTTTTTTTGTTTTTGTAAAAAAAAAATTAGAAGCGAGGGAGATGAAAATGAGAGGCAAAGGCAAATAAAAGGGTAACTAAAAATGAGAGCAAATATATGATAGTTTATGCGCAGGTACTTGATAGGTTTTGGTGATGTCTCCCCGGCAACGGCGCCAGAAATCCTTCCTGCTACTTGTGAGCTGTGTTGGGATTTCCCCGAAGAGGAGAGGATGAAGCGTTACAGTAGAGATAAGTATTTCCCATTGTCGGTGCAACAGGCCCTGGGTCCATTGCACGGACTGTGCATAGGCCAGAGACAAGATTGCAAGACCAAGATCAGACCAAACAAGGAGGATCAATTCCTTTGAAGGATCCAAGTGCAAGTCGAGAAGGCCAAGGTGAGCCAGAGGAACAAGGCATCGCTAAGGGAAGGGCCTACCTTGCCGGGCAGGCGATCCCGACATGATTGGGTTTTGCCCCGGAAGCAAGCTCCCAGATCGTCCATGCAGGCCTGTCGGGGCTGACGGAGGCAAGCCACTCCACCGCTCCACCTCACAAGCGACGCAAGTCATTAATCAAAGCGGTGTCGAGCTCCAAGGTGACTAAGTGGCTGCTTCTTGCCACATGGCAGCCACTTCCTACAGCAAACACCTCCATATGACCCCCGTCCTGAGACGTGTCAAACAAGCAGGCGCGAAGCTGGCAAAACAGCCCGGCAGGGCCTGCCAGGCGGGCTATGATGTGACACTAAGTGGCGCATTTAATGCGCTCTGTCAGCCTGCAGAGTTAGATATGATAGTACTGTTAGATATCTAATTAGTACGCAAAGACTGATTTGCCACTGTGGTGACCCCTTAATCTATAAAAGGAGGCCCATGGCGACCGTAGAAAGGGTTGGACCCTCGCATATTGATACACTTGTAGCCACTCTCGCCCACAGAGCGACCTTGCCGGGGGAGTGTGCAACGTCCACTACCATTATCCACCATCAATCCACCAAAGCAGGAGTAGGGTTTTACGCCTCACGGCGGCCCGAACCTGGGTAAAGACTGCCCGTGTGATCTGTGTCGTGCTGCGCGACGCTTCTCCGCTCTTTGTGCAACGTGCCCATCCCCCCGCCGAACCAAAAGGGGCTCATGGCCCCATAGATGGCCGTGGTTTCCCACGACATCTTTGGCGCGTCAGGTAGGGGGATCACTTGCGCGAAACCGAGAGCGTACGCTGCGCGTCATCTTCATCGACATTTTCGTCGTCGACGGTGTCATCGACTAAGGCGCCCAAGAGGAAGCCCGGAGCTACAAATCACCCGTCCACCTCGAAGGCTCGGCTGCCCGCGACCGCCGATGTCGCGGGGAATGCGGGGGCTCGCGAGGGTGTGGATGCTGCGGGGGACGTGGTCGGCGCAGGTGGCGCCGTCACCACCTCCCCCACGGCCGAAGCAGGAATGGGAGGTACCAGGGAAGGACAGCATCAGCAACATCCCAACGGCCATGCTCCATGAGGTACGGATGGAGGGATCATTCCGCCTGAACCCCTTCTCCTCGCCAACGGGCACAGCCGCAGTGATGATGCTCGTTCTGGGGCGAATCGCAACCCTCCGGCCGCCGCCGCTGCGAGCGCGACCGCAGGGAACGCGCCACCCCCGGGGCAGGCTGACCTAGCTACTGTGCCCAATGGAGCCGCTGGCCCTCAGGCGCCTCCGCCGCGTCACCATGCCGTCCAAACGGCAGGTTCATAGTAGCAAGGGCGCGGCGCGGTCGCCACTGGCAACGTCAGGAGCCGAGTGACACTATGATCTACATCGTCATCACCTATGCCAAGCACTGCCTCAAAGGCCATGGCGCGAGCCCAACTGCTGTTGAGATTTCCACCGGCGGCAGACCAGATGGATGAGTGGCGAGCCACCATCCAAAGTCTGATTGGTTTTGCTGAGGCGGAAGGATCACAGAGGCCGAACCGCCACGGCCTTCCCAGGCAACAACGGCGGCTCGTGCGGGAGGGGCCACCCTCACGGTGCAATCCCCACCACGGCAAGCCGCCCGAGAGCCGCAAAACCAAGCACCCGATGACGTCTTGATGGCCTCGTCAGACCCTCGAGCGTGTCAAGGCCGACAGCGTGCCCCGGAGGGCAGGAGAAGGGAAGGCGCGCGCTTCATCGATGAGCGGCGCCGCGACAACCCCCGCCGGTCCAATGGGTGTGATGGCCCCGATGTCGACGAGCCCGCGCTCGGAGATAGCGGGTGCCTGCCTTTTGAGGTTGGGTGCCCTGCCTTCACCCGTGAGCTGCGGCAAGTCTGTTGGCCGTCCACTCGCACGTTCAAGCCAGAGATACCCGAGAAGTATCATGGGAGACTAAACCCGGCAGAGTTCTTGAGCATCTACACCATCATTGTTCAAGCTGCCAGGGGAAGAGATGAGAAGGTGTTCGACAACTACTTCCCTTTGGCCCTCAAGTCAAATGTGAGGTCTTGGCTGATGCACCTGCCAGAGAACTCCATTTCGACCTGGGCTGACCTGTGCCACGAGTTCATTGGTGCCTTCACAGGCGGCCATCAAGAACCAGGGTGACCCAGTGACTTGCAACTTCTCCAGCAGAAAGAGGGAGAAACTCTACGGAAGTACTTGCACAGATTCAGCCGAGTCCACAGAAATATCCCAGATATCCACCCAGCTGCCATCATAGCTGCCTTCCAATCCAACATGCGCAACCGCAGGATATGTTCCAAGATGAATGTTCAGTTGCCCAAGACTGTGAAGGAGCTCTACACTTTGGTGGATAAATGTGCTCGGGTGGAGGAGGGGAGGAAACTTCCTGTAGAGGAATATTGCGTCGACATCGACTCAGAAGATGATGACGAGGCCATCAGTAAGAAGAAGAACAAGAAGCACAACAAGAAGCACAAGGATAAGACAGTGATGACTGTTGAGGGGTCAGGCATGCCTAGTACCAGCAAGAAGGCCAAGGCAGAAGCCCCCGGCAAGGAGGCTACCGCATGCGCTGACTGCCGGGAGGCGGCGGTTCCGAGAAAGCTGGGAAAAGTGATGGGCCGTACTGTAAGATTCATCGGACCAAGGGCCATGATCTGCAGGAGTGTCATCAGGTTGAGCAGCTCGTCAAGAGGCAGAAGGTTTAGTATGAGAAGCCCGATAAGGAAAAAGGTCAGAATGGCACTGGCGGGAAGGGCCGGCGTGGTGAAGCAAATCCCCCGGACAAGGCTCCTCGGAACCAAGGGAAACCCGCCAAAGGCCAAGAGGAGGATTGCAGTAATGAGAGTGATCGAGGGAAGGAAGAGGAAACCAGCGAGCAGGAATTCCAGAAGGCCACTGACGGCCCTGTGCATTGACGGGGGTGCATCTTTGCACTCCTCTCACCGCCAACTTAAACAGTGGGCGCGTGAAGTCAATGCCGTGGAACCAGCGGCAGATTCTCGGAAGCCACTCAAGTGGTCACGCACGCCCATCATCTTTGATGAAGAGGACCACCCCGACCGCATTACTGCGGTAGGGTGCTTGCCGTTGTTGGTCTCACCAACAATTCGCAACCTCAAGGTCACAAAGATGCTGGTTGACGGCTGGGCCGGGTTGAATCTGATTTCCCCAAAGGTTATCAGCAAACTCCAGATAGCAAAGGAAGAACTTAAGGCCACATGCACGTTTCAAGGAGTTAATCCCGGCAGGAGCCATCCTAAGGGAAAGGTTACATTGCCAGTGACATTTGGAGGATAGTTGAACTACAGGACTGAGAAATTTGTGTTTGATGTGGTTGACCTCCCCCTGCCGTACAATGGGATCCTTGGGCGCCCGGCCCTGGCCAAATTCATGACAACATCCCACTATGCCAACAACACCTTGAAGATGCTAGGGCCGATGGGCGTCACTTCCGTTCCGTCGGACAAGGAAGACGCAATTATTTGCGTGGATAAGATTTACCGGGACGCGTTCACGGCAGAGGTCACGGAAGCCACAGTCCCCGCCAAGGGAAAGCATAGTAGAGGCACTGGCAAGGAATCTGAGAAGCGTACCTTTGCGGAATGCACCGCGCCCATTGATGACATGCCAGAGAGTTCCAACAGCAAGAGATCCAAGGCTGCTCCACCCCAAGTGAAAAAGGTCACGGCAGGGCTGGCTGGCGCTGATGGTACTTTCACTATCAGCGCCACCCTTGATGACAAATAGGAAAGCGCACTCATTGCCTTCCTGCGGGCGAATATCGATGTGTTTGCCTGGCAACCATCTGATATCCCCGGTGTTCCCAGGGAGGTAATCGAGCACCACTTTGCTGTCTGCCCACATGCCTGGCCCGTCAAGCAGAAGGTTCAGAAGCAGGCCTTGGAGTGGCAGCAGTTTATTGCCGAGGAAATCAAGAAACTTGAAGCAGCTGGTTTGGTCAGAGGAGTACTGCATCCAACATGGTTAGCAAAGCCAGTGGTTGTGCGCAAGGCTAATGGAAAATGGAGGCTTTGCATAGATTTCACGGATCTGAACAAGGTATGCCCAAAGGACCCATTTCCCTTGCCGCGCATCGACCATATCGTGGATTCTACTTCAGGATGTGAGTTGCGCTCCTTTCTGGATGCATACTCTGGATACCATCAGATTTTTATGTCCAAGAAAGATGAAGAAAAGACCTCATTCATCAACCCATGCGGCAAATACTGCTTTGTGCGCATGCCTTTCGAGTTGAAGAGTGCCGGGTCTACTTTTGCAAGAGTAGTCCAGATTGGCTTTGAACCACAGTTGCATAGGAACATTGAAGCCTATATGGATGATATTGTGGTCAAGACCAAGGATAGATCAACCCTCATCCAGGATTTAGAAGAGACATTTGCTAATCTGCGCAAGATCAACTTGAAACTGAATCCGAAGAAGTGCGTGTTTGGCGTTCCCTCCAGCAAGCTACTTGGTTTATTTGTGTCCCACCATGGGATAGAGGCCAACCCCGATAAGATCAAGGCCATTGAGCAGATACAGGCACCCAAGACAGTTAAGGATGTGAGGCGTTTGACAGGATGCGTTGCCGTGCTTAGCAGATTCATCTCCAAGTCTGCCGAGCGCGCCTTGCCGTTCTTCAAGATTTTGAAGAGGGCAGGACCCATGAAGTGGACCCCGGAAGCAGATGCAGCGCTGCAGGATTTAAAGGCCTACTTGTCTTCTGTGCCTACTTTGGTCGCACCCAAACCACAAGAGCCATTGCTGCTATATCTGGCAGCAACTAATCAAGTGGTTAGTGCGGCCCTAGTAGCGCAGCGGGAAGTAGAAGAAGCAACCACCGCAGCAAGTGTCCCGCCCAGGGAAGAGAAAGAGAGCGGCCCGGCAAGGCCAGATACAGATCAGGACAAAGAGGAGCACGGCAGTGGAAGCAACCCCAAGGACACGACAAGGAAGAAGGTGGTGCAGCGCCCAGTATACTTCGTTAGCTCCCTGTTGCAAGGGGCTAGATCCAGGTATTCTGGCGTGCAAAAATTGATCTTTGGCCTTGTCATGGCCTCAAGGAAACTGCGCCACTACTTCCAAGCCCATGAGATCACGGTTGTCACCCGCTTCCCGTTGCAAAGGATACTTCGAAACCCAGAGGCCACCGGCAGGATAGTGGAGTGGGCATTGGAGTTGTCCAGCTTTAGCCTGAAGTTTGAAAGCACATCAACAGTCCAGAGTAGGGCGTTGGTAGAGTTTATTGCAGAATAGACGCCAACCCCTGATGAAGAAGTACTGGAAACAGTTATCCCCGGCAAGAAAGTGCCCCAAGAATGGATCATGTATTTCGATGGTGCCTTCTCCCTACAAGGTGCAGGGGCTGGCGTGCTTCTCATGGCTCCCACTGGAGAGCACCTGAGGTACGTCGTCCAGATGCACTTTCCCCAGGTGGAGGCAACCAACAATACAGCAGAATATGAAGGGCATCTTGCCGGGCTCCTTGCAGAAAACAGCATTGCTGATCACCTGTCAAAGTGCGCTGCGCAGAAGCTTCCTGTGGAACAAGGAACTTTTGTTCTCCATCTTACTTTGCCCTCCGTATCCCCGACAACAATGGCCCGAAAGAGGAGGAAATTGGACTCCGGTAAGCCTCTCCCAGTAGAGCCTTTCGGGGCTCCTGGCAGGGACCCTGCCGGAAACAACTCCCCTTCGATTGCCAGGCTGCACCGTCCTGCCGGGCCACTGGTCCTCGTGGTCGAGGGATGCGCTCCCACGAATGAGGAGGTGCCGCTAGTCCTCATTGCCGAGCCTCAGGCTCCAACTTGGGCAAGGCACATAGTCCATTTGCTCCAAACCATAGAACTTCCCGAAGAGCAAGAAGAAGCTGAAAGAGTAGCCCGAAGGGCCAGTATGTATCAATTTGTCGATGACACACTATACAGAAGAAGGCCCAACGGTGTGAAATTGAAGTGCATTTGCCGGGAAGGAGGAAAGGAACTGATAGCAGAGATACACAAAGGCATTCTGGCAAGGATTCTATTGGCCCGCAGCCCTCCAAGATGCGGTTGAGCTCGTCACCAAGTGTGAAGCCTGTTAGTTCCATTCCAAAATATCCATCTGCCTACCCAAGCACTCTAGACAATCCCTTTGTCATGGACATTTTCGGTCTGGGGGCTCGATATCCTCGACCCTTTCCCCCGAGCTGTTGGGGGCTTTGAATTCTTGTTCGTTGCAATTGACAAGTTTACAAAGTGGCCGGAAGTAGATGCCGTGAGAAAGGTGACTCCTCAGTCAGCTATCAAGTTCTTGAAAGGATTGGTGTGCCGCTTTGGGGTCCCTGCCCGGATCTTCACCAACATTGGCACCCAGTTCACGAGCCACGCCTTCATGCAATATGTTCATGCCCTTGGAAGCACGATCTCATTTGCCTCTGTCGCACATCCCAGAAGGAATGGACAAGCTGAGAGGGCGAACGCTGAAGTGCTGCGAGGACTCAAGACAAGAACATTTGATAAGCTGCGGAAGCACGGCAAGCGATGGATTGATGAGCTGCCGGTGGTTCTTTGGTCCCTTAGAACGACACCAAACTGAGCTACCGGGCAGACTCCCTTCTCCCTAGTCTATGGGGCAGAAGCAGTTATCCCCACGAAACTCATTTATGGGTCACCTCGAGTGCTTGCCTACGATGAAGTAGAGCAGGAAAAGCACATGCGTGACGACGCCGTGCTTTTCGAGGAGAACCGTCTCCGGGCTGCTACGCATGCTCCACGCTATCAGCAAGCCCTGCGTCGCTATCATAGCCGCAAGGTTCATGCCCGGTGTTTTGAGGAAGGCGACCTTGTCCTTAGGCGAGTTCAGTCTGCCAATGGTACAAACAAGCTGTCGCCGAAGTGGGAAGGCCCTCACCGGGTAGTACGAGGCACCAAATCTGACGCAGTCCATCTGGAGACCGGAGATGGCATTCAATTGCAAAACTCACGGAATATTGAGCATCTCCGCAAGTTCTACCCGTAAGGCGCGGCTGTCGGGCCCTGCCTGGCAGCCACCCTTTTGTACAGGCCTTGCCTCAGCTGCATGTAACCCCTTGTACAAAGCCAGGCGCAGACCCTAAGCAACAGAGAAATAAATGAAGCGTTGGGGGCCCCCGACAAGTTGCATGCATGCATAAGCATATCATATGCATCACATGATTCATGTAGATAGGTTGCATGATCATGTAGATAGATTGCATCTGGCATCATCTTCAGTTGCATAAACTGTAGGCTCCTGCCGTGGACTTAGTCCTAGGAAGAGGATGCGAAGACAAGCCAGCACTGCGGTCTCCAGCAAGCCAAACAGATAAGTTCCATCTCTTATCCATACATGTTCCGTGAGTAGGACTTGTGCATATGAAAACCTCACCGCCTCGGAAACAAAGGTACTCCCATCTACTGACACGAACGCTGCTTCGGTCAAGATGGTCGTAGTGGCCTTTGGCTGAAAGGGGTTGGCGGGGGGCTGGTCTCTCCCAATGGGTTCTGCGCCCAGCAGGCTCAGCCTCACGGCAGTAGTCCTATGGGGTGCCGGCAAGGTAGCTTACCGGGATCAACTTGTTTACATGAAAGTATGGAGGCGTTTCACCTCTATATGGATATCGTACATGCACAAGTGCCCGGCAAAGCTTATCTTTTTCATTAATATGCTGATCAACAAGTACAAACCTCGCAGAACATAAACATGGATACAAGAGATTACATTATTTGAACTAAAATTTGGCAAGTGCCCACAGGTTTAAGATTAAAAAAAGATAAGTGCCCCGTAAACTCCTCTCCCTATCCCTTTTATCCCAGGTAGTGCGATGTGAAGAGGAGAGCTCAGGAGGACTGCTCGAGCAGGAGCCCACCCCGGTCCCGTCATGGCCTACCGAGTGCAGCCTGACAAGATTGAGAGTGGCGAAGCTCCGAAGGAGGGGGACGGAAGGAGCAGCTCGGCGGTGCCCTGGTCACCACCTCCAGGACCAGTCAAAAGTCCCAGCGCAAGCACCGACAGGGAAGGCCGTTGGAGCTCAGCTGGAAGACCGCTGGAGGAGGCGAAGGCACCAAGAGAGTGACCCCCTCCCCGGCGATTGGGAGCCTGGTGATGATGGTGCTGGGGAGGGAAGGGGAAGAACGGGAAGACGAGGCGGCAGGACGTCAGTACGAGACGAACGTGTCGGTGCCATCGTACTCTGACCTGACGGTCTGCCTCCCGCCTTCTTTGTCTTCCCTAACTTCATCTTCATCAACACCGCTCCTAGGGGATGCCGACCTCTTGGTCTGGCACCTCCCTCGAGGAGGTGGCGAGCAGCCGCAGCGGCCAGGAGGCTCGACACGAGCCGCTCCCCACCTTGGCGGGCAGGAAGACGCCGCCGTCCTTAGCAAGAATGCAAGATCCGCCGGAAGGAGCAGTGCTGGGATTACCAAGGACCCCATATACTGCGTCCCAGGCAAGCATTAAGAGCCCCGGACACCTCGCCAACTGGGTGGCGACCCCCGGCGACGCGCGGCACCAGGCCAGACTCACTCCCCAAGCATCAGCACGATCATTTGACATCGTTAGCAACTCCAAGTTAGGACCCGAGGCCTGACCCCGGGCTCTTCCTTTCAGCATACCCAGAAGAAGTAGAAGGCGGAGGAGGGGAGGAATGTGGATGAATGCCTCCGCTCCTCCTTTTATAGGCGAGTTGTGGCTGGGGCCTGATTCCCCGGCGAGTACCCGCCATCCTCCTCCACCAATCCAAGAAGATTGGGCCCCTGCCTTGATGCTCTCCTGCACCACGCACCTCCATTACCTACCCCACTCAATGCATGCGGCATACGTGGCTCAGGATAAGGGCGCGGTGGGAAGAGTGAATTGGCAGTTATCCGCCCGTGCGTTAAAGTCATTCACGGGCCATTACAAGAATGGCCCCACCACAATTGGCGTTGCACGATGCGCGGGAAAACCAGAAACTGACGCGAGCTTAGGTTAATGAAGAAACAAAGAAGATCTCAAAGGGCGGAGCCGCCCTTACGTTTCTGCCTGTGCACTGGTTAGGGCCTACCCCGACAACGCCCAGCGGTGCATTCGTGTCATGCCCGGGGGCTCCTATCGGTGCAACAGACCCTGGGTCCATTGCACGGACTGTGCACAGGCCAGAGACAAGATTACAAGACCAAGATTAGACCAAACAAGGAGGATCAATTCCTTTGAAGGATCCAAGTGCAAGTCGAGAAGGCCAAGGTGAGCCAGAGGAACAAGGCATCGGTAAGGGAAGGACCTACCTTGCCGGGCAGGTGAGCCCAGCAGGGTTGGGTTTTGCCCCGGAAGCAAGCTCCCAGATCGTCCCGACAGGCCTGCCGGGGCTGACGGAGACAAGCCACTCCACCGCTCCACCTCACAAGCGACGCAAGTCATTAATCAAAGCGGTGTCGAGCTCCAAGGTGACTAAGTGGCTGCTTCTTGCCACATGGCAGCCACTTCCTACAGCAAACACCTCCATATGACACACATCCTGAGACGTGTCAAACAAGCAGGCGCGAAGCTGGCAAAATAGCCCGGCAGGGCCTGCCGGGCGGGCTATGATGTGACACTGAGCGGCGCATTTGATGCGTTCTATCAGCCTGCAGAGTTAGATATGATAGCACTATTAGCTATCTAATCAGTACGCAAAGACTGATTTACCACTGTGGTGACCCCTTAATCTATAAAAGGAGGCCCATGGCGACCGTAGAAAGGGTTGGACCCTCGCATATTGATACGCTCGTAGCCACTCTTGCCCCCAGAGCGACCTTGCCGGGCGAGTGTGCTACGTCCACCACCATTATCCACCATCAATCCACCAAAGCAGGAGTAGGGTTTTACGCCTCACGATGGCCCGGACCTGGGTAAAGACTGCTCGTGTGATCTCTGTCGTGCTGCGTGATGCTTCTCCGCTCTTTGTGCAACGTGCCCATCCCCCCGTCGAACCAAAAGGGGCTCATGGCCCCATAGGTGGCCGTGGTTTCCCACGGCACCCATATTTAAGAACCAAGGTTATCAATCTTGTAGGAGAACCACAAAGAACCTTCTTAGCAGCACCTGCACACAAAAGCAAATACTTGCACCCAACGCAAACAAGGGGGCTGTCAATCCCCTCAGCGGTTATTTGCAAGATCAAATCTCGTAGTGGTAGGTAAACAGATAAATTTTAAAACAAAATAAAATAAATAAAAGTGCAGCAAGGTATTTTTTGTGTTTTTATATATGGTAAAAGTAGACCCAGGGGCCATAGTTTTCACTAGAGGCTTCTCTCTCGAGCACACAACGTTCGATGGGTGAACAAATTACTGTTTGGCAATCGATTGGAAAACGCATAGTTAGGAAGATATTCAAGGCAATGATCATCTATATAGGCATCACGTCCAAGACAAGTAGACCGACTCCTGCTTGCATCTACTACTATTACTCCACCCATCGACCGCTATCCAGCATGCACCTAAGGTATTAAGTTAATAAAAACAGAGTAATGCCTTAAGCAAGATGACATGATGTAGACAAAGTAAACCCAAGCAATATGAATAAACCCCATATTTTTATCCTTAATGGCAACAATACAAATACGTGTCCTTTACCTTTCTGTCACTGGGATGGATCACCACAAGATTGAACCCATCACAAAGCACCTCTCCAATTGCAAGATAAATCAATCTAGTTGGCAAACTAAACATATAGATCAGAGAGAAATACAAAGCTATAATAATCATGCATAAAATAATTCAGAAAATAATCAATTAATATTCATGAATAATCTGATCATAAACCAAAAATTCATCATATCCCAACAAACACACCACAAAAGAAGATTACATCGGATAGAGCTCTAAAAACATCGAGGAGAACATTGTATTGCAGATCAAAGAGAGAGAAGAAGCCTTCTAGCTACTAGCTATGGACCCATAGGCATGTGGTGAACTACTCACGCATTATCAAAAGGCAACAAGGATGACGTAGAAGCCCTCTGTGATTGATTCCCCTTCGGCAAAGTACCGGAAAAGGCCTCCAGATGGGATCGCGGAAGAATAGAAACTTGCGGTGGCGGAAAAGTGTTTAATTGGCTCCTTGTTGGTTTCCCAATTTTAGAGAATTTATAGAGGTGAAGGTAGGTCAGACGGAGCCACGAGGGGCCCACAAGGCATCAAGGCGCGCCTACCCCCTGGGTGAGGGTTGATATGTCTCCAACGTATCTATAATTTTTTATTATTCCATGCTATTATATTATCCATCTTGGATGTTTTATATGCATTAATATGCTATTTTATATCATTTTTGGGACTAACCTATTAACCTAGTGCCCAGTGCTAGTTGCTGTTTTTTCCTTGTTTTTGTCTTTTACAGAAAATCAATACCAAACGGAGTCCAAACGGAACGAAACTTTTTGAGGATTTTTCTTGGACCAGAAGACAACCACGGAGCTTCGGGAAGAGGCCAGAAGACCCACGAGGGAGCCTCAAGCCCTAGGGGCGTGCCCCGGGGGGAGGGGGTGCCCCTAGTCTTGTGGGCCCCTTGCAGACATCCTAACCCTAATCTTGGCTCCATAAATACCCAAATATTCCGCGTATACCAGAGGGCACACCAAAAATACTTTTCCGCCGCCCCAAGCTTCTGTTCTCGAGAGATCCCATCTTGGGGCCATATCTGGCACTCTGCCGGAGGGGGATTCGATCATGGAGGGCCTCTACACCAACCTTGCTGCCCTTCCGATGATGTGTAAGTAGTTTACCACAGACCTACGGGTCCATAGGTAGTAGCTAGATAGCTTTTTCTCTATTTGATATTCAATACAATGTTCTCCTCGATGTTCTTGGAGATCTATTCGATGTAATCTTCTTTTGCGGTGCATTTGTTGATATTCGATGAATTGTGGATTTATGATAAGATTATCTATGAATATTATTTGAGTCTTCTCTGAACTATTTTATGCATGATTAAGATAGCTTTGTATTTCTCTCCGATCTATCGATTTGGTTTGGCCAACTAGATTGGTTTTTCTTGCAATGGGAGAGGTGCTTTGTGATGGGTTCAATCTGGCGGTGTCCTCACCCAGTGACAGTAGGGGTAGCGAGGCACATATTTGTATTGTTGCCATTAAGGATAAAAAGATGGGGGTTTTACCATATTGATTGGATCTATCCCTCTACATCATGTCATCTTGGTTAATTCACTAGATGCATGCTAGATAGCGGTCGATGTGTGGAGTAATAGTAGTAGATGCAGGAAGGAGTCGATCTACTTGTCACGGATGTGATGCCTATATTCATGATCATTGCCTTAGATACCGTCATAACTTTGCGCTATTCTATCAATTGCTCAACAGTAGTTTGTTCACCCACTGTATGCGTTCTTTCAAGAGAGAAGCCTCTAGTGAAAACTATGGCCCCCGGGTCTATTTCTCATTATATATTTTCAGATCTATAAAACCAAAAACCCAAAAATACCTTGTTGCAATTTATTTATATTTACTTTATTTTGCCTTTTATTTATCTTGTATATCTATCTCTATTAGATCTCACACTTGCTAGTGACCGTGAAGGGATTGACAACCCCTTTTTCGCGTTGTGTGCAAGTGTTTGTTAGTTTGTGCAGGTGCATCGATTGGGGACTTGCTTGTGCCTCCTACTGGATTGATACCTTGCTTCTTAACTGAGGGAAATACTTATCTCTACTTTGTTGCATCACCCTTTCCTCTTCAAGGAAAAAATTAACGCAAGCTCGAGAAGTAGCAGGAAGAATTTCTGGCGCCGTTGCCGGGGAGGTTCTACATCAAGCCTACCAAGTACCTATCATAAACTCTCATCTCTTGCACTTACATTATTTGCCATTTGCCTCTCGTTTTCCTCTCCCCCACTTCTAAAACATTTTCAGAAAAACACAAAAATATTTGCCTTTTTATTCGCCCTCTTTCGTTCGCCTTTTCGTATGCTTTTTGTTTGCTTGTGTGCTAGATTGCTTGCTTTGTAAGGATGTCTCAAGAAAATACCAAGTTGTGTTATTTTTGCAACACTCATAATAATGATTCTATTAGTACTCCGATTGCTCCCTCCACTAGTGCGGAATCTTATGAAATTAATGCCGCTTTGTTCAATCTTGTTATGAAAGAACAATTTTCCGGTAGTCCTAATGTGGATGCCACATCCCATCTAAATAATTTTGTTGAGTTGTGTGATATGCAAAAGAAAAAAGATGTGGATAATGATATTGTTAAATTGAAGATATTTCCGTTCTCACTATGAGATCGTGTTAAAACTTGGTTTTCATCTTTGCCTAAAAATAGTATTGACTCATGGAATAAGTGTAAAGATGCTTTTATTTCCAAGTACTTTCTTCCCGCTAAGATCATCTTCCTTAGGAACGATATAATGAATTTTAAGCAACTTGACCATGAACATGTTGCACAATCTTTGGAGAGGATGAAATTGATGATAAGAAATTGCCCAACTCATGGTTTAAGTTTATGGATGATCATACAATTTTTTTATGCTGGATTGAATTTTGCATCTAGATATCTTTTAGATTCTGCCGCGGGAGGTACTTTTATGGAAATCACATTAGGAGAAGCTACTAAACTCCTAGATAATATTATGGCAAATTACTCTCAATGGCATACCAAAAAGATCTTCTACTAGTAAAAAAGTGCATGCGATTGAAGAAATTAATACTTTGAGTGGAAAGATGGATGAACTTATGAAATTGATTGCTAGTAAGAGTGCTCCTATTGAACCTAATGATATGCCTTTGTCCACTTTGATTGAGAATAATAATGAATCTATGGATGTGAATTTTGTTGGTAGGAACAATTTTGGTAATAATGCGTATAGAGGAAACTTCAACCCTAGGCCGTTTCCTAGTAATTCCTCTAATAATTATGGTAATTCCTACAACAATTCTTATGGAAATTATAATAAGATACCATCTGATATTGAGAAAAATATTAAAGAATTTATTAATTCTCAAAAGAATTTCAATACTATGGTAGAAGAAAAATTGCTTAAGATTGATGACTTGGCTAGAAACGTTGATAGAATTTATCATGAGATTGATTATTTTAAGATTAGATCTATGCCACCCAAGATTGATATTAATGAGTCTCTGAAAGCTATTAAAATTTCTATGAATGAAAGTAGAGAGAGAACCGCTAGGATGCGTTCTAAGAGAGATTGGCTAGAAAAAGCATGTTCTTCTAGTTTTTGTGAGAATAATGATGAAGACATTAAAGTGATTGGTGTGACTCCTATTGAATCTTTGTTTGCTAATATAAAACTTGATAAATAAGGGACTGGAGATGATTCAACTCTAGCTAGAAGGCGTCCCAATAATTTGGAGGGTGAAGATCTTAATCAAAAAATTGATAAAAGTGGGATTGGAGAGGTCAAAACTTTAAGTAGCGATGAACCCACTCTTTTGGATTTCAAGGAATTTAATTATGATAATTCTTATTTAATAGGTTGTATTTCCTTGTTGCAATCCATTCTTTTTCACCTCATGCTTATAATCAAAATAAGGCTTTTACTAAACATATCGTCGATGCTATGATGAAATCTTTTGAAGAAAAACTTGAGTTGGAAGTTTCAATTCCTAGAAAGATTTATGATGAGTGGGAACCTACTATTAAAATTAAGATTAAATATTATGAGTGCAATGCCTTATGTGATTTGGGTGCTAGCGTCTCAACTATCCCAAAAACTTTATGTGATGTGTTAGGTTTCCATAAACTTGATGATTGTTCTTTGAATTTGCATCTAGCGGATTCCACTATTAAGAAACCTATGGGAAGGATTAATGATGTTCTTATTATTGCAAATAGTAATTATGTGCCTGTAGATTTTATTGTGCTTGATATAGATTGCAATTCTACATGCCCTATTATACTTGGTAGACCTTTTCTTAGAACAATTGGTGCAATTATTGATATGAAAGAAGAAAACATTAGATTTCAATTTCTGTTAAGGACGGTCATGGAACACTTTCCAAGAAACAAAATTAAGTTATCATATGAATCTATTATGAGGTCCACTTATGGATTGCATACCAAAGATGACAATACCTAGATCTATGCATTATGCCTAGCTAGGGGCATAAAACAATAGCACTTGTTGGGAGGCAACCCAATTTTATTTTGTGTTTTTTGTTTTTACTTCTGTTTTTCAATAAATACACAATATTACCTCTGTATTAATTGTGTTTCAATTAGTGTTTGAGCCAAGCAAGACCTTTGGGATGCTTTGGTATATTGTTGATTTGGTTTTGCTGAAAAACAGAAACTTTTGCGTCCAGTAACAGAATTGTTAAAATTATCTGGAGCCTGGAAAAATTCTGAATTTTTTACAAAAGATTGATATATTAATTGAATCTGTTTTCCTAAATTTTAAGAATTTTTGGAGTTACATAAGTATGACTAATATTCTGGTCTTTACAGACTATTCTGTTTTTTGACAGATTCTATTTTTTGACAGATTCTATTTTCAATGTGTTGTTTGCTTATTTTGATGAATCTATGGGTAGTATCGGGGGGTATGAACCATGGAGAAGTTATAATACAGTAGATATAACACCAATATAAAATTGTAATGAGTTCACAGCAGTACCTAAAAGTGGAGATTTGTTTTATCATACTAACGAATCTCACGAGTTTTCTGTTGAGTTTTGTGTTTTGAAGTTTTCAAGTTTTGGGTAAAGATTTGATGGACTATGGAATAAGGAGTAGCAATAGCCTAAGATTTGGGATTCCCAAGGCACCCCAAGGTAATATTCAAGGAAAACCAAGCATCTAAGCTTGGGGATTCCCCGGATGGCATCCCCTCTTTTCTCTTTAATCCATTGGTAAATTTACTTGAGGCTATATTTTTATTCGCCACATGATATGTGTTTTGCTTGGAGCGTCTTGTATTATTTGAGTCTTTGCTTTTTATTTTGCCACAATCATCCTTGCTGTACACACCTTTTGAGAGGGACACACATTAATCATGAATTTATTACAATACTCTATGTGCTTCACTTATATCTTTTCAGCTTGGTAGTTGCTCTAGTGCTTCACTTATATCTTTTTAGAGCACGGCGGTGGTTTTATTTTGAAGAAATTGATGAACTCTCATGATTCACTTATATTATTTTGAGAGTCTTAAAAATAGTATGGCAATTTTCTTAGGTTATGAATTTGGTCCTAATATGATGGGTATCCAAGAGGGATATAATAAAAACTTTCATAAAGAGCATTGCATATATGAGAAGTTATATTCCTTGCATTTGTTTTGAGATATAAAGATGGTGATATTAAAGTCATGCTAGAGATTAATTGTGGGTTAGTAGAAATACTTGTGTTAAGCATTGTGATTCCTGGAGCATGCACGTATGGTCTATTGTTATGTGATGAAGTTGGAGCATGATTTATTTTTGATTGTCTTCCTTATGAGTGGCGGTCGGGGACGAGCGATGGTCTTTTACTACCAATCTATCCCCCTAGGAGCATGCGTATTAGTACTTTGCTTCGATGGCTAATAATTTTTGCAATAAGTATGTGAGTTCTTTATGACTAATGTTGAGTCCATGGAGTATACGCACTCTCACCCTTCCACCATTGCTAGCCTCTCTAGTACCGCGCAACTTTCGTCGGTGCATTAAACCCAACATATATCCTTCCTCAAAACAACCAGCATACCTACCTATTATGGCATTTCCATAGCCATTCCGAGATATATTGCCATGCAACTTCCACCGTTCCATTTATTATGACACATACCATCATTGTCATATTGCTTCGCATGATCATGTAGTTGGCATAGTATTTGTGGCTTGGCCACCGTTCATATTTTTTATACATGTCACGCTAGATCATTGCACATCCTGGTACACCGCCGGAGGCATTCATGTAGAGTCATATTTTGTTCTAGTATCGAGTTGTAATTCTTGAGTTGTAAGTAAATAAAAATGTGATGATCATCATTATTAGAGCATTATCCCATGTGAGGAAAGAATGATGGTGACTATGGTTCCCCCACAAGTCAGGATGAGACTCCGGACTTAAAAAAGAGAGGCCAAAGACCCCAAAAAGAAAAAAAGAAAAAAAAAGAAAAGAAGGAAAAAGGAAAAAAAAATGAGAGAAAAAGAGAAGCGACAAAGTTACTATCCTTTTACCGCACTTGTGCATCAAAGTAGCACCATGTTCTTCATGATAGAGAGTCTCCTATTTTATCACTTTCATATACTAGTGGGAATTTTTCATTATAGAACTTGGCTTGTATATTCCAATGATGGGCTTCCTCAAAATTGCCCTAGGTCTTCGTGAGCAAGCAAGTTGGATGCACACCCACTTAGTTTTCTTTTGAGCTTTCATACACTTATAGCTCTAGTGCATCCTTTGCATGGCAATCCCTACTCACTTGCATCGATATCAATTGATGGGCATCTCCATAGCCCATTAATTTGCCTAGTTGATGTGGGACTTTCTCCTTTTTGTCTTCTCCGCACAACCTCCACCATACTCTATTCCACCTATAGTTCTACATCCATGGCTCACGCTCATGTATTGCGTGAAAGTTGAAAAAGATTTAGAACATTAAAAGTATGAAACAATTGCTTGGCTGGTCATCAGGGTTGTGCATGATAAATACTTTGTGTGATGAAGATAGAGCATGACAAGATTATATGATTTTGTAGGGATAACTTTTTTTGCCATGATATTTTGAGAAGACATGATTGCTTTACTAGTATGCTTGAAGTATTATTGTTTTTATGTCAATATTAAACTTTTGTTTTGAATCTTATGGATCTGAACATTCATGCCACAACAGGAATTAAGCTTGGGGATGCTTGATAAGTCTCCAACGTATCTATAATTTTTTTATTGTTCCATGCTATTATATTATCCATCTTGGATGTTTTATATGCATTAATATGATATTTTATATCATTTTTGGGACTAACCTATTAACCTAGTGCCCAGTGCTAGTTGTTGTTTTTTTCCTTGTTTTTGTCTTTTACAGAAAATCAATAGCAAACGGAGTCCAAACGGAACGAAACATTTTGGGGATTTTTCTTGGACCAGAAGACAACCACGGAGCTTCAGGAAGAGGCCAGAAGACCCACGAGGGAGCCACAAGCCCTAGGGGTGCGCCCCAAGGGGGGCGCCCCTAGGCTTGTGGGCCCCTCGCAGACCTCCTAACCCTAATCTTGGCTCCATAAATACCCAAATATTCCCCGTATACCAGAGGGCACACCAAAAATAATTTTCCGCTGCCGCAAGCTTCTGTTCTTGTGAGATCCCATCTTGGGGCCTTTTCCGGCACTCTGCCGGAGGGGGATTCGATCACGGAGGGCCTCCACACCAACCTTGCTACCCTTCCGATGATGTGTGAGTAGTTTACCATAGACCTACGGGTCCATAGCTAGTAGCTAGATGGTTTCTTCTCTCTCTCTCTTTGATCTTCAATACAATGTTCTCATCGATGTTCTTGGAGATCTATTCGATGTAATCTTCTTTTGCGGTGCATTTGTTGAGATCCGATGAATTGTGGATTTTTGATCAGATTATCTATGAATATTATTTGAGTCTTCTCTGAAATCTTTTATGCATGATTAAGATAGCTTTGTATTTCTCTCTAATCTATCGATTTGGTTTGGCCAACTGGAATGGTTTTTCTTGCAATGGGAGAGGTGCTTTGTGATGGGTTCAATCTTGCGGTGTCCTCACCCAGTGACAGTAGGGGTAGCGAGGCACGTATTTGTACTGTTGCCATTAAGGATAAAAAGATGGGTTTTTTAACCATATTGATTGGATCTATCCCTCTACATCATGTCATCTTGCTTAAGGCGTTACTCCATTCTTGTTAACTTAATTCACTAGATGCATGCTGGATAGCGGTCGATGTGTGGAGTAAGAGTAGTAGATGCAGGCAGGAGTCGGTCTACTTGTCACGGACGTGATGCCTATATTCATGATCATTGCCTTAGGTATTGTTATAACTTTGCGCTTTTCTATCAATTTCTCAACAGTAATTTGTTCACCCACCGTATGTGTTCTTTCAAGAGAGAAGCCTCTAGTGAAAAGTATGGCCCCCGGGTCTATTTCTCATTATATATTTTCAAATCTATAAAAACAAAAACCCAAAAATACCTTGCTGAAATTTATTTATATTTACTTTATTTTGCCTTTTATTTATCTTTTATATCTATCTCTATTAGATCTCACTCTTGCTAGTGACCGTGAAGGGATTGACAACCCATTTTTTACGTTGTGTGCAAGTATTTGTCAGTTTGTGCAGGTGCATCTATTGGGGACTTGCTTGTGCCTCCTACTGGATTGATACCTTGGTTCTTAACTGAGGGAAATACTTATCTCTACTTTGCTGCATCACCATTTCCTCTTCAAGGAAAAAATTAACACAAGCTCAAGAAGTAGCAAGGGTGTCCCGGACTAAGGGGTCCTTGGGCCGCCGGTCTATCTCTCATGGGCCGGATTGATGGGCCGCCTTTGTATTATCGAAGGAATGAGACCTCCGAAGACTTGGCGTATCCTCCAAGCCTAGTTAGCATAACCGGCATGTTTTCCTCCAGATGGTAACTGACCATATGTAACCCTAGGTACTCCTGGTGTCTATATAAATCAGAGGGTTAGATCGTACGAAGGGAGAACCATTATCGCTATACCCACCTAGGGTTAGTTCATCCGATCTTGAGGTAGATCAACTATGTACTTTTCATTCAAACACATCAATACAATCAAGCAGTAAGTAGGGTTTTACCTCCTCAAGAGGGTCCGAACCTGGGTAAACACTGTTCCTGTGTTTCCGGTTATCCATCGGTCCAAGATCCACAGCTCGGGACCCCCTACCCGAGATCTACCAGTTTTGACACCGACATTGGTGCTTTCATTGAGAGTTCCGCTGTAGGATCGTCAAGAGATCAACGGCTCGCTTAGTCATTGGCGATGGAATCTGCACCGGGGACATCTTTGTACCTGGCCAGCTCTTCGCGTTCGGCAGCATCGTTCTACATGCCAACCCGACCGGTCACCTTGACTAGATCGTCAGTTTCACCCCTGAGCAGGAGATCAGGTTTGGCAACCTGGAGTATGTCGCCGATGCCAGGGACGTAGCTGCCTTGTAAGGAATGGGGTCAATTGACCCCAATGAAACTAGCTAATCCTTCACTAATTTAGTACTAATCATTATTTATTTATAGAAGATGACCCCACTGTCATTGACATGACCCCATTAAACAAATTTTCTGGCTTCGTCCCTGGCCGACGCTCGGGGCGATCTGATCTTCACTAGGTTCTCAGTTTTACCTAAAGGCCCCAGCCATCTCGGAGCCTTAACTTTGGACCTCCTCCTCGCTCTGGTCTCCGAATCGATCTCCATCTCGGACCCGACTTTGAGCTCGGATCCGCTCTCAGCGTCCGAAGACCAGGGATCACCCTTGGCCGAACACACTCCCTATGCAGGCATACTGGAGATCAATCCCGAAAGACGCCAGAATACGGATCAAACTGATCTCTCGCTATTAAACGAGATGTTAGATCAGATTCGGATGATGAGAATCACGGATAGCCCGCCCTCAATCTTTGATCAGATCGGGCATGAGGCCAACCAAGGGGAATTTTACATCCCACCCACCACCCACTTAATAGCCACTATCGAGGACTTAACCGACATGCTGGACTACGCCTCCGAGGAGGCTGATGACATGGATGAAGATGTCGACACCATGGCTTATGTTGCCCCCTCCCTGCCCACTCCCACCACGGGAAGGTGGACCGCCACCTCCACCTATGATATCTACATGGTGGATACCCCCGGAAAGCATGGCGATGGCACCCCTAAAAAGGATGGCGATAAACCCGGCGAGGAACCACCCAAGCACCGGTGCCAGCGCAGGCGATCCACGGGGCGAAAGGGCAAGGACAGCAACACGGGCACCGGAGACGATGATACTCTGTGCAATATGGAGGAGCTTGGCAATAACGCCACCCCCGATCAGCACCGCGACGCCCTTGAAGGCCGTGAGGACCAGGACAACCCTGAGGACCCCGGTGATTTCGAGGACGGCAACTACCTCCCTCTTTCCGAAGGGGACAACCTCGGACCCGAGGATTTTATTATCCCCGAGGACCCTATGGATCAAGAGCGGTTCAAGCGGCAATTCATAGCCACTGCCCGAAGCCTGAAGAAAAAGCATCAACAGTTGAAGGCCGAGCAGAATACCCTCAACGACAGGTGGGCGATGGTCTTGGCAGCCGAAGAAGGCTTCTACAATCAGCGGCAGGACAAAAAGAAAAGCTACCCAAAGTGGCATCTGCTACCGCAATTCAACGACGAGGGCCTTCAGCCCATAACCCCCAGGCACACTCAGGTCAACCAGCCCGACCGCCCCCTCGAGGATGGGCCAGGACGGCTGGAGAAGCCGAAAACCCACCCATGCTCCCTCGCTGATTGGGCAAGCAGCCAACACAGCGAGAAGATCCATATGATCTGTGACATGACTTAAACACCAGGACGACATAGACAAGATCCATTTATGGATCTAGAGGACATACACCCACTGGACGGTACAGATACCAAGCCTGGCATGGTAGGAACGATAGAGCCCGGGATCAGCACCGTGCCCAGATGGCAGCCGAGCTCCGGCATGACATGGCCCGGGTCAGAGGCACCGCTCACCCAACGTGTTTTACAGATGAGCTAATGCAGCATCAGTTCCCTGAAGGGTTTAAACCTGTAAACATAGAACAATACGATGGCACAACAGAGCCATCGATGTGGATTAAAGATTTCCTTCTCCACATTCATATGGCTCGAGGAGATGGTCTCCACGCCATTAAATATCTGCCACTAAAGCTTAAAGGACCGACAAGGCACTGGTTGAACAACCTCCCTGAAAACTCCATTCGGAGCAGGGAGGATCTCGAGGACGTCTTCAGAGCTAACTTTCAGGGCACCTATGTTCGGCCGCCACATGTCGATGACTTGAGCCACGTTGTTCAACAGCTCGGAGAGTCAGCCCAACAATTTTGGAATTGGTTCCTGACTAAGAAGAACCAGATCATTGATTGTACGGATGCTGAGGTAATAGCCGCATTTAAGCACAACATTCGGGACGAATGGCTGGCCCACTAGCTCGGCTAAGACAAGCCGAGAACAATGTCGGCCCTCACCTCTCTCATGACCTGCTTTTGCGCGGGCGAAGACAGCTGGTTAGCTCGTCGATGCAACCACCCCGAAGACCCCGATACCTCCAAGGTCTGGGACGGGAACGGAAAGCCCCGGCGCAACAAGAATAACAATTGCCGACACAACGGCAGTGAAGCCGATGACGCTGCAGTAAATGCAGGGTTCAGCAACTCAAAATCAGGATCACGGAAGAAGCCCCCTAAAGGGAACCGGGATGGCCCGACCGCGCTGGACAAAATCCTGGACAGGCCATGCTAGATCCATGGCACCTCGAACAAGCCCGCCAACCATACCAACTGTAACTGTTGGGTAATCAAACAGGCCGGCAAGCTTACAGTTGAGGAACAGCGCAAGGGTCCCCACGGCAAGGACGATGACGAACCTCACGGGCCGAACAATGGAGGCCAAAAGCAGTTCCCTCCCAAGGTAAAAACTGTGAACATGATCTATGTCACCCATATACCCAAGAAGGAGAGGAAGCGTGCACTTCAGGACGTCTACGACGTAGAGCCGGTGGCCCTGAAATACAACCCATGGTCGCCTTGTCCGATCACCTTCGACCGAAAATATCATCCGACCAGTATCCATCATGGAGGAGCAGAGGCTCTGGTGCTCGATCCCATCGTGGATGGCTACCACCTCACCAGAGTCCTTATGGATGGGGCAGCAGCCTAAATCTGATTTACTCGGATACAGTGAAGAAGATGGGAATCGATCCATCAAGGATCAAACCTAGCAACACTACCTTTAATGGAGTAATCCCAGGCGTTGAGGCACGCTGCTCGAGAACTGTCACCTTTGAAGTAGTGTTCGGCTCGCCCGACAACTTCCGAAGCAAAGATTTGATCTTCGACATCGCTCCTTTCCGCAACGGTTATCACACACTCCTTGGCCGAACATTGTTCGCCCGCTTTAACATTGTCCCTCACTACGCATATCTGAAGCTCAAGATGCCGGGGCCTAAGGATTTCATTATCGTTAACAACACAAACCCGAATTTCTGTACCTCTTCAACGCCTAGCCTAGGAATCTCGAGGACGAGATTCTTGTAAGGGGTGTTATATTATCAATCTTGGATGTTTTACAATCATTTTATAGCAACTTTATATCATTTTTTGGGACTAACCTATTGACATAGTGCCCAGTGCCAGTTGCTGTTTTTTTGCTTGTTTTTACTTCGCAAAATATTCGTACCAAACGGAGTCCAAATGCAGCAAAACTTTTTGGAGATTTTTTTGAACCAGAAGACACCTTGGAGGCCAAGAAAACACCAGGGAGGAGGCCCATGGGGAGCACAAGACACCACGGCGCGCCCAGGAGCCCAGGCATGCCCTGGTGGGTTGTGGGGCCCACGGGGGTCTCCTGTACCACCTCTTTGCCCTATAAATTCCCAGATATTCTAGAAACCCTAGGGGAGTTGACGAAACACAATTCCAGCCGCCGCAAGTTCCAGAACCACGAGATCCAATCTAACTCCATCACGGAGGGGTTCATCATCCTCATTTGTGCCTCTCCGATGATGCGTGAGTTGTCCACCATAGATCTAAGGGTCCGCTTCTTCTCTCTTTTTGCTTCTCAATACAATGGTCTCTTGGAGATCTATTTGATGTAAACCTTTTTGCGGTGTGTTTGTTGGGAACCATTGAACTTTTGAGTTCATGATCAGATCTATATCCATGAATATTATTTGAGTTTCTTTGATCTCTTATATGCATGATTATCTATAGCCTCGTATTTGTTCTTTGAATCTTTGGTTTAGTTAGGCCAACTAGGTCAATTTTTCTTGCCATGGGAAGAGGTGCTTTGTGATGGGTTCGATCTTGCGGTGTCCTCTCCAAGTGACAGAAGGGGCAGCGAGGCACACATGTATCGTTGCTATTAAGGGTAACAAGATGGGGTCTATTCCTACATGAATAGATCTTGTCTACATCATGTCATCGTTCTTATTGCATTACTCCGTTTCTCCATGAACTTAATACACTAGATGCATGCTGGATAGCGGTCGATGTGTGGAGTAATAGTAGTAGATGCAGGCAGGAGTCGGTCTACTAATCTTGGATGTGATGCCTATATATTGATCATTGCCTTGGATATCGTCATAATTATTCGATCTTCTATCAATTGTCCAACAGTAATTTGTTTACCCACCGTATGCTATTTTCTCGAGAGAAGCCACTAGTGAAATCTACGGCCCCCGGGTCTATCTTTCATCATATTGCTTTCAGATCTATATTTTTCACCATATTTGTTTTCAGGTCTATTATTCCAAAAACCCAAAAATACTTTGCTGCACTTTTTATTTGCATATTTTATTTCATGTTTTATTCAGATCTATTTATCCAATCTCATACAAACCAATCTATCTTTTTACCGGTGAGAGATTGACAACCTCTCTTACACGTCGGGTTGCAAGTATTTGTTCTTTGTGTGCAGGTACTGTTTACATAGTATTGCTTGGTCCTCCAACTAGATTGATACCTTGGTTTCATAACTGAGGGAAATACCTACTGTAGTTGTACTGCATCATCCCTTCCTCTTTGGGGAAATACTGACGCAGTTTCAAGCCGCATCAAAAGGAATTCCTGGCGCCATTGCCGGGGAGGATCAAGTCAAGATAGTCTCCCGTCAACTTGCCAATTTCTGGTGCCGTTGCCGGGGAGGATCAAGTCAAGATAGTCTCCCGTCAACTTGCCAATTTCTAGCGTCGTTGCCGGGGAGACATCATCAACATCTATTAGGTTCCTAATCACAAATCTCATCTCCTTGCAATTTACATTATTTTCCATTTGCCTCTAGTTTTCATCTCCCCCACTTCACAAAATTTGCCATTTTATTTGCCTTCTCTTTTCATTCGCCTTTTTCTCATCAGATCAGTTTTTTTTGCAATCTTGTTTGCGTAGTCACAATGTCTCAAGAAAACACCAAGTTGAGTGATTTTTCCAATACCAATAACAATGATTTTATCAGTACTCCGATTGCTCCTCCCGCCACTAGTGCAGAATTTTGTGATATTAATGCCGCTTTGTTGAATCTTGTTGTGAAAGATCAATTTTCCGGTACTCCTAATGAGGATGCCTCATCCCATCTAAACACATTCGTAGAATTGTGTGATAGGCAAAAGAAAAAAGATGTGGACAATGATATTGTGAAGTTGAAATTATTTCCTTTCTCCTCGCGGGATCGTGCAAAAATTTGGTTTTCTTCTTTGCCTCGCAACAGTATCGATTCTTGGGATAAGTGCAAAGATGCTTTTATTACTAAGTATTTTCCGCCCGTAAATTTTTTTTCCCTTAGAACTAAAATCATGAATTTTAAGCAACTTGAGCATGAATATGTTGCACAATCTTGGGAAAGAATGAAATTGATGCTAAGAAATTGTCCTACTCATGGTTTAAACCTTTGGATGATCATACAAATTTTTTATGCTAGATTGAATTTTGTTTCTCGAAATCTTTTAGATTCCACCGCAGGTGGTACTTTTATGGAAATTACTTTGGCTGAATCTACTAAACTGCTTGATAATATCATGGAAAATTATTCACAATGGCATACCGAAAGAGCACCTACTAGTAAAAAAGTTAATTCGATTGAAGAAATTAGTAATTTGAGTGAAAAAGTTGATGCTCTTATGAAATTGGTTGCCAGTAGAAGTGCTCCTATTGATCTGAATGATGTGCCTTTGTCTACTTTGATTGAGATAAATAGTGATCCCGTAGATGTGAATTTTGTCTCACGAAACAATTTCAATAACGATGCTTATAGAGGTAATTTTAATCCTAGGCCTTTTCCTGGAAATTCCTCTAATAATTATGGTAATTCCTCTTACAATAATAATAGGAACCCCTCTGATCTTGAGAGTAATATTATAGAATTTATCAATGCTCAAAAAGTTTTCAATACTATGATAGAATAAAAATTGAATAAGATTAATGATATGTCTAGAAGCATTGATAAAATTTCTCATGATGTAGAAAATCTCAAGATTAAAATTTTTCCACCCAAGGTTGATATTAATGAATAAATTAAAGCTTTATATGTTTCTATGGATGAAAGTAAGAAAAGAACCGCTCTGCTTAGAGCTAAAAGAGAATTTTTAGAAAGAGCGTTTTCTAGTGATTGCTGTCATGAAAATGATGAAGATCTTAAAGTGATTGGTGTTTCTTCTATTGATTCCTTATTTAGTAAAATTAAAGTTGATGATAAAGGGATTGAAGAAGAGTCAACTTTAGCTAGTGGGCATCCCAATAATTCGGAGGGTGAAAATCTTGATGAAAAAATTGATAAAAGTGGGTTTGGAGAGGTCAAAACTTTAACTAGTGATGTGCCCACTCTTTTGGATTACAAAGACTTTAATTATGATAATTTATCTTTGATTGAATGTATTTCTTTTTTGCAATCCATGATAAATTCACCCCATGCTTATGAACAAAATAAAGCTTTTACTAAACATATCGTAGATGCCATGATGAAAGCTTTAGAAGAAAAATTGGAGTTAGAGATTTTAATTCCTAGAAAATTACATGATGAATGGGAACCTACCATTAAAGTCAAGATTAAAAATTATGAGTGCTTTGTATTATGTGATTTGTGTGCTAGTGTTTCTACAATTCCGAAATCTTTATGTGATGTGCTTGGTCTTACCGATATTGAAGAATGTTCTCTTAATTTGCACTTGGTGGATTCTACTATTAAAAAGCCTTTGGGAAGAATTAATGATGTTCTTATTCTTGCAAATAGGAACTATGTGCCCATAGATTTTATTTTTCTTGATATGGATTGCAATCCGTCTTGTCCAATTATACTTGGTAGATCGATTTTACGTACTATTGGTGCCGTGATTGATATGAAAGATGGCTAAATTCAAATTTCCACTAAGAAAGGGCATGGAACACTTCCCTAGAACAAGAATTAAGCCACCATATGAATCAATCATGAGGGAATCCTATGGATAAAAAACTAATGATGACAATACTTGAATCTATGAATTATGCCTAGCTAGGGGCATAAAACGATAGCGCTTGTTGGGAGGCAACCCAATGAATACGATTTATTTTTGCCTTTTTATTTATGTTCTTGAGTGTTTGTAAAATTATTCCTCTGTTATTATTGTGTTTTTTATGTTTTAATTAGTATTTGTGCCAAGTAAAGCCATTGGGATAGCTTTGGTGATAGTTGATTTGATCCTGTTGAAAAACAGAAACTTTTGCGTCCAGTAACACAATTCTTTAAATTCACAGAAGTGACGAACAATTCTGAATTTTTTACACAAGATTCATATACGAATTACCTATGTTTTCCTAATTTTCCAGAATTTTCAGAGTGACAGAACTATGATAACAACTCGCATCTTTACCGACTGATCTGTTTTTGACAGATTCTGTTTTCTTTGCATTGTGTGCTTATTTTGATGAATCTATGGATTGTATCGGGGGGGGGGGAGGGGTATAAGCCATGTCAAATTTAGAATACAGTATATATAATGCAATAACAAAATTTGAATGGGTTTGCAATAGTACTTGAAGTAAAGATTGGTTTTCTTATACTAACGGATCTCACAATGGTTTTGTTAAGTTTTGTGTGATTGAAGTTTTCAAGTTTTGGGTGAGATCACGATGGATGAAGGAATAAGGAGTGTCAAGAGCCTAAGCTTGGGTATGCCCCATGGCACCCCAAGTTAATATTCAAGGATATCCAAGCAACTAAGCTTGGGGATGCCCCGGAAGGCATCCCCTCTTTCTTCTAACGACCATCGGTACTTTACTTGGAACTATATTTTTATTCGTCACATATCATGAGCTTTGCTTGGAGCGTCTTGTATTATATGAGTCTTTACTTGTTTTGCTTTTTAGTTTGTCACAAGTATCCTTGCTGGACACACTCATTTGAGAGAGCCAAAATTATGCTATGATTTGTTAGAATTGCTCTATATGCTTCACTTATATCTTTTTGAGCATGGTGTGCTTTATTATTTTTGAAGAAATACTCTCATGCTTCACTTAGATTTATTTGAGAGTTAGTAAATTTTTGAAGAAATTCTCTCATGCTTCACTTATATTATTTTGAGAGATGAAAAATTTTATGCTCATGTTCTTCACTTAAATTTATTTGAGCTTGTCAAAAGTAATGACAATATATGAAACTAGTCCCAAAGTAATAGATATTCAAGAGGGATATAATAAAAACTTTCATGAAGATCATTGGACAAAATAAACTTGATTCTTTGTAATAGTTTTGAGATATGATTATAGTAATATATGAGTCATATTGGTAAGTAATTATGCTTTAGTAAGAATATTGGTGTTAAGGTTTGTGATTCCCTATGCAAGCACGAAAGGCAATAGTTATGTAATGAAATTACATCCTACTTGTGGTGAATTATTCGGTGTTAGTTATGCTCAATGCTCGCTTATGCGAATTTTCGTTTCTTGGTTGGTTGCTTCTCAATCTTTTTGCTAGCCTCCACTTGTACTAAGTAGAAATACTACTTGTGCATCCAAAATCCTTAAACCTAGTTTTGCCGTATGAGTGCACCATACCTACCTATATGCGGTATTTCCGTGCCGTTCTAAGCAAATTTGTATGTGCCAACTCTAATTTTCAAAATGAATTTCCTTTTTGTGTGCCCGTATGTAACACCCCCTGTCATTAGCTACAGTAATCACTTTTGATAATGACATGTCAGCAAGCTGAATAGTGCATAATCATCATTAGCATCATATTGCATTTCAACTCCTAAGTCAGATTCAAATTTAAATGAAAGTGGAAAATAAAAGTTGTCCAACATAGAAACTAAAATGTTCGATAAATAACAAATATTGCAGAGACTATTCTAAAATTGAAACCAACAATTAATAAAATAATTAGGTGGCTCAAACATTATCAAAACAGTAAGGATTAATGCATTTTAATTATTATAAAAATTGTGTGAACTCAAATTGTCTCCAAACTAATTTTTGGTAGTGGTAGGTAATGCCTAGTATTTATTGGAGCAAAGTGCACAATAGTTTTATAAAAATCATTTGGTGGCCTAACTATTTACTAAACAGGAGATATGATTAAATAAAAAGACAAAAGACAAAAGAAATGAAAAAAGAAAAAAAAAGAAAAAGGAAAAATCCCCGCCCCCGGCCCACCCCCGCGCTATATGGCCTCCCCTTGGAGACCCCGAACCCTAACCCCACTCACCCCCTCGTACTCCCCCCCTTCTCCCCCCGCCCCGACCAGAACCGGATCGGGATCGGCCCCCGACGCCCTACGCTCGCGCCGCTCGACGCCGCCACCCCGTCGCCACCGCCACCTCGCCGGACTGCGCTACCCCGCCTCGCCATCGCCGGCTCCACCGAGCCTCGCCGCCCTCTTCTCTACATCGGGGGTGACGAACCCCCCCGGCATTCTCTTCCCTCTGGCCGCGCTCCGGCTCACCCATCGCGCGCTCGCCCGACCCCGCACCGCGCCCGCGCGCGGCCTCGCCCGAGCTCACTCGCCCCGGCCACTCCGCCCCGCACCTCGCTCACCGCCGCTCGCTCGCGCCCTCTGTCACCGGCCCGCGTCGCCCCGAGCCCGCGCGCTCGCCCTGCCGGCGCCCGACGCGCCACCGCCGCCGTCGCCTCGCGCCCCCGCGCCTGCCGATGCAGCCGTTCGCCTCGCCCGCCTCGCGCGCGCGCCCCACACCCCTTCGGCCTCGCCCCGCTCTCGCCGCTGCCCTGCCTCCCCTGGCCGCGCCTCGCCGCGCCCCTGCTGCGCACGCGCCACGCCGCGCCCATCGCACGCCCGTGGCCCTGGGCCACTGCCCGGTGGGGCCCCACCGCCCCTGTGCAACTGGCCCGTGGGGCCGAACCCCCCTGTGACACTGACGAACGGGCCCAGCCCTAAAAACGTTTTAAGAAAATAGAAAATAAAAATAAAAATATTTAAAATAAATAATAAAATAATTAATTAATTAAGTTAATTAATCCTGATTAGGTTAATCTAATTAGTTAATTAGTTTAATTAAATGTTAATTAATTAGTTAATCACTAATTAACCTAACAGCCTATGACATGTGGGACCCACGTGTCAGGACGCCTGCTGATGTCATGCTGACATCATGCTGACGTCAGCATAACACTGTTTCGGATAATGTTAATTTAAATAATTAATTAAATTCCAGAAATTAATAAAAACTTTAGAAAATCATATTAAATAATCCGTAACTCCGATGGAAATACTTTATACATGAAACTTGCTCAGAATTCCGATACGAACCCGAATACGCCCTCCGTATTCCCGTCAGATACCTCTAGCTATAAGAACATTGAACTTTTAGACCGTTTTCAGTAAATGAATAGTGCCCCACATTGATTAAATAAATCCAAATAAATTCCTAAATTAACTAAATCATTTAGTTAGGCAGTAGAACACCCCGGCATATCATTTAGGCATGTCATACATATTGTTTGCATTATCGCCGTGAATTTATTGTTTCTCTCCCCCTCCTTCTCTCTCTCGATAGACGCTGAGAACGACGACGCTGCACCCGGGTACGACTACACTACCGACGAGCAGCCCGTTGACGACCCCTCTCTCTTGCCAGAGCAACCAGGCAAGCCCCCCCCCCTTGAGCATCCAGATATCGCCCATTCTATTCTCCTGCTTGCATTAGATTTTGCTACTGTTAATGTATGCTCCTATTCTGATGCATAGCCTGCTGTTGTAACCTGTTCATTGCTACCTTACCTGCCTATGATAAACTGTTTAGTATAGGTTGGTAGTGAACCATCAGTGACCCCACCACCTTATCCTTGTTGCCTCTGCTTGATCATCGACGACTCGATCAACGTGATCGTCGACCAGAGACCGACACCTCACTTCACACCCCCTTAGTTGTACGACTCTGCGTAGTAACTATCGAGTGCCGAGGGTGATACCTCGTAACGCACTCCCGATGAATACTCTGCAGTGTAGCTGTTCGGTTGTGGTCATCGAGGGTGATTCCTCCTTCTCCACTTCCGATACGACTCTGTCGTGCAACCCGCAGTGTGAACCTCGAGGGTGATACCTCATACGTTCACCCTGATGTTTTCGTCGAGTGGAATCCGCCAAGGGTGATTCCTCGGGTTTCCCCCCTTGATGTTATGACCACACGGTTACTTTGACCCTTGTTACAGGCGGGTCCACCCTGGTGGGTACCCGCTGGGGATCTATGATTTTCGGGTGTGCCGGAAGGGCACTAGAGTGTGCAATTGTGGCGGAGCATCAGAGACTCTGATTGTCTCCGCGTGATACTAATTGAGCCTATTGGATTTGGGTGTGTGATCTGAGTGGGTCGACGTGCCCTATACGCACTACCACCACGCGGGATAATGGTTATGGGACCCTCTGCAAAGTACGTTACTCCCGAAAGCTCGTCTGACGTCACGATTCACCGTGCGGGCTGATTGTCGGGATTGGGCTGGATACTTCACTGACAAGCTCAGTGTCGCGCCTGCACCCCGGCCAGTCTCGCAACGCGCAGGGTGCCCAGGGCAATGGCCCGAGACCTCTGGGTGCATAGGTTAGTCCGGCGTGCTGACCTCTCTGCCGAGCCTAGGTAGAGCGTTGCTTCGTGTTGATCTTCCGAGGACGGGCATTACCCAGCAAGTGTGTCCGGCCAGAGTTGATCGAGCGTGTTGGGTAACAGTAGTGCACCCCTGCAGGGATGAATCATCTATCGATAGCCGGTCCTACGGTAAAGGACGCTCAGTTTGTGTATCCCGATCTACTACTTGAACTGGATACTTGTTACTTAATTGAAGCTTCGGGATCGCTTTCTCGCTTGGGAGTCGAGGAAGGATCTTTAAGCTGTACTTCAACATGTTTGCTAAATAAAATGCTACTCTACTCTCTTCCACTGCTGCAAGATGATGGCCTTGTGAAGATGTTTGAAGATGCTAGTCTTCGATAGGACTAGGCCTTCTCTCTATTCTGGCATTTCTGCAGCCCAGTCCACTTATACAGCCTTCTCCATTAATAATGTTGCATATGTAGTATAGATCGTTGCTTGCTGAGTACTTCGGATGAGTACTCATGGTTGCTTTACTTTCTCTTTTCCCCATATACCCCACCTTGATGATACATCAGACGATGGAGTCCAGGAGCCAGATGCCACTACCGGAGCTTACTACCAGGAGGGTCCAGAGGGTACTTACTACTGGATCGAGCCAGCTGACCAGGAGTAGGATCAGAGGCTCCCAGGTAGGAGGCCAACGCCTTTCGATCTAGTGTCGCTGTTTGTGCTAGCCTTCTTAAGGCAAAACTTGTCTAACTATGTCTGTACTCAGATAATATTTGTATGACTGACTTATGTATTCGGATCTTCGGATCCCTGGTCTGTAATATTGTGGACCTCCGTTTAAATTGTGTTAGAGTTGTGTTGTGATATCTTCCCGTGAGTCCCTGTGCTTGATCGTACACGTTTGCGTGTATGATTAGTGTACGATTGAGTCTGGGGCGCCACAAGTTGGTATCAGAGCCAACTGCCTGTAGGAAGCCCCCTTCCAATTCCTTGGCTGAAGTTGAGTCTAGAAACCGAAAAACTAATTTACTAACTTGGCTGTGTGGCTTACAGGCCCACGTCGCCAACTGGGTGGTATTAGGATCTTTTATTCCTCATCTATACTCTGGGACTCTGATCTCTCTTCTACTCGTGTTAAATAAATTTTACTAACGCCGACACTTAGGATCTCGTAAATCCTGTCTACCCGGAGAGCTGGATATCTGTGCGATTTCCCTGTCATTGATCTGATTAGTCTGATAATCATTTTCCTTTCCATTGTTTTGTTTAACCTTTCTCTCCGAGTTGTGTTAAACTTCTCATTATCGTTTGACAACCCTGAATTTCCTCTGTTTCAGATGGACCGTTTGTTTCCACCGCGTCCTACGACACAGCTCGTGCTTCGCACTTGGGCTCGTGATGCCCCTGGGTTTCCAGCTGTCTTGATCGCTCTCATGACCAGACTTGGCTACCGTTGGTATCCTGAGTACTTGGTTTACGAGGATTACCGCGAGTTCAATCAGGAGCAGTACCATGCTGATGTTCGTATCTACGATCAGCAGAATGACTTAGACACCGAGTTACACCTTTTCCACGGTATCGGCATGACGATTGAAATGGCAGTCCATGATGCCGCCTACTCTGCTGTCGCACGTCTCCGAGGACAGTTCAGCGATATCTTGGATGACTCTGAGTTCCGATACATTTCGTATGCCCCTGCTGGAGATGCTACTGGATATTACACAGCTATCTGTGCCCCGTTCGAGCCTCGTCGCTATGACCCGCGCGTTCTGATTCAGTGCACTCAGGCTCTGGAACGCACTGTTCGGGCTCTTGCCATCGAGTTGGTTGCCACTCGAGCATGTCTCTACGATGCTATGACGCAGTTGCTACCCGTTGTTCGCGCAGGGATACATCCTGAGCACATCCTTTACCCGCGCAGGACTCAGATGTATGCTGGTATTGATTGGCCTGCTGTTGGAGGTCATACACCTGCACGTGGACCTCTTCTTACAGCTCGAGACTGGATTCTACATCAGAGTGCACATGGAGCGCAGGATCCTTCCGCGACGAACATTCATCGTCCGCACTTGCAGTTACCCTGTTTCGGTGGTTTTCTCCGACGTTGATGTAGCCTTTGCTATGTCTCGTTGTGTACTTCCTTACCGCGTGCCTGCACGCCGCCTAGTATGTCTAGCTTTTGAAATTGCGCCGTTATGCTGTCCGCATGTACCCGACTCTGTGTATGGATCTGTATGTCTTAATCGACTACTGTTATGTATCTGTTACACTACTTAAATTGTTGTCGAGTTACATCATGTTTGTCACTAAACGCTTGCAATTGCTTTTACTAAACTACCCCCTGTTGATACTTAGCAGGATGGTTAGACCAGGTGGTCGTGGTCGTGGTCGTGCCCCTGAACGCCCACCACCGCCAGACTATATGGCAGCTATGATGCAACAGTTTGAGCTTAACCGCCAGTTCATGGTTGGAATCATGGCTCAGTTTCCGCATCAGAACAACCAGAACCAGAACCCAGCTTCAATAACTTTGACAGAGTTTATGCGACTCAACCCAACTCAGTTCCGCAACTCTGACAAGCCACTGGATGCTGATGACTGGCTCCGCGACATCACCCACGAGATGGAGTCAGCTAATGTCGCCCCTGCCAACTTCGTCAACTTCGCGGCCTTTTTCTTAAAGGGACCCGCTGCTCAATGGTGGGACACACACAAGCGTACTCTGCCTATTGGAACATTCATCACCTGGTATGAGTTCCAGGCTGCTTTCCGTACATGTTACATCCCTCAGGCAATTATGGAACGCATGAAGACCCAGTTCCGTAACCTCACTCAGGGCAACAAGACTGTCAAAGCTTATCAGCGGGAATTTCTAGACCTCTCCCGCTATGCTGAAGAAGACATCGCCACAGACGCATGCAGACAGGAGAAGTTCCGTAGTGGACTACACCCCGACCTCAAGCTTGCACTAGCTGCTCAAGACTTCAATGACTTTTCAACTCTGACGAACAAGGCTATTCTTGTTGAGACCGCTCAGATGGAATACAAGGACTCGCAGAAGCGCTATCGTGATGCTGGCTCATCTTCGGGCTCAGCATCGAAGCGTCGAGTTTGGATTCCCAACAATGCGATCCGTTCCAATGCCTCTGCGCCAAAGAACAACTATGCTGCACCACGTCTGCCTCCTCCACCACCGAGGCAGCCAAAAGCTCAAGCTATTCAAAACAATGCTCCTCTTCGTCCTGAAGATGGTCTGTGCTTCAAGTGCCGCAAACCAGGTCACCAGGCTAAAGACTGCCGCCAGAATCAGAATCAGTTAGCCTTTCCTCGTACTGGCCGTGGCAATGGTCATGGCAACAACCAGACCCGCAACTATAATACTGGGTCTGCTGCACATGGTCATGGACACGCCTACAACATTGACATTGAAGAAGTCCAGGATCAACCTGCTACTGTGATGGGTACCCTTCTTGTTAACTCAGTACCTGCTTCTGTTTTATTTGATTTAGGAGCATCACATTCATTCATCTCTGGAAAATTTGCATTTATGCATGGCATTCGATATGAGAAAATGCATACTCCGTTAGTCGTTAAAACTCCCGGAGGTCACTGTCATGCTGACGTGATAGCACCTAACGTTACTGTCGAAATTAAAGGGTTGGAATTCCTTGCATCGCCCATCGTCTTGAAGTCTTCCACCATAGACCTCATTCTTGGAATGGATTGGTTGAAAGCTCACATTGCTTCGATCAATTGCGCCACTAAAGTCGTCCAACTTCTTCACCCCACCAATGAGATAGTGAACTATACCGCCCGCATTACTCGGGACACTGAAGCTCAGATATATGCTCTGAATGCTTTGAACGCCTCACCTCTGGAAGGGATCGAGAACGTTCCTGTCGTTCGAGATTTTCCAGACGTCTTTCTAGAAGAACTTCCAGGAATACCCCTGGCTAGAGCTGTCGAGTTTGTCATTGACTTGAAGCCTGGCACCGTCCCTATTGCCAAGCGACCTTATAAGATGCCTCCGCATCACCTACTCGAGCTTAAGGAAGAAATCGACAAGTCGCTTAAGAGTGGTTTCATCCACCCCAGTTCCTCTGCTTGGGGAGCACCTTCACTCTTCGTTAAGAAGAAGGATGGAACTAACCGTTTGGTTCAGGATTATCGGCCCATTAACCAAGCCACAATCCAGAATAAGTACCCACTGCCCCGGATCAATGATCTTTATGATCAACTCGCTGGATCATCGGTGTTCTCTAAACTCGACTTGAGGTTGGGTTATCACCAGATCCGTGTCCGTGAAGAGGATATTCCCAAGACTGCATTTGTCACTCGATATGGCTCCTATGAATACACCGTCATGTCATTTGGCCTAACGAATGCTCCAGCAACTTTCTCCCGTCTGATGAATTATATATTCATGGATTACCTCGACAAATTCGTCGTGGTTTATTTGGATGATATCCTGATATATTCTAAGAATAAAGAAGAACATGCTAAACACCTCCGTTTGGTACTAGAAAGGCTTCAAGAACACCAGTTGTATGCCAAGTATTCCAAATGTGGATTTTGGCTTTCTGAAGTAACTTACCTTGGACATGTGATTTCCAAGGATGGAATTGCTGTTAACCCCGAACGAGTTCAGGCTATTCTTGACTGGACTCCCCTGAAGAATGTTAAGCAAGTCAGAAGTTTTCTCGGACTTGCTAGTTATTGCCGTCGATTCGTTGAGAACTTTTCCAAGATTGCAAAACCATTGACAAATCTGCTTCACAAGGTGTTAAATTTGAGTGGACAGAAAAATGTCAAGAAAGCTTTCAGACACTAAAAGATAAATTGACATCTGCCCCAATATTAGCACCCCCGGATTCCCAAAAGGATTTCGTGGTATACTGTGATGCCTCCCGTCAAGGATTAGGCTGTGTCCTAATGCAAGAACGCAAGGTGATTGCTTATGCCTCCCGACAATTGCGTCCTCACAAAGAAAATTACCCAGTGCACGATCTCGAACTTTCTGCGGTTATTTATGCCCTGAAGCTATGGCGACATTACCTTCTCGGTAACCGTTGCGAGATATATACGGATCATCAAAGTTTGAAGTATTTGTATACTCAACCGGATCTGAACCTTCGTCAACAAAGATGGCTCGAGACAATTGCCGATTATGATATGAATATCTCATACACCCCTGGCAAGGCAAATGTAATGGCCGATGCTTTGAGTCGTAAGGCTTATTGCAGCAACCATTTGGTTCAGGAATCACAACCCATGCTTTATGAAGAGCTTCGTAAATTGAGCCTCCATATTGTTCCACAGGGTTATCTCAATACCCTGGTTGTCGAACCAGATTTAGAACAAAGCATCAAAACTATGCAACGGTATGACTCTGAAGTTGAAAGGATCAAGCGATACCTTGAAAAAGGAAAACCGTCGGAGTTCCATCTTGATAATGATGGGATCCTATTTTTCCAACACCGTCTCTTCATACCTAAGTTCAAGGATGAGAGAGAACACATTATGATGGAAGCTCATGAGACTCCTCTGTCAATTCATCCTGGTAGCACAAAGATGTACCGTGACATTTGTCAGAGATACTGGTGGCCTAATATGAAGCGAGATATTGCTCGTTATGTTTCTGAGTGTGACGTTTGCCGCCGCGTTAAAGCTCAACATCAAAGGCCCGCTGGAACTCTGCAACCCCTTGCAATTCCTGAATTGAAATGGGACAAGGTCCAAATGGACTTCATTACTGGTTTTCCCAAATCCCAGAAGGGTCATGATGCTATTTTTGTCGTCATTGACCGATTCTCTAAGGTTGCTCACTTTCTGCCAGTTAAAGAGACAATCACTGCTAGCTAGTTAGCAGACTTGTATGTTTCTCGAATTGTGTCACTCCACGGTGTTCCTTTGGAGATCAGTTCTGACCGTGGCAGCCTCTTCACCTCCAGATTCTGGAATAGTTTCCAAGAAGCTATGGGAACTCACCTGTCGTTCAGTACCGCTTTTCACGCTCAGTCACAGGGTCAAGTTGAACGAGTTAATCAAGTGCTCGAAGATATGCTTCGAGCTTGCATCATCTCCTTCGGTAAGAAATGGGAGGAATCTCTCCCGTATGCCGAATTCTCGTACAACAATAGCTATCAAGCTAGTCTGAAGATGGCACCGTTTGAAGTTCTATAAGGTCGTAAGTGTCGAACCCCTCTGAATTGGTCAGAAACTGGGGAACGCTCACTCGTCGGACCGGACATTATTCAGCAAGCAGAAGACCAAGTCCGCATTGTCCGTGAACATTTGAAATCTGCTCAGTCTCGTCCGAAGAGCAACTATGACCGAAAGCACCAGGAAATGGTCTATCAACCTGGCGAGCAAGCTTACCTCCGCGTCACTCCGTTGAAAGGCACTCATAGGTTCGGAATTAAAGGCAAGTTAGCTCCTCGCTACATTGGCCCGTTCCGTATACTTGCCCGTCGAGGAGAAGTGGCATATCAAGTGCAGTTGCCGCCAAATCTTTCTCAAGTACATGATGTCTTCCATGTATCCCAACTCCGTCGCTGCTTCAAGGATCCTATTCGAGCTGTGGATCACAAAGTGCTTGAATTACGGGAAGATCTGTCTTATCCAGAATATCCCATCCGTATTCTTGATGAAGCTGAACGTCAGACTCGTCAAAAGTCAATCAAATTCCTCAAGGTTCAGTGGTCAAATCATTCAGAAGATGAGGCCACTTGGGAACGTGAGGACCGTCTTCGTGAAGAATACCCCTCTTTCTTTCAGTCTTCCTCTTAATTCTCGGGACGAGAATTCTTAATAGATGAGGAGAATTGTAACACCCCCTGTCATTAGCTACAGTAATCACTTTTGATAATGACATGTCAGCAAGCTTAATAGTGCATAATCATCATTAGCATCATATTGCATTTCAACTCCTAAGTCAAATTCAAATTTAAATGAAAGTGGAAAATAAAAGTTGTCCAACATAGAAACTAAAATGTTCGATAAATAACAAATATTGCAGAGACTATTCTAAAATTGAAACCAACAATTAATAAAATAATTAGGTGGCTCAAACATTATCAAAACAGTAAGGATTAATGCATTTTAATTATTATAAAAATTGTGTGAACTCAAATTGTCTCCAAACTAATTTTTGGTAGTGGTAGGTAATGCCTAGTATTTATTGGAGCAATTGCCATGTTTTATAAAAATCATTTGGTGGCCTAACTATTTACTAAACAGGAGATATGATTAAATAAAAAGACAAAAGAAAAGAAAACAGAAAAAAAAAAGGAAAAATCCCCCCCGGCCCAACTGGGCCACACCCATCCGGCCGCCCACTCCCGGCCCACCCCCCCGCGCCTTATGCCTCCCCCTGGAGACCCCGAACCCTAACCCCCACTCACCCCCTCGCTCACCCCCCCCCCTTTTTCCCCCCGATCCAGAACCGGATCGGGATCGGCCCCCGACGCCCTGCGCTCGCGCCGCTCGACGCTGCCTCTTTTGCTCCGTCCACCCGCCTTCCTCCACGTGTGTCCCCCCGAGTTGCCAGTAAATTTTGTGTCGCCGACTGTGTACCCCGCCTCGCCATCGCCGGCTCCACCGAGCCTCGCTGCCCTCTTCTCTGCATCGGGGGTGAGGAACCCCCCCGGCCTTCTCTTCCCTCTGGCCGCGCTCCGGTTCGCCCGTCGCGTGCTCGCGCGACCCCGCACCGCGCCCGCGCGCGGCCTCGCCCGAGCTCGCTCGCCCCGGCCACTCCGCCCCGCACCTCGCTCACCGCCGCTCGCTCGCGCCCTCTATCGCCGGCCCGCGCCTGCTCGCGCCGCCCCGAGCCCGCGCGCTCGCCCTGCCCGCGCCCGACGCGCCACCGCCGTCGTCGCCTCGCGCCCCCGCGCCTGCCGATGCAGCCGTTCGCCTCGCCTCGCCCGCCTCGCGCGCGCGCCCCACACCCCTCCGGCCTCGCCCCGCTCTCGTCGCTGCCCTGCCTCCCCTGGCCGCGCCTCGCCGCGCCCCTGCCGCGCGCCCGCGCACGCGCCACACCGCGCCCGTCGCACACCCGTGGCCCTGGGCCACTACCCGGTGGGGCCCCGCCGCCCCTGTGCCACTGGCCCGTGGGGCCGAACCCCCCCTGTGACACTGACGAACGGGCCCAGCCCTAAAAACGTTTTAAGAAAATAGAAAATAAAAATAAAAAAATAATTAAAATAAATAATTAAGTTAATTAAGTTAATTAATCCTGATTAGGTTAATCTAATTAGTTAATTAGTTTAATTAAATGTTAATTAATTAGTTAATCACTAATTAACCTAACAGCCTATGACATGTGGGACCCACGTGTCAGGACGCGTGCTAATGTCATGCTGACGTCATGCTGACGTCAGCATAACACTGTTTCGGATAATGTTAATTTAAATAATTAATTAAATTCCAGAAATTAATAAAAACTTTAGAAAATCATATTAAATAATCCGTAACTCCGATGGAAATACTTTATACATGAAACTTGCTCAGAATTCCGATACGAACCCGAATACGCCCTCCGTATTCCCGTCAGATACCTCTAGCTATAAGAACATTGAACTTTTAGACCGTTTTCAGTAAATGAATAGTGCCCCACATTGATTAAATAAATCCAAATAAATTCCTAAATTAACTAAATCATTTAGTTAGGCAGTAGAACACCCCGGCATATCATTTAGGCATGTCATACATATTGTTTGCATTATCGCCGTGAATTTATTGTTTCTCTCCCCCTCCTTCTCTCTCTCGATAGACGCTGAGAACGACGACGCTGCACCCGGGTACGACTACACTACCGACGAGCAGCCCGTTGACGACCCCTCTCTCTTGCCAGAGCAACCAGGCAAGCCCCCTCCTTGAGCATCCAGATATCGCCCATTCTATTCTCCTGCTTGCATTAGATTTTGCTACTGTTAATGTATGCTCCTATTCTGATGCATAGCCTGCTGTTGTAACCTGTTCATTGCTACCTTACCTGCCTATGATAAACTGTTTAGTATAGGTTGGTAGTGAACCATCAGTGACCCCACCACCTTATCCTTGTTGCCTCTGCTTGATCATCGACGACTCGATCAACGTGATCGTCGACCAGAGACCGACACCTCACTTCACACCCCCTTAGTTGTACGACTCTGCGTAGTAACTATCGAGTGCCGAGGGTGATACCTCGTAACGCACTCCCGATGAATACTCTGCAGTGTAGCTGTTTGGTCGTGGTCATCGAGGGTGATTCCTCCTTCTCCACTCCCGATACGACTCTGTCGTGCAACCCTCAGTGTGAACCTCGAGGGTGATACCTCATACGTTCACCCTGATGTTTTCGTCGAGTGGAATCCGCCGAGGGTGATTCCTCGGGTTTCCCCCCTTGATGTTATGACCACACGGTTACTTTGACCCTTGTTACAGGCGGGTCCACCCTGGTGGGTACCCGCTGGGGATCTATGATTTTCGGGTGTGCCGGAAGGGCACTCGAGTGTGCAATTGTGGCGGAGCATCAGAGACTCTGATTGTCTCCGCGTGATACTAATTGAGCCTATTGGATTTGGGTGTGTGATCTGAGTGGGTCGACGTGCCCTATACGCACTACCACCACGCGGGATAATGGTTATGGGACCCTCTGCGAAGTACGTTACTCCCGAAAGCTCGTCTGACGTCACGATTCACCGTGCGGGCTGATTGTCGGGATTGGGCTGGATACTTCACTGACAAGCTCAGTGTCGCGCCTGCACCCCGGCCAGTCTCGCAACGCGCAGGGTGCCCAGGGCAATGGCCCGAGACCTCTGGGTGCATAGGTTAGTCCGGCGTGCTGACCTCTGTGCCGAGCCTAGGTAGAGCGTTCCTTCGTGTTGATCTTCCGAGGACGGGCATTACCCAGCAAGTGTGTCCGGCCAGAGTTGATCGAGCGTGTGGGGTAATAGTAGTGCACCCCTGCAGGGATGAATCATCTATCGATAGCCGGTCCTACGGTAAAGGACGCTCAGTTTGTGTATCCCGATCTACTACTTGAACTGGATACTTGTTACTTAATTGAAGCTTCGGGATCGCTTTCTCGCTTGGGAGTCGAGGAAGGATCTTTAAGCTGTACTTCAACATGTTTGCTAAATAAAATGCTACTCTACTCTCTTCCACTGCTGCAAGATGATGGCCTTGTGAAGATGTTTGAAGATGCTAGTCTTCGATAGGACTAGGCCTTCTCTCTATTCTGGCATTTCTGCAGCCCAGTCCACTTATACAGCCTTCTCCATTGATAATGTTGCATATGTAGTATAGATCGTTGCTTGCTGAGTACTTCGGATGAGTACTCATGGTTGCTTTACTTTCTCTTTTCCCCATATACCCCACCTTGATGATACATCAGACGATGGAGTCCAGGAGCCAGATGCCACTACCGGAGCTTACTACCAGGAGGGTCCAGAGGGTACTTACTACTGGATCGAGCCAGCTGACCAGGAGTAGGATCGGAGGCTCCCAGGCAGGAGGCCAACGCCTTTTGATCTAGTGTCGCTGTTTGTGCTAGCCTTCTTAAGGCAAAACTTGTCTAACTATGTCTGTACTCAGATAATATTTGTATGACTGACTTATGTATTCGGATCTTCGGATCCCTGGTCTGTAATATTGTGGACCTCCGTTTAAATTGTGTTAGAGTTGTGTTGTGATATCTTCCCGTGAGTCCCTGTGCTTGATCGTACACGTTTGCGTGTATGATTAGTGTACGATTGAGTCGGGGGCGCCACACCGTACCGCTCATGAAGCTGCAGGGGGTGGCCAATATTTTCCATGTTAGATGTGTTATTCTCAATATGAGTGTTTATTCACTTGTCATTGTGCGAGAGTATGGCGGTAATAGGGATGCCCAGTCCCGAAATGAAAAAGAAATTTACTTTATGTTGTCAAATAATAAATTCCTTGGAAAGTGTTGGTACGGACGGTACCCATGGATATGGCTAACCGTGGAGTGTGAAAGTATGGTGGAAAAAGGAATAAACTTTATTTTATGTTTGGGAACCGCCTATGATATATCTAGCATGGAAAGTGTTGGGAATTACTCGGTCGTTTTCATTGACAGGAAAAGCATGCCTCTCAAAAAAATTATCTCTCAATTTAAGCTTTGAGCTTTGGCACCTCTACAAATCCCTACTTCCCTCTACGAAGGGCCTATCTATTTACTTTATGCAATTTTTATTTTTATTTGAGTCTCCATCTTCTCTTATAAAGCACCAACTAGGGAGCACTATGATCATACTTGTGAATTCGATGTAGCTAATATTCGAGTGTGTTTCATGAATGGATCAATGATTGAGCATGATGGGCTAGGGATAACTTTCTTTAGTGTTGATATTTTGAAAGACATGGTTGCTTATTGATATGCTTGAGTATTGAAGTTATCATGTCAAATATAGACTATTGCTTTGAACCATCTAAAAGTCCAAATGTACATGCTACAAAAGAAAAGAATATGTGATGAACATGTTAGGCAGCATTCCACATCAAAAATTCTGTTTTTATCATTTACCTACTCGAGGACGAGCAGGAATTAAGCTTGCGGATGCTAATATGTCTCCAACGTATCTATAATTTTTGCTTGTTCCATGCTGTTATATTATCAATCTTGGATGTTTTACAATCATTTTATAGCAACTGTATATCATTTTTGGGACTAACCTATTGACATAGTGCCCAGTGCGAGTTGCTGTTTTTTTGCTTGTTTTTTACTTCGCAGAATATCCCTACCGAACGGAGTCCATACGCGGCGAAAAATTTTGGAGATTTTTTTGGACTAGAAGACACCTTGGAGGCCAAGAAAGCACCTGGGAGGAGGCCCGTGGGGACCACAAGACACTAGGGCATGCCCTGGTGGGTTGTGGGGCCCACGGAGGTCTCCTGCACCACCTCTTTGCCCTATAAATTCCCAAATATTCCAGAAACCCTTGGGGAGTGGACGAAACACAATTCGAGCCGCCGCAAATTCGAGAACCACGAGATGCAATCTAACACCATCATGGAGGGGTTCATCATCCTCATTGGTGCCTCTCCGATGATGCGTGAGTAGTCCACCATAGACCTAAGGGTCCGTAGGCAGTAGCTAGATGGCTTCTTCTCTCTTTTTGCTTCTCAATACAATGGTCTCTTAGAGATCTATTTGATGTAAACCTTTTTGCGGTGTGTTTGTTGGGATCCGATGAACTTTGAGTTTATGATCAGATGTATATCCATGAATATTATTTGAGTTCCTTTGATCTCTTATATGCATGATTATTTATAGCCTCGTATTTCTTCTTTGAATCTTTGGTTTAGTTAGCCAACTAGATTGATTTTTCTTGCCATGGGAAGAGGTGCTTTGTGATGGGTTCGATCTTGCGGTGTCCTCTCCCAGTGACAGAAGGGGTAGCGAGGCACGCATGTATCATTGCTATTAAGGATAACAAGATGGGGTATATTCCTACATGAATAGATCTTGTCTACATCATGTCATCGTTCTTATTGCATTACTCCATTTCTCCATGAACTTAATACACTAGATGCATGCTGGATAGCGGTCGATGTGTGGAGAATGGTAGTAGATGCAGGCAGGAGTCTGTCTACTAATCTTGGACGTGATGCCTATATATTGATCATTGCCTTGGATATCGTCATAATTATTCAATCTTCTATCAATTGCCCAACAGTAATTGGTTTACCCACCGTATGTTATTTTCTCGAGAGAAGCCACTAGTGAAATCTACGTCCCCCGGGTCTATCTTTCATCATATTGCTTTCAGGATCTATATTTTTCACCGCATTTGTTTTCAGATCTATTATTCCAAAAATCCCGAAATACTTTGCTGCACTTTTTATTTGCATCTTTTATTTCGCGTTTTATTCAGATCTATTTACCCAATCTCATACAAACCAATCTATCTTTTTACCGGTGAGAGATTGACAACCTCTCTTACGCATCGGGTTGCAAGTATTTGTTCTTTGTGTGCAGGTACCGTTTACATAGTGTTGCTTGGTCCTCCTACTGGATTGATACCTTGGTTTCATAACTGAGGGAAATACCTACCGTAGCTGTACTACATCATCCCTTCCTCTTTGCGGAAATACCGACGCAATTTCAAGCCGCATCAGCCGTCTCCCGACTCCGAGTCCATCTTCATCCTCGACGACCCCGCGGCTCCCCCACCCAACCCTGAAGACCCCGGCCCAGTCCCGGGGGCTGCCGGCTCCGGCTCGGGAAATGCTAATCCGGTCCCGGGGGCTGCCGGCTCCGGCCCGGGGGCTGCTAGTACGGTCCCGGGGGCTGCCGGCTTCGACTCGGGGGCTGCCAGCCTGGTCCCGGGGGCTGCCGGCTCCAGCTCGGGGGCTGCCGGCCCCAACCTGGGGGCTGCTAACTCCGACCCGGGGGCTGCCGGCTCCGGCTTGGGGGCTGCCACCCTAGGTCCCGTCCAAGTGGATGTCTTCACTGTGGCGACGGCTCCGTCTTGGGCCCATCCAATCCTTGCTTTCTTGGAGAGCGGAGCGCTCCCCATGGACGAGACCGAGGCCTGGCAAGTGCAGTGCCGGGCGTTCTCCTACAACATCATCAACAACGAGCTCGTCAAGCATAGTGCGACAGGCGTGTTCCAGCGCTACGTCGAGCAAGAATTAGCTTTTGTGTGTGCAGGTGCTGCTAACGAGGTTCTATGGTTCTCCTACTAGATTGATAACCTTGGTTCTTAACTTAGGGAAATACTTATCTCTATTGTACTACATCATCCTCTCCTCTTCGAGGAAATCCCAACAAAGCTCACTGATATGTCTTCGTCATATCTATAATTTTTTATTGTTCCATGCCAATATTATACAACTTTCACATATGTTTGGCAAAAATTTATATGATTTATTGGACTAACATATTGATCCAGTGCCAATTCATGTTTGTTGCATGTTTTTTGTTTCGCAGAATATCCATATCAAATGAAGTCCAAACGCGATAAAACTTTACGGAGATTTTTTTGGAATATATGTGAATTTTTGGAAGAAGAATCAATGCAAGACGGTGCTCGAGGGGCCCACTAGGCACCAGGGGGGCCCAGGCACGCCCTGATGGGTAGTGGGCACCTCGTAAGGCGGTTGCTGCCCTTTTTCGCCTCAAGAAAGATAATTTATGGATAAAAATCCCCTCAAAATTTCAGCCCAATCGGAGTTACAGATCTACGGGAATTTAATAAATGGCAAAGGGCCAGAAAAGAGAAACGCGAAACAGAAGAGAACAGAGAGAGAGAGATCCAATCTCGGAGGGGCTCTCGCCCCTCCGCCACCATGGAGGCCATGGACCACAGGGTAAACCCTCCTCGCATCTAGGGGAGGTCAAGGAAGAAGAAGAAGGAGGGGGGCTCTCTCCCCCTCTCTCGCGGTGGCGCCGAAGTGCCACCAGGGCAATCATCGTGATGGTGATCCACACCAAAAACTTCGCCGCTGTCAACACCAACTCTCTCCCCCTCTATGCAGCGGTGTAATCTCTCTATTCCCATTGTAATTCTCTACTTAAACATGGTGCTCAACACTATATGTTATTATCCAATGATATGTGGTTATCCTATGATGTTTGAGTAGATCTGTTTTGTCCTATGGGTTGATTGATGATCATGATTGGTTTGAGTTATATATTTTATTTTGGTGTTGTCCTATGGTGCCCTCCATGTCGCGCAAGCGTGAGGGATCCCCGCTGTAGGGTGTTGCAATACGTTCATGATTCGCTTATGGTTGGTGGCTAGAGTGACAGAAGCTTAGGCTCGAGTAAGTAGGTTGTTGCGTATGGGATTAAAGAGGACTTGATACTTAATGCTATGGTTGGGTTTTACTTTAATGATCTTTGGTAGTTGCGGATGCTTGCTAGAGTTCCAATCATAAGTGCATATGATCCAAATACGGAAAGTATGTTAGCTCATGTCTCTCCCTCATATAAAATTGCAATAATGATTATCGGTCTAGTTATTGATTGCCTAGGGACAAAATCCTTCTCTTGTGTTACAAAAAGCTTTTTATTAAACTACTAAATTTATTATCTTGCAATTTATTCGTAGTTTTATTCACGCAAAGTACTTCTAGTTTTATACTTGTTTTAGGTAAAGCAAACATTAAGTGTGCATAGAGTTGTATCAGTGGTCGATAGAACTTGAGAGAATATTTGTTCTACCTTTAGCTCCTCATTGGGTTCGACACTCTTATTTATCGAAAAAGGATACAAATGATCCCCTATACTTGTGGGTTATTTGGCGCCGTTGTCGGGGAGCAATAGCGTGGGGTGAATACTTTTGTGTGTGCTTGTTTGCTTTATCATTAAGTAGTTTTTATTTTCTGTTCTAAGTTGTTTTATGTATTTAGTTATGGATATGGAACACGAAATACCAAAAAAAAATTTGTACCTGCTACTTATGGAGATAGGGAACCTCCTAAAACCCTTGATGCTCGTTATGTGAAAAATATTAAACACTAATTTGATAATCCTGAGAAAACCCCATTCAACTTGATAATGGGAGACACGTTAGATCAATGTGAATACTTTAGGGATTAGCACTTGACTCAAAAAGGAAAACTCCTTTGGGATCAAATTAATTATTTGCAATGGTATGCTTGGAATTTATGCTTGAGATATGATTACACTTGTTGCTGTAGGATGAAGACTCCACACCTTCCCTTTTCATGTGAATTTAATGATAATGAAACATTGGCTTCTTATGCTAATGGTAGATATGATTACTATGATGAGGAACGAATAGAAGAATTTGTTGCTTTTAAGGGTGCTTATGAAATAGAATCTCTGTTTGAAAAGTATGAAGATTATGATGATGTTGTTTATAGACTTGAAAATTTTGCTATACTTAAATATTGCTATGAGAATTATAAATACAATTCTGATATTGATGTATTTATTGAGGAAGTCTCTGCTATCCAAAAAGAGACTAATATTTTGCAGGAATCTATGGAAGAAGAAATCGATGAAACTATGAGCTCATTGGATGAAAAAGATGATGAGGAGAGCGAAGAACAAAAGGAGGAAGAGCGGATTAGCTACCCATGCCCACCTTCCAATGAGAGTAACTCTTCAACTCATACATTGTTTAATTTCCCTTCGTGCTTACCGAAGGATGAATGCTATGATGATTGCTATGATCCCATTGAGTCGTTTGAAATATCCCTTTTTGATGAAATTGATGTTTGCTATGCTTGTGGCCATGATGCCAATATGAATGATGCTTATGGAGATGAAATTGCTATAGTTCCTTATGTTAAGAATGAAATTGTTGCTATTGCACCCACACATGGTAGTCCTATTATCTTTTTGAATTCTCCCAACTACACTATATCGGAGAAGTTTGCGCTTATTAAATATTATATTAATGGGTTGCGTTTTACTATAGCACATGATGATTTTGATGAATATAATAAGCATGTGCTTGCTGCTCCTACTTGCAATTATTATGAGAGAGGAACTACATATCCACCTCTCTATGTTTCCAATACGATAAAATTGCAAGAAACTGTTTATACTATGCATTGGCCTTTACTTGATGTGCATGAATTGTTCTTTTATGACATCCTGATGCATAGGAAGAGAGTTAGACTTCATCATTGCATGATATATGTTGCTTTATGCTCACTACTAAATTACAAATTATTGTTAATTAAAATTAGCTTTGATATACCTTGGGATCCGGGTGGATCAATTACTTGAGCACTTTATGCCTAGCTTAATGGCTTTTGTCGGTGTTCTGGGATCGGGGGTACCCAGACCTGCCTGCCTGTGGCCCAGCGCGTGACTCCATCGATGGACCGGTACGGCCCAGCTACAAGACCCATGGACAAGACCCTCACGAGGCCCCCACCTCGCGAGGAGAACGACGCTAAGGCCCCCAGGGGAGCGGCCTCTCGAGACTACCTCCCGAGGAGCAGAGATCTCTATGTAAGCCTCCCGCCTCATGAGGCCCGCGATGATGTGAGCCATGACGACCAGGGCTAGGAGGGTGCTAGCGGGCGCAGGAGAGGACAGTTCCCTCTTTGGTGCTAAGGAGGCAAGGACGTATGCGGGTTCCCCAGGAATCCCCCAAAGGTTTCCATTCTGGTGCAACAAGACCAAGGCCGCTGGCTCGGCAGGACGGAGGTCATCGCCGAGCCCCACCACGGTGTCACGACCAGAAGCTTTGCAGACGAAGACCACCTTTAGTCAGGATAGGGTGTCCTCCTCTCCCCCTCCAAATTGGCCGTTGTGGTATCCCTTCCCACCTAAGCAATGGGGGAAGAGGACCAAGGCCACTATAAATATAGGCTAGTCTCCATCATAGAGAGGGATTGGATCCCTCGGCCATTGAGTTCTCTTGAGGCAGCTCATCCACTTGTACTAGTTCATCCTCATCCTCCTCACGAGGCAATCCACCCCAAAGCAGGAGTAGGGTTTTACACCGCAAGGTGGCCCGAACCTGGGTAAACCACCGTGTCCACTTCTTCTTCTCGCTCGCATGAACTCGTCGGAGTCAAGCCGTGGGGTGGGGAGCAGTGAGCCGCGGCTAGGCTAGATCCTTCGCACACGCCCCAGAGTTCGAACCTTATTGGGTCTGCGGAGCCCCGATCCCGACATTTGGCGCACCAGGTACGGCGTGTCGAAGTTATCCCTTGGGCTTCGCTCCGAGTCTCTGCTCCATCGCTCCCATGGCCAACGCCCGCCGAGTTCACGCTGAGCTCCGAGCCGCCTGCGTCGCTCAGACGGCGCCAGTGGGTCGTGGCGCCGCACGCTGATCCACTTCACCCGCAGCTAACGCTGCCACCGACCCTGCTGCTCATGAGCAGCAGGACTCTTTGCTGCCGCCCTCCATGCAGCGTGTCAGCCGCACCGCCATGCCTTCCCTCACTCCCACCACGGCATCGTCTTCCCACGCTCGTCGCAGGCCGGCAAACACGCAGGCTGCGCTTCTCATGGCACGTGAGCTGTTGCGCTACCGCCCCGCCAACAAGGGCTACGATGCCTAGTTTGGTCGCATCACCGAGCTCGTCAACGCCGCCGGTGAGGCCCCGGCGCCTTCCCACTCGCTCCATCCCCCGCCGTCTCGTGCGAGCGACGTGGCGCATGTCGTGGCCGCCGCCTCCTCCTCTGCACAACACTGACACCGAGCCGAGGCGCGACGCGCGTCTGCACGACCCGCCGCGTAGAGCACCGGCGCCGGCCAGGGACGAGGGCCGGCTGCCAGGTCGTGCAGCAGCCACAGTATGACACGCATGCACTCCGTGTGCCATTGCTTCAGCGCCAAGACCGGGCCGCTCTAGAAGCTTCCCCGCGTGGGCATCAAGACCGTGCCCCCCTCGCGCGAGCCATGCCTGTGAGCGTGGCAGGTTGTCGTGCTTTCTCTCATGAGCTACGCCGAGTTGTATGGCCGGTCAAGTTCAAGCTAGACCTACCCCCGTGCTACGACGTTGTCCCTGACCCTGCGGAGTTCCTCCAGCTCTACTCGCTAAGCATCGAGGCGGCCAACAGCGATACCAAGGTCATGGCGAACTAGTTCCCCATGGCCCTCAAGGACGATGCGCGCTCCTGGCTCATGCACCTCCTGGAGAGGTCGATCTCCTCTTGGGATGAGCTTCGCGAGCGGTTCATAGCCAACTTCCAAGGAACCCGTGACCGCGCCCTCACCATCAACGACCTGCAGCGCGTGAAGCAACAGCCGGGCGAGACTCTCCGCAAGTACATTCAGCGCTTCACCAATGTTCGCCTCAAGATCCCGAAGGCCTCAGACGAAGCCATCATCTCGGCGTTCACCGAAGGAGTCACAGATGTCAAGATGAGCGAGGTGCTCGCCATCCACGATGACCTGTGCACGGCACTAGAGATGTTCAACTTGGCGGACAGATGCGCCAGGGCGGAAGAAGGCCGCCACTCCATCCTCAAGCACCCAGATGTCGACCCTGAAGACAACAAGGCCAAGGCCAAGGAAACGAAGCACAAGGGCCCCATCGTGCTGGCAGCAGAGCTTGAGCTAAAGCGCGGCCGTGACCGCGTCGAGCCCCCCAAGGATGCTCGCCCATTCTGCATCTTCCACAACGTGCACACCCACAACACCAACGACTGTCAGGAGCTCAGGGCGCTCCCGGACGAGCGCATGGTGAGGTTGTCCTGGATTAAGGGGTCCTCGGGCTACCGGCCTGTTATGTTTGGGCCGGATTGATGGCTATTATGGGGCCCAAGCTGGAGTGCGGATCCTTGACCGGATAAGGAATCTTCGGAGCCGTGGTGTGTCCTCCAATCCAAGATTAGGCAGGATCTTCTTTTCTTTGTAACCGATCGCGTGTAACCCTAACCCTACCGGTGTCTATATAAACCGGAGGATTTTAGTCTTTAGGGCTAGAGCTACATTCATCACCTCATTGCTTTAGGGTTTAGCTCGCCTGATCTCGAGGTAGATCGACTCTGTAACCATACCATACATCAAATACAATCAAGCAGGACGTAGGGTTTTACCTCTTCGAGAGGGCCCGAACCTGGGTAAATATCGTGTTCATCGTCCCTTGTTCCCCATCGATCCTAGATCCACAGCTCGGGACCCCCTACTCGAGATCCGCCGATTTTGACACCGACATTGGTGCTTTCATTGAGAGTTCCGTTGTTGGATCGCCAAAAGGATCAATGGCTCGCCTAATCATCGGAGAAGGAGTTGGCTCCGGGGACCTCTTTGTTCCCGGCCAACTCTTTGCGTTCGGCAGCAGCGTGCTACACACCAACCCAACTGGTCATCTAGATCAGATCGACAGCTTCGCGCCTGAGCACCGAATTTGATTTTGCAATCTGGAGTACGTTGCGGATGTTCACGGCGATCTGGTTTTCACTGGATTCACTACGCCTGCTCCTGAACCCTTCTCGATCCAATCTACGGATCGCCCCCCATCCTACGGCCAGCCTTGAGCTCGGGCGTATCCGCCTCGAACGGAGGCCAGGAATCCCTCTCAACCATGCCCGCAATATCCGCCGGAGATTCGTCTTCAGGCCACAATGCGGAAGCAAGGTTCAGACACCGAGAGTCGCTTTCGGCCGAACTCTCTCCTTGCAACACGCCTACGGCCTTGAGCCCCAGCAATGGGTCGATGTTCGATGGCCAGGGGTTACCCCTAGCCGAACTCCCCCTCGACAACTCGGCTTCGAGCCCCAACATGGAAGCAATATCTGAAGACCAGGTCTTGTCCTCGGTTTCTTTAGACTATCCGGCCTCGGGCCTTGAGGTTAACTCGGCCCTCGAAGACCAGGATCCGGCTCTGGCCCCGATCAGCCCTTGCCCCGCCACATCGGAAGCCAGCCCCCTGCGGCCACCGCATACCAGTCAGACGACCCTCACTTTAATAAGCGAGGTGTTGGACCGAATCCAGAGGATGGCTATTCGGGAGGATCCACCCTCGGCTCGCGTTTAGCAGCCCTTTGAGATGTGCTTCGGGGAATTTTGCGTCCCACCCACCACCCACCTAGTCCTCGTAGCTACGGTCGAGGACTTAACTGACATGTTGGACTACACTTCGGAAAATGCCTATTCCATGGACGAGGACAACAGAGCCACCGTCAACACCGACGCCACGCCTCCCGTCACTGGCCGCTGGACGGCCATGTTCACTTATGACATTTACATGGTGGACACTCCAAAAGACGACGGCACCCCCAGGAAGGATAGAGGAAAGCCCGGTGATGAGCCGCACAGGCACTGCAGACAACGTCGTCGCTCCAAGGCACGCCAAATCCATGCAAGCAACATGGACACTAGAGAGAACGTCACTCCGGATAACGCGGACAACCTCGAGGACCACGGCGCCAACGAGCAACCTCAAGCCGATCACAAGGAGGAAGACCCGCTCAACCTAGAGTACCTCGGTGATTTCGAAGATAGCAACTACCTTCCCCCCTCCGAAGAGGAGGTTAGCTTGGGCAAAGAGGATTTCATCGTCCCCGAAGACCCGCTGGAACAAGAGCGGTTCAAATGGAAGCTCATTGCCACCGCGCGTAGCCTGAAGAGACATCATCAGAGAATAAAGGCCGAGCAAGACACCCTCAATGACAGATGGACTAAAGTCCTAGCTGCCAAAGAAGGGTACGGCTATGAGCGGCAGACCAAAAGTTACCCAATGCAGGATAGGCCGGCCGATAAAACCGAACAGCCTCTCGCTCCACCTCACTGTCCAGGCAAGGAGCCAGTTTGGCCTGCCTATGAGTACGACCTACGACGCGACCTAGATGCCCGTGCAGGTCTGACAAGATCCATCTATGGACCCAAAGACAACTCTCCTGATCGATGGGACAATTACCAAGCTTGGCTAGACCGAAACGACAGAGCTCGGGAACAACAGCGAGCCCGGATGACAAATGGTCTCTGGCGCGACGTAGCCTGAGTTAGGGGCACCGCTCACCCTCTGTGCTTCACAGATAGAGTGATGCAGCACCAATTCCCGGAGGGCTTCAAGCCCATAAATATCGAGCCCTACGACAGGACGACGGATCCGGCCGTATGGGTAGAAGACTTCCTACTACACATTCACATGGCACGAGGCGACGACCTTCATGCCATCAAATACCTACCATTGAAGCTCAAAGGTCCGGCTCAACACTGGCTAAACAGCCTCCCCGAAGACTCCATAGGATGTTGGGAGGGGCTGGAGGACGCTTTACAAGCCAACTTTCAGGGTACTTATGTCCGGCCTCCGCACGCCGATGACCTGAGGCACGTAATCCAGCAGCCTGGCGAGTTAGCCCGACAATTCTAGAACCATTTTTTAACCAAGAAGAGCCAAATCATTGACTGTCCGGACACCGAAGCCATAGCCGCCCTCAGATACAGTATTCGAGACGAATCACTAGCAAGGCAGCTCAGCCAGGACAAGCCGAAGACAATGGCAGGGCTTACCTCCCTCATGAACCGTTTATGTGCTGCGGAGGATAGTTTGTTCACTCGTAGAAGCACCAACCCGGAAGCCCCCGGCACCTCTGAGGTCCAGGACTGGAATGGAAAGCCACTGCACAACAAGAACAAGCGTCGCCACAACGACGATGAAACCGACGAGATGGCAGTAAATGCCGGATTCCGTAATCCAAAGTCCGGGTCACGGAAAAAGCCTTCTAAAGGCAACCAGGATGGGCCAAATAAATTGGACGCAATCCTGGACAGGCCCTGCCAAATTCATGGCACCGCCGAAAAGCCCGCTAACCACAACAACCGCAATTGTTGGGTGATAAAGCAAGCCGGCAAGCTCACAGCCAAAGACTTGGGCAAAAGCCCACGAAGCGAGGACGACGATGAGCCACGCGGGCCGAACAATGGAGGCCAAAAACCCTTCCCTTCTGAGGTCAAGATAGTGAATATGATCTATGCCACCCACATACCAAGGAAAGAGAGGAAGCGCGCGCTGCCGGATGTGTATGCCGTCGAGCCCGTAGTGCCGAAGTTCAACTCGTGGTCGGCTTGCCTGTCAGGGTAAACAAACAGGGGTGTATGTTTTCCCCTGACTTGTGCCCGGACAGGCAAGTCTCCGGCATGACCACAACAAAAGTGAGCTGCACCACACATCCAAGACAAGGCCAAGCAGAAAAGATGAGCTCTTTGAGAAATCAAAGGGCGGATCAAGAAGACCAAGACCAACCAAAGGAGCAAGGTATCACCAAGGAAAAACCTCCCTTTTCGGGCAGGCGAGCCTGGCGGGGTCGAGGTTACCCCGAAGACAAGCCTCAGGTCTGCCCCGGCAAGCTTGCCGGGGACGCCAAGGGTGGATCACCCCGCCAAGGCTACACCGCTCCACCTCATAGCAACGCAAGT